>OY751437.1:21942730-24342730 GCA_963565745.1 Phengaris arion
TTTAGGCTGAAAATTAATTAGAGATTTTGAAAAAAAAAATTAGCTAATAAAATTACATTACGCTCTTTACGGCACTGTTAAGGTTATTGACCTCTCACAGGCTCATTGAATTATTGTTATTTAGGTAAAGTCTTCGCTTCCTCTTTAAATCACCTGTTTCCGTGATGGCTATCACGGTTCACGCGATACAGCCTGGTGAGTGGTGAAAGTCAAACGTACAGACAGCAAAAGGGTCTCATTCTAACCCTTTAAGTACGGAACCCTATAAAGCAGAGTCTATATTATAACAATACAAAAAAAAACAAGGAAGCTTTTTTTCCATATAATTATAATGAATATTACATTTAACGCTTGAGATAATATCTCGTATATTCCCATTGCTCACACGCTTCTTGGAATTCGAACACCACTACAAATTATAATATTAAGTTATCATATTTACTATTTTACTTTTTTTATGCATAATATTTAAGATTTTTGTAGAGCGACGCTTTATAAAATATATTTTTAAACTCTTGTGCGAAAAAACTTATTCTGTAAAATATTCGAATTGAATTCCGAGCTACCGATGGATCGACAAAAATTATTTCTACGCGTACAAAGTCAAAAAATAATACAAATTAATGTGGCTTCTGTATTGTGATTGTTTAGTTATAATTATTATTAATCTGCTAGTCTGCTAGAACGAGGTAAGTGGTGGGGCCACTTACCTCGTTCTAGCAGACTAGCAGTCCGGACTACACGGTCCGGTTTTCCTTCAGTTCGGCCTGAACGGATGCAAAATCGTATCGTCTGTGTGCAATTTCGAGCTCGCATCAGTCGGCCGTATGGACTGAAGCGATTCGATCCAGTGTTGCCAACTCTGTTTTTGCGAAATTACTAAACTCGCGTCGTTTTCTACAAAAAACTTTTTTTAAACACAAAATCTCTTTTTAGGGATTTTGTGTTTACAAACATACATACATTTTCAGGTTAATATTTAACTGTTAAATTAAAAAAATATAGTAGGAAATATTACATAATATATAGAAATTAAATCGGTAGTTTCAAGCGACTTACGGATGCGTGCTACTATGTGCTATTATTATAAGGTCTGTATAGCACATAGAAGCAAGCCATTTTGCATATTAATTATTATGATTACTGTCTAGCTATTTTCTACAAAACCACTACTCACAACTAAATTCCTACTAAGGAGGGAATAAAATACAAAATTTAGTAGTAAAACTTTGTAAAAAAACTAAGTTGGCAACATTAATTCTGACCTGTACGGATGGACTGAACGGCAATAAAATTGGACTGAACGGTAATAAAATTCGAGTGTAAAATAAAATCGGTCAAGTGCGAGTCGGCAAGATGAGTTCCGTACAAAACGGAAAAAATTACGTTTGTTGTATGTGCCCACATAATCACATCAAATTTTTATTTTATTCTTATTTTAGTATTTGTTGTTATAACGGCAATAGCAACCTACATCATACATTTGTTGAAATTTTAAACTGTCGAGCTATCACGGTATAAGAAGGTTAAGATACAGCCTGGCGACAGACGGACGAACAGCAAAGTCTCAGTAATAGGGTCCCACTTTTACCCTTTGGGTACGGAACCCTAAAAATGGCACGTGGTCATAAGAAATTTATTAGAGTTTATTGATGTAATTAAAACTTTAAAGACAGTATGGTTTATAAAATCTAAAGAGTATAAAACAAAGAGAAATGTTTTCTATAACATATTACTGGAAAAATGTATGACACAATAATTCGGTTTCCTCGATAGCGTGATTAAAATTGCAGCTAAACTGACCAAGAGCATGTTACGACATGTCTAAGGAGGGTTCCGTAACTATCAACGCGCAATAGGTTTTCATTGAATTACTACAAAAGTTATTGTCATAAAGTTATTACAGAAGCTAGGGCGGCGGACAGACGGATGGGCAGAGTGAAATTATAAGGGTTCCTTAATATTGCGGAACCCTAAAAACACGACCGAAGCTCTCGGCAATTTTCCGTGTATGTACTCGAATCCGTTCAGGCCGAACCTTAGATTAAAACGCCTAGAAACCGGGTACGCGCAGGATAAGTGAAGTTAATCATACTGAGCCATATCGGTTCAGTTTGTTCGAACGACCCGTCACTTGGCAAGGTCAAGCGCTAGTGCATACATCTCCGACTATCCAAAACATTATGACGGTTTGTGTCGTTATTGGGTGTCACAATGCATCGGAAAAGAATTAAAAAAGCTTCGGACATAACATTTCATATGTAAGTATGAAATGTTATGTCCGAACAATTTGACATGTATTAAATCAAATATTTAAAACGTTTTAAAATAAAATCATATTATATCGGCATCATGCTGCCCCTATTGTGAATTGTGAAAGTGTTACTAGTAAAAATAAATTTATTTAAAAATTTTCATGGCTAACTAATAGTTGCAACTAAGATAGTTTTTTTCTGATTTTTTAAATTTTGATTTTAAAGTATTGCCCGTATTAAAATAATCCTTAATATATTCCTTAATAAGAGGTTAATATAAATCAAGTTTACAAATTGTGTTTAGATGGTTTAAAATGAAATATAAGTTATATTTTTACATCTCACGATGTTAAGAAAAACAAATACAATAATTCCAATTTTAAATGCAACATTTTTCGTCGAAATTGTCCCTTAAAACTGTACACACTCCACAACATTAAAGTTTTGTGTGCGTGTCGGTATGTAATGCATACGCCTACATCTATCTGTTGCTTGCTTCACTTTGTACAATGCGTATGTTTGAAGACTATCTAGGCGTTATTAATCTAAGGGCCGAACTGACGTCAGTTCGGTCGGATGCGATTTTCTCCGAGTATGTGCTCGAATCCGTTCAGGCAGAACTGACGTCAGTTCTAATTGAAACGATCGGCCTCTCGGCTGTGGAGACCTTTAGTTCACAAGCAAAATTACTACTTAGCACGTATTTAATTAGACAAGTCTTAAATCTTCTCTCTCTGTCACCAGGCTGTGTCTTATAAACCGTGATAGGTAGACGATTAAAATTTTCACAGATATCACACCAAATATCAAAAACCCTTCGTCTCAAGAAGCAAGCAAGTCGCTCTTAGCCGGTTTTGACATTGGAAATGTATTTTCGTTCGCTCCAGTGTAGGCTTCGTTTCACAAAAAAGTGCGATGCCCTTACACCTATTATACGAGAAAGTCATAAACGAAATAAGTTATGGCCGAAATAGTGAAAAAAAACATTATTTTCCAAATTTTTGACTTTGGCGCTGGATATTTTGGAAACAAAGAATGATATCAAAAATTTGAGAACTCCTTTGGACAATTTAGCCAGCTGAAATTTGAACTTAAAACAAAGACGATCGGGTTTTGCCCGAGACAAAGGTTTGCCATGTAGCCTAACCTTTTTAAATAAAGTCAAGTTTTTTAGAATTCCGTAGATTCATTTTCAATGTGCTCGATAGTCACGTGTGAGGCACGAAATCTGCGAATTTTTTACTTAAGCTTTAAACTATGATATTACGGGATAAAAGTAGTCTGTTTTAATCCAGAGCTCAAACTACCATACCATATTTCATCGAAATCCGTTCAGTAGTTTTTGCGTTGAAGAGTAACAAACATACATCAATCAATCCATCCATACATCCATCCATCCATCCTCACAAACTTTTACATTTATAATAGTAGTAGGATACTACTTAAACTTAAGTAGCGTTTTAGTTATCGGCCATTAGTAATTTGCATTCAGAGGATAAGCATGGGCGACGTTCAAATAGCATTATTTTATTTCGGATAGTACAATCGCGTATACGGTATAGTACAGGCGATAAAGCAAGTTACGTAACGAGTCTTACTTTCTTCCGCGAACGCCCCATCTCGCTCTAAATCGTAGGCAAGAGAGGGATACCGATATGGTCCCGGAGACTGTCCTTCAGGGTTGCCACTTTTATGAAATTAATTACGTAACTATTATTTTCTTAGTAGATCCAAAGTAAGTATTTGTCTACAAATTTCACTCAACGAAACTTAAATTAATATTTTTTTAATGTAGTTAGATACATGCTACCTATGCATATTAAAGTTTTTAATACTATGTCAAAAAGGTATAACAACGACAAGGATTTTATTTTTATTTTGACCTTTATACTGAAGTTTTTTAATCGTCACTAGGTCAATGAAATATCTATTATAGAAATTCTTAATATTTAATATTAAATAATAGTTATAATATCGCCAAGACGAGGTAAGCGAAGCGTATGGGCACTACCAGACCACCTTTTCTCGAAGCGATACGTCGATTTTTTTAACCCTCACAACCACACACAACACAACCTCACAACATGATTTAGAATTATACTAGATTATTATTATTATACCAGATAAATATTTTTAGGATATGTTCCCAGTAGCGGACTTATTAAGTAACATGTAAAGTTTTGATTGCATAGGTGTTATACTTTAGATTCTATTGATATCTAAAAAACTCTGATTTCGTCACTGACTCTCTGATGATCAACCAAATTATAGGGTACTTCCGAATGTCCTAGAAAGATGAAAGTTGGTATGTAAGCTAGTATTAGTACATAAATAACATAAAATTGTCTTGGCAATATTTTAACACGAAAATGTTTTTTGGTGGGATTATTTAATACTTGAAATATACTACATTTTGGAACGAAGTTCCTTATGGCGCGTTGCGAATTGGAGGCTAGGCGGATTAAATTGCACGACGACACGACGGCACGACACTTTTTGCCACTCGAAATCACAATGTAATAACGACTATTAAGAATGATACAAAAAACGATCTTATCACCTTGACAATCATGTAGAATTTTGCAATTACACATTGTGACTGTTATGACTGTTACATATTGTGACTAGCTAGCCGGGCCTGTTGATGCCCCGGGATGTTATTACTTCGTACGGAGCCGGACTTTGCGGCGGCAACACTGCGAGCAGTAAGCAACCCACCCCCTCACCCCTTCTACCTAAGGCGAAGGCCAACTAGTTCCGCGCGCACTATATATACTTAGTTCAACTATTTGTTTTGTATAATATAATATATTATATCAATTAAATTTACAATAAAATATAAATTGTTAACATTTTTCTGTCTGTCTGTCAGTCTGTGTGTTTGTTCCGGCTAATCTATGTATATATATATATAATATATATTTCTATTCTTCATTATCAATTATATATATATATATATATATATATATATATATATATATATATATATATATATATATATATACCTCTCAAGGTTTTCTGTTTTGCGAAGTTAAATGGTTTTTACTGGTTTATTATAATATAAAATATTTTTGATTTCAATTTAAATTAACATTTTAATAAATCATACGATTTGTCAGCCCTGTCAATTTTCCAAAGCAATGATTGCAGTTCAACAAACTGCGCGCGAGTCGTACGTTGAACCTGCACTAACCATCTTCCCTCTCGCTTGCACTCATCCCTTCATCATCACCTCTCTCCATCTGGCATAATAAAAGCTCTACAAGTATTTTCATTACAGGCATTTCTTTGGAAAACCTTTGGACCATAGAGACAACTATTCTTCAGTAGGTATGCGTACCTTCAACACCATTAATACTCTGGTAAGATACAATTACAAACAGATTCAAATGGTTCTGAACACAGTTTAAGAATATTTTCATTACAGTCATTTCCTTGAAAAACCTGAGTTTAGATTGAGTTTAGACCATAGAAAAAAACTATCTTTCCATGCTTAAGCATGGTCTACTTAAGCCAAAGGAAATAAAACATTTCTGATTCCTTAGATTCATTAGTGTCTTTTGTCATGATGATGATAAAAGTGTTGATTATTTTATGATGTAACATTTGCATAAAACAAACAGCAAAGAGACGTACGGTCTGGTGGTTTTAAAAATTATACGGAAGTAAAGACCTTTAATTATATATAAATCTAAATTCTATTTATAATTACCTACTTTTACCGCAGAATTACGTGGTCAGGTAAAGTGCAGGTGATATTTTTAGCCTTTTAAGGGTCCCGTATAGTTTAGCTCTGTCCGTCTGTCTGTCTGTTTGTCCGCTCTTCTATAATCTGTAACTATGAACATGAACATTAATGGATGGGTACAGTTATGGAATAGATGTATACAGATGATAATTTTATATTTTAAGTTTGGCTCTCCATTCATGTGAAGTTGGGATGAAAATATCCTAACCTACTTGTTTCTTTTACCGCAACGTGAGGGGTATAGTTGAATAAATCTTTTAAGGTTTTCGTAGTTCACGTCTCCCTTCAAGGGTTTTCCCATTATAGTTTTGTCATGTCCATCCGTCCGTTTTCAGCTTACCTTCCAAACGGTCAGTGCTAAAAAGATGAAACTTTGCATTGATATGTGTATTTACCACGTCGACAAAGTACTAAAATCAAATCATAAGCCGAGGACGGACGAACCGAAACTATAAAGGTTCCGAGACGTGAACTACGGAACCCTAAAATGAAGCTTTAACTGTAATACGTCAAATGTATGTTATAAATATAAACGATGAAATGAAACTGCTTATTAGTTCATTTCATCGTTTTATCGTTTTAATTTTATAGAATGCTGAAACGATGGCATTTATTTGCCTTTTTACTTTAAATCTCCATGATTGGTTATTGCTAAAACGGAAAATTTTGAACGTTAAAGAAAGAATTTTTGTACCTAATGTCTCATACATAAATTATAAAACGTTACATAACTTTGTTTAACACGATAACATTTTAAAACAGTGTGTTTTTTTCAACTAACTAACAAAGTAATGTGTTTTTTAATTAAGACGGCAAAGTTCGAAAACATAAAATGTATGGGATTGGTCATATGTAAGCATCGCTAAGCAACGATATAAATAATAACTTCAGAGTGGAAACATCCTTTCAATAAAATAAAAAAATAATTACATAACTACCTATATAGGTAGCTTTATTACTTTTTATGAAAAAACAGGACAAATTAATGTGCCGTTCACATTTTTTGGCAGTTTGGATTTAGGAGCCAATATTTCCTAGCTCTCATGTCGGTGCTTAGGGTCAGTTCACACCGCGATGAAACGCGACATGCTGCTGCTCTTATAAGATAGCTATTCTAAATTGAAATTTATTCACTATACAAAAAAAGATACACGTTTCATATAACGCCAGTCATACACTGCACATGTGCTGTGCAGCGCGGTGCAACCTGACATTCAAACTCTTACAATGAAATCTTATTGTGTAATGGATAAAGTTAAATTTTGAATATCTATCTTATAAAGGCAGCGCCATGTCACATATCTTTTCGGTGCGAATCGACTCTTAATTTAAAAATTTTGCTTTATGTTAATTAAAACTCACACCAACACACACACAAAGTAAACTTTCATAACAGGATTCGGATGAACGTTCGCAATCCTTTGTTAGATTACGCGATGCGACTTTAATACGTAGACAGTTCAGATCTGTTTAAATTCATCAGTATCAGCCTATTTAGTATTATGTGGAGCCTATTTAGTCTAACAATGATAGAGTCATGATTTGGCCTCGAATGGGACGGTTTACTGGAGAAATAACAATTGAGAATACCATCGTGGCCCGAATAGGAATGATAATGCATGCTGTGGACAGCTGGCCTCATTTAATATTAATTGTGACAATAATCCAAAGGGAAAGGTTGTGTTTTTACCTATAAACTAAAAACGTATAGAGAAAATTTAGAAGTAAATTAGCTGAAAATATTCAGTACTGGAATGAGATCAGCAGCTCAGATGAAGCTTTTAATAGATTATTTAAGTTAGTAAATACACAATTTAATTCAGTATTTACTTCTAAAACGGCCATACCCAACATTAATAAAATAAATTTTAATGACTGGACAACTGCAAGAATTAAAAAAGTAGGCAAAGATTATACGAATTGTATAACGGAAAATCGATAAATAATACTGAAAGGTTTTGTGGAAATAGTGGACAGCCCCAAAGGGCGACCTCCGACCGAGCGAGATGGTATGCTCGGTCAGGCCCAAGCCCACTCGTATGTTTTTTTTTTCGAATGGGTCTACGCTAATGGCTTTTGGCCGTCTTAGCTTAGTCGGTCTGGTGACTGCCATGTGGCATGTCGTTTGGTGGGGAGACGATGAGGGAGTTTTACTCCCTCCTGCGAACCGGTTTTTGAGAATAACTAAATATCCGTAGAAAGATATTATTAGGTCTGGAGAGACCGTAGTCCCTCCTACTGAGGGATCCGAACCCTTCCTCTGGGAATCTCTGGAGATCAGATCTGGGAGGGCCGTCCCTCCCCCCTTCCGCGTGTGGTCGGGCGGACTCGCGCGCGAATGTCCTGATATCGTCTACTTCCGCAGTATTGATAGAGCTCTCTATAACAATATCGTGGTCGCGGTCATAATTATGTGTGGCTACACTAGTGGGAGTCGAACTCGGATCCGGGTTCGAGTCCGGTGGTCCCGTGTTTGAGTCGGTCCGTATGTCTTTACGTGTGTTCGTGTCTGGTGTAAGACCTCGGGGTAGGCACCGGCGTCTACCCCGGTGCTTTTCTAATCACGCGGGTGCATGTTTTTGTGTTTAGGAGAACTCCTTTATTTTGTTTATCAAGTCCGTGTGACTTGCTAGTGCTGACATGCGGTCCTCGAAGGAACCTCGCAGTTTTGTGACAAAGATGTTTAGGTCCATCGAGTCGATGTCGCTTAGAAATTTGGCGGCAAACGCTATGTCGGCGCCGAAATTGGAGGTCGGGGGTGGAATTGCACCTTAGCGTGTTTGGGGATGTCGCTAGTGTACAAGTTATATAGGGAGGGTGAGAGGACCGAGCCCTGCGGTACTCCCGCCTCCATATATCTTAGCGACGACAGTGGGCCTTCTATGAAAAAAGGAAATTTGCGATTTTTAAGGAAGTACTGATTAATAAAACAAGATTATCGCCCATTGCCATACCAATGCCCATTTGATAAAGTATGTATAACAATCCGCTATGCCAAATTTTGTCAAAAGCTTTTGCTATGTCAAAGAATACGGCACATGTTATCTTCCTGTCAGTGTTTCTAGCAATTATGTACTCCGTTAAGCGGTGTACTTGAGCGGGACAGCTGTGCATTTTGCGGAAGGCAAACTGCTCGTCTGGAAGGAGGTTATTATCGGTTATGACGTCATTGAGGCGCCTTTTTATTAGTCTTTCATTATACCTATTACAATAGCTACTTTCCAAATGTCTGGGAATGAACATCATACTAAGAGGGCGTTAAAGATATCCACTAGGAGTTGAGTTAGCTCGGACGGTAGCATTTTAAGTGTTTTGTTTGAAATACCATCTTGGCCTGGGGCCTTTTTGGCATTTATACACTTTATAATGTTTTTGACTTCCTCCGAGTCCACCATCCTCACCCTATCGTCATCAGGTGGCCGTGAGTCGACTGTTGACCTCGCTATTCACTAAGCTAAGGTGCTCGGGATCAATCGAGAGAGTACTCGGCCGGCACTGTTATTGGAAATTATCAGCTAGGCATTCGGCCTTGTTTCTATGTCTTCGAGTGTAGGAGGATGATTTGGTCTGTCTGACGGAGGCATGTCGCTCTTCGTGTTATTTTTGAGGGCCTTCGCGAGTGGCCAGTATGCCACGTGTGACGGTTCTAACTCACTGAGAAGTCGATCCCAACTCTCGGCTTTATGCTGTTTGATTTTAAACTTAGCTTCCCTTTCGTAGTGACGGAGGGATTTCCTCCACTCTTCCGACGGGTAGCGATCATATGTGCGTTTAGCGGCCTGATGGACTCCTTTATGTCCTCTGGCAGGGGCCAACGGCCCTTGTGGGTAGTTGGCACCTCCTTTAATAAAAACGACATGGAAAATAATTGCTAGTGAGACTGGAAAAGTCACCTGTCGGAGCTCTAACTTTGAACTTTGTATTAATAATAAAAATATTACTTCTGATTTTGAAGTTGCGACAGTCTTTGAAAAGTTTTTTGCTGACATTTCGGTCTAATTCGTTCGTAACGTCAAGGAATGTAATGTCAATCTTAAATTTAGAGAAATTGATTCCAGATCTAATATAAATATATTTAAGTTGTTAAATATTAAAAATACTACCGATCTCTGTGGTATATAGTAATAGGGTATAGGTTAATAGTAAAAGGTCCACTGGGACTAAAATAGAATTAGGTGTCCCACAGGGATCTATTTTAGGTCATTTTATCTCATCTACAAAAATGACTTCCCTTATGTGGTTCAAGATAGGCATGAGATAGTACTCTTTGCCGATGACACTTCCCTAATATTTAAAGTGAAGCGACAACAATCAAATTACGATGAGGTAAACAGTGCTCTCTCTCAAATATAGTAAACTGGTTTAGTGTTAATTATTTACTTTTAAATTCAAATAAAACATAATGTTTAATGTTTAGCTTGCCAAATTTTAGGCAAGTAAAAACAAATTTACTACTCAATGAGAATGAACATGGAATTCTCCTTATATTACCTCATATTGCTAACCTAGCAAATAGACTCAGTTCTGCAGCATATGCAGTTAGAAAATTTTGAGAAATTTCAGATGAAGAAACGGCACGCCTGGTTTATTTCAGCTACTTTCATAGTAGAATGTACTATACTTTTATGGGTAAATGCTGCCGACATAAATTCAATATTTGTGCTGCAGAAGCGAGCTATACGTGCTACTTATAAAATGTCCCCTTTAGAATTTCTGTGAGAAAAGTTTAAAGAAATAGACTGGCAGTCGCTTCTCAGTATATTTTGGATAATTTATTATAGAATTGACAATTTCAAGAAGAAAAGTGATAATCATTGCATAAACACTAGAAATAAGCATAAGCTAGATGTGTCCATATGAATTTGAGGAGTTCCCTCGATTCCTCATGGATCCCGTATTTCACCACTCCACCACCACCACTTTTGTGAAAAAGCGACCAACTTCGGACATCAAAAAAAGAATTTCGAAAATCGGTCATCAGACGGTGGAGTTATCGTTGAACATACAAAAAAAAAAAGCTAGGTTTGCCCTGCGAAACTGCACATTTTTAAGCTATATTATGTTTTTTCTTTCGTCGTGCTGTTGCATTAATTTCGACTCTGTTATGTCAGTCCGATTGGCAGTTTGGCATGCGTGTGTATAATTTTGGCTTTTTCGAAAATTCGGAATGTGGTTCAAAGCCCGGTCAGATAAATATTTTGCGATTCTTTTTTAAATTATTTATCAGAACTCCGAGCAAACTCGTTACCCAGGTACAAAATACTACAACTGACAACTTCATTTAAATAACGATTGTCATTTTTCTCTTTAAAAAAGTCCAAGATTTGTGGACGTGCCAAGAAAAGTAAATTTATCTGTACGACAAAAGATATTAAATTACTAAGGTACATAATCATAATCTATGTATATGTATGTCACCAAAAATGCGTTAAATTGTAAGCAGTATATTCAGGCTTACAATCTTTCGACATTTTATAATCTCGCTAGGTATACCTATCTATTACAATCTAACGGTATTAACAATTTTACAATGACAAAATTATATAAAAGGTCTGAATGGCTCACTTTCTAGACGCTCGCATAGCCGCTAATATTATAAATAAACGTGAAAGGAGACGGGCAAGTTGCCATACATTTATTGCCTGGTAACCAAAATACGAGGCTACAAAAAGTATTTATTGTAAGTTATACTTTATGAACATAGGAATAAAAAAATCAATAATATTAAACATCAAACCTAACATATTCAATATGTTGCTCTCGTGGTGAGTTGCAGAAAATCGACATCTTTTATTTGCGGTGTCAATTACCTAATGAAATGAATAACTAGTATGTTTGGAAACGCAACATTATAGATAAATAATGATGATGACGGTTTCACGTTATGAAAACCAAAAACAATAATTATTTTTCTTATTTTAAAAATATAAATAGTATAGAGGGATCTATTTCACATCTCAAGTAACATTATTTTCATAAAACTAGTATGAAACTGTTGAACTATAGAAATAGAAAATAACTTCCAATAAAAAATAAATCTATCTACTGGGCCACTAGATGGGGCTTTTACGCCTCAAATTGACAATTTAAAACATGATAACCATAGACTATATAGATATGATGACAACGATTACCACAGATAAGTACGTATTTTGTACTCCAATTCTCTGATATTCGGGGATTCATAACTTTTTATTCCCAAGTCCTAAAAATATAAATTTTTTTTTATGTAATAACTTTTTAAGCACTATAAAATTAGATATGTTGACCGCTCTTGATGGAAAATCAGGCAGGATTCGCCAGTGTCCTTTGGACAGTAGTTTTAATTTACAACGTAGACGCTCACTAAAAAGGTATTTCGAAAAATTCCACCCTTAAAGTGGAGAAATAAGGGTTGAACGTTTGTATGATTATTAAGTATTTTTTAAATCTCCTATTTTTAAAATTAAATATCCGAGGTAATAAATACAATTTATTGAGAAGGTACAAAGGTTCCTTAAAAAAGGAAAAAGGTTTAAAAAGGTTTCAAAATACGCCCCTCTGCTGGGGTTGCAACGGGGACCCATACAGACGAAGTCGCGCGCAAGTGAAGTGATATAACGGCTCGTGTACATGAACATTTGAGAGTGAAGCGAGCCGTAACTAGCTCATTCTGAAGCGACCTATATTCCCGTAAACTTTCTTAAATAAGTTAACATCAAGTAATTTAATTTTTAAACGGTCTCTGTTTTATAGTGCTGGATGGAAACAAATCGCTGTTCTGTACAATTAGTGTTGTTTAAGCTAGTGTCGTATTTAAATTAGATTCACAACAACTGAAGAAACCTTTATCAATTTCATAACGTATACTTACTATGTACATAATATATATACATAATAGGTCTTTACCTATGAAATTTCCTTTCTGCAGTACTGGCCATTTCAAATCAAAATAATTTTTGTTTGGCTAAGAATTCTAATTTCAAATTAATTTTATTTGAAAAACATGGAATTCTTTTTCCAAAAGTCAGTAGTCATTTGTTTATTGATTAGTGTTATATTTTCATCGCATTTCAATGTTTCTCGTCATCATGGATACGTTGAAAATTCGAGTAATTATGGAATATGATTACCGTCGTGGCAGCAACGCGGCACAAGCGGCACGCAACATCAACGACGTTTACGGAGCTAACACTACAAACCAACGCACCACCTGTTATTGGTATGCTCGCTTCCGTTCTGGAAATTATGACCTGAAAAATGAACCTCGCGGTCGTCCGAAGACTTTGGTCGACAATGACGAATTAAAGGCGATTGTAGAAGCTGATGATACACAATCTACGGCTGAATTAGCAGCAGCTTTCGACGTTAGTGTCAAAACAATATAGGTCCATTTGCGTCAAATTGGCAAGGTAAAAAAGCTTGAAGGGTGCCCCACGAACTCAATGATCGCCAGCGTGAAGTACGCGTTGATACGTGCCTTGCACTGCTCAACAGACACACAAACGAAGGAATGTTGAACCGCAATGTTACCTGCGATGAAAAATGGATTCTGTTTGATAACCGCAAGCGCTCAGCAAGTTGGTTATCCTGGTTCAGCACCTAAACAATGCCGTAAACGAAAACTTATCCCTAGAAAAGTGATGGCCACTGTTTGGTGGTCTAGTGATCTGTGATTCATCACAGCTTCTTACCAAACGGGGTCAGCATTACTGCAGATGTGTACTGTGAAGAACTGAACACAATGATGGAGAAGCTGGCACATCTCCAACCAGCATTGGTCAATCGCTCGTCTCCGCTGCTCCTGCACGACAACGCGCGACCTCATACTGCACAGCAGACTGTCTCCAAGTTGCAAGAACTGGGGTTGGAAGCTCTCCGTCATCCGCCCTACTTACCAGACCTTGCGCCTACAGACTACTACTTTTTCCAGAATTTGGATAACTTCTTGGCGGGAAAAAAATTCAATACCCGAGAATGCAGTACAAAATGCCTTTGAAGAATTTGTTGCCTCCCGTCCAGCTGATTTCTTTAAGAAGGGCATCAATAAACTGCCACTGCGTTGGCAAAGATGCATTGATTGCATGGGTGATTACTTCGATTAATACAAATAAAAATACATGAAAAAAATTCTTTCATACAACAATTTAAATTTTTTCATACAAAACGGCAATTTCATAGGTAAAGACCTAATATTATGATAAAGTCAAAGTCGAAGCTCCGGCGTTCATAGGTTTGACTAGTCAATGCTCAGGTCTGATTTGACGTCTTGGACAAAGCGCAAAGAAATGAAGTTTTTTGACCTTTGACAAACAAAACAGATGGATATACTTCACTATGGCCGTTTTGTTGATAAGGTACCTACTTTCTAGTTTTGACTGAAAATACTTTAGTCGTAAAATACTTTAGTAGCCGAAATTGCAATTCATTTCGGGATTTACCCGGCTTTTGTTAAACTTTATCGTATACCTACATCAAATCTTTAGAAGTGGCTGCTTACTTAAGATTATTCAAGATTAAAATATATTGTGACGAATCTATTACTTATAATATGTTTTCATTTCAATTTAAGTAAGATAAAGTCTGTTCACATATATTATTTAATTTACTTCTTTGCAAAAAAAATATAAATTAGTCTAAATTTTTAATACAAAATTCTAGTTTTACATCACTTGAAAAAAGAATATAAAAATTAAATTTTATATACCTAGTGTGTACACGCCATCTGTGTATTGAACCGTACTTAAAGTTAAGTTGTTATGTAAAAGGTATAAGTAGTATTCGACAGATGGCGTTACATAAAAAATCGTGATATGACGCCACGCGCGACACGCGACTTGAAAAAATTCAGTCTCAACTCTCAACGCCGAAACGAAATTTCAATTCAAAAAAGCTAGCACTTATACTCTTTTCCAATACGTTTCTTCTTTACGGTTCAATCTTTGTTAATTAAAATTCAAAACCACAATTAATTCATTATGTTATGCGGTGGGTACTTTATTTTCAGTTCGTAATAAGACTGTTGTGATTAAATGAAGCTTTCGATAAAAAATTGTAGGAGCGTCGCGTCGTGATTACAAAATTGAAAAATAAGTTTTTTTAAATACAAATAAAAAATTAATACTTGTAAAAAAAATCGGTTGTCTGTAAAGTCGTTTTACTGACGATAGCTGTTGAACGTGACAACGTCATGTTTATAGTGCGCGCGGAACTAATTGGCCGCGCCTTAGGTAGGGACAGGAGTGAGGGGGCGGGTTGCTTGCTGCTCGCAACGCACATGAGATTAGACAGTGACGACCAATCTCGAGATATCGTGAACAATAATTATTCAATTATTGAAAAGAATAAATTAAAGACGAATCTGGTTTATATTCTAAACTATTGACATCGGCTTTCCATTTTTTTAAAAACGTATGCACTTTAAATATTATTTCCTTAGATTGTCTTTTTATCGGCGGACTCATCTTGCTAATGCAATCTCTTGTGCGTAAACTAGCCAGAACTGTCAACGCGTGATGCCGCCGCGAAGTCCGGCGCCGAACTGAGTAATAACTTCAAGCGCCGCCTCTCCGCCCCACCGCTCAAATACCTAAGACGCGGCCAGCTAGTTAATAGTGCGCGCGCTATAGCGCGCGCACTATTAACTAGCTGGCCACGAGGTAACGCCGGTGACGCGGTAACGGTATGAGTCATGTTTTTTCGTGCGTGCAGCCGGCTCCATCGAATTAAAAGACGTTGTCACGTCAAAAAATCTTCAATTTCGTTAGAAAATCAGAAAAAGATATGTTACAGTTTATTAAATAGACTAGTTTATAACATTTCTCTTAAATTTTCATAATACGAGTTGTTCAGTACTTTTAAGGTTTGTAACTTTGTTTGGGAAAATAATTTCAAACAGTAACTAGTCAGCGCCTAGAAGTCGCATGGTAATATTATGTAGTAGCAATAATAATTAGTAAGTCGCTTGCGAGCTCCTGAAGCGATGTATGTGAGATATATGCATATAATCTATCGTCACACCGCTAAGGTGGGCGACGCTACGTGGCGCTGCATTTTTAAGATAGCTATTACAAATTGTACTTTATTCACTAGGTACACAAAAAGTTATTTCGATATATTTAGTAGATATCAAGAATTCAGTCAAGGTGACTGCTTTAATTACAATCACGAGGTTCGAAAATAAAATTCGACATATTTCATCGATAAGTGACGTGACTACTCCCATACATTTTATTCGTTAGTTTATTTGGTCGGAGTAAAAATGTAGGTCCGATATTAATTTAGACTAAAAAGTTCGGAAGTAAAATCAGGCTTAATTTTTATAGGCACAATTTTAGCAGGTTATTTTTAGATACTGAATTTATATGATGAGTGATGTCAAATCAAAATGTTCTAGTGTACAAAAACTTTATGTTGATGGATGGATGGATGGATGATGTTGATGGATGTTGCCCGCGATTACGTGCGCGCGAAACAGATCTGTACATTTTGCCGCAATAAAAAGTAGCCGATGTCCTTTCCCGTGGTCTACTCTATATCTGTGCCAAATTTCATCAAAATCGGTCCAGTAGTTTCTGAGCCTATTCGATGCAAACAAACAAATCTTTCCTCTTTATTATATTAGTACTAGCTTTTCCCGCAGCTTCGCCCGCGTTCACCCGCTTCGGCAAAAAACTTCTTTAGCAAATATATCTACTATAATATAATAATAGCACAGAGTAAAAATATATACTTATAATAAATAAATTTTCACACGTACTTTTTGATTTTAATATATCTCCTAGGAGATAAGGATTATAATCTTGTATCCGTCTAAATAGCTTCTGAAAATACCACATTATTTCTAATCGATTTTTTAACTGAGAATGGGTATAGTAACTTATCCTTATAAGATAGACATATCTATGCCATCGCGAACTTTTTTGAAGACACCGACTTCAAAAATATGAAGATTGAGTAGAGAAATAGTTAAAATTTTAGCCGAATTTAAAAGAGGAATTTTTGGTAAAATAAGTTTTATTTCATACATTTTTGTGCATTTTCTACTTTGGAAGTCGGTTTTCATTTTTTGTTTAATAATAATATTCTTTCACTTTTAAGTTATATTTCTTATTATTAACACATTTTAAGAATGTTATTATTAATACAAAAAAGCATCCATCCGGTATTCTCACTCTCTCGGAAAAACAAACTCATGCGATTTTATGCCGGTATTCTGAGAGGCCGTGGTATTTCTCCAAATAAGCATTACCGATTTGTGGACCAAATAAACAATCACCAGTGATGATAATGATTACACACTATATTATTACATAATTATTATTATTTATTATCTATTGTAGTAGTCGGCTGAAAAAATGTAGCAGTCAGCATTAAATATAATTACTTATAATAGCTTTTGCCCGCGGCTTCGCCCGCGTAGTATAGTGTTCTTGGAGAAAAAACTACTTCGGCGAATAACTCTATTTACAGCAATATACCTACTTCTGATACAATATTCAAAATGTTTATAGGTTTACCCAATTCAAATGGTTAAAAATAGGACCCTATCACCTCGACGCGACATACGCGACCGCTTGATATATACATACTATTATTATATCTATCGCGCTTAAGTATAAAAAGACTATTTAAAAAAAACCGCATCAAAATCCGTTGCGTAGATTTAAAGATCTAAGCATACAATATAGGGACAGACAGATAAAGCGACTTGTTTTATACTACGTAGTGAATAATCATTTAATTTGCCATTCAAATATAATTTGACATTCCAACAAAACTGGCCAACTACCTCTATGGATATTCCCTAAAGAACTGCAGTACAGAATATCGCGCGCGCCGCCGAGACATGTCCCTGCCTTTTTAATCTGTAATATCTTCGAAAATATTCATTTAAATTACATGCTATAAAGGGCCATATTGATCTATATTAAATGTAAAATGTATTTAAGGTATTAAATTGGATAAGTATTAATGATGTATTGCTTAAAATCGCTTCGTAAATAAGCTATTAAATTTAAATCAAAGTAAAGTATAAAAAAATGGTTATTGTGGGATATCCCTAAGAGATAGATATGTGCTATCCCGGACTTTTTTGTAGGCTTTTTTATGATGAACAAAACTGTAGTACATTAGTTTGATCTATCTTATAGGGTTCAGCCACTGTTTGCAATGTAAGCGGAAAAAATGTAATTATTTACATCACATTAGAAACCTCAAAAATAACAGTATTTTTCCACTATTTAATGAATGTTATTATACATATAAACCTTCCTCTTCAATCACTCTATCTATTAAAAAAACCGCACCAAAATCCGTTGCGTAGTTTTAAAGATTAAAGCATACATAGGGATATAGGGACAGAGAAAGCGACTTTGTTTTATACTATGTAGTGATATAAAGGCTATTGCAAAATTTCAAATACATTGATATCGGTGTACTAAACTATATGGAGTACCTATGTCACCATAATAGTATGTTGGTGTATCGTAAGAAGATGGTGGTGATGATAATGATTACTGTAAGTGGCATATGCTTGCAGTTCCATAAACAATGCCGAAATTTCTAAACGTGTATCTTTGAAGACTGAGGAGTTCTGTTCAGTGGTTTTGGATCTAGGGTACACCTTGGCACAAAATTTTACATACTATAAAAGTAGAAATCAGTATAAATGTCCTTATAATTTTGTGGAATTATCTCGATTTCTCATGGATGCCATTATCAGACCTCCACCTTGGTGACTATGGTACCAATTTCGAATTATATTCTTTACAACAACAAAATAATTTTAAAAATGCTTCGACTAACGGCAGAGTAATGTTCAAAGATATACGTGTAGGTGTAAAAGACTATGAGAAGTACCTATTATCATCATAATGTGATGGTGTATGGTGTGATTAAGGCGGTGATGATGATGATTACTTTGATTGACATAGTGGCATATGCTTTCAGTACTTTAAACAACGCCGAAATCCCCAAACATATATCTATAACGACTCGGTAATTCTGTTCTGTACTTTTGGATCCAGGTATACCTTGGTGCAAAATCTTTATTTTTGGTAGCATATGCATGGTTTGGTAGCATATACTACTTTAGAAAAAGTCAATATCACTATATGTGTCCATATAAATTTTGTTTTTAAAGAGTTCCCTCGATTCCTCATGGATCCCGTCATCAGGTCACTACTTTGGTGTCAAAAAACCAATGGGGGATTATAATTTACAGCAAAAAAAGATTTTTGATACTAGGTCCACAGGCGGTGGAGTAATCGTTGAACATACAAAAAAATAATAATATAAACAGCCGAATGTATCACCGCCTCCTTTTTAGGAACTCAGTTAATAAAATTTTATGTGTAGAGGAGTAACCAAAACGCATTAGTGAAAACCGCATTCAAATCGGTTAAGCCGTTCTTCTTACGTGCAAAAACGAATATCGCGGGAAACGTGCATTTTTCCGCAATAAAAAGTAGCCTATGCGTTAATCCAGAGTCTCAACTACTACCATAGCAAATTTCATCAAAATCCGTTCAGTACATTCTGAGATTAGCGCGTACTACTAACGTACTGACAAAAAATCTAAAAATCATTGTTTTGGATTGAACGACATAGTTCAGAAAGTAATAGTTTTTCTTATATATGTTCCATGTACAGACAGCGACCAGTTACGATTTTATTATATGTATAGATAGAGACAATGTCATAAAGCTACGTTAAAGTTTATAAAGAAAAGCTTCGCAGTGCAGTCTTCAGTCATGCTACAGTAAATAAATCACATCACTTGGAACTGCACATAATCGGATAGCAACATGTAGGCATTTGCTGTTCGGCGCAAACTGGCGACTGTGGCTGTTGCGTGCGCACTGCACAAATTGGATATTTGACAATATTATGGAGGATAGAGGAAAGGAGGACTATGTCCATACATGAAAAAGTGTCCGTAAATAAGTTATATAACTAACTCAACTAACTTCTCCTATTGCTAACTTCTCTCGCCTTCTCTCTCTAGCGCCATTATGGCCAGTTTTGGAATTATTATTCAACTACTTTTGTCGGACACTTTTTAGCTTTTTTGCCTTAGAGAGACAGTCCTCCTTGCCTATACCCTCCATAGACAACATGTAAAAATTAAGTTGTTTATTTTTTCTATATTCAGGAAAAATTACAACTTGATAAATGTAAAAAGAAGAGATATTTTGTGTAGTTTTGTAGTTAGGTACGTAATTAGTACAAAAACCATTGCTTATATCAAATAAAAAATATTTAGTATGTTAAGTATGAACATAAACGTTTGTGCGTTGTACCTTTGTACATTTTATGCATGCATAGAAATTGTATGCATGTGAAATTTCATTCATTTTGTATTAAAGCAACGACGACGTAACAATCTCAGTGAGTTTTGTATGGGGTGTTTTGATTAAACCTAAAAAATTGTTTCATACAATCTAATGTACTTTCTTTAAAAATAATTTTTAGTATACCATTCCTTTTAAACTTTCTTATTTTTCAGAGCACCATTTTATCATTTATGTAATAACGTATAACAGCTACAACGGAAATGCAAAGCAAATATTTCATTATACTGGAAATATTTCATTATACTTTTTATTATATTTTATTTTATTTTTTACATAAAATTAAAAATATTACATTTTAGTGTTGGTACATTTCATTCCTAAAAGTAATAGAACATTTTAACAGTTGGCAAATACAACATATCTAAATCAACTTTATGACCTATTTAAGTGATTATTTTACATGTAACAATTATTATCTATAGTTAGTAAAATATTATGATAAATGTTATTTTAAGAACAACAAATTTATATCATTATTAATGTAAATGATATGAAAAATTAAAAACGAACGCAAATTCGTGCAACAATTACAATGTATGTAGGTAGACATGGGAGTAACTCATTAGACTGGACAGTCGTCTCACTCGTCGGCCGTCGCATAGGTGCAGTGGCGCGCGCGGCGGTATATTAGAACCGGTTACGCGTGGCTCACTCGTCAATAATACTGTGGTCCGGTTGTCGATACGTGCGATATCGATGCGCGTACGGTAGTTCGCGACGTCTACTGCGACTAATAAATGAAACCAGACTATTTTTATGTGTGTTTTAAATAAGTAGAAACTTTTTAAATTTTTTAAGATATAATAGTGTATATTATAATGATAGTATTAAAACGAGTATTAAAAGCTAGTTTTAATGCCTTATTTTGGACAATTTACAGTTTTTTTAAGGTTAGTTTTACATGTACCTACTGCTCCACACGGGACAGGCGTACGTAAGAATAGGTCTTATGAATGAACTACCTATAATGAAAAAGTTTTGTATTACTACTAAGTTACGATTTACGATTAAGAATTGATTTTAATATACCCAAGCATTAAGGACTTTTGTACAGGTATCTCGTAGCAGCTATATGTTTAGTCCAATTGAGTTTTTTGTCAAGCACTACTCAAATTTACCGTTATTTTACATTAGAACTCCATGGTATGCAGTAGTCATTAATTTTAAGTGTACAAACGGGAAGTTTTCGCTTGCTGGAGAATAATATGGCATCAGTTTTAGTTTCATTTAAATTTAATTTCCAACGCTAGAAATAGTTTAGTAAGAGTTCAAGTGCAAGTTTCAATCTACCTATGACAACATCTAAATCACGGTTTGAGGCTAAAGCAGCAGTATCATCAGCATAGTAAGCTAAGTGAATATACGGCTGAATATATCGTATAGGTAAAGGAGGAACAGGTAAGGTCCCACGATGGATCCCTGAGGGACACCTGTAGGCACGGGATAAGAAGAAGAAACTGTTACATATATCAACAGTAAGATGTAACTGTCAATGTCATTAATATGGACTTTAAATGCACGATCGGACAAGTACGAGCTTATAAGTTTAACAAAGTGTAATGGAACGAGTTTCATCATTACATCTTGTGTAACAATCCCTTGTGCCACACAGTGTCCAATGATTTTTCAAGGTCCAGTAGTATCATACCAGTGGTTTTCATTAAGTTTAGGTTATGACCAATAATTTCAGCAACTCCAGCGATTTGTTGCACCGTGGAGTGAGAAGGACGAAATCTAAACTGCTCATTAATTAGTTGATGCTCTCCTACTGAGTCTCGAATTAACAATTTTTTCAAATAGTTCACCAAGACCAGGCAACAGACTAATGGGATGGTAATAGACAAACAAGGAAGGGTCTTTTCTTGCTTTTTAAAGAGCAATAACTTTAACTGTTTTCCAAATTTTTGGAAAATAATTAACACAAAGACAGGAATTATAAATCTTGGCAAAAAAATGACCGCTTTGTGTTGTCGATTTTTAAGTAATATGTTATTTATGCCATCGTGGCCTAGAGCTTTGTTAATTTACAAATTATTTTTTTAATTTCACTGGGACGAACTAGACGATACATATGGGGACCATGAAGATTATATAAGTTATGTACCTATTTTTCTACAGCATCGGTATTCCAAAAGATCGTTAAATTTTAATTATCAGAGAAAGCACGGGCCAGCGCTTGACATTGTTCCTTATCGTTTATGGTCAATGATCCATATTTATTTTTTTAAGAGGCTTTATCGTTTACATTTCTTTTGAGAGATTTCATTTTGCGTAATAAGTCAGTACTGGAACGGTCAACATGCTTTAACTTTTGTTTCCATTGATCATCATAAGACTTTTAATGTGGTTTTGAATTTCATTTCGTAATAAATGTATTTTAAGTGTATATTCGAATGTTTTTTCTATCATTAAAATTAACAAGGCGAGTATGTATTCTTCTGAGTCTATTTTTAAATTTAATTAATCGATTAATATTTCTAGGAAGAAAAGGTTTATTAGACAAATTAATTAAAGAAACACTACGATCTTAGGCTAATAGTACATTGGATTGGAAAGAGTCTATAGCATTATCTATTTCTAATTCAGATTTACGAACCTTAAAAAAAAAAGAGTAATTTTGTTATTAAGTATGGTTTTGTCGATGGACTACAAATGCCATAAATGAAAACAGATCTAATGTAGAAACTAATTTTGAAATCAATGCTAAATTTAATAGGAATATGATTCGTAGACAGCAAAGAACTAGTATGGATGTCGTTAGCGTGAATTAATATATTACGAGTTAGTAAAAGGTCGGGTAAGGTTGGTGTATATTTGTCATTATAATGTAGGATATTAGGATCGCGAGGAGCAAAAAGATAATTTCATTTTTAAGAAAATAATGATAGAGGATATTACCGTTACGATTGGTAGTGTTACCATATCAATGAGGATGTCGTGAGTTAAATTGCCCATAATCAGTACACTTGGTCCTAGTTTCATGATTCATTCTTATGTTTGGCGACTGATAAATCGATAAGATAATTAAGCGTTTAGCTGGGGAAATAATGTCCACTCTTCAATATGTCTGGTGATGGGAATCGCAATCAGTGAGTGCTAGATGTCATATCTAACCAACAAAGCAACTCCTTGACCCTTACCGCTATGATGTTTGTCAACACGGTGTTCGAGACGCACGTCCGTTGACAGCGAAAACATTGACTTCCAGTGCTATTTTTATATTTATATTTTTCCATTTTAACAACGCAGTGATAAAGACGATGGATTTGACGAAATTTGGTTATATTACCCCCTACAGGTTGCTTAGCAATATATTTTATAATAAGTTGAAAATATTTTATCCACGGTATCATTTGCTTTTATCATTCGTACATTAGTTACATTAATTCCCTTTAAATTAACTTGTTCACAACATAACAATTACATAAACTATAACGGTGAACACTCAGTGACAATATATGTATAGATTTCTATAGCATCAGTGTGCAATAAGTCGTGTTAAATGGTGTTTTATGAACTTTAGGTTATTTTGTTTATATATTTTAAACTATAGAGAATTTTAAAGTAATTTCTTTTGAGTTATATAGATAAAACTAATACCTAACGTGAAGAGTAACAATTTCGATTATATAATATGATATTTAAAATAATGGTAAAAATACAGAACATTTCATACATGGTGAACCTTAGGTTATGAATATCTTCTATATGGAATAAGATTGTTAGTATATAAGGACTAATGTAATTGGGAAAAACGATAAAGAGATTCACATAATGCGTTTTACTTCACCTGGCTCATGGAAAATAGGGAAAATTATAGAAAATAGCCGTATAGAGAGGCAAAAGCGAGACGGCAAATCGGCCCGAAAGAGGCGTACAGAAAAATGTTTTCCTCAAATTAGTGTTTTATTATGGCCCCGGGTCTACTCAAATCGGTGTAACCTTGCTATCTTCGAGACTAGACTGTGCCGGCGGTTGAAACCCTGTGGAATAATACAGTCCCCTACAATATAAAAGGAAATATTTTTAAAACGTAATCCCTCTTTGAGCACCTGGTGTTCTAGTGGCGCAGTAGACAGCAATTTGTTTCCTTTTTATATACATGAGGTGATTTTTTTGTATATTTATAGATCAGGTTTGTGATAGTAGGGTGCGACCATCCTTACCTTTTTTTAAGCTAAATAGGAACTTTATTTACCTTAGGAGTTAGGACTGGTGGTAGTAGAAGATGAGAATTGAAAAGCATCAAGCAAGCAAGGCTTTTCTCTGTCGACTATTGTTTACTTGAAGTTGAAGATCTAAGACACTAGATCTAAGTTTAATGGTCTTCTTTGGTTTGCGCCAGTTCACTTGCTCTTCAGTTCAGAAATCAATTATACTATTGGGGAGACGACTATATGGTAAAATATTAGAAAATATTAATTTTTAGTTTACTGTTTCTTCTGAGAAGTCACTCATATTTAAGAGATACACTCATTTATGCAATAAAAAAAAATCAGTCGTCTTGCCTAATATGATGCCATTAGAAAATAGAAGCTATTTGCTTGCAGATAATACATATCTACTATATCATGGGACAAGACAGTCTGGTATAAAGAACATCGTTTAGGTTTTCAAAAAAGTAAAAACATGTAACTTTAGGATTGCTGGATTCACATTGTAACTAATTTTCATATTGTAAATAACAATCTCGACAAGTTTCTGGAGTCTAAATCAATGTGAAATGGACTCCGCGTTAAATTTTCAAACGAAAAAGGAACATTTTTGTACGAAGCTCATTAAGTCTTTTCTCCTATGGCTTAGAGATTTTTGAATTCCACACTTTGTAAGCCCTTTTATTTGATATATGTCTGATGACCTTTTTCTTTTGTGACTTCATGTAGTACCCATTTTAAAGCAATCATTATCTAAGTACTATTTAAGGTAAAAATTTGTTCACGCAACGTTAATTACTTACTTACGAATTGCAAAACAACTTCAGTATCAAACCTAATTACTGAAAGTTTTAAAAATCAATTGACTGCGTCCATTGTAAATGTTAAAGATTGAATTGAAAGTATTTATGCCTATGGATACGTGAACCTTATGAAACTGTCAAAACTTTTGTGCCGCACATTGTCATTTTTTATTATTGTTACATTTCACTCAGAAAGCAAAAATTCCTGAAAGGGATGGCATGCTTAATTCAATGACAAAAAAAAGATCACTAGTGTTTGTTACTACCAATTGAGCGTATTATTAAATAAGCGCGTCTATTCAAGTTTGGAAGCACTGCCATAGAACATTTGACGACACAGCAGGTACAAAATGCGTGTAAATTCAATTCGTTGATAGTTATTTTCCTTCATACCTTTCACGACATGCTTAAAAGTTATAATTAAAATTTTTTTGGCTAATCGGTAGTTTGAAAACCGTTTTATGTGAGAATAATCAAGATAATAATGGCGTGAATGCCTACTATTATTTAGATCAAACTGCATATTTAGTTCTTTTTTAAATGAATGTCCCGAACAGGAATCGAAACCTGGTATTTAAAAACACATTTGTATTATTGCGCTTTGATAGTATTGATGTTTTGGTACAAATTCCGCAAAGTAATAAAGGACGGCACACATGAAGAAAATTATTTTTGACAAAATACTCCTTTTGAACCAAGCTTTGTGTGAATATAACGTCAAAAAAGTAGTTTGTTAAAAGTCAGCTTATTTTCCAGAATTTGTTCCTCATTAGGAAAACTTACTATCGATCTCTTTTTATGTAAAGGGTAAGAAGTAGGGCTTGCTAATTTGAAAATTTTGATATTCGACTATTCGATTTTTTTGCACTATTCGAATAATAGAAAAAAAACCATATTTTTGACGATTGGCGATTTACACGAAAATCAACAAAATCTTTATAACTGGCTTCAAAATCTAGGTGCGTAGGAATTTTAGCAAACAAAATATAAAATAAAAGAAAGAAATTTAAATAAACGATAAAATTGTAGAAAAAAAATATTAAAATAAGTTTTTATTATTACTGTTGGTCCTCTTTTACTTCGTATATCACACTAATATTATAAAGGCGAAAGTTTGTGTGTTTTGGTAACCTTAAAGAAAAATTCAAGATATAATAATATTAAATCAAATAAAAGTTGCAGATTCTTTACCGTTACTGTTAGGCCCTCAGCTCGTTCTTAGTTATTTAATATCTCACAACTCGCTTTACTTCTACTTATTATGCCGAAAATGCAGTGTTCCCGTGGGATACTATATTTACGCGCGCAAAAGCTAGTGTAATCTTAATAAAGTAAATATATTCGTTTCTAGCTGGTGCACGTGACTTCGCTTGCGTGGACGGTGGAACTAATGAAAACGGAATCCTATTTTTTAACGGAACCCGATGATAAAAGTAACATTAGTTACTCCTTATAACATCTGCAGCTCTCTGCCAGTGAAAGTCCGGTCGTTCCAGAGATTTGCCGGGACAAACAGTCATTAAACAGACATACAGACAAACAGACAGAGAGACGGAGAGACAGACAAAATATTAAAAATAAATGTTTTATTGGTGTAGCTACGTATCTATACATGTAGTGCTGTTAACTTAAAAGTACCTGGGAGACCGAGCCTTGCTAGGTGTTTTTGTAGAACGATAAAATAATAAAAATATATAAAAAAATATAAAAGAAAAAGAAATAATAAGAATCACAAAAATATTTATATTACAGGGATTAAAAACCCCACCACATTCCGAACTTCCAAACACAGCAAGGCAAGGCAGCACAACATGTACGCATACCAAGCTGCCAATAAGACTGAGAGAGTCGAAATTATTGATATATTGTTGCACGACGAAATAAAAAAACATATATTGGTTACAAGTGCTGTTTCCAAGGGATGATACCTAGCTAGGTCGATTTTTCTCTCTAAAAACTCCCGGCATACTAAATTTCGTGGTAATACTTGTAGCCGTTGCCGACATAACGATTATATATTATATACAAGAGCGTTTAAAGTTTAAGATTACAAATAGACACTTCAATTTTATTTAACTGTATAGAATATTATGTAAAGTATAGTATTTATTTATCTGTAAATATATATAAAATTCTCGTGTCATAGTGTTCGGGGACACACTTCTCCGAAACGACTTGACCGATTCTTATGATTTTTTTTTGCATGTTCGGTAGGTCTGAAAATCAGTCGTAATCTATTTTTTAAACCCCTAAATGTTGGGTGACCCACCCCTAAATATATTTGTTTCGATTTTTTTTTTTTTTTTTTAATATGATGTGGCATTAGAATATATACAATGGCAAAACAACGTTTGCCGGGTCAGCTAGTATATTGATAAAATATATAGATGATAAACGGCCCATTCGGCGCACTGGGAACCGTAGCGGGCTAACGTCACATATTAGGTCAGGCCAAATGGAGCATCAACACAGCTGCCCACTGTACCTTTACAGGTACATACGGGAACTAGAATAGATAATAACACAGGATATAAATAGGCCAACATGAATAACTGAGTCTGGAATAGTTTTTACTCGAAAAACTTTTACAAGCTCCATATGACTGGTTTTACGGAAGTTGGTATGTTTTTAGCAAACTTTCAATTAAAAGTTGTGCCGCACAAAATTTATATTTTGTTTGTAGAACAGCGGTATTATTATTTGTTATTTTGTAAAGCAAAATATCTATACGAAAAATATAGCTATCGAGAAAAAAAACATGAAAATTAATATTTTACCCACATTTTTTCAATACAACGATAAACAGGAACCCACATAATATAAACAGTTTTATCAGTACAAACTTTTATACCATACCGTTATGTAACTAGCTTTAAAACTAGCTTTATCCTGTGGCTCCGCCCGCGTAAATATAGTACCCGACGAGAATACTGTAGGGGATAAAAAGCAGAGGCACAGTTTATGGGTAAAGTTGGCCATACAAGAATTATGTTCCTCTTGACTCCGAAAATAAATGGGAAGAGGCGTGGCCCATCTCACCTCATCTTTAAGGAAATGCAAAATGAAAATCGAGTACTCAATAATGAAATAACTATCAAAATAACTCGTCAAGTTGTATAAGATGGCGGGTACAATTATTATGACATAAACATAGCTCTGTTCATTTTGTTTTATTAACACTGACGGCTAAGGCTAATTATTACAAATTATATTATACAATACCTATTAAATTCCTTCGACCCAGTTTCGTTACTTCCGTTTAATCCTATGCTGAGAATTTTCTTGATGAAGTTAGGTTTACTATCTTATAATTCAAACGAGCTTTTCTTGTATATATATATATATATATCTGCAGTACTGGCCACTTCAAATCAAAATAATTTTTGTTTGGCTAAGAATTCTAATTTCAAATTAATTTTATTTTAAAAACATGGAAATCTTTTTCCAAAAGTAGTCATTGGTTTATTGATTAGTGTTACATTTTCATTTTATTTCAATCTTTTTCATCATCATGGATACGTTAAAAATTCGAGTAATTACGGAATATGAGTACCGTCGTGGCAGCAACGCGGCACAAGCGGCACGCAACATCAACGACGTTTACGGAGCTAACACTACAAACCAACGCACCACCTGTTATTGGTTTGCTCGCTTCCGTTCTGGAAATTTCGACCTGAAAAATGAACCTCGCGGTCGTCCGAAGACTTTGGTTGACAATGACGAATTAAAGGCGATTGTGGAAGCAGATGATACACAATCTACGGCTGAATCAGCAGCAGCTTTCGACGTTAGCGTCAAAACAATATTGGTCCATTTGCGTCAAGTTGGCAAGGTAAAAAAGCTTGACAAATGGGTGCCCCACGAACTCAATGGTCGCCAGCGCGAAGTACGCGTCGAGGCGTACCTTGCACTGCTCAACAGACACACAAATAAAGCAATTTTGAACCGCATTGTTACTGCGATGAAAAATGGATTCTGTTTGATAACCAAAAGCGCACAGCAAGTTGGTTGGATCCTGGTTCAGCACCTGAACAATGCCCTAAACGAAAACTTACCCCTAGAAAAGTGATGGACTGTTTGGTGGTCTAGCGCCGGTGTGATTCATCACAGCTTCTTACCAAACGGGGTAAGCATTACTGCAGATGTGTACTGTGAAGAACGGAAAACAATGATGGAGAAGCTGGCACATCTCCAACCAGCATTGGTCAATCGCTCGTCTCCGCTGCTCCTGCACGACAACGCGCGACCTCATACTGCACAGCAGACAGTCTCTAAGTTGCAAGAACTGGGGTTGGAAGCTCTCTGTCATCCGCCCTACTCACCAGACCTTGCGCCTACAGACTACTACTTTTTCCAGAATTTGGATAACTTTTTGTCGGGGGAAAAAATTCAATACCTGAGAGACAGTACAAAATGCCTTTGAAGAATTTGTTGCCTCCCGTCCAGCTGATTTCTTTAAAAAGGGCATACATTAATACAAATAAAAATACATGAAATTTCATACATATATATATATATATATATATATATATATATATATATATATATATATATATATATATATATATATATATATATTAGGTTGATGGTTATTATCATTATCACCATCACTGCTGAACCTAGGCCATAACCAATTAGTTCTTTTTTTGACGTGATAACGATAAATCGATGAACGCTGGATGCACGCACGAATAATTGTCACGTTCCGCCTGAGCCGAGCGTGCAAGCGAGAGCACGTAACAAGCGATAGAGAGGCACGATCAGCCCAGACATTCGCTTGTGCTGACGTTATCTCGTAAAATTATCGTCCGTAAACCGACTGAACAGACAATCATTTTTTAACAACAAATTTGACATAAGGTAAATTGGCTGATTTCGGTCCAATTTGCGACCAAATGAAATCAAATCCTACAGAACAGTAATTAGTTTTGTTGTAATTGTCGCAAATAGAGTACTTGATTATCTAAAATTACTTTAAAATATAACATTTGGAACGTAAAGGGGTTTACTAGGGGTCAGGATTTTTAAGTTTACTCCTTAAGAATCAATTTTCATATGTGTACGAGGGCGGGTCAATAAGTCCGTGACTTTTGGAATAAAACACAGATTTTTTGATAAATAAATCATTTTATTTTTCAACGTAGTCCCCCTTGAGCTCTATACACTTTGTCCAACGCTTCTCCAATTTTTTTATCCCTTCCAAAAAATATGATTTGTCGAGGTCCTCAAAATAGGCCTTTATTTGCGAGATGACTTCATCATTGGAGTCAAATCTTTTTCCACCGAGCTATTTTTTCAGGTTTGGGAACAAGAAGTAGTCACTCGGAGCCAAATCTTGAGAATAGGGTGGATGTGGGAGCAATTCATAGCCCAATTCATGGATTTTTGCCATGGCAACTGCACATGTGTGCACCCTTGCATTGTCTTAGTGAAAAAGAATTTTTTTCTTGGCCAAATGAGGTCGGTTTTTTTTCAAATCCTCATTGAAGCGGTCCAATAAGTTGGCATAATATTCCCCATTAATTGTTCTTCCCTTTTGAAGATAGTCAATGTGGATTATCCCACGTGCATCCCAAAAAACAGTCGCCATAACTTTATTGGCTGACAAACCCACCTTGTCCTTCTTTGGCGCCGATTCACCCTTAGAAACACACTGTTTTGACTGTTGTTTGGTCTCTGGTGTATTGTGATGGATCCATGTTTCGTCCACGGTTAAAAAACTCCTCCATATTGTGATTAAACAACGCCAAACCTTCCTGTGAAGTTGTTACACGATTGCGTTTGTGGTCGACTGTGAGCAAACGCGGCACCCATCTTGCGGAAAGCTTTCTCATGCCCAAGTGATCATTCAAAATTGAAACCACTGAGCCATGCGAGATGCTTATGGCTTCCACAATCTTTTGCACTTTCAATCTTCGGTCGGCCAACACCATATCGTGAATTTTTTCGATTGTTTCGGGTGTAGAGACCTCAACTGGGCGTCCAGGACGTTCGGCATCTTCAGTGCTTGTAAGGCCACAACGAAATTCAGTAAACCACTTTTTTACCATTAAAATTGATGGTGCAGAGTCCCCATAGTATTTATCAAGCTTAGCCTTGGTCTCGGTAATGGTTTTTTTTCGCAAAAAATAATGCTTAATAAGCACACGAAATTCACTTTTTTCCATTGTTTCCTTAAGTTACTGGATAGTCTGATAAAGATAGCTGTAAAACACAAACTAACTGACGCAGCAAGTTCAAATTTTGATAGGAGTCAACTGACAGATGCCTGTTGACAGGAGTAGTGTTGCTTTTTCAGTAAGGAGGTTAGAAATTCAAAAAGTCACGGACTTATTGACCCGCCTTAGTATATAGCCCGGGGTATGAAAATTTATAGGAAGTGAAATCGGATTAAGTGACACGTTAGTTATATGTCATTTACGCGTAAGTCTGTATGTATATAAACACATGAAGTATTTAGAGTTTCTAGCTTAATTATCTCTTATTTATTATAATTATCTTATTATTTATTATTAAAATAATTGGCTTATCCTAATTACGATTAAAATTAGGATAACCCAATTATATTCCAATAAAGTCATCGTAAATCTTTAAAATAGTACTAACTACTACTAATTGAGGTCAAATTAAGAGTTAAGTTTGGAGAGAAATTTTTTTGAGAGTTGGTATCACTGCACGATTTCAATTGATTGCTGGAATCATCGTCGTCGTCGAAAAACAGCACTGTAAATAGAACTCTGCTGTCGAGTTTTCAATTCGGTCTGCCGGACCAAATCTGTGCGTGTGTAGCGACATCGGATTCGGTACGCGGATATGGTCCGCGGACCAAGTTCAAGTGTCTGTTAGCACTATTAGGATCGCATTTTTTTATTATTACTAAAGATTAAAACTTATGATAATAAATTTCGCATAAAGTATGTCATCGATAAAAAACTCTATCAAAAGTTGTTCAGGTGCTCAAAATTTTAGGTACTTAATGCTAGGAAATAGTTTGAGGAAACATACAATTTGCTTTGCCCGATGTGAATGGTAGATTTTGTCACCGACGATTCTTAACTGTTTTTGTTTTTTTGTTGTTCTTTTTTTTGTTTGCTACTAGCTAGAGCTGTTGATTTCGAGTTAATGGTGTAAATATATAGAATTCAAAAGAAGAAGGAGAGAGACTCAGTGTATGTGTACTGTTAAAAATATTCATCGATCGTTATAATTATTTTTACGCTTTTAAGGTTCCATCCCAAAGGGTAAAACGGGGCCCTATTATTAAGACTCCGCTGTTTGTTAGTTTGTCACCAGGCTGTATCTCATGAACCGTGATAGTTAGACAGTTGAAATTATAACAGATGATGTTTTTCTGTTGTCGCTTTAACAACAAATACTAAAAACAGAATAAAATAAATATTTAAAAAGGGCTCCCATACAACAAACGTGATTTTTTGCCGTTTTTACGGAACCCTTCGTTCGCGAGTCCGACTCGCATTTGGCCGGTTTTTTGTTACATATGAGTAAAAACATTTCCGATCTAGAGATCCGAAATGCTTAAACTTTACAACAATAGTGATTTATGTGTAATTATAAAGAAAAAATATTTGCACTAGACTTCTCCTTTGGAGTTGCGGGTTAACCTCGTCGTAAGGTTAACCCGCAACTCGTTTATCAATCAGGTGATCCGTTAACTCGTTTCACTTCTTTATTCGGTATAATTATGTTTTTTTGTTACAATTGAAAGATTTTGCTTAAATAATATTTTATTATTTTTAATATTACCTGCATAATAAGATTAAACGCCTTTTGAAAACATGAAATAAGTTTATTAGTTAAAAAGTAAGAGCTATATTTTTGCTTTACAATGAGCCTTGTATTTTTATACTGTTAAATGCAAATAATGAAGTTTTAATTTGGTTGTATTAATATAATATATGCAACACTTATAGGCAGGTTTAGTTTTATAACGGTCTATCTTAAAAGTCATAATATGTAGGAAAACTACCAGACATATTAATTTATTCAAAGATATTCACTCACTATTTATAAAGTTTCAAAATAAACCGCTATCATTCGCTTTGCATCGCTCAAAATCTAGGTTTTATTTTAAATATTCAATATTATAATCTAATTTCATGTGATATTATTTTTTTAAACATTTACTTTATAGTAGAATAAGTACTATATAAATAAATATATAAAACATATTTTATATAAGGAGTTTACCTAGTGGAAATAGACATTAATTTTTAATTTTTATTTTTAAAGTGACTAATGATTTTAAAAAAGACAAAATTAAATTATAACTTTGTAATTAAGTAAAGTGTAAAAATATTCGATCGCGTAAAAGAATTAAATATAAAAACAGCAGCGCTATACCGTATTAATATACAAATGAGATTTATTTTTATTTTTAAGCATACATGCAAAACATACCTTCCTGATCCCTGTTCGATGTTGTTGCATGTGGATGCAAACTAAGTCGAGTTATTACTAACGGTAAGGGCGCGAATGACACCGGCAGTCGGCACCTGCGCGGCACATGCTAGCCATATGAAATGGACGATGGTTCTCCTTTAGCCCCGTTTTTTAACCCCTGATGAAAGTCGCGGGGTGTTATAAGTTTGATGTGATTGTCTGTGATTCTGTAGCTCGTAGCTTCCAAACGGAGGAACTGATTTTTGATCTAGTTTTTTTCTTTGATAGCTGACATGATCAAGAGTGTTCTTAGCTTCATCATCGTCAGCTCGCTCACTGTTTAACAATTCGAAGGGTTACTTACAATTTCTAATTTTGTTTTTATGCGGCGTTTAAAAAAAGGAGGTTTGATTAAATAATACTGGTATATTATAAATTTATTTTATTATAAATTTTATATATATAAGATTTATTATAAATTTTAATATAAGGTTTATTGTAAATTTTTGGGATATAATTAATCCTTATAGCATAGCCCTTATGAACAAACTGCTCATCACATACTCTGGGAGTGTGATCTCTGGTATGACGAAAGATTCGAAATGTTGAACAGCGTCCATTGTGTTTCTAGGGTTGTGTACTATGAAGATCTCGTGGGCTGCGCGAAGAACTTCCGAGCTTTCAAACGTTTTTGTCATAAGTACTATTGGAAACAATGCAACACTTTTTTGTCATTATAAATGCATTGTAATTAATTGTCATATTATTAATTAAAACATTTAATTACATTCTGTCTTGTAGTCTTAAAAAAAAAAAAATGTTATTCCCGTGGTGCTTCCCCTTTAATTCTGAGTTTTTGTCATCACAATTTTTGCTGTCTCCCGCTTTGCTTGGGGAGAGAAACTGGAATACTTCCTACTCCTCCTACAATCTTCTGATTAATTTCCTTGCGGGTTCCAAGACAGATTTAGCATGTCAAACAAAATTTTCTCCCATCATGAAGAAAATATGTGGTTGCGAAGTTACTACGGAGGAAGAAATTTTCATTATATTTTCAGTTATTTTCAGTAGGATGCACCGTTTCCGAGGTAGAAGCTATTATAGAAAAAAATATGGCAATGTCTGCTTTGAGATACGTGCGATGTATAAAGCTATAGATATGTTGGAAAATTCAGTATTTTCAAATTATATTTCTTTTTCTCCTATTTTGAAGAAAATATGTGTTTGCGGAGTTACTAAGGGGGAGGAAATTTTTATTATTTTTTCAGTAGAATGTACCTTTTCCGAGATGGAAGCGATTATAGAAAAAAATATGGTAATGCCTACTTTAAGATACGAGCGATGTATAAAGCTATTGAAATGATGGAAAATTGAGGATTTTCAAATTTCTTTTTCTCCCATCATGAAGAAAATATGTGGTTGCAAAGGAGAGGAAATTTTCATTATTTTTTCAGTAGGATGCACCACTTTTGAGATAAGAATAGAATATATATAAGAATTTTACAGAAATTAAAATATTTTTTTTTGTAATTAACATCCCCAAAACCTAGAAAACGACACTAGATTCATCTATTAAAAATAAATATCTTTGAAATTTTAAAAGGATATCATTATTGTATTCAGCACCTCTAAAAACCAGTGACTCTAGAAACCTATAAAAGAACACCTATATCAATTTTTTAATGTTTAATATCTTGGAAATTCAAAATGAATGTCATTTTCGTATCCAGCATCCCCAAAAACCTGGTAAACGACACGCATATCAGTTTTATGAAAAATAAATATCCGCCATTTTTAAATTTCAAAATGAATCTACACAATATCTACACCCCCCGAAACTAAGAAAAATTAAAAATGGGAATTTTGTACGCTCCTCTACGTTTTTTATGTGCGCTCGTTTTGCTGCTTATTATGTTATTTTAATTACCTTCATCAGGGAAAATATATGTGCCTATTCTTAAATTAAATGTGTACTCCCAAATAGTCGCCAAGATGGTTATTTGTTCGCTGAAATATATCTGTCTGCCAGTTGGAATATTCAATGAAAAAAACTGGTATTAATCACCAGATTTGAAATTTCTTGTTCGTTATATTCTTTCGCCAACTTGGTAATTTAGTATTCAATATTCGGTTTTTTCCCACCCAAAATTTGATTTTTTTGTTGCAAGTTTAAATACATTGCCTAAATTTTTTAGCCTATATAATATATTATGTAGGTACCTACTTTTATAGTATTGTTTGAAAATAGAACGCTTGGAAGTATGTAGGTACCTACGTTATTAAATATATTATATTTTTTGCCTAGAGTTTAGTCAACCAAAAGCAGTGATTTTATTTCTTTTAAATTTATTGTAATGTTTAACAATATTTCTTCCTCTTTTGACAATAGAAGTACTTACTTATGGATTTGTGGGAAGTTGCTTATGAATAACTTTCTGCTTCATCATCCCATTTAACAGCAACGAAACAATGTTGACATTGTTTTTTTAATTAAACAAAATCTAAATAGTGCTAAGGTACTTCTTAAATTCTCTGATTCAATCTCAGATTCCTCGATTCTTTTTTAAGTTCAAAGTAATTAGTTTCGTGACTGTTGTTCAAAGGTGTTGAAGAAGCTAAGAAAATACTTGTATTTTCTCAAGACAAGACAAGAGAATAAGACTAGTAAAAGTAATTTAAAATGGAGATACGTGATATTTTAATCATTTTTTATTATTTTACCGGTTTAATAAAATTCCGAGCTATGTGTAGGAGTAAAAAAATATTTTCGCTAAGAGGATTGATTTTACATATATTGATTATGTTTATTCTAATCCTATTATAAATGTCAAAGTTTGTGAGGATGGATGGATGAATGTATGTTTGTTAATCTTTCACGCAAAAACTACTGAACGGATTTTGAAAAAAAGTTGGTATGGATTAAAACATAGGATATATACCTACTTTTTGACGTGATAAGGTCTTATAAATCGATAAACGTCGTCACGTTCCGCCTGATTGTCACGTTCCGCCTGAGCTGAGCGTGCAAGCGAGAGCGCGGAACAACCGATAGAGAGGCACGATCGGCCTAAGCGTTCGGTTTGTTATGACGTTATCACGTAATATAATTATCGTCCGTTAACAGATAACCATTTTTATTTAAAAAAAATCCGACTTCAGACTTTAACATTATGAAGATTGAGTAGAGAAAAACTAAAAATTTTAGCCAAATTTAAAAGGGGAATATTTAGAAAATAAATTTTATTACATACCTTTTTTTGCATTTTACTTGGAAAGTCGATTTAATTTTTTGTTATAAAATAATAATTTTTCCCTTTTTAGTCATATCTCTTAAATTATTATTAATACATTTTAAGAATGTTTAAAATAAACTATCGAATGTATAATTGAATACGCGTCAATCTTCCATTAGGTATTGTAAATAAAATGATGATGATTACTGTAAGCTACATAGTAGCATATGCTTGCATTTCTTTAAACGATGCCGAAATAACCAAACGCGTATCTTTAAAGACTGAGGAGTTATGTTCAGTACTTTTGAATCCAGGGTATAACTTGGTGCAAAATCTTATTTTTTGGTAGCATATGCTTGTGTTACTTCAGAAAAAGTCAAAATCACTATATGTGTCCATATAAATTTCGAGGAGTCCCCTCGATTACTCATGGATCCCATCGTCAGGTTTCCGATTTAGTGACTAGAGGACTAATTTCGAATCATACCCTTTACAACAATAAAAAAAAATTGCAAATCCATCCAGTGCAATGCGTGCAATTGCATCCAGGTCCATAAACGGCAGAGTAATGTTCAAAGATATCCGTGTCGGTGTAAAATACTATGAGAAACACCTTTTATATCATCATAATGTGATGATGTGTATGGTGTGTTGATGGTGGTGATGATGATGTTTACTCTAATTGACATAGTGGAATATGCTTGCAGTTCTTGAAATAACGCTGAAATCCCCAAACATGTATCTATAAGGAGTCAGGAGTTCTATTCAGTACTTTTGGATCTAGGGATATAACTTGGAGCAAAATCTTAATTTTTGGTAGCATATGCTTGGACTACTTCAGAAAAAGTCAAAATCATCATGTGTCCATAAATTTCGAGGAGTTTCCATCGATTCCTCGTGCATCTCATCATCAGGTTTCCACGTTGATGTGAAAAGGACCAATTTGGGATTACATCCTATACATCAAAAAAATAATAATTTTGAAAATCGGTCACAGACGGCGGACAGAATCGTTAAACAGACTATATATATATATATATATATATATATATAATATACAGCTGAACGTATAACCGTAATAATATAATTATACTACTAGAGATGATAGAACATACACTATGTTTAGTTGGATCACACAAACAGTGGAGCCAAAAATGAAATTGAAAAAAAAATGAAAAGCCAAAAAAAAGCCTAACCCACAAATGCAAATGCCGTGCAACAAGTATAATAGCGTTTTCACACTATCCGATCGGATATCTAATAATATTTTAAAAAGTCTCACGTCTAATTGTAAAATTGGCAAGTGTTCACACACCATCCCCGCCGATTGGTTGAACGGCATTTGTCCCACGCCGTCATAATTATATGTTTGCTAATTCGTTTTTACCAAATTTTATGGTGATTGTTAATTGATTTCGTGTGAAAAAAAACTCATTTCTTTAGAATTATTTATATAAAATTGTTAAATATATTTTTTTTCTTTCGAATGGGTCTACGCTAATGGCTTTTGGCCGTCTTAGCTTAGTCGGATAAAAATAGTATTTATATAAATAGAAGTAGCTACAGTTTGTAAATAAGTCTCTCTCCCCCCGGGCTGTGGACGTGATTAGACGTGTAATTTGTTCAAGTTTTTTTAAAATTTTTAAACAATTTTAATTAAAATATTTACTAAACAAATTCAGTGAAGTACTAGGCGCGCATAAAGTTCAGGAGGTGTATAAACGCGTGTGCGAAAAGGACAGCGACAGGAGCCCACCATAATTCTGCGAGCTGCTGCGGTCTGTTCACAGTAAACGTCACATTAACGTGCGTATACGTCACTTACCCTGTTTGCTGTAATCCACAAGCGGTAGCGTTTTCGTAAACGTAACACAATGCCACTGGAACGCTCCCCGCCTTTGAATAAATCATTAAGCCTGTCAGAGTCTGACTTTAGTAATTTGGCATCAACTTCCACGTCCATGTACTTAACGGAGTTTGGCCATGTCACTCAAAGAGACAACAAACGGCGTCGAATTTCTGGCGAATGTACGCTAATCGAAAGTACAGACTTCCGAGCAATTATTCGTGAAGAATTGCGGGACATGATGACTGATATACAACAGCAACAAAATGCCCGTCTAGATATAATTGAACAACATGTCGCTGAAATTAAAGTTCAGAATGATACGACTCTGAAAACGAATCTTGATATTGAAAAATCTATCGAATTCGTGAACACGAAACTAGATGACCTACAATCCACAATCCAGAATTTAGAAACCCAGCGTAAGCAATTTACTGAGCAAATTGCTAATATTGAATATAAATGTGACACCTTGGAAAGGATTTCACGCAAGACATGCATACAAATTAGGAATGTGCCAAAGCAAACTGGTGAAACAAAGGAAAGATTGTTTGACGCAGTTAAAAAGCTTTCGATCTCCCTAGGGGTTAATAGCACTACACTGCGCGATGTGTATCGAATGCCATCAAAATCAGACCGAATTAATACGGTCATAGTGGCCGAATTTTTCTCCACCCTTGAGAAGGATAGAATTCTAATGGCAGCTAAGAATCACAAACTGAACTCCCTCAAGCTTAAAACGGAACAATTAAATTCATCGTACATGGGTTTCGAAGATCCAAAGGTGGAAATATATCTCTCGGAACATCTAACCCCGACTGCATCTCGGCTATACTTCCTCGCGAGAGAGTTTCGCAAAAACATGAATTATGCCTATTGTTGGACATCAAATGGTCTTGTATATCTACGTAAGAAGCAAGGTGATCCTTATGTTTTAGTAAAAAGCGAGGCCCAGCTACAGAAATTACAAAACAAATGACTGATAGAGTGTGTAACTATATATCCGACATCTATGTTTGTTATATGTTTATGTATATTTATATGTTTATGCTTAATGTTTGTAATAATCAAAACTTTTGGGAGAATTGCCATAAACGGTGTTCAAAGTGCTAAATATTGCATAGTATTAAGTAGATTTTATTGCATTAGTGTACAAATCGTTATCTATTTCTATTGCTACAGCTTGCCTACCTTCATATACTGTACAAGTTCAGACATACACGTAAATTCCAAAAAGAGGTTCAGACACAGACTTTTAGAATTATTCAGTACACCATGCCTGAAATGCTTAATTTCATTTCATTCATCTTCATTTAAATTGAAATATAATGGATAATATTCAACTGCAAAACGATATAGACAACTCCTCTAAAATCCAATATAAATTAATCAACAATCCTAAGAACCTTAAATACGAAATTGAAAATTTTAAAATCGATAAACTTAAATTCAACATCATCTCTTTTAATGCCAGAAGCGTTAATAAAAATTTAGACAACTTCCTTATATTTCTTACTAGGTTAGATATAGATATTGATATTATCGTCCTATCAGAATGCTGGTGTAACGAAGATTCTGTTCCCCCTGTAATTGATGGATACGCTATGTCTTACACCCAACGTAGTTTTAATCAAAATGATGGTGTTATCATGTATATTCGTAACAACATAAATGCCTCAGTACGAGAAGTGGAACTAGACGAAGCAAACTGTTTAATGGCGAGTATAAGTAATACGACTATAATTGGAATATACCGCCCCTATGGCTTTAAAAATTTAAACGTTTTCCTAGATTCACTGGACAAATTTTTAGCCTCCACCAAAACACAAAATGTAATTCTTACTGGTGACATTAATATTGACACTATTGACACTACAAATAGTAATGGCAGGGATTATTTAGAGATTATAGGCTCCCACGGATTATACAAAGCCATTGAATACCCGACTCACGGACGTACTTGCCTGGACCACTTCATGTGTAAATTAGTTCTAGATGCTCAATCCTATGTAATCGAAGCGGACATTACAGGTCACTTTCCAATCGTACTGAGCATTTCACACCCTGATAAAGTGACAACTGCAACCTTAAATTCCGCTACTAGAACCAAAATAGACTATGATGCCCTGAAAAATGCTATTGCTGAAAAAGATTGGAATCTGTTTCTAGCACTGGATGACCCAAATATTGCAGCAAAAATGCTAACTGAAACTATTCAAGATCTCGTGATACGACATACTTCCACAACTACATTCACTAAAAGAAAAAGACCCCTGAAGCCCTGGATTACTCCAGGTATCATTAAGTGCCTCAAAATTAGAGATAAGATGCATAAAATATCCAAAAAGTATTCAGACAACGAAAATTTAAAACAACAATATGTTAACTACCGTAATATATGTAATCGGACTGTAAAAAACTTAAAAACCAACTATTATAGAGACAAATTTAATAGAAATACTAAAAATGTAAAAGGTACCTGGGAAACTATAAAAGAATTATGCAATTTAAATAATACACGAACAGCTGCTTCCTCCCTGCTGAAACTAGCACCATCTCCAACTGAATCACTTGACCTTGTTAACAATTATTTCACATCTATTGGTGAAAAACTAGCTTCAGATATCTTAACAAAAACTATAACAAATAAATCAGATCTACTAAATAAGGGATCCCCACTGAACGTTAATTCTATGTCATTAACCCCCACAGATTTTAGGGAAATAGATAAAATAATTCTTAATCTTAAAAGTAATAGTGCTCCTGGAATAGACACGATATCTACGACAGTCCTGAGGAATTCACATAACATATTATCCAGCCTGATCTCCCATCTCTGCAACCTGAGCTTTATTAATGGTTCATTTCCTGATGTATTTAAAAAAGCTGTCGTAATTCCAGTTTACAAGGGTGGCGATATCGATTCTGTGTCGAATTATAGGCCGATATCATTACTTAGTACTATCAGTAAAATTATAGAAAAAGCATTCAATACAAGACTCATAAAATTCTTAGATAGTAATAATCTGTTAGCAAGTTCTCAATTTGGCTTTCGATCGGGCAAATGTACAGAGGATGCAGTCTCAAAGTTCTCAGAAATAGTTACACAATCTCTTGATAGAGGCCAAAGATGTTTAGCAATATTTTTGGACCTCAAAAAAGCGTTCGACACAGTTTCGATACCGCTTCTCTTGGCAAAGCTGGAGAAGATGGGTATACGTGGGTTACCGCTAGAATGGCTCCGAGACTATCTATCATTGAGAAGTCAAATTGTAAGAGTGGAGAATGTCTACAGTTCCGATGCCAAAATAACCTATGGAATACCTCAGGGAAGCACCCTCGGGCCTACTCTTTTCTTGGTTTACGTGAACGAATTGTGCAATCTTAATATGGCCAGTGGAAATATCCTCGCATTTGCGGATGATACCGTCTTAATATTTAGAGGATCATCATGGCCGGATGTTGAAAAATATGCAGAGGAAGGTCTCAGAATAGTAACAAAATGGTTAGATCAAAACTTACTAACTATTAATATACCCAAAACAAAATATATTTGCTTTAGGATTACTGCTGCTTCGAATCCACCAACCAATTTTAAAATTAAAGCCCACTCCTCCGACTGTAATTCGGAACGTGACTGTGACTGTGCTACCGTGTTGCAAACAGACAGTCATAAATACCTAGGCATTATAATAGATAAACATCTAAATTGGCGTCCTCATATTATGGCATTGGGCAAGCGTTTACGTAAGCTTTTACCTATATTCAGAAATCTTCGGGATGCTGCTGATTTCTCTCTTACAAAAAACGTCTATATTGCCCTTTGCCAATCGCTTTTGACATATTGTGTTACCGTATGGGGTGGAGCCGCTGCCAGTCACCTCTTGGAGCTAGAACGAGCCCAACGAGCAATTATTAAGGTTATGACCCATAAGCCCAGGAAATATTCTACAGAATTACTCTATCGTGAGACCCAACTTCTGACTGTGCGGCAATTATTTATGCAAAACGCAGTGGTCCGACACCATAAATATGTAGACCTCACACAATTACCCCTACATAAAAGACGCATTAGAACTCCGACTACTTCAATTAACACAATGTTTGCAAGACGTCAATTAATTTATATGGGCCCCTATCTATACAGATATTTCAACGATCACAATGAAATCGTCAAATTGAATAAATCTAGCCTTAAATTGTCAATAAAACAATCTCTTCTGTCACTTAATTATTTACAAACTGAAAATATCTTATATAAATTAAAGTAGGCAATTTTGGATTAAAAACCATTCTAAAACTTACACTAATAAATCTTACATCACTAATCTAGCACTATTGTATACATTCACTTTAGTTTTAACGAAAAAGTAAATACATGTTTACATAACATAACACTACTTAATATATGTATAAAACATCTACTTCAAATTATTATATTTTGAGCTGAAGCGAGCAGCTTATAACTTGGACCACAAGCAAAATCTCGATAAACAACTGTCCCAGCAAATGTCTACAAACTAATTTGTACTTACCCTCACATTTTTTTTTTTTTTAAATATTTTTTATATTTCATTAGTCACCTTACATCTTACGTGTAATTGTTGAATATTATGTTACGTAAATTTTTGTCAAGTGTATTAATCTAGAAACATTGTGTCCACCGTATGGGGTGGAGGGTTGATAGTCTGAGACACAGGAACTCCTAGTTCAGGCATCAACCCACCTAAACTCTTACTGTATAACTGTTTTAATTAGTGTTTTTTCTACTTTATGAAGGTGAGAAATAAATGATTATTATTATTATTAAGTGTTAGTCGAGAATTAATACGACCAATCAGGGACAGCCTTTGGATAGTTGACAATATGACGCGTGACAGATTGTAAAGTAACAGTTTCAGTTCGCTAGATTATAATCTAACGAAAAATAATGCATTAAATTGGGATTATAACGTTTCAATCATTTTACAATCTCAAATAATTAGACAATCTCGCTAGTTGTAGAACAATCTTACGGAATTTACAATTTTATTGTGTATACATGTTATCTTTAATATTAATATAATGCTTTAATCTATATATTATAATATTATGTTATACGCCATGAATAGTATATTTTATATTGAAACATATACATACCTGTCTTTCTCCCATAACGGAAATCGGATCGGACAGTGTGAAAACGCTCTAACGTTGCTCTACATTATCAAAGGTGACACTATTTTCAGAGTAACGCACTTAGAAAATGCATGCAATGTTTATGAAATAGTACATTAAAGTTGCATATAATATTTGTAAATAGAAAGTATCTATGGAATTGACAATAATAATAGTAGTTAGAATTATTCCAAAACTCTTTATAGCGTGCGTCTACTTTTTTTTACCATAAGCGGTTACTTACGGCTATGCGTGCGTCTATAATATGTTTGTGTATTAATGGATATCTCCTTTTATTTAAATAGATTTTTTTTTGTTAGCATATAATATATAACACACTTGGTCAGTCAAAAAAGTAACAGTCTTGGATTGTCCGGATTTAGAATTCTATGTTTGTTAATTTAATTTTCAGTTATTTGTTAGTCCCTTTGAACAGTGGAAAGAAATACTCGAATCATTTTTAGAGCTTGTCAAAGGAACACACTCTACAATCTGCATTAGAAATTATAGAAAAAAATATCTAGGTCTCGTACAAAATTGCTACTGGCAAGTCCTACTTATGTTTTGAAATCAATACATAATACCGCTATTAAACGAATCCGATGTATCATTTGGAAACCATTATGTATTATTCTAATATTACAATTTATATTCATCGCCAGCGTTAATGCTTGCTGGTTTTCTGAGAGACCGTCTTCCAGTCGAGCTCATTTATACCGAAGCATGGCTTTTCCGTGTTACCTGCACTAATATAATAAAGATAAAAGATTTATTTTTTTGTGTGATTGTTTGTTTGCATTGAATAGGCTCCGAAACTACAGGGCCTCTTTTGATGAAATACACGGTTTCCACGGGATTTACTTTTGTGCGCACAAGGTCGCGGGAAACATCTATATTAAAAGTTTATTATTTGTTTAAATATTTAGACAACCTATATTATTTACTCATTTCAACTTATTACAAACTACATTTTAGATCCCCTCCAATTCATTTATAGTTCTTATGTTTCAGGGAATGAGACTGGGACTGTATCTACGTGATAAATAGGGGAACATGTTGTACTTCGGAACCAGTTGTACATTGGCCTGTTGGTCTTTTCTAGGTATTCCTGAGCTTTTGACATCTAATGCCTAAGGTGTTTGCTACGTCTCTACCGACCATCTTATATGGAGTTTACCGCCATTGAGACAGTATGATTTTGTCTACGTGTGATTTTTTTTGGGTGATGAATATTTTATTTTTACCATCATTTGAGTGATAGGTTACTTTAAAATGTTATTAATATGAGATCCGCCGTTTTGTTCAAAATGACGCAGTGTTGTACCTTCGCCAGTGTCGATCGGTTGTACCTTGGCCTATGGAAAAAGTATGGATGAAAAGCTAGTGGTAGTATTTTATACTAATTATAAGTTCGAATGTTTGTAGATAAACTATTTTAATGCGTTTTGTGTAATTTACAGGTATAAAAATTTGTTATTAGTGATTAAATATGCAAAGATACTTTAAATTTTGTCGATTTTGTGTAATATTTCACATTGGAATAAATAACGAATAACTAAACTGCCCGGTTATAACAGGCTACCCTATATAAGAGGCTTTATGAACATATAAGAATGTCGCAGCGACCGTAAATAGAATAAATATATTCGCTACTTTGGAATGGTATTATATAAGGAAGCGAATGGGGAGTCTCATTTTATTTGAATTCAATTTAGACAACTTTAATATAATATCATTGAGTATTTATAGAAATATTATGGCAGAGTCAAGCCGCAATAGGCTAGCCTGGTAACCTGTCTTCTCACATTAACGGCCGAATACTGAAACGATAGTTCAATTAAGTGACGGTCAAGTCACATGCTGGTCTTATCATTTTTTGATTTTATGATTTGGTATAAAAATATATTACCCTCAATTTTCACCCTTCTAAAACCAATCTCCATTGCTTAATAGTGATATTAGTAGTATAATAATCTACAACCCTCAGTTTGCTTTCGATGTTAGTGGATAGTTTTTAAACTAGATTATTAAATATTATGGATAATTTTAAGGATTTTAGTACATGAAATGACTATTCCAATCCTATTGTACTCTTAACAGTAAACACAAATTACATTTATTACAATTACAAGTACATTAATATGTACTTAATAAGTGTTATTATCTAAGTTCGTTCTTTTTTATAAATGTGTTGTGTTTACTGTTAAGAGTACAATAGGATTGGCATAGTCATATCATGTACTAAAATCCTTAAAATAAAGGATAAAAAAAGACCCTCAGTTAGTTATTGACACTCATATGTTTGCACTCTCACACATCGCCTATAGGTTGTAGTGGTAGGTAGTAGATGTAGGTGTCGGTAGTAGGTGTCAGTTGTAGGTGTAGGTGTAGGTTGTAGGTGTAGGTTGTAGGTGTAGGTTGTAGTTGTAGGTTAAGATTGCCCCACCCTGAACAAAACCCTGTATCCGCACCTGACTCTACCTGCTTAAGAAATATATTCCCTTTTAGTACATTATGCACATGTATCTATTTTTTGATTCCAGTGTGTGGAATTAAACTTTTAACTAAAACCTTTGATATTACAGAACACTCCAATCGAAGCCCGAAATAGCTTTAATATGAAAAAAACTCTTATTATAATATCATAGCGGTATTTTCTCCGCGTCATTTTCAGCCATAGACTGTAGACACGTCTTGAACACTCGATATCCTTCATTTCGGTCCGCTGAAGTAATATTATGGCTGATATAATAAACTAGATACAGGGCTACCTCTTTAGCCTATTCCTCATTAATAGGTTTCCTTGAAAATAAATTTCCACAAGAGTTTTTAACACGTTAAGCGCGAGGCCATTTTCAGAAGACTTGCAGACAGTGCGTTTGAGACCTATAAGAATTCGTAGCCGTGCTGAATTGCAGTGCGTATGAGACCTAAACAATCTCCTAAAAAAAGTTTTTTTTAAAATAAAGCATGACTCGTTGTTAATGATAAGATATAATCATAAAATTTATTTGAATCATAGATTATCGATTACTGTATCTATAGGTTGCTTAGCACGCAAATATGACAAATGCATTAAGAGAAAATACGAAAAAAATATTAGGTATCTATTAGCGCATCGCAAATTAAAAATAGTCCTAGTTTGAGTTGCGCCTAGTGAGGGGAAATTAAAATTAAATTTGTTACCGATAGTCAAACTTTTATTGAAGTAGATACAATAGAACTATAAATTTCACTAAAATATTTACCTATATAAGAAAAATACGTTTTTCATTAAACACAATATATACATTGATTAGTTGCATTGCATGCAATATGTCAATATTCGTTTAGTTTTCTTGGATGCCTGTACGCTATCTAGTGTAATTCATTTGTTGTAGCTTGTGCAACGCCTTTTTTATTAACTTTTTAATTATTATTTATTTAATAACTCATATTTTAATTTTAATATAAATAATAATTATTTTTAGATACGCTAACTGCATTTGGTAAGTATTATAAATTCGTAATTTAGCGTAGTTCTCAGTACCCAAAAGCGAGTCCTCACGCTAATGACCCTTGAACGGCACTAAATCGAAGCGCGCGGCGCCTGCGTCGCTCGCTCTTCACTCCTTGCGCTCGATTTAGGAGATTTAAATTTGTCTCTACGCACCGAGTATGCATAAATACTACTCAGTACCTTAGGGCCTCTTCGATCTTCTTTTCTTTTCTTTACCTTTAAATCTAATTTGAAGTCAGAAGCATGTTAGTATATTTGACTCTGTCACACGCACAGAAATATAAAGAAATTACGACCAAAGGGATAAAACACGATTTTTGGCACCTCACTGGCTGAAAGTCTCGTAAGTGATCCTTTAGACCCCTTAAGGCACTGAACGTGTTAACATGCAATAAGTCATTAGCATGCAAAATTTCAAGTTTCGCACTATAGTTTATCCAGGGAGGGGAACTATTTGTTCAATACTTTGTTCAACAAAATCATCCCCACTTGACGTGTAGGCTTTTGTTTTTGTAAGTTTTTGGGATCAAAAACTTGTTTTTTCGTGATTATACTATAGGAATTTGTCGACGTGGTAAAATACATCTTTCTAGCACTAACCGTTTGGACGGTAACCCGAAGACGGGTTGACCGACGGACATGACGAAACCGTAAGGGTGAACGACGTGAACTACATATTAAATTACTACATATATATAACTACATTATAAATTACAGAAACTTCGTTGTCCGTCTATCCGTTTGTCTGCCACCATGCTGTTTTTTGTGTACCGTAACAGTTGATATATTTCTGTTGCCGCTATAACAACAATTATTAAAAATAGAAAAAAAATCAGGGGTTCTCCTCTCTCCCATACAACAAACGTGTTTTTTTTTGCTATTTTTTGCTTGATATGATTAACGGAAACAGGTAGACGCTTTTTCAAGCAAGATTCCTTGAATAATGGGTTCTATATTTTCTTTAAAAATAAGCAATACAATTAAAATAAAATTCTTGATTTTTTCGCTGTTTTTTGCTCGATATTAATACTAAATGATACGGAACTCTTCGTGCGCGAGACCGACTCGCACTTAAGAGGTAAATTATACACCGGTCTGTAAGAAAATGTATTAGATACTGCAATAAATAATTTTAAAATTAAATTTTTTACTAGACAAACAAAAACATTTCAGAATTATTATTAAATGGTTTCGAATATGAAATATTATAAGTGTAGCAGGTAGACACATACATTCTTTTGCAGGCCAGGGCTTTTAGTCAAGATGAATTCGCTAATTTCGACGGCGAAGTACGAAAACAAAATGTATGGGATTTGACATAAGGCATCGCAAGCGATATGCCATCTTATCAAATCCATACATTTTTGATTTCGAACTTCGCCGTCGAAATTATCGAATACATCATGACTAAAGGCCCAATATATTTGTAGTCAAGTATGTAAAACATTAGTCCGTGCATTATGTACATGAGATGATGTCTGGATATTCTTAGATCAAGCTTAGCTTGTAGACCCCGTTTTTGATGCAGCGACAGCATCTATGTGTTTTGCTTGAGCAAGCATCAGGCTCCGTTCAAAAGCTTGTATGCTCTAGTTTTTTGTGCAGTTTAATTTATAAGATGTTTGAACCTGAAATGTGATTAATATACACGACATAATAAAGCTGATTAAATATTCATTGATTTACCAAAAAGTCAGTTAGACTTATCCATTTTTAGTGTTCCGTGCAAGGAAACCTTTATAGTTTTGCTTACACATTTTACTTTTGAAATTTAATAATAATAATCATTTTGTTTCTTAGAGGAGGCTTCCGTACATATGATGTGGGAAATGTTTTTTTTTTCTTGTTCTATTCCATCGTGTGGAGGGAGTATCGTCGAATATGTACTTTTACCCACGACGGAATGGAGAAGGTGTAAGAGTTTGTGTTTGGGTTGAGAGATTGTGTTTGTGTGCTGGTGTGTGCGCAATGTTCCCATTTATCTCCAAAAGTACTAGTCCGATTTTGATGCGGTTTTCAGAGATGGTTTTGGTTTTTTTTGGCAAACGTTCTTAGATAGGTTTTATGATGATAACTCACCAGGGGGGCTGTTGTTGCCATTTTTTATTTATTACTTCAAAACTACTATTCTGATTTCGATGCGGTTTTCAGTAATGAATGCATGTTTAATAGGCGCATATTCCTAGGTAGGTGTTACGACAACATCTCACCAGGGGGTAAAGCAGTAAAAATTTGGTTGCGCAAAACCAAAACTACCATATTGGTATAATGGTACGGAACCCTACGTGCGTGAGTCCAACTCGCAATTGGCCGGTTTTTCATTATCAACCACAAACTCGTAGAACTGTAAAAAATAATTACTACGGGGCAGGTAATGGCAGCCCCGATGGAATTTCTTGGTTTTGTAATTTTGTAATAACCTACTCACTTTTAGTCGGGAGATTTAAGACAAATTATAATTATATAATTCTTATTCGATTAATCTTTGTGTACTGTGTCTTTGTGTGCGCGCAAAAACATTACATATACATACTCGGGCACGGTGTCTCAGATTGAAAGTTGGCCTCGTCTGTATAATTATAATTATATTCTTACTTATTAAGTAATATCGTTTTGTTTTGCCTAAGCAGAGGTTATAACTAAATTAAAAAAAACTGAAAAACAAGATCAATATTTTAACTTTATTTAGTGGAAACAGTCTTTTAAATCAGCTACCATCACCTAAATAGGTGTGGCGAGCTATTATTGTTAATATAAGCCGTTTCCTGACACGCTCTTGGTAAGTTTAAAAAAAAAAAATCTTAGAAGACATCATTATAATTAATACGTGAAGCAAAAATTTCAAGTACGGTTTGACGAGAATTGTGCATACGGATCAGTGTGTAATTTTGCACATTTAAATTTTAAGTTGCGCAAAACCTGCCGAAAGCTAATATTTTAAAAAATAACGCTTAAAATTACATTAAAATTTACAAAAACAATAACAGCAACACACACTACCTCACTCACACTAGCATATTTCTTTATATACAGCAGGTTTGACACAATTGTCAATGAGTGACAAACTTTCTTTCACATTTCATATACAACATTTAAGTACATACTTATTTTTATTGCGTATCTAAGAAGCAAAATAAACCTATAAAAGGCTGAAAGTTTATAATTAAAACATGAATTATGGTCGAATTTTGACAACAGGGCGACATCTAGTTTATATTATTTTTTTAAATTTTTTGGCTGGCTCCATAATATTAGATATACCTACCTCGTAAACTATTCATTAGCACTTTTCATTATATTATTACATTCGCTCATAATTCATGTTATAATTTTAAGTTTATAAGGGTTATTTTGCCTCTTAGATATTATAATTAACCTAACCAAGAGCAGGGCCCCAATTCTCGTACCTCGAAACTAGGTTCGGTTATCAGTCTGTCCCGCTCACGCGCGCATGATTTGTCGCCTATGCGAATGAATCAGCGTGTTAATCGAACCGAGATTCGAAGTACGAGAATTGGCGCCCAGGTAAGGAAATATCTGGGGATTTCTATCAAATATCAGCGAGCATATGTATTTCTTTTTAATTACTTCAAAAGTAATAGTCCCATTTCGCTCAAATCAGTTTTATCATGATCTATCAGCATGAAAACTTACAAGTTTCTATCTCCTATAGTTTAGAAACTGGCACCAACCTATAAACCAGTTTCGAGGCCGCATACTCGAAAATGGTCGACTTTGTAAAAAAGTCATGTATGAAACCATCCCTTTATTTGGAAAACCTATTCCCTCGATCGGGTAGAATGAAAAAATATTTTTCGTCCCCGCTTCACATATTGTATAAAGAGCCAGCCCTAAAACATAAAATTATTATTATTATACTCATCCATTTCTATTTATAATTACATGTTAGAAGGGCGGACAGAGAGACAGACAGACAGACGGGTGGACAGAGCGAAACAGGGAAAAAAAACAAAAAGGGTTCTTCTATTATTACGGAACCCTAATAAAAAATAAATGTAAATGTTATATATTGAATGTGAAAGACAGATTGACGTCACCGAAACGTCAACTTTTGACAAAACTGTATCAAACGCGTGGTAGTGTTATTAATCTGATATGTAACGTTATTATCATTAATTTAATGTATTTTAAAGCATTATTTTTTAAAAAATATGCAGTTTACTCCTCTATATTATTATAAAGTTTAACTATGCCAAATTTTATACTCCTCCGTTTGCATAATTTTTCGTAAAATGGGGTGAAAGATTTGCACCCCATTTTACGAAATTATTACTCGTATTAATATATTATATGTAATTCTACAGCTTTCATTTGTGTGACAGTGACGCGGCCCACTAACCGTACGCGGCGCTTATTAATTATTTATATTATTAAGTTGAACTATCTGTAGCTGTTTGTGTCAAACTTCAGCTAAATAGGTTATAAAAGGAAATGTGTCAACAGGTCATACTCGCCAAGGGCACAAAATAGATATACACAATACTCTATACATATAGCTCATTAAAGTCAAGGCTGTTTTAAATATTCACATCTTCTATTGTCGCTACTGTAAATTGTAGAGACGAGGGCTGACCCTGTTTCACATCAATTTTACTGTTTTGTTTAAATTTTAAAGGGCGCGTTTACAAAATATGTTGTTTAACAGCGGCCTATAAGTACGGACTGACATTTCTTAAGAAAATGTTTTGTGCAGTAAATCTAGACATTGAACAACAAATAATATAAACCTTATTGCCAAACAGGCAAGATTCATAGCAAAATAATTTTAAATTTTCCTCTTCTTCCTTTCCATCCGCTATCTTTGGGTATCCTTGGGTTCCAAAAAAATTAGACTAGCTACATAAGAGCAGAAAAATCATCCACAACACAATTTTTTTGTACATTTTGGGTGAAGATACTCTGGAAAACAGTTTTTGCTATACGAAAAATCATAATCTTGTTACTATGTTTTTTAACAATTGAAAGATAAAGAAGTAACTATTTTATTTGTGACAATTATTAGTTTTGTAGGATTAGTTTCATTAAGGGCGGATTCGACCAAACTGGAGTAAAATTTTACTCGAGTATAAATGTTTCCTAATCTAAGAGTAAGCTGGTTTTGCGTTTTTCCAAGTACTAATCCAAGAATAAGGTAATTACACGGGAGTAAATATTTACACGGGCGATTTTGACGGAGTAAAGTATTAAACTGAGAATAGTGAATAGTCGCACAGCTGGCTGTCAATTGTCACGATCAATGTAATTGTGAAGTGTTATAATTTGATATTGACATTTTACTGTATTACTCTACGAAATTAAATTATTATGGCGTACAAGTCATTCTAATACAAACAATAGTACTTACATGATTTTTTGTCGGTTTATACATTCGTTCATTATTCATTGAATAATAATACCGAGCATAGTATACTCTTCGAGTAACTTGGTAAAACGCAAACGAAGATATCCTAGAGTAAATTGAAGGAGTAAAATTATTCTCATTATAGTAAAACTCGTGTAACTTCAAGTTTGGTCGAATCGGGCCTTAGTAGCATAGTCGATCGAAAAACAGCCAATTTATGCCAAATTTGTAAACGCGCCCTAGATCTTTAGAAAACAGCTATCAGTTAAAAAACTTTAGGCTCAACTAAAACCCGCAGGCAGATTTTATTTAGTAGATACGCTTAATTAATTGCCAGTATAAATTATTAAAATTATGTGCTTTGATCAGCATTGAATAGTTTTGAGGTGATTTTTAATTAAAAATCTGCAATTACACAAACAAAATATGCATACAAAACTTGCACCATTACAATATTACCTAGGATGTTGTATTAAATTGAAAATGTAATATCGAAAAATTCTTAATTGGTATACCGTATAGGCAAAACATATAACAAGCCTAGTTCGTCTTAATTTTTAGGGTTCCGAAACTCCAAAGAGTAAAATCGCGACCCTATTACTTTGACTTCGCTATCTGTCCGTCTGTCTGTCAACAGGATGTATCTCCTTCACCGCGATACCTAGACAGTTAAAATTTTCACAGATGATATATTTCTCTTGCCGCTGTAATAACAAATATTAAAAGCAGAATAAAATAAATATTTTATGGGGACTCCCATACAACAAAAGTGTTTTTTTTTGCCTTTTTGTGCGGAACCCAACGATAATTCCGCCATCTGTGGACCGATTTTCTCCTTCTTCTTTCGAACTTCTCGAAATTTATATCGACACATAGTGATTTTGACTTTTTCTGAAGTAGTCCAAGCATATGCTACCAAAAAGTAAGATTTTTCACCAACTACCTGTTGCATATGTCAACAGTAAGTTTATGAGATGTAATTGTGAATGTCATATTGACAGATGTCATGAAGTAAAGCCTATTTAGTTAGGTTTATTTTAGTTATGTAAAAGGCTATTCTCAGTGTAGAGACTGTTGATGTATTAGTATTAAACATACTTATATCATTTGTAATACGTATGGGTGATAAGCACCAATAAAGGAGAATATAAGAATTGTTGCTGTATTATTATCATCACCACTCAAGCGTAAGAAGGACTTACATATCAAGAGGTCGTAGCTCGCTACATGGTGTCAGAAGTGAAAAAAAGTTGTCAAGAAAACGAAAATCATGAACGCAAAAGAGGGTACATCGAAAACTCCAGAAAATTCTAGACAATCTGAAAGCGGGAACTTAACAATGACAGGAATCGGAGTGCAGAAGCTTGAAGTCTCTACAGAAATTATCAAAAATAATGCTGAAATTTTCAAGAAATGGACGCAGTCATTCGAGATATTCCTACTGGCGTCGGGGATGGAGAAAACGGAAGACAAAAGAAAAATTGCAATCATGCTGCATTTTATGGGAGAAAAGGGCCTAAATATCTACAATTTCTTCAATTTGGACCTAAGCACTGCTACATTCCAAGAAGTCAAGGCAAAATTCGTCGAGTATTTTGAACCCAAAAAGAATTTGACGGTGGCGCGCCACAAATTTTTTACGTTGAAACAACGTGTGAACGAATCCTTGGATTTTTTTTTATTGGAATTAGAAAATGCAAGTCATGCCTGTGAGTTTGGTTCGCTACGCGATTCCCTTGTAAAGGACATTCTCATTGCTAATATGGCCACAAACTTCTCGCAATTTCATCAAAAGCTCCTACAAGAGCAAGATCTATCCCTAGAGAGAGCCAAATTCCTCTGTAGAACACTCACTATGGCGCAGAAAAGTGAAAAATCAATCAATGCAGCAGATGGAAGAGAAGAAGCCACAATATACAAGCTACACAAAAGTCGTCGGGCCAGTTCTCCCCCATACCAGAAAAGAAAAAACCCAAGATCCCCATCACGCCAAGATCACCCAAGGTCAGCTACACCTGGATCAAGAACAACGTCGTGTGTAAAGTGCAACACATCGCATGGTCGCCGCAACTGTCCAGCATGGAAACACAGATGCAGGTCATGTTTTAAATATGGACATTTTACTCATTTATGTTTTAAGAAAAATAGTGTCAGGACTATTGTTAATGGGGTAGATAGCATAAATCTCGATGATGAATCAAGCCCCAAAGGTGCTGAGGCTGGGAGATTTACAATAGGGGCATTGTTCAACATTAAAAATATAGTCACAAAATGCTAGTACAAATTTAATTAACACAGACAATTCCTGGCATTATTCTCTTAAAATAAACAACAAAAAAGTAGATTGCCTAATTGACACTGGCGCAGACATAAATGTGATGTCTTATCAAGTATTTAAAGAATTGAATCTTAAATTTGACAAACAGGGTAAAGAAATGTGTAAAAAATATAATATCTTCGCCTATAGTGGGCACAGAACTCCGATAGTGTCAGTGTCAAACATTTGTTGTTTAGTTGAAAACAAAACAAAACCAGAAAACATTACTTTTGTTGAAACAAAATTAAATTGTCCAACTGTGATTGGTTTACCCACTTTTATAAAGCTAAATTTAATAACAAAAACTTTTCCATAAAGAATGAAAATATCAAAAATATCGAGCAAAATTTATATAATATTAGGGTCTTTACCTATGAAATCGCCTTTTTGTGTGAAAAAATTTAAACTATTTTTTTTCATGTATTTTTTATTGCAACCAATGCATCTTTGCCAACGCAGTGGCAGTTTATTGATGCCCTTCTTAAAGAAATCAGCTGGACGGGAGGCAACAAATTCTTCAAAGGCATTTTGTACTGCCTCTCGGGTATTGAATTTTTTTCCCGCCAAGAAGTTATCCAAATTCTGGAAAAAGTAGTAGTCTGCTAAGCTTTTTTACCTTGCCAATTTGACGCAAATTGACCAATATTGTTTTGACGCTAACGTCGAAAGCTGCTGCTAGTTGCTAATCCGTAGATTGTGTATCATCAGCTTCCACAATCGCCTTTAAATCGTCATTGTCGACCAAAGTCTTCGGACGACCGCGAGGTTCATTTTCCAGGTCGAAATTTCCAGAACGAAAGCGAGCAAACCAATAACAGGTGGTGCGTTGGTTTGTAGTGTTAGCTCCGTAAACGTCGTTGATGTTGCGTGCCGCTTGTGCCGCGTTGCTGCCACGACGGTACTCATATTCCATAATTACTCGAATTTTTAACGTATCCATGATGACGAAAAAGATTGAAATGCGATGAAAATGTAACACTAATCAATAAACAAATGACTACTTTTGGAAAAAGAATTCCATGTTTTTAAAATAAAATTAATTTGAAATTGGAATTCTTAGCCAAACAAAAATTATTTCGATTTGAAATGGCCAGTACTGCAGAACGGAAATTTCATAGGTAAAGACCTATTATGAATCAAAAAACTTGTGATAAAATTGTGACCAGATATAATGATGTGTTTCAGGGTCTGGGCTGTCTCCCATACGAACACAGCATCGTGCTAAAGAAGGATGCTATTTCGTGAATTGATCCCCCTAGAAAGGTACCTTTCGCGTTGGTTGAACCGTTAAGGAAAGAGCTTCAACTCATTGTAAACATGGGAGTCATACGGAAGGTGAACAAACCTACTCTCTGGGTCAGTAGTTTAGTTATAGCCATGAAAAAGAATGGTGGATTGAGAATAATTGGAAAAAAATTCCTAATGGCTTTATTTACATAAATAATTTTGTAATGCTTTTTTGATTGTTAATAAAATAGTGAAAAATCAAAATTTTTGAATTTTTCCAACGAAGATCTCTTCTAAACCCTTTGAAGATTAGCTCCAAGAAATCAAAATATTCTAGATTTCTTGTTTTGAAATAATAAGCGTTTTTATGTTAACATTACAATGGTGAAAATTAATTAATTAACAAAAGTATAATTAATAAAAAAATTGTGATAAAAATTTTTTGTTGACGAATTATTGTTAATTGATATGTCTACATAGTAGCCAAATTTTTTTATTCCTTAATATTAATATTTAATCAGTTAAAATATTTTTTTTTTAGTTTATGTGTCAGATTGGGGCGATGCACGCGGCAGCCGAACCACGCGTTTTTACCGTTATTTTCGCCGCTAAATTAAAATTATAAGGTACAGTTCCGGGAGGTAAGACTTTTTTTAGGACATATTCTGCTCTTTAAGGATCTTTTTTCAAATTTCGATTATCTCAAATAGTTTTTTAAATATTTCAAAAAAACCAAACCCTTATTTTTTATTTTACTTTATTGTTTATGACTTTTGCATTTTTTTTCGGCCCCTCTTGGCACTTTGATAGAATGTTCTAGATACCATGCCCAATCGAATGAGCCCAAAATCATAATTTTTGATGGTGATGGTCAAGAACCGAGGGAAATGGCACTTGTGAACCAGACTAATTAGGTATACCTTGGATCCAAAAGTACTGAACAGAACTCCTGACTCCTTATAAATACATGTTTGTATCGCACCGTACTGGCCATGCGTTTTGTATACATGCGTATGTACAGATACAGGCGACAGGTATCTACAATTTAACTACAACTTTTATAAAAAACTATAACCCAACTGCGTAGTTGGGTTATAGTTTTTTATAAAAGTTGTAGTTAAATTAAGGCTAGTTAAGGCTAAATAATTTGCGTAAATTATATAGCCTAGGTTACCAGAGCTATTATAACGAATCTTTTGATATCTCGTCTTCATTTTCATTTGAAAATTGGACTAGTAGTTTAGGCGCTACGGTGGAACAAACACATACATTCACTGCCAAAATCATTACCCTTCCTTTTGGCAACGCCGTAGTCGGGTAAAAACGCAAAGCGAAAACTATAACAAACTTTATAATAATTGTTGTATGCAACCTAAGTTTAGTTTGTACGGAAGTCTGGGAATCTGAGTGAATTGGTAAAGGCTCGAGACAGGGGTGAGGGGTACCCCCGGTGAGAGGAGGGAGGTCAACGACCGCGCGTTATGCAAACCTCCCGGTCTGATAACGTGCAGCTTTTAGTGTTTATACAAAACTTTCACGTTACAATTAAGTTTATAGGAGCGAGTTTATAGGAGATCTATTGTTCGATTGTTTTGTTATAATTGTTCTGTTTTTGCAATCAAGTTTTGTTTGGATTCGAATCACATTTTTCTATACTTTAATTTCAAACAAAGTCAATAAAATAGGTACAGTAAATAGTACTGTACTCTCATTTCAACCACGAAATCAGATTGAAAATGGTATATATTATTCCTAATATGTGTGAAACACAACTATTTGAAACACAACTATAACTATTATATACCAAACTAATACTGTGTGCTGTAATCCTACCTATAATTCAATAACAATTATATAATTATGTTACTAAATCGTTGTAATTATATAATTAATCACAATAATGTTCGTCAAATTACGTCAAATTATCCGCCATATTATTCGTGTTATATAATTGTACGCAGCGAAAGTACGAAACTTATCAGACATTTCATTTGTGACTTGTGAGGCCTAACTGTACCTGTGAGTCATCGAATCACCTTGGAAACGTTGATAGTTGTTACTGGTACTGTTATTTTGTAGTAACTCACAAATGTTTTTGATATTTTTTCTGCCGCTAGGGGGCAGACCCAACTCACACAAAGCGTCATCCGCTGGCGTAAGTGGTATCAAAAACGGTCAATAAGAATTTTAGATTATATTTCTGTCACCAGGCGGCGCTTGGTAGCCCGACGGTCCTGCCTGTCAGAAAGCTGTCAGATGTCACGAATTTAAAAACCCTCATTGAAGTAACTAAAAGTGATTAATTAAAATTGTTTTAAATATGCTCTACTTTTAGTCTTATATTATACTTTTTTTTGGTCAACTAACTCGTATGCTAGGTAAATGTAAAATAATGTACCCTCTTACTTATTTATTTATTATTAAATATTAATAATATATTAATGTGGGCTATTTACTTGTAAAGTTAATTTCAAAGACTAAGCGCTTTCAATTTCACAAACGAGATTTGCAACTTTTATAGCCAACTATACGTTTTGCTTACATGCATCCTATAGTTGCTTGTGTGTTACGACCTCTGTGGCTCAGTGGTTCAGCACGTTGGTGCTGTAGCCGGGGGTCGCGGGTTCGAATCCCGCCGAAGGAACTAAAAAGTTTTTCTGTGTTCCTGGGTCATGGATGTGTATTAAATATGCGTATAATATAATAAAAATCTTATATATATGTATAGTATAAAAGTATTAAATATTCTTTCCGTTTTCTGGTACCTGTAACACAAGTTCTTCGGATACTTAGCACGGGGCCAGATTGACGTGGTGTGAAGCGTCCATAGATATTATTATTATTATTATTATTATTATTTGTAACATAAAAGAGTTAACAATATTAGCATCCTTTTCACAAGCATTTTCTTCAATCTTATTCTTATTTTCTTTTCTTTTCTTCTGCATTCTTAGAGGCTGGGACTATATGGTCCGGAATCCGGACGGCTTGAAAATTCAGAACATTCAAAATAGAACTCAGGAGTCAGGACTAATACAATAGATTTGAAAAAAAAAAACATGTGTGTCAAGTTGTCAGATTTGATATTGATATTTCACTTGACACGAGTCTCAATTGTACAATACATAGTTCTATTTTCAGTGCTCTGAATTTTCCCCGACCTTTAGGATTCCGGAGAATATAGGCCCGGCCTAGTAATGGATGCTGTTAAACGAATTTTTTTAGAGCTTCTGTCAGAGATAAGTGCCAAAATTTTTATATATTATGTAGATAACTAACGGACCCCACAGACGTCCTATACACACGTCTTAAATACAAAAATTTCAAACTTGAATAATCTGTAATATAACATACTTCAGTGATCAAAATTATTCTCGAATCCTTACTCACGACGACGAATCCTTACTTACTTACGAAATACACACAAAAAAATTATCAAAATCGGCCCCGCCGTTTAGAAGGAGTTCAATTACAAACACACGCGCAGAAGATTTATAATCGGCAAATACTCGTATTTTTAGTCCAAACATTTCATGCATGTTTAAATATAATCCCCCTTACTAATAAAAATATTCAAACAGTGGATTAGTTATAATTAATTTATGCTTTGTCTTTGTCTGATACGTGAAAAAAGTAGCTTGGCTGACAAGGACAAAACATTGTATTGCTTATCCATCGTGTAAATATTTTTATTAGTAAGGGGGATTATATTTAAACATGCATGAAATGTTTGGACTAAAAATATTTGCCGATTTTTCTCTATATATCTATATAAAGGGAACTAAGAACTAAGGTAGGATGTTTCAAAATTTAACCCCACAAAGTGGTAAAATAGGGGATAAATTTTTTAAATTATTATAAAGATATCGTTTATTAAAATCGACTTCCAAAGTAAAAATTCACAAAAAAATATGAAATAAAACTTATTTTCTAAATAATTCCCCTTTAAAAAACTTAACTATTTCATTACTGAATCTTCCTAATTTTGAGGTCGGTACCAGCTCAAACAATATCCTATAATATTTTATAGAACTCACGTTCAAACATGTTGGTACGGAAATTCGGAAATTATTTAGAAAATAAGTTTTATTTCATACTTTTTTATGCGTTTTTGCGAGACTGTTAATGACTTACGACGAAATAGACGCATTCATATAGCAGGAAATCCCCAAACTAACGCGCTTTGTATATTGTAACATCTGTAATTTGTATTTGCCAAATGTTAAAAATGTATAAATGTATAAAGAGGCACACACCAAACTGTATAAGATACCCTACGTATTACTTAAAAGAAGTGGATAGAATACCCAAAACAGGAAACATGATACCTGTCTGTAGCTTACGTGTATTCGTTACTGTGCAGTATAGCCTAAACTCTAACGTACTATCAGAGTTTGATACTTTAGCAGGTAGAGCGTTCTCGAAGTTTAACTTTGGCATGTAATGGAGCGAATGACGTCATTATAACTACCTGGGTAACCGGGCTTTGCTTGGAGTTCTCATAAATTTAAAAAAATAAAAATAACCAAAAAAATATATTTTATTTGAGAGGGATTTGAACACACCACATTCCGAATTTTCGAACAAAGCAAAAATTCCAAACTGCCAATCGGACTGACATTACAGAGTGTAAATTATATATATATATTCTTGCATGACGGAAGAAAACACATTATAAGATCTAGTTAGATCGATTCCTCTCCTGCAAAACTCCCTGCATACTAAATTTCATGTTAATACTTGCAGCCGTTTTCGAGAAACCGATTACATATGCAGGATTGTCTCGTTTAGTATAAAATTAAGATACCTACTAACAAATTATGAGATTGCTTTACCTGCTTAAGGATCAAATTTCCTGATAGTGCATTATTTATATTTTCTCATCGGTTCATTTATTCAGGAGCTTTGAACTTGTACTGAATTCATCAATGGTGGAACATTATACTTTCTTATTGGAATTCGCTTGAATTGTGATGAGACATGGAATTCACTTTTCCATTTTGAAACGTGAATAACAGATTCCCTGTTCACTATTGGCTGTGTTCAAAGTGATATAAATTTTTCCGGCAAAACTGATTCACGAATATCAATATCATATTTCTTAGGTGTTTGAAGAAAATCTAGATAGACAATAAATACACTTTAAATCATAAACACAAACATAATTTTATTTTCGACGGAAAAGAAACCCGTGTCCAGAATATACCAATATATAAATTATAATTGCAGACTAAGTGCTTAGTAAATTTATTTTAGTACTTTACATTAAAACAATAGTTTTATTAAATCTAAAATAACCATAAGATTCGGCATTTAGCAAACAAAAATCCAAAATGGCTGTTAGATGATCGTGCGTCACAAGCGCATTAACATGCCCCCGAATACCCGAACATCAGAAGGTGTGTACGCACTTGGCGAGGTAAGTTACAGATAGTTAGGTGGAGGTCGCTTATTTACCTACCTGTACCTACCTATTATGGTGATACGATAAGACCATAAGTTAGATTCGATGATCGACTATAGATTAGAGCGTCACGGTGCTTAGTGCCGGTAAGGGCCTTTAGCGATTCTATTCTAACATGCTAGACGTATATAATATGAACATAATTATTACGTTTAGTAAATTAGAGCTTATGAAATTTTATATAGAGAGCATTTAATCGCGTAGCATATTGCGCGATATCTATACCTTCTTTTCCGCTAAGTACGCACGCGCCCTCTAAAACATATGATTGAAAAAACTGCACAGAATTTCTATTGTTTATCATTTTCAGCGGATGAATAATTCAAATTCCGCATTCATATTGGTATAGACGCGTGTGATGATTATCATATGGTAAACAGTTACCAGGCCCGAAATGTTCCCATTTCAATTTCAATGACTAGTGTAAACCAAGTTTATAAGAGGTAAACTTGGCCTAAATAATAATAATAATAACTTTTAATAATTGTTTTACTTTCTTCATTAAAATATCTAATTTACCAGTCATAATCTAACTAATGATATCATAATTATGCAAAAGTTTGTGAAATATCTTATACTGTGTTGAGTGGGATTTAAATGAAATTGGGAAAAAATTTAAAGGCCATTGCCTGGAAACAGGCTACCGGTTATCCTTTGCGAAACACTCGAAGTTTACTGCTGACTATATGGGCGAGGTTTGGCATGACAGTTATAGGTGTGTGGACGAACTGCAGATTGCATCAAGTCTGCATCATCATGCCGATTGGACGCCTATCGTCTAGTATGATGTATAGCTACTGTAAGATATATCAACAACTTTTTAAATACGATTTTCATTTAATTAGCGTAACAATAATTAAATAATAATATTACTACTATTTTATATAAATAAGAAATTTTGTGAGGATGGATGGATGAATGTATGGATGTTTGTTACAGGTTACTATTTCACACAAAAACTACTGAACGGATTAAAATATATCCCGAAAAAGAACAGTGTTTCCGTGGGACACTGAATTTTTTAATCTACAAATTTAGGTAGGTATAACTTTGTTTTAGATGAGTATGGAATATGGGTCGCTCGAATTTATTTCCTTTGACTACTATGCCAGTCAGCCAATACTAGGAAATCTAGACCATAATAAATCTGAAATCCAGTACTCAGTATTTACGAATATCTGGGTAATTTATAATACCTAATTAATTAATAATACTATTTGTGATACTAACACAAAGGATGTAATGCTCTGACATTGCAATCTATATTATTGGATATTGCCTTCTGTATTCTAGTCGTTCATTAATTAGTCATCTGTTTGATGTGAGAGCTTGTCCGGTGTCCAATCTGTCCATGAATCAAGTGTTAGATTTGTCATATGTACACTGTATAGACTATAGGCTTTGGAGAGAAACTGACATGTTTATTTATAATTTAAATATATACAAAATAACTATTCTATCATTATCCATAAGGGTAATGCTTAGATGCTTAGAATAGTTATTTAGTAAGTTAATAGTTTGTAAGTATTGGAAAAGTTAATAATAAAGTGTATTTTGTGTAGACTTATTTTAATTAAAAGGCAGTTTTGGTACGGGTAAATTTCGTGCATTACTAGTTAGTAGATTTAAAAAATGTTGGTGTCACATTTTTTTCACGGATGCAATATATTATACGCAATGTAAAACTTCCTCTTGAATCACTCTATCTATTGCTGAGAAATGCATTAAAATCCGTTGCGTTTTTTAAAACATCCTAGTGAATATATCGAAGAATTCAAAGATCTTACTCGGCACATCTAATTTATATATATAACAGATCTTTAATTTAAGGTATGTAATTTAAAAATCCATAAAAATGTATAAATAAATCCAAAAATCCCTAACCTATCTGGCTCAAGGAGTTAGCATTGCCGTCCAGCGAGGGAACTCTGTCTGCTGTATGTTTCTTGTAGTTTCAGTTTTATTTTTATGTTATTTATTTTCTTTCAGTTTGTAAATAATTTAAAGTACGTAGCCTTATTATTGTGTTTTATTATTATTATCGTTTTACTTATTTTTTTACGTTATGTATAAATATTTATCTATAACTGTATTTTCCTAATAATTAAAAAGGGCTATCAACCCTTTAACATAAAATTTAAAAAGTCAATAACATCCCTAGGATTTTAAAAATTACATAGTACGTAAAAACAAGGGTCTATCTCACGATCTACTAACACTTATTGTAATAATGTCTGCAAGCAAAATGTTATAAGAATAATAATCCCGTTATTTTTTATTCGTCATTGTAATTATTATTCAAATACTGTTCTTAATTCATTTGACTCTCTACTATAATTATACCAAAGCTAATTAGAAACATTTAAAAACACTTTAAAAAATTACTTATGTAATATTTTGCGTTCTAAAGACTCCCAAAATTCTAAAATACTAAATTAATTATACTTACGTTGGACTTTAAGCATATTGCGTCTTTTGGTGCCTTAGTGTAACAATACGAATTTATTTCAGATGTTTATTTATACGAACATTGTCAAACGAATACCGTCTATGTGCTATCTCCATAGGAAACTATTTGAAGATGTTCCTCCATAGTAGTTTTATAATGTTTTATAACTTGTTTTTTCTCTCTCTTGCGATTTTTTCAACGTGTTTTATTAGTCGATAAAATATATTAAGTAACATTATCTATTTTCTAAAACGTTCACGAAAAGACTGCATGAACAAATTAAAATATTATGACTCTAATTAAATGCTAATTAAAATACATATTAGATATTGTAAGTTTTATTGATAAAAATTCTCGTTTAATTAAGATGGCTTACAATACGCACATAGCAGACATTATTAGTTTGACAATGACCATAGAAAATTATTTTAACATATTTATTTGATCTAGATATTCCCAATTAAAAAAGTTGTTACTTGCAGTAAAAAAACATAACATAGTTATTCATTGCAAAAATATACAATATCTATGGACGCTTCGTGGACGAAAAATACAATGCACTGACTAAAAATATACCTGAGCCTTTAGTCAAGATGCATTGACGGCATGAACGGCGAAGTTCGAAAACAAAAATGTACAGGATGTGACTTACGTAAGTCATGTCGAATACATCTTGACTAAAGGCCCTGTTTTCTTTTTAAAGCCCCCTCCAGACTTCCTCCGCGAATCGCGCGCGACACAGCAAAAGGTCCACGAACACGAAGTACGCGATTCGCAAACTTTTCGCGGACCTTTCGTTCGATTCGTTAGAAACCAAGAGTAAAAGAAGTTTATAGTGAGATAAAATCGCATAATCAAGAGAGTATCGCCAGATATTAGGTATTATAGTAGTAAATGGAGTAAAGCAGAGTCAGTAGTATTCTAGTGTATAAATAATTGGTGTATTTGCTTTAAACTTTTAAAAAGTCATAGTGTAAGGTACAGACACAGACAGGACATTAGATAAACTGTTTACATCAAACATTTTACACTGCTCGTATTGAATAATGATGTTATGTTGATGTAATACGTTAATTTTTTACATATTTGGGAACGAAATTGCAACCCTATAATTCTTAAATAATGATTTGTTGTTTTACTTTGCTATACTATTATTTTTACAAAAACTTCGCTCGCAGTATATATTTGCAGTCACATTTTTAGAAACAATATTTTTTACAATGAGATATGAAAAGGACTTGAGAAAGATTTATTTTAAAACACTCAACTTTAAAGTTATCGGTATACGCAAAGCATTTTAGTTGTGAATAATAAATAAATCGCGTATCTATCTATTAATTCTTTGGTTAACTCTAGTCGCTTTATAGATTCGCCATTTAGTCTCTGTAAATAATTATGAGAAACGACTAAGAATATATTAACAAACACTCTTTCTACGATACTAAAAAAACTAAATTGTATATGTTAATAAGAATCATAATTTAAACAAACTACATAGTAAAAAATAATTATTATATTATATAATTGTCATTGGTAATGTTTGGTAGTCTTGCCGTAGACAGCGCTAGCTACACGCATACAAAAGACATCAACGATTCTAATTAAAACTGTAATAAGTTACTACTTGCTACGTAACTCGTATTATGAATTTAATTTATTTATATCTTTGATCATATATTATCAGTAAGATTCTAATGTGATACGAGCGATTATTTCAATAATTTCACAAACCATACGACTACAAAAAAGAAAATGTTGTATTACTACGTAAAAAAACACACTGTAAAAAAGCTTAACACATTTTTGATGTATGTGTCAACTGGCTTAAGTTATACTCCAATATGGAGCATAATGTTACCCTACAAATAATAAACACAACACACCTTGTTTCGGCTGCGTCGGTTCTTTGTCATAGAACGTGAGGGCGAAGTCGGAATCGATCAGGGGTTGTGATGCGCGAACGCACGGAGCGGGCAGTCCGCTCCATACGTCCATATTACGTGCATTTCGTCCGCACCGCCTAGCGTCTCGGCGCGCACTGAGCTTTTGCGCGTGACCCTACACTCTACACAGTACAGACCATGCGCCCGCGCAGGGACTTTAACAATAAGTATTATGTATATTCCTAATGTTAAAGTCTTCCAAAAAAGTTTAAAAACGACTGTACCTATGTTATTTGACTTGGCTTGTGGGAAAAAAATCTAGGACCTTACGGGTAGAAAACGGGTTACGAATTTTCAGACGATGTGCGCTAATTATGTATTTAAAACAATAATGAGCCTTATTTAGTAACACGAACGACACATTGCTGAAATCTGTTGGGTTAGCAGGAACAATTCACGGGATACGTAGTCGGTATCCCGTAACTTTATCGAAAGAGAATTGTATGAAAATTATTTCAGCGTCCATTTAATTTACATTCGATAAGGTTACGAATACGTAGTTGTCCAATGTTCCTGCTTGGGCTACTGAACACAGAAGTAGACACGAAACGACAGATTAGCACCTATACGACGAAGATTATGAACCAAGAGTAAACGCGGTTTTCTGCAGTCTTGTACGTGTAACAAAATATATGGGATTTGACATAAGGCATCACAGGCGACATGTCACTTAGCGATGACATATGTCAAACCCCATATAATTTTTTCTTTCGAAGTTCGCCGTTTTAATTATCGAATGCCTCTTGACTAGAGGCCCTGGTCTCCCATAACCCATGGTGACTATCTCCCATAACTGGTGATGGAATAAAAATATTTGAGGTTTCACTTATATAAACGAGCCATTATCCGCCATATTCAGTATGGCTACACTTGTAAATTAACGGTATTATTCCGACGTCTCGTCTCGTACATTCATGCAATTGAAATACTGCGACATTACCTTGTCGCCGCTGAAAAAAACGGTACAAGTTCGGAAAATTTTATAAACAGTTCATCTTATAGTACGCCCAATTAAAGTGGAACCTTTTAAGTTTGTAACGTCTAATTTAAATTCATAATATGTAATTATTATAGTATTATTACATATATATTCATAATATGTTATATTATAGTATAACGTCTAATTTAAATTCATAATATGTAATTATTATGATAGTATGTAATTATTATTATATGTAGGTATTATTTTCATGAGTTCAATTTATAATTCAACCGATTATATTCTTACTCCAATTTTTAGCATCAAAGTTTCACATAATTATGTCTCTTCCAGAAACTTTAATATCTTCTTACATATAAAATATAACCGAATCCTTTTCGGAAGTCGGTTAAAAATGGATTGCAATTCTCCAATGTCTCGCTAAAACTCGAGAACGACTGGACCGATTTGGCTAATTTTGGTCTTAAAATAATTATGGAAGTTCAGAGAAGGTTCAAACGGTGAGAGATATTGGAAAAATTCCAGAGAAAATACTACTCAACCTTGATATAAATAGGTATTAGCTACTGTCCGCGGAAAGAACACAGGATAGATTTAATGTCGAAAACGTCACGTCCTTTGAATCAAAATTTGTGTAGTAGGTAGTAGATTCGGGTTTGAACTGACTAATGAGCAAAATTTTCATAACAATCTATGAATGAAAAAAAAATCAAATAATTAGGGTCAAACTATATACTAAAAACATAATATTTTTACTATGTTTTTAGTATTTATTGTTATAGATTGCTGTAGCATAAATACATATTCTGTTAAAATTTCTATTGTCTAGCTATCACGGACGAAGAGTTGAGTCATACAGTAATAGTGATCCGTTTTAGTCGTTTGGATACGGAATCCCAACTACCTCAGTCAGAAAAGTCATTAAAAAAATAAAGCTAAAAAAATTTTTGCTACGAACACATTTCCACGCGAGCGGAGACGCGGGCAAAAGCTATTAGTTATGAAATTTTATGATATAATGTAGACTGTATTTTTGGTGTCATAAAATAATACACCCCGATACAATATTTAAAGTGGGGATTTTTTCTCATTCTACCTCTTCGAGTATGGTATCGTCGACCAGGTATTTTTAGATAGAGACGAGGTCTCATACATTATTTTCTGATAATGTAAACTATTTTCCAATAATCGGCCTCCAAAGTGGATTACAAGTTAATCCCACCCTGGCATTCCTAAACTATAACTGGTAGACACTTGTAACTTGGCCTGCTTATGGAATATGTCTAATACTCTCTAAAAAAAGAACCTAAATGGGACTATAAGGCTGGGACTCCGGAATCCGGAACACCGGTAAAAATTCAGAGCACTGAAAATAAAACTCGGCATGGGGTACCTACAATAGAGTTGAAAATGGAAATTTCGAGTGTCGAGCTGTGTTGTTCGATTTTCCACTGTATTATTTTAGCGCAGAGTTCTATTTTCAATGCACAGAATAATTTGTTTTGCATCGATTTGTACGGAACCCTTTTTTAAGTCATGTACTGACACGCTCTTGGCTAGGTTATTTTTGATTTTTGTGTGGATTTTCGACCATGCTCTTTAATTACAATTCATTACTAACCAACGACTGAACGATGAACGCCATACTCACGTGAGGATTCATAAAGAATAACAATAAATACGTCAGGGTTATGCAAAAATACATATAACGATGGGTACCTGGACAGGGTAAAACCTTCAAAACATACGAATATCAAGCCCCGATTTGTAATTCTTATGCGTTGTGACGCCCGCGTCCGAATTTGTTTTCAGTGGATATTTTGCGAAATGCTTCGTTCGCTTATATAACTTTCGTTTTTTTTGACCAGATTAGACCCAACTGCCCTAATAAGAACTTCAACTGACAAGTGGGAATGAGCTTTGTTTTGACGTTTGAACTTTTTAAACACACAATTTATAAAGTTATAATGTCAAAAAAATTGATATAAGATCTTTTTAAATAGTGTTTTAAAAAGTTCACACGTCAAAATGAAGCTTATTCTCACTTGTCAGTTGAAGTTCATAATAGGGCAGCTGAAATGAGAGGATGATGATGAGATAGTAATGAGATACTAAATTCGCCAAAGGATACATGCAAAAAAGAGTTAAATGTTCATTCCTGGCCTTTTTGTAAAGCATAGACCTTCGATGTCTCAATGCAACACAATGCAAGTATTTTCACGAGTGTTTTCTTAGAAGCCTGTAACTCTATAAGTCGTATTTGTGTCGAAGCATGGATTTTCAATTAACTCATTGAATATTAGCAATAAATTGATAATCTTACGAGGCAGTACCAAACAAAGTACCTACTGTCACTTAGAGACACAAGGAAGTGCTCTGTAGAATACAATAGTAAAATACACCTAGTGGCTGCGCAGTTTGTGTGGCCATATTGTTTATATAATAAGGCAACAAACATATCTTTAAAGTAGTCTCTATAAGTTTATGAGATTCCGCTGATACAATCACACCAGTATTTCCTGAGACGCCGCATCGATGAGAATTACGGCATTCTATCTATAGATGTACTATATAAAAAGACAGCCAGCCTCAGTGGCGTTTGCGCTGCAAGGAAACCTTTGCACAGGTCAGCGAACCCAACATTGCTGTTAGAAACTGCGTAGCCTCGTAAATTACACCTTACCCATTCGTAACAGAGTTTAAAATCGATGGCTAGTACCGTTGTATGAATTTTAGCATCTAATCAAACGTGTTGTAAATAAGGTCCGCATTGCTTTTCAACCGAGCGTGTTTAGTTTAAGGCTGATATTTGTTTACTAGTTATGCTGGAGCAAGCCAACGCCATTTGCGAATAGACGAAGCCGTCTCATAAGATTCGCTGATAGCTAAGATTAAGCTAAGAATTAGTTCTTAGAGTTCTCCATAGTGCAGTTTTTTAGTATATATAGTAATTTAAGAAATAATTGCAAGATTTCAGGGAAGGTTTCACAGTTGTAATAGTGTATATAAATTTACTAGTTAATTAACAATTTTCATTTAAATCGTAGAAAATAAGTTTCACTTTTTTATTATTAAAGCTACAAAATTTTACCTACCCTACGGGTAATGTACGGTACGTACGGTACTGTACGGTATATGTATTGCATTTGTTTTGTTTTAAAAGCGGTCTAAATTGAGATTACAAATCATTTTGTCGACACTGTCGGGGTACTTCTAATGCATCTATAAATATAATACAATGTTAATGAAGGTAGTAATGATTTTGATTCTATCCTGTGATTGTGTGCGACTGTGATGATTTTGATTCATTCGAAGCGTGACAGCTTCGAATGCGTTATTAATAACGTAAACAAGAGCATGTTAGAACATATATAAGGAGGGTTCCATAACTATCACCGCGTAAAAGGTTTTTTTTTCAAATTATTTCAAAAGTTACAGTCCGATTTCGTTGAAAATAATTTTCCTAAAAAGTATTTAGCATGATCTATCAGCACGAAAAATTGCAAGTTTCTAAGTCTCCTATGAGACTATGTTTAGAAATGCCAGGGGGGGACCAACTTGTAAACCACTTGGAAGGCCGATAATTCGTAAATTTTTGTTGTTTGTTGACTGTTGACTTTGTAAAAAAACATATATAAACCTTACCTTTATTATAAAAGACCTATTCAAAAATACCTCACACGATGGGGTAGGATGAAAAGATATTTTTCTATCCCCCCTTTACATGTATGGGGAGCCACCCCTAAAATATAAAATTATTATTACTTTATGATGCTAAAACCGAAATCTATACACAATATATAACTATGCCAAATATCATCAATTTATATACAAAAGCTAGAAGCGCGAACAGGCAGACAGACAGACGGACGGAAAGAGTGAAACTATAAGGGTTCCTAAAATATTATGGAAGTGAAGAAGAAGGAAAATGAGTTTTATTTCATACTTTTTGTGCATTTTTACTTTGGAAGTCGGTTTAATTTTTTGTTTAAAAATAATCATTTTTCCCTTTTTAGTGATATTTGTTTAATTCCCTCGATTCCTCATGGATCCCATCATCAGGTTTCCACTTTAGTGACTAAAGGACCAATTTAGAATTAATATGCCCTTTACAACAACAAAATAATTTTTCAAATAGGTCCCCATAAACGGCAGAGTAATGTTCAAAGATATCCGTGTCGGTGTATAATACTATGATTAGTACCTTTAATCTCATCATAATGTGATGATGTATGGTGTAATGATGGTGGTGATGATGGTGATTACTCTTATTTACATAGGGGCATATGCTTGCAGTTCTTTAAACAACGCCAAAATCCCCAAATATGTATCTATAAGGAGTCCGGAGTTCTGTATAGTGTAAGCATATTGTAGAATTAATCGTACTATGTCATAATTTATTCTAATGATTTTATTAATAATAATGTTAAATCTTATGTTTATTTCGTACTGTTATAAATATAAGTTAATTGCAAAGTGTGAAAATAAAATGTTAAATAGTTTTGATTTCCTGAAGGTTGATTTTAGTGATTTAACTGATTAACTGAGTATTCATATCCGTTGAGTGGTGTGGTTAAGTGGGGAGAGTAGGAGTGAGAGCTCGGCAGAACGGAGGGAAGGCAGTTGGAAATCAACCTTCAAGAAATACACTCGTCATAAAGTGTTGTGAAGTGTATAAATGATAAAATAATAAAGTGTTTTAAGTGAGTGTTGAATTATTTCCAATATCTTCAGAAGTGGGATTCACTACGACGCCTGTAGCAAGGAGAACGTAAGTAAATATTATTTAAATGCAAGTTTTATTCCTTACTTTTTTTTTCACCTGTATAATATGAAATATATTACAAAATACTCGCATAAAGAAATTAGTATTTCAAAATATTCTTTTTGCGACATGAATTCTTATATTCAATCCAAAAGCTTTTTCATTTTAGATTACGCCATTTCTTAGTCATTACCTGTTATAATCGCTTTACTGTATTGTTTTATTAAGCTTTTGGTAAACATAAAAACTATTCTTAGCGCTACTAATTATATTATTATAATTTATAGATTTTTCCAAGATGATAAAGTATAATATCATAAAAACAAAAATAAAAAGCATTGTATGGAAAATATTATGACAGCAAGATAATGAAAAAGAATTTATTCATGATCTCATAATGAAGGGTTTATTTCTGAACCCAATATGCATTTTTAAGTTTTATTTATTTGCTATTGAATAATAATATAAAATATTCATAATCATTGTAGGGTATTTAATACAGTAAAGTAATGCAATTTAATACTGAGAACTATCAAATGTTGAGCAGTTGATCTTTAATTAAAAAAAAAAATCTAAAATATTTTACCACAGTTGTATTATGTGGTAGTTGGTACCTATACATTGCATGTTTTAAGTAATTTAATGAACTTAACTATAATTTTAACAAAATCTAACCGACACTCATGATATTTACTTGTTAATTTTGATTGTTTAGATTTGTCAGATCAAATATATTATAAACAAAATATACTTTTTATTTAATTCTGATTTCAACAATCAAAATAATAAATGGTATCATCATAACATTATATTTTTGATTAAAAGACGATAGATAAAAATTTATTTGACCTCACACAAATAATTACAAGTTTCAGATGGATCGTGATGAGCTTGGCTGCAGTTCGCGGCGAGCGTCCGCATCCAGGACGAGAGGGACGAGTGCGCGTTCTCGAGAGCGATCGAGAAGTCCCAGTGTTACGCTGCCTGGCCCTTGGGAACACAGACCACGTACTTCACGCGCACCGAAAGAAGTTCGACGCAGTCGTGATCGTGAGTCTAACCGAAGGTCTTTACGTACACCCACCCCTAATGACGATGAGCTTGAGCAACGTCTTAGGGATAATTTGATTAGGGATACGAGACGTAGAGGTAGAGTTTCGGACGGTGAGTTTGAGCGACGGCCGATCTCTACACCTACCACGAGATATCATCACCCGAACGATGAGCTTGAGCGACGTTCGATGAGTGACTATCGCGACCGGTCGCAACTGGGACGTAATGAATATAGAGATCGTGAGTTGGTGATCCGACCTGTCAGTTCCAATTCGAGAACACCGAGGTGCCGACCAAACAAGCACCGAGCTTCGATTTCTCGACATATATCGGACCACGGCGGTGATTTTGTACATGATAATAGACAAACTAATGAATTGTTTAGTCAGTTTTTAAATGCTTTAAAATGTCTTAGTAGGGGTGGAAATAAACTTAGTTCTGTCAATAACGTAATCCCGGAATTTGACCCTATGAATAAAACTCAGACCATGACTGATTGGATAGGGAAGGTAGATGAATGCTCGGAAATTTATGAATGGAGCGAGCGCGAAACTATACATTATGCTATACCAAAACTAGTGGGTTTAGCCAAGTCATGGTATGAGAGTCTTCCTAGTGTCAAGTTCTCTTGGAGTGAATGGAAAATTAAGCTTACTGAATCATTTCCATGTAGCGATAATTATGCGGAATTGCTGACAGAAATGCTAGCCTTAAGAGTTAAGTACGGCGAACCTTTAGAACAGTATTACTTTTCAAAGCTGAACCTCCTTAACCGATGTCAGATAACTGGGAAGAAAGCAGTAGACTGTATTTTGCATGGTATTGAGGATAGAGCTATAAAAGTAGGAGCTCAAGCTGTTCAATTCAAGACACCAGAAGAAGTGTTAAGGTACTTCAAATCGGTTAAGGTGGGCCAGTTAAAAGGTACAATTAGTACTAATTCTAGAACAAGAAATGACAGACGACCATTGCCGACTTACCCTAATAAATCTATCCAAATGAATACTGACAAGCCCCCTTTAAAATGTTTTAACTGTAACGTAGAAGGACACGTTAGTTTTAAATGTCCAAAACCCTTAATTAAGTGTAACAACTGTCATAAATTGGGTCACAATGTTGTAACGTGTCCAAGTTTGTATAAAAGCCAAAATAAGTCTAATGATGAGAAAACTGTACTGAAATTAGATTTATGTAATCAAAATAAGGAAGATTACACTAAATCCGCAAAAACTAAAGAAAATAATACCTACAGAGAAATGACTGATTCACCCAATGACAAATATGTTGTAACAATTAAATTAAACAATAATCCATTAAAGTGTTATGTAGATCTTGGTAGTGAGTGTTCTCTAATACGACGTTCTAATGCTGAAGAATTAAAATTGCCGGTCGCCTTAAACAACTTGCCATTAATGAGAGGGTTAGGTGGGAATTTGGTTGCGCCAATAGGAAAAACTAATGCTTTAATTGAGGTACAAGGAGTAGCCGTTCCTTCTATTGACATTTTTCTAGTTGATGACAATGTACTGAAATATCCCGTATTACTTGGACACTCCTTTACTGAGCAGCCCGGTGTCTTTATTACAAAAACATCAACCCGTTTAATTTTTGAAAGTATAAAAGAAGATAAGTTATTCCTTACACTTCAATCTGAAATTTGCATTGAACCTTTAAGCATTAAGGCAATACCTGTTAATACAGATCGTAATTTTACCGGCAGTATTTATGTGAATGGGTCTGTTAGGGGGCTTGTTGCTAGTCAATATTATTTGCTTCCTGGAGAATATTTGATTGAAGAAGGAATTGGTAATGTTCTTGTTCAAAATCTTACAACAAATCGATTAAGATTAGCTAAAGATTCGTTATTGACTCGAGCAATGCCCTCCGACAGGACTGTTGACGTAAACAGAATTACTACGATTAACAACCCAGTAGATGCTTACGAAATAAGACACTGTGATGACATTACTCCTATACAAAAAATAAAGTTAGAGAATTTGCTAGAAGAATTTAAATATTGTTTTTCTACAAGTCTTAAAGATCTAGGTTTTACGACGGTGACTGAAATGGAGATTAAACTGACGGACTCAGACCCAGTAGTATATAGACCCTATCGTTTGTCTTTGGCTGAACGTAATCAGGTTCAAGGTATGATTCAGGAAATGCTTGATGCTAAAATCATTCAGGAATCTACATCGCCTTATGCAAGTCCTATTGTCTTGGTACAAAAGAAGACTGGAGACAAACGATTATGTGTCGACTATAGAGCCCTAAACAGGAAAACCGTCAAAGAACATTACCCAATTCCACGAGTAGAAGATCAACTTGATCTCCTTGCGGGTCACGAGTATTTTATATCGTTAGATCTCGCGTCAGGGTATTACCAAATACCAATCACGGAAGAGTCACGCCACAAAACGGCTTTTGTCACACCCGAAGGACAATTTGAGTACCTTCGAATGCCATTTGGTTTAGTTAACGCCCCATCAGTTTTTCAGCGTACAATCAATAAAATATTATCAGAAGCAAAAATTAAATACGCGGTCGTATACATGGACGATATTCTTATTCCAGCGCATAACTTTGAAGAAGGACTTTTTAGATTGAGGGAGGTACTTGAATTGCTCCAAAAGGGCGGTTTGACGCTTAAACTAAGCAAATGCAATTTCTTTTTTAAAACCATCGATTTTCTGGGGTTTGAGGTCAGCTCTGCGGGCATTCGTCCCGGCAGTAGAAAAACTGACGCAGTAGCAAAATTCCCGATCCCCAAGAACCAACATGAGGTGCGACAGTTCATGGGTCTTGCTAGTTTTTTTAGAAGATTCGTTAAGGATTTTGCTGTTATCGCTGGGCCTTTAACGGATCTTCTGCGTAAGAATTGTGATTGGAAATGGACAGAGTCACAAGCTACCGCTTTTAATTCTATTAAAGAAAAGTTAACAGAGCGTCCAATTATAGCTCTTTATGATCCCCACGCAGTAACTGAGCTGCATACCGACGCAAGTAAGTTAGGTGTAGCTGGCATACTTTTACAAAAAAATAAAGATGGTATTTTGCGTCCCGTTTCATACTATAGTCGAAAAACTACCATAGATGAACAAAAAATGCACTCCTACGAGTTGGAAACGCTAGCCGTTATAGCTTCGCTTAATAGGTTTCGGGTATATCTTTTAGGAATACCATTTAAAATTTACACAGACTGTAACGCTCTACGAACTACTCTCATAAAAAGAGATCTTGTCCCAAGAATAGCGCGCTGGTGGATTCAGTTACAGGAATTTGACTGCGAGATAGAATATAGGCCCGGTGATAAAATGGCTCACGTTGACGCGCTTAGTAGACATCCTATTAGCTCGGAAGTAATAGAAACGCATGTTTTAGACGTATTAAATATAGAGTCCGATAGTAACTGGTTAAGCACAGTCCAATCAGTAGATGAAGAAGTTCAATCAATTAAAAATATTTTAAGTAATCCAGATAGCAAAAATGTTATAGAAATACTAAATAATTATGAAATTAAAAATGGCATGGTTTATCGGAAAACTGAGTCTGGTCCAAAATGGTTAGTCCCAAAACCTATGCGGTGGCAAATTCTAAAAAAAAACCATGATGACATAGGTCATTTCGGTTTCGACAAAACTTTAGCTCGAGTAAAAGACTGTTTTTGGTTTGCAAAAATGCGTCGATTCATAAAAAAATATGTAGGTGCTTGTTTAGAGTGTGCCCACCACAAAACATCAGGAGGGCCTCGTGAAGGATTTCTTCACCCCATACCCAAAATCGACAGACCCTTTCACACGATTCATGCTGACTATCTGGGCCCTTTTATAAAAAGCAAACGCGGTAACTGCTATCTTTTGGTTATAGTAGACAGTTTCACAAAATACGTTAATATAAAGCCCGTTAAAAATGTAAAAACCTCTACAACTATTCGAGTTATCAAAGATCATATAAGTTATTTTGGAGTTCCAACTAGATTAATTACTGACAGAGGCTCTTGTTTTACCAGTAACTCTTTTAAAACATTTATAAAAGAAACCGGGATTAAACATATTCTTAATGCCGTCGCCACACCGCGTGCAAATGGACAGGTCGAGCGTTTCAATAGGACGATATTAGATGCCTTGTCAACAAAAACTCATGGGAAAAGTGACAGATCTTGGGACGAATTTGTACAGGATATACAAATTGGTCTTAATACATCAATACATAAAACGACACAAAAAAGTTCTTCCGAACTGTTATTTGGTTTTAGAACAACTAGTACTACAGAAGGAATGCTACATGATGTTATTAATGAAACGATTAAAGTAACCCCCTCTGAACAATTGAGTGAAATGAGAGAAAAGGCGGGGGAACTGATTAAACAGCAACAAGAAAAAGATAGTGAAAGGTTTAATAGAAAAAGGAAAACGGGTAATGTTTATAAGATCGGTGATCTCATACGAGTTGATCGTGAAAATTGTTCTAACGATGGCAAATCAAAAAAACTTTTGCCAAAATTTCAAGGACCTTACCGCATTATAAAACTTTTACCTAATGACAGATTTTTGATAGAAGATACGCCTTTAACACAGAAAACTAAACGACGTTACGAATCTATAGTAGCTTTAGATAAAATACGCCCTTGGCTTAATCTCACAACTGACTTAAATAGTTCTACGGACAATGACGATGACAGTGACAACGACAAATAAATTTATGTACCTAAAACATATAGTTGTTCGACAACGTGATTAAGATCTATATAATGTAATCTAATAATAAGTAATTAGCAAATAAATATTTTTTTTCTTCGCAAATTGATTCTTATAGTTTAATTGAATTCAATGTAGTTAACAGTAGAGTTAAATCGATGTCTTATTATGAAATATTTGATGGCAGTTTCTATAAATTATAATAATAACATTTTTTTAAGTGGTATAAAATTATTATTGAATATTATGATGTTTTTAAGTTGATATTTATTTTCCTTAAAAATAATTTCATATTGCTAGGCACGGGGACGTTCCCTTCACCAGATGGCCGAGTTGTAAGCATATTGTAGAATTAATCGTACTATGTCATAATTTATTCTAATGATTTTATTAATAATAATGTTAAATCTTATGTTTATTTCGTACTGTTATAAATATAAGTTAATTGCAAAGTGTGAAAATAAAATGTTAAATAGTTTTGATTTCCTGAAGGTTGATTTTAGTGATTTAACTGATTAACTGAGTATTCATATCCGTTGAGTGGTGTGGTTAAGTGGGGAGAGTAGGAGTGAGAGCTCGGCAGAACGGAGGGAAGGCAGTTGGAAATCAACCTTCAAGAAATACACTCGTCATAAAGTGTTGTGAAGTGTATAAATGATAAAATAATAAAGTGTTTTAAGTGAGTGTTGAATTATTTCCAATAATAGTGTACAGTACTTTTGGATCCAGGGTATACCTTGGAGCAAAATCAGGGTCTACCTTTTTGGTAGCTTGGATTTCTTCAAAAAAAATCGAAATCACCATATGTGTCCATATATATAATTTCGAGGAGTTCCCTCGATTCCTCTAGCAAGTTATCTTAATTCAGTTAATGGACAGATAATATATCCAACAATTATTCATAACAAGAAATTGTCTTTGGTCATCGCCCAATTACTGAGCGTTAGTAGAATTAGTGAATCTTTTGCAATTTAGCATTTGACACAGTCCATCTCTCTGTACATGTTGTCTCACACTCACAGGCATGATTTTGTGCTTATGCAAATGTGCTTGAAACTGAAGCCATACAGCTATTTATTTTGGTCAACTAATGCAAAGCTAGACTTATAAAAAAAGCGAGATAGTTCAAAGCACTTTCAAAAAGACTATTAAGCCACTCCGCTGGCTTTATTTTATTTTATTTTATTTTTTCTTTATACTTCAAGTGGGTTTTGAGATATGTCCACACAAACATTTCTCACATCACACCTTCCATTTAAGCCCTAATTAAAGTATAATAAAATAAATAAAAATAAATAATTAAAATAAATAACTATTATTGAAGGTTTCACTTTAGTCGCGTGTAAACTGCACACAGGTTTTTTTAATAATCATAATTATGTTTGTTTTCTTAACTAACAATATAATATAATCATAAAGCTTGCCAATAATTGAAATTCAGGTATGCCATCACTAAAATTTTGTCCATTAACTGTGTATTTTGCTACTTTTAGGTTAAGATGCAAACAAAGAAAGACGCATTCATTACGATTCGTAATGAACGCGACTAAATACCTCTTTCTATTTAATATTAAGTATTTTAAAAGATTTTTATACAAAGTCCTTAGTTGTCTAACGACTCTTACTTTACGGTGCTCTATTTTCGGCAAATATATATTCTTTGTTTTAGGTGAAAAGTGCACAAGCACAAGTGTGACCTACAAATTAAATGCGACCAATCGTATGACAACCTCCGTGCCCACTCTGCTGGCTTTATCACTTCAATCGAGTTGACTAAGCAATGCACCGTCACATCATTGTTTGCGGTATATGGACGTTCTAAAACAGGAGAATTAGAAATTCATAGACAATGTCCTTTGCCTTAAAATTAATGTTAACTTCTTGCTAATAAAAAAACCGACTACCAAAGTAATAGTGTACAAAAACTTATGAAATAATTCTAATTTCCTAAATAATTAATTCCTGTTTTAAATTCGGCTAAAATTTTAATTATTTCTCAACTCAATCTACATAATTTTGAAAGTTTTCGTTTCCAACCCAATTATATGTGGGTGAAGCCGCGAGTAAAAGCTATTATATTATATAAAAACTCTTAAGTCCGCGGTTTTTCTGGGACTTATACATCACTCGATCGAATTAACACCTAATACTAAATTTCATGAAAATTATTGAAGCCGTTTCCGAGATACTAATTATATATATATTTACAATAATTGCTCGTTTAAGGTGTACAAATAGTATATACTATATCATACATTAGAAAATACTAGCTCATATTTCTGTGTTCCGACGCGTCGAGTGGCACAGCATAAAGTACGACACATTACTGCGATAGAAGGTTTCGTCGCCGACTGATCCAGTATACCACATTTCGATCTTATTACAATAGCATTATGGTCCAAAAGTGATACACCGGATTTGTCGGCGACCGTACAGCAGGTTGGAAGTTTATCTTCGTTTAGTCTCTTTGATTCTGCTTAACGATGTTGCATACAATATGTCGCGTTTTTAATGAACAAGCTAAAAAGTTTACATAAAAGCGTTCGAGTTTGTGTAACGTTGAGTTTTCGTTTTACAAAATATCTGCGTAATGAAACAGCGAAAATACTTTTGAATTGTAATACCCTGTACGCAGATACTTGGGTCAAATTATTGCTAAAGTTAAGTATACGCTACCAGTTTACAAAAAGGTTTTTAGGGTTCCGTTGTTCACGTCTTATGGTTTCGTCATGTCCGTCCGTCTTCGGATTACTTTCCAAATGGTAGTAGTAGTGCTAGAAAGATGAAACTTTGCATGGATGTGTATTTACCACATTAACAAAGTGCTAAAATAAAATCAAGAAAACAAAATTCTTTTGGGCCTGTCCTACACGTAAAAATGTTTTGTAACCGACTTCCAAAGAAAGGTGTATATATATATATATATATATATATATATATATATATATATATATATATATATATATATATATATATATATATATACTCTATTCATCAATATATATAGTGACCTCATGATGAGAGTCCAAGCATGTGCTACCAAAAATTAAGATTTTGCACCAAGTTATACCCTGGATCCAAAAGTACTGAACAGAACTCGTGACTTCTTATAGACTAGAGTAGACTAGAGCCATTATGTCAATTAAGGTAATCAACATCATCATCACACCATATATCATAAAATAATTATAACTTATTAGGTACTTCTCTCAGTATTTCACACCGACACGGATATCTTTGAACATTACTCTGCCGTTTATGGACCGATTTTCAAAATTATTTTTTTGTTATAAAGGGTATAATCCGAAGTTGATCCCGTTGTTACTAAAGTGGTGACCTACTTATGGCATATATGAGGAAATGAGGGAAGTATTATATGGACATATATAGTGATTTTGACTTTTTCTGACTAAGTAAGATTTTGCACCAAGGCATACCCTGGATCCAAAAGCATTGAACAGAACTCCTCAGTATTTAAAGATACGCGTTTGGAAATTCTGACAATGTTTAAAGAACTGCAAGCATTTCATTTTTTTTATTTACCAATTTTATTGCACACAAGAAACATTTAAAACATTAAAATTTAGATGGAAAGACGACATAATTTGGTTCTGCTTATTTCTAAAAAGAAATTTCTTCCAGCAGCCATATTGAGAGATATGGGATAAAAGATAGTACATAGAACGTGCACAATTATGTAGCATAATATGCCATTATGTAACTTACAGTAATCATCATCTTATATAAAATATCTAATGGAAGCTTGGCGCGTATTGAATTATACATTCGATAGTTTATTTGAAAAGTTTTTAAAATGTGTTAATAATAATATAACAAATATGGCTAAAAAGGGATTGATATATTATTATTTTTATATAACTTTGTTACTTCAGGAGTTATAGAGACTAAGGCCCGTATTAATAAAGCGTTCTTATCTCTAAGACAATTCTCAAGAAAGTACTTAAGATGTTGTTTTAATTAATAGACCGTACTTAAGTACAGCTGTAGGTACGGCGTATCAAGTGAGTGTGAACGTATTAATAAACGAGACTCGTTACTCAAGTACGCTTTCATTTCTGTCAAATTGTTACTTGAGACGCGGTTTCGTGGGTACAGTCAAACCTTGACTTGAGAACGGCTCGCTTGGGAATTGGGATACAGTACATTATTATTTGTGGTGTTTTTATGTGTGTTACAATGATGTAAATTAAAATCTAAATACTTATGATTAAGCAAACTCAGAATTTACACTACATACTCAACACATACAACTCAAATAAAGTTAAAACCTGCCCTGCCAGCCGCTGCCTGCTGCCCAAAAAACAATCCTCATTATATGATCCCTCCCTCTTACAATTCCTCGCCCTATTAACCTTAAATCTGTTCTGTGTTTTGTAAATACTCCTTTTACTGAAACTTTATGTACATACTGTGGTACTGGCCCTAAATGTCCGTGTCTGTTCTAAGTTTTAGATTATTCAACATTCATTTATATTCCTGTACACCGTGCTCTTGTTTATTCATAAAACCCACTCATAAAGAGTTTTCGTCAACACAACACATTGGCGAATCACTAAGGAGCCACTTTAAAGAATAAGAAGAAGACGAACTTTTTTCGAATGGCAATGATCCGCATTCCGTTTTACGTAGTTTTCAAAAAAATATGGATAATATTATGCTAGACAATAATAAATATTAATATCTACGTAAAAAATAATGAAAATCAGTTTTTTCAATATAAAAATACAGACTAAACTTTTTTTGGTATTTATATTATTAAATATTACATTTTTAAAAAGAAATATTGAAGGAATATATAATCAATAAATCCGTTCTTTGTAGAAGTGTAAACGAAACGTTATTTTATTCGTTCTGTATCGTGTAGATGACGCTTAAAAGTTGCGTAAGTGATCTCAATAACAAGTTATCAACTGAGACGGTCTTGAGATCATACTATGGATTAAAGACCATCTTGAGAAGCTAATCGTTACTTGAGACTGTCTCAGCCAAGAAAGGTCTTGAGAACGAGTTTGAGAACGGTTTATTAATACGGGCCTTAAAGTGTAAAACCGCTTGCTCGGAAAACTTCGTACAAAAATAACTAAAGTGAAGTAAACATGTAGAATATTAGAATTATAGTACGAAACACCGTGCGCGAGTGCGCACTTGGCCGGTTTTTCTAATTCAATAATTCTATTAAAATTATTTTATACTTTTGCTTTGAAAACTTTTTGATACAAAATGTAATAAAACTTTCTTGCAACAATACAAATCAATGTTTCCTATAAAAAAGAAACAGTTTTTTTTTAAATAGCAGTTTTGCGCACGAGGTCGACCCGACTAAAGCCTAATCATTTTGAGTTAAATATTCAGTTGCTGGCTACTACACCATTGCCTAGTATTATCTACTAAAAAATTAATGTGTACTGCCTCGAGGAAATTATTCATCACTAAACCTACTTAGATATTATGTTTTAAAAAAAGTATATAGTATTAGATTTTTTTGTAATACTAGCTGTCCCGAGTTCCTGACACATGTTGTTCGGTTCTAACTATGAACAGGAGTGAACACATAACTATACATACGACCTACACCAACATTTACACCTAAAATTATACCTACTCCTACATCTACACCTACATGTACACCTACTAACCTACTAAGGCCGGCCGATTTTTTTGAAATAAGCCAAACAGGTGCCTAAACTCGCACGCACAAATAAATATTTGACAGTCAAGAGAAAAATTTTATAAAGTGAAAAGATATGTACAGGTAGTATAGGAAACTTCAATCGTTTTTTGTATTTTTCCCTCCCTTTTTTGCGATATTTATTTCCATTTAAACCTTCCTTGAACTTCACAATTATTTCAAGATCAAAATCAACCAATTCGGTCCAGCCGTTCTCTAGTTCTAGCGAGTTGTACAATCATCTGCTAGATCGATAAATTATTAGAAGTTACATAGATTTGTAAATATATAAAAGAAATATATTATACTTACGACTTACGACTAAAAACAATGAATTTCTAAATATCACACTAATCTAAAAACAGCAAATAAGTTACGGAAATAATTTTGATTTTAAATCGTACACGTATTTATTTATAAAAAGCAAAGCCTTTAAGGTGTTAGTTTTTATATGCATTAGATCGAGAAATGGCTTACAGTGATGCCCGGTGCATCGCTCTGATGTTCTCTAACGTCTTACCAACAGTGTAGGATATGCTATAATGTTAATTTGAAAAATATATTGAGTACATATAATTAAGCAATTCATCTCGAAACATTTTTTATAAATGCTACTCTTATTAATGTTTTAATTGAATTCATAAGAACAACGGCCGCGTAACGGTCAGCGAACACCAAGAGCTCAATTTTAAATCTCTATCCAACATAGTGCATGCCGCGTCTCGTCTCGGTGTGCACTTACTCTTATAATTGTTGTGGTCAAACGCGCTCTTAGCCCGAAGAAGATCCTGATAAAACAATATTTTAGAGAACTCACGTTCAAGTTGGCTGGTACCGACTTCAAAATTATAAAGATTGAGTACAGAAATATAATAGTTAAAAATTTTGCCGAATTTAAAAGGGAAAGTCCCGCCATGCCTTCATAACTGACGTCATCCGCAGGGCTCTAACCACCGTCAACATGCCGGCCACACTTGAGAACGGTATCGCACGTAACGACGTGACGAATATAAATAAAACTTTAGCAAACAAACATTAAATCGTACATGCGCATTTTTTATTCGATAACTGCCTCCTTTTTTGGAAGGCGGTTAACTAAATGATTCAAATACTTATAAAAAAAAACTAATTTATTTAAAGCAGACTGTTTATGCTGACATCAGTAAAACGGCGTCGACCGGGTTCCAATTATGAATTGTAAATGTTACTTCACGTTTATTAAATCAATTTACATTCTTTATTAGTTTCGTATTGATCTAGATTACCCTTGATGTTCGCTTGTGATATCTCACGCATAGATCGTATTAAAAAAGCTACGAAATATTTCGCTCTTTTTTAATTTTTTATTAACTAGAGGTCGTCGAAATTGTAACTTAAAATATAATAATTCATATTATCATTTTAAATTTCAACGTTTTATAAGTTATTTTGCTTCTTAGATTAATAAATTAAAAAATAAAGGTGTGGCATATTGACAAACATCAACAACATTGTAGTGTGAGCTGATAAACTGTATCTATAGTTGCTATTTTCAATAATTTTATGTATTTCTAAGAATATTAGAAAACAAAAAAATTGGCTTTCTGCACACCTTTATCCACCTTACTAACTGTGCAAAATTTCATGCTACTCTGTGTGACTTTCGTAAAAAGAGGTATAAAGTTTAGCTTCACATTGTATATAATGAAAAAAAAAAGTGTGAAGATAATATTATGTTAAAAATTACCTTAGCTTACGTGTGTTTAAACACTATTAAATATATTTTTTTACCTTATATTATATTTATTAATGTTGATTCCTTAATTAGTTATAATTAGGAATGGAATCGGGAAATCATGTCATTCGGACTATTTTAAAATGTTAGTTAACCCTACCTACTTGTAGAAAAAATAAAGGAAATAGTTCGTATTCGCAAAATATACAATACGGTAAAATATTATAGCTCACGATACACACTAGCGTAACGTCATTACAAGAGGATCAGTCTACCTTAACCAGAGTCATGTTTTTATACCGGCACTGGTGCTTGAACCCGGCTTATTAGAAAACTGCCCTCAACGTTATGTTCGTTTATTACGACGGGAAAATTAAACTATATATAAACATACAGTTGAAGCTTCGGGACAATTAACCTAGTAACGACAAGTCCATATTTTTTAACGCTAAATTTAAGTTAATGACATAATTATTATTAACATCATTATTTCTCATTAAGCAATTCGACACTTATTTCTTTTATAATGAACATTGTTTTGTTTGTCTATTTTAATTTGGTATTGATATTGTAATTTTTGACAAAGACCCTTTTATGTATCACTCATCACTGATCTATTTACTATTCAGTCTGCGTATTTTAAAGATTTTACAAACTTATGATGATTATTTTATTATTAATGAGTGTTTTGTGATATGTATGATGTAGGTACAATTATTGAAATAAAATTAATTTTACGAAAGATGGATGAAATATCATATGGAAAAAAGAAAATAAGAGAATAAATATTGAATAATTGAGTTTAAAATAAATATAGAAAATTCAATCTCAGGAAGACACATTCAGTAATTATCACAGGAACATAATACCTGCCATTAAAACTTAGGCGCAGCTTACGAATTGGTTACGTAACCAAACATGAAAAAAAAAAACAATAAAATAAAATAAAGTAAAATAAAATAAAGCATAATTATTTAAGCAACGTACCTGGAAAGTCGAGTGACACAGGAGACTCAGGCTCGTCTTTAAACCTGCAAGAAAAATATAGTTTATTATTTCCCAACTGTGTTTTATACAAAAGATTTTCAAAGGCCTTCTATATTATGACTCATAGTGAATTATTAAATTAGCGCCTTTCACACGATTCGCAAAACGCAGCTAAAGATTTAATTTTTTTCGAAATAAATCACAGTTTAATTATATAATTTTAGACTCAAACAGAACAACAAATAATTGCATCGCACATTTATACAATTTAAAAAAAAAACAAATATTATAAACAGAAATTAGGAAAGAAGCTCACCAACATAATGTGTGAACACTGTACTATTTTGGGATAAAAAGTAGCCTATGTGTTGTTCGAGGAATTACAACATTTCATTAAAATCCGTTCAGTAGTTTTTGTGTGCAAAAGTAACAAACATCCATCCATCTATCCCGTCCCATATTCACAAACTTTCACATTTACAATTGTACTTAGCATTATTTCAGTTGTGTAAATATTCTTATTAAAGACTTATCAAAACTTTACTCTGTTTAAAAACAACATATTTTTGCCATTGCCTATGAGTTTTTTGTATTAAATGTCACTGATATCTTGATACACATATTTTTTCTTATATAGAATAAATATGTTTTTTTTAATAATTTTGCTATTACGGTGTCTGTTAACGAAGACTTAATGGTGTTGACAAAATGTTCGTGATTTTTTAACCGACTACGGCGAAGCCAAATGGAAGGGTAATGATTTTGGCAGTCTTTATATGGTTGTTCCGTCGTAGCGCCTAAACTACTGAACCGATTTTAATGAATGAGGTGTCAATAGATTCATGAATATGACCCGAGTGGCATAGGCTATATAATTTGCGTAGTCGGGTTATAGTAAGTAACTTTTTTGTGTATAAATTAGATAAGTAGGTTTGATAGTAGTCCATGTGATGGACTTTGAAGGAAAACTATAACGGCTTACATAAATTCATTAGTTCAGGTGCTACAGAGACTTAACTTGTAAATTGCGTTTACTTGGAAAACTCCGTACAAAAATAAAAATAACTTAAGCATAAGTAAACATGTAAAATATTAGATTTATGGAACCCCACGTGCGCGAATCCGACTCGCACATGACCGGTTTTTATTACCATAAGCCAGACCGCACGATAAACCAAATTGCTTTAGTAAGATAAGTTGTTAGATTTATGTACAAAAGCATTTATCCTTATAATTGTGAAGCTTATGAAACATTATAAAAACTTTTGCGCAGGTAGGTATCTTATTGGGCTTATTAACATTTTCTAAGTTGATTATACGGAGCTTATAGAAATATAGGATTTGGGCGCAGCTCCTACAACTGTGCTTAAATCACAGCACAGCATGCCACAAGTTTGTCATTATTAAAAATAAAAGTGGTCTTGAAGAACATTAATAAAAGTACTAATTTTGCTTGTTGGGACGTTAATCAAAAATCTATTCATCCCACGGAACTAATAATTATATTTTATGTTTATAGTTTAAATACCAGTTGCCACAAATAAAAAAAATCCAGTGGTTTACTAGTGAAACCATTAGAAAAAAAAATCACACACAGTATACACATAAATTTGTTTTTCGCTCGGACTCGCTAAGCAGTGTGAAGAGTACATTAAGAATTACGGCCACCGTCTTGTCCGCTTGTAAGTAGCTATGAATATAATGAATGGAGTATTTCTTTATCGGACCTAATATTCTCAATCGATGCAAGTAAACTGCATAATAACGTAATGACGAAACTATGAGACGACCAACGAGCGTGAGTATCACATAATATTAAGTGATCTTGGAAAAGTTGAGTTGTTTTGCAAAAGTTACCTGGCAAACGTTAATATATATAGAATATGTACACTTTATACATACGTCGTATGCAAATAAATAAAATTGAAGTGTCTGTTTGTAACAGCTTTTCACTAAATGCATAATACATCTCTTAAACGGTTGAACTGATTTTGACCGGACTTTCACGGGCAGATAGCTGGGGATATAAGGTGTAACTTAGGCTACTTTTATTTTAGGATTCCGTAAAAAAATAGGAATCCGTTTCTGTTAGTTCTACGCAAACGAAGTTGCGGGCACCAGCTAGTTTTAATTAAAATTTTATTTTACAAAATCAAATGTTAAAAAACCTTGATAAATTTAACCACCATGCAACTTACAGTCACCACAAAGTATGTAGAACTAATCAACTTAGTGCTCTGAATGCATATTAGGTAAATATTAGTTAGCGATCGAAATGTAGGACACCTCCCTCTATTAGTAATTATGCATTGACCTAGCTACCGAATCACTTCAATAATGAAGAAAATACAATTTCCCTAAAGTGGTAGAGCCAGCCATTATAAAATCGATATTGAGATAAAAAATGTACGTTTTATTTAGGTATTCATTTCATTCGACAGCAAAAAGAAACAATAATATTGAAGCTTATTTCTTCGATTTAGATAATTAACCGCTGAATTATTAAACGGGTAACACTAAGGAGATATTAATTTTGAAGGTTATTTCTGTCCGACACGCAACGCAACGCAGCGTGCACTTTTTAACGATATAAAATCGAAATAGCGTGCGGCGCCGCGTAACGCAGCATATCATGCATATTATTACAGGATCTTCAAGCATCGTCACGTCGTTTATTTTCAACTCTATTGTATTAGCCCAGAATTCTATTTTAGTGCTCTCCCGCCGTAGGATTTTCTATCCAGTTACTTTCGTTAGTCAAATTCTAGATTGGCTGTTAACTAAGGAGACATTTTAGTTAGTTATAACACGGTAAATACACATGTCCTACACATCTTAGGCCGTCTGGCGAGTACTCTCGCGTTCGCTCGTAAAGGCTGTCACTAGTTACTTCATATTATTTTTAGATATATATTTTTATTTCCGTATCATGGAACAGCACTTGGTTTATTATTCCTTTAATGTAATAAAATGTTTTACCAATTCATAAAAGGCTTTCGGTCGTCGTCGGGTAAAGTCGGGATAACTCGCGCGCGTAAGTCCTGATGTCGATGAGGTTCGATGTATTGGTAGAGCTCTCTATATCAATATCGCAGTCGCGGTCACTATTATGTAGTGTACCTAGGCTACTAGGAGGCGAACTGGAACTCGGGTTCGGGTCCGGTCCCGTGTTAGGGTCGGGCTGTACGTCTGTGCATGTGATCGTGTCAGATGTGTGTCCTCGGGGTAGGCGCCGGCGTCGACCCCGGTGCGATACTAGTTTCGCGGGTGCGTGTGATTTGTGTTTACGTAACTGTATGTTACGTATTTTGTGATCGGGTCAATGGGATCGGCTAAAGCGCTTAGGCCGCTTGTACGGGTGTCGGAAAGTCTGTGTATCGTGTTTGTAGTCTAGGGCTTTTTGATAAGAGGGTTTGGATGTTTTTTGCCTTTATCAAAGAATCTCTCTACGAGTTCTTTGATATAGGCTTTAATAGTGGCGAGTTCGCAGTCTCTATGCAAGTCGATGTTACGGATGTAATAGGGTGCTCCTGTTGCCATGCGTAGAAACCGGTTTTGGACTCTCTGCAATCGGTCCATTTGATGTCTATATCTTCTAAGACATAGACAAGGAGAAGGAGGAATAAGACATAGAGTGCAGTAGGACGATTTGGTATGTCTAACGGAGGCATGTCGCTCTCCGTGTTATCTTTGAGGGCCTTCGCGAGTGCCAAAAGCCAATATGCCACGTGTGACGGCTCTAACTCACGGAGAAGTCAATCCCAACTCTCAGCTTTCTGCTGTTTGATTTTAAACTTAACTTCCCTTTCGTAGTGACGAAGGGATTTCCTCCACCTCTTCCTCCTGTTCCGACGGGTAGCGATCATATGTGCGTTTGGCCGCATTGCGGAGTCTGATGGACTCCTTTATGTCCTCTGGAAGGGGCCAACGGCCCTTGTGAGTCCTTGGCACCGATCACCTGTTAGCGACCATAGAAAATTCATCAAAGGGATGAATTTTCTATGGTCGCTACCAGGTGATCGGTAAAGTAGTTTCCCATTTTTCCACTGACATCGTTTACAGAAGGTATGTAAAGTGTTTTTACTAAGTTAATTTGGCGCTTGTAATATTTTTATACGGTACCTAGTACTTATTTGTCAGAAGCTGTAAGTAATAATAATAATGGCTATCACTCTTGATTTCCAAATTTTTACAAAAATATTATTTGTGTTTCAGATATTATCATGTCATTATCCGATTCATTCATATATATATATATATATATATATATATATAATAAGAGTTACGAGGGCGGGTCAATAAGTCCGTGACTTTTGGAATAAAACACAGATTTCTTGATAAATAAATCATTTTATTTTTCAACGTAGTCCCCCTTGAGCTCTATACACTTTGTCCAACGCTTCTCCAATTTTTTTATCCCTTCCAAAAAATATGATTTGTCGAGGTCCTCAAAATAGGCCTTTGTTTGCGAGATGACTTCATCATTGGAGTCAAATCTTTTTCCACCGAGCCATTTTTTCAGGTTTGGGAACAAGAAGTAGTCACTCGGAGCCAAATCTGGAGAATAGGGTGGATGTGGGAGCAATTCATAGCCCAATTCATGGATTTTTGCCATGGCAACTGCACATGTGTGCACCCTTGCATTGTCTTGGTGAAAAAGAACTTTTTTCTTGGCCAAATGAGGTCGGTTTTTTTCAAATCCTCATTGAAGCGGTCCAATAAGTTGGCATAATATTCCCCATTAATTGTTCTTCCCTTTTCAAGATAGTCAATGTGGATTATCCCACGTGCATCCCAAAAAACAGTCGCCATAACTTTATTGGCTGACAAACCCACCTTGGCCTTCTTTGGCGCCGATTCACCCTTAGAAACCCACTGTTTTGACTGTTGTTTGGTCTCTGGTGTGTCAAAACGGCGCAAAAACTCCTCCATATTGTGATTAAACAACGCCAAACCTTCCTGTGAAGTTGTTACACGATTGCGTTTGTGGTCGACTTGCGGAAAGCTTTCTCATGCCCAAGTGATCATTCAAAATTGAAACCACTGAGCCATGCGAGATGCCTATGGCTTCCACAATCTCTTGCACTTTCAATCTTCGGTCGGCCAACACCATATCGTGAATTTTTTCGATTGCTTCGGGTGTAGAGACCTCAACTGGGCGTCCAGGACGTTCGGCATCTTCAGTGCTTGTACGGCCACAACGAAATTCAGTAAACCACTTTTTTACCATTGAAATCGATGGTGCAGAGTCCCCATAGTATTTATCAAGCTTAGCCTTGGTCTCGGTAATGGTTTTTTTTCGCAAAAAATAATGCTTGATAAGCACACGAAATTCACTTTTTTCCATTGTTTCCTTAAGTTACTGGATAATCTGATAAAGATAGCTGTAAAACACAAACTAACTGACGCAGCAAGTTCAAATTTTGATAGGAGTCAACTGACAGATGCCTGTTGACAGGAGTAGTGTTGCTTTTTCAGTAAGGAGGTTAGAAATTCAAAAAGTCACGGACTTATTGACCCGCCTTAGTATGTGTAGGTATTGGTATTAAGTTATTCATAAAACTTTGTTTACTTACATTGTCATTAGCAACATTCTGCCTGGTGGTTCTCTTAAGTTTTAAATAATATTGAATTCTAAAGCAATAGACTCCCAAGCTTCACGTTTTTGTACCATGCTCCCCGAGTTGGTACATATTTTGTTTTCTATTATGTATTTATATCTAAAAAAATACAACAACAGATGCTTCATTATTCAAACAAGTGAGGATAATGTACTTAATACTAAAATCACATTTTTCTCTTTCGGTAAAATTTTTGCCTCGAGAACTCATTCTGAAATACTTCTTTTGTAATATTTGTCAAGAAAAATTCGAAATTCGCGGAATATTGAAATCCTTACTACTTACTTATTAACGACTTAAGTCGAAAAATATCACTCTGGGCACTTGACAGCTATCTGCTTGACAAATTGTTTTTTTTTTTTCGAAACGGCATTAGGCAATTTACATTAATTTCACACTTTTCAACGAAATATTGAACGACAAACTGGACGCCACACACTGTGTGACCATGTTAAAAATCAAACTTCGTGTCATGTCAAGATGATCAATAATTAGTAAATTTTTCACTAATTAGCGTTTCAGAAACGCAAATTGATTTAACAACTCTGTCAACTCAACATACGTGTTAGTTGATCAACTATTTGATTAGCCTTTCAGAAACCGGGTGTAACCTAATATCACAGCAAAACATATTATACAATAGAACCTAACTAATATCACACTAAAATATCACAATTTTTCTTACATACTACACCCACTATCTTCTTACAAAAGACGAGGAAGATCTTCCCTCTTTTTGCCCCCCAGGATGGAAGGTAGATTCTCACCCGTCATGGATGTGCCCAATTTTTGCTCAATATCATATCTATTGCTAGCAAAGATTGGGCACTCCAGTAACAGGTGAGGAACCGTCTCCTCAACTCCCGGCTGACACGAACACGACGGATCCTCCTTCAGCTTGAATCTGTTCAAGTAGAAGGCGAATCCGCCGTGTCCGGTCAGAATCTGTGTGGTGTAGTGTGTGATGTCTATTTTATTGACTATCTTGTATGCAGCAGCAGCATCCAAAACAGGGAGACCTTCCGCCTTTGCGATGCAGCTTTTCGCTAAGGGTGACTGCCTGGAGAGCTGATCTGGAATCGCTAAGGATACCAACGTTCGCCATTCCACTCTTGCAGGCTATACTTACTGCTCTCTGGAAGGCTAGAAGCTCGGTTTGGTAGACGGTGCAATACGGCGGCAACGCAAGCTTGACGGCCTTCGTCTCGGCCTCACCCTTCCATACGGAGAGTGCGGCTCCGACTCGACCCTCAATCTTGCTGCCGTCCGTATAGATCCTATGGACGTGGCTGTTAACCACGTCTGCATATGAGTCCTCGTCTACCAACCCGAACCTCAGCTCTACCTGCTCTGCCGGATGTGGGTCCTCGATCGCTGGAGCCATTCGTTCCACCGACCTGTCCTTCAACACCGGGTGTGGTACCCCCTTCTTGATCTCATAGAGCCTCGAAGCTTCGAGTATCCTGAGATCAAGAGGGATTATCCCAGCCAACAGCATCGCAGAGTTCAGGGAGACGGTCCGATATGCTCTGCAAATCTTCTGGGCAAAACCCCGTTGGACGGAGTTGAGCCTTTTTTGGACCCCCATTTTTTCCACGGTGGGTGCCCACGCTGCTGATGCATACAAAATAGTCGGTTCTATAACCGCTGTGTAAATCAGTCTTATTACTTGGGGGTTAAGCCCTCACCCTACACGAGCTGCACGCGCTAATATCTTATAGCGGCTGATGGCCTTTTGGCAGACATTGCTGACGTGGGCGTTAAAAGTCAGCCCGATATCTATTATTAAGCCCAGGATTTTTATCTCATTTTTATATTCAATGTCCACACCCCCCATTCTCAATCTGGGTTTGTCAAATTTTAATTTTCTAGTGGACAGTACGGCGCAGGTCTTGTGTGGTGCGAATTTAAGCTTATTTATTTTTCCCCATTCGGCTATTTCATCAAGAGCCTTGTTTGCGACCCTCTCTATCTCCAGGGGTGTTCCACTTTCAAAAACCAGGACTATGTCGTTGGCGAATGCCTGACAGAACACCTTCTTTTCTTCTAGCGTCCATAGCAGAGGGTCCAACAAGAGGTCCCACAGGATTGGTCCGCCTATGGATCCCTGCACGCACCCCTTGTTGGTCTCCCTGCTCACTTCCATACCCGCATACCTTACATTCACTCTTCTTTCACTCAGGTAGCTGCTGATCACCCGCCTCAGGTTCCCCGGACACCCAATTTCAGCTAGCCTAACCTTTATGGCCGGCCACCAAGCACTGTCGAAGGCCGCCTCTATGTCCAGTGAAACCACAACAGAAATTTTCTTCTCCTCTCTCCGTTTTCTGATGTGGTTCACCAACCTATAGAGGGCGTCTTTGGTGCTCCTTTGGGGCATGAAGCCATACTGGTTAGGGCTAATAAGATTAGCAGGCATATATATAGATAGGCAGCAGGTAGAACCTGAGTCGGGCGACCAGCATCTTCTCGAAGATTTTGCCGAGAACAGGCAGGAGGCCGATCGGTCGATAGGCTTTTGGTACCCGATATGATTCCTTACCCGGCTTTCTCAGCACCACCACCACGGGGATTTTATCTAGGTGACTAGATTGGAGGACTTTGATGTTCTCCGCTAATAATTTATAGTCTACTATCTTCCTAGTACTAGAATTGTTGGGGTTAAGACTACCAAGTGTAATCGTAACCGGTCTGTGGTCCGAGTTAAGCTCGTGGAGAGTCTCAATCTATATTGAGACTCTCCACGAGCTTAACTCGGACCAATAATATCTATATATTGAGAGAAACATTTTTTACTAAAGCTATGTCTATCGTACTAGGATCGCGTATGCCACCGTTGATGTTTTGATTGGTGTCATAGCGAGTCGGGTCAGTGGGAGCTAATAGTGCAAAATTTAGAGTATCGGTTAAACTACAAAGAATGATGCCGTTTCTATTGTTACGTACGTTTCCCCACTCAGTGTGTTTGCAATTTAGGTCGCCGGCAATGAGGACAGCGTTGCCTAAGTTAAATAGCGACTGTAGGTCGCTAGAATGTAGTTCTTTGTTGCACGCTAAGTACGCGCTTACAATTGGTCCGTGACCGGACATACTAATGTGGCAAATAGATGTCTCTAAAGTTAATTATGGCGGTGGCTCTTGGGGAATACAATGTAATGATTTTTTATAGTAGATAAGAGTACCTCCGAGTCGGGATCAAGTTCTATCGTTTCTGACTATTTTGTAGTTAGCTATTTTAGGGCTCCTTATTCTAGGTTTTAAAAACGTCTCCTACACTAGAAGAATGACGACATTTTGACTGCTTACAAAATCGCAAATTTCGCTTATGTTATTCCTAATGCCGTTCGTATTGAACGACACTACGCGTCACGAGTACAGCTTTGTCCTTCCCGAAGGCTCCATTAAATACTGTCAGGGGAGAGCCTTGATCTGACGGATCAAGACCTGATGGTCTGACAAAGCTTGGATGCGGTCTGTGGCCGATCCTTTTAGCTTTGTCGCTAAAATAGAAAGCTCTGGCTCTGGAAATGGCCTTATTGGGAGAGCGGAGAAAACCGCTAAATTTGAACTAATATTCTGCGTGAGCTTGAACCACGCAGATTGGGAGGGTAGGGGGGCAGGGACGAATCTCTGCTTGGGGGGGGCACCTTTCGTATGTGGTGCAATGCGCTTTTTTACTTTGGGTGCTTTTTTGCACCTTCTGTAATTGGCGGGATGTCCTTGGGACTTACAGGGAACACAGCTGGGGGGTTCGGACTCCTCAGCTGGGCACTTCCGGGGATAGTCAGAGGTGCCGTGGTCACCTAGGCACTTTACGCAACGCGGCCTAGCTTGGCAATTCCGTGCCGAGTGCCCGTAAAGTTGGCATCGGTGGCACTGGCCAGGGATGCCCCTTTTACGGAGGGGCTCGACGCGGATGCCCGTAATGTGGCAGATGGCTCGGATATTGAAGATATCCTTGCCCTCTGGCATAAGAGGGAGGGTTACGAGTACCATATTGTACTCGTGTTTTTTGATCGGGTGCTACATACGATGTACCTCTATGGCGGGATAACCCTGAGACTATATGTCCATGAGTACCTCTCTTGTGGAGAGGCACTTATCGACACCGGTAATGACGACGCGCAGAAGGCGCTCGTCTTCGAGGGCATAAGTGTGATATCCTAGCCGCCAGGGCCTGAGAGGTTCAGGGGACCTGGGAGGCCAGAGGGGCCTGGGAAGCCAGAGGGTCTGGGAGGGCCGATGGGGTAACGGGGGCCGCGGAGCCATGAGCCTGCACGGTTTTCCTACTTTTAACGACCGATTTGGTCGGGGAAGATAAGACTGGAGAGGTGGTGCCCTCTCGGCGCCCTAGTGTTTAGCGTAACAAACGTTACGCTAAATACTAGGATGCTAGTGTTCGCGAACGAGACGCGGCGGAACGCGAGCAGAAGGCTCGCGCTAAAAACGAGACGGACGATGCGACCGGTCGCACGCTCGTCCTAGCGCGGCGGGGTGCGAGCAGAGGGCTCGCACGATCGTCTGGTACGCGGCGGTCGCGGCGCGGTGCGAGACACGGTACGGCACGGGTCGGGCGGCAAAGGCGGTTGGGTGGCGCCTTTGTTTCTTCTCTCTCGAGTCTTCGGTCTTCTTTCTTCCAAATGTTTCCCTTTCGCGAGCTTTGGCACACGCGAGAGCGCTTAGCGAGCACTGACGGCTGACGACGGAACGAGCGGGGCTGTTCATCGGACGGTGTCCGAGAGCAGAATGGGCACAGCCCGCACTGAGAGCGCCTTATCATTACTTATACGAGGTGTGTGCCTGCGTGCGGATAGGCGCCCGGCGCGCAAACATTCAAACTGATCGCGGCACGTTTGCATGAAGATTTTCAACTGTTCTTGTTGAAAATCTGAAGAATGAATACAAGTTATAACTTGTACTCATTCTATCCCTGAATTTTGTAAAATATATAATTTATATAAACCTATCGAACAAAGCTTGTACTTACAAATATTAAATCAATGTGTTTTGGGGATTTCAGTTAGAAACAAGTTTATCTGTGTCAAACATTTCAGTTGCTTCGAATTCGTTGGTTTAATTTGTAACGGAATATTTGATGCTAGTAATTTCTAGCCGGGATTTAACAAGGCGAACTACAGTTTATAACTTCATTAGTATCAGAACAGAGAAAATAAAGCAGGGTTGGCATGAATAATTCATTTTGATTTAAATCATGATTTTAATCACGATTCAAATCAAATTATTTTTTCAATAAAAATTAATAATTTAATTAAAAATGTTTAATTTTACTTTCTTTTACAGAAATCAACACGTAAACAAATTTTGAAATTATAATTAAGTTACAAAGTACGAAATATACGTTTTAATCAGAGAAATCTATGTTATTATAATATTTGAATAAAAAATCTAGTTTTCCAGCCTTTCCAATTCCCAGTCAGTAAAAGTAAATTGGAAATATGCTGGCTTACAATTCATGATTTTCTGACATCTATCGGTCATTTGGTAAAATACTACTACTACGATCGAGTCTACTATATTGTGTTGATAATATGAAGATAGTGGTTCATAAAATGACCGATAGATGTCAGAAAATCATGAATTGATAGCCAGCATATTTCCAATTTGCTTTTATACTCGAATGTAAAAGTTAAACCCCCGACTAAATGATTTAGCTTTATTTTTCCCCAACTCCTTAAACATTAAACTAACACTATATCAAAATTTCAAATTGCCTCGAACCTATTATTTGGTATACAAAAACACTTTTCAAAAATTTTTATATTGACTTAGCCCCTCTTCTGACCAGCTAGTCACGCAGTCTCGTGTTGGGATACAATATGAGAAGTATAGGACAAGGTTTCAGCTTGCCTCTATATTTCAACCTGCTCCAAATTTCCTAGTAGCTCTCTATCTAAAATTCCCGCGCTATGTCCGCGCAATTCCTTAATCGCGTTCCGTTTTGCGCAAAAATATAGTAAAATTTAATAATAAAAAGAAGAAATCATAAAAGTTGTGATTTATTAAGATTTTTTTAAATCGTGCTTTATTCGATTTTTTAAAAAATCATGAATTTTTCCAACAGAGAAATAATTATACTTTCAGTGATATAACTGAATAAAGAGTTGGTATAAACTGCGCAAGAACAGAAGAGCCTACTCCGATTTTCAATATTTGGAATAAGAATGAAAATACTTGTTCCTTACTAGATGTTACCCGCGAGATCGTATGCGCAAAGCACTTTTTGTTTAGAAGTCGCACATAAATATTTATTTTAATTTTTTTTTATAATTGGTTGTTATAGCGGCAATAAAAATTCACCATCTGTGAAGATTTCAACTATCTAGATATAACATAAATGAGATACAGCCTGGTGACAGACGCACAGAGGAACAGACGGACGGACAGCGGGTTCTTAGTAATATACCCGTTTTTACCCTTTGAGAACGGAACGGTATCCTAAGAATGATTACTCCCTAAAAACGTGGTTTTACTGTACCTATTTTTATATTCTTAACATTAAAAACTTTATAATTATATTATTTAAGTTAGTTGAGTTCATTGAAATGATCTTAATAGAACGCAAAATTATCTACTATCATGTAGTTTTATGTTCTTAAATATTACAAGACGAAATATTTACCATTTCAATAAACATGCGATTAACATATTAGCAGAGTGCGAAAATAAACGCCGGTATGCAGATTTAAAGTTTGTTAGTACTTTTAATTTAGTCGACGATATTTTCCCAAACCATCATAGGTGTGATATTTTTGACGTGGATTTTTATTAGTTGTTTTATTTTAGGCTAGATTCTCACTTGTTTATTTTAAGTAGGTTGGATTTTCACTTGTTTTGTTTTGGACTGGATTTTCACTTGTCCGCTTACGTTGTATTTTCACTGGTTTCGTTTTAGGCTGAAATTTCACTAAATTTCAAGCTGGAATCACTTTTATTGGGATCTATCTGAATGCAATTTGGCAAGTGACAGGCTCGACCACATGACCGAAATAGATCGGCCGTATAACGCGATAGATGGGCCACCTATCACCAGGGTATTTAGACAAACTTGACCCTATTTGGATTCTATTCCAGTTTTAGCTACGCTTTTATCCCAAGGCTAGTTGTTTCTACATACTTTGTTCTGTCTTAACATAAATAAATAAATAACTACACTTACATCTAATAAATAACTACACCTACATATTTCCCACCGTTTAAACTTTCTCGAACTTCCACAATAATTTCAAAATCGGTCCAGCCGATCTCGAGTTTTAGCGAGACATTAGAATTGCATATAAGATTTAGTACCAACATAGTAATGAAAGACTGATCATCTTATAGACTTGATTCATTTAATAATTAATTAATGAAATTAATGAAAATGAAAAAGAACATAATATATCATGACGTGTCTATCCACGTCGTATCACATTATAATCATCATCTATAAATAATAGTTTTTCAATCTTTAATGCACCAATATAATATTTAACACTTGGCAGACGAAATCTTATGGCCGAAAGAGGATAGAGCACAGTAGAATAAATAAGCCACTAGGTTATCAGGAGTCTGTACTTTCAAGGACGCGTGTTTTTTGGGCGTCTTTTTCCGACAGGACCGGTGAGGCACGGCGGGATAATAATATTAGAATTGGTAATAAAATTGACGAAAATCGCTTATGAGTTATGCATTATGTGTCGTTATGGCGGGCTCGAATTATATTCACAGATTCGGCGGTAACCGAAAAAATATCACGAAAAAAAGTATTTTGAAGACAAATTTGTTACAATTTTTAGTAGTACATTTTGTATAGATCTTATAGGTATATTCTACGCTTCGTAAACATACTTATTACTTTCATAACGAGACCCTACATAATTTTATAGTGATCTCAAAGGTTTTTTGCGAAGGCAAATCTGTGACGAAACCCGCGTCTGAGTCTTGAGTCTGAGAAGACTCAAGAGTCTTCCAAGTGTGCCAAAGGTAAATTGTCTTTCACAATGTGTACATTAGTATCCCCAACACCCAGCATTTTGGAGTAGTTAGGGGTTGATAATAATTATGTCTCAACCATTCGTTAGTTTATTTTACATTTAAAGTGTAACAACAATTTTTACTTTATATTTTATGAAATAATACAACTAAAGTTAAGTACTCTGTTAAGTTGGTATACAGTTGCGTGTGTCTACTTATACATTTCTATAAAAACTTGACAAGTAATAAATTTTTTGTCATTAAAAGCTTTCTTAACTGTTACCTAGTGGCAAGTTACTAGTTATAATAACTCCCCACACCGATTTCGGTAACGGTGGCCGGTTTCATTGAAACCGGGGCCAGTTACGCAGGAGTAATTTTGTAGTGCCCATGTGTGCGCACACACACAGGACACAGGACACAGGAGTACTCTCTCTTCCTTTACTCTCGTAGCCCAGTGGGACGGATAACCTACACGACTGGCGAGAGATCAGATGCAGGTCCGACTTTTTACATGCCCATCCGACGCATGGATCATCTTTCTTGTCAAACAATCAGGTGATCAACCTGCATTGTTCTAACCAATCTTGAAAACGACATTTTTTGTTGTTCCAATGCGGGAATTACATTACATTAGGGTCATAGCAAAACGATAGCATGAGCTTACGAGCTTTTACTAATTACTAAATCTTACTAACTTTATCCAACGCTTTGAGAAGAACATAGTACCTTTGTAGTAGATATTATCAGCGTACAGCTTACTGAAAAAGCTACGAAGTTTGTAGGGTTTATGTAGGTAGAGCATAACAATATTGAAAAAAAAAATGAAATCTACTTCCAAAGTGATAAAAATGCACAAAAAAAAAAAGAAATAATTCCCCTTTTTAATTTCGGCTAAAATTTTAACTTAGTCTAAGTACTAAGTACTAAGTAGACTAAGTCGGTACCAGTAATCATTTTTTCCTTTTTAACCGATTTCCAAAAAAGGAGGCGGTCATAGGTTCGGCTGTATATAATAGCCAACTTAAATGTGAGCTCTATATAAAATTTGATTAATATTATATCTAGCAATATCTCGCGAAGAAATACCCACAACCAGCAAGCAAATGTGTGAGTGCACGCATAAGCATGCGTACAGCGCGTCCCTCCTCCCACACTGATTATGCATACACTCAGAAACTAGATCGTGCAAACTCCACCACCAACCAAGCAACAATGTCAGCAAGATCGTGCAAGGCCCCACACCACCATGCAAGTTAGGTTCTAACGAACTTTGTTGGTTGTGGTATGGGGCCTAGCACGATCTTGCTTACATTATTGCTTGGTTGGTGGTGAAGTTTGCACGATCTTGTTTCTAAGTATACGCATAAGCAGTATAAGAGGAGGTAGGTGCTTTACGCATGCTTATATGACATGTTATAAATTATCTCCAACGGGTTAGGTTAGGCAGCGTTTTCAATAAAAGCTCCCACACGGCTTGATTTTTTTTCGACATCTTCAACAATTATTGTCATAAATCAAACAATTTCCTCAAAACCTTAACTAATTATTATCGACGTAAACCTTCCTAAGGAACCACTCTATCGGTAAATGTAAACTGCATGAAAATCCTTACAGTAGTTTTTGGGATTATCGCGAACATACAGACAGACAGACTCAGACTTAAATTAATAATAAATTTTGGAGAAAAGTGGAAAGTGTGCTTATTGATCCGCCCATGCTAGTTAACTCGACTTTATGCTGGGACTATATTGTCCGGAATCCGGTACGCCGGGAAAAAATCAGAGCATTGAAACAGAACTCAGCGCTAATAAGCTGAAAATCAAAGTGTCTATACTAGACAAACTGTCATAATATATGGCATTGATATTTGCTTCGCCAGTTGTGTGATCGATTTCCAGCTCTATTGTATTAACGCAGAGTTCTATTTTTAGCGTTCTGAATTTTCTCCGGCCTTCCGGATTCCGCATCATATAGGCTCAGCCTTATCTCTTTAGTCTTTCAAAAAAGTGTGCCATATTTATCATTTGACGAAAGTATCTACTTAGGAAGGATTTTTAAAATTCAACCCTTCACGGTGGTGAAATAGGGGATAAAAGTTTGTATGAATTTTTTATTTCTTGGGCATAATCGCATGAATTGAGTACGGAGAAATAGTGAGTTACGTATTTTAGCGTATTTCAATATTCAACCCCAAAGAAAGTAAAATAATTAATGTTCTTAATTATTATAAAGATATGGTTTAAAACCCAAATTGAAATTGGGCAAATGCTATTTATATTTTTCACAGACAGTATCAAAACCTAAAACTTTTCTTAAAGTTTCTCAGAAACGATTTTATTCGTTCTGTCAGGGGTCCCTTCGGATTAGGCTTTTTTAAAAAAGATTTATTTCCACAACCACTTTTATTTAAGGAAAATATAATAGTATATGAAAGGACCCTTGAGCAGAACCGTCACGACCGAGGACTGAAGACCAACCGAGACTCACAGCTAGAGTCTTGACCAGACTAAACACGGGATGTGCTGATTCGTCAGCCAGTTACGTCAGCAACAACCCTAACAGGGACGGGACATAACACCTCCCCCCTAAGATGTAATTACGGGGAAACATCGAAGTTACAGCTGAAATTCTCAAATCTACTTCGAATATTATTAATGTTTTCAATTTCTATATTATCTTCAACATTTTGTTCAGTGTCTTTAATTTATATTATGTCACACTGGATATTTTTAGATTCTTTGGAATTAGAGTCAACTTTTGCTAGATTCAATTTTAAAATTCTGCTGCCGGGTTTCACACAGTTATAAAATCTAAATATGGAATAAAGAAATATTACTATCACTATAAGTATAACTAATACGGAGTTATGTGTCTCGTATTCAACTACATGAGAATTTTCTAGAATATTTTCTGAGTCCTCAAGATTTTTAAGAAAAATTTGTTGATAAAATTTAATATTATCTAAATAAAAATTTTGTAGTTTGATAGGGGTCACATTCCTCGCGCTTAAATTTAATTTCTTAAAATTACAACAGCTTGTCATTAATAAGATTAAAATCAGGTATTCCAATTCCTATGGTAGCGTTGACAAAATCGTATTGATTTATGAGAGTATTGCTTTTATGATAACCGATACAATTACTAGGAAGTAACATAATGCCAGTACCTAAAATCTTAATTTCGGATGCTTCGCTATTTCTACAATCTATAGAGACTTTACCGGGTACTGACTACAAAAATCAATTTATTATTTTCATGCGGTTTCCAAATATCTAACTCTCCAAAAATTAATTTAGTTTCACAATTTTCTGGGACTTTATCGATTACTTTACTCATATTCTCTGTTTCACATGTGGACTTAGTTTCTATTACATAAATTATTGAAATTTCACAAATATAGTTTTCGTTTAACATGTTTTTGCAACTATTTACATCTTCCAAGATAGAATACTGCGATTTGTCTTTGGTCATTGCTATGTATTTTGAATTAGGTATTATTAAACTGAAAGAGTTGGGGTTGCTAGAATCATGTGGTGTCGGTAATTCAATATTATGAAATAATTAACCTTCCTTCAATATTATGAAATAATTAAAATTCCTTAATTAACACTAACGGAATTTGGAGAACAAAAAATATCTTATTATTATAATAACTATCTATTTTAGAAATACTTAAAATAGAACTCATTGAGGCTATGTCGAGGCTCACAGGATACTTCATATTATTAGGTAAATGTTGATGGTTATCGACAAGTTCTCTGAATAACTGCTGTGTCGTGATTAAAGAAGGATGTAAAATATTTTGGTTACTGAATAAAATAGAATTAGTTATGTCTTCCAATTGGAAGGATAATGTTAAAATTGAAGTTTCTAAATTATTAATAACCTGGTTAATACTGATCTGAGACCAGAGCTCATGTTACGTACTTTAACAGAGAGGTTGTCGATAGCATCATTCAAATTTAATTCCTTAATTTTAATTATATTTATAGTATCGTTATACATCGATACGGTAGATGTGGTAAGTAAAATATTATTTTTGAAAAAGAAGTTGACGTTGTCATGTCACCCTAAATAAATTGAACAAAATATTGAAAATAAATCGATAAAACCAATTTACGTGACGCCGAAAGTAAATAAATATACATGTTTAAGTATTTGCAGTACAACCAAATATAATTTATAGGGCCCCAAGTGGGCCAAACTGTGAGTAAATATCCCAAGCAATTCTCCCAAACAACTGACAAGACCCCCGACGGAGGAAGAAACAAGGCCTACAACAGAGGCAGGAACGAGGCAACTCCGAGAAGCCGTATGCTAATTTTTTGGCGAAAAGTGAGCCCAGGAACTGTCCCACGCTCAAGCCTACATTCCCCCAGAAAATGAGCTTAATATGTTTCAAGGTTCTTTTTTTATATTAGTTAAGCAGTTTTTTAATTTTTGTTTATAGTTTATTCTATTATATAAGTTATCTTTTATAGTTTATCTTTACCAACCTATGACAAGCAGCCAGGATGCAGCGACCTCCACTAATATTTCGACCGTGTCCTTGGGAAGTCTGCTGCAATGCTCCCACTGTTCCCGATATTTTAAAAGCCAGCGGGGTTTGAACATCCACGTAGGCAAATGCCACAAACAGCTTCCAACCCTCATTCCCCCAATAACCAATTCACTTCCGAATCCAATCTATCAAACAAATTTCTGGCAAGAAATATCCAAATTTAAACGTTTTGTACCAGTTCTAAGACGGATCCCTAGGGGTGCCAGAGTGACTGTAGCCCAGAAGCTTGCCGAGACAATACGCCACACAGTGCTGGAGAACTCGAGGCAAGCCTGGGAAAACCTACTCACCTTTCCCTACCGATTTCTACATATCACTAGAGATCCGCTCAACAATGCCTCCCTCACTTCAAGAATCAAAAAGAATTGTGTTTCGGACATTAACCTCAACCCAAATTTTTCTTCACATTCCTCGGTCAAACATAACATCGTGAAAACTGTGGAAAATAAAATAAGTGAGGGAGACATTAAGGGTGCAGCGCGGCTCCTGTTTTCCAATGACACGGTCGCCCCCGACTGCCCAGAAACCCTCATCGCCCTGCAAAACAAACATCCATCACAATCCAATCCTTTCATAGTTTCCGATGACGCATTACCACCACTACAAACGTCGACAGACAAAGTACGCGGAGCCATCATGTCCTTTCTTCCGGGTTCAGCTGGCGGCCTCGACGGTCTCACCCCTCAGCATCTGAAGGACCTCACCAGCGGTTGCTGCGGGGAGACCGGCGAGAAGCTCCTGCATGAACTTACAAATTTGTGTAACCTGATGCTACGTGGAGAGGTCGCATCAGATATCGTGGACATTCTGTATGGAGCTAACCTCTGCGCCTTGAGGAAGAGAGATGGTGGCATTCGTCCGATTGCTGTCGGCTCCACATACCGGCGCCTTACAGCCAAACTAGCTTGCAAATCGGTCACTTCCCTCGCGTCATACTTCCAGCCAAAACAGCTCGGTTTTGCCTGCAAAGGGGGTTGTGAGGCCGCCTTTCACTCTTTCAGGACAGCTATTCACAATCAAGGCGATGATGTGTTTCTGAAGGTCGATGTCAAAAACGCTTTCAACTCAGTTGACCGAGGCGCCATGTTGGCCCAAATTAAATCTAAAGTACCTGCCATTTTACCATTTTTGCTCCAGTGTTACAACGACCCCACCAAACTCATTTACAAAGACCACCTCATCTCATCCGAAGTAGGCTGCCAACAGGGCGACCCTCTAGGTCCAGCAATTTTCAGCCTTGCTATACACCCGGTCATCGAGCTTCTAAATTCAAAATTTAATGTTTGGTATTTGGATGATGGGACCCTTGGAAGCGATGCACCCACTGTATTATCAGACTTCCGCACTCTGATCTGCGAGTTCCAAAAAATAGGTCTGCAGCTGAACCTAGGTAAGTGCGAACTTTTTGTGCCAGACAGTTGTGGGGATAGAAACGCGATTATATCCAGCTTTAAAGAAATAGCTCCACAACTGTCTGTCATTAACAAGGATTCGCTCTTCCTTTTGGGTTCACCTATTTTAGACGAATCTCTCCCGGACTTCATAGATAACAAATTACAAAATTTTTGTGAAACTTTAGACCGCCTCCTCCAAATTAACTGTCACATGGCCTTTACTTTAATCCGTTTTTGCATTTTCGTACCTAAATTGACATATGTGTTACGGTGTTGTCAACTGTGGAAGTTCCCTCAACTTCTCAAACAGTTGGATGATACCATAAGAGTAACGCTCTCCAATATTTTGAACATAAATTTCGATGACCGCGCATGGACTCAGGCAACGCTTCCAGTTGGGTTCGGTGGCCTGGGTGTTCGAAAGCCCTCTGACATATCGCTTCCGGCCTTCTTGTCCTCAGTCCATGCGAACAATAGTCTTATCTCCAAAATACTACATCACCCATCCTACTCCAATACAGTTCCCTTTCTGGACGAGGCCAAGGACGCCTGGAGCGCAACTAGTGCTTGTAGCGAATTGCCTGACAATACTTTTTCACAAAGGCTCTGAGACGAGCCACTCTGCAGACTGGTACGGAATAATCTTCTTAATACGTCCTCCAGTCCTGTGAAGCAGGCTCGCCTGTTAGCTGCGGAGAAGTGGGAGTCGGGCCTTTGGCTACAAGCATTACCGTCACCCAATACGGGCTTTGCTGGATCGAACAGCTTTCCGGTTAGCCACTGGGGGGGTGCCAAGACGCAGGTGTCTTGGCACCCCCCATGTCGTCCTCCATCGCTGTGTTTGTGGCGCAAACGTGGACAGCCTCGGACACCACGGACTGTCCTGTCAACGAAGCGCCGGCCGCATCTCCCGACATCACTGCCTGAACGATCTCATCCGTCGGGCTCTTGTCACCGCCGGAGTGCCAGCTGTGCTGGAACCCTCTGGTTTGGCGCTCGACGATGGCAAGAGACCAGACGGTATGACCCTGGTCCCTTGGAGAGTGGGACGGGCTCTTGTATGGGACGCTACTTGCGTCGATACACTTGCCCATGCCCAGGGCACCTCGAGTTCTGCAGGTGCGGCCGCCAATCAGGCGGAAAACCTCAAGCGGCGCAAATATGAAAACCTTAGTGGGGATCTCATATTTAAACCGTTTGGGGTTGAAACCCTAGGTACATGGGGTCTGGGTGCGCACAAACTTTTCAGAGAAATCTCCAAAAAACTCATTGAGGCCACCCGAGACCCCAGAGCCGGCACCTACCTGGCCCAGAGAATAAGTATCGCAATCCAGCGAGGAAACTCTCTGAGCCTTCTAGGTACTCTGCCTGGTGGGGACGACCTGGGAGATTTCTTTGTTTTGTAGCATTTTAAGTTTTGGAGTAGTTATTATTGTTTTTTAGTACTTACCTATAGTTTGTAAATATTTTATTTCCTGTATGTATTAATATTGTTCTGTATATATTTTTGTGTGTCTGAATAAACATTTATTTGTATTCTTAAAAAAAAAAAAATTTGACAAGAGAAACATATTTATTTTGATTATTAAACAATACTTTTATAGCCTCATCGTATTTAAGACCATCATTCTCATCTAAATTGCCAAATACATGATTTATTATTGAGCCTATTCCACTCACCCAAGCACGCTTTGATTTCTTAGTAACTAAATGGATACAAAACTAATTTCTTTATACATATCATTATATCTAACAGCTTGCGGCTCGAGGAGATGGTGACAATCGACATTACTAAATGTAGTTTTTTCACAAAGATCCTTAACTAATTTTATAGCATAGTCTATATTTTTAATATGCGTACTTAAGTGAGATATGTCCATCGGCATCAAGATATTTAATTTCCCGTTAATAACGCTGAGCTTGCCAAGATAGTCGAAATAGATCCCTGGATTTGATTTAAATTGTTGAACGTAATGATTTTGCTGACTTTCAGCATGTTGATGAGTTCTGCAAGAATAGAACAGTATCTTGCTGTTATAAATTATAATAACTAATATTATATACTTAGTGTACACTAGTATTAAGAGTAAAAAAAAGGTTAAGTAAAAGTAATTTGTATATAATGTATAGGTAAGTATGATAAAGTAAAATTTAAATGTAAAGTATGTATAAAAGTAAACATTTTACGAACTCTGCACTTGAGCAGGTTTGACCTGGTCATAGTGGTGTACATGTCGTCGATTAATTAATATTGTCAATGTATTATTACCATTGATCTTAATTGTTTTATAGGGGCCTTACCACACTGGGGACAAGGCTTTCCGCAGTATTAAATGATTATTTACGTAAACGTAATCGCCAGCATGATAGCTGACTGGTCGTGTCCGTGTATCATAATATGTTTTGGAACTTCCTTTAGATTTATTGATGAATTCTACGGCTTTTTGCCGGGAGTACTTGAGACAATTCTGCAACATGCGGACATATTCGGGGTATGTATCCCTGGGGATTCGTTATAAATAGAATTTGGTTTATATGGTTTATTATCTAACATTAATTCATATGGTGTGAAATGCGTAGTAGAGTGGACGGATGTATTATAAGCTAGCATGGCAGTATATATATTATATATATATCCCTTTGTCCCTTGATCTGTGAGCATTTGGGTATACCAAAAATTGAGATGTAATGAAGGAGTCATTTACATGTTTCCTCCGCGGTTGTAGTTCTAATAGGATATGCTGAAGAGAATTGCGTTAGATCATCTTAAACTGTTAATATATATATATATATATATATATATATATATATATATATATATATATATATATATATATATATATATATATATATATATTAATTTACCACCAGATGGTACCAGATTCTGGAAGTGGCCCGACAATATCAAGAGCTACACGTTGACAAGGTTCTGTTGAAGTACTAGTTATTTGCATGGGAGCACGATTTATTTGTGTGTGAGTGCTTTATTTTCTTGGCAGGATTTACATTGTTTAACATATATTTCTATGTCTCTACGCATCCCTTTCCAATAATAAATTTATTTTATCCTATTATACATACGAGCAGAACCTAAATGGCCAGCAATTGGGACATCATGATTATCGTGTAATTCTTTTCCCAGTCAGGACTGGGAAAAGAATTTCATTATGATATATTTTAATTTTAATCTGTGTTATGAAAAAGGTAAGTTAAAATATTAAATATTTTAATAAATGAATGTTTTTCATATCTGCTATAAGCACCTATTTCGTTGGTGTTTACGAAAATTAATAATTCATTACGAATCCTCTTTAAGGTTTCAAATATTTCTGGATAGGATGCTTCATCAAAATGATGAATTTTATAAAATAACAAATAACATATTTTATTATTACGTTCTATTTTATGGAAACCAAAAAGCTCTCTTTCAGCATTTAATATTGTTTGATTTTAGGGATCATTCAGCATTTCTTCAAGATAAAGGTTGGATTCATCAAGATCAATAGATGTTGGTACAAGAATTACTTTAGCCGGACATTTTAATAAACTTTCGCTATATTCTTCGATTACAATATTAAATGTTTTACTTTTATCCGACATGTACTTTAAGAAGGTAGGATAATCATCTACAGGAGCATCTGGATTCGTACTAGTGGAAGGAGTTGGCTCCGAGCCAACTCCTTCCACTAGCTACTATGTACTTCAAAATCTGGTTCAGCGACAGGCTGATCGATAGCCTATCGATTTCGAGCCTTCGAGCCATTAGCCACGGTATCTTCGAGGCCGGGTGGATCTAATGGATCAGGAGGAGTATTCAAAAGTTCCGATGGAGATTCAGTATTTTTTACAGGGATTGGATCGGGCAAGATATCTAAGAGGTCTCTCTCGGGATCAAGATACAATCAGGATGGCAGTGTCACTAACAAATCTAAAATATCTCTGTCTGGTGAGTACGGTTGTTCCTCCTGGGGCTCTGGTGCTGAAGAAGATGGGTTTTCAGCTTGGAGTGGGTTCACGGGGTACTGGGAAAGAGCGTTGGCATATTTTGTATTTATTTTACTTTTTTTATATTGAATATCATAATCAATTCTTCAAGTTTTAGTCTCCAGCGAATTAACCTAGAGCCCGTATCTTTACAGCTGAACAGCCAATTCAGCGGTTTATGGTCTGTAATTATTGTAAAACGGTGACCAAACAGGTAAGGCCGGAAAACCTTTGTTTCGAAAACTATCACGAGACATTCTTTTTCAGTTACTGAATAAATGGTTTCGGCTTTATTTAAAGTTCTAGATGAATAAGCTATAGGACGATCTTGACCAATAGGACCTTGGGACAAAATTGCAGAAATGGCGTAATTGGATGCATCACAAGTTAACTAGTTGCTGTTCCTCTTTCCATACGAACGGAACATCCGTTTTCAACAAACTGGTAAGTGATTTTGCTATTTTAGAGAAATTAGGAATAAATCTTCTGTAATAGAAAACAAGGCCTAGGAAGGATTTAATGTCCTTAGAGGACTTGGGTATAGGAAACTTAGCTACAGCCTCTTTTTTTTTCTGGGTTTGGCCTTACGCCATCTTCGCCTATTATGTGCCCTAAATAAACTACCTATTTACGTAGGAACTGACATTTTTGCGGTTGTAATTTAAGATTAAACTTTCGAAGTCTATCAAATACGGCTTTAAGGTTATCTATGTATGTCGAGATCAAAGGAATAGATTACAATATCGTCCAAATAAATAAAACATCGACATCCCTGTAGTCCTGACAGGCAAGTATTCATTAGTTTTTGAAATGTACTAGATGCGTTTCTGCGGCCAAATGGTATACGATTAAATTGAAAGTGACCTTGAGGGACTGAAAATGCAGTTTTGAGTGCATCGTCGGCTTAAATACAAATTTGGTGGAATCGAGAAGCAACTTTACTTTTACCTAACTGGTCTAGGATTTCAGAAATTTGAGATATCGGATAAATTTCGCCTACACTTATGTCATTAAGCTTTCTATAATCCATCACTATTCGTCATTTGCGTTGTCCGTTTGAGTCTATTTTTTTGGGAACTACCCATATGGGTGAGCTCCAAGGTGAGGATGACGGCTCTATTATGTTATGTTCAAGCATTTGATTTATTTGTTTTTCAACTTCTTGCTTGTGACATTCGGGAAATCTATATGACTTGGTATGTATTAGAATTTCGTTATTTGTTCTGATGGTATGTTCGATTGCAGATGTATGTGTGAGCTGATCACTGGGCATATGAAATATATCCGGATATTGACTACAAAAATCAACAAGAGCATTGAGTTCTTCTTTATTTAAATGATCAGTCCGAAGTTCTTTTATTGCTGCTTCAGATCTTTCTGAGATAAATAAACTACACGTATTTATCGGATGTAGAGGAAAATTTAAAGGTTCAACAGTTCAGAGTTTTAGATCTCCTTTAATATGTGCATAATTTTCAGAGGTATTGGCAATAGTTAAATTAACGCGATTATTATTTTGGATTTTAACGATGCAATTAGATATAAGTAAATCTTCCGAAAGATGTTGATCAACTTTAACACCCTCTTTTAAATTAGTTTTCTGTATTGAACATTGAATTACAGCTTCACTTCGAGGTGAAACAGTAAAGAACGGTTCGGTGAAAAGTAATTTAATTTCGGATTTTCCTATTTTTAAAATATCATTCGTGCAATCTATCTTGCAGACGAATTTTGTTAAGAAATCTGTGCCTAAGGTAATAATCGTAAGGTAAGCTAATCTCTTTTATTGCATGAAATTTAAATACTAACGGATTTGTGTCATTTAATTTTATCCTCAGTTGTATGTGACCTTCCGTAGAAGTCGGTTCATCGCCTGGATCTATGCCTTTAAGTTTTACAGGTTCTTTAATAAATTTTTGACAATTTAATATACAAGTTTCTTTTATTAAACAGATCGACGAGCCCGAGTCGACTAACAAGGATAAAGGAATATCTGAAACAGAATATTCTACTAATATGTGTGGTAAGCGTCGCTTAGTTGTCTCGATATTAATTTCGTAAATTTCTTTTTTTTCAGGTTCAACTACGAGGGGGGAGTCTTCGGTTTGGGGCTGACTACCCTGCTGCGTGACTCTGAAGAATGCATCTGCGTTTTGGGGCTGATTACTCTGTTGTATGATGCTAAGAGATTTATTATACTTCGTGCGTCGTATGGTGATATGGGTGACAGTTCTTATATTCCTTGCTACGCAAACTTCTTACAAGAAAAAAAAAAAAAGAAAACGAAATAAATTATATTCCATTGACAAAAAATAATATTTCTTTAATTATAAATGAAACTGCTATTATTCTTATTATTAACTCTGATATTTTATAATGACTGTGAAATATAAATATGAAATTAAATTCAGAAAATATGTCATAAAAATGGCAGATGCATGTAACGGAACTTCTGTCAATAGAGATTGACACTGTTGAATCGACATCAAATCGATGAATAGGAGCGGCCATCTTGTGATCGTATTGCAACTCGGAAATGTCAGTACGAGTGCATCTGCCTTGTAGGTATGCGATTTGTGTTTTCGTTGCGTCTGCTTTGAGTTTTTGTTGATTTTGACTTTTGTTATTGTTTTTTGTTGAGTTTTTTATTATTGTTTTTGTTTCCGATTCCGAAACGATCTCGCAATCTTCGAGTTCCGACTGCAGTGAATAAGAAAATAAATGATTTGAATAGTTTTTATTCTTTTATTATTATTTATTTACAAATTACCCATTCCTTTAATTCACAAATCTAAAATCGATAATTTCGATTTCATTTCCTTTACGAACTAATTCGATACTTTTAAACAATCGATTATTTTCTGTTTTTTATTTTTATATTAATTTGATTATTATATTTTCTGTTAAAATGTAAAAATGTTAGGTAACTTCATTACGATTGTCAATTATTATCTGTCACGCATATCTTTTTAGGACGCATATAGTATAGCGTTTCCATTTTGGGGCTGGTTACCCTGTCGTATAACGCGAGACGATTTATTAGCGTTTCCATTTTGGAGTGGTTACCCTGTCGTATAACGCGACAGAAAGTTTTCGTGTAAATTTCACATTTAATTAGTCCCGCACGACACGAGAGCGAACAGGAATTTAGTTTAAATTATTATTATCCGATTGGAATGAGTCATCAACGTGTTGATCATCATGTTCATTCATATCCAAATGCATTAGATTTGGTTGTTGCCAGAATTTATTATTAAATCGGCTGTTATTGTATTCCCTTTCCGCGCAATCTTTAATATCATGGCCCGTAGTTTTACAATAGCGACAAAACACCGATTGGGTTATGTCTGAATAATTATTATTATTATTATTGTTATTAAGGTTACTACATATATGGAAAATTAAATCTCGGCTGATAAGAAGACTGATTACGTTACGTACTTGGCTGTCCATATGATAGTAATAAAAACGGTCTGGGTCTCAAGTTACTTTGATTATTATTTATCTTCGATGGCTGCTGAATGACCAGGACTTTTCTCTTAGTGTGCAATTGGACAGGGCTACCTCAGTCAGAAGTTGTGAAAGATAGGTTTCTACGCGTAAAGAATATTGTGTAATGTTTTCATTAGGACCCTGTTTACTTTCTTGCAAGTCCATAAGTATGTGAGCATAATGCTTACAGTTACTTGTTCACAAAATTGGTTTCGCAGGATTTTTTTTAATTGGTCCCACTTTTTGAATTCTTTGATAGCGCAAGCAATTTTGGCTTTACCTTGCAACTAGCTAAAGATATAACGAAAAAGGATTGGCTTTCGTACTTCAGTGGCCAAAACATAGGCGTTATTACAATTTATAATAAATGAATTTACGCACTCCCGGGAACCATCAAATGGTTCGATAAATTTAAATAGTGTATTTAGATCCAGTTCGACCATCATGGCACTCGTACCCGAAGCGGTTCCCTTTCGGGTCGTTGCTTTGGGAGAAACAGAAGGGTTTTTGGCTGTATCAGTTGGATCAGCTTCCGATTCGGACATAGGAATGTTAAGATTTAATAGTTCACTTTTCGACATATTGAAAAATATTATTAATTAGAATGATAACAAATTAAATTACAAATATGGATTATCTTAGTGGAGTACCGAACCCTAAATCTAGGTAACCTTAGAAGGCTATTAAATGTAAGCAGTGACCAAAGACTCACAGTGATATCAGCGAGTGGGCGGCGAAGATAAGCTGCACGGCGACTCGATGCATGCCCGCGCCCGGCCGGATAGTATGACTCGTTCACACGGTTATAACTTTTAGGATTTTAACACTATGCACTTGGAATTTTCACTTTTCACTTTGGCTTTGCTCTTAATGACTTTATGGATATTGGAAATGAGTTGGTTTCCTCACTGCACTTTCACTTAAGATTTTTTTTTGACGAGTTTTGAGTTTTTCACTTTCTTAGGATAACTTTCCGGGATTAAACGACACTAGGGACATCCGATCCCACCGCTGCCACCAAAATGTTAGGGGTCGGATTGGGCCTTTTAAAAGAAGGTTTTTTCCACAACCACTTTTATTAAAGGAAAATATAATATGTAAGTATATGAAAGGACCCTTGGGCAGAACCGTCACGACCGAGGACTGAAGACCAACCGAGACTCACAGCTAGAGTTTAGACCAGACTAAACACGGGATGTGCTGATTCGACGTTACGTTAGGGACCCTAACAGGGACGGGACTATTATTTTGCAAAGCCGACTACACGTCACGACTCACGGAAAAGACTTTATATATGCCTAATTTGTATGAAAAATATAGTACGTACTTGTCCGGTTTTCATTTTTACTATCAAAACCTACACTTCATAATAAAAAAATTAGTTACTTTTTATAATTTATTTTAAAGTGTTTATTATTTATTCTTAATGTACACAGTTTAAAAACATTAAAATATAAAGACTAATTAATGAACACACTTTGAAAGTTATCTTTTAAAATACAATAAGGTATACAGGTTAAAAAAAAATACAATAAAAAAGCCTAAGGAGAAAAGCCCACCCTGCAGCTTACCGGGCTGTTCTACTCGTAATGACGCTAGCCTATTAAGAGTTTTCATGTATTTTAATTGCATCAATATTCAGTTTTATCGTTAATATTTTATTTAGAACAAGGTACACAACTACACACTAATTGTATCTATTAAAAATGGTTCTCTGTTATGTCGGTTTACGGACGATAATTTTACGTGATACGAGAACCCCACCCACCAGTTTTGGGTCATAATAAAACACTTAAATGGTGTTTTTAATTCCCTCGTCATAACATACTAGCTTTTTCACGCGGTTCCACGCTACCCACGTAATTACAGTATCCTAAGGGAACACGGGATAAAATGTAGTCTATGTTTTAATCCAAAGCCTGAACTACTAACATACCAAATTTTATCATAATCCGTTCAGTAGTTTTTGCGTCAAAGAGTCACAATCATCCATCATCACAAACTTTCACATTTATATCAGTAGTAAGAAGAACAATTTACAAATCTAAGAACAACTTAAACTCGATAAATGTTTTAAGATCTTTATTTTAACATTTTACTAACAAATCAACAGTAAAGTACTTAATCTAGATTAGATAGCACTCAGGTGTTAGGTATACATATTTAGTACAATTAGTATGTTACTGTTGTTTTGTAAGTAAACATGAAGTAAAAGATCAAATAGATACAGGTTTAAATTGTACATATATTTGTTAATTGTACTTCTTAATACTTGAGCAATTGAAACCATTCTCAGTATTATAATAAAATGCAAACTCCTACGGATCACCTACTACGCCTGAAAAAAATTAAAATGGTGAATATCTTAGCTAAACAGTCCAAATATCCATCAAGTCCAAATAGTTACCCATAGATAGATAGGTTATTGAAACGGGCCCGTATGAGACTAAACTACTACCTTATCAAATTTCATTTAAATCCGTTCAGCTGTTATTACGTGAAAGTGTTACGAACATTCATACATCCATACATAAAACTTTCGCGTTTATAATTAGTAAGGATATGTCCTTCGTCGTGTTTTAATGATTTTGAAAATCTTTTGAATAGGAAAACGTTAGTAGGTATAAAATAATAGTACGTAAAAATTAAAGTAAAGAAGCAACTAATAAAAAATATATCTGGAGTTTAGCTTTATAATATGGTAGCGAGTCCTGGACAATGAGAAGTAGGGATAGGGCACGATTAGAAGCGTTCGAAATGTGGTGCTGGAGAAGGATGCAGCGGATAAGTTGGAAGGAAAAGAAAACTATCGAAGAAGTGCTACAAGTGATAGGAGAAAAAAGAAACATATTAAAAACTCTAGAAAACAGAAGGGGAAAGACAATATTAGAAGGAAAGATAGAAGGAAAGAAGGGTAGGAGAAGGCCAAGGAAAAACTATATTAGTCAACTTGTAAAGAATATAAATGTCATGTCCTATAGAGAGCTGAAGGTGCTAGTGGAGGATAGAGAAAAGTGATGGAAGCTCCGCCGACAAGGGCCCTACCCTTAAATTAAAGAGGAAGAAATAGGTATTAGGTGTATAGACATTGATCTTAAAAATATTTGAGATTGTGGTCACCCATCGTAGTTGAATCCATCACCTGCGTTGCTTAACATGAGTTAGCGATACGACCATAATAGAACTTCTCACTTATTACTCCTGGTAATTATATGTACATCAATGATTAGGTAATACCTAAGTAAAGTTTCAGCCAGGTCAACTAATCAGTAATTCTTTAGGCTGACATAACTTTTGTATTTTTGAACCGATTGAAATTTTTTGTAGAGCACAAAATTTTTAGTAGAGCAAACCTAAACGCATTACTACATACTCATATTACGAAAACCGCATTCAAATCGGTTAAGCCGTTGATTTCTTACGCGGAAAAACAAATATAGCAGGAACCGTACATTTTTCCGCAACAAAATCTAGCCTATGTGTTAATCCAGACCCTAAAATTCTTAGGTAGGGTAATAGGGTAAAAAAAGGTATTGCAATCCGCATGCTTTGAAATTCGAAAAATTTGAAAAATCCGGACTTTTCAGCTATAAATAAAATCCGGATTTTAAAATGAAAGTCTGGATTTTTCGATTTTGTCGGATCTTGGTTACTGTTATGAAAAATTACATATTTGTAAATATAATTAGGTACTCTAGACGTACAATATTTGCATAATTCGGTTTTTCAGTTGTATTGCTGAATTTAGTGTCACAATTTTCCATATATAGGTTATTTGGTAGATCGTAGTCAATAAGTTAAATAGAGATCCGAGGGATGAAGATCCATTATATGTGTGGCCGATATTGGACTGTTTAGCTAAGATATTCACCATTTTAATTTTTTTCAGGCGTAGTAGGTGATCCGTAGGAGTTTTTATTATAATACTGAGAATGGTTTCAATTGCTCAAGTATTAAGAAGTACAATTAACAAATATATGTACAATTTAAACCTGTATCTATTTGATCTTTTACTTCATGTTTACTTACAAAACAACAGTAACATACTAATTGTACTAAATATGTATACCTAACACCTGAGTGCTATCTAATCTAGATTAAGTATTTTACTGTTGATTTGTTAGTAAAATGTTAAAATAAAGATCTTAAAACATTTATCGAGTTTAAGTTGTTCTTAGATTTGTAAATTGTTCTTCTTACTACTGATATAAATGTGAAAGTTTGTGATGATGGATGATTGTGACTCTTTGACGCAAAAACTACTGAACGGATTATGATAAAATTTGGTATGTTAGTAGTTCAGGCTTTGGATTAAAACATAGACTACATTTTATCCCGTGTTTCCTTAGGATACTGTAATTACGTGGGTAGCGTGGAACCGCTTGAAAAAGCTAGTATGTTATGACGAGGGAATTAAAAACACCATTTAAGTGTTTTATAATGACCCTAAACTGGTGGGTGGGGTTCTTACTTAAGAAAAAAAAAACGAATTGTTGAATATCTCATAATATCATAAATAATCATCCAATATCATCCAATATCGTAGTTTCATATGATTTGTCTTCACTCCCTAGATCTCCATTGAAAGGATTTTCCATTGACTATGTTCTGATTTACTACTAACGTAGTTCACATAGAAATGGTACTTTACGAAAATTGTGGTGGTTATAGGAGATATTTAAAAAAAACTTTGAAGTAATCACAGCCTACAACACTATTTTATATTTATTTACTGCTGGTACATTTAGTATCTAACAAGTAACCGAAAAAAGACATGAAGATTTTATGTTTTTAAGATCACGATTCTTAAACAGCAGTACTAATACCTTATTCCCATTAATGTTGATTTAAGATTTTAAATTAATTGTTTGTTACACACTTTGTTAGACTTTATTCAGCTATCAGCTATGCATATTAAATGAATATTTCGAAAAATCGATGAACGCCGGCTGCGCGCACGAAAAATTGTCACGTGCCGCCTGAGCCAAGCGTGTAATCGAGAGCACGGAACAAGTAATATAGAGGCCTAAGCTTTCGGCTTATGAAGACGTTATCACGTAAAATTATCGTCCGTAAACCGACATAACAGAGAACCATTTTTAATAGATACAAGTGTGTAGTTGTGTACCTTGTTCTAAATAAAATATTAACGATAAAACTGAATATTGATGCAATTAAAATACATGAAAACTCTTAATAGGCTAGCGTCATTACGAGTAGAACAGCCCGGTAAGCTGCAGGGTGGGCTTTTCTCCTTAGGCTTATTTATTGTATTTTTTTTTTAACCTGTATACCTTATTGTATTTTAAAAGATAACTTTCAAAGTGTGTTCATTAATTAGTCTTTAAATTTTAATGTTTTTAAACTGTGTACATTAAGAATAAATAATAAACACTTTAAAATAAATTATAAAAAGTAACTAATTTTTTTATAATGAAGTGTAGGTTTTGATAGTAAAAATGAAAACCGGACAAGTACGTACTATATTTTTCATACAAATTAGGCATATATAACTCCTAAACTAACAAAGTTATAGAAGTGTTTATAAAGTTCATGAAATGGACTATCATCGTGATTTTTTTCAGATTTTTCGAACCAGCCGTTTATATTTTAGATGTTTTAACAAAAAGGGCGCTTTAAAGTTAAATATCTCGCAAACAAATACTTAAATATAAAAATCATCTTGGAAATTTCTCAATGATTTTAAAATTAAAATAAAGTTAAGATATATGTAAAAATCATCCCACCTTATGTGTCGGGGATGTACCCCAAAAAAATTTTTTTTTTCTGATTTTATTTTAGCACTTTGTCGACGTTGTAAATACTTTAATCATTCTAGTAGCAACCGTTTCGACGGTAAGCCGAAGACGGGCGGACGGACGGACATGATGACGAAACCATAAGTGTTCCGAGACGTAAACGGAGCCCTAAAAACATCAAAGTCTTATAAAAGATGCAAAAAGAATAAAAATATTATTAACACTTCTAAAAAATCCGGATGATGATTTTTTATGGGACAAAATCCTAAAAACCGGATCTTAAAAAAATACCGTATTTTGCATTCCCTAACCACTACCATACCCAATTTCATCAAAATCCGTTCAGTATATTCTGAGATTAGCGGGTACAAACGTACAGACAAACAGATAAACAGACAACAATTCTAAATATCATTGTTTTGGGTTCTATACCGTGCATAAAGCCTTGCCTAAAAAAAACTATTACAGGGAGTTATAGTTTTTCTTATTTAACTTCCATGCACAGACAGCGACCAGTTACAATTTTATTATGCTAGAGGTCGCCCTGGTCGAAGTTCGACCATTATTCAGGTTTTATACAGTTTAAACTTTTTTAGGTTTCTTTTGCCTTTTAGATACCTACGCAATAAAATATGTTAATGTTGCTTATGGATTGTGAAAGAAATATTGACACTCATTGACAATTGTGTCAAACCATATATAAACAAACATGCTAGTATGAGTGAGGTAATGTGTGTTGTTATTTTTAAGCTATTGCATAGCTTCTATCGCGGGCCTTGAGCGCGGGGACCGAATCCAGAAATTCCGTAACGAAAAAACCTCACGCTCCCGCATCGTCTAACGTCGTTTCAGTTCGGCAGTCTTCGACACGGCGTTTTATTTTTAAGATTTAAGAAGGAAGTAAAATCTATCTCTGAACCAAATATTAAAGCAAGGCTAACGCCGTTTTAGTAAGGACGAGCTAAAGCGCCATCTATCTATCTACCTATTCTTTTGCTTCAATAATTTACTAATAGATGGCGTTCCCAGCTTGTAATTCATGTACGTAGTATGATTTTCACTAGATTTTGGAAGCACAAAAGGTGTCCTAAGAAATGTGGGAATCGAACTTGGGTTACTTTGCTTACACAGCCATGACATGTAATGTACACGGCTACCGACTCTATGACGCGGCACTTAAAAAGTTGTATTTAAATGGTAGGTTCCTGGATTGATGACGAATAACGAATATTAGTCCAAAGTCCACTTTTTATATGAGACAAAGAAAACTGACGGCCGTTAATATTTTGCGCGAAATGTTCGATTATAATTTTTTTTTGCACTTTTCCACATTTTAGAGTTTTGTTTTTTGAACATATAAGGACACTGACGATACTAAACAGTATTTAATGCAATTTAGTACTAATAATAAGTTGATATAAAGTTTTGAGAGTCATATAGTTGTTTTAGATTATTTGCCATTTTTCACAGATGAAATTCACCACAAACACTTGTATAGTAGAATCACTTACTTACACTTGTGTTAATCACTTTTTTAAAATTATATAAGGATTTTTTGTATTTTTAATCGGAATTAAACTGCGGAGATGAATTTGACGATTTCGAGCTTCTACCCGCTTTTTTTCAATTTTTTTTATTTATTAAGCTATTGCATAGCTTCTATCGCGGGCCTTGAGCGCGGGGACCGAATCCAGAAATTCCGTAACGAAAAAACTACGCAACTCGCACGAATCGAGACGAGCTGCTCCGAAATCGGACGAATACATAAGCAGCTGTTTATGAGAAAGTATATAGGTGTATAGGTATTTATGTACAACAGTGAATAGCTGTACTTGTAAAATTTGTGTATAAAGTGTTTTGAATATGAATGAACAAAGTGCATTTATTATTTATGAAGAAAGTCACGAAAAAATAGTGAAAGAAAATGAGTGAGTACTCTATATACATACATTTTATTATTATCACAAATGCAGTATTAATTTTGAATTGAAAATATAATACTGCTATAAAGATAACCTAAATTTTATGCAATAGCTTTACCGCGGCAGTCCCCGAGTGCCACACGTCTTTTTTTTTAATATAAGCTTGGCAGACCTTCCTCCACTTAAACTTTAAATGTGCAGCTTTTAATATAAGCTTGGCAGACCTTCCTCCACTTAAACTTTAAATGTGCCAAATTTCACACTGATCCATGAATACCTACGCACAATTCTCGTCAAACCGTATTTGAAATTTTTACTTTACGTATTAATGTAATGATGTACTTATAGATATAGATATTGCTATCAACATATTTTAAGAAAGTTATTAATACAAAAAAATCTCCCGGTATTCTCACTCTCTCGGCAACTCAAAACTCAAACGCTATTTTATTCCAGTTTTCGGAGAGGCCGTAGTATTTCTCCAAATAAGGATTACCGATCTGTGGACCTAATAATTCCATCACCAGTGATGATAATGATTAGATACTATATTAAATTATCAGCTATTGTACTAGTCGATGAAAAAATGTAGCAGTAGGTAAGTATTAAATATAATATTATAATGATGATGATGATTACTGTAAGTTACATAATGGCATAATATGCTTGCAGTTGTATTAATAATGCCGAAATTTCCAAACGTGTATCTTTAAAGACTGAGGAGTTAACATACATAATAATAATAATATTATGTATATTATTAGTCTGTAAAAGGCCTCCACTGACGAGAGGCCGATCGTTTCAGTTAGAACTGACGTCAGTTCGGCCTAAACGGATTCGAGCACATACATGGAGAAAATCGCATCCGACCGAACTGACGTCAGTTCGCCCCTTAGATTAATAACGCCTAGATAGTCTTCAAACAAACGCATCGTACAACGTGAAGCAAGCAACAGATAGATGTAGGCGTAAGCATTACATACCGACACGCACACAAACAAAACTTTAGAGTTGTGTAGTGCGTCTTAAAATTGGGATTATTGTATTTGCTTTTCTTAATATCGTGAGATGTAAAAATATAACTTATATTCATTTTAAACTATCTAAACACAATTTGTGAACATTATTTATATTAAACGGGTATTAAGGAATATATTAAGGATTATGTTAATACGGGCAATACTTTAAATTCATAATTAAAAAAATCTGAAAATATTATAAAACTTTGTCTTAGTTGCAACTATTATTTAGCCATGAAAATTTTTAAATAAATTTATTATTACTAGTAATACTTTCAAAATTCACAATAGGGCAGCAAGATGGCGATATAATATGATTTTATTTTAAAAATTTTTAAATATTTGACTTAATACATGTCAAATTGTTCGGACATAACATTTCATACTTACATATGAAATGTTATGTCCGAAGCTTTTTTAATTCTTTTCCGATGCATTGTGACACCCAATAACGACACAAACCGTCATAATGTTTTTAATAGTCGGAGATGTCATGCACTAGCGCTTGACCTTGCCAACTGAAGTCGTTTGAACAAACTGAGCCGATATGGCTGAGTATGATATACGAGTACTTCAGTTTTCATGCGCGTACCCGGTTTCTAGGAGTTTTAATCTAAGGTTCGGCCTGAACGGATTCGAGCACATACACGGAAAATTACCACGAGCTTCAGTCGTCTTTTAGGGTTCCGTTATACTTAAGGAACCCTTATAATTTCACTCTGCCCATCCGTCTGTCTGTCTGTCCGCCGCTCTTCTAGCTTCTGTAATAAATTTATGACAATAACTTTTGTAGTAATTCAATGAAAACCTATTGACCAGGTGCCATTTTTAGGGTTCCGTACCCAAAGAGTAAAAGTGGGACCCTATTACTAAGACTTTGGTGTTCGTCCGTCTGTCGCCAGGCTGTATCTTAACCTTCTTATACCGTGATAGATCGACAGTTAAAATTTTTACAAATATATGATATAGGTATTTCTATTGTCGTTATAACAACAAATACTAAAAACTGAATAAAATAAAAATTTGAGGCTCACATACAACAAACGTATTTTTTCCGTTTTGTACGGAACTCATCTTGCCGACTCGCACTTGACCGGTTTTATTTTACACGCGAATTTTATTACCGTTCAGTCCAATTTTAATGCCGTTCAGTCCATCCGTGCAGGTCAGAAATAATTTTGCCAACTTAGTTTATTTACTACTAAATTTTGTATTTTATTTCCCTCCTTAGTAGGAATTTAGTTGTGAGTAGTGATTTTGTAGAAAATAGTTAGACAGTAATCATAATATGCAAAATAGCTTGCTTCTATGTGCTATTATGACCTTATAATAATAGCACATAGTAGCACGCATCCGTAAGTCGCTTCAAATTATCGATTTAATTTCTATATATGTAATATTTCCTACTATATTTTTTTAATTTAACGATTAAAAATTAAACCTGAAAATGTATGTATGTTTGTACACAAAAAACCCCAAAAAAGATTTTTATGGATTCCTAAGTTTAGTAGCTTTTTTATAGTTATCAGTACTCTTTTAGTAGTTTTTTGTAGAAAACAACGCTGGTTTAGTAGTATTGCAAAAACAGAGTTGGCAACACTGGAACGAATCGCTTCAGTCCATACGGCCGCCTGATGCGATCTCGAAATTGCACACAGACGATACGATTTTGCATCCGTTCAGGCCGAACTGAAGGAAAACCGGACCGTGTATGGAGCCACTAAGGTATTTAAAATATATGCCGCCCGAAATGAACGTTATTAAATTTAATTTAATAATATAAATCCTTTGCTGAGATTTTACGTAACCATGTAAAAAGAAAATTTTCCGTCTATAAGCTCTTGATTAAATATTCACAAACATCACCAAAGGGATATCCAATGCTTTAAATAAAAGACGCATAAAGGTTTTATGATTATTTTCATTAATTAATTTCAAGATTTAAAGATACTTTGCTTTAAACTAATAATAGTAAAATTTTTAAAGGAAGTCATAGCGACATTCAATCGACGAATTCTGACCTACATACTGATACCATTAGATCAATCAACACTTTAATTTAGAATAAGTTATTCAAAATTCAAATACCATTCAAAGACACGCAGAGAAAAGCACATTGGTGATTACACGATCAAGCCGTGCCGTGAAAACTCCGAATGATACATTCAGTATATACAGAAAAATCATTCATGGGACCCTATTACTAAGATTCCGCTGTTCGTCCGTCTGTCCGTACAAAATATACACAAAACAGATTATAAAATAAATATTCCAGGGCTCCGATACAACAAACGTGTTTTTTTTTTGTTTTAAATTGTACTATACACATTGTTCATACAAATAATTTATTCAACCAAAGTAATTAAACAACATATAGTAAAGGATCGAGCCATGGAGTGCCTCGCTGCAAACGCGCTTTGTTAGCTAAATGTCAGTTCACACTGCGACAAATTGAACTTTAATAACTACACAAAAATATACACGTTTAATTGCAAGAGTTCGAATGTCAGTCAAAGTCAATGTCGGAAGCGCCGCTCCAGCAATTAACGTGTGTCTTTTATTGTAGTGAATAAAGTTCAATTTTGAATAGCTATCTTAAAAATACAGCGCCGAGTTGCGCATCAATCATCAATCATCTTCGCAGTTTGAATTGGACCTTAGGGGAAGGGACAAAAAATACCTTTCGATTGAATCAATTACCTACCTAAACATTCGTGAACATTATTAATTATTTCAAATTATTTTTGTAATGGTTCCAAACACACGTGAAACCTAAGTTCAAATTCAAAGTTTCATGCTAAATTAATCGTTTAGCAAATAGCCAACTTTTAAACAACTTTTTAATTCAAAACAACAATCACTAAATATAAATAATACATACCTAAGTGTTTCGTGGAATCGTTCGATACGAACTAACCTATAAGTAGTAAATCGAAAATAAAATCGCATGCGTTTGTGACGGTGTCGAGTTACGAGTTGTATCATGTCAACTGATGCATAACTAACTACTAGCCTGTCAAAATAGTTAACTATACTGGAATTACGCGGGCGGAGCCGCGGGAAAAAGCTAGTATTCCATAAAGAGTTAACATTTCGACTTGTTCAAAAAGTATACATTGAAAATATAAAAGTCTTAAAATCTAATAAGGGCGTGACAGACGGCGAAGATACTAATACATATTTTATCTTAAAATGCCTGGATATATTTTATATTAAAGAACGTAATCCTACTAACACTCTACTTTTTCGGGATAATAAGTAGCCCTTGTTTTAATCCAGAGCCTAAACTACTACCATACCAAATTTCATCAAAATCCGTTGAGTAGTTTTTGCGTGAAAGATTAACAGACATCCATCCATATATCCATCCTCGCAAACTTTTGCATTTATAATATTAGTAGGATTATATAGTATATTCTAAGCCGTCTGTGATGCCTCTTGATCAGATCATACAGATATCAGACATAACGTCGGCCGAGGTGATCGATCCATCAATCTTATACGAGTACTTTAAACGAGACACTCTTGTATATAACGTCTCCAAAAATCAATTACGGATACTTCAGGCACATGATCCACTGCTTATGTAAAGACGTATTAAGTAGATAAATAAATGTCGTACTCAAACTAAAAAAATCATCTCATGTATACCCATACATGAGATGATTTTTTTAGTTTGAGTTTTTATTGACTCCGCAAAACGCAAACTCGCCCAAATAAAGAAAAAATATTTTTCGAGTATGACAATTATTTTTCTGCTTGAACGCCTTTAAATAAGTAGTAGATCATATTATGCCCGAAATATCCGGTGTCAGTGTGACGTGCTAATTTTGGGACACCCTGTATATTTTATCCGTAATTGATTTTACTTACCATATATATATATATATATATATATATATATATATATATATATATATATATATATATATATATATATATATATATAATCCTAAACTCGGCAACGGTTGCAAGTATTCACATGAAATTTAGTATGCAGGGAGTTATTATCAATAATTTCGACACTGTAATGTCAGTCCGATTGGCAGTTTGGTTAAGACGAGGTGAGTCGCCAACTATGAAGTATTCGAAGGGGTGAAGGAGATGAGTGAGGGACGTGCCGGCCCGTAACTGCAGGGTGCTTCGCACGAATTACATCAAAGTGATGTGTACATCCATAATGTACAAAAGTGTAATTTCGATAATTTCGTAATGTGCTTCATAGTCTAGCGATTTTTCGACCGCCCGTGGCCAAGCGTAGCGTCTAGGTTAAAATCTCATTACAAATTAATATATTTCTTATGTATCTTTCATGTTTTTGAAATAAATAGATAGTAATATACATTTTCATATTTTTGCTTTATTGCTCTCCGTATTTTTTTATTATCCATTTTTTTATAATCTGCACTAATATTTACGACATAAATACAACTTGTGCCTTTTTCATGGATGGTTTAAATAATAAAATGCAAAAATATTATTATTATATTATGCGGTCGAAGTACTGCGGAACTTACACAGATTGACGTTTCATTCTAAGACGACATTTTAAAACTTTATTTTTTGCATAATTTTTCAGCGGTTACAAAATCTAAACTTGATTTTGCCCGCAAAATAAATATTTTAAGATAAATATTAAGATAAGATAAATATTTTTGTGACTAATATCTTATTCCTAACAAATATCTTATTCTAATCGAAAAATAAAAACGACAATTCCCTTGCTTTTATTATGTATTACGAACTATTGTTAATTTTCTCATTTTTGTTGACAAATTCAGTTACAACTCCAAGAATATCCATTTTAATGGTTATTTTATAATATTTTTTTTATTAAAGAAAAATTACAGAAAACGTGTTTTGAAAACGGGGGGGACCTTCGTTTTCAAAACACGTTTTCTGTAATTTTTTTTACAAATATTTTTTGCTGCACTTCAATGTATCCATTCGTCTCAAAAATGTTTTTAAAGATGCCTATTTTTACGATGTATAGCGCCTTAATTTTGCGTTGTTCGGAAATTCGAAATGTGATGGGTTCGAACCGCAGTAAAATTTTTTTGTGAATTTTAAAATCTACTAGAGCTCCGAGCAAAGTTCGGTTAACCAGGTACTGATATTCTATATAAGCTAAGATTCCTTTGTAACATAATTACATAGGCCGGCAGCGCCCTTGCAATTCCTCTGATGTTGCGGGTGTTTATGGACGACGGTAATCGCTTTCCATCAGATGATCCGTTTGCTCGTTTGCTCCCAAGTTTTATAAAAAAAAACATATCTATAAAAACCAACAACAAGAGTGATTCAGACTCGCGCTCGGAGATTTCCGTATATAATCTATATATTATATGTAAAAGAAAGTTGTGTTAATTACACTATTTATAACTCAAGAATGGCTGTTCTGAATTTGTAGCTTAGAACCTGGAAACGGACGTAGGATATTTGTATCCCGTTCCTGAAGGACGTAAAAAATGGATTGCAATTCCAATGTCTCGCTAAAACTCGAGAACGGCTGTAGCGATTTGACTAATTTTGGTATCGAAATAATTTTGGAAGTTCAGGGAAGGTTTAAACGGTGAGAAACATTGCAAAAGCTGTATATTGTAGGAGTAGGTGTAGGTGTAGGACAAGGACGTAGGTTGCATTGTAGGTGTAGTTATTTATTCATTCCAGTTCATATTTAAGACAGAACAACGTGTGTCGGGACAGCTAGTGGTATATAACTATTAGTACTAATATCAGAGAAACAAAAAAAACAGCAAAAAGTTAAGTAATCTGTATGGAAGCCCTCTTAATTATTTTATGTTTTTTTTTTAATATTTTTAAAGACAATTTACAACAATTTCAAGCGTCTACCTGTTACCGTTATTAATGACGAGCAGAAAAGGCTAAAAAAATGTTGTATGGGATATTTATTTTATTCTTTTTTTTGTTTAATTTTATTTGATGTTATAGCAATAGAAAAATATCATCTGTGAAAATTTCAAGTGTCTACATGTCACGACGTAGTATCAGTAATAGTCCAGTTTTTACCCTCTGGGTTCGGAAACCTAAAAATCTACGAAACAGTAACCATATCAGGTTTATAGACCTAAGTAGCTTTTTGAATCTTATAAACGAGCTGGTTGTTAATTTTTAGTTTACAATTTTGTTACATACATACATGTTGGTACAAGTGTGTAATTTTAATCAACATCATAATACTTTGATATTTACATACATCATGATTATTATATTACCCTTTTTTAACCGACTTCCAAAAAAAGGAGGCGGTTATACGTTCCGCTGCATGTATTTTTTATATATTTTTTTTTTAGTATTTTCAACGATAACTCCGCCGTCTGTTGACCGATTTTCAAAATTATTTTTTTGATATAAAGGATATACTTCGAAGTTTGTCCGGTTTTCACAAAAGTGGTGACCTGATGATGGAATCCATGGGGAATCGAGGGAACTCCTCAAATTTTTTATGGACACATATAGTGATTTAAACTTTTTCTGAAGTAACCAAATCATATGCTACCAAAAAGTAAGATTTTGTACCAAGGTCCTGGATCCAAAAGTACTGAACAGAACTCCTGACTCCTTATACGTACATGTTTGGGGATTAAAGAAAGGCGTCGCTTAAAGAATGCAAGCATAAGCCACTATGTCAATTAATGTAATCATCATCATCACCACCATCATCACACCATATGATCATGACATAATGATAATATAATAGTTACTTCTCATAATATTTTACACCGACACAGATATTTTTGAAGATTACTCTGCCGTTTATGGACCGATTTTCAAAATTCTTTATTTGATGTATTGGGTATAATCCGAAATTGGTCTCGTTGTCACCCAAGCGGTGACCTGATGATGGGATCCATGAGGAATCGAGGAAGCTCCTCGAAATTTATGTGGACATATATAGTGATTTTGACTTTTACAGAAGTAACCCAAGCATATGCTAAAAAAAGTAAGATTCTGCAACAAGGTATACCCTGGATCCAAAAGCACTGAATAGAACTCCTCAGTCTTTAAAAATACTTTGGAAATTTCGACATTGTTTAAATAACTGCAAGCATATGTAATCATCATCTTTATCTTATATACAATACCTAATGGAAGCTTGGAGCGTATTCAATTATACATTAGATCGTTTATTTGAAACATTCTTAAAATGTGTTAATAATAATTTAACAAATATCACTAAAAAGGGAAAAATTGTTATTATTTTTAAACAAAAAAAATGAACCGACATCCAAAGTAAAAATTCACAAAAAAGTATGAAATAAAGCTTATTTTCTAAATAATTCCCCTTTTAAATTTGGCTGAAATTTTAACTATTTCTCTACTCAATCTTCAAAATTTTCAAGTCGGTACCAGCCAACTTGAACGTGTGTTCTATTTTAAATATTGTTTTATCAGGACGTTGTTCGGGCTGGTACCGACTTCTGCTTTTTTGTGTATTATTACTTTGTAAGTCGTTTTTTTTTGTTTATTACGAAAAATGTTTCAAAGGGAGGTAAATTTGGGACATATAATATTTATTTGGAGAAAGTTGTGAAGTAAGCTAATGTTCTTTTAACTATGACTTTGAAATACATAAATTAAAAATAATAATTATTATTTCTATTCCAAAAAATTAAAACCGACTTCCAAAGTAAATGTTTAAGACTTATAAGGATTTCTCATGGACACCACTGTCAGAACTGGACCAAATTGTAAGCTGGTGCTTCCCGTGTGGTCCACACGGGAAGCACCAGCTTTCAAATAAAAAAAGAATCATCAAAATCAGTTCAGCCGAAAATTCTAAGGTAACATACATAAAAAAAATACAAACATGAATAATATTGCAAAGATCTCAAAACGGGGGTATTATTAAAAAAAAATCTCAACGTTAAGTTGTAGGGCTACGTGACAAAAATTAAGGCTGCGAAGCCGAACAAAACTAGGCTAAATAACTTAGCGGCCCGTAGTTTTTCGGATATCTTAAGTTAGCTTAGATAATCTTTAAAAAGCGATCGATAGTTTTTTTTAATTATAGATAGATAGTTTAAGTTTGCATTTGTTGTAAGGGCCAGTTCTCACCGCGAAGAGACGTAACGCTACACGGCGCTACGCGGCGCTATATTTTTTAGACAGCTATTCAAAATTAAACTTTATTCACTACTCAAAAACAACAAAACTTTTAAAATTATAACGTTCTACGTGCCATCTAAACTACACGGGCAAGTGGTACAACTTGTGTTGTATGTAAAATTTTAAATAAAATCGAAAATAAATCTTTTAATACTCGACACTGGCACGGTGTGTATGTATGTGTCGTGTAACGGGTTGTCGTTATTTTTATTAATTTTATGTATTTCTAAGCTTTTTTTTTTAAATTGGCTTTCTGCACACCTTCCTCCACATAAACATAAATTGTACTAATACATACACCACATAAAATATCATACTCCTCCGATTACACAATTCTCGTAAAAGCAAAAAACTTTTAGTTACCTACTAAAAGTAGTAGGTAACTAAAAGTTTTTGCTTCGCCTATTGGTATAACAATAATGTTTTCTATGGCAAAATGACTGCTATTCTTTTTACTTATCGTAAATAATATTTATATGGATTTATTTTAGTACTACAGAACCCGAACAATAAAAATAAGCAATACTCATACATAGATGATAATTATTTTTGCATTTGATTAAAATAGTTTAATATACAATAGCAACACGTTGAGTTTCATTATTAATAAAAAATACTCCTTAACAACAACTAAACAAAACACATCATAAGTCATCCTACAATTAATAAGTATTATAAATGAGAAAGTTTGTGAGGATGGATGGATGGAAGAATGTTTGTTACTCTGTGATGCAAAAACTACTGAACGGATTTTGATGAAATTTGGCATGGTAGTAGTTTAAGCTTTGGATTAAAACATGTATACTTTTTATCCCGAAAAGTTACCAGTGTTCCCGTGTTGTATTTACGCGGGCAACCGCTAGTCATTTATAATGCTGATAATAATCAAGCTTATAATAATATGCAATCGCTATAAATGCACAGTCTCAATCTAAACTAATATTATAAAGAGAAAAGAGACAAACAATCAATTGTTTGTTTTTTTGTTTGTTTGTTTGCATTGAATAGGCTATGCTCCGAAACTACTGGATCTATATTGATGAAACTTAGCACAGAAGAGAAGACTGCGGGGAAGTACACTGGCTACATTATATCGCGGCAAAATGTACGGTTCCTGCAAAATTTTGCGCGCACTAAGTTGCGGGCAGCATGTAAAATGTATTCACAGTGAAAAACCTCGGTTGACCTTAACCATAGGTACTCTGCAACTCGAGAAAATTCAAGGACAAAACCAAGGCTGCCGGCTCAGCTGTTATTGATTATAAAATAAAAACTCACGTATAGAGATCTTCTACGACAGTGGAGGAGGCGGCTTGGACTAGCACCGAACTCATCACGATCTCGTGTTGTCTCACTGCATCACTGTCCGAGGGTTTGGGGTAGAGTGCGGTATGACATATCCTCCCATTTCGATATGCGGAAGCTCACCGTTTATTACGTTAACTGTGTTACTAGTATGTCGGGATTGCTGGGATTGGCCGCGCATAGTGACTTTGTAGGGGCGTCTTTTCTTAAACCTAGATAATATCGTTGTTATTATTTTTAAGTAAAACTACTTAACGCACGCTTGACTTGGGAAGTAAGACGGTGAATGCCTGACGAGAGCGTTACGAAAAGTATGATGGGGCGAGGCGAACGGAACTTGAGAGGGAGATATAAGTTTGTGAAGTTGAAAAGAGAGGTAGGTTAGTACGTGTCGTACATTACTATAGGAGCAAGTGAGAGCAGTGTGCGCGCATATTTTCTTTCTCTCTTTCTCTTATAGCCAATATATGAAATATATATATCTCGGTCAGTAGTTCCTTAGCGAGTTTTACTTTAGTCGTGTGGCCCAAAGGACTGTCGTTTTTTTATGTCCTTGTTATTAATTTTCACAAAATATTAAATAGCAATATTTTTAATAATGCTTCTTGCGTGATGCCCATCATAAAAGCAAAATATTTAACTTTATGTAAGCTTGCCAACCTTTTGCAAATGAACCAATATAAACTCATAAATATTTACAGTAACGTTAGCTTTAAATATTAAACACATTCAGTTGTTTATTTTTGGGACAATAAAATCGTGATGTGGCTAACGTCAATATGTAACAATAAAACAAAATAAATAACTTTCTCAATAATCACTGTATAATGCAGTATTGTACTGTGCCGATGTTACACCACTTCACGCAGTACGAAACCGCCACATTAGATAATTTTACGTCAAAATTTTAACGTCGCGACAAAGTCACCCCATCTGCTTAACCCTCAAAAACGCATGCGCCAATTTAACCTTGAGCACTTCCCGGTTCACGGTTAGATACTCTGTCATCTGTATTCTAGGTCAATGTGTTACCACCCCCTAATCGGGATAATTAGGTCCCCGTCGGCATCCTGAAAACTGTAAAAAGTTTCCCCTATTTCAGGGAAATTTCACGACGGAGTGTTTGATGTCATCTCAATGTATTATTATTTTGGACGAAAAAAAATTACACAACTTATAATGTAGATCTCATGTAAGAGTCCTAGCATCATTTGTAATAATATGTGTACAGTGATATATATTAATGTTACATAAAAATCTTTCATTATAAAGCGCAAGAAATATGTATTTAACTCTAAAAATAAGTCTTATTATAAAACCTCTTATATATATCTTACTTATATATTATATATATGAGTCTTATTATATAACCTTTGAAAGAATGAAATGTCATAAAATTCGAGCTAAAAATATAAGAACACAGTTTAATAGATTATAATATATTTTTGTGTTTGCAAAGTTTCCACGTCGTTATGTTTGCACCACTGTTCGACGTAGCTGTCTCTACGAAGATTCGTAGACCCACTTAGTTGCGCTCGAGGAAGATAATGTTTCGAGAACTTTAACTGGTAACTAAATGTTACTGGTAATGGTTAATACCCACGGTTCCTGGTATTTCATACGTTTAGGGCATTCGGGTCAATTTGACCCGACTATATTAAACGTAGCCATTCAACCATTTGACGGTTTTTTGTGATACAAGTTTGACGTTTCTAACAAATAATTATTGGTAGATAGGTTATTAAAACGGGCCATTAATATTCAAAAGTTATTATAGTATTTATAACTTTGCAGGCTGGATGATGAGTACCTACGGCGCTTCGCTTCAAGCGCCTTTACACGTGCGCTGCTGCTACGGTAGTACCTACGCTTATGGTTAGTTACGCTAGTTCACACCGCTACGATACGCGACGCTACGCGGCGCTGCATTTTAAGATAGCTATTGAACTTTATTCAATACACAAAAAGATACACGTTTCATATGACATCAGACATAATACACTGCACACGCGCTGTGCAGCGCGATGCAGCCTGATATTCAAACTCTTACAATGAAACGTGATATACATATTCATTATAAAGTTGAATAGCCATCTTAAGGTGTCGCTGTGAGTCGACAACGCCTATAGTCGAGTATGAAGTATTCGAGGGGGTGAAGGAGGTGAGTGGAGGACGTGCCGCCCCCGTAACTGCGGAGTACATCGCGTGAATTACGTCAAATGTATAAAAGCGTAATTTCGACAACTACGTAATGTATTACATAATTCATTCGGTTGTCAATCTTATATCAAGGGGCATGGCAGTCTAGTTGAGCCGAGTGAAGCATCAGAGCGTTGTAGCTCCCATGATCAGAGTGCTAAGTGTGAGTTTTTCTTTTCGCTTTCGATCTTGAGCGCGTTTGGCGTTTTCAGGAATTTGTATGTGATTTGTACAGCGCCACCTAGTTGCAAACACGACAACTAGGTGAATCACATACAAATTCCTAGTAAACGCCAAATACGCTCACGATCGAATGCGAATTTTTTTATCTTTAAAGCTTATGAGATTAAAAATTTATTTGGTTTTTGTACAATGATTTAATAAAATATACTGAATAACTGACCTATATATTTCATTAATTTTAAATCATAATATCACACAACTTTTTATACACTTTTCCACATTATTAGGTTTATACAATAATTTATATATAAACACGACTAGTTTCGATAAACTCATCATCACCTAGGTGTAAATTGAAGGTAGAATAACATAAGTAGATACATAAAAAAATCAATATTGGAGCACCAGTTATGTTATTAAGAAACTCCAATATAGTGCAATGACCAGCACTAGACTCCAGATAAGATAAAATAAGTTCATAATTCATAATTCATTTGTTTCCAGAATGAAGTTACAATAATATGGTCTTATTCTATAAATATAATTTGATCTTGATTTGAATAACCCTTGATTAGATTTATTTACGACGACCTCTGTGGCTCAGTGGTCCAGCGCGTTGGTGCTCAAGCCGCGGGTCGCGGGTTCGAATCCCGCCGAGGGAACAACAAGTTTTAAATGTTCCTGGGTCATGGATGTGTATTAAATATGTGTATAATATAATATTAATCTTAAATATATGCATATTATTAAAGTATTAAATATACCTCCCGTTTTCTGGCAAATGTGACACAAGTTCTTTGGATACTTAGCATTGGGCCAGATTGACGTGGTGTGAAGCGTCTATAGATAATAAATAGATATTATAATACTATTATAACTGACAATTATTTATAAGAGTATCAATAATTTTAAACATTCGAAAATAACATTTAATATTATATACGTCAATTGAAACACTAATATTTTACAGAATTAATTAATAAGGCATAATAATAATTTTATAATAAGATTTTTCAATATATGATCTAGATATCATGTCATAATGTCTATGTCTAATTACAAAGAACATAGAAAGACCGTAACATCTCTCGGAAAACAAAAACGTAACTAGTCCAGTCACTCATATTTTTCATATTTACCTACGGAGCAGAAACATGAACTTTAAAAAAAGCAGACCGGGACTGAATTGACGCCTTTAAGATGTTGGCGTTGGCGAAAAATTTTACAAATACCTTGGACCGCCTTTCGTACTAACGTATCCATTCTACGTGAGCTACAAATAAAAAAACAGAATGTCATCTCTTACGTAGAGTTCTGGAATTATTTGGCCACATAGCAAGAAAGGATGGTCAGAACCAATACAGCTCAAGGTTACAGGCAAGGTTGACGGTCGCCGCCCAAGAGGTTGAAGTCCAATCCGATGGTCGGACCAAGTACACACTACGTTCGACACTGACTTTCATGACGCTCTCCATACTGCAAATGATCGCTATAGATGGCGCAAAATAGTCAAAATCAAAATTATTCCGCAAATCACGACCCTCAAAAATGAGGAATACGACGTGAGGAGGATAGTAACTCTTGTTTGCTAGCATTTTTTTAGCTCTCTTACTGATCGATTGTATGTTAAACATTTTATGTGTGTCGGAACCTTATTATACATATATTTTTACACACATATTTACAATAAGTACTTTTAAGGAAAAGAGATGTCTTGGGTTTTTATCAATAATCAATATTTGATGATTCCGATAATATATCGTGGAATACTTATTTTTTTATTGCGTAAAAGTATCCCTATTCTTGATGACGAATTTAAACATCTCCAGGATATACTCCTGTTCTCCATCGCAAAGTTGTCGCAGCTACTGTACTCACTAGATATTCTCAAGGGGAAACTATTCATACCTAAAATACTATTAATCCCATCAGAGTAATCATTTGTATTTAAAAGACTGCATAATCCCCTAAAAGTATGCTTCGCCATGACCATCAATAAAGCTCAGGGTCAGTCATTGAAAGTGGCTGGGATAGACCTAAGAGAGAACTGTTTCTCACACGGACAGATTAGACACTATGTTGCGTGTTCCAAAGTAAGTTCGGCTAGCAGTCTGGTGATCCTTGCTCCGCACGGCAGTACAGTTAATGTTGTATATATAAAGAGGTCCTTCAATAGCATAATGCACTCTAATAATATTATAGTCTTAAACCATTTAGGTACCATTTTATTTATTTATTTTTTGCATTATTAAAGTGTCTTTCTAAAAATAATAGAAAATTAGTCACCAACATCTACGCGTACTCAATCTAGTACTCACGGCTAGTCTAAGAATAAAATAATTATCATTTTACGTTGTAGTTTTATTTTGTAACCTTTTACTAATAGTAAAAGGTTGTAAGGTTAAGGGATAATATATCCCGACTTTCTCGTCACTCAGCGACAATATTTTTCTAACTCCGTAGATTAATTTCCAATGCGCTCGATAGTCGTGTGAGGCACATAATCTGTGAATTATTCTCTTTATTTTGTAAGATTATCTGAAACCTATATCCGATCCGATATATTATGGTATTTTTACCCACGACATGTTTTCTGTTCTTTCTACTAACTGATTGTATTGTATTTTTTCAGCCCAAACAACATCCTGATAAAATAATATTTTATTGAACTCAAAATTATAAAGATTGAATAGAGAAATAGTTAAAATTTTAGCCGAATATACAAGGGGAACTATTTTGAAAATAAGTTTTATTTCATAATTTTTTGTGCATTTTTACTTTGGAAGTCGGTTTTCATTTTTTGTTTAAAAATAATATTATTAATATTTATTATTAACTAACACATTATAAGAAAGTTATAAATACAAAAAAGCCTCCGCTATGCTCACTCTCTCGGCAATACAAACTCAAGCGTTATTTCATGCCAGTTTTCTGAGAGGCCGTGGTATTTCTTCAAATAAGCATTACCGATCTGCGGAGCTACTAAACAATCACCAGTGATCATAATGATTAGATACTATATTATTAAATAATAATTATTATCTATTTAATACTCGGCTGACTGTATGAAAATGTAGCAGTAGGTAAGCATTAAATATACTATAGTGATGATGATGATCACGAATATAATTTTAGCAATAGCAAAATTTCAAAGACATTGATATCGGTGCATAAAACTCTGATGAGTAGTTAGTACCTATCTCATAATAATATGTTGGTGTTTCGTGTGAAGATGGTGGTGATGATGATGATTATTGTAAGTAGTATGATGGCATATGCTTGCAGTTGTTTAAACAACGCCAGAATCCCCAAACATGTATGTATAAGGACTCAGAATTATGTTCGGTACTTTTGGATCCAGGGTATACCTTGGTACAAAAGCTTAGTTTTTGGAAGCATAATATGCTTGAACTACTTCAAAAAAAGTCAAAATCAACATATGTGTCCATATAAATTTCGAGATTTTCCCTCGATTCCTCATGGTTCCCATCATCAGGTCACCACTTTGATATCAAAAGGATCTATTTGGGAATAATCCCAAAATGATCCTTTTGATATGAAAGTGGTAGGTACTCTTTACATCAAAAACCTTACATTATTTTTAGAAAGAGACTTTAACTATGCTAAAAATAAATAAAATGGTTATTTTAGTATTAGAGTGTATTAATATGCTATTGAAGGGCCTCTTTATTTAGTTATTTATTTAAAGTTAATTAAAACGGGTGACCCAATTACATCAATTAACTAATAAATAAGTTCTTATACAAAATTAATAATAAAAATTAGAATAACATTAATATTATCAACAAACAAATTACAAAATAACTTTACAATGGAAAATACAATCACATTTATTAACTAGCTATAGAAGATAATCTTTCGTACTTTCCCTCACAAAATTTCAAGCATACTTTCTTCACATCCATCCACTTATCAGCAAATACTTCACACTCAGGATTGGCGGACAGAAGGGCGTTGAGCAGGTCTAACGCACGGTACAGTGGGGACTCAGCTCTCGCGACAGATCGACATGCCGGCATGCCGCAGTGCGAATAATCTGGGCCGACGGCTAGGACGGTGTCTCAGGAAGTTGTCGGGCACATACAAGCGGCAAATCAGTGTTAAGTTCCGGACAATCTATAACACCACGAAGTTGCTTTTATGATTTTCGAAATTAGGTCTACACCTCTCCGAATCTCCAGGGAGCTGTATCCCAAAGTACCTTAAAAATAGCCCATGGGGTACATGTAGGGATGAAATCCATATACATAAATCTAAGAAAAGCCTTTTGTATTTTTTCGAGCAACAGTATTGAGGTAGTTGTGTGAGGGCTTCAGATACAAGCATCTGTTTCCAATTTACTGCGTACCAGTGCGTTGTATAGTAATTTTATTACATAAGAATTTAAGTCCCTAACATTGCGTAGAACAAACCTTAGACGTTTAAAGCTATCCTGAGCAACAGTGCAAATATGGTCTTTAAATGTGAGTGCTTTATCGAAGTATATCCCCTAAGTCCTTTATATTATGAACGCGGGAAATGGGATGACCATCCATGGAGTATGTCTAGAATATCGCACCACGGAGCAGAACTTAGGTTGTGATATAATTGTAAAATGTCCGCTCTGGTAAAATTGTAATCGTGAAGCCGATCGATATTGCTAGGTTCAATTGTCTCGCTGGATTTACACGACATAATGGAAAAAGCAACGTCAAGAGGAGGGTGATATAGATTTATCGGAACCAGTTCGATACCCGGGACGTGGACACAACTCGCACCAGCATCCTTCTGAGCCAACACAACATCTAGCTTACTCCCACGCATATTCATCACATCTTTCACATCAAATAAATTACAAAAACTTAAGAAATAACAGAAATATTTTTTTATAGAAACAGATGCACTATTTTCCTTCCGTCCTTTTAGGTTCAAAATAAATCCTTCAACCTTACAAAACCATGTCATATAATCGTAATCTTTCGCAGTTGGTTTGATGTAGACGGCACATATATAAACTAAAGAGCCATGATAGGTGAAGGAAGCCCACTGATCCTCTTCGTGATCAGTCTCTAGTTGATGACATCGGGTTAGTGTTATACCTGGGCGCACTGCAAACAACACTCCACCTCCCAATAATAATCTGTCTCTGCGTAGTATGCTCCAGTCACCTACAGATATTACGTGGTCTTCTATTGAGGTGTCTAAATATGTTTCAGTTACTGCAACTAAGTAATGTTCAGCAAGCATCAAGTTAGATCGCCATGTAGGGAGTTTTGTTTTTATACCTCTCACGTTTTGGTACAAAATGTGCAGGTTTACCTGTGGGTTCCACCCAGCTCCGCGTACGAAAACGTTCTACGGTAGTCTCATTGTGATTGTTGGAAACTACTGCTTTGGGCCTAAAAAATTACGTTGCCCGTACTTAATGCAGATGTTTTCGGTCCAATTTTGTGGTGCCATTACCCTTTCAATCGATCTCGACGGTACACCCTACAACAACACAACTTAAAAGACGCGTAGTTGTCTCGAGAATTAAGAGCTTCCACAGTAGATGTATGCTTTTCATCCAAGATATTATCAAGGTGTGTACGTATATCAGCGTCCGATGTTGCTTTTTTAACATAGTAAAGGTGCAAATACTTCCACTTTTCACTAGCTCGTAGACTGAAGTAGTAAGTAAGAAGAAATGAGTACCTACCTACTGGCCAAAAGTGGAGCCATTTATTAGTAAACCTCAGAAGAATTTAATTTGTCTCATAATATCTACTTTATGTTCCCGCCACCTCAGCATTTACTGAAAGAGTTTTTTTCAGTAATTAATGCAAAGTGGCGGGAGGATACAAATAGAGCGACTTTTAATTTAATAAAAAATTGGCTCCTCATTTATTTTAACAATAGTTAAGATTGTGGTGAGGCGTATGAAATTTTTAAAAAAGACTGTAAATTAATAAAAAATAAAAAAATGTAAAAAATATGTATTTAAAACATTTATTAAATAAATACTGTTCATTTTTCTAAAATACCGTTTAATTATTCTTCTCAGACCTAAATATACACTGGCAGACACATAAATATAATTAGTGAAAGTGCAAACTATTTTGATTTATTTCAATGATAATGCTTTAACACTGGTTCTTAATCGGGGACCTTACTCCCGAAACTGATACGATTTTGATTTACGAGTCTGATCCGATGTCGATTTTGACTCCGTTTCGATCCTGATGTGTACTCCCGAACAAAATCGAATCGAAATCAAGATAGCGTTGAGATCGTGTCTTATCAGCGTCGTTAGCTGTATCCGGTTGCTGATGTCACGTCCACAGTATAAATAAGTTACAGCTGAGTGCCGTAGTCTATGGCGCAGACCGATAAAAATATGGAAAAATTATATATTTTTCACTTTAAATAAGATTTTGTGTATGTTTTTCAAATTAAATAGCCTCAATCTCATGCAATGGTAGGTTTTTAAAGGTTACTTTCTGAAAAATTTGTGACAAATTCCCGTTTAAAATATTTGACAATCTGTCAAATGCCAAAGTCATATTTTGATTTATTTTGTCAGCAAAACTCAAGTGTTGTGCACAAAACACATTCAATAACTACAATAGCTGGCCATAAATAGATAATTGGTAGTATTGTAAAATGGTAGTTAATTGTTGGTATAAATAATGAAAATGATATATATAATAACAAATTCGTGTTTGGTGTTTACATTTAGATACCCGAGCATAGTAACAATGTCAACATACGACTTATTATAACTTTTTACTGACTTTGTTTATTTAAAGACAGATTGAGACAAACGAAGTCTTCATATTATGATACGTTAATATGGATCATATTATTATGTAGACTTCATTTGTCTCAGTGCCTGTCATAAGTAAAAATAGAATACATGAATTAGCGGCTTATAATTATGTATGCTGCAATACTACAGTAAAAATCACGTAATTTAGTTCAAATACACTAAAACAAGCAAACTCGATACTGTAATTGAGACCCTTTAGCTATCGTGTAATTTGACGTTTGTTTTCGATCCTGCCATTCGATTCGATTCGATTGATTTCGTCGAGAGTACCAAAAGTTACGATCTAACGAACTTCTCGATCCAGGTTAGTTACAAATTGAGCCACCGCACGATCGTGCACTAGTTTATGTGTCGGGAGTATCAAATGCTATTGAGATTGCACTGATACGATTCTCGATTGTGTCGGAGGTGAGTGGGCTGATAAAAAAATCAATTAATGTGTGTATAGGTCAACTTTTCTCACTAAAAGAATCAAATTACTCGTTTTGCAGCTTTTTAGAATGAAACAGTGAATAGAACAAAAACTTTATTATGAAAATTTTACAATACTAAGAAAATAAAACGTTTTTTTGTTTTTAATAAGGTCTATTACCTCCTCTTGCCCTAAAAACTGAATCAAGTCGGTGTCGCATCGACCTCATTCAGCGTTTTTAAAAGATCTTGCGGAGAATTGTCCCATTCTTATGACAATGCAACTCTGAGGTCCGCAACCGTTGTTGGAACCGGATTTAGGTTGTCCCACACGTGTTCTATCGGATTGAGGTCCGGGCTACGTGCTGGCCAATCCATGGAACGAATCTCAACCTGAGTAAAGTATTGCTCAACTTGTCGCGCTGCGTGCGGTCGAGCATTATCCTGCATCAGCATGAAGTTTCCACCTATAAATCCGCTAAAAGGTACCACATGAGGGTCCAATATCTCCGTTATATAGCGATATGATGTTAAACCACGGTTACCACGGCCATGTGTGTCGGCGTCAATAAACACAAGTTCAGTTTGAGCATCCATCGATATGCCGCCCCAAACCATACATGACCCGCCTCCAAATGGAACCCTCTCCTCAATGCAATTTGAGTATATCGCTATGCTCATTTACGGTAGACTAGTCTGCGACCATCAGCACCGTACAAACAAGTCCTACACTCATCAGTGAATAATATGGAAGCCCATTTACTCTTCAGTCCAATTTAAGTGTTTACGAGCAAATCTTAGTCGAGCTTGCCTGTGAGCTGCAGACAATTTTTGTCCATTTGCGGGTCTGAAAGGTATGATATCACGCTCTTTTAGCCTTCTTCTTATGGTTTCTGTACTAACTGCTACGTCATTTACCTGGTGGAGCTCATGTTTAATGCTTAAAGACGTTAAAAACCGATTTCGCAAGGAAGTTGTCACAATAAACCTGTCGTCACGAGACGTTGTCACCCATTGATAAAAGAAAGGTAGATGATATGAAATAAGGCCACGTGACCTGAAGCCAAATATTTCTCAAACATAGCGTCGCCCCGCCCACAGTAAATAGTGTTGTTGCTACTTAGTCGATAATTATCATGTCGATGCAATAATAACAGAAAATAATTATTTTTGGACACCTTTCTCATAATTTATACTTGTCAAAGTATTCCCTGTGCTGGTGGAGTGGTAACAATTCAAAACAGGCAAATATGCCGATCGTTTACTGGTGGTAATAGCATGTGAATTGTCCAAAAGCGCCCGACGCGACGTGAGACGGTTATGGCAATGAATACAAAATATTATGGTTATGGCGCGGATATGTAGGGAATAGGTTTCAATATTTATAGGGTATGAGGATCACTCAAGCAATAGAATGAAAAATCCACCACAACCACGAACATTTATAATTTTATACATGATGTTTTTTCTTCTACATTTTTGACTAAGAACCTTCATTTTCTTACGCTGCAACTTCAGTTGTTTATATTTTTTATTCCACGTTTTTTGGTGTTTTAGGTGCCACTACCTAGTAGCTTTATAGTGTTTTAACAGGTGTTCTAAAGATATTTGATATGGAACTATTATTCATGAAATGTTTAATTTTATTTTTACAAATCTCGTTATTAAAGTAACTAAAGGCAGACTAAAGGTGTTTAAAAAAGTACATGAATATGTCATTCATATCAAATATTTTTTATCGGCATGCAAATATTATAGAATAATAAGATAAAGCTTGTGCGTAACAATATTTTACTGTGATTCTTTACTATAATAACAAAATTTTATTTGAAAATTAAAACAGGTTATTAAGAAATTATTTATGTCAGGTGCATATTAAAGTGAATAAAATCTATAAATGTTACAACTAATACATGATAGCAAATCAGTTTATCAAATAATGAAAATACTATCCAAGGAGCTTTCTCGTGTATTTAGTGACAAATCTACATCCATATTTATTAGTTGTAACTGTTCGGTATAGATAGGTTGGATTATATATATGGACATAGGTCCATCGGCATTGGCTGGAAAAAATACATTTTGTTTATTGATTTGCATGATATAAGAATGATGATTTTATAATTATTATTTAACCCTTCAATCGTTAATGAGACACAATAAAAAATCTATTGTTATCTGGATCCCGGAATACAAATAATAACTAACAGGAATGTATATATTTTCATGACAAGCGTCATGCAAATGAAATAATAATAAAATATATTTAGAATATAAATTAATTTAATAATGAATATATTGAAATATGTTCATTATTACTCAAATTTCTATTCTACAAATTTATATTATTAATAAAATGAGATAAAAGATCTCATTTTATTAATGAGAATAAAATATATCAAAACTAACTTAATAATGGTAAGTAGAGCTTACATTGTAAGGTGGTACAATATTTGGGTCTGCGCATGGTTCTACAAGTAGTAGTCTTGAAGTGGTAGGCTAGAATCGTAATACAAGAATTAGCATCTTTTCTCCCGAATTAGGACAGTATTTAGTATTCATTTATAAATTGATAATATTGAGAATATAGCTTACTAGAGGTAAGTTTTGTTATTATTTAATAACAAAACTTACCTCTAGTAAGCTATATTCTCAATATTATCAGTTTTCATTGACAATGTTATTTGAGCCACTGAAGATGAAGTAAACTGAAAAAACAGAAAAGCTTTATATATATATATATAGTCAGGTGTCAAAAATGAGAAATTGGAAAATTGTTATCGGATATCAGATTCCAGTTAAGTGTGGATGAATAATTATTATCTAGTAATTTAATTTTAATTAATCGTTATTATTTGACTTAATACCATAAAATGTGTAACTGCTTTATTTATTTGCAAAATAAATACTGGAAAAAGAATAGGTACCAAAATCCTCTTTTATGCGCACCACATCTAATGTTCCATTAACACAATTTGCCGCAAAATGCTTGGAACATATTCATAATACTGCTGCTGGTTTTATCCATTTATGCTGGTCCATAACTTTTTAAGGGCTTAATTTTTAGAAAGTCTGTAAAAAATAATGCTAATCAATTATCATTGTTCATTGCTATAAAATAAATAATATCAAATTAGGTATATTTTCTATTGAAACTGTAACTTACTATTTTTATTATTCCTGTATGCATGTTAATGCCATAGTTACGGTACACAATTTTCAAGTTTACTCTCGTGAAATACATCTAGAACACTGTGATTTGATATAAAAACATAGTAACAATATCTGTATTCAAAATAACGAGACTATCAATAATTTTCGTCTCAATTTAGTTTATGAGTTTATATCGATAAAACTTAAAATACTATAAATAGGGGAGCAGCACTACGATTTTATGTAAACATTCAAAATATTAACTTTTCCGAATAAATAGTTGTAATTAGTAGTTTGAATGATGGATAATAGCGGAAAACGCAACATGCATTCCTTTTAAAACGTAATTAACTTTAAAAATTAACATGAATATTGGAAAAACGAAGACTAACCTTAAAAATGTCAATCCTTCGTCATTTCTTCGAGAATTTGAAATACATCACATTACAAATACACTTTGTCATGTTAGATTTGCTCAAATAATTAATCAAATACACCCAAAAGTCACAAAACACACACACTTTACTTTAAAACTAAAAATAATTCCGAACAAGAGCTATTTGACAGACAAAGTACCTAATGAGAGTGAAATCATAAAATGGCGTTGTGTTTAAAATGTGCTTTAAGACGAAGCTTATTAAATTCACGAAAAATATCAATATAAAAATTGGAAGCAATGACGTATATATTCATTACGTAATTCAATCCATTACTTATTTACATAATGACGTTTTAAAACGAGACAGATATGTTTTTGTTACCGAGGTACATATATTATATTTGTATAACGAAAAAATATATATGCAATTTAGTTCATATCCTCTACCTTTCATAAATCATTGTTGTCACCCGAGTTCTGCCGGTTCCACGTCTTCTTTTGAATGAACCTGTCTCCATAAACCTTCTGTAAACTCGGGAAACCGTAGACTTGTTTACATTTAAATCTGCAGCCAACGCAGCAAAGCAGCAAGGCCTAAACCAACGAACAATAGGCTTGTTTCCACTAAGAATAAATCGGATGGCTTAGAGTTTCTAATGATTAACCATGATAATTAGTGAACAAGAAAACAACTTTTTTATTAAAATAATAAAAGATTATTAATATTTTTGGAAAATAAAATCGACATAATGAGGCGTTTTATCACGTGACATTAAACACCAATCAGAGAAGCGTGACGTCACACCTCGCGAAACACTTGTAAGTTGTAGCTGTGATTTTCGGAAATCAAAATTATCGAGAGTTGGCAGTACTCTTAAATATATGACAGCAAAAGATTTATCCAAGGGCAGCCCTCTTTTACAACCAAATTCATCGGTTTTGCTGAAGATTTTAGAAATAAACACAGAAATAAAAATTGTGGAAGCAGTTGATAAAGTAAGAGCATCTTGCCTCCTTGCCATTTCTAACCACTTTCTTCGTATTTGTTTATTGTTAGGTACATATATGAATAATTTGTTTGGCGTTTTTATCGTTGTTCTTTTACATTGAGGCACTACACAATATTTATAAAACGAGGAATTCATTATTTAATAAAAAACAATTGACTGTCATAAACAAACACGGCTGTTTCGCGAGGTGTGACGTCATTCAAGACGCCATGACAGTCTTGGCCTTTTTCGCGGTCGATTTCAAGTTAATTTCTAAAAACTCCAAAATACTAATGTAAAAGACCTATTTTTCTTAAAATAATATATTTTTGGGGTAAAATAGATGCTAAGCAATAGTTTTAAACGAATTTCCAAATTTTATCAACTAGCCTATTGTTCGTTGGTTTAGGCCTTGCTGCTCTAGAGCAACAATTTGTGCGGCTTTTTCGGACGATACGTCCATATTCGTGAGAGAAAAACGTGTTTAAAATGAAAACAGACTAGCAATTAAACAATTAGTAACGATAATTCAACATGTAACAAAACAAAAAAATAACCATCAATCACAACATTAACGTAACAACGAGAAAGTAAATTGACAAGATTTCTTCTATAGAATATTTTCTTTCTTTTGTGACAGTACTATATTTAAATTTGATTTTGTTTTTGTGTTTATAAACCTGCCTTTATTTTCCCATAAATGTAAGAAGTTTGCATATTTCGTAATAAAATTTGATTTAATGTGTTCTTGATCATTGTTTGATCATTGATTGTCACTATGATGCAGTTTATGTGTCCACCAGTGTACTTTATTTCTTGTAAAAACGGTTTGCGACTTGTATTAAAAATTGTGTAGAGAAATAGTTAAAATTTTAGCCTAGTTTTAAAGGCGAAGGAAAGCGAATTTATTTTATACTTTTTTGTGAATTTTTATTTTAAAAGTAAGTTTAATTTTTTGTTTCAAATAATTAGCATTGTTTGTTATAGCGGCGACAGAAATATATCATCTGCGAAAATTTTAACTCTCTAGCTTGTGACAGACAGACGGACGAACGGACGGATAGACAGCGAATTCTCTGTAATAGGGCACCTACCTTTGACCCTTTGAGTACGGAACCCAAAAACAACGCGTCTAACATGTTTTAAAACTTTTACGCTACTTATGTATGATCAAAGGTTCCCGCGGTAAAACTTTGTCAACCTGTTGCTTGCGGTGCTGTACGTTTGTGCCATGGCGTCACAGTTCTGCTAAACATCCAACCCGGCATCAATTAAGGTACAACCTACATATTTTTTAAATTAATCTAAACTTATAATTATAATATTATGGCGATTGCTCGAGTTCAAATGTATCAAATACCCATAATACTTCTCCCGCCACCCAAAACGTTGCAAATAATAATTTCGCTCTCGTTTTCTTTGAAAGTGGACTCACCTCTGTTTCCTCTGTGCTGTGTAGTGCTGTGAGATGAGATTCGTGTAGAAATTCTCGAGGGTCACCTTTGCCTTAGTGGTCTCGTCGAAGGTGTAGCCGCTAAAGCGGATAATGTCAGAGCCCCTCATCTCTAGCACCCCTAGAAAAAAAAGAAACAAAATCATACTTTCAAAAAAAAAAATGACAAACATAACGGATCATTCTAAAAATTGGAAAGGTAGAATTGGAGAACATTAACCTGCAACTGTCAATTTGGTTGTATCTGTAAGATATGGAGGTTGCAGGTTTGGTATATCGTCATTTGATACACTTGTGGAAGCCTCAGGTGGTATAGTCTCTACATCGAAGGCTTTGAAATACGACTTGATCCAGCTGAGCGACATAGTTTAGGAATACAGGGGAGCTTTACGAAAGCATCTGAAACCATAATTAGTATAATCGACGTCACGTGCGCCTTAATTTTCACATTAGCGTTGTTTAACACCGCGATTGTTCAGCACACTGAGCTAAAATGTACGGCTGCAGAACATATTGATTTCACGTGGTCATGATTTATAAAAAAATTGAGCGAGTTCGGGACAGTTAAGGCTCCCGAGTGCCGAAGAGGAAGCCTTCGCGCTCGCCCGTCCCCTCTGGTCTGCCGTTGCGTTATCATAACTGGGCGCTTACACCCAGTACGACGTATTGAATTATATAAGTGCAATCTATAGGTGATTAAATCTTAGATTTTAATCGCCTTATTGGCGATGTTAATTAACAGATATATTAGTAAAAACAGAGGACAAAAAGTTTATGAGCAAACGAAAATGTACCTAAAATAAATATAATATTATTTCCACCGACGAAAAACATTGACAAAGAAGTCAATTCAAGTCAAAGTCTCATCGTGTTAAGGTAAGACAATTTCTCACCGCTGTTTAAACAATAAATAAAATATAAAAGACATACTTAGATATTATAATATGCGTAATTATCAGATTACACAACTATAATGTTGTCGTGCGATATAACAATTTTCCGAGACAAAAGGGCGAAAGCGAATAGTAAGATAAAAAAGTTGAACTCGGCACTCAGCGAACACCGCGCTGAAGTGAACTAAACCGTAGTTGGTAAACTTCATTTTTCGACCACTCCAAGAATTGTTTCGCACGGTTTTTGACACCTGAATATTTCAAAGCGATAATAATCAATAAAAAAAGCTCGCGGGATCAGTGTTTTCTATGATAAACCGACTTCCAAACTAAAAATACAGGAAAAAGTATGAAATAAATCTTATTTTCTAAATAATTCCCCTTTTAGATTCGGCTAAAATTTTAACTATTTCTCTACACAATCTTCCTAATTTTGAAGTCGGTACCAGCCCAAACAATATCCTACAATGTTTTATAGAACTCACGTTCAAATTTGCTGGGTTAAGCTTTTCGCACGCCTTCCTCAACTTGAATTTGCTGAGCTTTTAATGAAAGCTTAAATTCCTTAAAATTATGCTTTGAAATACATTAAATTAATGATAATATGAGCAACACACACTACCATAGATTTGGCTCACACAGTTACACACACGTAGTGTATTCATAAGTGTCAATACCAAAGATTTCAAAACTAAAGATAGGTTATTTATTTTATTTATTTATTTATGGACCAAAAACAGTTTTGCATCAAAAATAGCATAGAATAACAAAATTTATTTAAATTCACAGCTAGATACAATAACTAATTATATTAGGCCTCAACATGCATTGGAACACTATTTTACACTAAAAATTTAATTACTATATTACTAATATTATAAAACAAGTATAAAACAAATAATCACAACCACTAAATCGAAAAATAATACAGAAAAAATTGTATTTAAAAAAAAATTATAACATTTTTTTCAACAACTTCATAAAATTGCATTGCTTATGTCTATAGCTAAAATATTTTTACAAGATAAAGATACTTATGTATTAAAAATTACAAAATCACATTAAAAATTACATTAAAATAATCATAGATAAAATAAAATTTGAATTTAAATAGGTAATAAAATCATAATAATTTACATAAAATCATTTATGCTGACTAAAGTTATCTGGAACGTGTTTAATTTTTCTAAAACAAACTTTTCTATTTTTGTTAGGCTATCAAAATAAACATCAACCTGATCTGAAATACTATTTACACAAGTTTATAAATCTGGAAAAGGGAGAATTTTTACGAAGATTCGTGCGGCATGTGTACTTTGAAAGCAAGGGGACTGGATAACGTATGACGTATATTTGACAGAACAAATCATTTTTTTTTTATATTTATATATGGCATCGGCTTATAAGAATTTGCCAGTGTCAAGTTAAAAAGGCGGGAAATAGAACTTTCGTTTCAATTTTCAACACCGTATTCCTATATCGTCAAGTCTAAAATCTAGTCAAAGTCCAAATATATAGTCAGTACAGTCTATGAGTCATGTCAGTCGATTCAGTAAAGTGGTAGAAGCTTTACTGAAAGTTCCTAGGGAGTTTTGGCGGGAAACACAAAATAGCACGTTTTTAGAAGTTGTACCACTTGCCCGCACTTGTGCACGATAATGAATATTTAATGGTTAATATTCTACCAATATTAAACATTAAGAACCGAAATAACACAAATTTATGAAGTTTTACAAATTCCACAACATCACTCATTGTACTCCCCGGCAAAACTAGAGAGCAAATCTTCATTCAAGAAAAAGTTACGTCATCTTGGTTTTCACCATACTTCAAATATCAGCCATCGAGATTTCACCACACCTTAAATGTAAAATGGCCCCGAATCTCCAAAAGTGGGGCCATTTAACGTCTATAACAATATACGTCTATAGTCATTGTCTATGAATTTTGACGTTCGGTTTCATCGTGAAAAACATGAGTGAATTTTTATTTTTTGTAATTTTAATAGAACTGGACTGATATTCTTTTAATTATTATATTAATAAATATTATAGTTTATAATTATTATCGCTACCTCAGTTAGCTCCTACTATATACCGTGCGTTTGGTATAATTTTATTACACGTTGACTGACGTCTTTGTCAATATGTCACAACATTTTTTATTTTTACTTTCTTATATCTAAGAAGCAAAATAATAAATAATAAGGTATAATTCGATACCTTGGGGTAGAAAGAGCGTAAAAGCCAAAACCCTACTTTACAAGAGAAGCAAAAAACAAAACAGAAAAATAAAAATATCGGTTGTCTGTAAAGTCGGTTTACTGGCGATAGTTGAACGTGACAAAATCAACAACAACAACAAAAACAACGACAACAACAACAACGACAATAATAATAATAAAAAGCGAGGTAACGCTGGTACTTGGTAACGGTAACAGGTAACGGTACTTGGTAACAGTACTTGATAATGCATGAGTTATGGTTTTTTCGTGCATGCAGCCGGCTCCATCGAATTATAAGACGTTATCACGTCAAAAATCGACTAAAAAACTTATTTTCTTGTATGTAGGTACCTATATTAACTCTTTTAAGTGACATATGTAATTTTTTTATGTTCTTTGCAATGGAATAACTTATATTATTGTCAGTCTCATAGTTTTGAAGTTATTTTGGACTTACAACCACAGTTTTCTGTAAAAATGGTTTATACAACTCATATTTCTTTCAGGTATTTCATTGTTATGAGTCGTAACTAGAAGTAGGTCGTTTTCATTGAGTTTAAAGACCACGATCAAAAATTAAGAATGTCGTAAAATCACTTATACTGCACCTTATGAATATGTGGAGTCGTAACTACAGTAAGTTTATACCAATATACATATATACCTAGTCTTGCTATAAATACTGAAACAAAGAAAAAAAAATTCTATTGCAAATAACATTTATTACTTTTACAGTCTGTTAGTTTAATACATAAATATAAAACAATTTAAAATATAAAAAGCTTATTCGGAGTTCGAAATGGTCTCCATTGGCTGCAATTCAGTCCTTTAAACGTTGAGGCCAGTTATCAATAGAAGTACGCACTCTTTCCATGGTAAAATTCTTCACCGTCAATGGTACGGATTGTTTTAGAGACTTCAAATTATCATGGCGCTTAGAGCAAGCCGTACTCTCTACAACTGACCATAAATCATAATCCAACGGATTAAGATCGGGACGATGGTATCTTGATACACTTGTGCCGATGTTTTGATACCCTTTTCACAAAAGTATGGCTCAGTCACTCCTTCATAGCTAATACCCCACCAAACCATCACTGAAGACGTGGGCAACGTTGCACTCTGTCGACAAATTGGGAAGCTCCCTTAGAGAGCTTAGATTTTAACAAACAAAATGACCGTATTTATACGGTCATTTTGTTTGATAAAATGTTGCTCAATTGTAAAAAAAAATGTGAACTCCCTTTGCGTACCGCTTCAGTAGTTGTTTCGATTTTACCACCCTATTCTTTTTTAAATTATCAGTTAAGAAATGACCAGTACGTCTCTTATAGGCTGTAATTCCTAAGTCATCTTTTAAAATACGCGACATGGTTCTAGGTGCTATCTTCATCTCCCGAGATAAAAACTTTTGCTTTCGGACTGGATTTCTTCGAATTCTTTCCCTTACTGCTTTGACCACCTTTTTCGTACGAACACTACGTGGATGACCAGATCTTTTTCTGTCACAAACAAAGGAGGTCTCATTATACCTATTAATAGCCGGGTACACAAACATTTTATTAATACTAAGCGTATGGAGAGTTTTAAAAATTGCATTTGGCTCCATACCTACCTTGTGTAATGTCCATTCACGAATCACCATTCATTTTAATATCGCAAAATATTGTACAGTGTATTGGCGCCAAAATGAGAAAACTCTACGAAAAATCATATAAAAATGACAGATTCCAAATTCAAATGTAATATTTTGTTTATTTTTAATTGTAACAGTATTTATGGCCAGACTAAGTATATAAAGTAAAGTGGTGTTAGTTACACTATTTATAACTCAAGAACAGTTGAATCGATTTGGCTGATAATTGGTGCGGAACCAGGAGACAGACATAAGATACTTAAGTGCTCCGCCGAGTCTGTCTGTATGTATGTTCGCGATAATCTCAAAAATTACTGAAAGGATTTTCATGCCGCTTATATATACCGACAGAGTAGTTCCTTAAGAAGGTTTATGGAATGTTTTATGGAAATTGTTTGATTTATGACGATAATTATTAAAGGTGTCAAAAAAATCAAGCCGTCTGAGAACTTTTATCGAAAACGCTGCCTAACCTAACCCGTTGGAGATAAATAACAAAATATTGTATGGTGGGATTGTTTCTCTTTTATAGGTCTACAAAAAAGTCCGCAATCGCATAGAGATGTCTATCTTTTATGGATAGGTTACTATACCCATTCTAAGTTTAAAAAAATGATCAGAAATAATGTGGTATTTTCAAAAGTTATTCAGACAGATACAATTTAATTATCCTTATCTAGGAGATTATAGTTAAATAAATTAAAAATTACGTGTGAAAATGTATTACAAAGTATATATTTTTACTCTGTGCTATTAGGTATTATATTGCAGGTATATTTGCTAAAGAAGTTTTTTGCCACGAACACTCTCCCACGCGGGCGAAGCTGCGGGCAAAAGCTTAACTAACTTAACTAGAAACTAGGGTAACAAAAACCATCATACTTAAATACCCCTGCTTTACCTACTTGTATCTATGGGGAAAAAAATACAATTTTAATCAGTTATTAAATCAAATTTAGACAAATTTATGAAGTGATTAATTTTCCAAGAACATAGTATCAAGTTCTTTTTACTCTACTGCGCGACAAAAAGTAGTGGTAATGTGTCTATCAGCCTATGTTTGTGTGTTTGCACCTGGGGCACTATTTAAACCAAACGCGTTGGCCGATTTTGATAAAAAAACAAAAATTTAAAAGTGTAAAATAAAATAATTACAAAAGAAACCCGGCTGCGTACCTAATGAAATAAAATGGAAAAAAAGAAGTCCAGTAATCGAGACATTCTTTATCGAATATTATTCAATAACTATAGCTACCATTGAAATAGTTTCCTGATCGATACGTTCAAAAAGAAGACCCATCAAAAATCCGGCTACCTTATAAGAAATGGGTCCTCGATCCCGATAATTAAAATGATTATGTTCCCTTATGGAATGTTTTCTTTTTAAATGTATCGATCACTAAACTATTTTAATGGTAGGTAACAAAAGTCTCGACATACTGGACTTTCTTGTTTTTTTTTTTAGATTCTACGAAGTTCTTTTTTTAATTTATTTATAATTTACGTTTAAGACAGTAACGTTCAAAGCTTTATAATATTTGTTAATGCGGCAACAAAATAGGAAATCACTGTTAGTTATGTTAGTAATATTATGCTTAGAACAATCATTGAGATCAAAGTTATCACCAGTTATCTAGGAATCAATATTATAATATGATAATTAGCTCTGGTATCAACTTGAGTCGTATTAAACATATAAGCAAGGGGTTATCTGAGTGAATAAGCGGTAGTCCTGAATGCAATAAGAAATTGCAATATGATTCAAAATATAAGGGCGAAAAAGAAAAATGAGTCAAGTATCCATCTTATCAACTACTTTAAAGAATCACCTTGCCTCATTCCTAATAAGATAACGTTATAATTTTGGTGACCTTAAATAACGTCTGAATACAAAAAATTACTAAATGGTCTGTAAACTATACTTTTGCGGTAATATACGATGCAAAATATTTTCAAACGCGTATCTTTAAAGTCTGAGGAGTTCTATTCAGTGCTTTTGGATCCAGGGTATACCTTAGTGCAGAATCTTACTTTTTATAGCATATGCTTGTGTTACTTCAGAAAAAGTCAAAATTACTATATGTGTCCAAATAAATTTCGAGGAGTTCCCTCGATTCCTCATAGATTCCATCATCATGTTTCCACTTTTGTGACTAATGAAACAATTTCGATTTATACCCTTTACAACAAAAGAATTTTGCAAATACGTCCATAAACGGCACGGCATAAACGGTAATGTTCAAAGATATCAGTATCGGTGTAAAATACTATGAGAAGTATCTTTTATATCATCATAATGTGATGTTTAAGTTTATGTTTATGATGTGATGATGGTGGTGATGATTTTAATTACTCTTATTGACATAGTGGCATATGCTGGCAGTTATTTAAACAACGCCGAAATCCCCAAACATGTATATATAAGGAATCAGAAGTTCTGTTCAGTACTTTTGGATCCAGGGTATACCTCGGAGCAAAATTGTATATGCTTGGACTACTTCAGAAAAAGTTGAAATCACTATATGTGTCCAAATAAATTTCGAGGAGTTCCCTCGATTCCTTATGGATCCCATAAGCAGGTTAACACTTTGATGCCCCCCTTCTTAAAGAAATCAGCTGGATGGGAGGCAACAAATTCTTCAAAGGCATTTTGTACTGCCTCTCGGGTATTGAATTTTTTTCCCGCCAAGAAGTTATCCAAATTCTGGAAAAAATAGTAGTCTGTAGGCGCAAGGTCTGGTGAGTAGGGCGGATGACAGAGAGCTTCCAACCCCAGTTCTTGCAACTTGGAGACCGTCTGCTGTGCAGTATGAGGTCGCGCGTTGTCGTGCGGGAGCAGCGGAGACGAGCGAGTGACCACTGCTGGTTGAAGATGTGCCAGCTTCTCCATAATTGTGTTCAGTTCTTCATAGTACACATCTGCAGTAATGCTCACCCCGTTTGGTAAGAAGCTGTGATGAATCACAGTCTTCGGACGACCGCGAGGTTCATTTTTCAGGTTGAAATTTCCAGAACGGAAGCGAGCAAACCAATAACAGGTGGTGCGTTGGTTTGTAGTGTTAGCTCCGTAAACGTCGTTGATATTGCGTGCAGCTTGTGCCGCGTTGCTGCCACGGCGGTACTCATAATCCATAATTACTCGAATTTTTAACGTATCCATGATGAAGAAAAATATTGAAATGCGATGAAAATGTAACACTAATCAATAAACAAATGACTACTTTTGGAAAACAAATCCATGTTTATAAATTAAAATTAATTTGAAATTACAATTCTTAGCCAAACAAAAATTATTTTGATTTGAAATGGCCAGTACTGCAGAACGGCAATTTCATAGGTAAAGACCTATTATATACAGCTGAACCGCCGTATAACCGCCTCCTTTCTTTGGAAGTCGGTTAAAAAGTTTTCAACTATGGATCCTGTCCTTACCTAACCGGGCACTGAATTCCACAAAAATTGGTATAATTAAACGTGTCTTTGTTTGGAATTTATAAATACACGCCACTCATAATCAAAATTAACAAACGACTATTGCGTCGTTTGTTTGTCGTCAAAATTATTTTGCAAACATTGAGAAGTTTGCAAACAACTTTAACTTCACGTGTACACTCAACATTTTGTAAAGTTACGTATTGAAACCCATACCAACGATTTTTATCGATTTTAGAGCCTTTTATAATAACAGTGTAGAGAATAACCTATCCAACAAAAACATTTCCATGTACGACGAGACGAGATTAAAAGATTTGCACTGTCAAAAGTTATCAGATCACATCATCTAGAGCGAAGCTTTTGACTCTACAACTGTCTAATCGACAAACTGCCTTTCGTATCAAACAGCGATACTGGTCCTACAACTATCTGTGATATCTTGTTGGATTCGGAATGACGTCTAGAAAATTGTGCTAGAAACATAGACTAACTTTTTAACCGACTTCCACAAAAATGAAGCGGTTATGCATTCGGCTGTATATATTATGTATATACTACCAAAAAGTAAAATTTTGCGCCAAAGTATGTCCTGGATCCAAAAGTACTGAACAGATCTCCTCACACTTTAAAGATACGCGTTTGAAAATTTCGGCATTTTTTAAAGAACTGCAAACATATTCCATTACGGTAATCACCATCATCACACCATACATCATCACATTATGATGATATAATAGGTACTTCTCATATTATTTCACACCGACACGGATATCTTTGAACATTAGTCATTATTTTGCCGTATGTGAACCTATTTGCAAAATTGTTTTGTTGTTGTAAATGCTATAATATGAAATTTGTCCCTTAGTCACCAAAGTGTCCTGATGAAGATCCATGCTAAATCGAGGGAAGTATTCGAAATTTATACTAATAGCACTACATGAAACATGGTTGTTGCAGGAAGAAATTCCAAATCTGGGTACTAACCCAGATTTGGAATTTCTTCTCTCTCTCTCTCTCTCTCTCTCTCTCTCCATCGATAGTATCGATGGAGAGATTAATTACACAGGAACATCAGCTGTGGACACGACCGTGGGTATACTTCGTGGAAGGCTCCATGGAGGTGTGGCCATGATACAATGGAAGAGTACAGTTTTTCAACTAAAGACCGACCTATTGTAGTGATGAGCGTATATATGCCTACCGTATCTGTGACAAATCTTACAGAATTTACTGACTGTTGTAATTCTAATACACGTAAATTAAAAATCCGACGTGAGTATGTAACACTCTATTGTCATTTAGCAAAACATACACACATAACAGTGCTCACAATACAAAAACTGCACATAAAAACTAAATCACAAGAGTCCCGGTTAAAACTTCTTATCCCATTCAAAAATGTCTACCTTTATTTTTAATTTTCGTTTTTCCTTGCAACCACACCCTAGCAACCGCGCGCAAAAGGAACCGATTAACTTTTATGAGGAGCAGTTATGGTGTGAGCTAAATACCGGCCTTCCTGGGAGCGTCGACGGCGTTAGCGATCATAAGAGGTTTGCAGATATTTTCAAGGAGCATTTTACATTGCAACCAGTGGTGGGGTCGTTAGTTGAGATGTCCGATGCTGATCATCCTAGTGGGACACTACAATTTATTGTTAAAGCCAAAGAGATATCCTCTTTGATCAAGAACATTACAAAATGAAAAGTCCCCAGGACACGACGGCCTTAGCATCGAACACCTCCAACACGTTGGACCCCATATCTCTAGAGTTCTTGAATTGTTTTACTCATTATGCGTGAGTCACAACTACCGTCCTGCGGACATGCTACGGACAATAGTTGTTCCTATTGTGAAAAACAGGACTGGAGATCTTGCTGATAAAAGCAACTATAGACCTATCACGTTGGCCACAGTTGTTGCTTAGGTGTTTGATGGTGTGCTGAAGTCACAGCTTGAGAGTCACATAAATTTACACCACAACTAATTTGGTTTTAGACCCAAACTGTCTACTGAGAGTGCAAAACTATGTCTCAAGCACACCGTTAAATATTATACAAATCGAAAGACTCCAGTATTTGTGTGCTTCCTCAACTTGTCTAGGCCATTTGACCTGGTCGTGTATATCCTTTGGAAGAAACTGGAGAACCTTAGACTGCCACGTGAGTGCATCGGAATATTTAGGTATTGGTATGTGCACCAGGTTAATAACGTTAGATGGGCTGACGCAGTGTCGGTGCGCCGTATCGGCTTCAGTGCGGTGTGAGGCAGGGGGGGTTGACCTCACCTACGCTGTTCAACATCTACGTGGACGCGCTGATCAGCTACGCGGATGACATGGTGCTGCTGAGCGCGTCTGTTTGCGGCCTGCGACAGTTGTTATAAGTCTGTGAGAGGTATTCCGTCGGTCATGGTCATGGTCTGAGGTACAATACGAGCAAGGGTCAGTTTATGGTATTTGAGTCTGGCGGTGCTAGGTGTCCCCAGAGCGTACCATCCGTGTGGTTGAATAATGCTCCCTTAGACAGAGTCTATGAATTTAAATACCTGAGACACATTGTCACCGCCGTCCTCAGGGATGTATATAGAGGCAGTTGCAACATTACAATTTGAAATATTAATTTTTATTTCGTTTTTGTTTCATGATCTTAACTTTTAAATAGTAATTTTAATTTATGTTATTTCATTTTTATTTTAATAAAAATAAAAATAAATAATTCTTAATTTATTACCACGCATGAATTAATTTATTAATTTTTTTTTGAATATGTATTGTGATATGATATTGTATTTTATTGTAAGTCAAATTTTGTGGGTCTATGATACCTGCAATAAATACATTTTATTTTATTTATTTTATAGTGATTTTGACTTTTGCTGAAGTATTCTAAGCATATGCTACCAAAAAGTAAGCTTTTTAGTACCAAAAGTACTGAACAGAACTCCTGAACACTAATCCTCTTTATATTTTTGAAGTTTTGGACAGCTTTCAAAACATGGAAAATTTTCTTAAATAGTCGGGTCAAAAAAAAAACATTAAAATTTTTAATTAAACGCGATCTTAGCTTTGTTGTAAAAATGTGCGGATCATTTTTTTTTAATTTTTTTATACTCCACATTATTATATTATTGGGACAGCGGCCTCGCAGTTGATACATAGTGAGTGCATAATATACGAACGTTATATAGTGCATAATGTTTTTAAAAACTCTACTCTAAGAGTGAAAACGTATGTGAGAATATCAGTATTAATATTTCTTAAATAAATCATGATGGTACTAGATGTTATGAACTTTGAAAGAATAAAAATAAATAAGTAACAGCTTAAATAACTTTATTCGTTCAGGAGTTATAGAGGCCTAACTGATAAAATGAGCTTCCTTGGAAAACATCGTACAAAAATAACGAAATAATGAGTTGACTACGGAACTTGGCAGGTTTTATTTAATACTAGCGCTTCGTGCGCACAAAAGGAAATCGCGCTGTAACCGTGCATCTTGTCGCAATAAAGAGTAGCCTATCTACATCGCCGTTGTATATTTTATGTCTGTTTCGACTTTTATCCAAATCGATCCAGTAATTTCGGAGCCAATTCAAACAAACAAACAAACAAATCTTGCCTCTTTATTATTAGTATAGACTAGTATCTGAAAGATGTTTTGTAAGTTGCTTACCATGAATGTTTAATATTAGGTCATTACATAATATGAAAATGGCGTTTTGTAAAGGAGGAACATAGTCGTTCTTTTTAAACATAATATATTTATTTCATCAAAGTATATACCATTGCTATCTATGCACTTTTGCAATCTCATAGGTAGTTTATGATTCCTTTGATTGAGACACCGGCACTAGTCCACCAAACACTCACAAGTAACTTTTTTTGAGTCAATTTTCGCTTGGGGCAGGCTTTGGCTGGTTCGCCAGGGTTCAGCCATTGCGATGAGCGTTTCCGACTATCGTACAGAGTCCACTTTTCATTACAGGTAATGATTTGATTTAAAATCCCTTCATTATTGTGCCGGTTGAGTAATGTAACGCAGCAGTCGATGCGCGTTTGTCCATTTGCTGCACTCAATTCATGAGGTACACACCTTTCAAGCTTTTTCACCTTCCCAATTTGCTGCAAGTGAATTAAGACGGTTTTATCTAACACCGCCGCCTGCAGCTAACTCGGACGTAGTTTGCGATGGATCCGCTTCTACAATAGCCTTCAATTCTTCATTATCAACTTTGGTCTCCGGCCGACCACGGGGCGTGTTCTGCAAACGAAATTCTGGTCGAAATTTCCGTAACGAAAACGTTGGAACCAAAAACGCACTGTGTTTTCTTTTGTGATACCGCCGCCATACACATCATTAATCCTTCAAGCCATTTGTGGTGCCACGGTTGAACTCGTACTCGAAAATAATACGACATTTTAAATTTTCCATTTTGTTCCGTGACGTAAAGAAAAAACCAAAAGAGGTAAAAACAAATGAATTACGGTTTTTGAAACACAAATGCATGATTAAATAGCGGTATAAATTTAAAATTGGAATTCCTAACCAAAGAAGATATATTTGAGATCAAAGTGGCTAGTACGACAAAACGCCAACTTCATATGTAAGGATCTAATATAATAGATAATAATAATTATTTAATAATATAGTAATTAATCAATATCATCACTGGTGATTGTTTAGTAGGTCCACAGATCGGTAATGCTTATTTGGGGAAATACCACGGCCTCTCAGAAAATTGGCATAAAATAACGCTTAAGTTTGTTTTGCCGAGAGTGAGAATAGCGGAGGCTTGTTTGTATTAATATCATTCTTAATATGTGGTAATAATAATATAACTAAAAAGAGAAAAAATATTAAGTATATTTAAACAAAAAATTAAAACCGACTTCCAAAGTAAAAATGCACAAAGAAGTATAAAATATAACTTAATCTACATAATTCCCTATTTAAATTCGTCAAAAATTTTAACTATCGGTACTATATTTATACTTTTTTCATTTTTGTGCATTTTTACTTCGGTTACGTATGAAGATTTGTTGTGTCAAATGTACGTTATAGCCCAGGGATGGCGAATCTTTATGTATTAACGTGCCATTTTTTAAAGAAATATTTAATGAGGTTGTGGCAACCCTTAAGTATTGCATCGTAGATTATAAGTATATACATAAGGTATTGTATTTCAGTTTGCCGCTAGTAAGTCAGTCGGGTCCCGGACACCAAAACTGTAACGCGTATTAAGTCACCAATAAATAATAATCCATAAACGGTGTCTCATTCATATTGGTGACCCCGACGTGATCGCGAGTGTGAGCAGTAAATTCGTGTGTGAACAATTTGGACTACTTTTTCGGACTAGCTTTAAAAATGTCAATACCGACGCTGGCCGGTCTGATGCCTACAGCGGCTAGTGCTCCAGAACTTTCTAACACAGATCCAGTGCAAAATTCCGTGTACATGTTGTCTCAAACATCGGCATCCATCAGTTCGGACCCGACTCACCCGACTGACTCAGGAGCGGTTTTTCAAGATATGGCCGCTATCAGTATTAATTCAAGACTTCCCGAATTTTGGCCCCATATGCCAAGGTTATGGTTTACCCAGATCGAACATACTTTGATACCACAAAAAGCGAGTAACGATATGAAGTTTCATATAGTGGTCTCTAAACTAACGCCGGATGCTTTGCAGCAAGTCAGCGATATCCTATATAATGACTCCCTTCTTCTGAAAAAATGAATCTTTCACAAGCTCGTATCTAGAGCTTGTGAAAGATAGACTACTGAAGGTGTACGAAGATTCGATTAATGAGCAGTTTAAGAAATTAGTTAGCGAGCTTGAGCTCGGGTCAAAGAAACCTTCGCAATTATTAAGACGAATGAGAGACGCAGGCCGAAATATGCAAATTTCCGAAGAAATACTCAGGAATTTGTGGTTAAGTACACTACCTACCACGGTCAGAGCGAGTTTAGCGGTGACACAGGAAACGAATTTGGACAAATTGACTGAAATCGCAGATAGCATTATGGAAAACATCAGTGTCAACGAAGTTGCTGCTATGAACGCTCCGAGTACATCTTCTAGTTTTCCGATCTCGGAAATATTAGCACAAATGAACAGATTAGCAGTGGAAGTCGCCTCCCTACGAACAAATATGGAACAAAGAGGACGTAGAAACTTCCGTGGTCGCGGTAGAGGAAATTATTTTCGACGATACAATCGGTCAAAATCGAGGTCATCAGCGAGGATTACCCCCGAGGATCCCAGGTGGTTATGTCGCTACCATTATAAGTTTAGAAACGCAGCGCGCTACTGCGAAAAACCCTGTAATTGGGGTGCTCAGCAGCAGGAAAACTAAATATGGTACGCTCGGAGGCGGACGAGTACGTACCCGCGACCAACAACCGCCTATGTATCACAGACACCCAGAACAATCTTCGATTTTTGGTAGACACGGGAGCCAACATCTCAGTAATTCCTGCTTCAATTAAGGACAAAAAGTGCGGTGAGTCAATTAAATATCGTTTATTTGCAGCTAATGGCAGCGAAATCCGTACATATGGTGTAAAATCACTAGTTTTAAAAAGGGTACAGGGGAAAAAGGATCATTGTCAAAAGTGAATCATTGTGAGAAAATGGAAAAAACTTAATTAACTTTGCATCATTATTTATTAAACAATTTACTACAGCAGCAATTAAATCTGTTTATTATAGTATATATTATAATTTAGTTTTGAATTCTTTATTATTTATTTACTTGTAATTAACTTAAGGATAAAGAAAATTTAGAAAATATTACTTGTAACAAAGATCATAGTCAACTGACATTGATCTTTCTTTCCAAGTTTAGTATTTATTTTAATTGTAGCACAATTTAATCAAATATTCTAGCTATTTGTAATAAAAATATTATAATTACTGACAATTTAGAAGATAATATTTAAATTAGCTTAAGAAATAAACACGTAAAAAAGATCATAGTCAATGACTTTGATCCTTATAACATGTACACATACGTCATGCTCCAAAATGACTGATAAAAGTAATGTTATTTTTTAGCTAACTGGGCATAAAAAAGTTGTGCTTCAGGTTTGCAAAACTTTTTTAAACATTGCAAGTTGTCATACTTTTCTTTAGATATTTTTCGTCGAAATTTTTCTAAGTGTTTTCGCCTTCCACACCCTATAACAGTTAGTAAATATAGTAGTACTAGTACTCTGACCCTCTAATTGCATAACTCTAATTAAATACCGCGAAAACCACATGTACGAAATAACAGACAGCCACTGACAGCCAGCTGTGAAACTAAAAAAGATCAATGTTCATAGACAATGATCTTTCTTTCTGAAACTAGGGTGACATTGATCTTTCTATGATACAGCCATACAATCTTTTTTTGAGTCCCTTGTGCACGATGATCGTTTTAAGCGTTTTTCGTTAATATGGACAGAAAGGTTTTTCATTTTGCACTAGATGGCATTATTAGTTTGTTTTTATCGAAAAGTTGACAATGATCCTTCTTCCCCTGTACCCTTATTTTAGGCTTAAAACGTGCTTTCCGATGGACTTTTGTAGTAGCAGATGTGTCTCAGCCTATTCTAGGCGCAGACTTTCTAGTTAACTATAAGTTACTTGTTGATTTAAGTACCAAAAAGATTATTGATCAAGTAACAAAGTTGAATGTACTTGCCATTTCGGTTTGTTCGACTCACGATACAATCAACACAATAAATAATAATCATCCATTTTATGATATTTTGAAAGAATTTCCGGACGTTTTAAAACCGGTATCTTTTAAACAAGTACCAAATCATTCAGTATGTCACTTTATTGAGACGTCGGGACCGCCGGTGCATACAAAAGCCCGACGGTTGCCGCTCGATCGTTATAAAAAAATTAAGGAGGAATTTTCTCTAATGCAAGAATTAGGTATTTGTCGCCCTTCTAAAAGTCCCTGGGCCAGCCCGTTACACGTTGTTTTAAAGAAAAATGGTCAACTACGCCCGTGTGGCGATTACAGACAGTTAAATTCCGTAACTTTACCCGATAGATATCCCATTCCACGCTTGCATGATTTTACATATATTTTAGCAAATAAAAATGTATTTTCACGTCTAGATATAAACAGAGCCTACCACGTCATTCCGGTACACGAACCAGATATTGAGAAAACTGCAATAATTACGCCCTTTGGCCTTTTTGAATTTCAGCGCATGCCTTTTGGTCTGCGAAACGCTGCACAAACGTTTCAGCGTTTCATAGATCAAAGTGTTTTATCAGAGTTAAATACTCCAAAGTTCATAAATAAATTAGGATCAAATTACTTCTTTGCTTATCTCGATGACATTATAATCGCGAGCGAAAATTTAGAGATTCACAAAAAACAATTACATGCAATTCTAAAAAAATTCGACGAGTTTGAAATAACAATTAATATTTCTAAATCCGTGTTCGGTCAGAAAAAATAGAATTCTTAGGTCACGAAGTTTCACCTAAAGGAGTATGTCCATTGCAGGAAAAAGTCGAGGCTATTATGAATTACCCAAAACCGGAAACCATAGCAGACCTACGTCGTTTTCTAGGAATGATAAATTTCTACAGGTCACATATTCCAAAAGCCGCGGAAATGCACTCAGAATTAAATAAATATTTACATAATGCGAAACGGAATGATAAGACAAAAATTAACTGGACGAAAAAAGCAGAACGCGATTTCGAACAGTGTAAAAGTAGCTTAAGAAATGCAGTGACGTTATCGCACCCGCAACCCCATACGCCGATAGCGCTCATGACCGACGCTTCAGGTTCGTGTGTGGGGGCCGTATTGCAACAAAAATTAGGTCAACATTGGGAACCTTTAGGTTATTATTCTAAAAAAATGTCAGACGCGCAACAAAATTATTCAACATATGACAGAGAATTACTAGCTATTTATTTATCGATTCAATATTTCCGAAAAATGATAGAGGGACGCCCATTAACTATCTTTACCGATCATAAACCCTTAACGTATGCATTTAATAAGAATAGTAGTGATAAAGAGATTCCGCGTCGCACAAGGCACCTATCATACATTAGCGAGTTTAGTACAGACATACGTCACATATCGGGCACAAACAACGTAGTAGCAGACGCTTTATCGCGAGTACAGACTATAGATTGCCCTACAACTATCAATTACGAGGAACTGGCTAAGGATCAGAATAAAGATGGCGAATTGCAATTACTATTACAACAGACAAAAGAGGCTTCGCAATTTAGGAAAATATATTTACCGAACTGCGAACAATCATTAATTTGTCATGTTTCCGATAAAAATAGTAGACTTTATTTACCAAATAATTATCGTAAAATCATTTTTCAATCACTACATAATATCAGTCATCCCGGCATCAGAACTACAAATAAAATTATAACCGAAAAATATTATTGGCCGTCAATGAATAAAGATATTTCAGTGTGGACAAAAGCTTGCATTCCTTGTCAAAAATCAAAAATAAATCGCCACACTATGTCAGAGTTAGGTCAATTTTCACCAAGCGATAGATTTCAGCACGTGCATCTCGATCTCGTCGGACCCTTACCTACTACGCCCGAAGGATATAAATATTTGTTAACTATGATAGATAGGGCCACCGGGTGGCCAGAGGCAATACCTTTACAAGACATTACTGCAGAAACGGTTGCCCAAAATTTTTATAATAATTGGATCGTACGATTTGGTTGTCCTTGTCGAGTAACAACCGATCAAGGACGACAGTTCGAAAGTTCTTTGTTTATACATCTTACAAAATTACTAGGTATACAAAATTACTTACAAAAAACTAGGTAAATTAAATTACGTACTAATGCATACCACCCGCAAAGCAACGGGATTATAGAAAGATGGCACCGAACCCTAAAAACAGCATTAAAAGCTAGACTTAACAATAATTTGAACTGGTACAAAGAATTGCATACAGTAATGTTTGGACTTCGCGCGATGCCTCGTACGGATACAAACGTCAGCACGGCAGAGTTAACGTATGGTACAAAATTAAAATTACCTGGCGATTTCTATAATAGTAGTAATAAAGAAATGTATGATCCGGATACATTTGTGAATCATTTACATCGCACCATCAGTGAGCTTAAGCCTAGGCCGGTTTTACAAAAGAATTCGAGAGCAATATTCGTGCATAAAGATTTAAAAACATGCCAACACGTATTCGTTAGACAAGATATGATTAAACAATCAATCCAACATCCTTACGAAGGGCCATATAAGGTTATAAGGAGGGGAGACAAATCATTTATATTAGATATTTTTGGTAAACAGACGTCAGTGTCGATCGACAGGCTTAAACCCGCTTACTTATTAAATATAGACGAACAAACCGAAGGGCAAAATAACTCTTATAGTAATGTTTTAAAGATAATGTTAGCGATGATAATGAAACTGGTCAACATAATGAATCCGCTACAAGCGAAAAGCTTATGACTCGCACCACACGCAGCGGACGAGTTACGAAATTACCTGTTAGATTTTTGTGAACTAATCAAAAGAATATTTATATATATATAATTATCAATTATAATTTGTTTTTATAACATATCTAAATGATCATAACAGTACCATCTTTAAGTACCTTCTATAATGGGTAAATCTGTAAGCAAACCTCAAGAAATAATTATCGCGCAGAACGGAGCGAACAGTGCTAGTACCAGTGATATTGAAGTATCTATAAAATTATATGGGTCCATTATGTTGGCTGTCCTCATATTATTTACACTCATGTTCCTGTACTTTTGTCTTAAGAAGTGTAAAGTATTAAGTGCAAAGTGGATGCAAAATCAGGTAAAAACTGTACACTCGGAAGTTCCTGTGGTTGCCATACATCAGCCTCAGACTCAATCTCAACCGCAAGTAGTATTAGCTCCTAGACAAGGATAATGTAATATTGCTAAAATTTATTTGTTAAAATTATTTTTGTAACCAGTTTCCTGCTGTGAATAAAATAAACTGTTGTAACATAATGTAAGTATAACATTACAGTTCTTAGAATAACACTGCGGTAGAGTCTACTATGTTATGAAAAGTATTATATTACATTTATTGTTTAGTTGTAATATGCCACTCTGCAAAAATTGTTTATGAATTGTAACTTTAGAACTTAGAATCAAACATAACAAATGAATGAATGTACATTTTAAACAGTGATTTATTTTATGCGATAAATTTTGTATGTCAAAAAAAATTTTTTTGGTAAAAGGGGGAGTATCTGTGGCAACCCTTAAGTATTGCATCGTAGATTATAAGTATATACATAAGGTATTGTATTTCAGTTTGCCGTTAGCTAGTAAGTCAGTCGGGTCCCGGACACCAAAACTGTAACGCGTATTAAGTCACCAATAAATAATAATCCATAAACGGTGTCTCATTCATAAGGTCATAGATGTGCCATCAAATTTTTCATTTCATTTTTCTTTGTATTTAGAAGTGTATTTAAAGGTTTTCGTCCCTGGCCAATTCAATATTTTGCCGCCCATTAAGCAGTCACGGATTATTAACTATAAAAAATTTTGTTTATTTTACGGGTTATCTATTAAAATCCTATCCTCTTCGGGAAAATACATAAAAATCAATAACCTAAAACCGAACGTCGATGCTAATTAATTTAATACATCAGCGCGAGCGAGCGGAGCGAGCGAGCAAAATTTTTTCTTCCTTTTTAACTTTAAACCTTAAAAGACTGTGTAATATAATTTCATCAATAGCCTTAAGGCTCCCACAGACGCGGGGGCCGATCGTTTCAGTTAGAACTGACGTCAGTTTAACCTGAACGAATTCGAGCACATACATGGAAAAACTCGCATCCGACCGAACTGACGTCAGTTCTGCCCTCTAATTAATAACGCCTAGATAGTCTTCAAACAAACGCATCGTAGATAGTAACTGTGACTTTGGAATTCTCTGCCTGTATAAATCTGCATCATAATATAATATTGTTTTCTTTTTAAATTGCCTTGATATGCACTTGAAAAGACTCGCTGGCTTTAGAACGTTAATCATTATGAGTGATATTAATATCAACATTAAGCCTGATAATAAGGACAGGCGTAGTGAGGAATATCTCAATTTACTGGCGGAGAATGGTCTTCTACCAACACATCTGTAAAAGTAACAAACTATGATAATGCCTCTAAAGATATAAATAATGATGGTTTTTCATATATTTTAAAAATTGACGATCCCAACATCGCCGTTGAGCGTCTGGTCTCGCATCTAAGAGAATCGTTGAAATTCCTAATAGAAAAAAAATCCTAATAGAAAACAAGTTATTAAGTCGTGGATCACAATTACTGGTCTCTTACGATGTATCGCCCATCGGGATGCACTTCATAAAAAAGTTAATTCTTCACCCAATAATGATATCATTAATACTACGTACCGAAGATACAGGAACTTCTGCAATGATTTACTACATCGACTAAAAGCTGAGTATCACAAATCTGAGATCAATAATTGTAAGAACCCTAAACAGACTTGGAAGACGATTAGGAAAATCACCAATACTACAAAATGTAAAAACCCCGCTAATGAGTTATTGAAATTAGATTCAGACGATCCTCGAGCATCTATAGATGGAGTTAACACTTACTTCGCTGGTATAGGTAGAAAATTTGCCGAGGACCTGAAGAGGACGAGAGATACCCGGGTCTCTAAGCATTGTGAAATGGGATCCTCTTCTAGTTCTGGCTCTTTTGCGCTGTATCCCACTGACAACACAGAGGTGGAAAACCTTATACATTCTCTAAAAAATTACTCGGCTACTGGATGGGACGGCATTCCTGCCCCCTTCCTTAAATCGATTGCTAAAAAAATTAAATAAATAAAATAAAATAAAAATATCTTTATTAAACACACAAGGGACATGACACAGCCAAATTTTAACATAAAACAAGTAAATTATACACTAACGCACTATATCATTCAAAGAATACGAAAAGAGACAGTTTTAAAAACACAGCTGATTAAGGCTATGCAATGCCCACACCATGTGTTTAAAGGGATGCCACTCAGGCTTCGACCGCGGCAAGCCGTGGCGCCTGATCTTCCGTGACCCCCTTGTAAGTTCGCGATCTCACGACGGCACACAATCATAATTATTGAGTTACAAAAATAAAAAAGGTACAAAAAAATAAATAAAAATAAAACACAACGCATATATACATATAATAGTATAGATTTAGTAATTACTCCAATTCTTACATAAATTATAAATATTTACTTTGGAAATGGCGTGTTCCCTGACTATTTTAAGTGAGCTGTTATTCACCCTATTCACAAAAGTGGGAGTAGAGACTGCGTAGACAACTACCGACCAATTTCAGTTCTAACTGCCCTGTAAAAAATTATGGAAAAGGTGTTACACACACGTTTGATGAACTATCTGATTCGAGATCAGTTGATATCTCAATCTAAATTACCGAATTCAACCAAAAAAGTCTACTGAAGACGCTGTTTCACACCTTGTTAGCCTCAAACATGGATAGCGGTAAAAAATGTGTTGGGATCTTTCTAGATCTAGCAAAGGCGTTCGACACTGTCTATACACCCATCCTAATCCAAAAGCTTGAGTCCATAGGTATAAGAGAAATTCCCCTCAAGTTATTTGAAAGTTTTCTATCAGACAGGTTTCAACAAGTAAAAATTGACGATCCCCTAAGCACTTACCGTACTATCACATATGGAGTTCCACAGGGTAGTTTTGGGCCCAAGTCTCTTCCTGGTCTATATAAATGATCTGTGCAACTACAAACCCTTTGCGGAAATATTTACTCGTATGCGGATGACACCGCTCTAATATTTACGGGAGAGACTTGGGCCGAAACACAAAGAAATGCTGAGGGTGAACTCAGGCACGCCATATCTTGGCTTCATAAAAACCGATTGACTTTAAACATTAAAAAACAAAATATCTAACTTACACTGTAACAAAAAAACGCAACCTGGACCACCTCCAGCATTAAAGCACACACCTGTGGAACGGTATACGGTATATCATTCTGTATCTGTCTTACACTTGAAAGACTTAGTGAAATTAAATATCTGGGAGTCAAGTTAGACTTATTTTATTTATCTTTATCTTGGAACGCTCACATAAACCTTTTTTCAGCACGTACACGAAAATTGACTGGATATTTAAAAACCTGCGTGACGTCCTTAAGCCTCAACTTCTGAAAACTGTTTATTTAGCACTAGCTCAATCTGTATTAGGCTATTGTACCACTGCATGGGGAGGCGCTTGTAAATCTAAAATTATCAAAGTTGAACGAGCACAAAGGTCGGTGCTCAAAGTAGTATTTAAAAAGCCATTTTGATATCCTACTAATAATCTTTATCAAGAGTCTCAAGTACTGTCGATCAGACGTCTAAATATCCTCCATGCTACACTGCATAAACACTCTGAGCTCAGTTTTGATTCTACTATACTGCTTAAACGAAGATCAGATAAGGTCTGCAATTTAACAAAACATCACTCTGTCTTCCTCACACGACACGTGTCCTTCCTCGCACCATATATCTACAATAAAAAAAAAACAGATTATTAAATATATACAATAAAACGCGTAATAAATGTAAAATAGTTCTAAAAAAAATGGCTATTAAAACTTAATTATAAAGAAACAGAATCTTTGATATCAACACTACAGTAACTAATTATAAGATATAATTTATTCATTTATCTCATTTACTCATGCCTCACACACGCGCACACACACACACATTCTTCATCTTTCAGAAAACTATGCTTAATTAAATATAATATAATAGGTCTTTACCTATGAAATTGCCGTTCTGCAGTACTGGCCATTTCAAATCAAAATAATTGTTGTTTGGCTAAGAATTTCAAAAATTTCAAATTAATTTTATTTTAAAAACATGAAATTCTTTTTCCAAAAGTTGTCATTTGTTTATTGATTAGTGTTACATTTCTTTTTCGTCATCACGGATACGTTAAAAATTCGAGTAATTATGAAATATGAGTACCGTCGTGGCAGCAACGCGGCACAAGCGGCACGCAACATCAACGACGTTTACGGAGTTAACTCCTACACGCACGCACGCACTACAAACCAACGCACCACCTGTTATTGGTTTGCTCGCTTCTGTTCTGGAAATGTCGACCTAAAAAATGAACCTCGCGGTCGTCCGAAGACTTTGGTCAACAATGACGAATTAAAGGCAATTGTGGAAGCTGATGATACACAATTTACGGCTGAATTAGCAGCAGCTTTCGACGTTAGCGTCAAAACAATATTGGTCCATTTGCGTCAAATTGGCAAGGTAAACTGGTTGTAACTTGACAAATGGGTGCCCCACGCACTCAATAATCGCCAGCGCGAAGTACGCGTCGAGACGTGCCTTGCACTGCTCAACAGACACACAAATGAAGGAATTTTGAACCGCATTGTTACCTGCGATGAAAAATGGATTCTGTTTGATAACCGCAAGCGCTCAGCAAGTTGGTTGGATCCTAGTTCAGCACCTAAACAATGCCCTAAACGAAAACTTACCCATAGAAAAGTGATGGTCACTGTTTGGTGGTCTAGCGCCGGTGTGATTCATCACAGCTTCTTACCAAATTGGGTGAGCATTACTGCAGATGTGTACTGTGCAGAACTGAATACAATGATGGAGAAACTGGCACATCTCCAACCAGCATTGATCAATCGCTCGTCTCCGCTGCTCCTGCACGACAACGCGCGACCTCATACTGCACAGCAGATGGTCTCCAAGTTGCAAGAACTGGGGTTGGAAGCTCTCCGTCATCCGCCCTACTCACCAGACCTTGCGCCTACAGACTACTACTTTTTCCAGAATTTGGATAACTTCTTGGCGGGAAAAAAATTCAATACCCGAGAGGCGGTACAAAATGCCTTTGAAGAATTTGTTACCTCCCGTCCATCTGATTTCTTTAAGAAGGGCATCAATAAACTGCCACTGCGTTGGCAAAGATGCATTGATTGCATGGGTGATTACTTCGATTAATACAAATAAAAAATACATGAAAAAAAATCGTTTAAATTTTTTCATACAAAACGGCAATTTCATAGGTAAAGACCTAATATTATGATGTTCTCCTCATATCCGCGGGTGGAACCTGGAGTCCTGAAATACAGGGTACCCTAGTTTAGGCTCCAGTTCACACGCTATTGATTTTGTAATGTTTGTACCTTTATTCTGTTGTGTGAAAAATAAAGCATTTTTATTATAATAATAATTATTATTATTATAGTGAAGCAAGCAACAGATAGATGTAGGCGCAAGCATTACATACCGACACGCACACAAATAAAACTTTATAGTTGTGGAGTGTGTATTCTTAAAATTGGAATAATTATTGTATTTGTTTTTCTTAATATCGTGAGATGTAAAAATATAACTTATATTTCATTTTAAACCATCTAAACACAATTTGTGAACTTTATTTATATTAAACTGGTATTAAGGGATATATTAAGGATTATCTTAATACTGGCAATACTTTAAATTGATAGTTAAAAAAATCAGAAAATATTATAAAACTTTGGTTTAGTTGAAACTATTAGTTAGCCATGAAAATTTTGAAATAAATTTATTTTAACTAGTAACACTTTCACAATTCACAATAGGGTAGCAAGATGGCAAAAATGTCGAGGCAGGGAGTACCAAGGGGAGTACAATAGGTCCCTGCTTCGTTTGACAGTTCTCATTTCATGGCATAAGTGAAAATGCACTACGTCATACGATTTGATTGGTCTAAAGGGCGTTTCATTCGATCTCTGAAGGACAAAATAGTTACTACTATTATATTAAGGACTATTTAGTTGGACATGCCCGTAGGCTTGCGCAATCCTTTTTGACATTTTAACTTTTTAAATTGTGTTTATAAAAAGTTGTAATGTCAAAATTATGACCATGACCAACTAAAGTTATAGTTCATAATAGCCCCGCTGATAGCCAGCACTGAAATATTTTGGTTGTTGGTAACTTTAGCCCTCGTATCCACGAGAGTTTTTTTGTGGTTGCGACTCTTTAGGCTTGCATGTTTTGCACTTTTAGACGATAATACGTAAAAAAGTTACAGTAAAATTTTTAATTTCTACTGCCAAGATGGCCAGTTATTTCCGTTCAAATCATAAAAAATGTTTTCCGGTTACTACGAGTATTCAGGTCAGAAATATTCTGTATAAATGGTTTAATTAGGTATACATTTAATTAAACTGTTCAGTAACATTTGTATGGATACCATGCCATTGTGGCATGTTGGCAATGAGTTGGCCAAGAGATTGGCCAAGGATGCTGTCGTCAGTGGCAATGTATTCCCCTACAATAATTACGCGCATGATTTGGCTCCTCATGCCCGGAGCTCACTTCTGAAAGCATGGAATGAGTCATGAAGCTTGAGCAGTCAAACAAAAGAATTACAGTACCAAATTATTCAACTAGTGATCCCAATAAAGCCTTGGTTTTCTAAAATTTTACTTTCTAAAAAGGTAACAACTTCAATAATTAATTATTAGAATGAGACTGGGTCATATTATGTGCATTCCAACGCATTATATGAGAATTGGTATTCGAAATGAGGTTTTATGCGACTGTGGAGAAATTGGCGATATAAATCACATTATTTTGTATGTGATCCCTGATCCCTGATCATTCCCATTTATATCATAACTTATCAATATTCCTATTCCATTTCCTACTTCTGTAAATTTATTACTTAGTTCAAATAATGTATACAATTGTTTATCGAATTACCTAACTCTAAATAAAATTAATATTTAATTTTTCATGCGTTTACATTTTAAGTTGTGTACAATAAAATGAATTATACTCATTTTATTTTATGTAGAAATTTTTTGTCATAAACTATTATAATTACCTTTTTCCCAAATTCCGTACATACCTACCTCTTAAACCTTCCGCCGTTTCCTAACCATTTTATTTGCGAAAAAAAAAATTGTCAGTTGCGACACCTGAAATTCTCGGAAATGCTTTACAATGTCACGCGATCCTTGACATCCAGACATTAGCTTTGACTATATTTTCTGTTTTGTGTAATAAGAGTTAGTTAAAATGTCGCGTTAGTATTAACCAATGCAAGATAACTTATCAATCGTCGTTTCGAAAAATGAGCTCAACAACAATGTACAGGAGGAGGGAGGGTTAATGTCTCCAAAAATAATGGAAACGAGATATTACGAGGGTTGCGGACGTGAAGGTCCTATTCGGTGCATTTTCCTCGCAGAATTTCACCCAATTGCAGGCCCAAAAATATCATGTCAGGTATGTGTAACTTAGTATCCATGAAACCGCAAAACACGTTTCCAGCTAAGACAAGAAACCTTGGGAATTTACTGCAAAATATTAGCAAATTCATGTGCAGTTTCACCCTCATTAAGTAAACTTTACCTACCTGCTTTTGTAGGGTACCTTTACAAGAGCTAAGCTTTGATTTATTGAAAGAGCAGGTTTGTCATTGAATTTAACTGTAAATGCAACGACCATAAAATACATATATAATAGTAGATTGTACATCAATTTAATGTAATAATATTATGTGTTTAGCTTTGAAAATGTTTGAAATAGTAATTCTTTTGTAATGCAATCAACTTTACTAGGTATATCTTATACTTTAAAAGAGATGGTCTTGTATATATATATAATCAGTATCGGTATCTCGGAAACGGCTACAAGTATTACCATGAAATTTAGTATGCCGGGAGTTTTGGGGGGATCTAGCTAGGTTTTATTCCTTAGAAACTATGCATTTTTATGCAATATATGTTTTTTCTTTCGTTGTTCTGATTGGTAGCTTGGTATGCGTACCTATGTATAATTTTTGCATTGTTTGAAAATTCTGAATGTGGTGGGTTCATATCCCAGTCAGATTAATATTTTTGTGATTCTTATTATTTCTTTTATATTTTTTAATTTATTTTTCATTATTTTATTGTTCTACTAAAACTCCGAGCAATGCTCGGTCTCCCAGATACTATATTATACAATATATAATATTATACAAAAACTAGGATTCCTATTGGCTATTATCTATATCCCTAAATACCTTGATTTCATCATAGTGTTTATGTGTAGGTATGTCAAATATTTTGCTTTTCACTTGTGAAAAGTGTATTATTTAACTTTTGATGTTTTGTTTCAGTTTCCGGAAGACTATATTTCCAAAGAATTGTTTGATTCAATCAACGCATACATTATCCCAAAGCCTCAAATACAAAAATGTACAATGACCATGTAAGTGAATATTCTAATTTATGGTGTTTTAGGTTAGGTTTACAGATATTTTTAGATATTTGCAACTTTATTTTATAATGTAATAAAATTTTTATTATGATATGTCATTAAAAGTACCATATTTCTTGAGTAATGGGAAACCCCCTTTAATTTATACTTTAATGAAGGACCATAAGTCATGCTGTTAAAGCTCTTATCAGCTGTAATTACCTAGTAATTTAATTTCCTTACTTAGTTCTTATAGTAGTGACAGTAGAACTAGTAACCTGCCCTGGCTTTGCAGGGGTGCAATGATGTATATAACACATATGAACCTTCCTCTTGAATTACTCTATCTTTTGCTGAAAATTGCATTAAAATTTGTTGAGTTCTTTAAAAGATCTAAGCAAACAGACAGCAAAGCAACTAACTCCTAATGAAAACAGATGGGTGTTATAAGTTGATGTGTCTGTCTGTGTGTGTGTGTCTGTCTTTGACATCATATCTCTCAAATGGATGAACCAAATTTGATCTAGTTTTTTTTTGTTTGAAAGCTGACATGATTGCGAGTGTTCTTAGCTATAATAGGCTAGATCAGTAATTCCCAAAGTGGTCCAGGTGGACGCCCAGGGGTCCACGGAGACTCGACGGGGGTCTAAGTTGGACGTGACGTTGGTTTTGTTTACGAATTTAGAAAAAAAATTAAACTTTTTTGTACTTACTTTAAGTAATATATAATTACTAAACTACACATAAAATATTATATATTTTTTACAATAATTATCAAGTAGTAATGCCTCAATATATCTGAGTATATTAATGAAACTAAATAGTTTTGATGTAGTCATCATCCCTGGCATCCCATCATTGGCATCGCTCACTGCTTGATAATTCGGGAGCTACATAATTTTTTTAATTTTGTTTATATATTATACTATGTAATTGTGAAGGTAGTTCAACAGTACACATTCAAAATTATATTAAAATATTGTAGAATACATAATACAAAACCACTTATTAGGCTTTGTAGCCCTGCTAATACATTTTGTCAATGAGACAATAAATTTTTTTTATTTCATCTCATATTACAAGATTGTTTTGTAATTTTTTCAGAAATGCCTTAGGTCACAAAATAATTGGCTATCCAATACGAATAGATAACTCCAGATACGAACGGAACATGTACATGTTCAATCTGTGTTTTGTCTGTGATAGCTGGTCTAAGACTGTACAATATGAACCTGTTGTGAAGAAACTGGGAGAGCATTTGGTAATTTCAACATTCTTTATTATTATTATTATAACTTGTTTAAGGGTACTGATACCAATGACAGCAGACAAGACAGACTGAAGGTTTAATGTAGTTGTCATTTCTCTCGGTTCCAATCTTTAGAAAAACAAATTAAATAATATTTTTTGTATTTGCATGAGTTTAATGTTTTATTTATTTAAAGTCTTAAGTTACATTTGATAATTTACAATAATGCCTACTTTAAATAATATGTTTTTTTTTATAATACAGACAATAATGGAGGAGGAAACGAGATTTGTGTCAAGCAGTTCCACAAAGTTGCCAACTCTCCTAGCGCATTTGCTACATGACCTCAATACATATAGGAAGGCAACCTTAGTGGGTAAGTGGAGTTAACAATTTCACAATATTTACCTAGTTGTTAATATTTTTTTATTGTTGCTACAATTCTAAAACCTAGATTCGATATAACCATTATTATTATTTATTAGCTGTCCCAAAAAATGTTTTTCTGTCTTCAACACTTAACTGGAATAAATAAATAACTACACCCACAACCTATACCTTATACCTGCCAATATCTCTCACTGTTTAAATCTTCCCTGAACTTCCACAACTATTCCAAGACCAAAATAAGCCAAGTCGGTCCAGCCGTTCTCGAGTTGTAGCAAGACATTGGAATTGCAATCCATTTTTATATATAAGAAGATTATACAAATATATTTTTTCCTCGTCTCATCTAGAAGGCGACACAGTAATGCATTTGAAAGTGCTGGAAGTCCGTAAAGATCCGAGCACAGTACACGATTACGATGTGCCAGCCCTTGTGGCATCAGTCGGGCTGCCTCGTCCTGGCAGGCAACCACGAATAGCACCACCAGAGGGCACCGAGACGATACAGAACCAAGAGCATTTAGATGTGGAGGACGATGAGGCTTTCGAAGTTGATATAGAAGCTGAGTGGGACTTAACTACAAGACAAGTGAGTTTATAAGAATTTTTATCATGGTTAATCATGGTTAAAGGCAGAGGCTTAACATTCGTATTCCAGAGGCGGGTCTGTCGTCAATGGTGAAAAGGTGAACTGTACTCCAAAACAAATTAGCTTTTTGCAGATTGGCTGAATTTTAAATCTGTATACACATATTTTATTGTTTTTAATTATTATCATGTATCAACAATTGCGTCAGGAAAGAACATAAAATTTAAGTCATTTACTTAGTAACAAAACATAATAACATCATATTACTATTATTAACCTAAATAATATTAATAATGTGTTTTTCCATCTTAATTGTTATTTTAATACATAATGCATTCCAGATTCTACCTAATATCGATGGGTACAACCATGTCTCGAAAATTGCCTCCGATACAAATGTTGAAAAAACACTTGTGAAGTCTTGTATACAGAATTTAGTTTACTATGGTGTGGTAAGTAACACTATCTCTTTCTAAACCTTTGCCTAGTCCTCATTCATTTACAGTCCCCGACAAAACCTTATTGCCATGTAATAAAGTTGAAAAAACAAAAATAAAAAAACATTTAAGTAACCCCTGAATATTAAAGCAGTGAGCGTAGTGAGAATTATAGCTAAAAACACTATCAATCACGTCCGCTTTCAAAGAAAAAAGAAACAGTTTTTTCGGACCCTTCGTTTAGGAGCTACGATGCCACGAACAAACACACAGAAACATCAAACTTATAACACCTCTCTTTTTGCGTCGAGGGTTAAAAGGGCCACACCGGATCTGTCAACAACCATAATTATTATTATTGTTTAACTTTTCTATTTTGTCTACTGTCTAGTGTTCATTTCTAGTGAAATGAATTTTAGACAGTAGACAAATTTTGTGGTTAATAATAATAATTAATAAATACTCCTTAATAAATATCTACAGTAGCTATATACATAGTTTAATGTAAACATTTTGCAGGTAACTCTGATACCAGTGCTGAAGTTCAGTAACATGTACCGAGCCACACCGAACCTGAGTCGGCTGTTCCACGACCACGAGCTACAGAAGTCATGTCTGGCGTTTATCAAGTCTGAATGTGAAAAAGAAAAGGTAAACTGTCTACAATATAGTAAGAAATATCTTCATAATAATAGATAATAGCTCTCCATACCGATTTCGGTGACGGTGGCCGGTTTCATTGAAACCATGCTACGCAGGAGTTATTTTATAGTGCTCAAGTGTGTGGGCAGTACACAAGAGCACTCTCTCTTCCTTTACTCTCAAAACCCAGTCGGACGGACAGGCCGACACGACTGCCGAGAGATCAGGCGCAGGTCCGACTTTATACATGTCCATCCGACGCATGGATCATCTTTCTTGTCAGACAATCAGGTGATCAGCCTGCATTGTCCTAACCAAACATGGAAACAACATTTTTTGCTGTTCCAATGCGGGAATCGAACCCACGACCTCCGAGTCGAGAGCCAAACTCTAAACCACTGGATCACGGAGGACCACCATATTATATATATGAAATATCTTCATAATACAAATAATAAGGGGATGATGACTACATGCATATATTGATTTGAATTGATATATTGAGAACTATTGACGTATTACAACTTAATAAATGTAAAAAAATATAATATTTTATGTGTAGTAGAAAATAAGTTTTTTTTTTGTTTTTGCTAAATTAGTAAACAAAACCTACATCATTAGTTTACTTGCATGCTTGCAACCTTATGGTAAGTATGAACTTAAACGCACAAATATCGAAGATATTTACAAATATGTTCCTGTGACCTTATATTAGGTCATTACTCATTACATATGAAATACTCATTACATAAAGTCGATTTTTTTTAAACATAATATGTTTATTTAATCAAAGTATATACCATTGCTATCTATGCACTTTTGCCATCTCATAGGTAGTTCATTGATTCCATTACTAAAAAAACCATTGGGACAGGAATCAATAAAATCTTTGAAGGCGCTGCTTGGACTGCCCCATCGTAGTGGATTTTTTCCCTTGCAAGAAGTAAAATTTCGAAAAAATGGTAATCTGTTGTAGCAATTCCAATTGAAGCTCCTCTAATTTGGTAGCCGTCTGTTGTGCAGTGTGTGGTCTAGCGTTGTCCAGCAGTGGCCTAGAGCGAATAACCAACCTCGGTTGTTTAGCAGCTAGCTTTTCCATCATGATTTGCAGTTGCTGGCAATAGACATCTGCCGTAATCGTCTGGCCAGATTTAAGAAAGCTGTAGTGAACGACACCGGCACTAGTCCACCAAACGCTCACAAGTAACTTTTTTGAGTTAATTTTCGCTTGAGGCAGGCTTTGGCTGGTTCGTCAGGGTTCAGCCATTGCGATAAGCGTTTCCGATTATCGTACAGGATCCACTTTTCATCATATGTAATGATTTGTTTTAAAATCCCTTCATTATTGTGCCGGTTGAGTAATGTAACGCAGCAGTCGACGCGCGTTTGTCGGTTTGCTGCACTCAATTCATGAGCTTTTTTACCTTCCTAATTTGCTTCAAGTGGATTAAAACAGTTCTATCACTAACGCGTTGCACGTTCCGTCTGAGCCGAGCGTGCAAGCGAGAGCGCGGAACAAGCGATAGAGAGGCACGATCGGCCTAAGCGTTCGGCTTACGTTATCACGTGAAATTATCGTGTGTAAACTAGTGATTTAACAGAAAACCTATTTTTCTCTCTAGCCCGCTCTATCAGACGTGCTGAATGTGCTCTGCTCGCTACAACAAGGGACGACATTGAGGGACGTGTGCGAGCGTTTCCTCACCTCGCCTACCGATCCTTTCGATGTCCGCCGCCTTATTGTGTTCGCGCAGCTGCACGAACTGATCAAGTGTTTGAAGAGGTATGTACTGTCTCACAGAACACCGGCGTGAAATAACGTGTACAGTAGTTACATATTATATAAACTAATTATTTAAAAAATGGTTAGGACGAACGCTTTTATTTAAACTTACAGTGGTCGCCCATTGGTCAAAACTCGCCCATACCTAGTTCATATCATTTTTAAGTCTGCATATGAAATAAAAATATTAGTGTTGTCTATTGAACGTTGAACGTGAAAGATAAATTGATAAATGTGAACGTGAGACAAAATTGTATCAAACACAAGGTGAATTATTAATCTGGGGTAGTGTGGGTAATATTATTTTTATTAATGTATTTTAAGTTAAGTTCTCCATATAAACTCCATATATTATACCTCTTCTATATAACCCTTACCTGTACCAAATTTCACGCTCCTCAGTTTGCATAATTTCCGTAAAAATTGTAGACAGTTTTTGCTTCACATATCATTATTAAAAAGAATGAATATAGAAAAAGACTCGTTTTGTATGTATAATTCTCTTGAATATAGTTTCAAAATAACTGTTAAATCAGTATAAAAACTTAATAAAACAAAATAAAAGTTGACTAAAACAAAAATCATTCATCGTACACCATTTACAAAAGTGCCAGATCAACGATAACTTCGCCGTCTGTGGATCGATTTTCAAATTTATAATTTTTTTTGTTGGAAAGGGTATAATCCGAAGTTTGTCCATGTTGTTATTGTTTACAGATATCCTGTATACATAAGAAATCCGAGTCGCCCCAACGGATTCAACAATCGTCTGGACTCTATGCTGGGCATTCGACGTCTGTTCACAGGCAGACATAACACGGACGAAATCTGCTGTCTAGCTCGCATAGACCACGGCACTCTAGACCAGATCATAGAGGATGATCCTAATGTTGCCATCATTTGGAGGTAAATCTCTCTAAAAAATTTTACATGCCCAGGAAAATGAATTTGGAGTTAATCTTTCCCTTTCATCTACTATCTCTTTCGTGCCGGGATGAAAGATCCAAATGTTGCCATCACTTGATCGTAATAATTTAAAATTAGTGTTGCCATCATTTTGAGAACATATTAAGCTCTCGGCCTTAGTTACTTCCAAATAGTTTAGCGGTATTTATATTTGTTACTTTAATAAGGCTTTCAGTAAAGAAATATTTAATTTTGTTTAAAAGTAAGTAAGTCCTAAGTAAATTAAGATATTGATTGAAAAGAAAAGAATAACTAGTAATTTTTGTAATAACTTGTAACAGAAAACTTGTTTCACTTTTGGTTGACATCCAGTAAAATAGCTAAAATTTATAGTATTTATTTTTGCAATAGCTTCGCTTATTTGAAAATTAAATATAATAATTGAATGTTTAATTGAATATTTCAAACAAAATCACGCTTTTAAAATGATCTACTCAATAATAAATCTAAAAAAACATGGCTTTTAAATAAATATAATTATGTAAAAAAAACGCTAACAGTAAAATCAGTAGAATAGACTCAGTGCCTCATTTTTGTGTAATCGTATATCTAAAAATTTAAAATGTTCTGTTTTTACATATAAAAAAAAAACATAGAATCCAGTGAAAAAATAACAATTCTGAATACTCTAATTTAGCAACTTTCCCTTTACTTACCACACCAAAAATTATTCTGTGTCAATATTTTAACATAATACGTATGTTCAAATATACTACGTTCAAATACTCTTAACAATTATCACTTCAGTGATAAATGTTAAGAGTATTTGAACGTAGTCTACTATATATTTAAAAGGTATAAAAGTATAAAAAATTTATGAAATATTTCAATACCTTCATCTATGACTTTACAAGAAAAGTTCATGTTTATTTTCTGAAAGATAAATTAAATATATTAGAAGTGTTCCAAGATTTTAAAAGTAAAGTTGAAAATTTACTTAATTTAAGGATTAAGTCAGTTCGGTCAGACAATGGTAAAGAGTATAGTAACAAAGAATTTAATAGTTTTCTAAGTAGGCATGGAATTGAGCATCAAACAAGTGTACCATACTCGCCACGACAGAATGGTCTTGCAGAAAGGATGAATAGGACACTTGTAGAGAGGACCAAGTGTATGTTGTTAGATGCTCATTAGTCAAAACTATTTTGGGCAGAGGCGCTAGCAACAGCAGCCTATATAATTAATAGATCGCCTACTAAATCACTTGATGGAAAAACTCCTATAGAGGTGTCGTCAGGCAAGAAACCCAACTTATTTTTGGCTTAAACTTAAATTTTTAACTTAAATTTTTGGCTCTGAGGTAATGTCCCAAATACCTAAAGAGAAACGTCAAAAATGGGACCCTAAATCAAAGAAATTGTTATTCATGGGTTATTGTAAATCTACTAAGGGTTATCGGCTACTTGATTCTAAAACTAATAAGATTAATAAAACTAGAGATGTAGTATTTTTAGAAAATGTATAAAGATTTGAATATAATGTGTACTTTTTTTTAACTTAACTTCAACTAAACTAAACTTAACGTTAACTGAAGAAACCTGCAAGAAAAAAGAATAAAGTAGTTTTGATCAGTCTTCAAATGAAGAGTACCTGTCAGGCAATGAAGAGGTTGATCTACCAACTCCAACCTGTAACATAAACTTACGACCACGCAGAGTACGCATGCAGCACACAGAAAAGAATGATCACGATGTAAGTTAGTTTTGCCCAGTTTATAATTTGAGTGATCCTTGTACTGTTGATGAAGCATTTTCATCTCCACATGCTATGAAAGAAGAATATGATTCCTTAATTAAGAATAAAACTTGGCCACTGGTGGATTTGCCATTAAATAAGAGAGCCTTGCCATGTAACAAGTGTTTAAAAGTAAGACAAAGGAGAAAGGAGAGATTGTTCGCTTCAAAGCTAGATTAGTCATTAAGGGGTATGCTCAAAGAAAAGAAAATGACTATGATGAGGTTTATGCACCCGTGGTAAGATGCACCTCAGTCCGCTTCTTGCTGGCTCTAGCTGCTAAATATGACTTAGATATAATTTAAATGGATGCTATAAGTGCATTTCTTCAGGTCGACATAGATACAGAAATATTTATGTCACAACCAGAGTGCTTTGAAGAAAGTGATCAGGTATGTCACCTCCATAAATCAATCTATGGGCTCAAGCAGCCTAGTCGTCAGTGGAACCTGAAACTCAACAATGTTCTACTTGAAATAGGACTAGAAAGATCAAAAGTAGATCCATGCATATATTACAATATAAATGAACTAAAAATTATTTTTATTGCAGTTTGGGTTGATGATTCAATGATTTTTACCAATGACATTAACACAGCTACAAATATCAAAGAAAAACTTAAAGAGAAATTTTGTATGAAGGATATACATGTAAGTATGAGATGCAACAGTGTATTGGCATAAATATTACTAGAAATCGAGAGGCAGGTGGGATCATGTTGGAGCAAGAAAAATATATTAAACAAGTTTTGGAACGCTTTAGCATGTTTGAATGCAAACCAGTGCGCCCTTCAATAGAGGTAAATATGAAATTTTATAAGAAAATTGAAACTGACAAGAGCAACTGTGCAAAAGACAAGGGAAGCTGTGGAAGGTTGTTTAATATATATGGCACAAGTGACAAGACCCAATATCACTTACGCAGTAAATAAATTAAACCAGTATTGTAATGACGAGAGAGTTATGAGGTACTTGCAAGGGACGATGGACCTTAAGATATCATGTAAGAAAGATTATTCCGCAAAAATAACTGGATACTGTGACGCAGACTGGACAAATGATCCTAATGATAGAAGGTCATGTACAGGCTCTAAAAGTATAGCCTGTACATGATCTTCTATCATATATTATATTTTCCAAAATGCAAGCATATCATGGAACTCTCGTAAACACAATACTGTTGCGCTCTCCACAACAGAAGCTGAGTATATGTCTATGGCTTCAGCTGTCCAAGAGGCATTATGGCTAATACAGCTACAAAAGGATTATGTGATGACACTGACCATCCTCTTGTGATATGTAGTGACAACCAAAGTGCTGTTAAACTTTCTATTAGTGATAGTTATAAGCCTAGAACAAAGTATATTGATCCATTTTCTCAGAGAATATGTAAATAAATTAATTGTAATATTTGAATATTGTATTGGTTGCCGATAATTTAACAAACGGAACTGCATTAGAAAAACATCTCTGTACGGTGTCTAGAATGGGCTTAGTAGGTCTACATTCAGAGGAGGGTGTTGAGAGTATTTGAACGTAGTCTACTATAGATTATATTTAAAAGGTATAAATGTCACTTGTCATGGTTCCCGTTCTAACTTGTCATTGTCTGTGACTTTTTTTCTCTGTACACGTAAATGAATTTAGCGCGAATAAAAACGCGAGCAATATTAGTATTTTTATTGATTCTCAACGTAAATATTCATCAATAATATTAGGGATATTTAACTGAAAAATAAATATATTTCATTATAAATTAGTATTAGTAATATGTAATGCTTTGTGCAAATACAATGTAAGTAATCCGTTGACGTATACTATTTAGAGATGTTGTATTCTTGTCAGTGGTCTCGAACCTACCGATTTTTCGGTATTTCTACCGATATGAGCTCTGCTCTACCGAAATACCGAAATGCAACGATTTTTCCACGATTTCCGAGAATATATGGAAATTCTCCCGTTTTGGAGTTTACTCCTTAAGAATCGATTTTCATATAAGGCCCCCGGTATGAAAAAAATATGAGATGTAACATCTACTGAACGAATGACCTCGTTACGTTTTCGTGCGCAACCTATTCTGCGCACCTGTCACTTTTTATTCACATGGTGCGAATTTTTGAACTCAAATCGATCGCTAAAGTTTTTGTTCCTTCTGAGGGACGTGTTTTACTTTTTAGAGTAAACTCCAGTCGTGCGTCGGAGCTGACACACACTTTTTTCTACCGACTTGGCGTTTTAACACTTTTTAAATTGGCAACCCTTTTCATAGATAATAAATGTCTGATATAGCCAGTTCGTTGCGGGGAATACCCTTGACTCCTATAACTCGACGATAAGTGGATTCCCGCACGAGTACTCACTTGGACTCCAAATAATAATAATAATAAATTGGACCCCGAAGAGAAAATATCTGTCTACAGAATATATATTAATCAGTGAAATGTCGTCTGACGAAGAACCGAGTTTGTGCGCTAAACGAAAAAAATATCAACAGTTATAAAAAATAATGGGAAGGAGAATTTTCAGGTTGGCTGCAAGATATTCGTAAAGGCGTCAACTATGCCTATTACAAGAGTTGCAATAAGAATATTATCATAACATCAGGAAAAGACGCTCTAAAGAAACAAAATTTATTAAGCCTGAAAGTCGAATTTAAATAATAATCGTTTGTAATATTATGTTATTTAAGGTTAGATTACATAATAATAATAAATAAACTAATTCGATTATTTATTGTTTTTTTTTCATATACCGATTTTTGGTACAATTATACCGATTTTAGATGGCAAATCTACCGATTTCGATCTTTGACGTTCGAGACCACTGATTCTTGTACAAGATGTGTTCGTGCAATGTAGGCTGGCATAAAAAAAACGCCTTAAGAGCAGATACAATTGCGCTTTCCACCTAATTTGTCAAAGCCGCAACTCTATACGAGATATTATGTCGAGCTATCTTGTGCCGACAGAGTTGTTTCGCGCAAGACGTTGGCAAAGCGCGTCTAAAAGCACCCGACGTGTCAGCAGTAACTCGCGATCCAGAAGTTGTCAGAACTTTGAAATGTAGTTATTTTTGGGTATTTGAATTGAATTTTACAGTCGATTATGTGTGGAGTGCGACGTGTCTATATTACGTCAATATAATCAACACATTAGACACCACGTTATTGTAAACGTTACTTAAAATTCTCCCGCCTGTTCTATATATTTTTAGATAACTCCCACTGCCACTGTGGCATTTAGTAGTTTGTTTACGCTTGTTTATTCCTTCAATTCCTATAATTATTGTCATTTTTGTTTTATTAGAAATTAAACAATTCGGTGGTTAGTCACAATATTATAATCACATTTTCTCTTCAATTTTTCATTTGCATTATGTCGATGGTAAAATAAATAGTTTATAGAATTTCTTTGAACATGACACTACATTAAAACATAAAATGTTTTTTATAAGTCTTATCACCAGTGTGATGATATTTTTGTAATAAAAAATAAACAGCGTGAATTTGAACCGTATGTGTGACAATACTTCTGTCCACAATATTTCGTAAAATAACAGTATTCTATTTATTCCATATTTTCATGGTTGTGTGTTAACTATTAAATTATTTTGAGTGAATTATTTTAAATTAACATTTTTAAACATACTTCTTATCTTTAAGATTTAGACTGTTAGTTAGTTTACTATATTTATTTTGGACGTTTGCTGGTGAACGCTTTCATTTTTGGTTAGAGCCATTACTTCAACAATTCTGAAGTTTATGAAATGTCTCGAATATAACTCACATCCATATAAGCTTACTCTGTAGAAATTTTAATTTCCATAATTCACAGGGCTAATGTTCTGCCAAAGTGATAGTAGTATTAGGATATAGTTTTAAGGTAAATTTAAATTATACCACAACCAAAACTTACTATATGTTTGCGTCCACTGATGTATGATACAAAATATAAAATATCACCATCTATAATTGCCACGTCACTGTACTTGATCTAAGAAGTTATAAAATTACAAACTTATCAACAATCATATGTCCTCATTCTGTACAAGAACTCTGATATTGAATGTATTTAAATATGCATAAGCGTCGGTTATCATATTGTCACTTCTACTATCGAACCATCGATGTTTGTAAATTATAATTTGTATTTAAATAATGCACGTGAAGTAAGCGACGTCTGTATTTTTGAACGTCTTCTGTCCAGTTGCACTATCATAGTGACAAGTTGTGTCGCTTAATACACAGTGATAATTTTCTCTTATATATCAGTTCACATGGTCACTCTATACATTCTTGTAGAATTAAGAAAAATTGTTATGTTTCTTACAATAGCCTGCCAAAAAGAATGCGCATCGACCTTTAAAATTTTTAAATTATATAAGATATAATAATAATAATACTATACTAATTGTCATAATTAGGCTAGGTCGCAAGCCAATTTTGCCAACAAAAATCTAGGCGATTTGTCAAACGACTCCCCACACGGCGAAAATCGACCCATGTATATCCCGCATGAGGCTGGCACTGTATTGTCCGGAATCCGGAAGACCGGTGAAAATTTCGAGCATTGAAAATAGAACTCTGGACAACAATAAAGTTCAAAATCGAGCACATGAGTGTTGAGTTGTCAGATTTGATATTGACATTTGACTTGACACTCGTGTGTTCGATTTTCAGCTCTAATAGAATTTTCCCCGGCCGTACGGATTCCGGACAATATAGTCCCGGCCTAAGACGCTATCCGAATAGGTAGATATCTTTTTTCAATTATTATCGATGTGCATTTTTTCGGTCGAGTACTGTATACATTATTTAATCTTCGAGAATATAGCTTCGCCTATTATAATAATGATATCATAAGTATTGTTAATGTACTTTTGTATGTGTGAATAGTATAGACAATAAATTTAAATGTACTGAGCCTTGTAGAACATACTTGCTGTAACTGCTTGAAGAAAATAGTACAAAACGTGAAGACCAATTCCAAAGCAGGAAACGCAAAATGTTTATCAAGCAAATATGGAAGTAGACAGTATTATTTTATAGGTTAGTACACTAAATACTTATAAATATGGTTAGATTTAATTTGATCAATAGTGTAATATAATGTTATCCATACCGCAAACACAAGGAATAAAATCAAAGTATGTATTATGTTGTTTATAAATTCGACAAAAGATGATAAACTCAGGGAGTAAAATGACTACCAAAAAACATTGTTTCTCTATTAATTGGCGAAGAAAGAAAGGGAAATTCCATTCAAGATAAAGGTATAAATCAGACTACTAATTTGGATTTTTGTAGTTCTTAAATTGAAACGATCAAAACGTAAGGACTGAAATGTAGTGTATGTACTTAATAAATGAAATATATATGTATAATTCGAATGTATAATTATAAATATTTAAACAATGAAAATTTTCATAGTAATATAAAATCCCTTGATTAATTTTTGTAATAAAAGAAGTAATTTCAAGTAATTAATTAATAAATATTTCAAGAATTGTATTATATCCTCTTAGTATTTTTTTGTTAAATACTGTTTTTGCTGTAAAACATAACCATTAAAAAAGATATCTCATGGTTATTGTTTGTAAAACAAATTGACTTCTTCAACATATCACAAGTATTGCAATATTAATAATAATATAACCATATATAAGAAGTAATAACTTATTTTGTAAGTATTTTATTAATTGTAGTACAAACCGGGTTAGGATGAATTGTTTGTCTTCTTAGAAAATTTAGTTTTTGCATATTTGAATTATTGTTCCTTCTGTAATTTTAATGTCTGCAATTTTAATATAATAAATTTTATCAAGAATTTGTCTTTGAAAAAAAAACCCTCTTATTATAAAGCTGTCGATTTTTAAGGTACTTATACTTAATTGATGTTTCTCGATCTAAAATCAAAATCATATTAGGTATGTATTGTTATTAATTTATTATTATTATTTATCATTGGTAGTTGAGATATCTCGTTTTATTTAAAAGAAAAAACTAAAAGAAAAGTTAAAAACAATACCCGATTACGCAAATTATATAGCCTATGTTACCTGGGTCATTATTACGAATCTATTCATGAAAATCATTCATTTACGAGGGCGGGTCAATAAGTCCGTGACTTTTGGAATAAAACACAGATTTTTTGATAAATAAATCATTTTATTTTTCAACGTAGTCCCCCTTGAGCTCTATACACTTTGTCCAACGCTTCTCCAATTTTTTTATCCCTTCCAAAAAATAAGATTTGTCGAGGTCCTCAAAATAGGCCTTTGTCTGCGAGATGACTTCATTATTGGAGTCAAATCTTTTTCCACCGAGCCATTTTTTCAGGTTTGGGAACAAGAAGTAGTCACTCGGAGCCAAATCTGGAGAATAGGGTGGATGTGGGAGCAATTCATAGCCCATTTCATGGATTTTTGCCATGGCAACTGCACATGTGTGCACCCTTGCATTGTCTTAGTGAAAAAGAACTTTTTTCTTGGCCAAATGAGGTCGGTTTTTTTTCAAATCCTCATTGAAGCGGTCCAATAAGTTGGCATAATATTCCCCATTAATTGTTCTTCCCTTTTGAAGATAGTCAATGTAGATTATCCCACGTGCATCCCAAAAAACAGTTGCCATAACTTTATTGGCTGACAAACCCACCTTGGCCTTCTTTGGCGCCGATTCACCCTTAGAAACACACTGTTTTGACTGTAGTTTGGTCTCTGGTGTATTGTGATGGATCCATGTTTCGTCCACGGTTAAAAAACTCCTCCATATTGTGATTAAACAACGCCAAACCTTCCTGTGAAGTTGTTACACGATTGCGTTTGTGGTCGACTGTGAGCAAACGCGGCACCCATCTTGCGGAAAGCTTTCTCATGCCCAAGTGATCATTCAAAATTGAAACCACTGAGCCATGCGAGATGCCTATGGCTTCCACAATCTCTTGCACTTTCAATCTTCGGTCGGCCAACACCATATCGTGAATTTTTTCGATTGTTTCGGGTGTAGAGACCTCAACTGGGCGTCCAGGACGTTCGGCATCTTCAGTGCTTGTAAGGCCACAACGAAATTCAGTAAACCACTTTTTTACCATTGAAATCGATGGTGCAGAGTCCCCATAGTATTTATCAAGCTTAGCCTTGGTCTCGGTAATGGTTTTTTTTTCGCAAAAAATAATGCTTAATAAGCACACGAAATTCACTTTTTTCCATTGTTTTCTTAAGTTACTGGATAGTCTGATAAAGATAGCTGTAAAACACAAACTAACTGACGCAGCAAGTTCAAATATTGATAGGAGTCAACTGACAGATGCCTGTTGACAGGAGTAGTGTTGCTTTTTCAGTAAGGAGGTTAGAAATTCAAAAAGTCACGGACTTATTGACCCGCCTTGTAAATCGGGGCAGTAGTGTTGGCGCTACGGTGGAAGTTGGAACATACATGTAAATAGACTGCCAAAATCATTACTCTTCCTTTTGGCTTCGACGTAGCCGGGTAGAAAGACCTTTTCATTAAAATTCTTTATTTTTATGATCCGGAGGAAGGAAGGAACCTTTATAGTTTTAAGATACGGATTTCACTCTGTCCGTCCGGCGTCCGTCTATCTGTCGCTCCGCCCTTCTGACTTGTAATTATGAAAATAAATAGATGCTATTTTGCATAGTTATAGATGGCGTATAGATTTTACTTTTGGCGTCATAAAATTATATTAAATTTTTATTTTAGTGGTGGCTTCGCATATGAAGTGGGAATAACAAAATATATACTCTTTAAACAATATGTCCTGACATGCTCTTATTGTTGATTAAATTTAGTAATTACTATAATTGCGTGCTACAGTGCGAACTGCGACTTTACCATTTCAAAATGTCGATACTTAAAAACTATATTGCTCTGTGTCTTTCTCTTTTTGTTCAATTTTTCATATCTGCAAGCGACCTTTGTAATAACATATTATACGATGTCTAGAAATACTATTTATCACTTAATTATTCATAACATTAAATTTCTGGCTATACCTTTGCATTGCAAATTGCTAATATACGAGGGCGGGTCAATAAGTCCGTGACTTTTGGAATAAAACACAGATTTTTTGATAAATAAATAATTTTATTTTTCAACGTAGTCCCCCTTGAGCTCTATACACTTTGTCCAACGCTTCTCCAATTTTTTTATCCCTTCCAAAAAATAAGATTTGTCGAGGTTTTCAAAATAGGCCTTTGTTTGCGAGATGACTTCATCATTGGAGTCAAATCTTTTTCCACCGAGCCATTTTTTCAGGTTTGGGAACAAGAAGTAGTCACTCGGAGCCAAATCTTGAGAATAGGGTGGATGTGGGAGCAATTCATAGCCCAATTCATGGATTTTTGCCATGGCAACTGCACATGTGTGCACCCTTGCATTATCTTAGTGAAAAAGAACTTTTTTCTTGGCCAAATGAGGTCGGTTTTTTTTCAAATCCTCATTCAAACGGTCCAATAAGTTGGCATAATATTCCCCATTAATTGTTCTTCCCTTTTGAAGATAGTCAATGTGGATTATCCCACGTGCATCCCAAAAAACAGTCGCCATAACTTTATTGGCTGACAAACCCACCTTGGCCTTCTTTGGCGCCGATTCACGCTTAGAAACACCCTGTTTTGACTGTTGTTTGGTCTCTGGTATATTGTGATGGATCCATGTTTCGTCCACGGTTAAAAAACTCCTCCATATTGTGATTAAACAACGCCAAACCTTCCTGTGAAGTTACACGATTGCGTTTGTGGTCGACTGTGAGCAAACGCGGCACCCATCTTGCGGAAAGCTTTCTCATGCCCAAGTGATCATTCAAAATTGAAACCACTGAGCCATGCGAGATGCCTATGGCTTCCACAATCTCTTGCACTTTCAATCTTCGGTCGGCCAACACCATATCGTGAATTTTTTCGATTGTTTCGAGTGTAGAGACCTCAACTGGGCGTCCAGGACGTTCGGCATCTTCAGTGCTTGTAAGGCCACAACGAAATTCAGTAAACCACTTTTTTACCATTGAAATTGATGGTGTAGAGTCCCCATAGTATTTATCAAGCTTAGCCTTGGTCTCGGTAATGGTTTTTTTTCGCAAAAAATAATGCTTAATAAGCACACGAAATTCACTTTTTTCCATTGTTTCCTTAAGTTACTGGATAGTCTGATAAAGATAGCTGTAAAACACAAACTAACTGACGCAGCAAGTTCAAATTTTGATAGGAGTCAACTGACAGATGCCTGTTGACAGGAGTAGTGTTGCTTTTTCAGTAAGGAGGTTAGAAATTCAAAAAGTCACGGACTTATTGACCCGCCTTAGTACCTACGCATTTTGAGATATTGTTAAGAAATTATTATTATTTATTTTTTTATTTGATGTTTGATTGCTATAGCGACTAATGCACACATTTGAAACATATATATACACACGTGTATCATCTCGTCAACCTGGTGACCTGGAAACAAACGACGATTCCCAAAAATTTAGGGTTACTGCAAATGATATATTTTTTATTTTGCTAGTGATAATAAAATACAGTATAAAGTATTTCTTAGCAATAAAATCAATTTCGCTTGTTATGCGAAAGTCAAATAATTTTAAAGTAGAGTATTTAAATACTAAGAATAAACAAGTAATATTCATGCATTATTGTTGTTTGTACCTACTAGTAATATACTTCAGTCGTCAAACCTCACTGATGCTTGAGAGACCTATGGGAAAGGAATTTTTTTGCGGTTCCCAACCCTTGATCCCACCCTAGGTGCTACTATGGTGCCTGCTGTTGTGTTTTCGTATTTACTGATATATATGTAAAAATGTAAGTATGTAAAATATGATATTTCTGTTTTCTAAGCATTTTTTTACTAAATGCTTGAATTGCGAATGCGAAATACAGTTTTCCGTTGGACCGGACTTATAAACTAGCTGACCCGGCAAACTTCAAACCACCTACAACGGAAAGGGATGGCTCTCCATACATGTGAAGTGGGGATGAAAAATATCTTTTCATTCTACAACATCTTTGAAAATGAATACATTACAAAGTCAATCATTTTAAAGTAATCGGCATCCAAAGTGGTTTATAAGTTGGTCCCCACAACGTGGCATTTCCAAACTATAAGAGATAGAAACTTGTAAATTTCCATGCATACAGATCATGCTAAGAACTCATGCAAACTTTATTATGGTAGATGGTATAAATAAAACTTGCGGCCGCGATTGCTGCCTTATTAGTTGTTTTATAATGAATCTCTTCTACTTAGTATATTTAATATTATGGGTAGGTACATAAATAAAGAAAAAAGCAAGATTTTTTACATTTATTTCACACGTTACATACAATGTACACCGATTAGCTATAACACAAGTCAACAAAAAATTAAAAATTTTGGTGCCGAGATATTGTTATTGGGTTTTGTATTAGGTATGCACTGGCAACACTAAACATATTTTTTATCTTTTTTTCCTACGTGTAATTTTTGATCTACCCGCAGTTTTAAATATTGGTAATAATCAGTACTTTCTTGTGCATGATTTGTTATCTTATCGATACATTTCTATAAATAAGTTGATTTTTATATCATGTCTTCATCGCGAAGAAGTTGTCTCAATGACCCAAATGTGTTTTGTTACATTTGTGGCGAATACACATTTAAAAAGTTCAGAAAACCAATAACAGATTTTATAAAAAGTGCTTATTTTTCTTACTTTAAGTCCAAATTGTCGATGAATACAAGCCGTGGACACCTCAAATTGTTTGTAAAACATGCTATGAACATTTGCGACAGTGGATCAGTGGTCAAAGAAGTCGTATGAGGTTCGGAGTGCCTATGCAATGGAAAGAACAAAAAAATCACTTCGATGACTGTTACTTCTGCTGTGTCAATTTGCTTTTTTTTTTGGAGTCGGCTAGAAGACCTTTGCCACATTCAGAGGAAATACCTGTTCCAACATTATGTTCCATTCGTGAACCATCATTTGAAGAAATCGTTAATAAAGGGAGTAGCGACAGTGATTTCGAAGGAATACCATCTACAGAACCAAAACTTTTTACTCAAGAAGAATTAAATGATTTGATTAGGGATCTTGAACTACCTAAAGAATCTGCGGAGGTTTTGGCTTCTAGATTAAAAGAAAAAAACTTGTTGGCGTCGGGTACAAAAGTGACATTCTATCGTACAAGAGAGCAAAACTTGCTACCATTTTTTCAATCGGAAAATGATATTGTTTTTTGTTCGGATGTGCAAGGCCTTATTCTCGAAATGGGTCTTTCAGAATACCATCCAAATGAATAGCGCCTCTTTATAGACAGCTCTAAACGAAGCCTTAAGTGTGTCCTTTTACACAATGGCAACAAACATGGTTCAGTTCCCATTGCTCATTCAACAAAGTTAAAGGAAGAATATCAAAACATTTCACTTGTGCTAGACAAAATAAAATATGCCGAACACGAATGGAGTATTTGTGTTGACCTAAAAATGGTTAACTTCTTATTAGGACAGCAAAGTGGATACACAAAATACCCATGCTTTTATTGTATGTGGGACAGTCGTGCCAAACATCAACACTGGGAAAATAAAGACTGGCCCGTACGTGAGACGATGGAAGTGGGAAAGCAGAATATCATAAATCCGCCTTTGGTATCACGAGATAAAATTATACTGCCCCCCTTGCACATAAAGCTAGGCCTTATGAAACAATTTGTTAAAGCGCTAGACAAAAACGGGCAATGTTTTTCTTATATTACGAGAAAATTTCCTGGTCTGAGCACAGAAAAGATAAAAGCGGGAATTTTCGACGGCCCACAAATAAGAATATTAATAAAAGATACTGATTTCTTAAGTACAATGAACAATTTGGACTCGCGTGGACATCGATTGTTGAAGTTACCAAAAACTTTCTCGGAAATCACAAGTCGAGAGTAACTACTCTGAAATTGTAAATGGTATGCTAGAGAATTTTAAAAACTTAGGATGTAACATGTCCATCAAAGTGCACTACCTTCACAGTCATCTTGACAAATTCCCAGACAATCTTGGATCCTATAGCGAAGAACAAGGGGAGCGGTTTCACCAGGACCTAAAAACTATGGAAGACCAAGGCCGATGGGATCGGCATATGATGGCTGACTATTGCTGGGGGATGCAACGTGATAGTCCCACCACACCTCATACTCGAAAGTCGTGAAAAAGAAAGTTTTTATTTAATTAATATTGTAATAAATATTTTTTTTATGTGAATTTGTTTTTTTCTTTACAAGACAAAATCTATAAAACTACACGTAGGATAAATATCTTTTTGCTATTAATGTAATCAGTTTATGGTCTTAAGTCAAAAAAACAATACAGCTTCTTGGCACCAAAACTAGTGTTGACCAGTGTAATCTATCACAGACAACAAAAACTACATACATTTTTCATTTCATACATAATATACTAAAACTTTCTTACATCCAGTTTTCAAACAAATAGGCAACGGCTACTTTAATTGAAAATAATAATTAACATAACAACGTACCGATCGCTTAAAATTTTCTAACAACCTTCCAAACTGAGATAGTCAAATAAATTATATAATGAACACAAGTCAATACGCAATATCGCTAACTAACCGTTTCTGGTAGTCGAAAATCGAGCACATAGACAGCACACACAATATACAGCACAGATTTAAAAAACTACTACAATATTTAATACGTGGATAACTTAATTACTTAAGACTTATTTAATAGTTTAATAACTTAAGATTCTTTCATTTATGATTACTTAACTGGTTATCGATTATCGTTATAGATGGACAGAGGAAAAGTTTTCTATCAGCCGTTTTGCTATAATTGTGCGGTCGACCTTATAGTACAATAATTAATAAAATATCTTAAAACCATAGGTAGTATAACTTTACCACAGCACTTTAATCCACAATGGGACAACCAAAGTGGGTTCGTACCGACGAACCCTTGAACCGTCAAGGGATAGTCATCAGGGTTCCGCCTAGATTATTAACTATTGGCTGTTAAATAATACCACGGTTATAATATTATTTCGAAATAGCGTAAAATATGTGATAAAAGGAACCCGTTTCTTTTGTTTTAGTAGATAGGTACTTAGTAAGAAATCAGCCCAAAAAATTGTTGTAATGTAAAAATTGGTTATCTATAGGAATTGATATACTTAGTTTTTACTTGCACCAACAAAAAGTAATTTGACGTGAAATTTTTAATGAATTAAGATCACAATAAATTATCTATAACAATTATATAATATACTAGGCAAGTATACAGTGCACATTCATTTTAATTGCAGTTGCATGCTGTTAGGGTCAGCTCACACCGAGATGCGACGCGGCGCGGTATTTTTAATCGACTTTCAAAAAAGGAGGTGGTTATTAAGATAGCGATTCAAAATTGAACTTCATACTCTTCACAATAAGATACACTAACACGCAGCTTGAAATTCGAACTCTTGCAATTAAACGTGTATCGCGCGTGACACAACGAATGGTCCACGAAAATGAAGTGAATTAATGCGAAAAAAATGTGCGTATCGGCTCCACACTTGGCATTAAAAATGCGGCGCCGCGTCGTGTCCCGGTGAGAACTGGCGCTGAGTTTCGCTTATTCTATAAGCTATGCGCGGTTCGCGCATTAAATCAATTAATACCATATAATCCCTTACGCTACAATACTATAGTTTCACCGTTGTTATGTTCTTAGGGGCTTACTACGGCGCGGAGCTACGTCTTTTGTGTACAATATCTATTTCGTTGTTGGCGACACCTGTGGCTATAATTTGGTAATCGATTTAATTCTATTCAATTATGTATGTATATTGTATATATTTATTTACTTGCTTATATATTTCTAATAACATTAAATATTTTTTACAACGATAAAATTACTTAATAACAATAACTAAATATCAAACATCTACCTTTGGAGACGGGCAAGTCGCCATACATTTACTGCCTGGTAATTAAAATACGCGGCCACAAAAAATATTTATTGTGTTGTACCTTATGAACATAGGAACAAAAAAAGCAATAATATTGTACGTCAAACTCGGGGGATAAGACATAATTTGATTAAATATAACATCACCTATTTTTTTCAATTTTTCCTAGTGGCGGTTTGCGGAAAAGCAACTCTATCAGTTAATTACGTAACGAAATCAATAACTAGTTTCTATGAAAACGCAATATGCTAACAGATAAATGATAGATGTCGCTTTCATATTACGAAAAACAAAAACATAATTATTATCTAAAAACATAATAATCGCCTGTCCTTTACATATCACGAAATAAGAGTACTTCAAAACATGTAGTCAAATTAAGTTCGTAAGAGTTTTTACTAGGTACGTAATATCAACAATAATAACGTAATAGGGATGTTGCCTAGTGTGGAATATCATTTTTATAAATTCAATTTTAAAATTGTTTTTAAAGATAAATAAATCTAAAAGAAACAGGTTATTAGATTGACGCGATTAAAAATTATAATCAAATAAAAAATATTGCCCATCTTTCTCGCAAAATGACTTGTTACGTCACAAGTTGCATCCGCCATACATCTTGTATGGCGGATGCAACTCGTGACGTCACAGGCCGATATATCGCTCTCTTTCATATTGTTTATGTTGTGTATTTAAGATATACGAAAATGGATTCTAGATTGTTTACTAACACATTGTCTAACATCGAATAGACGAAAAAAAAATATGTTTGGCAACATGCCTATTATGTATGGCTATAAATTGGCTACATCTAGTTATTGTTATGTGTGCAGGAGTAAGATACTAAACTTGTATTAACCATATCAGATAAGTAACTATTTTCATTAAAATGTGACTAAACAAAGTATTATATTCAAAACGGACCGTTGTGGTCTTTCACAATAAGATTTTTAAAATAAAGTTATAATTCTATAGTCTACACTATGTCTGTATGTATGTCTGTATGTATACCTAATAAAAATATATAATAACAAATCATCACTAATTACTGAGATTGGTTGGACTAAAAATATTGTTTTTTATTAAAAGGTAGCAGTGGCGAAGGCTGGTTCTCCTTCATAGTGAAGCCCTAGGCTTTATACGAGGCATGCCTTTTAAGTTCTTTCCATATTTCCCGGCAATTTTGAATTTGGAACTGTTCTATATTCGAATGTGTTTAAATTTTGAATCTCAAAACAGTTGAAAGTATTAGGATTAATGCTATTGTTTAGTCACAGCGTCGATTAAAATCTGTCAGGTCACGTACGAAAATGAATCTTTCTAAAGAAAATGTTCGTGCAATAATTTTCTACAACTTTAGAAGAGACCTGACACGGCTTCAGTGTTTTGAAGAGCTAACATTTGTGTTCAGTGATGAAGCCCCATGTCTGCGGACATAGAATTCCAGCGTGGACATACTAGTGTTAGTGACAAATCTCGCGAGGGACGCCCAAAATTCGCCTTCACAGAAGATAACATTATTGCTGTGAGACAACTAATTCTCGAAGATCGTCATGTGAAGTATCGAGAGATAGAGGCTCTATTAGGCATCTTAGGGACAACCATTCAGAAGATCTTGCATGAAGCGCTTGGTGTGAGAAAGCTAGTCTACCGTTGAATACCGCATCTGCTTTCCGACGATCACAAGGCGGCCCGCAACAGATGGTGTAAGAAAACTCTGCAAAGGTTCAGTCGAGGAGAGTCAAATCACGTCTACAACATCATCAGTGGTGACGAATCTTGGATCTATGTCTACGATCCTGATTCCAAACAACAATCTACAATCTGGGTCTTTGAAGACGAGCTAAAGCCGACTAAAGTTGTTCGTTCTCGAAGCACTTCAAAGAAGATGGTGGCCACGTAATCAGTGGTGGATTTACACTAGGGGCAGTCAGGGATAGTGCCCAGGGCGGCAAATTTTGTGTGGCGGCAAAATTTGGAAAGTAAAAAAAATATTTTTAGAATTATTTTTTTACAATTATTATCAAAATTGCACATTATAATAATTAATTAATTCTATTAATTAATCATTTTTTATTTCTTATTTGAAACGAGTTAAAAACTACTTACGTTTTACAATTACTGCAGTCTCAAAAGATTGGCTATTCTATGCATAGAATATGTACATGTACGTCTACTTTAACGTTTTGATTGTGAAGATTTAATCGACCAATTTACAAAGTCAGGTGTGTTTGCCTGACAAACAAATGTAATACAATCATAAGTATCGTTAGTGCAAAATTCATGATTCTTACAAAGATTCGCTGGGCGCTCGATCAATGATTTGTCAATGGATTCTTGGAATAAAAACAAATATTTTTTTATATTATTGAAGTATATAATATATAATAAAATTTATGCGAGGAGCAAGCAATTATTTATTCTGTTTTAAAAAAAATAAGATATAAAAACTAATTTTAAGTAAAATTTCTGTGATAGGGCGGCATTTTCTTCAGTGTCCAGGGCGGCACTAATTTTAAATCCGGCCCTGGCCACGTTCATTGGAAAAAACCGGTCATGTTGCGACTATTGCACTTGAAGATCGTAGAACAGTTAACGCAGAGTGGTATATCACAAGTCATCGCCGAACTTCGAAAATCTAACTCAAAGCGACGCATCATCCTGCACCACGACAACGCAAGCTCACACAGCGCTCGTCAAACGATTGAGTATTTGAAGCAGGAAAAAGTAGAAAATCTTAACCTGAGTGTAATAAATATTATAATAACTGGTTTGAGCGAATGGAAAAGTGTATTAAGCTACGTGGTGAATACTTTGAAAAACAATAAAAAGTACTATAAGGTTCTAGTTGTGTTTTTTTCTTCAAACGACAAAACTTAAAAGGCATGCCTTGGAATTGGTAGAAATTTGAATGAGGGTCTTCAAAATTAGGGAAGGAGTTATAGGAACCCTACGCCACTGATAGGTAGGTGTAAGTAGGCATATACTATATCCTATACCTGGATTTTATGAGCATTAATAAATTAACAATTTTAAAGTAACACTCGGAATAAATGATTGCTAAAAATTATGGATCTTTTTCTTAATATATATGTCAGTTCAAACCGAAAAGAGACAATGCTTGACGCGGCACTGCATTTTTAAGATGGCGATAAAAAATTAACTTTATTCACTACATAAGAAGGCGAGCCGAATTTGAAAAAAAAAAACGAATTGCAAACTGCACTGCTCTGAATATTGCAGCGCCGCTCTTGCTAAGAAACTTGTATCTTCTTATGTACTGAATAAAGTTCAATTTTGAATCACTATTTCAAAAATGCAGTGCCGCTATAGATATCATCTCGTTTCGGTGCGAGCTGACCCTAATATATGTTGATTAATTTGAAAAATGGAATTATAGCTAGTTTAAAAATGACATGATATTTGTAAAAAATCTAAAGTATAAAAATTTTACGTAAAGGTAGATTACTTACTGAATGAAATAAAGTCCACATATAATCATTAGATTACGTATAGTATGTGGACTTTATTTATCTCAAACGAGTCTCAAACCCACACTAATTAAACGCGTTATGAATACCTGTTTATACAATGAAATTGATTTCTAATATCGATACTTTAGCACAGTTTATAGCGGTTACATCTTGTGATGAACGATTACGTTGACAATATACAGTTACGGTGTATTTAATACTTATTAGATACTAGCTTTTCCCGTGGATCCACCCGCGTAAATGTGACCTGAAATTCGATACATTCATTTGAAAGACAGAAAGTAGACCTCATTTACAGTAATATTTTTCATGGCATCCCCTATCCGAAAGTGGATATTTACAAAGTTATTGAAATTTCAAAAATTTTTTTCTTTATTTTCGACTTTTTGACTTTGACATGACGTATTTTTAAAAATGTTTGTCTTTTTAGTGATTTTTTTTATGTATTTTAACCGTCAATGAGTCAAATAATATTTTCAAGGAATAAATAGGGACAAACTAAGCGAGAATTTTTCATTATGAGACATGAAACAGAATATTCTTTTAAGAAAAATGCACATTTTTCTTAAAAACAGGTGATTTTCTTTAAAAAGTTGTATGATACAATGCGTACAAATACCTTAAATAACTTTCTTACCTCATAAGCTTCCAAAAAAGGTACAAATATGTACATAAAAATATGAACATGTAATAAACAAAGACAAAACAATCATCAGGTAACGTTATCTCAAGAATTACTCTACCTGAGGCGACCTTTTTTTTTCAATTGTTTCCTTTGTTCAAACTTCGGGATGTTTCGGCTACTGTCGTCGCGGCCCTTTGTCAATGAGTTACCGACTGGCTTAGAGAGCAAATTTAGTAGCTAATATTAGTTTTAAGTCAACTATTGCCGTGTACGGACGTATTGTTGCCTTAAACTACACCCTTACTTCTACTTGTGATTTTTTTGTATCGCGATGGCTGCTTTTGAGTACGATGAATACGCTGACATCTTGTTTTGTTACGGACTTTGTAATGGTAATGCTGCTGCTGCACGAAGAACATACGTTGAACGTTTTCCGAATCAACGAGTGCCAAACGTTAGAGTGTTTTCAACAACATTTCGACGAATTCGGGAAAGCGGGCGTGTTGATAGAAGACGTGGCGATTCAGGCAGACCTCGTTTGTATGCTCCAGAAGAAGAAGAAGAAATTTTAACACTTTTTCAAAATGATCCTTCTATTTCTACAAGAGCGGCAGCTAGAAGACTTGGATTGAGTCAATGGAAGGTGTGGTTTACAGTACACACAGCGCGTCTACATCCATTTCACTACACACCTGTCCAAGCGTTGGAAGAGGGAAACCCGGTTAGAAGAATGGAATTCTGCCGTTTTATGATAAATGCAGACATGGAGGATCGCAATTTCTTCTCAAGAATATTGTGGACGGATGAATCGAAATTTGACCGTGACGGGATAAACAATTTCCACAACACACATTACTGGGCACCAAAAGGAGAAAACCCCAGGATGAAAAAAGAAAGGGCCCATCAAACCAGATTCAGTCTAAATGTCTGGACGGGTATTATTAATAATAATTTAGTTGGACCTCATTTTTTGCCTCAAAATTTAAATGTTGAAATGTACGAACATTTTCTAAGAGAGGAGATTACTGGTTTAATGGAAGATGTGCCAATAGAAACTCGTCGTAATATGATTTTCCAGCATGATGGTTGCCCGGCCCACTTCCGCCTCGGCGTACGCCAGTGGCTAGACCAAACTTACCCACATCGCTGGATAGGTTGAGGCGGGCCAATTCCTTGGCCAGCACGGTGTCCCGATTTGACCCCGTGTGATTTTTATCTTTGGGGTCATATGAAGGCTTTGGTGTATACTACACCCATAACTACTGTAGAGGAGCTCAGAAGCAGCATAAGAAATGCAGCAGAAGAAATCAAAACTAGTCTTACTACCAGAATAATCAAAACAGAGGTACGGAGATACGGGCCTGTATCAGAAACAGAGGTTAACATTTTGAACAAGACCTAAATTAGAATATTTATTATTAAATTTAATTAAACATTGATGTTTTTTAAACACAATAAACGTAATTAAATTCAAGTTTTTCCTTTTATTTTAACCTTATCGCAAATAAATCGATTCAGACATTATTTCATTTTACTTCTAATATGTTTACTACAACGTCATATTTTTATGTAGACATTTGCACCTTTTTGGAAAGCTAATGAGATAAGGAAGTTATTTAGAATATTTGTACGCATTGTATCATACATTTTTTTTTAAAAATCACCTGTTTTTAAGAAAAATGTGCATTTTTCTTAAAAGAAAATTCTGTTTCATGTCTCATAATGAAAAATTCTCGCTTAGTTTGTCCCTATTTAATCCTTAAAAATATTATTTGACTCATTGACGGTTAAAATACATAAAAAAAATCACTAAAAAGACAAACATTTTTAAAAATACGTCATGTCAAAGTCAAAAAGTCGAAAATGAAGAAAATTTTTTTGAAATTTCAATAACTTTGTAAATATCAACTTTCGGATAGGGGATGCCATGAAAAATATTACTGTAAATGAGGTCTACTTTCTATCTTTCAAAGGAATGTATCGAATTTCAGGTCACCCTGTATAGTATCGGGTATCCCACGGGATTACTGTACCTTTTCGGGATAAACAGTAGTCTATGTTTTAGATCAGAGCCTAAACTACTACCATACCAAATTTAATCAAAATCCGTTCTATCGTTTTGCCGTGAAAGTGTAACAAACATCCATCCATCCTCACAAACTTTCACATTTATAATAGTAGTAGGCTAGTATTATCTACTATGTGCACTTAATATTCATAGAAATCATTGACACCACATACATAGAGACATCGCATTGTATTTCATATTACTTTCTAGACATCATAATTTTACTATTTTCAGTGTGTCAATACTTAATGTCGTTGTTGTATATTGTTAGAGGTCCCTAGATATGGTATGTCAATGTAATTAATGACTAAAAAGACTTCAATTCAATTCCAAGAATGCTTTTCAGTGGCTTATATAATATATATATATATTTATATATTTGCACTTACATCTATTAATTATAGTTACACTGATTACATTTTGGGGTACTTTGTACCTGCATGTACCTTATTTATAAAAAAACATATCTCGTCGAGATGTATTTTATCAGATTCATCTTATATCTAAAAATAAATATTGAATAATTATAAAATATTTTAATTTTATTATTTTTTATACTATTTTAGTGATTTATCTAATAAAGTAGATATTTCACTAAAAATAAAATCTAGACGTTATATATACTAAAGTTAAAAAAATAAGTAGCTAAAGTAAACAGAACCTAACCAATAGCACGTCTAAGGAGGGTTCCGTAGCTATCAACTTATTTACATTAACTTCAGAAATGATTGTCGAGTTAAGCTTAAAATACTTTTCCTTACGTGTTTTTAGCATGACCTATCAGAATGAAAACTTACAAGTATCTATCTTTTATAATTTAGAAATGCCAGGGCCTGCCCCTAGCATTTCTAAATTATAACAAATAGATACTTAGATACTTTTAACTTATAAACCACTTTGGAAGCAAATTATTCGAAAATGGTTTACTTTGTAAGAAAGATATATTGTATTAAAATTGGACATTATTTTAAAAATCGTATAACACCGACACAGCTACCGAGATTAAAATACGGCTGCATGTATTTTAAACTCTTAAGTCTTAAATTTAGACTGTATCAAAACCAACACATGAGCCGTATTTTTTCCTCAAATTAAAATCTCAACTAAAGTACTGTCGCGGAGCACGTAGAATTTCGTACATTGAATCATCGCTACTTGTCTCTTTCGTTCGTACGCGATAGGATCGCGATAGCAATATATTCGTGCGCGACTGTAAGAGACAAGTAGCGATGTGTCATTGTACGTAGTTCTACGTGCACCACGACCGCACTTTACAGATGGTCAACTTTTCCATTCTCAACATATTACTCATTAGGTATTCGAAATGAGAGAACCTGACAGGAGAAACAGAAGAGCTGACCTCCTGGTCCTCGATTGAACTTTTTGAACTGAGTTAGTGAACCTTTGAATAAACCCACATCACATCAAAAAGTTCAGACTAGGTACCTACTTCAACTAAAAAAAATATCACGAACAACACCAACTAACTCCAACTAACATCGGATTCGGTGACTGAAGTTGTTACCTTAAATTCCTGATGATCCTAAACTCTTAAAATCATATAAGGTCTTAAAATATATGAATTTGGCATAACATTTGCTAGTAGCAGCATGTACAAAGTTTCCAAGGAAAAAGCTAGACTTAAAAGGGAACGTCGCGTTTGTCCAAAATAGTTTAAATACTACCTAAGAATAAAATATTAAGTCAAATTACAGATCAAGATTACTTTCAAAGTTAACTTTTGGCCTAATTTCGTCCAATGAAAAAAAAAAATGACAAGACTAGAAAAATAGATTTTCCAATTGTTCATAACTTTCAATAAATACAGTAGTATCATTACCCACTTTATGGAAGAACCTTCCATAAAGTGTATATAACAATATTACATGTAAGTATATATTTTATAATCCACCACAGTGTTAGACCTTTATACCATATTACCACCTTTATAAAATAATAATACGAGTATTTTATTTGGGTAGAGTACCCTACGTACGTACTATTTTTGTTTACCTAAATATAATATTAATGGTAGGTACGTTGTATGTAAACTATTTTTTTTCATGTATTTTTTATTTGTATTAATCGAAGTAAACACCCGTGCAATCAATGCATCTTTGCCAACGCAGTGGCAGTTTATTGATCCCCTTCTTAAAGAAATCAGGTGGATGGGAGGTAACAAATTCTTCAAAGGCATTACGTACTGCCTCTCGGGTATTGAATTTTTTTCCCGCCAAGAAGTTATCCAAATTCTGGAAAAAGTAGTAGTCTGTAGGCGCAAGGTCTGGTGGTGGTGGTGGTGGAAGGTTGAGAGCTTCCAACCCCAGTTCTTGCAACTTGGAGACCGTCTGCTGTGCAGTATAAGGTCGCGCGTTGTCGTGCAGGAGCAACGGAGACGAGCGATTTACCAATGCTGGTTGGAGATGTGCCAGCTTCTCCATCATTGTGTTCAGTTCTTCACAGTACACATCTGCAGTAATGCTCACCCCGTTCGGTAAGAAGCTGTGATGAATCACATCGGCGCTAGACCACCAAACAGTGACCATCACTTTTCTAGGGATAAGTTTTCGTTTAGGGCATTGTTTAGGTGCTGAACCAGGATCCAACCAACTTGCTGAGCGCTCGAGGTTATCAAACAAAATCCATTTTTCATCGCAGGTAACAATGCGGTTCAAAATTCCTTCATTTGTGTGTTTGTTGAGCAGTGCAAGGCACGTCTCGACGCGTACTTCGCGCTGGCGATCATTGAGTTCGTGGGGCACCCATTTGTCAAGCTTTTTTACCTTGCCAATTTGACGCAAATGGACCAATATTTTTTTGACGCTAACGTCGAAAGCTGCTGCTAATTCAACCGTAGATTGTGTATCATCAGCTTCCACAATCACCTTTAATTCGTCACTGTCGACCAAAGTCTTCGGACGACCGCGAGGTTCATTTTTCAGGTCGAAATTTCCAAAACGGAAGCGAGCAAACCAATAACAGGTGGTGCGTTGGTTTGTAGTGTTAGCTCCTTAAACGTCGTTGATATTGCGTGCCGCTTGTGCTGCGTTGCTGCCACGACGGTACTCATATTCCATAATTACTCGAATTTTTAACGTATCCATGGTGACGAAAAAGATTGAAATGCGATGAAAATGTAACACTAATCAATAAACAAATGACTACTTTTGGAAAAAGAATTCCATGTTTTTAAAATAAAATTAATTTGAAATTAGAATTCTTAGCCAAACAAAAATTATTTTGTTTTGCAATGGCCAGTACTGCAAAACGGCAATTTCATAGGTAAAGACCTATTTTTATTTGTACTTATGTTGAAATTATTTTTTAAGTGTAACTTCTATAATATTACGATTTTATCTGTCACGAAAAACCGTTACGGCCAATGTAGAGACTGAAATTGGATTATAATAAAAACTAGCTTTTGCCCGCGGCTCCGCCCGCGTAAATACGTATAACCCACGGGAACACTACTTTTTCGGGATAAAAAGTAGCCTGTGTTAAATGTTGTTGCTTAAGTTTTACTTTTACTACGTGTCCCAGGACACATACCGTCTTTTCTTGCATATTGTGTAATGTGTGTTGGGCTCCGTGGCCTAGTAGGCAAACCGTTTGATTCGCACTCGAGAGAGTGCAGGTTCGATTCCCAGGTTGTGGCGTGTACCAATGAGACTTTCAGATCTATAGTATATTAGTACATTATACGGACGCTCTAACGGTGAAGGAAAACATCGTGAGGAAATGCGCACATGATTGGCCCCAGTCGCCGACAGACGATTGACCAGTCATTCCTCTGGACTAGGCTGACTGTGTTGTGAGAATGCCGTATGTGCTTGGGCAACCATACGACATTTAAAAACCAACTGTCCCAGGCACTACATTATTCAAAGAGTGGTGACTTCGCTCGGAGAATACTGTGTAAATCATCCAATATTGGATGAAAAGGCCTAAGTAGTTTGTGTAATGTGAGTGACTAAGTCAAAACTTGTAAATAAGCTCTGCGGTAGGTACTAAACAGAGAGATGTGTAACAGGCCCTAAAAAGTAATGGCAATTTGAATGCGAAATGTAGCTAGTAGAAGCTGAGGAAGAGTCGTTTGAATCTGGCCCGATTTGGATGATCCTCCCATTACAGGTAGCGCCAAACTTGTGGTCCGCTCTGCTGCCCCACCTCAAAACTCATAAGTACGTAGACGCGACGCGAGGTTTGTTACGCTTTTTCGAGCTTTACACTTTTTTCTCTCTCGTACAGGTCGGACTAGAATTTTGGATCTGAACTATAGTCCCGGTCGATGGTAACAATTTCCTTAACCGAAACGTGTATTTGTGGATTTATCTACTGGAGGAAACAACTTCCTTTAAAGCTCGATTACCTTCCCTATTAGCTACATTATAATTACTTTATAACTATATTAATAAACCCTACGTTACATCTTAGTATATGCAATAAAATATGTTATTATACTAATTTCGGAATAACTATCTTGGTTGCGACGGTTGCCGCAATTAATAATTGATCGTCAAAGTATATGTGATAATTGTAATGTATGATTTAAAACCTTCTTAAACCCAAGCGAGTGGATTTTATGTTTTAACAATCTTGTTGGACATATACTTAACGAAAGAAAGTAGGCAACTGCTTCGCTGTAAAATATAATTCTCAAATGAATTATTGAAAATAACAAGCTTTGAAGTGTCATTTTAAGACTGCGCTCTTGTAAATGTCAGAAAGTAATAAAAATCTTGGCTTTTGAAATCTCCATAAAGATTATTTATATTCTAACAAATTTTACACAAAGCCTGGAGGCATAATACATTTATATAAAATATATAATATGACAAAAATACATTTAAAGTTGTTTATATCTTTTATACGTTTAAATAACTATTCCGGACTTTTAAATGTTGGACCTATAAATTGATTTTATGTTTCCTTATCTTATCTTTATCTTAACTTAACTTAAAATCTTATCTTAACTTAAAATCTTTATAATAAATTATTATTAACGTTTATAAATAAGGTATCTAAGGTGTATAAAGTTTATAAATAAGGTAGGTATGACTGTTTTTTATGACAGAAAGATAAACTACTAAATTACGAAATGGTCTGCCTGTTAACTTATAAGTATATAACATTTTAAGCTACTTCATGGACTAATATCCCTTAGGCTGGAACTACAATCCGGAATCCAGTGGGCCCGGGAAAATTCAGTGCACTGAAAATAAAACTCTGCGCTAGTACAATCGAACACACAAGTGTTGAGTGAATTATCAATGTCATATATGACAATTGGCAGCTCGACACTCAACACTTCGATTTTCAACTCTATTGTATTAGCGCAGAGTTCTATTTTTAGTGCTCTTAATTTTCCCGGGCGCACCGGATTCGGGATCATATACCTAGTCCCAGCCTCATGGGTGATCATGATAGATTTAGTCCTTGCCGACTCGGACACCACTGTAGCGCCAACAGTACCTATTTGTTGTTGTTTGTACGCCAACAGTTGTAAGTGAAATTGGTACATGGTGTCGACACCGGTGAACACCAGAACCCCAATTCTCGTAATTGACCTACAATTTCTGTGTGTTTGAGTGGTGAGTTGGTGACGCCACCTATGTCCCCTAGTGAGTGAGAGGCCTTACCACTACTTATGCTACATTTCGGGTATATCCTGGAGTCAAGTTTAGTCGCCTCTTACGACAGGCCTTCTTGATGGGGCCGTAGGGAATTGTATTCTACCCCGTCCCTGCACGGGGAATAAATTACAAGTCTAGTATGTATTAATATGTTACTTAATTAATTTGAAAATGTAATGTATATTTCTATTAATTGAAGTATCTAGGTATAAGCTCGTCTCAGTTGTATTAATCAATTTAAAGGTGGCCTATCTAAGGGTCAGTTCAAGTCTCGACGATACGGAACGCTACGCGGCCCTGCATTTTTATGATAGCTATTCAAAATTTAATATTACTAACTAAACAAAAATATACATATTTTATGTGACATCAGTCGCACTGCACGCACATGCAACGCGCAACTTGACTTTCAAACTCTTACAATGGAACGTATAATATCTTCTTGTGTAGTGTATAAATGTTTCGGTGTGATTGGCCACCATAAGGCCATAAGGCATACATACAAATTACATTTTAAAAGCTCTTATTATGGACGCTATACTTTCATAGGTTCCTGATATAAATATATAAACACCTAAGATGATAATAAATAGATTCTTGATTAGTGTAAAGATGGGCATCTTCTTCTCTGTCTGGTAGGAGACGACCAGGTCTATCAGCGGTGGAAACATCAGGGCCAATGTGGTTGAACTTATAGCCCCCACCAAGGAAATGAATAGACCCAACTCAGGAATGGTTTCCGCTAACACGACTGAAAATAAATAAGTTCATTTGATATTTTACAACGACAATAGGCTAGACGACATATTTTTTTACTGCATAAATGAATAGTAGGTACCTAATCTTAAAATATATGACTAAGTTCTCAGAAGAAATCTATATTTTCATAGGAACAACGATTTATTTACAAAATTTGGCAAGTCTCGTGAAAACGCTCTATTAACAAATATAAAATTATTAATTTAAACTAAATATTTTACATGTAGTCAGTCGTCTTCCCGATTTCGCAGTCGTTACGCTAGCATGGTTAGCTAATCCTCGTCATGAGCTTTCAGTAATGGGTAGATACGTCTGTATTCACAATTCAATAACGATGATGATTTTATCTCTTACATACGAAAGCCGGAGAGTACCAAATATTATTAAAGTATTTTATTGTTTTGATGTAAAACGTCCAATGCTGTTAGTCGGACCGTCTATTGGAAAGTACGCATGATTTTGCCATTGTACAGATGATTTCAAAAGTAAATAGGTATTAATGTTTCACACCTGCAGAATACTAGACGGCTTATCGCGGTTCATCGGATACATGAATATTTACAAACTTGCTTATGCCCGCAACTTTGTTTGCGCAACTAACTAACCGCAACTAACGGAAACGGAACCCCAAGATAAAGTAGCCTATGTTAGGCCTTATAGTATCAGCTATCTGCCAGTGAAAGTGCCGTGAAAATCGCTCCAGCCGCTTCAGTGATGAGCCGGAATAAACAGACAGACGGACAGACAAAAACATATAAAATTGATCATTAAATGTACCTAAGTACCGTATATATAGTAAGGGGTACGGGGAACATTCTTTAAATTGATTACTATCAAGCTAATTTTTCGTTAGTGACTTCATATTGATGATACGCCAACTTCCTCTTACAACAACTTTGGATGGTGTTAGCTAATAGAGGTAGCAAGGATAAAATATTATGTCGATTTATTTATTCTTCATGTACACAACAAAAATAACACAAAATATACAAAGGCGTGCTTATCTCTAAAAAGAGATCTCTACCAGCAGACCTTAGACAGAGTTTAGGAAAAATAAAATAAGTAGGACACAGGTAGTACAGCAAAGAATAATATCAGATTGGAAAAGAGACAATTCCTTAGAACTGATTTATAATGATAATAAACTAATAAATACCATATAGGTACTAATAAGTACATATTATAAATATAATGATACCTACATAAAAGTATAATAAACAAAAATTAATGAACCTAATAAATAATAATAATATGATTAAATAAACCTACATAGACTATTTTGTTGCTGATGATAATAAGAAATGATTCTTCAGCCTAGTCTTGAACGTGTCCACTGTTGGACTCTGCCGCACATGTTCAGGCAAAGCATTCCACAGCTGGGCAGCTCGGACCGTGTACGAGTTGGCGTAGAAATTTGAGTTACACCAAGGGGTGTCGAGTACCTTTTTTGGATCACAAGTACGCAGAGGCCTATAGCTCGGGGCAGTATATGAAAATCGTTCAAATAGGTAAGAAGGAGAGTTGGACAATATTAATTAATTAATTTTAAACAACTGGGTTAAAATATTTTTGTTTGTTGCGAAACTCGGTAACATGGTCGAATTTTCGCAGTCCAAAAATAAAACGTATGCACAAATTCTGGAGACGTTCCAGTTTACACAAGAACTCCTCAGTCACATCCAAAAAACAGGAGTCAGCGTAACCTTCATCTTGGTCTTGGTTGCGATCTTGGTTAACAGAAATAATAGCAAGATCAATTTCCTCAATACTAGTGTGCCTGTAAATTTGCAGGTCATCTGCATATAAATGGTAGGCCGAAGAGATGAACCTTGTTATTTCGTTTATGGAGACCGCGAAAAGTAATGAGGACAATACTCCCTCCTGTGGAACACCAGCAGTAATGCTGGACCAGTCAGAGCTAACATCAGGAGTAAATATACGTTGCTTTCGTCCTCTCAAGTAGGAGTCAAACCATGCTGTCGTAGAAGAAGATACACCTAAGGACCTAAGTATGGCCAGCAAAATATCGTAGTCCATCGAATTGAACGCGCAACTAAAGTCTAATAAAACTAAAATTGTTAGCAATCTGTTGTCCATTGCATACCGTATATCGTCCGTTACTTTCAGCAGTGCAGTAGTGCTATGCCCAGTACGAAAATCAGACTGGTATGGACTTAAAATATGATTGGTGTTTAGAAAATCACTGAATTGTTTGATAGTTGCTTGCTCAAGAATTTTAGAAAGGATTGGTAAAATGGAAATGTGTCGATAATCAGAAGGTAAAGTAGGATTAGAGGTTTTAGGAAGTTATTATATGGGCATGTTTCCACATGGAAAGAAAAGTGCTTGAACTAATGGAAAAGTTAAGGATATGGGCTATAGCTGGAGACAACAAATTAGCAATTGGGGATAACATATCCTTACTCAGGTCATTACTACCAATGGCTTTAGAGAGAGATTGAACGAAGACTTGTGAGTACCTGATCTTCCGAGATATTTTTCAAGACAAATGGATCAAACGGAGGAGGTAACTTACTAGATGGGAGTTCAAACAGCAGGATTTATTGGCATCAGATAAGTTTATAGGCTGAACAGCAAAATGTTTGTTAAGTACGTCAATATTTACTACTGGCGCATGAGTCTCCGATGTTTTCCCAATCCCGAGGCGTCCAAGAAATTTCCACATCTGTGCCTGAGACAAGTTTTCAGCTGAAGCATATATATAATGGCGATAGACTATAGAGAGAGTATTATCGAAACTATCAGAAATTATATGATTCCTACAAATTGTATGGTTTAATGAAAGAGTCAAGTAAGTTAAGTAAGCTTCCAACATGTATCGATAACTCGGTGTCAAAAAAAATTATCACTAACCAGTTCTTTTTTTTATCAGTTGCTTAGTTTATATATATTTTTTTTATTAGAGAATTTACTATAGTAAATTGTTGGACGTCTCATCGAAACGAAGCGAAAAAAGACGACGAATCAGGGATCTTTATAATATAACACATATATATGTATATATATATATATATATATATATATATATATATATATATATATATATATATATATATATATATATATATATATATATATATATATATATGCTAACGATGGTAGCAGAGATAAAATATGCCGATTTAATTTAAATAAGATATTGCCGACTCTCAAAAATTCATTACTAACTAGTTTCTTTTTGGTAAATCTCAAGATAATTATCTAAATAATTAAAAATATATTAGTCCTACAAAATATATGGTTTAATCAATGATTCCCCCCCTTTTAAAGTTCTAATATGTAACGAAAACGCTGTCATCAAAAGTTGTTACTATTCGGTTGTGTTTTCTATTGCTTAGTTTATATTTATATAGGTACTTTTTAATTGTATTAAAAAAATATATTTTTGAGTACAAGGACTTCGGAATAGTTCTCAAAAACGCCAATATATTCACTCAATCTCACATGGTAAGAGTGCCGATATAGACACTCCATTTTTGTGTAATTTGCTTCTTGTAAACCCTAATTTTCGAGTGAAAAGAGAAGAAGTAAGAAATTTAATAAACACATTTGGCTTTCTTGCAAAACTTTTTTATGTGCTCGAAAGCATTATCAACATAATATGAAATTTGCGAGATAAAAAGTTGCCTATATCATTTCTAGTAGTCTATGTTTTTGTCCCAAATTTTATCAAAATTGGCTCTGTAGTTTCGGAGCCTATCGAATGCAAACAGCCTCCGTGGTTTAGTGGTTAGAGCTTGGCTCTCGACTCGGAGGTCGTGGGTTCGATTCCCGAATTGGAACAACAAAAAAATATAGTTTCCAAGTTTGGTTAGGACAATGCAGGCTGATCACCTGATTGTCTGACAAAAAAAATAATCCATACGCCGGATGGGCATGTAAAAAGTCGGATCTGCGCCTGACTCTCGCCAGTTGTGTCAGTTATCCGTCCCACTGGGCTATGAGAGTAAAGGAATAGAGAGTGCTCATGTGTACTGCGCATACACTTGGGCACTATAAAATGACTCCTGCTTATCTGGGCTGGTTTTAATGAAACCGACCACCGTCACCGAAATCGGTGCAGGGAGTTATATATTATAATGCAAACATACAAACAAAGAAACAAAATCTCTCCTCTATATAATATTAGTATTATTACAAAACATTACGATGTGATTAAGCTATATTACACGAATTCATCTCAGAAAGCTTACATTCAAGTATATTCCAATAGTTTCATGTGTTTTGTTTATTGTTATTTCAGAACATGCTCAGAACAAATTATTTATATGAATTACGATAATATTACTTTAAGCTATCATTATGTGACAATGGTTTATTTCAAGAAATTAATAATTCCTATTAACTATGGATACTACTGATGATAAAACAATTTCCATTTATTATCAAAATGTGCGCGGATTGCGAACTAAGTCGTCAGACTTTTATCGGCAGGTAAGCTTAAACTCGTATGATTTAATAATCTTAACTGAAACCTGGCTAACGGACGATTTCAATGACTCTGAATTATTCAGTAAATATTATATTGTTTGGCGTCGTGATCGTAATTACAATCTGACTGGTCAAAGCAGGGGTGGCGGGATATTGATAACCGCCAGTAAACATCTATTAACTATTGCTCAACCATCTTTTCAATCCTCAGCTGAGGATCTTTGTCTAACACTATGTTTCGGAAACAATCATAACCTAAGTCCAATAAAATATATATCTGTGCCATTTATTTATATAATTTTGGGCTCTCTAAGTCCTTCCACGATCAATTATCAATTTTTTTGAATAATTTAAGTAAATTAAATCTTAGACATCCAGATGACACATGTTTAATAATTGGTGATTTCAATCTCAGTGGAATAACTTGGAAACTTAACAATTCAGATGGGTTCTATTATCCAATCAATATCGCCAGTAGAGATGAATATCTGCTAACTGACGAACTTAGCATTCTATCTTTAAATCAATATAACGGCATTTTAAACTCTTACAATAAAATCTTAGACCTTGTTCTATGCAATGATCAGGTAAAATCTGTACATGAATGTTTTGATCCCCTCGTACCCCCTGATCCGTACCATCATGGACTCATTATTGTTATTGATCTTCAATTTTCAGATCACTTGTTTTTGAAACCTGCGCCATTTAAATGTCACAGCTACGATCGCTGCGATTTCAATAAAATTAATAAAGAAATATTACTAACTGACTGGCACCATGAATTGCACAAGCGGTCGTTAGATGGCGCTGTTCAATTCTTTTATCAAACATTAAATGACATACATAACAAACTAGTACCATCAAAACCATCAAATTGAATATGTACTCCCAGTACATATCCAATTTGGTAAACTTCTGATTAAACAATTATTAAATTAAATTATTAAACACCTGATTCGGGAAAAACACAAATTTCATAAAAAATATAGAAAATATGGAAGAATTGCAGATCTTTCAACTTTTAAGTTGTTACGTGACAGGGTCAAAAAGCTTGAGTCTGATTGCTACAGTAACTACTTGTCTCTGACGGAATCATCTATTGAATGAAATCCTAAGAACTTTTGGAGTTTCATTAAACATCGTTCTAAAACTTACATGCTCTCTAAAAATCTTACTTACAATGGGACTACCATCTCATCGGGTGAGTCAGTTTGTGATGCTTTTTCTTATTACTCGTCTTTTCTCAGATCTGAAAATGTTACAAATGAAGACGATGGCACTAATCGGGAGCGATTTGTGACATCGTCTTCATTTGTAACATTCTCAACTGATATCTAAAAACCCCTGTGAGCCAACCACATTTTTGAGCTCCATTGAAGTCACATCTGAACTAGGCAAATTTCATCTAAAGAGTCTAGACCCAAATAAACTAGCGGGGCCTGACTATCTCTCCCCTAAATTTCTAACTGGCTGTTATGAAACTTTAGCTTTACCAATCTCAATTCTCTTTAAAATGTCACTTTTCTCTTGTACAGTCCCTAAAATTTGGAAATCGGCCTTTATTACACCAATACATAAAAAAGGTGACAAATCAGAAATTACTAACTACAGGCCGATTTCCAAATTATGTGCTATTGCCAAATTATTTGAACGCATAGTACATAATCAAGTATATGCTACCTTAAAATCTTCTTTCAGCGATTCACAGCATGGGTTCCTAAAAGGCCGATCTACTGTCTCAAACCTTATCTTATTTAATGACTATTTAACAAGTAAAATGGACAGCGGCACTCAAGTCGATGTCATATACAGACTACATGTACATAAGTGTTTTGACCGTATTGATCACAACCGACTTAAAACTAAACTTTTTAACATCGGAATTCATGGCGACCTGTATAGATAGTTTTGCTCATACCTGGACAACAGGTCACAGGCAGTTGTAGTTAATAACTACATATCTGGTTGGGTACCCATACCTAGTGGTGTCCCGCAAGGATCGCTGTTGGGGCCTCTCCTCTTCATCATTTTTGTCAACGATATCGACTCATGTTTCCGCTATTCGCGTTCCTTATATTTCGCTGACGATATGAAAATTTTTCTACCTATATCATCACCAGAAGACGTGGAGAATCTTAAATCCGATTTAGCCCGACTGGATGACTACTGCCTCTTCAATAACCTCGACTTGAATCCGTCTAAATGCTCCATTACTACATTTTCCAGGACAAGAAACAGAATCCTCACCTCATACCATCTCAAGGGACATGAAATACCTAGAAGTTCTATAGTACGGGATCTTAGTGTATATCATGATGAAAAACTGCTATTTGATGCGCACATTGATAAAATCATCGTGAAGGCCTCAATGGCTCGGTTTCATAATGAGAGTAAGTTCTTCTTTCAGGCTAGCTAAAACTTTCAAAGTACTTTACTGTAGCTTTGTCAGAAGCCATCTTGAATATTGCTCTCAAATATGGAATCCATGCTATAACCTATATATTGGTCGAGTCGAAAATATTCAAAAACGATTTATTAGATTACTATGTTACCGAGTCAAAATCAATTATAGCTCTGATAACTATACTACATTTTATATAAGATTTCACATTCAGCCCTTAACTAACCGTCGACGTATCACTGATTGCACATATATCCTACAAATCATAAATAACGAAATTGACTGTCCTAATCTACTCTATAAGTTAAATTTTAATATTCCTTCCAGATCCCGTAGATATAACCCTCCACTGTTAGTCCCAGTTTATAACACTAACTATAGAAGAAATGTCTTTTTGGTGCGAGCAAGTATTACCTTTAATGCACTATGTAAAGAACTAGACTTGGATCCCTTTGTTACTAAAGTTGCTAAAGGAATTTAATAATAATTTTTTTATTTTTGATATTGATGCATAATGTGAGTATGGTACTTGTATTATTTTTAAGCATATTGTCTTAAATTTCTAAGCTCAAATTTCCATGTACTTAGATCTAGGTTCATATCTTATTATTATTGGTGGCTTGTGATTGCTGTTAAGTTTGTTTAATTTTATATTTTATAGCTATTAGTGGAAACCTATTATTGGCTTAACTCTCAACTGTCTGCTTTCTACTTTTTATTAATAAGCTGTTGGTTCCCCGAATAAATAAATAAAATAAAATAAATAAGTTAAGACATACTTACATAATAAATATAATCTATATGTTATAATATATTATCTATATATAATCCAATTGTTCAAATAATAAATAGGTACTTATAGTTAATTTAGCGAGCGATTTTGTTCAGCATATAGTATGCAGTTTGGATTTAAAGATAGCAAGTGACTTTGACTCTCGAATGTCACGTGGTGGTAGGTCATTCCACATGAGCGCAGCCTTTACAATGAAAGAACCACTGTAGTAACCAGACTTTGTAAATGGGACATGAAGATTGCTACTACACACACCGGCATATTTAGCGGAACATAAAATAAAGGTTTGATATCAGTATCATATAAGGTTGCTGGCTGGTTTATACGTCGTTTAATTTAAAAAGAAATATATTCAAATTAAGAAAACAACTGAACATCACATTTTATGCAATTGTTTTAATTTTATTCAAATACACCTTATCAGGAGCGAACTTCGAGTATTTCTTCCTTCGGAGTTTGATTTAAAATTTCATTGAAATACTGTTTTTTGTTAGTTTTTTTTAATCGCGTATCTTTTTGGAGTTGAGGACTGAATTATGCCTGACTTAGCCCTAACGGAGATTGCCAGGGTACTCGAAATGCGAAGAAATGGTCAAACCTACAGAGTGATATCCAGAGATCTTCGTCAACCAGTTTCAACGATCCATCGCAGTATCCAACGATTCAGGGAGACCGGTACTTATGTGAGAAGAGCAGGACAAGGCAGAAAAAGACGCACTTCGAGTAGGGATGATCGTTTCATTCGGCTTCGTGTACGTAGGAACCCCCGTTTGACGGCCGTCCAAGCCCGACATGAGTTAGAAGCAGTGCGGGGTGTAACCGTAAGTGAGCGTACGGTACGAAGAAGGTTCGAAGAAGCTGGTTTGGGTTCATCTTTGCCCGCCAAGGCTCCAAGACTCGAGGTAAATCATCGTAGAAACAGGTTAACTTTTGCTCTGGAACATCGACTTTGGAACGCGAACCAATGGAGTAAGGTATTGTTTAGTGATGAGTACAGAATTCTCTTAAATCAAATTGACGGCAGGCAAAGAATATACATATACAAGGGAGAACGATACATTCAGACAAATTTTGAAACTACAGTTGCATACGGTGGTGGTGTAGTGATTGACAGAGGGAGTCTGACTGCAGACCGCTATATCAGAGAAGTTTTAGAAGAAAATGTCGTACCGTTTGCCCCATATATTGGTGACGTGTTTTGCTAAATATGCCGGTGTGCTTATATCCAGAGCGTAGTGCACGGATTTGGTCAGTGCTCCGATAGTGAAAACACTCCTTCAGATAGGGGGGAGAGCGAGGGTCAAATAGGACATTTAATATATAGATAAGAACATGCTCATCCCGACGGAGCCTGATAGGCAGCTAACCAAGTCGCTGTCGAAACTCAGAGACATGGTCGAACTTGCGTAGTCCATACACGAACCTAATGCAAACGTTTTGTAACATTTCTAATTTATCAAGATATTCCTCATTAAGGTACATCATTCATCCGTATCCGTATTGGTAGAAGTAAGGACTGCGCAAGCTCGACTTTTGTCTTTGTGGGAAGTAGGTTCTTCCATCGCCTAAGCGCCCTCACCGCAGCAAAGAACCTACGACTGACTTCAGAGATGTGGTGAAACCATTTAAGGGTCGGATCAAAATACACACCCAAGTTTTTGACTACATCGCTACAAGGTAATGTAACATTGTCAAATGTAATGCTAGTGAGCATCATAGTTAGGTCGATTGATCTTTTTTGATCCACCGATGACTATAATTTGCGACTTCTTGGGATTGACCATTAAGCCATATGACATTAACTCAAATGAAGGATTATCGCAAGGTCTTTATTGATTGCTAAAATAGCGGAATAAAGGTCATCAGCAGAAGCGTGGGTATGAATTTGGAGATCATCCGGATACAGGTGGGGTAAGGAAATTATTGAAAATGGAAAAAAGGATAGGGGAAAAAATACCACCCTGTGGTACACCAGCAGATATGTCACAGAAGCCAGATACGCGATCATTAGCCCGTATACATTGCTGCCTTCCAAAAAGATAATCCCGAAACCACTCCAACACTGGATCTGTGAAGTGAAGCGCGCCTAACATTGCAATAAGGACGTCGTAGTCTACAGTGTTGAACGCATTACTAAAATCAAGTAGAGCTAAGAGAAAATATGGCAGATGATAGGGAGAACCGCAGGTGTGCTAAGAGTAATCATTCTACGACTAATGCCATCAACACCCTCGGCGTTGGATTTGATAGCAGTTATAGTTTTCTCAACTACTTGCACAGAAATTGTTTTGAAAATGAAAGGAGAAAACGAGGAATCAGATGTAGCAGGAGGTCCTTTATGGTCTGTTGTTTAATAGAGGCTGGGATGGGACAGGTTGTAGTGAGGTGTAGGTCGAGGGCGTCAAGGTCAAAATTAGAAGAAAGAGAGGACTTCGATTTGCCAATACCTAAGCTGTTATGAAACGTCCACACCTTAGCCGGATTATCATTGCTAACAGATGAGTGAATGTGGCGACGCTGCGCATGTTTGCACAATCTGCTGCATCTGTTTCAGAGCTCTTTATACTTATCGCGGTTATGATCAGTAGGATTTTTTTAAAACTTAACATTCGCTGCATTTCTTTTGGCCATAATATACTTAATATCATCCTTGAGCCACGGGGCAGGCAGGTTTTTTGATCTTATAGGTCGAAGGTGTGAAGGCCAAATACTTGCATTAAGAGTGTGTTAGAAACGTCCATCTTCTCGTCTACAGTGAAAGCATGATAGACTGCATCCCAACCAATAGCACAGAGATCGTCCATTAACTTAGATGTATCTATTGAGTTAAAATTTCGCTGCATTACAATACGGGGTTTCGGTTTCGGAGAACGAATTTTGTATGAGAGAAAGCCTAGGTCATGATATCATGATAGGAAAAGGCGTCGGCATGAAATTTCATGTTCAAATTTCATGCCGAAGCATGATCAGATGAGGAAACAATTATAAGATCTAGTAAATACTGTGCGCAGTTAGGAAAGAAATGGGTTGGATTAAGGGGAAGGATATTGAGATTGACAGTGTTTATTAAGGAGCGCAGTTTAGAGGCACGTATTGAATGTAGTTTGTCATTGTTTACTAAGCAGGTATTAAAATCTCCCAAAATTATTGTGTGGTCTACGATGGTGACATATTTTTCTAATAATACTTCAAAGTTATGGAAGTAAGTAGTCAATGTTTAGTGAAGGACAGTAAAACACACCAAGTAGCAACTTTAAATTTCCAAATAACACTTCAACCAGTAGGTGTTCTGAGGATTCAGGGTAATCAGAGGGTATCGAGTATAGTGTAGGGAAGGTGATTTTTAAGGTAAATTGCCACACCACCACTTTCTGTCATTTTGGATGAGGACAAAGCCGGGTTAGGAGTAAGAAGTTGATGGGAGACAGGGCTTTAGGAAGGATTCAGAAATGAGTATGGCATGGACATTCCGGTTGTTTGAAAAAGTGGCTAGGAGGTCAGAATAGTGTGCTGGGATGCTTTGGGCATTGATGTGTACAGCATTGAAGTTACGAGGAAACGATGTGAAAGCTGTCTCCACAGAAACATGAAGAGGAAGTGAAAGACTGCGAAAGCTATCACCGGAAAAATCTGTCGAGGAAGCCAATGAGAGAAAGTCAGCACTATCATCCGACAAATCATCATCGCTCATATTTACATGCATAAATAAATACAAAACTAATCTAAACCACTACCTAACTAGATAATATATTAAACCAGCGTAACTAGTAAATAGACAATATATTATAATATTATATACTTAATTATTTTTTCTATGTCTGCCTACAGTGTTTAAATTGTACATTAAGGCTGAGTGATAAAAACAAACTAAAACTAATCACAACAAAAACCATTAATTAATCAAAATATTATGCTGTTCAAACTTCAAAGCAACACATTATGAATAAATTTGTAAAAATAAAAGCATATTATATTAGACTATATAGTAAACAGTCAAAATACAAACAGTGCAATTTCTGAACGCATATCTACGCCAATATCAAGTGTCAAGTGACAGTGACTTCAGTCAAGTGTCAACATTGTCAGATGGTAGTGACATTTGATGGAGGTACCATGCGAAGTTTGTTGTTCAAGTGTTCAAGTGGATTTGATAATGGTTTAGATTTGAAATCGGACCTGCTGCTGCTGTCAGTACGACGATAAATTTAGTTCTAAGGCGATAAGTAGTTTGTTGGGACTCTTTAGTAAAAACACACATTTTTGTACCCAGTTTAGGAGCCTTTTGATTTATTTAGAGTTAAGACTATTGTGTATTTGACTTTATTGTGATAACACACTAACATAGGTTAGTGTGTATCCGTCTTAGTAATTTTTTGTCCTACAGTTAAAAATGAGAAAAATGGTCTTATGGTAGTAACAATTTTTGAATGTAGGACCGGGATAACCTACCACGCAATTTATAGGACAATGTGGTTGTTAAATTATAACAATATAAACTAAGTAACTGATAAAAAAAGAACTGGTTAGTAATTTTTTCAACGACCACGTTATCGATACAAGTTGGAAGCGGCGGACTCTTTCATTAAACCATATAATTCGTAGGACTCATATTATAATTTCTAATAGTTTAGATAATTGTCTAGATATTTAACAAAAAGAAACCTGTTAGTAATGAATTTTTGAAAGTAGTTAAATCGCCATGTTTTATCCTTGCTATCTCTGTTAGCTACCACCATCCAAGAGGCGTCTCATCAATGTAAAGTCACGAAGAATTAGCTTGATAGTATTTTTTTTTTAAATTGTTCCTCGTCCCTCGGACTAATACTTTTTTTTTAAATGCATTCAGTGAAAAGCTGTTAATTTTAAATTACAAACAGACAATTTTATTTATTTGTATAGAAAATAAATTTTAACTCACATGTAACCATGACCATGAAGGCCCTATACAGCAGCTCCTTGACAACAGGTGACGAGCCCCCGTACTTCTTGCGTAGACCTGGCCAGGTGATTGCTATTGGCACGTAGAACTGTAGTGGATAGGTCAGCAACATCGCTGCGGTGATCAGCACTTGGACGACTAGGCTTAGTCTGAAATAAAAAGTAATTAAATGATAATATTATGTGCATTAGCACATATAGATAATTAGAATAGAGAGAGAGTAGGAACCCTTTTACTTTCGCTGTGTCCGTCCGTCTGTCTGTCTGCCTATCCGCCCTTTAAGCTTCTGTAAGTTTAGGCTCTGGATTAAAACATAGGCTAATTTTTATCCCGAAATAGTACAGTTTTCCCGTGGGATACTGTATTTACGCGGGTGGAGTCGCGGGAAAAAGCTAGTATATTTTATATAAAAATGTAAGTAAATAATGTCGCATAAAGTTACGTACGTTTGCCCTGGTCTCATGTTCAGCGTCAGACTACCAGCAACGTCTTCGCCAAACTTCAAATAGCCCAGGAAACCCACCGAGATAAAAATACTGCCAACAAACACCATGCCCACGTTCAACACGCCCAGTGGCTTCTGGAACATTTCTGGGCGGCGCATCTCATTCCTCAGCGGTAGAACCTGAAAATACGTGCCTATTAGTAAGGTTTAAATGAGTGTAAATAGTACCCAAATGCCAAATAGTACATATTCCTAAGGATTGAACAACATCTGAGGCCCAATTCTTGGTAAAATCTCTATTGGATTCCAAAGTCACCATATGGTACTCGCACACGCTTCAAATGGTTCGAGTGCGAATGCGACAGTAAACGCTGATTTTGGAATCCAATAGAGATTTTACTAAAAGTAATTACGCGACTAGGCTTCAGGTTAGGGTTCCGTAGAAGTAGAAGTGCCTGTCTGTCTATCAGACCTTTTAACGTCTGTAAATATAAATTGATAAAACTTGTTACAGTTATAAATTGTTGATTATAGCTTTCAATTCCGGCGCCATAAATAATATTATTTTTATATTTTAGTGGTGGCTCCCTAGTCCCTGTATATTTTATAGTCCCTAGATTTTTTGACGTGACAACGTCGTCTGTATATTCAACGATAACTCCGCCGTCAGTTGACCGATTTTGTAAAATTCTTTTTTGACGCGACAACGTCTTATAATTCGATGGAGCCTGCTGCACGCACGAAAAAACATGACTCATGCGGCGTTACCTCGCTCTGAGGCGTTCCATTTAAGGCTTAATAAAATTAATGTTTTTTTTGAAAAATGCAACCATTCCATCAGTATTTTCTTATGACGTTTTCACGTTCAACTATCGTCAGTAAACCGACTTTACAGACAACCGATTTTTTGACGTGACAACGTCTTATAATTCGATGGAGCCGGCTGCACGCACGAAAAAACATGACTCATGCGGCGTTACCTCGCTCTTAGGCGTTCCATTTATTATTATGACGTTGTCATATTCAACTATCGTCAGTTAACCGACTTTACAGACAACCGATTTTTTTTCTCATTCTACCGCATCCTGTGGCTTATTGTAGAAAAGGTATTTTTAAATTAAGGCGATGTTTGATACAAGGCATTTTAATAAAATTAACCATTTTCTAGTAATCGACCTCCAAAGTGATTTACAAGTTGGTTTACTACATAGTGATAGAAACTTGTAACTTTCCATGCTGATATGTGACAAGTCATGATAAATACTGTTTAGGAAAATTATTTTGAGCGAAATCGGACAATACCTTTTGAAGTAATTTAAAGCAAACATATAGTGCGTTGATACGGAACCCGATTGGTTACTAATTATTCTCATGTTCCCTTTTTTTATCCTATGAGCAAAAATATGTAACTATTTTCCCTAACATCCAAAAAAATTTCTGCTGCTTTAATCACGTTTCCTACGTTACGTTAATCACGTACACGTTTCATTGTGTTAGAGGTTTTTATTTCTATTTTATTAAGGGAAACAATCTGATATGCTTTACTATCAATTTACTCGTATGGACACTGCCCGACACCACATAATCCTCCTAATGTAAGCCAAACAAGCTCAAGCCCTAGATCTATCATAAGCCCCCTTCAAACCGCTCGCGGCATGATCTAAGCATGATAATATTATTTAAATAAACCCTTATTGCGCATTTCACGATTAAAACCATTGAATAATATTCAGTATTATTTTAGTTTGAAAGTGTCGATACAAGAAAATAAATTTCATTGAATCCACCCATATATACTATTATAACGTCCTGTTGCCCCCTCAGAAAATTGCTGAAGAGGGGACGAGATAGAAGATATTTGTCGCGCGCCGTGACTAAGCTTTCACGCACCAAACAAATCTAGGTACCAGCGCGTCGTGTGTACAAAATAGTAGTTAACTAATAACAACAGTCAATAAAATAAAAATTATATTAAGGTTGGGACTATATTATAATCCGGAATCCGGCGGACCCGGGAAAATTCAGAGCAATGAAAATAAAACTCTGCGCTGGTACAATTGAAATTGGACGTGAAAATTGAAGTGTCGAGAGTGACGAGCTGTCATATACAATGTGACATTGACATTTACTCGATACTCATGTGTTCGATTTTGAACTCTATTGTAATAGTCCTCCAGAGTTCTAATTTGGCTGCTCTGAATTTTCACTGGCGTTCCGGATTCCGGAGCATACAGCCCCAGCCTAAAATGCAAGAACTTACCAAGCCAATTCCTTCGAAAGCGTAAACAGCTGTGCCAAAATACAGGGGCAATTGGGCCCAAGATGCAATGGCTGGTCGCGTAGAAACCGGTGGTAGGTCTTGGATGGTTTCATACAGAACCAAACCTACCCCGACGGCCATCATAGCGTTGGCTATGGTTGAGAAGGGTATCAGGTATTTAAGGTTCCGTACCATGCAGGACAAGAGGACTGGGACTATGACAATAATCATGTGTATGGACAGGTCTAAGTGCAAGTTGTACTGGTCACAAATCTAGAAAAAAGTTCACAAGGTAGCATTCAGGAGATTTTATCAGAATTTAACTACAATGGTTTCAAATAAAGTTACCTATCTACAGGTGTATAGGTAACACAGTAAACATATTATGTTTATGTTTATTGTTTACGGTGCCAGTAGCTTTAATTGGTTATTTATACCTACCAAATATATATTTATTATTAAGTTTTCTTTTATCCTATTACTAGCTTTTGCGGGCAACTTCGACCGCGTATGTCCATATTGTAAATTAAAACTACTGTCTAATTAAAACAGCTGATGTTATAAGGAGCAACTTCGGCACCTTTTGTCTAAGGGTTCCGTTTAAAAAAATAGAGTTTCATTTCCATTAATAGTTCCAATCAAACGAATTTGCGGGCACCAACTAGTTACTCATTATGATGCTATAACAGGTATCCATGAAAAATCTAATCAGGTTAATATTACAAATAACATTATAAATTAAATCACATACCATTTTAACATTATTCGCTATGAACACAATATACACGCAGCAGAAACCGAGCTGCGTGATACAGAGAAAGGTATTGACGAGTATCTTCATCGTCGGGGCTAGAGGTCTTAACCGTGCTGGCCCGTATGAGAAGACCAGGGAGACGGTGTCAGCGAACCCGGGGGGGCGCTGCCGTTTTGTCCTACGATGCATCTCGTCTGAACAGTTTAGCTGAAAGAAAATTGTGTTATAGGTAGGTATGCCAGACGTCCCGTATTTCGCGGGACGTCTCGTAATTTAGGTATTAGTACGGTTGTTTTAGTAGAACGATAAAATAATCCTACTAATATTATAAATGTGAAAGTTTGTGAAGATGGATGGATGTTTGTTACTCTTTCACACAAAAACTACTGAATGGATTTGGATCAAATTTGGTATGGTAGAAGTTCAGGCTCTGGATTAAAACATAGGCTACTTTTTATCCCGAAAAAGTACAGTATTCCCGTGGGATATATATTTACGCGGGCGGAGCCGCGGGCAACAGCTAGATAAAAATAAATAAAAAAATAAATAATAAGAATCACAAAAATATTTATCTTACCGGGATTCGAACCCACCACATTTCGAATTTCCAAACAATGCAAAATTTATACGAAATTATTGAAATTATTAAGTGTCGAAATTATTAATATATTGTTGAATGGCGAAATAAAAAAACATATATTGCTTAAAAATGCGCAGTTTCTAATGGACAAGACCTAGCTAGGTCGATTTTTCTCCCCCAAAACTCCCTGCATATTAATAAATTTCATGGTAGTACTTGTAGCCGCTGTCGAGATACCGATTATCACTACATAGTATAAAACAAAGTCGCTTTTTCTGTCTGTTTGTCGTCGGATTTCGATGCGGATTTTTTTTAATAGATAGAGTGATCGGAAGAGGAAGAGGAAGATTTATATGTATATAACATGCAATATAGTAGAGAAACACTGATAATTTTAGAAGTTTCTAATGTCATAAATAAACACATTTTTTGCGCTTACATTGCAAACGCCGCGCTGGCTTAACCCTACGAGATAGATCAAAATAATGTACTAGTAAATGTAGTATTGTACACCTTAAAAACGTCTACAAAAAGTCCGCGATGGTATATGTCTATCTGTTAGGGACAACCCACACTATTTTTATCCTTTACTGTTTACGAGAAATAATGGCTTATTTACGAAGCGATTCCAAGCAATACAATCAGTACATTAATTTTTATCCAACTAAGTACCTTAAATATTATAATAAATTGTGCATTTAATAAAGATCACTATGGCTTTCTACAGCATGTATTACCTATATTAAATGAATATTTTCGAAGTCAATAAGTGGCCTGAACATTTTTTTGTCTTACAGAAATATAAAAAACATTATTATTTGCATACAAAAAAAATTCTCGAAAATTTATTAGAAAAAAAAATTTGTACTAAAAAAAGTAAAAATGTTTAGTATATTTACACTCTAACGTCTGAATACAAAATATACTAAACGCTCTATAAACTATACTTTTGCGGTATAATACGATGCAAAATATTCTGAAAGCGTTGCAATATTATAAAATACAATTTAAATTCAATAATTTTTAGATGAGAGCGGCGGGCAGCGGTGGATTCTTTTGGTATTTAAAAGATACTGAGAATGATACATAAGATGCGACTCTGCAGATTTTAAGAGTGTGTTACTGTTATTTGTTTTGGTCCATATGGATTTATCCACTGAATCTTAATCTTATAGAAACCTGCAAAACTAGATACATTTTTGCTCGCACGCTCCGCTCGCTCGCATTCAACGTACAAAACTTAATAATGTTATTTCTAATATTTAGTAGTCTATGGTCTATTTTGCGCTTTTGTTTATTCCAAAGATAATAAATAAATAAACCCTTTCAGATAGGTAGTGATAGGTAATTTACAAATCAAACCGGTACAATTGAAAAAATATAAAATTTAATTTTATACTGCGAAATTAGAAAGGAACACACATTTTAATAAAACTATAAATATAAAAAAGCCTCCGCTATTCTCACTCTCTCGGCAAAACAAACTCAAGCGTTATTTCATGCCAGTTTTCTGAGAGGCCGTGGTATTTCCCCAAATTAGCATTAACGATCTGTGACCTAACAAACAATCACCAGTGATGATAATGATTAATTATTATTAAATAATTATTATTATCTATTGTTATAGTCGGCGGCAAAAATAGTGATGATGTCACGAATATTTTAGGTCCTTTCATATCAAATTGGCGTTTTTCGTACTGGCCACTTTGATCTCAAATATATCTTCTTTGGTTAGGAATTCCAATTTCAAATTTATACCCCTATTTACTCATGCATTTGTGTTTCGAAAACCGTAATTCATTTGTTTTTCCTCTTTTGGCTTTTCCTTTGCGTCACTGTTTACAAAACGGAAAACTTGAAATGTCGTACTATTTTCGTTTTCGTTCTGGAAATTTCGACCTGCAGAACAAGCCCCGTGGACGGCCGGAGACCAAAGTTGATAATGAAGAATTGAAGGCTATTGTGGAAGCGGATCCATCGAAAACCACGTCCAAGTTAGCTGTAGGCTGCGGTGTTAGTGATGAAAACTGTTTTAACCCACTTGAAGCAAATTGGGAAGGTGAAAAAGCTTGAAAGGTGGGTACCTCACGACTTGAGTGCATCAAACCGACAAACGCGCGTCGACTGCAGCGTTACATTACTCAACCGGCACAATAATGAAGGGATTTTAAATCGAATCATTACCTGTGATGAAAAGCGGATCCTACCCGATAATCGGAAACGCTCATTGCAATGGCTGAACCCTGGCGAACCAGCCAAACCCTGCCCCAAAAATTTACTCAACAAAAAGTTACTAGTGATCGTTTGGTGGACTAGTGCCGGTGTCGATCATTACAGCTTTCTTAAATCTGGCTAGACGATTACGGCAGATGCCTATTACCAGCAACTGCAAATCATGATGGAAAAGCTAGCTGCTAAACAACCGAGGTTGGTCATTCGCTCTAAGCCACTGCTGCTTCAAGACAACGCTAGACCACACACTGCACAACAGAAGGTTATCAAATTAGAGGAGCTTCAATTAGAATGTCTAAGACAGGGATGGGGAAACTTTTTCCTTCGCGTGCCAATATAATACTATCGAAATATATGGCGGGCCAAGTTGTTGCATTTTTGGCTATGTTAATTACTGAAATAAAAATATTGATATGTATTTTCTGAAACACTAATTTATTGTGCAATATTACAAAATAACTATTGGAATAAAAAAGAAATTAGTAATTGTAATTAAATTAAACTTTTATAGCGCTGGTCCTGGGGGGGGCATGTGACATGTGGAACTGTTTTTGTTTCTGCATGATTTCATCATCATGTTCGCACAAATAGCTTGTACCAAACATAGCCATTATTTTTTGTGCGTGGGCAACTATATTTGGGTATTGTGTTCTAGATATGGACTTATAAAATTCCAATTTGCTGGTGTTAAGAAACAGTTGCTTCAAATGGGTATTGCATTGCATCTCAATTAGTTCAAGTTGGAGGTTGGCGGGTGTTTCATCGACGTTGACGTTAAAAGGCATCGAAAAAATATTTAGTGAAGGCTCAATTCTCTTAAAATCTTGAAATCTCTTCTCAAATTTTTCGTGCAGTTTCTTCAGTTGTTGAGCGAACCTTTTTAAGTTGTCGTTTGAGACAAGTGATATACTGCTTAGATTGGAAAAATGGGTAAGTTCATTTTTCTCTACACAACAGCAAAACAATTTAAGCTGCAATATGAAGGCTTTTAAATGTCCCTAAAGCTCATCTAAGAATTGATTCTTGCCCTGAAGCTTTGTGTTCAATTTGTCTAAGAGCGACAGCAAATCTGCGAAAAATGCGAAATCAGCAAGCCAATTTTCGTCAGACATGATCTTAGTCGTCCCAAGTCGTCCCATTTGCCTATCACTGTCAGAAAGTCTTGAATCTCCTTCCTTAAGTTCCACACTCTCTCAAATGCATTACCACAGCTTAACCATCTTACTTTAGTATGGTAGAGGAGATCAGAGAACTCACTTTCGGTGGATTTTAGAAATACTTGGAATTGTCGATGCATCAAACCCCGTGATCGTATTGTGTTGATAAGTTTAACAACCACACTCAAAACGGGTTGTATGTCAATAGCTGCTTTACACAACACATCTTGGTGTATTAAACAGTGCAGAAATAATACATTATGATTAGGGTTTTCTTTGCAAAATATACCCATAAACCCCAAATTGCTACCCACCATATTTGGTGCTCCATCCGTGGTTATGTTACATAATTTGTCCATAGGCAAGTGAAACTTTGAAAGACCCTCAAAAGAAGAGTCGTAAATATTTTTTCCAGTGGTTTTTTCCTTTCAACAATTGTAAGCATGCTAATTCTTCGGTTATGTTGAATTCTGAATCAATTCCTCTAATAAAAATCAGCAATTGGGCAGTATCGCTCACGTCTGTGCTCTCGTCCATGGTTAGAGAAAAGTATTCAAATTCGTTACAGTTCTGTTCCAGCTGTGACGATAATTGTGCAGCGATGGCGTCAATTCAACCAGTTATCGTTCTCCGTGATAAAGCTAAAGATTGAAACTCTTTACTTTTTTCTGGACAAATAATGTTGCTTACAGCCACCATGCAATCTTTTACAAACTCACCATCCGACAAAGTTCTGTTGCTTTTTGCGATTTTGTAAGCTACAACATAACTTGCCAGTGTTGCAGCTTTGTGATACCTACTCTAATGAGTGGTGAGTACTTATGTCATCATAATAATATGTTTGGTGTTTCGTGTGAAGATAGTGGTGATGATGATTACTTTAAGTGGATAGTGGTGGTAGATGGCCCAATATCCTTCAGTTCTTTAAACAACGCGGGAATCCCCAAACATGTATCTATAAGGAGTCAGGAGTTCTGTTCAGTACTTTTGTATTATTGGTGCAAAATCTTACTTTTTGGTAGCATATGCTTGCTTCAGAAAAAGTCAAAATCACCATATGTGTCTATATAAATTTCGAGGAGTTTCCTCGATTCATCATGGATACCATCATCAGGTAACCACTTTGGCATCAAAATTATTTGGGATTATACCCTATACCTACATCAAAAAAAGAATTTTGAATATGTTGGATACATAGGTATTCAAAATTATTTATAAATTATAATAATAATAATTTCCGTCTGAATTTATAATAATAATAATTATTATAAATTCAGACGGTGGAGTAATTGTTGAACATACAAAAAAATATATACATATATAATATATACAGCCGAACATATAACCGCCTCTTTTTTTGGAAGTGGTTAAATAAAATGCTTGGTTATTTTCCAAACAGGTTTAAATAAACAAAAGCAGTTTTTAGCATTTAGCCAGTACGTATTACGTATTCGTAGTACTCAAAGAACCGTTAAATTTCTGTCTGTACGTCTGTCTTCTAACTTCTGTAATTATGAATTCTGTAACGAACGATATTCGGCAAACTTAAAGGTTGTGTATAGATTTCGGTTTATGCAACATAAAATAATCTTTTTATTTTTTATTTTAGGGGTGGCTCTTCAATCTTCATAAAATGTGCAAAGTGAGGATGAAAAATATTTTTTCATTCTTCCCCTTAGTGTGGGGTATCGTCGAATAGGTCTTTTTGAATAAAATCAAGGTTTCATAAAAGCTTTTTTTACAAAGGTTTACATTTTCGAGTAATCAGCCTCCAAAGTAGTTTATAAGTTGGTTCCTTTTACAGACAATAACTTTGCGCGTTAATAGTTGCGGAACCCTCCTTATATATGTCCTGACTTCTGATGTGCTCTTGGTTATTTTTGATTGATAGAGTCATAAAAAAGTTACCAGTAAATGCTGAGCGTGTACACACAGGATCCCGAGAATGACTGTGGTGATGGTAGCGAATACCAGTCCGCCATTTTTGAAAGCGTCTCCCATCGCCAGCAAACCCGAGCCGATGTTCCCTCTGAACAGGTGGAGCATTGTGCCCACGTATCTACAAGTGTGAAATGACGTCATAATATGAGTAAGGCTCGACGTGAACGCGCGACCCGCAAAAATGCGGTGGCTCAGCAAAAATACGAACGTCTTAGTTTAGACCCTAAATCAGTATTAACTTTTACTAAGGATAGGGAAGATATTGGATAATATGACAAGGGATAATGACCCATTATTACGCAATATGATATTATGAGTATAAAATGCAATACCAAAGCCTGGATTAGCAGCAATTTACTAATTACTAATAGTTATGAAATTAGCCGGGAATTTGGCGGCACAGAGGAATGTTTGCGTGCCACACTAAAAATAAAATGTAATTAGCCACCGCAACGGTTAAAAATTTTCCCAAAAAAATCACAACATAGCTACTCGATAAATGCCGTAGCTATTTACTATTTAGCGAATCGATTATTGTGGTACATTTTATTGATGAAATAGGTATCACATTATATCAATAAAATACTTGATTCGCTAAATGAAGTACCTACAATTACTATCGAAAATAACTAGGAAATCACAGTAGAGGTTATAATGACTGCCATTTAGTAATGGCATTTAGTACAGTAATAGTACCTAAATAAGTATCAACAATGAGCTGTTTTACCTAGACATATATATTATAGACTAGGCTTGTTGAGGCAATAACTGTCTCCACTTAAATAGCCCCACTTTTTGGGGACATTTTGACATTTGAGGTATGGCGAAATCAAGATGGCTGGCATTTGGGGTGGTGAAAACCAAGATGGCGTAACGGTTTCTTGTATCAAGATGTGTTCTGTCAAATGTACGTCTTAGCCTATCTTTAGTTTTGAAGTCTTTGTGTTTTACCATTTTCCTACCTGCTGAGGTAACACACTCCATCATTGGCGCTTGCTACTTACGACGTAGGATGGTTGACTTGATGATGACCATCTGTGCCTCCCTCATCTTCATCAAGGGGACACTTCGGTTCCACATTCACTATTTGTTCCTGTGACTGAAACTGGCCGATGACTTCGGAGCTGTTACTGTAACAAAAAAATTTTCAACTGTAGCGATTGTATGAAATTTACTCACGACCAATGAAATCTCATCGATATATATTTTTTTCAATCTTTTGTTTGCTAGGTATAAAGCAAGCATCAAACTAATAAATCGAAAGGTCAAAGGAATATTTCTGTTTTGTGAAATATATTTTACATTGAATTCATTATGCGTGAAACGTTTGACATTTATTGTAAACTTTTTCTATTTATTTTCAACACCTTTCTCACATATTTTGTAACTAGCTATTGCCCGCGGCTCCGCCTGCGTAAATACATAACACTATACTTTTTCGGGATAAAAAGTAGTCTGTGTTTTAATCCAGAGCCAAAACTACTACTAGGTCTTGTCTCGTTTTTAATCTGAGAGTCCTGCACTCAAGGCAAAATAATAGATTATATAAGTTTATTTCGTTATTAACTATCTTTAAACATCTGCGTCGCCTCGCTTCTCTACTTTATGGCTTTAATACATATTATTATGTATGATAGTTACGTATACATTGCTTTGAAAATGCGAAGGTTATCAATATTCATGACTGTAAAATGTGCCAGCCAAATACGTCTATTGTAACCTCTCTTCTATGAGATTGTATTCTGTTAATCTTAATACATTAGCCTTATTTCATTACATTAGCATTAGCTGACGACCTCTGTGGCTCATTGGTTAGGTTTTTTTTTCCTGTCATATATCATAAACAGGGCTTGTTTTTTGCTTTTTTCTTTTGTTTGTTTTTATTTTCTTTCTGTCTTTTGTTTTTGTCTTTTACATTTTAATTTCTTATATTTTTATATATTACATTTCTATTTCTTTCTTTTTACATTATACAATGTTACATATTTTATTTTTTTCCAACGCAAAATTTCCTTACAAATATAATACTTAAATTTTTAGTTTCCAATTACTTACAGCATATATAATCTGTTTACTGTTTAAATTACAGTTACAGTATGGCAAATAAAGATTTCAATCAAAATTAAAATGTCAATATTAAAATTACAATAAAATATCCAATTAAATAATACAATGTCAATGATAATCAATTTAAAACAACGGCACAAAAATCAACTAACCCTAATATCACAAGCTTACCCTAATATCACAGATCACAATGTATTTTATTTACTATTTCTACTACATATTTATTTACAAAAGGAGAGGAACATCTCCCTCCTTTTTCCCCCAGGATGGAAGGCAGGTTCTCACCCGTCATCGCTATGCCCAATTTTTGCTCAATATCGTATCTATTGTTTGCAAAAATTGGACACTCGAGTAACCGGTGAGGAACCGTCTCCTTAACTCCGGGCTGACACAGACACGATGGGTCCTCCTTCAACTTGAATCTGTTCAAGTAGAAGGCGAATCCACCGTGTCCAGTCAGTGTGGTGTGTGATGTCTATGTTCTTAACTATTTTGTATGCAGCAGCAGCGCTTGGGAAAAAGAGCTCCGTGACTCCGGCCGTCCCTCCCACTTTTATCTCCTGTACCATCCCTCAATCGTATCCTCTCTTAAGATACGCTTGACGAATGAAACAGGACACAGATCGTAGTCAGGTTTCCTTTTCAATCCCAGTGCGGCCCCCTTGGCTAATTCGTCAACCCTCTCATTCCCTCTCAACCCTGCGTGCGCTTTGATTCAAAAGAGGGAGACCGAGACAGAGGCGGGACCTCTGCAATGCAGGTTTTCGGAGGGCCGCCCTTGTTTGCACTGCCAGGGGATGAGGGGAACTAAGGGTGACTGCCTGGAGAGCCGATCTAGAATCGCTAAGGATACCGACCTTTGCCATTCCACTCTTGCAGGCTATACTTACTACTCTTTGGAGCGCTAGAAGCTCGGCTTGGTAGACGGTATAATACGGTGGCAGTGCAAGCTTGACGGCCTTCGTCTCGGCCTCACCCTTCCATACGCAGAGTGCGGCTCCGACTCGACCCTCAATCTTGCTACCGTCCGTATAGATTTGTTGATTGTTGTTAACCACGTCTGCATACGAGTCCTCGTCTACCAACCCGAACCTCAGCTCTGCCTGCTCTGCCGGGTGTGGGTCCTCAATCGCAGGAGCCATTCTCTCCACCTCCCTGTCTTTCAACACCGTGTGTGATACCCCCTTCTTGATCTCATAAAGCCTCGAAGCTTCGAGGATTCTGAGATCAAGAGGGAGTATCCCAGCCAACAGCATCGCAGAGTTCAGGGAGACGGTCCGATATGCTCTGCAGATCTTTTGGACAAAACCCCGCTGGACGGTGTTGAGCCTTTTTTGGACCCCCATCTTTTCCACGGTGGGTGCCCACGCTGCTGATGCATACAAAATAGTGGGTTCAATTACTGCTGCGTAATTATCTTAACTACTTGAGGGTTAAGCCCCCAGCCCACTCTGGCTGTTCTTGCTACGAGTTTATATCAGGCGATTGCCTTCTGGCAAACGTTCCCGACATGGGTGTTAAAAGTTAGGCCGCTGTCGATTGTCAGACCAAATATTTTTTAAATTGTCATAATATTTTATTTCCACACTCCCCATTTTGAGTCGCCGCACATCAAATTTCAATTTTCTCGTGGAGAGAAGCGCACAGGTTTTATGTGGTGCGAAATTTAACTTGTTAGCCTTACCCCCCTCTTTTATTTTATCTAGGACCCCATTTGCTTTTCTCTCTATTTCTATAGCAGTATCACCTGCAAAAACACACACTATGTTGTTGGCAAACGCTTCACAAAATACATCAATCTCATCCATTATCCATAGCAGGGGGTCCAACAAGAGGTCCCACAGGATCCACGGTCCGGACCCCTGCACGCACCCCTTGTTGGTCTCCCGGCTCACTTCCATGCCTGCATACCTTACATTCACTCTAATTTCGCTCAGGTAGCTGCTGAACACCCGCCTCAGATTCCCCGGACATCTATCTTCAGCCAACCTAACCTTTATGGCTGGCCACCAAGCACTATCGTAGGCCCCCTCTATGTCCAGCGAGACCACAAGAGAATTTTTCCCCTCTCTCTGCTTTCTGATGTGGTTCACCAACCTATAGAGGGCGTCTTCGGTGCTCCTTTGGGGCATTACGCCATACTGGTTGGGGCTAATCTTGGGCAGCAGGTAGAACCTGAGTCGGGCGACCAGCATCTTCTCGAAGATTTTGCCGAGAACAGGTAGGAGGCCGATCGGTCGATAGGCTTTTGGTACCCGATACGATTCGTTGCCCGGCTTCCTTAGTACCACCACGGTCGCCTGCTTCCACTGTTCGGAAAAGCAGGCGATAGTGAGGCACCTGTTCAGCAGCGCAAGGAACCATTTCGGGTTACATTCCACAGCGTGCTGGCAGATATCAGACGTGAGGCCGTGGGGGTCGTCCGGACCCGTGGGCGGTTCGGTGTCCAGGGACTCCGCGCGCCGGCGCGTCCGCCGATGTTCCTCGCTTTCATCACTTTCCTGGTCCCAGAGTAGAAGGTCTCTGTCAACAATTCTGCCGAGCTTCGGGCGTCGAGGGTTTCACCGTCCCTCGTAAGGGGCAGATCCTCCTCCCTCCCTGTAGCTTTGCTCAGCACTCTGTAGATACCCTCCCAAACCCCCTTCCTATGCTGTTTCCGGCAAAACTCCTTCCAACTCTCAACTTGCGCACCCTTTACAGCCTTTTCATACTTCTCCTTTTGTTCCAGCTAAAGTCCAACGACGCGGTCTCTGCGATCAGGTGCTGCGTTCCGGATCCTGCGTCTCCTCGTGCCAACCTGCTTCTTCATCTGCGCGAGCTCATCATTCCACCACGACAAGGTGAATTATTGTTTCTGTTTTTTGATTGGCATTGTGTCTCTGCATGTCTGTGTGATTGCTTGTGTGTATCTGTCTATTGCGTCTTTTATTTTTCGTGTGCTGTGTATTGTGTTTATGTCTTGTACAGTTAATTGTCTGTCCGACATGAACTGGATCAGTTTCTCACGAAACTGAGTCCAGTTTGCCTTCTGTGTGTTAAATATGCGTGTGGTTCGTAGTTTGTTCGTGCCTGTGGATTTCTGTTGTCAGATGCCGAAGGATATGCCGTTGTGGTCCGAGCTCGTGAGACCCTCCTCTACTCTCCAGTCGCCCACTCAGTTCAGCAGATCGTCGGAGCACGCTGTCACATCCACGTAACTGGAGTACCTTTTCCCCCCTCTGACGGTGTCGAATGTCGGGATGTCCCCGGTGTTGAGTATGTGCATACCCATTGCTTCCAGGTTAGGTTAGGTTAGGTTAACGTTAACGCTCAAGCCGGAGGTCGTGGTTTTGACTCCCGCCGAAGGAACAAAAAAGTTTTCTGCGTTCCTGGGTCATGAATGTGTACTAAATATGTGTATAAAAGTATTAAATATACTTCCAGTTGTCTGGTAACTGTAACACAAGTTCATCGGATACTTAGTACAGAGCTAGATTGACGTGGTGTGAAGCGTCCATAAGTATTATTATCTTTATATATATATTTCGACTGTACTTATGTATGTCACTGAACTCCTCCTAAACGGCTGGACCGATTTGAATTAATTTTATTTCATGCGTTTGGGTGGATGGTTTAGATTCACAAATCAGCCCGGCAGGCCAACGTCTGTCGGGTCCGTTCGTTATTATGTAAATGAAATAAAAGCATTAAAAATACAGCTTTAAACTAGTATTTTCTCGTGTGTAATCCCGTTCTTTGATCAATATTGTTGGAGCTTATAAAAGAAACCCATTAAGAGCACTTGAACTAGATTAGCGTATAAAATAAAATTAAGTATGTATTTTACCTACCATGTTTGACCTCTTTAAGTCGAGTGTAGCAACATTGCTGAAGGTACTGAAGCAGGTACTGGTCAGGACTTTGAAAAACCAGTAAAATTACTTTACCAGTGTTGCATGTGTCAATATCTTGCGGCAATTATCATTAGACGTATTATTGGTTCGTTTGTCGATCATACATAGAGTGGTAATAAAAAGAAATAGAATGCATAGGATTTACTGTATGTATGAAAAATAATGCATAGGATGTATGTTATAATATGTATTAGTGTTATTTCCTAGTAAATATAATGTCTTTACACAATTCCAAAGTACAAAAGGCAACAAAAGGTACTATATAATGGGCACTTACAATTTCGGCAGTCGCGTTTGAGTCAGATAGTTAAGAAATATTGGATAAATCAGTGATTGCGGAATACCGAACACGTGATGTCATATGAACGTCCGGCGTCTGACATAATATATGACACGACACAAACGGGCTACCAACGACGGCGACCGGTCGCCACCACTAGTTTATAGATTTTATGTAGCCGCTACACCGCGCCGCTCTACCGGTAGCGGTGATTCGTCTAAAATGTATGACAATCGTGCAGCGGCTGCGTTCGAAGTTAGGTACAATATTAGCGCCGAGACTTTCATTACTTACTTGATGTTACCCGCGAATTTGTGGGCGCAAAAGGAAATTTCACGGGAACCGTACATTATGCTGCGATAAAAAGTAGCATGTAGGCTACTTTGTGCCCAATTTCATAATGTCGGTCCAGTAATATCGTTTTTACCTATTTTATGCAAACAAACAAATCTTTACTCTTTACAATATTAGTGTAGATTCAATAAAGAAAAGAGATGATCGGTCGACAGATTTGTCAAGAAAAGAAAGAGTCTGCTCAACATGGCACTTGCCAAAAAATATTTCTCTATACAAATAAATAAAATTGAAGTGTCCGTTTCAAATTTTAAATTGAAAGCTTTTCACTAAATGCAAATGTTACGGTACCTACACAAAAAAAATATTTTTAAAAATTTTGGTCAGTCTGTCCGGCCGGACAGATTGTACTTTCACTGGCAGATAGCTGGTGTTATAAGCAGTAACTTGTGCTACTTTTATCTTAGGGTTTCGTTAAAAAAATAACGTTCCGTTTCCGTTAATAGTTCCATGCAAACGAAGTTTCCAGCAGCTATCTGTTGTAATTGCTTTTTAGGAAGTAAAAGTAAATAATAGTAAGTTACTAAAATTATAGTAGATAAAAGTAATAATTGAAAGTTACTAAAATTATAGTAGATAAAATAATAATAGTAAGTCGCCAAAAATTATAATAGATAAAAGTAATAATTATAAGTTACTAAAGTTGTAGTATATAAAAGTAAGAATTGTAAGTTACTAAAATTATAGTAGATAAAAGTTAACTTAACTACTTAAACTTATAATTAAGTTACAATACGTTTTGTGTTAGATGTTACATTGGAAGGTGACATCAAAGTAATTAAAACCTTAACCTAAAAAAAAGATTAGGTACCAGAAACATTTTATTATATCCAAAACTACTGCTTATTCGACAAAATTTTCAATTTTGTCTTTCAAGGCAATGTATAAAAAACTTAACTACATCAATGGCCAGATTTCATTGATAAAAAAGACATGAATGAATTTGTCAATCTGGGAGGATTGGTTGAAATTGCCTGTTAATCAACACACAATTTTTCAATAACCGATACAACAAGCGACCGTCGAGCAAATTGAAAAAGCCCTCTTCAACGGCCAACATAATAATCCAATAATGGCTGAATTAATGAAAATAATTACTGACTTTTAAGTACTTAGTAAATAACATTATTTGGTAGGGTAAATAAAATACATTATACACAAAAGTGACAATATGTGACAAGGTATACAAATATGCTGGGTTTAAAGGCTTTGTGACGGCGCATGTTAAAATTAATTTAAAATACGGAAAAAAAACATGTTGTCTATTGATTGTTTTTAATTACATGCATATAATGTGTGACGTAACATTGAGGGGTTGTATGTTCTAAAAATGTGACAACCTGGGACAGGGGGAATTCGTGTGGCGTAATTTATGGATGGCTCAAACTGAAAACTAGTAAGCTAGTGTGAAAATGATTATGTTTGTGGAAGGAGCGAAAGAATAATTATAAATAGAGTTCCGTGTTCTCTGTTTTCCTTTAAAACACCAGAAACCCAATCCTCGTATTGAACAGACTTACAATCCTATCTTACTACTTTATAAATGTGAAAGATTGTGAGGATGGATGGATGGATGGATGGATGGATGGATGGATGGGATGTTTGTTACTCTTTCACGCAAAAACTACTGAACGGAATTAACGAAATTTGATACGGTACCTATTAGTTTAAGCTCTAGATTAACACAGAGGCTACTTTTTATCCCGAAAAAGTACAGTGTTTCCGTGGTATAGTGTATTTACGCGGGCGGTATGACTTTATGTCATAAACAGATATTTGAAGTTTATGAGAAAACCGTTTTGCTGTTTTATAACATACATGCATCGAGACTGTATTATTGTAAGATTTATGTAATTAGCAATATCGATATACAGAGTAGTCACAAAATATGCAATCCCGATTATATAAAGACCTATCTTCTTATAAATTCTAGCTCAACGAAATACCTACGATGTGAGCGCTTTTTTCTGTCTGTATGTCTGTGTGATTTGGATGTAGTTTTTTATTTCTTAGAAAGCCGACATGATTGAGAGCTTTCTTAGACACGATTCATCATCATCAGCTCACGCGCTGCTTGACGATTCGGGAATCACTTAAAAAAATATATTTTCTGTGAGGTCCTGGTTTCTCTCATGTCTTCTTTTGTTTATAACTTCCAGTATTTGTTGCTAAAGTAAAAGTTACCGAATATTAAGGTCAACTACAAGCGCCAGCGACTCATAGTGACGCAACACGGCACAGTCTGTACCTATAATGCGTAACTTGTCAAGGCTACACCTACACCAATTAGAATATGGGACAAGCACAGCAGAATAACTTTATTTTTAAAATGGTTGCTCTTGTACTTTGTCTTTTAATTATTATACTTGGGGTGCATATAGCTAAAATGTGCCACAATAAAACAATCAATTTATTTCTTATTAATGTATTCGTTAATAATATACAATAATAACAAACACCAGTTTTTAAAGCCCTCGGTGTACTTAGTTACGAACATCAGAAGACCACGCTCTATAATATCTCGCTATAATATATTTAACTATATTATATATATATATATATATATATATATATATATATATATATATATATATATATATATATATATATATATATATATATATATATATATATATATATATATATATATATATATATATATATATATTATATATGAAATATTGTTACAAAATAAATTGTGAGCTCGTAAATCGTGACTGTGACTTAATGTTACCTAATTTACTCGTATATTAATAGCAGTCTATATATGTATGTTGCATCTTAGGCTCCTAAACTACTAATTCGATAATAATTTACGTGGTCGGGTTATAACTTTTCATATAGTTATTATTTATAATAGTTTATTTAGAGGTCTTATTAATTTGTTTATCTGTTTGATAGGTCTCCCTGGCGTGAGATAGTCGGAGAGCGCAGAGCCGATTCCCGAAGCTGCGGCCGAGATAACGCCTTGGAACGGTCGATTGAAGCTGTTGTACTGATTAGGATACACGTACTGTTGGCTCAGTAAATTAGGGTAGTATTGATTATTCGGGTACTGTTGATTCTGGCCATGATGTCCATAATGTCCATGATGTCCATGATGACCATGATGACCATGATGACCATGATGACCACCTTGATACTGTCCATACTGAGGATACTGTGGAGGACACCCGATGTTGTAAATGTTGGTAACATATGTGTAACCGGGTGCGCCAAAGTGTCGTCCGTAACAAGGATTTTGGTTTTGGTATTGTTGTTTTCTTCTTCTATGATGACCTTTTCCCAACTCATCGTAATCTTCACCTTCGTCTACGTCTATATCTTTTCCCTCTTGACATACAACCAGGCATATCGTGTGGAAAAAACATACCATCAGTGTATATTTCTAAATAGAAAGAGAAAGAACGATAAATAACTTTTCTACGCAAAGAATATTTTGAATATGTAATTTTGATGGTAATAAAAAGTGTGACTTTAAATAGTTGTGAAATGTACACGTAATACGAGCATCTGAATTTTTATATCTTGATAATTATATAATCTTGTAATTTGTATATATATAATCGGTTTCTCGAAAACGGCTAGAAGTATTACCTTAAAATTTAGTATGCAGGAAGTTATGAGGGAGAAAAATCGATCTAGCTAGGTCTTATCACTGGGGATTACGCATTTTTAAGATATATATTATGTTTTTTCTTATGTCGTGTAACAATATATATCAATGATTTCGACTCTATTATGTCAGTCCGATTGGCAGTTTGGTATGCTTCTGTATAATTTTTGCTTTGTTCGAAAATTCGTAATGTGGTGGGTTCGAATCCCGGTCAGATAAATATTTGTATGATAATTTTCTTTTTTTTTTAATTTCTCTGAACTCCGAGAAAAGCTCGATTTCCCAGGTACTAATAGTTTATCTACAAAAATCGTATCGTATCGCTTCTGTGTGGCTGTGAGTGCGAACTGTGAGACATTCCTTACTTGCAATGTAGACCAGTTAACTTGAACCTAGATCTTATACCTAGATTCCTGTGTTTAGTGTTTATATCATTATATTCAAGTGGAAATACAACATGTTTTTTAATTAAACTATACTTTTATTAAATTAAATATTCAGTAACCAAATAAGAAATAATAAAGAGGCAATACTTTATTTGAAAAATGTCAAAATATCCCACAACTATTGTAAATGTTACATTTTGTGAAGATATATGGATGTTTGTTACTCTTTTACGCAAAACTACTGAACGAATTTTGATTAAATTTGTTATGGTTGTTTGTGCTCTGGACTGATACATAGGCTACTTTTTGTCTCGAAAAAGTACAGTGTTCCCGTGGGATACTGTATTTACGCGCGCGACGCCGCGAGGTGCAAGTTAAATGATAAAGGTAGTTAAGTTTGTTAACTACCGTTCTCATTTAACTTGGTTTGCTTTTAAATAAGAAAGGATTATTTTTTATGCATTAGGTAACGGCCGAATTCTAAAATTCTACATTAATTAAAGAGTTCTCAAGTCTAGCAATGCTTATCTTTCTCCTAATTTAAGAAGCCCTTAACTTTGAGAAGATTTTACATTCAATACAAGAGGGCAATGCATGCAGAGCTCCAGCAATATGAATGTATATTTTTCAGATTGAAAACCGAGTTGCATACAAGTTTAAAATACATTTTGGGGCATTTTAACATTCAAAATATTTTTCAAGTTCAACTTTCAGGATAACTCTCGCAAAATACACATTTTCTCTACATTTTGTATCCACCATATTTGCAGAGTATTAAGACTACCTCACATTTTTCGTCGCTGCTTTATGATTTTTAAATAAAGAATATTATATTTTATTTCTTCTGCGACACAAATTCACACTCATGGGCCGTATAGAAGGAAAATATTTTAAACACCGTTTGCGTTGATAGTTTGATTGATTGATTTGTGTAATCGAGATACAATAGCAATTAGCAACACAGATATAGAACGAAAAACTGCAACATCGAAATATTAATTTTAAGCGATATTCGCGTAACCGATATAAAATATTTACCATTTTTGTTTACAAATAGTATGTGAGGCCGCGATGTAGCCAAAACACGACTGAGCTCCAAAAATATATACACTAGGAAAGTGAAAGCTACGTGTAGGAGTATGGGGAACCCGATGATGTATTGAAACTAGTGAAACAATTGACTAACCTATTGCAAATTACATGCAAGGTAGAAGGTGGGTTTTCCAATTAAATGTATGTGGCTCAATGGTCGATAGCTTGAATTGCATCCAAAAGAGTGCAGGTTCTATGCCATGATAGCATTCACAGTCTGTTCAAAAAGTAACGCGAATTATGGGTTTTTTTCAAAAGGAATAATTTATACCCGAAAAATTGTTTTGTAACGTTTAGAGTAATTCTATCCAGATATATAAAACACTTATATCAACGTTATTTTTATTACTAGTATTTGAAAAATATTTTTTTTACGCGACTACGGCGAAGCCAAAAGGAAGGGTAATGATTTTGGCAGACTATGTATGTATGTATGTTTATTCCCTCGTAGCGTCTAAACTACTGGTCCGATTTTAATAAATGAAGTGTCAATAGATTCGTAATGATGCCGCGGGTAACATAGGTTATATACATTTTTTTTTCACTCTTCAACTTTTGTTATTTCGAAAATTGAAACTCAGATTCTAACATCTAAAAAAATTAACTGGTAAGATATATTGTGGTATAAAAAGAAAGGTCGTGGCGAGCACACCACAAATATGTAAGTATATATATATATTTTAAATATTTGTCGTGTGCTTGCTCAAATATGTCAAAATGTGTATTTTACCGCATTTTAAATGTGTGTTTAAAATGCGGTTGTACAATTCGTACAAACCCAATTGTAGAATTTTCGAACATTACGTAAAATAAGATTATAAATATTATATACAATTTATATATTATTTTACCTTCATAAAATATATTTCATTTTGTATATATATTATATAATAATTTACATAAGAAAGGAAAACCCCTAAATTGTCAAGCAGTAAACGAGCTGATGATGATGAATTATAGCTAAGAACACTCTCGATCATGTCGACTTTCAAACACAAATAAAAGGATTAAAATCGGTTAATCGGTTCATCCGTTATTGCAGATGAATAATTATTAGCATTTTTATCACTTATTCGTTCGATAGTCACTTTACTGGTCTTACATATTTCTGAATCGCAGTATTGTTGTGTCGGTAAATAAGTGTTATACGATGAATAATTGAATTGGTGATGACTGTTGAATGATCTCAATTGCGTTTCTTGAATATCATAATATTATAATAATATTACGTTCATAATGTAATATTACGGGCGGGTCAATAAGTCCGTGACTTTTGGAATAAAACACAGATTTTTTGATAAATAAATCACTTTATTTTTCAACGTAGTCCCCCTTGAGCTCTATACACTTTGTCTAACGCTTCTCCAATTTTTTTATCCCTTCCAAAAAATATGATTTGTCGAGGTCCTCAAAATAGGCCTTTGTTTGCGAGATGACTTCATCATTGGAGTCAAATCTTTTTCCACCGAGCCATTTTTTCAGGTTTGGGAACAAGAAGTAGTCACTCGAAGCCAAATCTTGAGAATAGGGTGGATGTGGGAGCAATTCATAGCCCAATTCATGGATTTTTGCCATGGCAACTGCACATGTGTGCACCCTTGCATTGTCTTGGTGAAAAAGAACTTTTTTCTTGGCCAAATGAGGTCGATTTTGTTTTCAAATCCTCATTGAAGCGGTCCAATAAGTTGGCATAATATTCCCCATTAATTGTTCTTCCCTTTTGAAGATAGTCAATGTGGATTATCCCACGTGCATCCCAAAAAACAGTCGCCATAACTTTATTGGCTGACAAACCCACCTTGGCCTTCTTTGGCGCCGATTCACCCTTAGAAACACACTGTTTTGACTGTTGTTTGGTCTCTGGTGTGTTGTGATGGATCCATGTTTCGTCCACGGTTAAAAAACTCCTCCATATTGTGATTAAACAACGCCAAACCTTCCTGTGAAGTTGTTACACGATTGCGTTTGTGGTCGAAAAAGGAAAGCTTTCTCATGCCCAAGTGATCATTCAAAATTGAAACCACTGAGCCATGCGAGATGCCTATGGCTTCCACAATCTCTTGCACTTTTAATCTTCGGTCGGCCAACACCATATCGTGAATTTTTTCGATTGTTTCGGGTGTAGAGACCTCAACTGGGCGTCCAGGACGTTCGGCATCTTCAGTGCTTGTACGGCCACAACGAAATTCAGTAACCACTTTTTTACCATTGAAATCGATGGTGCAGAGTCCCCATAGTATTTATCAAGCTTAGCCTTGGTCTCGGTAGTGGTTTTTTTTCGCAAAAAATAATGCTTAATAAGCACACGAAATTCACATTTTTCCATTGTTTCCTTAAGTTACTGGATAGTCTGATAAAGATAGCTGTAAAACACAAACTAACTGACGCAGCAAGTTCAAATTTTGATAGGAGTCAACTGACAGATGCCTGTTGACAGGAGTAGTGTTGCTTTTTCAGTAAGGAGGTTAGAAATTCGAAAAGTCACGGACTTATTGACCCGCCTTAGTATAATCGTTCTTAAAATCTTGAAAAGAAATGTCTCGCTTCGCGCTCGTTAAGAAATATTTTAATTTTAATTTCAAGTGTTTTCAATTAGGTACTTAGTAATATTATTCCAAAAATATGTTCGATTGGGAAACGGAAAAGTAAGAAATAAAAAAAAAAAGTTAAAAAACTATAACCCGATTACGGAAAAAGGGGTCTAAAAAGGCCGAAACTAGAAAATAATTTAGATAGAAAGCTAGAAATAAACACACCGGCATATTTAGCGGAACTCAAAAAAAGGTCCATAATTAAAAAATATGGTTTTATTTTAAAATCTACTTACTACACTTCTTTTGTTATTTAAAGTTTCATTTGTTTTACATAAAATGGGATCACATTAAGAACAGACTTTGCGAGTAAAGGCTATTTGTGAAAAATGGTACATTTTTGAACTTTTCATGTAACCGGGAAAAGTGAAAATTAATATTAAAATAACTATTAATTAAATTCGAAAATGGTGATTAATATCGCGTATTTCCTCCACGTGCTCTTATTAAAGTTTATACCCGTCGATGTTATCGATGGTCTCCTGGGATAGTCTCCGCCTTTCCTCAACTACGGCGATTCGCACCACGTTCACCCACGTTGGCAGGAGCTGGAATTCTGGACTTAACTTTTCTTTTCAGCAAGTCCCAAACGTACTCTATTGGGTTCATATCCGGTGATCTCGCCGGCCACTCCATAACAGTGATATTCATATCATTAAGATAAGCTTGAGTTACCCGAGCGATATGCGGCCGAGCATTATCCTGCATAAAAACAAAATCGTCACCGATATATGGGGCAAACGGTACGACATTTTCTTCTAAAACTTCTCTGATATAGCGGTCTGCAGTCAGACTCCCTCTGTCAATTACTACCAAGTTTGTGCGAGCTCCCAAACAAATGCCCGCCCAAACCATTATTTATCCACCACCGTATGCAACTGTAGTTTCAAAATTTGTCTGAATGTATCGTTCTCCTTTGCGTCTGTATATTCTTTGCCTGCCGTCAATTTGATTTAAGAGCATTCTGCACTCATCACTAAACAATACGTTACTCCATTGGTCCGCGTTCCAAAGTCGATGTTCCTGACCAAAAGTTAACCTGTTTCTACGATGATTTACCTCGAGCCTTGGAGCCTTAGCGGGCACAAATGAATCCAAACCAGCTTCTTCGAACCTTCTTCGTACCGTACGCTCACTTACAGTTACATCCAGCACTGCTTCTAACTCATGTCGGGCTTGGACGGCCGTCAAACGGGGGTTCCTACGTACACGAAGCCGAATGAAACGATCATCCCTACTCGAAGTGCGTCTTTTTCTGCCTTGTCCTGCTCTTCTCACATAAGTACCGGTCTCCCTGAACCGTTGGATACTGCGATGGATCGTTGAAACTGGTCAACGAAGATCTCTGGATATCACTCTGTAGGTTTGACCATTTCTTCGCATTTCGAGTGCCCTGGCAATCTCCGTTGGAGCTAAGTCAGGCATAATTCAGTCCTCAACTCCAAAAAGATACGCGATTAAAAAAAACTAACAAAAAACAGTATTTCAATGAAATTTTAAACCAAACTCAGAAGGAAGATATACTCGAAGTTCGCTCCAGATAAGGTGTATTTGGTTAAAACAATTGCATAAAATGTGATGTTCAGTTGTTTTCTTAATTTGAAAATATTTCTTTCTAAATTAAATGACGTATAAACCAGGCAGCAACCTTATGTGATACTGATATCAAACCTTTATTTTATGTTCCGCTAAATATGCCTGTGTAAATATGTAAGCTAAGTATGTACACAACATAGGTAAAAAAATGGTAAAGGTAGAGCCGTGGTCGCACCCACAATATATATATATATATATATACACTGTGACAGTGTGTTTGAGACTTCGAATAGCACTCTCTGTTGATAAGTCTTCTCTGAAACCAAACTGTGTATCGTGTACAGATATAAATTTTGTCAAAGTACACTATATAATATCAAATTTTTTCAATGGTGCAGTTGTAGGAAGTGATATGGGTCGAAAGTTGCTCGTGTCGGACGCACCGCCCGCCCGACAACAGGAACCACTATGGTTCGCATTAGCGCCTCGGGAAGATAAGAATGGTTCATTCATAGACTGAAAAACAATGAGAGTACACGAGAAAGATGTACACCTAAAATGTTATACGCATACCTAAAATTTTATATGCTCAGACTATCGTAGCCCGGGGACTTGCCCCTTTGCCTAATTATCTTATATCACAGGAAAATTATCTTTGAATATATTGGCAATCCGCTGGTGGTCAGAGTCATCGTTTACACTCACCGGAAGGCTAGGATTGACGTTCATTTGGTTAGTGTATTTCCAAAAAATTTTAAGTTTTTATTGGAGTGATCTGGAGCCAATAGATCCATCTTAAAGTGGTCTTGTCTATTTTGGCATGATTTTAGATTTAAAATGTTTTCTAGTATTCGACATGTTATTAAATAGATGACCCTGTGAAGGTCGTCAAGCCAGGTTTAAGTTTTCAGCTTTAAGTTTTCAAATTTTAATTATAAAGTTTTAACTGTAAAGTTACTTGTTTGAGTTCATTTATGGGTTACTGACTATATGTTATGGATTTATCAGCCGATACTCAAACGCTGATTAAAGTTAACTCACCACCGCTTCCTAATTCCAATCCCTAACCGATTCGCAACAAATTTATTATATTATAACAAGAGTTTGCATTGTCAATGCATTCTTCTTTTTACCCGACTACGGCGAAGCCAAAAGGAAGGGTATTATGTTTGTATGTATGTTTGTTCCACCGCACCGTAGCGTCTAAACTACTAATAATATTTAATGAATGTGGTGTCAGTAGATTCGTAATAATAGCCCGGGTAACATAGGTTTGCGTTGTCGGGTTATAGTTTTTTATTTTAAAAAAAACTAGGTGTTTCCCGCGGCTCCGCCCGCGTAAATATACTATCAAGTATCCCGCGGGAACACTGTACTTTTCCGGGATAAAAAGTAGCCTATGTTTTAATCCAGAGTCTAAACTACTGCCAAATTTCATCAAAATCCGTTCAGTAGTTTTCGCGTGAAAGCGTAACAAACAAACTTACATTCACATTTATAATATTAGTAGGGATATAGTTCGATTTATGATTAAATCAACTCCCAAAAACCCCCAATCGGCATTCTGCAAGACCGTGGTATCTACCTCGGTAGTATTTCTTACGGTGCGTCAACGTAACCTCACTTTAATTTATTTAATAAATCGTTTCTATTCAGAGAATTTTACAAACATTAGCTATTTATTCTGTCCCCCAAATAGTAAATAGTACATAAGTAGTAAGTTACTCATTACTATTCAAAAAAAAGTTATAATTTCTAAAGTTAATATTATTAAATACTGTGGTGTGTGGTAGTATAAGGCTGTAGGTGTGTATGTGCGTTGTGTGTGTTCGCGCGTGTGTGTGTGTGTATATATATGTGTATGTGTGTTAAGTTAATTGTATACTTTTATTACATTTTTAGAATCGTTGTATGTCCAATCTAATATAGATTAAGCCAAAATATGTTTTTAGCTTCACGAGCGGAACTATGTTTAAGTTAAAGGTTTACTAGTCTATTGTAGATAAATGGGAATACACCGAATATGTAGGCAAGATACATGTTATGTATCTTTCAGAAAAGGGTGAATTATAAAAGAGGAAATATTTACAAAATTTCACATTACCTCATGTCTGTGACGCTGTTGCCATTAATGTGGAAGACATCCGACTTTTCTTTCTTCATTTCGCTGAAAAATATAATTATAATCATTAATTTACTTCAAAAACAACATGTTTCAAGATCTAGAGATCTTCAAAGTGTATACAATCTTATATTATTTCGACTGATAATAACCACTTATGACTTATCTAACCAGTTTTAGAATTTAGATCAACCTAATTCTTATCTTTTATCGCGAAAAGGCATCCTAAGTCCCAATTTCATCAACGCCTGTAAAAGTTAATCGTTGATTAAATACCATGTTATCGCTATCGTTCTTCGTATTAATGAAAGAGAAGTAAAGAGATACTTCTCTTTCTACTTCTCTCTCTACTTCAATTTCTACATAGCTATATATATATATATATATATATATATATATATATATGGTTTAATGTAAACATTTTGCAGGTAACTCTGATACCAGTGCTGAAGTTCAGTAACATGTACCGAGCCACACCGAACCTGAGTCGGCTGTTCCACGACCACGAGCTACAGAAGTCATGTGTCGTTCATCAAGTCTGAATTTGAGAAAGAAAAGGTAAACTGTCTACAATATAGTATGAAGTATATTCATAATACAAAATCTTTATTACATGCATAAGAATGGTACTATCAGTTAATCTAATTCATAAGCAGGTTAAATTTAGACAAATGATTAACACTATGGACCACTATCGCAGATCTGGGTTAAAGCTAACCCTGGGTTAAAGTTAACATACCTAGGGTTAAAATATCAGGCATTCTCTTTTATAAATACGAAGAATGAGAGATATAACATGATATTTAATCCAGGGTTAACTTTAACCCAGATCTGCACATGTGGGCCTATGAGGCGTTGATGAAATTGGGACTTAACCTTAGAAAATATTTGAAGTACTTATATTTTTAATATTTAAAATAAATACTACTTTATTGTGATTTGAAACTCAATGAAACGTAAAATAGACACTTTTTCCAGTGACTTTACTTACCCCCTTACTAATAAAAATATTTACACAATGGATAAGCTATACAATGTTTTGTCCTTGACTGATACGTTGAAAAAGTCGCTTCACAGAAAAGGGCAAAACATTATATAGCAATACAATGTTTTGTCCTTGTCTGATACGTTGGAAAATTCGCTTGACAGACAAGGACAAAACATTGTATAGCTTATCCATTGTGTAAATATTTTAATAGTAACGGGTTGAATGTATAAACCCGTTATAAAAACTAACGACCGAGACCAGTTGCTGTTTTTAAAACAAGTAGTTTTTAAAATAAGGGTTGTTTGGGGCCATTTTGACATTTGAGGTACGGTGAAATCAAGATGGCTGACATTTAATATATGGTAGAAACAAGATGGCGTAACTTTTTCTTATAAAAAGATTTGTTCTGTCAAATGTACGTCATAACCCATCCTTAGTTTTGAAATCATTGAATAATATACACACTGTCAGATAGGGTATGATGGTATATGAGTTATAAGTATAGGTACAAATGACCATACTGAAAAATATGCTCCTGAGATCTGTGCGAACTAATTAGTAAAATATTATAATCAAAAACCCATTACAATATAAGAAATCCTTTTTTTTTCCTGGAGATTCCTAGAGCTACCCAAAGTTCAGAATAAAATCATTTACTTAATTCTGGTGTGTGTTTTATTACCGTGAGAAAATTAAGTAAATGTAAAATTATAATTAAACCAAAATATATTATCCCACGCCAATGTGATCCTGTAAAGATTGGTAAAAGTTACTTTGGTAATACAAAAACCGCAAACGTAATCAATAGCCATCGATAAAAGATAATTACGAATAGCCCGATGCAAATATAAAAGTCCGTTGCAGGTATTATACTGGGTTAGTATAGTTTCTGCGGTTCATTAACTGGAATCAATCAAGGTCAGTAATTAATTATCGTGATTACGGTTTACGAGGAATAATGATTTTTAATGGCTTTCTTTATCTGTAAAGAATTTTATTTATCTGGGGGCACGATGGTATCTCTGCTAAGTGGACGAGTCAGGCGAAGCGCAAGCGCACTACCAGACTAGTTTTTCTCGACATAATATCGACTTATTGTACTTCTATAAGCCCCATAATTTGACTCAGGTGTAGAGTTTGTGAAGTTAGGCCTTGTTTTGACAGTGCGAGTTATATGATCTCGTCATGGCTTCATTTTACATGAAAATGTTTTGGTGGGATGCTTTTTAGGCTCTACTTTCTTCTCTCTACTGTCCTTCCTCGTGGTCCACTCGATATTCATGCCAAATTTCATCAAAATCAGTATAGTAGTTTCGGAGCCTATTCAATGCAAACAACCATACAAAGAAACAAATCTTTCCTATTTATGATATACTAGCTGTTGCCCGCGGCTCCCCCGCGTAAATATAGTATCCTAAAGGAACATGTAGTTTTTCGGGATAAAAAGTAGCCTATGTTTTATTAATCCAGAGCCTAAGCTACTACCATACCAATTTTCCGAAAGAAATCCGTTCAGTTGTTTTTGCGTGAAAGAGTAACAAATATCCATTCATATACATCCATCCTCACAAACTTTCACATTTATTACCATGTCTTCTATACTAGTAGTATTAGTATAGAAGACATGGTGGTCCATCACCCGATAAGAAATGTTAAAAATTGTCCAACATAAAGTCTAACATAAGCTCGATAGTACAAAAACGAAACTGTAAGGAGGACAGGACTACTAGAAACCATCAAGAAAGCTTTGATAAGGCGGTTTTCGAGTGACCTGCTAGAGCTGTCCCGCAACGATTAATTTAATTAGAAGAAGGTGTCATGTGTTGCTTTTTTACCTTTTTACGCGACTACGGCGAAGCAAAAAAAATGTTAAAAAAACCATAACCCGACTACGTAAAAAAGGGGTCTAAAAAAATATCGGTTGTCTGTAAAGTCGGTTTACTGACTATAGTTGAACGAAAAATGTTGTGCAGCAATCGGACTTCCAAAAAAAAAGTCGAAATTTTATTATAAAATATTATTTAATTATTACAATATAAAAAAGTACTAATTCTAATGACGACTATTACATTCAACGATTGAACATAAAGTACATTTCTAACACAATGCAAAATAAATGAAAACTGAGGAACTGCTGACGCTGCGCCTCGTGCCGCTGCCGCGTGACGTGGTTGAAGTGCTGCATCGGCGATCTCCTTAGGGTACCGTAGCATAACACCTCCCCCGAAGATCAGCAACTATTTTCCCAAAATCGTTGCTGGGATGTTGGACGAATCAACCCTTACTTCTCTTGGAGTTGGGATGTTTCTCTGCTCCATTGATGGCTGCAACTTCGTATAATGCTGGTACAGGAACATAGTCATGCCGATAGTGATAGTGATGATTAGTATCAAATAGACGGGTATAGTAGTATGATAGATATATGAGTCTTGATGGTTTCTTAAATCAATTTGTGGTTGCGCCATAATTTCTGAATTGATCTTATGGAGTTTTTCTAAATTTATAGATTTCAAATTTAAAATATGTTCTGAGGGTTGATTTTCTTTTACAGGTACGATGTCTGAGATTCTGAGAGGTTGTCCTTTTATAATATCATTTATATTTGATATAGTGAATTCTGGAGTTTTAATAGAACAGCCTTGAGGTACAATAGCGAGATAACTTCCATTAAGAGTTTTATACTGCAATTTTCCACAGGATGTTTGAATTTTAGTTGACTTTGGAAAACTTAGAACATAGTGCTTTTGATCGAGTTGCTCAAATGCTTCAGCTTCTTGGGATATAGAGGTAAGTTTACAGGATGGCAAGAGCTGCTGCTTCGTTATAAGAGTGTGGATACATTCGTCGTGATTATTGAAGGTATGTGCAGGATTTTCTTCGCAGATATAATATTCCGAATTAGTTTCTAAGCATTCAGTTTCTATGTACCTAGAATCTCGTTCCTGAATTGCTATATAGGGTGATATGGGTATAAGGATTTGATGATTTCGGTTAGGAACTGCAGAGAGTTTGAAAAGGTCAAAAGGCTTAGGAAGGACAATCGGCACTTTATATACTAAAACTATCTGATTATCTAAATAATAATGACCAAATTTCATAACTCTAAAATATTCTCTTAATTCTATATCTAAAGTAAAATCATTTGAATATAAAATTCTTATTTTAGAAATCATACTTCTTAACATAGCTACATTAATAATTGAATGAGCTGTGCTCGATGCATAACTCAAATTTAACATATTTCCTAAATTAACTAACTCGATTGTTAGACTATCTATATTATCACCTAAAATTAAGAGATATTGAGATAAATGAGCATATTTTATTAACTCAGTTTCTCTATTAATATCGCTTTGCATAATAAGACTAAGGGTTTTATTAATTTTATCTTGATTTTCAACAATTGTATTTAATATTTTAGTGTGATGCTGTAACCATTCTCTAGTTAAACTTATGTGATTATTATATTCTGATTCCAATTAAAATTCTTTTTCTTTTAAAGTTTTTAAAGCATTTTCATATTTAATTGCATCAATATAGTCAAGATTATCTGATATACTTTTTATAATAGATCCTAATCCATTGATCAAACCTCTTTTAACACGCGAAATTTTAATCGTTTGCAATATTTCTGAAATTTTACTTAATTTGCCTGAGAGATATTCTAAGTGTGGTTCGTATAAAGATAGGGTTTTATTATTAAGCTGAGGGCGAAAATCTTGCAACTGGGAATATACAATATTAATTTTGGAATCTATGTCTTCTAGGTTTATATGCTGCAAAAAGGAATGATACTGGTGAATAATCCTGGTCTGTCCGAGTTTGAAAGGTAAGAGTCCTGGTCCGTCGTCAAGTGTCTCAAGTTGAATTTCTTGGGTTCGGCTTAATTGTCCTGTAACAATTGTGCGCTTTTAGGCACTCTTTTGAGGCGGGATTTTGCAATAGGTAATTTTTTCTTTTTAGTATAAATATGGATTGGGAGATTAGCCATTACTTTATCATGGGTATATCTGGATGCTAATTTTTGTCTGGATGCTAAAGGATTTTTAACAAATACTGGTTGTTCAGGAAGGTATTCTTTTTCAGGTTCTCTATTCTTATTTCTATTGTCCATTATTTCTCTACGTGTTTCAGTGGTCATTTCCTGTATCAAAGAATAAGCTACTTTTAAACGTTCTTTATGATCTATCATGTATTGCTGTAAAAGATGTGACGTAAGGTCTACATTAAAAGGATCTCTAGGATCAAAATGTCCTGTTATTAAATCTATTGGTTTGCATTTTGTAAAGCTATGGATAGAACTGTTATAACCTAAAAGTGCATATGGCATTAAAAGAACTACAGAATCATGTTTTTTCTCTAATCTAAGTATACGTAAATGTTCTAATATAGTTGAATGAAATCTTTCAACTATTCCATTTTCATTCGGAGTATTCGGTGCAACTTTATGATGTTGAATCTTGTGTAACCTAATAAATTCACTAAATAATTGATTAGAAAATTTGGGTCCGTTATCTGTTATAATTGTTATGGGTAATCCATGGTGGGTACTATATTGAAGTAAGGCCTGAATTACACTAATGGCTGTACCATCTTTAAGATAATAAGCTTGAGCATACTTTGAAAAGGAATCTACTATGATAAGGAACTTTTCACTTTGAGCGGTAAATAAATCTAAATGAACTAATTCAAATGGTCTACTTGCTGGTGGAACTACTTTGAACTGCTGTTTTATGGGGTTTCTATCATACTTAGCTTGTCCGCAAACTATACATTCATTGATAAATCTTGTAATTTGTTCTCTCATATGGGGCCAATAATACTTATTAGAAAGAGCGAGATAACATTCGTTTATACCACGATGGTTTGTTTTACCGTCATGGTACTTATTAATTATTTCCTGCTGCTTTAAATATTCCTTAACATTTTCTAATTCTTTCTTTGCAGCTACCAAATTCATAGCGGAACTTTTAAACATTCTTTGTAAGATAGGGATTACCGTATACATTGCTGTAGGAGGATTAAAAAGTAAAGTTGTTTTAATATTAGAGCTGACATATTCTTTTATAGCGTTAACTACATCTTCTTCTTAGTTTGACTCGGATAATTGAATAGAAATTCTAGTATGTGTATCGAAAGGTTTTGTTAAAATGGGTTTTCTTTTAATATCGCCAACTAACCTAAAAATTATTTGTCTTTTAAATTTATTCAAAGGTTCATCTGTAATTGGAATTTCTAAAATCGGATTCTCCTCAGAAGTATGAGCGGTAAGTGTTCTGGAATCATCTAATAATTCTGCTATTTCAGGTGCTGTTGCGGAACGACTATCGTGGGACATTTGAGCTATAATAGATTCTAATTCTAAACCTGGATCTTCATGAACATTTATTTCAATGCGTGACAAAGCATCTGCATTAGTGTTAGCTTTTCCTTGCTTATAAACTATTTTAAAATCATATTCGCTAAGCTTCAAGCGCCATCTCGTTAAGCGAGAATTAGGCTCTTTTAAATTCATTATCCATTGCAAAGGTTTGTGATCGGTGATAATTATAAATTTACGGCCAAATAAATACGGTCTGAAATACTTCGTTGCCCACACTATTGCTAATAATTCCTTTTCTATGGTACTGTAATTAATTTCACTTGAATTTAAAGTTCTGGATGCGTACGAAATGGGTTTATCTGAACCTATAACACCTTGGGATAACACTGCTCCTATTGCTACATTAGATGCATCTGTCGTTAAAATAAATTCTTTTGAAAAGTCCGGATATTGTAGCACGGGGTCATTTAACAAAAGGGTTTTACAATGATTAAAACATTTTATATAATTTTCATCTAAAGTTATTTTACTATCTTTCTTTAAACATTGGGTCATGGGCTTAGTAATTCTGGCAAAATCTGGAATGAATTTTCTATAATATCCTAACAATCCGAGAAAACGTTTAATTTCTGTAGAGGTTTTTGGTATGGGGTAATTTTCAATAGCTTTAATTTTGTTGGGATTGGGTTTAACTCCTTCTCTACTAATAACGTGTCCTAAAAACTCTGTCTCTAATTTTAAAAATTCCGATTTATCCATTTGTATTTTAAAGTTTGACTCTCTTAATCTCTGAAATACTTTTTCAAGGTTTACCATATGTTCCTGAAGGGAAGTACTGAAAACTATTATATCGTCAAGGTAAACTAAACATATTTCATTCTGAAGGCCCTTAAGAACGTTGTCCATTACTCTTTGAAAAGTAGCTGGAGAATTCTTAAGTCCCATTGGCATTCTTAAAAATTCATAATGACCGTTTTCTACGTTAAATGCTGTTTTGTGAATATCTGCCTCATCCATTTCTACCTGATAAAATCCGCTTGCTAAATCTAATGTAGTAAAATATTGACATCGGCCTAATTTATCTAGAACATCTGTAATATTTGGTATTGGATATTTGTCATCGATAGTTTTTTCATTTAGTTTCCTGAAATCAACTACGAGACGCCATTTAGTTTTTCCAGACGCATCAGCCTTCTTTGGTACTATCCATATAGGAGAGCTCCATGCAGAGTCTGAAGGTCTTATTATATTCTGATCTAACATTTTATTAATTTGATTTCGAACTTCTTCTCTGTGAATGTATGGATAACGATAATTTTTAGCATGTACAGGGGATTCATCAGTGGTTCTAATTTTGTGTTTAATTTTATTCGTAAATGTAAGGGGTTCACCTTCAAGATAGAACACATCTGCATAACGGGCACACAGGGTTTCTATATTTTTAACTTCTTCGGCATTAAGATGAGATGTACGTAGTCGTGATAATACTGCTTTTGCTCTATTGCTTAAAGTATTATAATTATTGCATTCTACATTATACGATTCTGCGCTAATAGGTTGATTCAAAGAAAATATTATATCATTTGGGCTATCATTAAATACTTCTATATATCCTCTATTATTTTTAACACTAGTTATACAATCTCCTATTTTGCAATGACACACAATTTGTTCGTTAACCATAGCATCTCCATCATGAACATTTATAGGTACTCGAATTATTCTAGAACTTTGAGCGGGAATTATATCTTCATACAAATTACAACTTTTAGAGTCATACATTAAAATTGGATTAGTAGCAATGGTGGCAATTAAATTTCTATTTTTTAAATCAATTTTAGCTTCCCATTTATCTAATAAATCAAGTCCGATTAATCCATCAAAATAATCATGGAATTTATAAATTAATAAAGTTATGTCGTTACTATCATTAAATTCTGAAAAGCATGGTATGGTAATAGAATAATCGTTACGGGTTGTAGCATGTACATTGGTTACTTCAAATGGCTCATAATTACAGGGAAAATTAGGGAAATATCTACTAACTGCGTTAGGACTTATAAACGATTGATTGGCTCCAGTATCTATTAAAAGTTTAATTGGAGGATTTTTAATTTGAATGTACGGTAGCTGTCTTTGAGTCTGTAAGTTAATTTCTATCGTGGTTTGTCTGATTTCGGAGTTTTTCGAAAATTTTGATTGCTTTCAGTGTCTTGATTGTCAGAATTTTCATAAGCATTGTCATCAGTCATTGGTAACGCGGGTTGGTCATAGTAATATTCATAGGGATAATCAACGGGTTCTGTATAATATTCATTAGAGTCATAGTACATGTACGGTTCACAGTAAGTCTGGTCATAGCACTCATTTAAATTTAGTTGTCGGGATTTAAAATAATTTGATGGGGGTGGATTTCCATGTTTAGTCCAGTCATGTCCTCTCGGGGGTGCTGGCCTAGTAGTAAAGTGACTAACTCCACTCATAGGAACGGGCTTATTCGAATTATTATTATTATAATTATTAAAATTATTATTACTATGATTATTCTGTGCAAAATTATTTCTATTAGGAATTCTAAAGACATTACTCTGTGGATTATAATTAGGTGGTAATGCACGGAAAATTTGTTGAGTACGCGACGGTCCTTGATTTTGATTTAAGTTAAACATAGGTTTAGGTTGCCACATATTTTGTGGTCGTTGCTGCCAAAACTGCGTTTGGCCCATAATTACGGGTGGGTGAAAAGAACGCGATGGTCCGGGTAAATTAAAATTATTGTTACTTTTAGGATGGTTATTACGTCTGTCAGTATGTGAGTCATTTCTATCCTGCATATAAATTATATTCATTTCATCGTGAACAAATTCAAGGGCTTTTTCGATGGTCTCAGGGCGCATACAGCGTATCCTGGATCCTAGGGGATCTTTTAAACCACGTAGGAAAGCTTGCAAAGTTAACTTCTTATATAAATCACGTTTCGCTTCGATGGTAGTTGGAATGGTCTCATGCAAACTAATGTAAGTCATTAATGTACTAAAAATATTCTGGCATTTATCGTAATATTCTTGAGGGGTAGAAGACCCTTGTGTCAGAAGTGCAAGGTCATTATAGAAAGAGGTTTCATCACGTTGGTCTGAAAAATTATTCACTAAAGCTGTCCTAATGCCTAACCAACTATCGGGTATGCCGTTCGAATTTATCAACCTAGCGGCAGGCCCAGTAATTTTATTTAATATTCCATTTATTAAAGCTAAATTAATTAAATTATTATCCGGCGTTACAAAATTTTGAACGAGCTGATCACACAATTTAATAAATCTTGTAAGAACATTAGAATTGCCGTCAAAATCGGGCACTAATCTTAATGCTTTAAAAATATCGTCCATTGTAGCCATATTTAAATCTAAACTTTCTTCACTAATTTCTCTAACCGTATCTAACAATTTAAATTTACTACTAATTCTAGAAGTCCTCGATTGTCGCGGATGGAAAATCTTGGATATAAAATTATGAAACTTATAGGATAAAAGAAAGGAGCAAATTCAGAGTGATTCTAAAAGTACTCACATATGCATTTCGGCTCTTCTCTGGGGTATCGATGGCTGGATACAGTCTGCTGCTGCACGAAGGTTCTTCAGAATTCGGTGAAGACTTTTGGAAGTCAAGTAGCGATCGCACGCACACGATTGCGATTTCCTATACGAGGGCTACTCCGAATTATCCGTACGACTGCGCCAAAAATGTTGTGCAGCAATCGGACTTCCAAAAAAAAAGTCGAAATTTTATTATAAATTTATTATTTAATTATTACAATATAAAAAAGTACTAATTCTAATGACGACTATTACATTCAACGACTGAACATAAAGTACATTTCTAACACAATGCAAAATAAATGAAAACTGAGGAACTGCTGACGCTGCGCCTCGTGCCGCTGCCGCGTGACGTGGTTGAAGTGCTGTATCGGCGATCTCCTTAGGGTACCGTAGCATAACAAACGTGACAACAACAACAACAACAACAACAACAATAATAATAATAATTAAAATGAGGTAACGGCAATGCGAGGTAACGCTGGTGCTTGGTAACGGTAACAGGTAACAGGTAACGCATGAGTCATGTTTTTTCGTGCGTGCAGCCGGCTCCATCGATTTATAAGACGTTATCACGTCAAAAGGCCGAAAGAAGAAAATAATTCAGATAGAAATCCAGAAATGCATAGGGAAAAAAATTCGAAATTATTGCTCGACGAAATAAAAAACATATATATATATATATATATATATATATATATATATATATATATATATATATATATATATATGTTTTTTATTTCGTCGAGCAATAATTTCGAATCTCTTATGTCAGTCCGATTGGGAGTTTAGTTGCAGAACACAGAACTCCGAGCATCGCTTGGTTACCCAAGTACTGTTTCCTTATAGAAGGAACACGGAGAGTGTGACACAGTTTAATGGCTGTAACTAGTTACTAGTCTGCGCCGAGGCTACCTACTACTACCTAGTACCTACCTACCTAGGTAGGTAGGTAGGTACTGGCCTAAGTTTAGTGACTCCTTAACATATTTATTAGCAACTATATTTGTGTGTAAACAAATGAGTGTACTATAAACAAACCTATGGTTCAGTTCACGCTAAAACGGAAAGATACGCGACGCGGCATTGCATTTTTAATATAGCTATTCAAAATTGAACTTTATCATAACACAAGAACATACACGTTTCATTGTAACTGTAAGAGTTCGAATGTAGGTATTAATAATAAATATTAAGGCAATTTACAGGTAGGATTATTTACGATAATTTTATAAAAAAGTAAGTGACTAAAACAAGTTTCTTAAAATTTGATTTATATTAAGATTCATAGGAAAGATATCACATATTTTCTTGTACTTTGTCAATTGTATATTATTATACTAATAGCGATGTATCTTGCCAAAATTCATAGTTTTAGGTCAACCGTCAACGAGAACCATATGAGCTTTGATTCCCTTGAGAGTGTCGAAATATCCTTTTATGTGGTGGCTAAACATGCCTTTTTTAGTCTACTTAGAAGTCTGATTTTTTCACAACTTCACGGGACCGTAGACCTGAGTAATATGTAAGGCTTTCATTTCAACTCGATGCCTCCACGCGTTCCCGAAAAAAAGGATCTTGTCACAGACACAAGGCAATCAGACGGACAGACAAAAAAAGGTATTACAAAAGGCTCGTTTTACCCTTTTTAGGAACGGAACCCCAAAAATAAAGAGCGTACAATTAGGTCCCAACTTTTGCGAAATAATTTAGAACATAAGGCTCGTCGCAGGCAGATTACATGCGACTGCGACTGGTGGCGTGACATCACGCTATTTACAACATTTTCGCGGCGGCAACTCAAAAAGCAATAAAAGTGTGTAACGGTAGCTTAGTATATGTAGTGGCAACATGCGGAGACCATATGACCCAATTATCTTTACCTAAGTCTATAAAAGGAAATGTCCCCACTGACTCACTGACATATATACATATAGACGCTCGCACAACCATAATCGCTGATGGTAAAAAAGTGAAATTTGGACAGTAGTATTATAGTCTGGTTCACAGGTGGCCATTTCCCTCGGTTCTTGACCACCACCACCGAAAATTATGCCTCAATTTCCGGGTATTTCCGTGTATTCGATTTAATGGTAATCGGGCCAGATTACTTTTACTAATATCATTGGGTAGGTACGTGTATTAAATAGTTTTGGAAAATTCGTAGCCTAATGGGATTAAATCGGATTCAAAGTTTGTATAGTAAAATATCAATAATTGATCGTATCTATTGATTTCAATTTTGGGACAGAGATAGTTATTATGACGTAAACACCCGTTATTCATAAGTATTTTTCTAAATTGATACCCCACGGGGGCGTAAAGGGGATCCACGCGGACGAAGTGGCGCGTAAAATCAAGTTTGTAAATATTTTTCTAAGCATACGTCAAATGTTGCATTTGCAACAACATTCTGCTGGTTAAACCCGCAAGGTCGATGTAAGGAAGAATGACAATGAATAGGTACCAAATAACCTGATATTAAAGTATAGATATAAGAATACAAATTCGACCGAACTGACCTTAATATCAGGTGGATCTCAACACTGATGTGTTTTCTTTTTTCTTTTTAAGCGGAACGATGACCGGCACTAATACTCTTTGTGTATATAATTCGGATCGTCTCGTGCGTGTTTTTGTAAATCGAAAACTTATATTCGTACTAATTTTATATTCGGGGACATTTTACTTTGCAGAAAATAAGGACAAATTTGTAATGATAACATTATGAAGTGTAACTTTCTGATGTCGTCAAATACCTACTATTAAGAGTGTGACCCTTTACTTATAATGTTATGTCGAATCAAACACAAGGTTGGTGCCTTAATTACCAACGCCTTATGCTGGGACTATAATATGTTCCAGAATCCGGAACGCCGGAGAAAATTCAGAGCATTGAAAATAGAACTTTGCGCTAATACAACAGAGCTGAAAATCGAACATACAAGTGTCGAGTCAAATGTCAATGCCATATAGAACAGCTCGACACTTGACATTTCGATTTTCAACTCTGTTGTGATAACGCGGAGTTATATTCTGAATTTTCCCCCGATACCGAATCATTTAGTCCCAGTCTACAAGTTGTTCATAACGATATATTCAAGATAATTCAGCACACCATGAAGGACTACCACGTGTTGAATGTTGATAATTGGTTTATCTATGTAGTATTAGAAATGGAGTTATAGTTTTGCGCACCTCAAATCAAATAAAAAAGTGAAGACAGAGTTCTGCGAGCTACACGGTGGGGCCACATCACACGCTCACTGCCTAGCCGTTTAATAACACAGGCTCACGCACACACATAACGAAACTACACCATACCTTCTGAGGTGAGCTGTTACGGTGTGTGTTTTTATATATGTGCGTAGCTACTTGATGTCTCTTTCACTTTCGCACGAAAATATTGCTCGCGTTTACACAGGTACGCGATAGGAGCGCAATATATTCTTACGCGAGTGAAAGTGGTGATAAGTCAATGTATGAAAATCTACGTGCTCCGCGACCGCACTTTAGTAGCTGCACGATCACTACATACATAAAAAACCAGAACAAACCGGAATCAGTTTTTGTTTAACAATGCTCTGTCTCCACTTTATTTATTTGGTCCGAGATGCGCACGAGCAATTAATCGTACAGATTTTCGCGAATTATTTTTTATAATTATTATATACAAGAAATGCTGCAATTTTTCTTCGGAAAAGATTGATTAACTAAAAAGAGGAATTAGTGTCGATGAACACGGTGTATTATCCAATAAATAATAAAAATGTTTATCATCTTTTTTATACCGACGCACGTCTTCAGACAAATCTTCACGCCTCCGTAAATATAGTAATTGTGTGTTTCCCTCTTATAACGAGTTCATACTACGATATTTTTATTGTGCCTTATTTACTTATACGGGTCCATGTTCAATGCCCATGTAGTATGCGATTTATTGACTAATCAAACCAATATATTTTGTCCTTGTTGAGTTGTGATTGGAATTACTGTATGTTTGTGCACAATGTTTTTCGGTTATTTGTCTGTGCTGCAGAATGGAATGCATTTCCGGAATTTCGCCTATTTTCAACCATGCCTGTGAAATTTTTTTGGTCCTATTTATGTTCGGGTGCACACTTCGTGCATTTGTGTATAAAAGGAGGATGTGAATTGTGTGAAAATATACGTTCGGCTGTTTAAATATATATATTAGATTTTCGAAACTCTTTTTTTGAATTAAAGGGTATAATCCGAAGTTGGTCGCGTTGTCACCAAAATGATGACCTGATGATGGCATTCATGAGGAATCGAGGGAACTCCTCGAAATTTATATGGGCACACATAGTGATTTTGACTTTTTCTGAAGTAACTCAAGCATATGCTATCAAAAAGTAAGATTTTGCACCTAAAAAGCACTGAACAGAACTCCTGTCTTTAAAGATATGTGTTAGAAAATATCAACATTGTTTAAAGAACTGCAAGCATATGCCATTATGTAACTTACGGTAATCATCATCATCATCATCTTATATACAATACATAATGGATGCTTAGCGCGTATTCAATTATACATTCGATATATGTATAATATGTGTTGTATGTGTGTATACACAAACCACATTTCTTACATACATGTATCCAAAGAAAAAAAGAATATATAAAAACTAAATTTATAATGACTTAATAGCTTGTTCGTATTGAGTAGGTAGACCAGCGTTCATACATTTCTGCCCATCCTCCTTTCATCGAATACTGGATTTTACTGGTACGAGTAACATAATTATTATGCATTTTGATTACACGGCACATTGGAGCAACGAAGTACTTCTGGACTATCGATCGATAAGTGAATTCCGACCCGCATATTTGTAAAAAAACAACTTTCTTCTAGAATGTTGTTTTATTTGTATATTAAATACGTGAAGCAAAACTTTCAGTACTTCACTAGAATTGTGCTACCGGAGGTGTATGACATTTGGCCGGTAAATTAAATTTTGTGTGGACGGTGGAGGAATGTGTGCAGAAAGCTAATATTTTTTTAAAATAATGCTTAGAAATACATAAAATAAATAAAAATAACACACACACACACACTTCCTTCGATTAGTTACACACAATACCGTTTGCGTTTGACAAATGCATAGAATAAATAAATAGAATAGGTATATGATACGATGATGATTCCTCAGAGGATAAAATTTTATTACACGTTGACGCATATATATATATATATATATATATATCTAAGATTAGAACCCTTATAAAGTTGAAACTTAAAATTTATATGATTTACTAGCTGCTGCCCGCGGCTCCGCCCGCGTGAATACAGTCCCAAACGAAAACTGTACTTATTCGGAATAAAAAGTAACCTGTTTTAATCCAGAGCCTTAACTACTACCATACCAAATTTCATCGAAATCCATTCAGTAGTTTTTGCGTGAAAGAGTAACAAACATCTATCCATCCATCCATCCATCCATCCTCACAAACTTTAACATTTATAATATTGTTAAGATTTGTAGGATTATGGGCGAATTTCGGGCACATAGCGATCTGTAGTATCAATAATTAATAGTTAACATTTATTTTTGCGCGGTATTTCGGTCTATTGTCCGGAAAACGAGCAGACTGATTGCCCGATGGGAAGCGATTGCCGCCGCCTATATACATAGGTACCTACTTTATATAACAGCCTCCGTGGCCCAGTGGTTTAGAGCTTGGCTCTCGACTCGGAGGTCGTGGGTTAGATTCCCGCGTTGGAACAACAAAAAATGTCGTTTCCAAGTTTGGTTAGGACAATGTAGGCTGATCCATGATGATCCATGCGTCGGATGGGGATGTAAAAAGTCGGTCCTGCGGGCTGCGCCTGATCTCTCGCCAGTCGTGTCGACATCCGTCCCACTGGGTTACGAGAGTAATGGAAGAGAGAGTGATGTTGTGTACTGCGCAGTGCGCACATACTTGGGCATTATAAAAATAACCCATCACCGAAATCGGTGTTGTTATTATTATTATTGTTATTATTCCGCCGCCGATAACCCCGCAACTCTTGGGCCTCTGGTACGGCTACACTCGCCATAAAAACGCAGGTGTTATTTCAACTCGGTTTTCTGTAAAGCCGTGGTATTTTTCCGTATCACTTGCAAGACGTCTCATTCGTGCGCAGACTTGCATCTATCACGAATCACGCGGTCAGAGCCTGACTTCACAGTCTATTTCCTTGATCCTTGAAGGTCCAATACTTCGGTCGCGTGGCGCAAGTTGCGCAACGATCGAGTCTGCAATTTGTTATTGTTGTTGTAATACACTTGTTTTGTTAATTATGTGCATTGTACAGTGAAAAGTCCTATGTATGCGCGCTCAATGATAAAAAATGTAAAAGACTTTTAACGTTTTTAGGGTTCCGTAGTTTACATCTCGTCGTGTCCGTCGGTCCGTTCGTCCGTCCGTCTTCGGTTTACAGCTACGTTTAGTGCTGCAAGATGAAACTTTGCGTGGATTTGCGTGGACACATATGCACGTACGTCGACAAAGTGCTTAAAATAAAATCGTGAAAAATATTTTTTTTTTGGGTTACCTCCCCTAGATGTAAAGTGGAGATGTTTTTTTCTCTCTTAGTATGGAGTATCATTAGATAGGTATTTTAAAACATTTACGGCCCGTTTCAATAACCTATGTACCAATAACTATTCGTTAAAAACGTCGTCATTCAATCATTTGCCGATTTTTGCGATACAAATTTGACGTTTCTAACAAATATTTATTGGTAGATAGGTTATAGAAAGGGGCCGTAATAGGTTGCTAAATAGGTTTTTTTGTTTCAGTTTTCCGTTTGCGAGATATTCAACTTGATAGCGCATTTTTTTTGTAAAAATAAAAATCGAAAATCGCTCGAAAAATCTAAAAAAATTCATGACTGACTGACTGGACTCCTAGTCCATGTGATGAACTTTAAAGGAAAACTATAACGACTTATTTATCTTTGTTAATTTATATAAGCCGTTATAGTTTTCCTTCAAAGTTCATCACATGTACTTCCAACATATTCTGTGTATTGAGCCGTACTTTAAAACTTAAGTTGTTATGTATGTACAAGTAGCTTCAGGCAGAGGGCGTAATATCCATAATCATGTCATGACGCGTGACGTGACTCCCCTTAATGCCGCTAATGTAGTTTCCCTTCAAATAAGTACATACCTAATATTATGAGTATGTTAAGCACGAAGGTCAGAGCCTCTTAGGGACAAGTTGCTAGGAAGCCAAGATCTAGTCGGTGAACCATCACCGGGATTCATCAAATCAAACATCTAAATAAAATATTGATTAAGGCTGGGAGTCCATAATGTGATCCGGAATCCACCAGGCCCGGGACAATTCAGAGCACTAAAATAGAACTATGCGCGAATTCAATAGAGTTGAAAATCGAAGTGTCGAGTGTCGAGCTGCTATATTTGACATTAACATTTGACTCGCCACTTGTGTGTTCAGTTTTCAGCTCTATTGTATTAGCGAAGAGTTATATTTTCAGTGCGCTGAATTTTTCCGGGGCCGCCGGATTCCGGATCATATAGTCCCAGTCTAAGTATATAAGTTTTGGCCTTTTACTGGCTATTATATAAACAAACTAAATGTAAACAAGGCAAGGGCTTCGAATAGACATTTTTCTACGTAATTCTATGTGGCTAATAAACAAGAATATGAATGTTTATTTTTCTAAACGAAATACAACTAATTAATTATGCTCTTATTTTAATTAAGTTTTTTCTGATTAATTTGTGTTATTTAATACAGAGAATATTAATGCAAAAAGCTTTAAAACATATTATATATGTCACTGTAAAATTTTGAAACCCGTAACGTATATCTCAATCGTATTTTGCATCCTGATTCATAAGTAAATACATACATGTAATTCAGCATTATTTAACCATTCATAATTATGGGTTCAATGTCATTTTTTTCGTTAACTTTTTATGTAATCTGACTTATCTGACAAATGCGTTTTTAAATACATTATTATAAACGGAAAAATAGTACAGTTACATATAAGGTTTATTACTTAGGAAAATTTTGTTTGAAAAAAAAAACAAAATTTTCCTAAGTAATAAACCTTATAGGTATGTAACTTTACTATTTTTCCGATACATAAAAAGTTAACGAAAAAAAATGACATTGAACACATAATTATGAATAGTTAAATAATGCTGAATTACATCTATCTACCACAGTACATTGCCGTACTTAAAATAATATATTATATAACATAGCTTAACTCATTTGATTTAAACGATCTCAAAAGCTAACTTCTGCGGAATCAAAGAAACTGCATTAGTTAGTAATGTAGAGGAAATAGTTCTAATAACTTTTCATGAGGACATCTGAGTCCTGGAAACTATCGATTTATTAACTCTTGTTGACAAAAACTTAAGGCAACAAACTAGAAACTTTTCTGCTTCAAAGATTGTTTACGATTCGCTCTTATGGCATCGCACACGCTAACAAGCAGCTTGGCAAGCAGGGATCTTCAGGGTGGATCGGAGAACAGAAGTACATAATAGATAATGTTAAATTATTATTTTAAGATTTTTGTTCTTAAATGGTGTTGTAACTTGTTAGGTGTTCGTAGTTATTTTTCTATTTCATTAATTAACCTCCAAAACATTAAAATTGGTATTTACTTTATGAATTACAAAAACCGTCCAATGCGAGTTGGAGTCGCGCACGAAGACACGCGCGAATTCCGTACAAGGCGGCAAATAAATCAGGTTAGTTGTATGGGAATAGGCCCCCATCAATGTTTATTATTCTGGTTTTAGTATTTCTGTGAAAATTTCATTCTACTGTCTTGCTTTCTAGGCTTAGCTTAGCCCTTCAAGGCTAAGGAAATACAGTCTAGGGTGACAATTGACATACAGACGGACAGACAGTAAAGTCCCAGTTAAAGGATTTGAAATGATTGAATGAAATTGCCATTCTGCAGTACTGGCCATTTTAAATCAAAAATAATTTTTGTTTGCCTGAGAATTCTAATTTCATATTAATTTTATTTTAAAACATGGAATTCTTTTTCCAAAAGTAGTCATTTGTTTATTGATTAGTGTTACATTTTCATCGCATTTCAATCTTTTTCGTCATCATGGATACGTTAAAAATTCGAGTAATTATGGAATATGAGTACCGTCGTGGCAGCAACGCGGCACAAGCGGCACGCAACATCAACGACGTTTACGGAGCTAACACTACAAACCAACGCACCACCTGTTATTGGTTTGCTCGCTTCCGTTCTGGAAATTTCGACCTGAAAAATGAACCTCGCGGTCGTCCGAAGACTTTGGTCGACAATGACGAATTAAAGGCGATTGTGGAAGCTGATGATACACAATCTACGGCTGAATTAGCAGCAGCTTTCGACGTTAGCATCAAAACAATATTGGCCCATTTGCGCCAAATTGGTAAGGTAAAAAAGCTTGACAAATGGGTGCCCCACGAACTCAATGATCGCCAGCGCGAAGTACGCGTCGAGACGTGCCTTGCACTGCTCAACAAACACACAAATGAAGGAATTTTGAACCGCATTGTTACCTGCGATGAAAAATGAATTCTGTTTGATAACCGCAAGCGCTCAGCAAGTTGGTTGGATCCTGGTTCAGCACCTAAACAATGCCCTAAACTAAAACTTACCCCTAGAAAAGTGATGGTCACTGTTTGGTGGTCTAGCGCCGGTGTGATTCATCACAGCTAAGAAGCTGTGATGAATCAATGGTAAGACCAAAAGGGGGTGAGCATTACTGCAGATGTGTACTTTGAAGAACTGAACACAATGATGGAGAAGCTGGCACAAAAGGCCGGCAACGCACCTGGAGCTCTTCTGAGGTTGCGAGTGTCCATGGGCGACGGTAGTTGCTTACCATCAGGTGACCCGTTTGCTCGTTTGCCACCTTATTTAATAAAAAAAAAACCGACCTCATACTGCACAGCAGACGGTTTCCAAGTTGCAAGAACTGGGGTTGGAAGCTCTCCATCATCCGCCCTACTCACCAGACCTTGCGCCTACAGACTACTACTTTTTCCAGAATTTGGATAACTTCTTGACGGGAAAAAAATTAAATACCCGAGAGGCAGTACAAAATGCCTTTGAAGAATTTGTTGTCTCCCGTCCAGCTGATTTCTTTAAGAAGGGCATCAATAAACTGCCACTGCGTTGGCAAAGATGCATTGATTGCATTGGTGATTACTTCGATTAATACAAATAAAAAATACAAGAAAAAAATTCGTTTAAATTTTTTCATACAAAACGGCAATTTAATAAATAGGTAAATACCTAATACGAGTATAATATTTCAACACTCTCAGTAACCAGATTTTCTTACAACAACAGTATCCCGTTTTAGGGTAAAGGGCCGTACCCAAAAGATAAAAACGGTAAGTAGTAGGGTTTTTTTAAATTACTAAGACTTGGCTTTCCATGTGTCACCATGCTGTGTCTCATGAATCACGATTCATAGTCATAGTCAGTTGTCACAGATGATGTATTTCTTTGTCGCTACAACAACAAATACTGAAAACAGAATAAGTCATCGCTAAGTGACATTGTCGCTTGCGATACCTTTAAATGTGAAATCCCATACATTTATAAAGAGAATACTTAATTTTTTCGCGATTTTTTGCTCGATATTAATACTAGTGCTCAATATTAGTACCTACTAATAGTTGGATACTACATAATTAAATATTAAAAGCGTTTTCATCCGTTATTAAATGATTTATACAGTATTCTCCGAGCGAAGTAACCACTCTTGAAATACTGTTGTGCCTGGAACAGTTGGTTTTTTAAATGTCGTATGGTTGCCCAAGCACACACGGCATTCTCATAACACAGTCAGCCTAGCCCAAAGGAATGACTGGTCAATACGTCTGGGGCCAACCATGTGCGGGTTTCCTCACGATGTTTTCCTTCACCGTTGGAGCGTCCGTATAATGTACAATGTACTTGATATATTTGTATGTTCAACGATCACTCCGCCGTCTGTAGACCGATTTTCAAAAGTCTTTTTTTGGTGTAAAGGGTATAATTCGATGTTGGTCCCTTTGTCACGAAGGTGGTGAGCTGACGATGGAACCCATGAGGAATCGAGGGAACTCCTCGAAATTTATATGGACACCTAGTGATTTTGACTTTTTCTGAAGTAGCTTAAGCATATGCTACCAAAATTTAAGATTTTGCACCAAGGTATACCCTGGATGATGGATTCAAAAGTACTGAACAGAACTCCTGAGTCTTTATAGATTACATGTATGGAGATTTTGGCGTTGTTTAAAGAACTGTAACCATCCTACTCCCCACCTACCCACCTAATCGATTCAAGCATAGGAATCCTGAATCCATACTATGTTTGAGTGTTTGAAACCTAAACTAAAATTAATAATAATATTATAATGAATATGACCAAAAACGGAAAAAATATTATATTTAAACAAAAAATTAAAACCGACTTCCAATGTCTTATGAAGATTGAGTAGAGAAATAGTAAATATTTCAGTCGAATTTAAACGCAGAATTATTTAGAAAATAAGATCTATTTCATACTTATTGTGCATTTTTACTTTGGAAGTCGGTATTAATTTTTTGTTTAATAATAATAATTTTTCCCTTTTCAGTCATATTTATTATAGTATTATTATTAATTTTAGTTTAGGTTTCAAACACTCAATCATAGTATGGATTCAGGATTCATATGCTCAAATCGATTAGGTGGGTAGGTAAATGATTAAATTTGTTTATCATTATTAAGTACTTTGTAGGCAGCAGTCAGCTGGTTTCAACTATTATATTGTTATTACCTAAATCATTTCCAAGCAGGAAACAAGAGATTATGCGTAATGTATGATATTACGCTCGTGGAAGCTATTATATGTCTACTAATATCTATGGACTTATGTATTTATATTCACATTATGCCGTTATCGATTTTTCTTGTTGTCGATTGTTCTCTCACATTTACACGGAACAAGAATATACTGCTACTACTTACTATTATTAATATGAGGCCCTGTTTCACAATCTTACATGCTCATTTGTATGTGTAGTGTAACTATGTGCCTGTACAGAGTTTTTTATTTTTATTTATATATGGCATCGACTTATAACCATTTGCCAGTGTCAAGTTAAAAAGGCGGGAAATAGAACTTTCATTTCAATTTTCAACACCGTATTCCTAAATCGTCAAGTCTAAAGTCTAGTCAAGGTCCAAATGAATAGTCAGTGCAGTACATGACTCATGTCAGTCAGAGAAACAATGTTGAGTACAGTTTTACGAGAACTGTGCGAACGGAGGAGTATGAGATTTGGCCGGTAAATTAAAGTTTATGTGGAGGAAGGTGTAAATAAATCTAATATTGTTTTAAATTAATGAAAATAACAACAACACACACTACCTCAGATTATAAACAATCATTAGTCACTACCATGCGTTTGATAGATTCGATTTTATTATACATTGATGTTTGTCAATCTGCCACAAATCCATAAAGTAAATTACTCTATGCATAAGTCACAATATTTACACATGGTAACATCTAGTATGATATCATTTTTATCTATCGTAATTATTGCTTCAGTAATAATTCATACCTGAGGCAAGTACGCTTGATGACTTTCGCAAGTGAAATTCGTGACAATTGGGAAAGGAACAAAGAAACAAACAAGGTGGTTTAGAGTTTCGTTTAAATTAAGTAAAGTGCAAGTTGAAAGATCATTGATTATCACAACATAGGAATCAAGAGACAGAAAAAAGAGTAAAATTCAAGTTATCTTTAATTTTGTATTAGAAATTGATGAGGATAGCAAAATAGAATGTGATATTATCTGGGGGACACAAAGTGTAAACGTGATTTTAATTGGTAATAGTGCATGGTATGTCCAATATAGATCTTCTATGTGACAGAAGTTGGAACAAGGCATTCGGGGAGCAAACAGACATCTATGTGTATATGAGATTAGAAGACATTTTTCACAGTTGTAAAATATCCAAATTGATATTCTAAACCCGCAAGCTCTACAGAATATCTATACCAGTTGAAGGAAGAGTCAGCAAAGATCGCAGTTATTAGAATAAAGTATGCACTATAGTTTAAGCTCCAAATATACTAAAGGCGAGAACCACCAAATGCGCCGGGGGTAGACATAGATATCAATGTAATGACAACTTTCCTTAGTGGAGTTTTCTTGTTAATTCGGGTGAATTACGTTAGTAGTTAAGGGAAGTAAATGTTACCGTACTATTTTCAGTTTAGACAGTACAAAATCTAAAGATACGTAGGCGTTAAGTAAATATATAGGCTGCACTAAAAGTATCGGGAATGGAATATTTCCACTGTTCCTGTCATATTAAAATCTTTTTAATTTAAAACTCCTTTTTTTAAAAATCGAATACCGTTTATTTATTTAAAAAAAGATTCTCGGTCTTGTCACAAGGTCTTGTCAAACTTGTTTAGTCGTTCAGAAAATGGACTCGAGAAAATTCTAGAGCGATGATTTATTATGACTTTCGAAGTGGTTTAACACAAAAACAGTGTGTTGACCGGATGATTTCTGCATTTAGTGATGAAGCCCCATCCAAAACCACAATTTATCGCTGGTTTGCTGAATTTCAACGTAGACGTGTCAAGCTCAGTGATGATCCCCGTCAAGGTCGTCCAAAAACTGCAGTCACCCAAGAAAACGTTGATGCTGTGCGTAAGCTGATTGAGGAAGATCGACATGTGAAATACCGCGAAATTCAGGAAACTTTAGACATTGGCATGAGTCAAATACAAATAATCTTGCATGAACAATTAGGTGTAAAAAAGTTGTTTTCCCGATGGATACCGCATTTGCTCTGTGAAGAGCAAAAAGCGGCTCGCGTTACTTGGTGCATCAGAACTCTCGAAAGATTCCACGCAGGATCCTCAAATGCTGTATACAACATCGTATCAGGTGACGAATCCTGGATATACACGTACGAACCCGAAACAAAAAACCAGTCACGAGTTTGGGTGTTCGAAAATGAGTTAAAGCCAACAAAAATTGTTCGTTCACGGAGTGTTGCAAAAAAATGGTGGCCACGTTTGTCTCCAAAACCAATAATTAAAATCGAAAAGCAATAAATACATTTTTAAATAGTAATGTTATGTCACTTCCTTGATTCCCGAAATTTTCAGTGCCGCCCTCGTACATCAAAAATAACCGTGGAGTTAAAACAACAAGTAAACAAATATATCTCTTTTTTACCTTGCCTTGTTAGACACATAAATGGATTGAGCGTCAGAAATCACGATAACCTTGATATCTGAAGATCAGCCATGCTGATAAGCAGAGGGAAAAAGAAAAGCAAAAGAGTGCAATGTAGGGCCAAGGGATAAGCTGTACCCAATAATCTAAATAAAGAAACCAAGTTGAGTTTGAATTTGGTCCTCGAATGTGGAAAAAATGCAAAGTGAGATATAAAGTTCATAGTAACAAGGGAAAAAGAACCAAGACGAACTGTAGTACAATTAATCAAAATAACAACAGAGATTTGAGAGACATTGGATGGTTTTACTTTTAAAAGACAAAGAGAGAAAGATATAACACACGTCGTATCATAGGGTCAATAAGGAAGTCGGAAAGAAGGAAGAAAGATAAACAGTGGAGTAGTAGAAATAATTAAGAAGGTGAATGTATTGAAATGAATTAAAAGCAGATTATTGTTTCCTAAATGATACTATATTAGTCAATCAATAAAATGCTAGTAATTGCTAATAAAATAATGATATCCAATAGAGACGTTACAACATAAATATAGGGCATTATTATTCATGGCTAATAATTTAATTATGACTGAATGCAATTAGAATTTATACATACACAAAATAAATTAAAATAAGGAAGGGATGTAGTGTATGTGAACACTTTACAGAGTTATTATTGTATCGAGCCTTAACGTCACAGATGACAGTGACAGTAACTGGCGGGTGTGGCGGAGTGTTGGCGAGCCAATATAGAGGTATATTGTACGATTAACTAAACCGTAGATGTCTCTGTCACTCGATATAAAGTAAGCAGTGTGCTGAGTGTGAGTTTTGGTCCCTTTTCGCCGTGAAAAAGTTAACTACAATTTGTTTGCCAATAGGGGAGTTGTTTCGGTGTTCAGCAAACTGAAACAAAACATCCGAATAAGCTATCCAACACTTATTAGAAGGTTGTGAAAAAGGCCCTAGTGAAAGAACGCATAATATCTATAGGTGAGCATGGATAGAAGTGAGGCCTTGATGAAATTCGTCAACTGCTAATTAGGAAACTTCATACTAGTAGGTAAGCAGTGCGGAAGGTGTAGGGCTGTAGGCATATAAATACCGCTAAGGAAATTTAACGCACGACAGTGACCTTCATGCTTATTACTTACTTTGCAGTTCAGTTCGAAGGGTTCAGTACCATTATATATACAACTAAATAAAGCAAAAAACATGTGAAAAAATCAAGTTTTTTGCCGGCCTGAAATTTTTATATAATTTTAATTTCACTGTTTATTTATCTTTAGACCCCCAGGAGTCCACGGGAGAATCAACGGGGGTCTACGTTGGACGTGACAAAAAATGGGGGTCTACAATCGTAAGCAGGGGTGCATGAAAATTAATTTGGTTTCGATAGTGAAGAACTAAAATGTTGGCTTGTTATTTTAAATAATATGATACCTAAATTAAACCTTCTCAATATGACAATTTATAAATAAATTGAGAAAAAAATCGACAGTTCCGAACTGGGAGTCGAACCCAGACCAAGTCGGTATCGCGCCGAGTGCTCTGCCAGTTGAGCTATCCGGCCCTATGCCACTTTCCTTTTTCAATTTTATTTATAACTTATTGAACCACACCGTCCATCACTCGGTAATTACAACAACACAAACAATATGATACCTAAATTAAACCTTCTCAATAAGACAATTATCTCCTATCAATATAGGCAGATAATATTTTAAGAAGCTCAGCGACTGTTACTTGTAAAAACTTACATATTTCATATTCAGTACAAAGCGTTGAGACTTGTTGCCGCGCCGGCCGCCACCGTCCCGTCAAATTAATGTGCAAATTAATACGACTTGTGGTGTATGTACTTGCAATCTTGTATGAACGTGTTTAATTCTTCACCATTATAGATACGAATGTCAAGGATAAACATTACTCATTTGGTCCCGAAATTTCATAAAGAAAAGTGAATCGATATTAGTGATTACCAGTGAAAAAGTAAGTACCTACCTGCCTATTTGTATACCTACCTACCTGCCTATATAATATAATATCGCGTGGCTAATACTAAAAGGGCGCATTTTTCAACATTTTGTATTAAAACTTGAACTTTTTAATTTATTATTTACAGGTAGGTAATTGATACGAAGCATGACCGAATCTAAGAAAAAATGTCGTCAGTACAGTGTTGAATATTTAAAATTTGGTTTTCTTCCATCACAGGCAGATAACCGATTGCCCACATGCCTTTTATGCAACAAAGTTTTGAGCAATGACTCTATGAAACCATCAAAGCTGGAAGACCACCTAAGAAGGTGTCATCCTGATAGAATAGGTAAAGATTTAAAATATTTTCAAACATTAAAGGAAAAATATGAAAAGAGACCCACCATGCACAGTATGTTCGCTTAAACGTCTGAAAGCAACGATGATGGCTGTTGGATGGAGTCACTTTTTCGATTGGCCAACTTTGCTTTTTTGACATCCACTCACAACACAATGAATTAAAATTTAATTGAAAATTTGTTTAGTCTACCTACTTTCTACTTTCTTTTTGTTACTATCAAATAATCTAATAATCAAAAAATTAACCCTATCAAGTAATCAATTCTAACCTTTTTTTTTCGAAAACTGTTATTTCGTCGTCGAAACTCAGCCACAACGCAAGTTTCCATAGATAGATCCAATCGTCACTTTTTTTTCGAGATTTAGAAATTGGTAGTAATGTAGAATGTAGATGAAGGGGGTCCACCGGATCCAGCAAAATTTTGAAAGTGGTCTATGACACAAAAGAGTTTGGGAACCACTGATTTAAACACCTCAATAGTCAGTGAATATCTCAAGAGTCTTCTGTTGCCGTTAGTAATATCGAGCAAAATACGGCAAAAAATCACGTTTGTTGTATAGGATATTCATTTTATTCTGTTTTTATTTAGTAGCTATTTGTTATAGCAGCAACAGAAATACATCAGACAGATGGACAGACGGACAGAGCGAAACTATAAGGGTTCATTATGTATTCGGGAACCCTTAAAAAACGGTCGAAATCGTGTTTGTGGAACGCTGCCGATTAAACGAGAGATTTATTGTTGAGTTCTAGAGAAAAGATATAGAATTTGATAGTGCCTGCAAAAAAGTCAGCGATAGCATATTTAAGTCACAAAAATATGATTTTTAAATTATGATTTTTATATATTTTTTATAATCATAAAATAAATACATTTAAATCGACATGTGACGTAAATTGTGATGTTTATTGATGATATCATATTATCAACAATAATGATTTTTTAACAAAATAAGATAATTTATCGTGTCAAGTGTTTAAAACATGAAATATTTTCCTTTTATTGCACATAATTTGGGCTATTGGTTAAAGAGATAAGGTTGGGACTATGTTATCCTGGAATCCGGAAGGCCGAAGAAAATTCAGAGCGATAAAAATAGAACTCTGCGAACCTACTGCAATATAATAATAAAAATATATTATACTTACGTAATAGTTTTTATTATAAAGTATATATTTTTACTCTGTGCTATTACTATGTTGTAATAGTACATTTGCTAAATAAGTTTTTTGCCACGAACAGTTTCCCACGCGGGCGATTCTCCGGGCAAAAACTACTCGTAGTATTATAATATATACAAAATTGTCTCGCTTAAAGTATAAGATACATTTTAAAATAAATCACACCAAAGGACAATGCTTACTTCGCACTTCCACTTGTTTTCTGTTCCGTGAATAAAACTAAAACTATAATTTTTATCAAAATCTATTACCCGACTACGTACATCATATAGCATTTGTCACCCGGGCCATTATTATGAATATATTGACACCTCATTTCTTAAAATGGACCAATAGTTTAGGCACTACGGTAGATCAAAGATACATACCTACATACGTAAACTGCCAAAATCATTACCCTTCCATTTGGCTTCGCCGTAGTCGGGTAAAAACGAAACGAACATCATTTCCAGAATATATTCAGGGCCCAATTATACGTCAGATCCAACATTCAAATACAAGCCCGTTATTTACAATTAAACTCTTTCACATGAAAAGATATCTGCAATGTATCTTTATAGTTCGATGAAAATTTTGCCAAACAAGCAATTTCGCGTGACATTTTTGAATTCACTTGTGAAAGCCGCATACAATGATTCTAAATTTAATGCTTTTACTTTAACAAGCTAGCTTGCTTGTTAAAGTAAAAGCATTAAATTTACGCATACATTTGGCTGCACCGTTTTCACATCAGCAGTCGCAGATTTGAATCCCCATCACAGAAAATCCTTACACGGGTAAAATCCATACGTAGGAACTTGTAAGTGTCCATGCTGTTAGATCATGCTAAAAACTCTTTAGGAAAATTACTATTAAACGAAATTGGACAATAACTTTAGAAGTAAGTAAATAAAGAAAACCTATTACGCGTTGATAGTTACGGAACCCTCCTTAGATGTGTCCTGACATGCTCTTGGTTAGGTTATTCTTACATCGTCTGTAATTTAGATACAGAAACGATCATGGCCGAGGAACATTAAGATATTAGCTGCACTGTTACATTTTAAATTTAAAATCCTTGTCTGGTCTTAAACGAGTTTTACTGGACGCCACAACAGCGCAAGAGGTAGAAGTGTTATCCATAAGTTTACTCAAATAAATTCCCTTTTAAATGGTCGCTTTATGTTCAGTTTATAAGGACACGATCGAATGACCACTATAAAAAACGGCCAAGTACGAGTCTAACTCGCGCACGCAGGGTTCAGGACAAAACGGTAAAAAAATCACGTTTGTTTTATGGGAGCCGTCTATGAATATTTATTTTTTTGTTTTTAGAATTTGTTGTTATAGCGGCAACAGAAATACATCCTCTGTGAAAATTTCATACTTCTAGCTATCGTGGTTAAGGCGACACAGCTAGGTGACAGACAGACGAACGGACAGACGGACTGACAGAGAGACTGACACCGAAGTCTGAGTAATAGGGTCCCGTTTTTAACCGACTTCCAAAAATGGAGGCGGTTATACATTCGGCTGTATATATTTTTATTTTGTTTGTGTATTCAACGATTACTCCGCCGTTCGATACATATTTTAATAATTAATCATAGAAATAAAATCATTTTTAAGACAAATGTACACAATGGTTAACTTATACAACATTGTTGTATTTGTCTGTTAAGTGACTTTTCCAACGTATCAGACAAAGACAGCAATTTGTGTGAATATAAATAAATAATAATAAATAAAATAAAATTTAGTATTTATTGCAGGTATCATAGTCTCATAAAATTTGACTTACAATAAATTATATTTATTGAAATTATATACAAAAAAACATTTACAATATATCGGCCTGTGACGTCACGATGTGCTACCGCCATACATTCAGTCATTAAACATAGGTCATTAAACAGTGTATGGCGGTATCAGATTGTGACGTCACAAATAGTTTTACGAGAAAGACACTTTTTATTTGCATAAAATAGAGCTAGAGCTCGGCGTCAAAAGGAAGGTTATCGCGAACAAGCATTGATTAGCAGTGGCCCACTGTAGATCGCTAGGGGCCCAAAAGTTTTATATAAATACCACCATTAAACCACCGGTCTGGCGGTTCTAAACCTATTGCTACCACTCGATCCGCCATCTTGAAAAAATGTCGGTGTCTTTCATTATTTTGACTATATCTCTTTACATAATAAAGGAATAAAATTCTATTCGAAAGTCGTTATTATACTTATTTCATTAAATTCGTGTGTAGTAATACATTTTATATTTTAGTCTAATAAAATCAATTTAATAAGAACTATATAGAGTTTGAAAATTGGCGAAACTCAGTTTTGTAGGCGGACAACATTCTTATAGAAATTTTACCCCTATTAAAACCATGCTTCATTAAAAAGTTTGTTAAAAACGCATTGTACTTAATATAGGCCCAAGGTTTGTTATTGGCAGGTTTAAACTTCATTTTAATTTTTTAATTATTTATTATTTATATATTATTTATTATATAGATAGGTTATACTTACCTGTTAATTACAACGAATTCGTTTTTATTTAAATTACAGTACATAGGTTGTAGGTAGGTAAGTAATTGGTCCTTTTTTGGTTGTTTTGGTTCATCCTACTAATATTATAAATGTGAATGTTTGTGAAGATGGATGGAAGATGATAATGGATGTTTATTACTTTTTCACGCAAAAACTTATGTACGTAAATTTGGTATGGTAGTAGTTTAGCCTTTGGATTAAAACATAGGCTACTTTTTTTCCCGGAAAAGTACAGTATTCCCGCGCGATACCCGATAGTATATTTACGCGAGCGGAGCCGCGGGAAACAGCTAGTATTCTATATTGTAACGACGTTACGTAGGCCGTATAATATTCCATATCTGGGGTGAAAATCAAGCGGGCGTACACGGATTAAACAATACGAGTATCATCTTCGAAGCTATTGCTATAATTATATATTTATGTTAATATAATAAAGAGGAAAGGTTTGTTTGTTTGCATTGAATAGACTCCGAAAGTACTTGACCAATTTTGATGAAACTTGGCACAGATATAGCGTGGACCACGGGGAAGGACATAAGCAATTTTTTATTGCGGAAAATGTACGCTTCCTCGAGATTTCGTTCTGCGCGCACGAAGTCCCGGTCAACATCTAGTATGGAACACTTATATTAGATGGTAAAAACAAAATTAAACATTTTAAGTAACCTCCAAATTGTCAAGCAGTGAGTGAGCTGATGATAATGAATCAATACTAGGAACATTCTCGATCTCGCTCGCAAACAAATAAAAACTAGACATAGACACGTCAAAATTTATAACACGAGGGGTGTTTCCGTCGAGGGCTAAAAAGAGAAGATGGTTCACGCGACCTGAGTTACAAGTGCGTTTCCGGGCCTAGGATAAGCCTCCTCCATATTTTGCCACTACCTCACTCAGCAAGCGTTATTCACGCCGGTTCTCAATCAGTCCCTGGTATCACTTCATTCGATTACAATCCATTCGATCAGAACATAAATTGTCAATATAATACTATCCCACCAAAAACATTAACATTAAGCGAAACTATGGGATATCCGAAATATATCCGATAACCGTAAACGAATCCGATACAAAAGCTTCGGATAATTCCGTATATAGGTAGGTGGATTATAAATAACAAGTCTTGTAATGTTAAGATTATTTAATTTTCCGACTGAACCGAGTCACTAGTTTTTTATAACGCTTTTATTAGTTTCACCTGTATGTTTGCTTGCTTGTTTGTTTGTTTGTAACCGACTCCTTTGGGCTCGATTTTGTCTTCTTTGAACGATCAGATTTAATTCAAACTTTGCACACCTGTCAAAGACCGATGACAATGCAATAATTCGATTAAAATATCCGATTATCCTGATTAAATTCGCCAGGATTCATCAATTTCTATCCGCATCCTTTGCATGAGAGTAAGAGAGATAGAACTAGTGCGCGAACTACGCATGCGTGCAGTTCCAGGCTCTTTGGCAAATCGTACTAAAAAGCAAAAAATAAATTATAGTTTAAAAAAACTAAAAAAACACGCTTTTATAGAAAATCTAACTAAAAAATAAAAAATAAAATTTAATAAATTTGGATTAAGAATAGTGTAAATGAAAAATAAATGTTTATTATTGTAAAAAAGCGTGGGGTTCATAGTGTCAATAGTTATAAACATTTTATTGGCAGATATGAGAAGGATCTTTCACTCACTTTGATAATATCTTAAAAATCACTTTAAACGAAATCTGACCGTTTGAAGTGGATCAAAATCAAATCCACTGGAGTCGGTTACATACAAACAAACGTAAAGGTGAAGACACTGCACCCCACGCTTTTTTACAATAGTAAACATTAATTTTTCATTTACACTATTCTTAATCCAAATATATTAAATTTTATTTTTTATTTTTTTGTTAGTTTTTCTATAAAAGCGTGTTTATTTAGTTTTCTTAAACTATAATTGTTAGACCAAATGATTACCTGAACTTTTAATTGGAACTAAGTATTTGCATTACATTCTTCATTAACCTAATATCCGTAACCGAAATTATCCTAAGCTAACGGATAATACGAAATAATTTAATATACGTAACTGAAACCGATATAATTTTATCCTTAACTTCTCTTCTCCTAACCACAAGTCCTAACCGGATTGCAAATCGCAGAAATTCAAAGACAACTTTCAGAGTATCCCGTTTTATGATATGACTCGATTAGCAGTAGGATCACTGACATACTCGTAGTTCGATCGTAATTCCATCGGGCTTATAATTGGCCGCGTTTAGATCCAATTAATTTATTGGGAAGTATAAGGTAACTGCAATGAAACAGAATAACACTTTAATTTTACTCTATGTTCTGATACCATAATAGTTATACACTATACAAGGTGTTTGGTAGAACGTAGATAAGTCGCAAAATGAAAATCCGAAGGGATGAAGACAAATCATTTGGTCCCCCGTATGGCCGATATTTTAACGTTTCAGTAATTAATTGACGATTCGTGCAATTTTTATAGTGTTTTCAAGTGTGGATGAATCTCTATTTCGAGGACGTGATACATACCTAGTACCTACCTCGCAAATAAGTTAGTGGCACATGGCAATCGAGTAACAATACTTATTAGCTTAGACCAGGCGTTTCCAAAGTGGGTTCCATGTAGTATTGCCAGGTGGGATTTGATTAAAATCGGGGCTGCCGAAGTAACTGCACTTGTACATTTTTAATTCAATATTTAATCAAAATCGTAATACGTAAAATACTATTTTTCAGATCGATGGGATAGCTCTTTACGTGTAGAATATATTTTAGTAAAATGAGAGTGAGTTTTTTTTCTAATTTTACTGTTTAAATTTAGTTAAGAAGATGCGAATCTGAAAAGCTATATACTTGAAAAAATAAACAATGGCGCAAAATAAAATATAGGTACTAAATAGTAAATATACTTTGCATTTTAGAAGCGAGCGAGCAAATTTCATTTCCCATTTTGCTTGTTAAAATTTGATTTATTCCTATTTAATGACTATGCATCTTAAAAAAACAAACGTAGTGACGAAATGTTAAGTTATGTTCTGTATATTAGCTTAAAAGCGAGCGAGCAACATTTTTATCCTATTTTGCAGGTTAAATACAATTTGTTAAACCATATAGGACAGAAAAAAAATAGAAGTCAAAATGAATGTTTAGGAAGTGCCACCGTGCTGTATAACTGTAGATTACTTATTTTTGATATTTTTTATTTTCAAATCAGATACATATAGATGTTACCAATTATGATATGTAATTAGCTTTGGGATTTGGGACCTGCACTAGTATAAACTGTGACACAGCTCCCAGCGTCCTCCACTCTGGTACATTATACTAACAACTACAAGCTCCAGTCTACGTAGCCTACTCCTAAATACGCTCCTGCTGCACCGCGCCATGCTATAGTTATTCTGATTTATCGGGACATTTAGCGTCCCGATCAGCAGGCCTAGCATGCGCACCCTAGAAACACCGAAGAATAGCATAAATGACAGATTGAAGAAACATTAATACCATTCGGAACAAAATAGGTCTTATCGTAAGGCAGCAAGATCGATGCATCGTCGTTATGAGAAACAACATTTCTTTTCTTCCCGAGCATGAGCTCACAAAATGGCCTCTTTGGACAGAATGTAGAAGTTAAAGTAGAAACGTTTTCTTATTTCAATGTCAAATAATCTTACAATAATGTCAGCTACTCCAAATCATGGCGGTCCAAGACAAATAGTTTCTTTACGTTCAGTCATTTACTTGAATATTTGTTCGTTTTTGACAGCAGATTTCCCGGCAGCCATTTTTAAAATATAGCTGTTTAGAAATATTGACTTCTATTGACGACCTTGTTACCATTGATTTAGAACCATTTTGCAACGAACTATTTGGATAGAATATTTCTTCATTAATTTATTTCTTCGGATCGCCATGCTAAGCACGCTGATGCAAATCGGGACGCGTCCTCAGACCCTTAAAATCGGGACGTCCCCCGCAAATCGGGACACCTGGCAATCCTAGTTCCGTAGTACAGTCATTCCGCCAAAATTGTTTATTTTACCTTATAAATATAATACGATGGTTAGAAATAATATTTAGAGATAGTGCAAAATATACAATAAGGACTTATTAATTTTAAATGTAAGTAGGTAGTTACTTTGCCCTAGTCCGCCCGGACTAGGGCAAAGTACCCACCCTCACTCCATAAAATAAAAGGTATGTTTGGGGTTCTCTTACCTTAATAGTAAGGAACCCGTGGCTTAAACAATACTTAAAACTTTTTTAAAGGAAATTAACCAGGAAACGAGTAGATAGATCGCCTGATGGTCAGCTATTACCGCCACCCATGGACACTCCGAACACCAGAGGAGGAGAGGACTCGCAACACTTGTAACTCCTCTGGTGTTGCGCACTTGCCAGGACTAGGAGTCCTTAAAATCCCCAAATCCCTTCGGGCCCCCGACAACCTCACTCACTGAAACACATTCAAGTTTTACGCCGGTTTTCTGTGAGGCCGTGGTATTTATATCCAGTCGAGCTGGCCCATTTTTGCCGAAACATCTAAAACTTTAGTTTGACATGTTTTGTATGTAACTGAGTGATGAACAAAAAATTTGACGGCTAACTGGATATTAGGTATTTCGCAAAACAATAGCAATAATATTTCTTAAATCACGCAAGGACTAAATTGCTGCACATATACATAATAGGTAGTTAAATGATATTCGCAGTAATAATATATAATAATAGTATTTAAATTAATGAAAAATATTTTAACTTAAAAAGTCTATTCCCATAAAATTATCAATTAAAACCGTCAAATTATTAGATTTTAAATTAACAAATAAATTTTATTACTTACATAAGATATCAGATAAGTAACTTGATATTAGATACCTAAACCTAGGTTTATTAATAAAGTAAGTATTTAGCGGTTGATGGTGCGCTGCCAAACTGTTTTTCAAACTTTCTTTAAGTACATTATTTTACTTGCACAGAACAGACGCAAAAGTTATTTGATTTATTTATATATTATTATATTTTACGCCCAGAATAGTACAATAATTAATAGAATGACAATAGTTAATACATATTAATCATTAAAAAAAAATGAATTAAACTAAAATAATAATAAATTTTAAATATAATTACAAATAAGTATATTGCAATTAAACATTAAAATGTAAATAAAACCGCATAGAAACATTAAATCGCACCACATTTTGCAGTACTTTAGTGAATTATTTGATTACGATTATATGCAACGTCATAAACTTTGAAAAATCTAAACAAAATATTTTAATAGATTATAAAAACAAATAATAAAAAAACTATTGCAGAAAACAAAACAAAATAAACTTGCTCAGCGTAACTTACCTGGACAAAGTTAGCACTCGCGAAGCAACAAGTGTGACTGGCGAGTCACGACTGACGTATACACTACAGTCTGCTTGTGAATTGTGCGGCCGATGGGCGATGCCACACTGTACCCGGGCGGCCGCGGGTGTAGGCCATGTGATACCATGATAGCACCATCGCGGTAGTATAATGGCAGCATACAGTTAGTAGACTACCAATAACAACTATTGTTTGTTGTTAATCATTTCGTCGTCATCAATTAATGTTTTAATTACACGAAAATGGTCGCTTAACATGAGTTAGCGCTACGACCACAAAGCCATCGGGCTTCTCACTCATTTCTCACTGTATTATATTATTATACTTCAATTGATTAGGCCATAACTACGTAAAGTTTCAGCCAATTTGACTTATTGGTTATTCTATAGCATCTTATATGTTATTCTTAAGATTGATATAACTTTTTTTATTTATGAAATGAAACAAACACAAAATTTTATGTGGAGCAAAATAAAACTACATTCAAATCGGTTTAGCCCTTTCTGAGATCAACGTGAACAAACGTACAGATAAACAGACACACAGAGCGCAGATTCTATATCGTTCATAAGACATTTTTTGGGTGACAAGTTATTTTTTCACCATTAATTAAAGTCTGATAGTTTTAAACGTGTTGTATAATATGTAATAATCACATAAATTTAAAATGCGTATGTTTCTTTTATTTACCAATAATTATTAAAGCGTGTTATGGAACTTTAAATTTTTTTAAAGAATAAAAATAAACTTGGCCAAGGTAAACACAACACAATCCTTTGTACCTTGGCCTATAGAGAATGTATGGATGAAAACAAATGGTAATCCTACTAATATTATAAATGTGAAAGTTTGTGAAGATGGATGGTTGGAGGGATGGATGGATGAAAGAATGTTTGTTACTTTTTCATGCAAAAACTACTGAACGGATTTTGATCAAAATTTGGTATGGTAGTAGTTTAGGTTCTGGATTAAAATACTTTTTATCCCGGAAAAGTAGATTCCTGCGGGATACTCGATAGTATATTTACGCAGGCGGAGCAGCGGGAAACAGCTAGTTATTTATATTTTTAAGTTCGTATGTTTGACTGTTTGTAGATAAACTATTTTTAATCAGTTTCTGTTATGTTATATGTTCGTAGTTTTTTTATATAAAACTAGGGGGGCAAACGAACAAACGATTACCTGACGGAAAGCGATTACCATCGCCCATGGACACCCGCAACATGAGAGAGGAGTTGCAAGTTAATTGCTGGCCTTTTAGGCGGTAATACGCTCTCTTCCCGAAGGTTTGCAGGAGCACACCCCGTAATATAACCGATAGATTTGTGTTTAAACATGCACATAATTTAACTGTTAAGTATATATATTATTTATATTTATTTCCTCGTTAAATATTATGTAACTCGACATGAAAAGATTAAAAATTAATAGGTTTTTAAGTATTTACGTTTTGTAACCGGAATTTTAAAGTACATATTACTGGCCAAGGTATGTCGGGTATGTTGTATCTTGGCTAGTTTTAGGAAATTTAGTTGGCACGTCATGATCACTTCTCATATTTTGGAGAAGTATACCCAAATAATCGACCGTCTAAAGTCTAAACTCTAAAATATATAATATCATAAATTGAAATAAATAACGAATAACTGAAGAACTGGCCGTGGTACAACGTGCTGCCCTATCCTACTAATATTACAAATGTGAAAGTTTGTGAGGATGGATGTATGGATGGATGGATGTTTGTTAGTCTTTCACGCAAAAACCACTGAACGGTTTTCGATGAAATTTGGTATGGTAGTAGTTTAGGCCCTGTATTACAACATAGGCTACTTTTTATCATGAAAAAGTACAGTGTTCCATTGGGATACTGTACGGACGTGGGCGGAGCCGCGGGCAATAGCTAGCAGGTACACAAAATCTCTTACCAGCAGGTGATCATTATGTTTGTTTCTCGGATACTAAATCCCAAAGAGCACTAACTGAATGTTACGTAGTATGTGTTTTTCTCGTGAAATTGTGAAGCTCGCAGCTTATCAGATCCAAGTACACTTTGCTGGAAAAGTTTCAAGTTTTCCATTTTTCATTTTAACTTTAACTACATTTTGCTCTTCTAATCAAACTTCAATAAATACCTAACTACGGTGGTTTAAAACATCAATGAAACTTGGAAGAAAAGAAGGTCTTTCAAATTAATAGGTTTCCATCATTATAAATTATCTTATTCACGCAATATGCCAAATACTAGTAGCGTGGACTGCATGCCGATTGGACGATATGCATTATTTTGTATGGCTACACTTACGGTCTGCGTCAGTTCACAACAAGACGCGTCGCGATTCGGCCCTGCATTTCTAAGGTAGCGTATCAAAATGGAACTTTATCCACTACACAAGAAGAAACACGTTTCATTGTAAGAGCGGCGCCGCGCTATGCAACGGTGTAGCTTGAAATTAAATTAAATTAGCTCTTTTATGGCTATCTTAAAAATGCAGCTACCACTACGTAAGTACGTACTCTTTGATCTTGCAGTCACAAGCTCTACTTTTTAAAATAAATGTTAAAATAAATGTAAACAAAACAATACAGAAAAACATGCATTTACATTTATTCGAAAATCTACATTTCTTAGCGCGTTTGTAAAACCACACATAATATTTTAATCAGTCTTTCAATAACATTTGATCGCGAATTGTACCCGGAGGTCCAAACTCATAATGGCCAACCAAATCTCAGGTCGCAGTGACAAAAGCCTCATATCGAGTTTTATTATATTGTATTCTGTACATACGTGTACGATACAAACACGACCTACATCTAGATGTATATCTAGACATACGTGAAGTGTCTTATTGAAGGACAATACGGAAAAACAATAACACCGTTATCGCGTGAGATTTTTATACATAAATATACAGTAGGTACCAACCAGGGTGAGCTCTGCTCCGTGCTCGGAGTTCTATTGTTGCGCGACGAAAGAAAAAAACGTATATAGATTAAAAATGCTAGATCGATTTGCTCCCCCAATACTCCCTGCATACTAAATTTCAATCTAACACTTGCTTAATAGTTTTCGAGAAACCGATTAAATAAACACACCGGCATATTTAGCGGAACACAAAAAAAAGGTCCATAATTAAAAAAATATGGTTTTATTTTAAAATCTACTTACTACACTTCTTTTGTTATTTAAAGTTTCATTTGTTTTACTTAAAATGAGATCACATTAAGAACAGATTTTGCGAGTAAAGGCTATTTGTGAAAAATGGTACATTTTTGAACTTTTCATGTAACCGGGAAAAGTGAAAATAATATTAAAATAACAATTAATTAAATTAGAAAAATGGTGATTAATATCGCGTATTTCCTCCACGTACTCTTATTAAAGTTTCTACCCGTCTAGGCATACTGAGAATGATGTTATCGATGGTCTCCTGGAATAGTCTTCGCCATTCCTCAACTACGGCGATTCGCAGTTCTAGGTGAACGTTGGCAGGAGCTGGAATTCTGGACTTAACTTTTCTTTTCAGCAAGTCCCAAACGTGCTCTATTGGGTTTATATCTGGTGATCTCGCCAGCCACTCCATAACAGTGATATTCATATCATTAAGATAAGCTTGAGTTACCCTTAAAATTGAGTTACCCTTTAGCTTAAAATGGCAAATGTTTGTCCTATATATAAGTCTGGTGACAAGAGTCTAGTTAACAACTATCGTCCTATTTCCCTCCTCACATCTTTGTCCAAAATCCTCGAGAAGATTATGAATAATAGACTTCTAAACTATTTACAAAAGAATAGCATTCTCTCAAACTATCAGTACGGTTTTCGTAAGGACATATCAACTGAGGATGCTGTCTCAGATTTAGTAGATTTTGTTGTCACTAAACTAGACTCAGGCAACAAGTGCACCGGAATATTTCTGGACCTAGCGAAGGCCTTTGATATAGTGTCTAGAAGCCTTCTTTTGGGCAAACTGAAATCATAGGAATTCGAGGCACTGCTCTAGAGTGGTTCCAATCTTTCCTTAGTAATCGCTCACAGAGGATATAGCTCACTAGGCAATACGTAGTAATACAGCCACTATGCCAGCCCTAAGTATGGCGTACCGCAAGGTAGCTTGCTTGGTCCGAAACTCTTCATTATATACATAAATAGCCTTTGTTCTTTGAGTCTAGGTAAAGCAAAAATGTTCACCTATGCTGATGATACAACAATAGTTTTTTACGGTTTGAGATCGGGTTCTGTGTATCAGGCGGCTGAGTCTGGTATAAATCAGGTTGCGCGGTGGTTGAGCTATAACCTCTTAACACTTAATGTGGACAAAACAGAAATAATGAACTGTAGCATTAACAAAAGAAACACTTAGCCAACTTACCTGTCTTTAAAATTGCACACTTGGCACAGTGACAATATCTTTGATAACTTATTGTATTACTGCTTGGGGGGCCCACTACCGCACTAAAGGCACATGTCTTAAAAGCAAAACGCGCTTAAAGGGCTATCCTTTAAGTAGCATATTAAGAACCAATGAGATATCCAACAAATAACTTATACCAAGAGACTGGCATGGTGCGAGTGCGAGAGATATATATTATGACTATGTCATTAAATTTTCACAAAAACGCTTTTGTCAAAGTGGTAACAAACCCTCGCTCACAAAGGAAACCTAAATGACGTAAACCAAAAATTAGACTCGATTTTGGAAAAAGGTGCTTTTACTATATGAGACCTTTAATATATAGTATTATCAACGATAAGTTTAATTTACTGTCAAGCGAGAGACCAAAATGCAAATCAATGACCAAAAGCTTTCTTAAGAATCTCGATTACGATGACACTGAAAATCTATTGCATAGCAGATTGTAAACACATTTATTGTCATTGATTCACACACCATACATATGACCCTAGTAGTACTTAGTTTACTTAACCCAAGACATCATCGTAGGGCTAAGGTCCACACAGACACACACACACACACACACACACACACACACACACACACACACACACACACACACACACACACACACACACACACACACACACACACACACGCACACACACACACACGCACACACACACGCGCGCACACACACACGTACACACAAACACATATGCATTTCTTATGACTCAATAACATACTAAAACTAAATACCTACCTCAATAACTTTGTAACTTTTTAAACTCGTACAGCTATCCAATTAAATATATTGTACATTCTAATAAGAAAGAGACTGGCCTTCACGGCACAGAGTATCTTAGTGTGAAGACCAGTGATAGACTTAAGATTTCATGTACTTTTTGGTCAATAAAGTTTTATTTATTTATTTATTATTTACATTTTTACTTATTATTTAGTTATTTTTGTACGAAGTTTTCCAAGTAATTCCTCAACTAACAAGCTACACTACAATTGTATATCTAATTATTATGAAACAAAAAATTAAATCGACCTCCAAAGCAAAAAGTATGAAATAAATCTATTTTCTAAATAATTCCCCTTTTAAATTTGGCCAAAATTTTAAGTATTTCTCTGCACAATCTTCATAATTTTGAATTCGGTACCAGTCAAATTAAACGTGACCTCTATAAAATAAAGCTCTTTTCAGACCACGCTATGCGGTATCGCTTAAAGCGCGTGATAATGAGACATGCAGCTACAAATTTTACATTTTAAACTATAGCTGTCTTTGTAATTACATGACATATCAGCGCTATATCGGACATCGGAACTAATCAATGTGAAAACGCCTTATGCCGACGATGTAACATGCATCTCACATTATAACAGCCTCCGTGGTCGAGTGGTTAAGAGCTTGGCTCTCGACTCGGAGGTCATGGGTTCGATTCCCGCGTTGGAACAACAAAAAATGTTTCCATGTTTGGTTAGGACAATGCAGGCTGATCACCTGATTGTCCGACAAGAAATCTTGATTCATGCGTAGGATAGGCATGTAAAAAGTCGGTCGTGCGCCTGATCTCTCGCCAGTCGTGTCGGTCATCCGTCCCACTGGGTTTCGAGAGTAAAGGAAGAGAGAGTGCTTGTGTGCTGCGCACATACTTGGGCACTATAAAATAACTCCTGCGTAGCTGGCCTGGTTTCAATGAAACCGGCCACCGTCATCGAAATCGGTGTGGGGAGCTATTATTATCGTATAGCGTTATGAGATTTAACAGGATATTGTTTGGGCTGGTACCGACTACAAAATAATGAAGATTGTATAGAGAAATAGTTGACATTTTAACCAAAATTAAAAGGGGAATTATTTAGAAAATAGATTTAGTACATACTTTTTTGTGTATTTTTACTTTGGAATTCGGATCAATTTTTTGTTTAAAAATAATAATTGTACCAAGTTTTCCAAGTAAGTGCAAGTTAGGTATCTATAACTTCTGAACTGATAAAGTAAGATCAGCCTTCCTTCAATGTTCATCACATGGACTACTATCATGATTTTTTTTCAGATTTATCGAGCTAGCCGTTTAGATTTTAGAGGGAATAGAGACAATTTTCCAAAAAATTTTACACGACGTAGTGAGACTAGTGAGTCATTTTATGTTAACAAACGGAAAAAGACTTATATTTGTTTACAAAAAGTACTACCTACATATAAAAAATAATGGGATGTACAAATCTTTTAAAAATTTCAAAAAAATGTTAGATACTTAACTTTTTTTTGAAAATGGTGACTGACCTTTTTTAGAAAATTTTAAAAGAACGTACCCTTACAGTAATGTAAAATGCGTAGGTAAAGGTTTTTGCCATTTAACCTACTTTACAAATCTTGGAACCTCAGTATCTGCAATAATCTACAATAATATATCTATCTTTATCTGTGTGTGCATGGTTCTGAAGCGTGCTGAAATTAGATAAGCATTTTAAGAAACAATATCTACTTGTAGATTGGATATATCTTATAACAAAGGAGATCGGCAAGTCGCCATGAATTTACTGCCTGGTAATTAAAATACGTGGCCACAAAAAATATTAATTGTAAGTTGTACTTTATGAACATAGGAACAAAAAAAGCAATATTATTAAACATCATACTCGGGGGATCAAATATAATTAATTAAATATAACCTAACCCACTCTTCAATAAATTGCCCTAGTGGCGGTTTGTGGAAATGCGACATATATTAGTGGCGATGTAGTGATGTGGCGACTAGTTTGTTTGTAAACGCAATATGCTTACAGATAAATGATAGATGCCGCTTTCACCTTACGAAAACCAAAAACATAATAATTATTTTTATTGGTATAAATATAAATAGTATAGAGGGATCTATTTCACCAAGTACATTTTTTCTTTTAATAAAACTATTACTAAACTGTTGAACTATAGAAAAAAAAATACATTTATACTCCAATAAAAAATAAATCTATCTAATGGGCCACTAGATGAAGCTTTTACGCCTCAAATTGACAATTTACGGCATGATAACCATAGACTATATAGACATGACGATTACCACAGATAAGTACGTATTTTGTACACCAATTCTCTGATATTTCGGATATTCATAACTTTTTATTCCCAAGTCCTAAAAATATAATATTTTTTACATATAGCTTTTTAAGTACTATAAAACCACATATTATGTTCGAAACTTGGCCGCTCCTGATGAAAAATCAGGTAGGATTCGCAAGTGTCATTTAATTGAAGTACTTTAGTCTACACTTTTTCAAAAGCCTGTATGTAACAAAAATCTTTACGCTATGCGAAAAGAGGAAAATTCTTCGGGTGTAATCGATATCTTGCTAAGTACTTAGTGCAATGATTTCAAATCTAAGGGTGGGCTATGAGATAAGACGTAGGTACTAGACTGTGTCAATTTTTTTTTTTTGAGTAAATATATGTAAAGTTTCTTTGATAGACGAAAAAAAATCTCCTAAAATTTGAGCTTGATATTTTACATGTACTTACTAAAAAAAATTCTGACCCTAGTAGGTACATTTGACAGAAAAAATCTTTTTTCTGTCAAATGAACCTACTACTGATTTATAATTTTATAATACTGATTATACCTACATGATACCTACTGCGGAAATAAAATGTAAAAATGTGTCAAATGTCAAACTCCAACTGCTCCAACAATTACAAATGTTGGGCAGTTTAAGTGTGGACACTCTTTGCCTCAACATACCTCGTTCCTGCTTACCTCACTGCTTGCCCCAGATTTCAGTTTTAAAGACCAGTATGTCGATTCTGCTGATTAATTCTTAGGGTGAGTCAGCTCACACCGAAACTAGACGATACGCGACGAGGCTATGTATTTTTAAAAATTTAACTTTATTCAATACACAAAAAGATACACGTTTAATGAGGGTTTTTAAATTCGTGACTAACAAGGTCGTTCGGGCTACCAAGCGCCGCCTGGTGACAGAAAAATAATCGAAAATTCTTTTGACCGTTTTTACGTTACAAGAATACAATTTCGATGTCTCTATATTTTGTTAACAGCAAAATGGTATTCTCAAAAACGTCAATCGCGTTTTGATAAATCAGTTTGTGATATCGAGACGATTCATTTATAATAATTCATTGAATGTAAATTGAAAGTCCTTTAAAGTTAAATACGATAATTGGTGTTCAGTAACTTATTTGCAACGCCTGCACTGGTTTTTCTATCGTCTTCTCACGCCGGGCCCTTGAAAGGGGCCTTGGGCGGGGAAACATTACCAGGGGCTATGCCCCTCTACACGTAATATTCAAAATTTAGAGGGGATGCGTCCAGTACGAGTACTGGACGCAAAAATGTCCTTTTTTATGGGAAGACCCCCAAACGCGACAGAACGCGGGGGAAACCCAAAACAGCAATGGAAAAATATAAAATAAAAATAAATAAAAACGACGTCCGAGGACGGCCAAGACCGGCAGTCGACTCCGATGGAGCGTGGAGTCCCGGTCCGAAGACCAAGGAAACGCGTATGGTGCCGCTCCCACACACACCGCAGTTGTCAGACTGGGGACAAAAACGACCTGGGAAAGAGGGAAGGGAAAATTATTCCCGAGCCCCAGACTTTTTGTGTCGGGGGACGGGGGACCTGCACTGGTGTCCACAGGCGACAGTGAATATTGTGTGCTGAGTGCAAGTTTTTGACGCTAGTCATCGTGAAGAAGTTAACTACAATAAGGGCATCGAGACAACGCCCCCAGTGGCAAACAATGGTAACTAATTCGACGCCATATAAATCGTAGTTAACTTCTATACGGCGAGTAGTGACAAAAACTGGCGCTAATAATTGTATGAAAATCTGTGAAAATCAATAAAATCAATAGGCGCCTACACAAATTTCATTACACATTTATTGACACACGTTTACACCGCTGTAAAATGTTCCTGCTAGGCCCGCTAATGAAGCTCCTGCTTGTTTGCCGGTGTTCCATAAATTAGGCTTACATAGGTAAGCTAAATCTAAACAACTCAGGATGTGTTGATGTGCTATGATTAATCTACTGTGCAGGTGTACCTGGTTAGATTGGATAACTAGCGAGGTTACAACGTCAGAGATTTCCCTTCTGTTATGTAACGCATAGATTTACTTATTGTATTAAAAAGAGCATGTAACGTCAATATATTCGTTGCACAGTGAACAGTATATCTTATACTTTAAAGGAAACTTGCATATATAATCGTATGCTGTCGTGTCGGTATATGCACATTGAAGATATTGTTACGGCGCGGCGCTTCAATTTGTAGTGTTCTAGTATGCTACGGCCGCGGCCATTAAACATATGGCCGCGACGCTCAAATGTGTAGAGTATTCTAGAAGCTTCTAGTATGGAAAGTACTAGAACGTTGTCGAACGTGCACTGTACCATTCTCACCCCGACTCGGTAGTTCTAGATTGTTCTATGAAGGAAGGCCTTGAAAGTTCCATACCGCGAACTTTCTAGTAACGTGTGTTGGTATACGAGTCTATAAGGGCCGCCGCCGACCGCCGTCAGTTCAGTTAACTACGACGAACGTTCTTCGAGTTAATTTTCGAGCGATACCTAAAGTGATTAATGCGATTACTCTCTACGACTCCGGCTTTATTCCGGAATTTATTTCCGGAATTATGATTACGAAGACTTACGATTTGGACATTTTGACATGTTGGAAGACCAGACCTGTGGTCTGGAAATTCGTAGCGAATAAACTCCCTCAGAGTAAACTGGCGTTTTACTCCGAATGTCGGACCATAATCCAGTAACAATATTATATAAGATAAACTATCATAGACAAAATAGAACCTATAACAATATTTTTTTTAATTTTGTCTACGTACGCAGTTACAGTGCAGTTTTGAGTTTTCATTAATGGTTTTGATGTGATCCACTCAAAATTAAATGTCTGTTTTATTTCATCAAGTAGGTATGTGTTAATACATCAAGTATATACTTTACTAATACAATAAGGAATGAGTGAGAAATTTGATGGCTTTGTGGTCGTAGTGCTAACCCATGTTAAGCAACCCTGGTCGTGGTTACAACTAGTATGGGTGAAAACTGCAATCCCAATAATTAAGGTCAAAAACCATATTATGCCTAATGAATCGTTTTCCAAAATCATTAAAATGTTAATCGACTACGAATAAATTTTACTTAACATTATAAACGCGATAGTTTGTATGTATGGATGTACTAGCTTTTGACCACGGCTCCGTCCGCGTAATTACAGTATCCCAAGGCAACACTGTACTTTTTAGGCATCAAATGTTAGGGGTCACATACACGGTCCGGTTTTCCTTTAGTTCGGCCTGAACGGATGCAAAATCGTATCGTCTGTGTGCAATTTCAAGATCGCATCAGTCGGCCGTATGGACTGAAGCGATTCGTTCCAGTGTTGCCAACTCTGTTTTTGCGAAACTACTAATCTCGCGTCGTTTTCTACAAAAAACTACTAAAAGAGTACCGATAACTATAAAAAGCTACTAAACTTAGGAATCCCTAAATGTTTTTTAGGGATTTTGTGTTTACAAACATACATACTGTAAATTAAAGGTTTATATTTTTAGACTTTATATATTATTAGTATCGCGTGTACATAGGTGCCGGCAGGGCAACATACCCTTACTGATACTAGAACGAACGAACTGTCCTTACTGAACTAACTCTAGAGACTAACTAGCTAGCTAACTAACTAGCCTAACAGTAACAACACTACTGCCCAACCGATATACGATGCTACCATCGCGTTGTGAATATCATTCACTTGAACCTCGGATTGATTAACAATTACTTTATCTTTAGTCGACTGATTACCCATAATTAATATATAAATGTAAAATATAATGTAAATATAACGTGTGTAGAATTATAGTTGTAAAAATCACTTATGCTCTATAGCACAGTTCTCGACACAATAAAAATTAATGTATTATGCCACTTAAGTATGTTTTACCGTGCTACAAAATGAATCGTACGGGCTTTTTAACTAATCGGCCACTACGCGTTGTGTGGCGTTGCGGACTAGCGGCAGGCGAGTCGCTATCCGTCGACGCTTGTGGCGAAATATCCTGCTTAGTATGACCATCAGTATGACTTTCGTCAGTATCTAAATAATTACTAGTAAACGCAGGTTATAAACGATCAATTGAAATATATGTATTCCGACCAGATATTTCGATCAAATAAGTTTTATCCTTCCTGTCTAAAATTTCAAAATGTTTTGTCCGTCATACGGAGGTTGTAGCGATTTGCGAACTGAGTCGTTGCGCACGAAAACATGTACAGCGAGTAAGCCCTGGGTGTACGAACACCGTGGTCGCATCCTTATGTGATGTCGGTCTCGGTTTGAGATCGCGTATCACCTTTCGCAACCTTTCCACGTATTCACTTTTATTTAATATTTTAATACTTTTATGATCTAAAAATTCTCCAGGTACCCTTAATGACTGACCGAAGGTAAGTTCGGCTGCGCTGACACCGGTGTCGGATCTAGGCGCAGCTCGAAGTCCTAACATGACTATAGGTAATTCTTCGACCCAAGTTTTACTATTTAATCTAGCCGTAAGTGCGGCTTTGAGAGATCTGTGCCATCTCTCTACCATCCCATTACTGTGGGGGTGATAGGGAGCTGCTGAAAAATATTGCTTTCGAATTGTCTCCCTTGGTCACTCGTAAGTCGATGAGGGATGCCATAACGAACAATCCAACCTTCGAATATTACTTTTGAAATAGTCTCAGCAGATATATCTGTAACGGGAAATGCTTCCGGCCATCCAGTCTCTCTATCTATAATTGTAACGAGATACCTGTAGTCATGCAAGGATCGGCAAGGGGCCTACGATATCGACGTGAATATTATGTGTAAAGCGTTCTGCTATGCTAATGGAAAATGTCCTAGCTCCGATTTATTATGTCGATGAATTTTAGCTTTTTGACACGAAATAGGTATACGACTTTGTCCACATACCTACGTCACTATTAAAGTTTTCCCAAAAAAATCTTCCCTTTAATAGCTTGCGCGAGATACGAATTCCGGGGTGACTAAGGTTGTGAATATTCTCAAAAACGATTTTCCTAAATGCTTTAGGTAAATAAGGTCTAGCTCCATCGGTGGACATTTCACACCACGCGGCTATGTCGCTACCGGGTAAAATTACCTGTTTAAAATTAAATTTATTATTTTGACGTAACTTATTTAATTCCTCGTCATCATTCTGCGCGCGGCTAACTGCGGAGTAATCGAAAAGTCCCGAACAGGATATACTCTCTACGCGAGACAACGCATCAGCTACGGTATTTTTATCACCATCAATGTGATGAATGCTCGTAGTAAATTTACTGATGAAAAGTAACTCTCTGTCTAACTTGCGCCTTGGCAACTCACTATCGCTGCCGATCTTCGAAAAAGCATAAGTTAAGGGCTTATGATCTGTATAGATCACCAAATCTTGACCTTCTACCATATTCCTAAAATACTTAACGGCTAAATAAATTGCTAGTAATTCTCGGTCAAAAGTGCTATATTTTTGTTGAGTAGGTAATATTTTCTTGGAAAAGTAACCAAGCGTCGTCCACGCGCCGTTTATGCGCTGTTGCAACACCGCTCCCACGCTCGTATTTGATGCGTCTGTCATAAGTGCAAGTGGAGTTTCGTGTATGATAAAGTTTGCAGCTAGCTGCAACTTATTTTTACATTTAATAAATGCTTCGTCTGACTTTTCGGTCCAAACAATTTTGTCTTATCCTTTTTCTTAGAAGGTTTTAAATATTGATTAAGCTCATCCTGATATTCTACTACATTCGGCAAATGTAATCTATAAAAAATTACCATACCTAAAAATCTACGCAATTCTTCGACCGTTTTAGGCCTAGGAAAAACGCAAATTGCAGCAATTTTTTCTTTAAGGGGGCTTATCCCCTTCGCAGATACTTCAAAACCTAAAAATTCTACTTTAGGCTGTCCAAATGAGCATATGTTTAAGTTAATAGTAAGGTCGAATTTATTTAATCGCTCGAAAACTAAATTTAAAATTTTTTATGGGTAACTAAATCTTCACCTGCAATTATGACGTCATCAATATACGTAAATAAAAAGTCTAAACCTTTCAAAGCAGTATGATTTATAAACCGTTCAAAAGTTTGTGCGATTTGTGTGTCAAATAAGCCGAAAGGTGTAATTATAACGGTTTTTTCAACGTCTTCAGGAGCAACCATAATAAAATGATACGCGCGATTGATGTCGATTGGCGTAAATACATTTTTGCCCTGTAATATGTATGTAAAATCATGTATACGCGGGATAGGATATCTATCGGGCTTAGTAATAACGTAAAGCGCTCTATAATTTCCACACGGTCGCAACTGGCCATCCTCTTTTGGAACAACATGAAGTGGACTAGCCCACGCACTTTTCGACGGTCTACAAATCCCTAGCTCTTGCATGAGCTGAAACTCCTCCTTCGCCTTGGTATACCTATGTGGTGGCAATGGCCTCGCTTTTGGATGAACGGGCGGGCCACTTGTCTCAATATAATGGTATACTGAATGCTTAGCAGGTTCCTTAAACGAAACGGGTTTGGTGATGTCAGGGTACTTAACTAGTATGTCATAATAGGGATGACACTCATCGATAGTTTTAACCGATTGTTCGTTACATTGAACAACCTCGGCTGAAACATTTAAGTGCGTAACTTCATCTATTAATCGACGTGACGCTATATCCACTAACAACTTATATTTAGACAAAAAATCTGCGCCAATAATTGGCTGACACACGTCAGCGACAATAAATGTCCACTTAAATCTCTGCGCGAATCAAAATTTAAATTTAAAGTTTTTAGACCATAAGTTTTAATAAGAGTTCCATTTGCGGCACACAAATTATAATTATTATTTTTAAAATTTTCAGTAAAAATTCGCACTTTATTTCGAGGAGTAACTGAGACATTTGCGCCAGTGTCTATTAAAAATCTTACGTTACTAAACTTATCTTTAATCAACAAGCGGTGATTCACTCCCATGCAGCCGGCCACCGCTGCTGGCTGCACGACGAAGAGTTTCCCTGCTCGTCCTTCCAGGCGCAGGGTGGGACGCACCTGTGAGCTTTGTCCTGGAACTTCGCATGGTAGAAGCATAGGTCCTTGCGCGCTGGGGATTTGTGCCTCGAGTCTTGACGACGGCGTCCAAAAGAACGGGATCGTGCGCGACTTCTGCCACGGAAAAATCTTCTTCTCGAGCACGGCAACGTCATCTGGTCGAGACGCTTATTGGGCTTAGCGATCTCAGCTATGATCGAGTCACCCGATGAGGAGGCGATCTCGTCTACTCTTGTAGGTCTTACAGTCTCCATGACTTTGTCAGCTATTGAAGCTAAGGTGTTCAGCTCCTTCGTGTCTGATACTACCAACACTGCGCGAACTGGAGCGGGCAAATGATTCTGCCATAGGATGCTCAGAGTATGGTTATTGACCTTATCTCTAGCAAGCTCACGCATCCGCCTTAGTAGGTGAGAAGGCTTCTGGTCTCCGAGCTCCATCTCGCCAATGAGCTTCTGAATTTGACGGGACTCGGACTCCTCGTAGCTGCTAAGAAGAGTGGTCTTGAGTAGCACATATATACCCTCTTCTGGCGGTCTCACCAAAATATCGGTGATTTGCTGCACGACGTTCTTGCCCAACTTGGCTATGACGAGGTGATACTTGGGTTCGTCCGTCAACCTCTGCACATTAAATAGCACAGACTCCAGCTGAATAAACCAGGTCCGAGGCTGGTCTTCCCAGAAATTAAGAACATGCGAAGAAACGGTAATTTGTGATACCTCTGGAGCGCCAACCGCAACACTTTCATTGTCCGACATTTTCACAATTTAAAATTGTCACATAAAAAGTTTGGTATTTGGTATTTGGTGGTAAACGCACGGCACCTATTTGATCTCGTCGGGGTTACCAACGTAAAGGTATGCCCTATCAGGAGATAAATTAAAGGTATATATTTTTAGACTTCATATATTATTAGTAGCGCGTGTACATAGGTGCCGGCAGGGCAACATACCCTTACGGATACTAATTAACAACTGTCCTTACTGAACTAACTCTTAAGACTAACTAGGGGCAACATACATACATGCTACATAATACATGTATACAAGAGACATATGTGCATATTTGCTTATGCTGCATGTTACAATACTATTTCAATTTTAATATTTAACCGTTAAATTAAAAAAATATAGTAGGAAATATTACGTATATGGGAAATTAAATCGGTAGTTTTAAATGTTTTAATAGACTTACGGATGCGTGCTACTATGTGCTATTATGATAAGGTGTCATCTGCACACAGAAGCAGGCCACATTGCATATTATTACTGTCTAGCTATTTTCTACAAAACCACTACTAACAACTAAATTCCTACTAACGAGGATAAAATACAAAATTTGTAGTAAAACTTTGTAAAACAGCTAAGTTGGCAAAATTAAATCTGACCTGTACGGATGGACTTTACGGCAATAAGTCAAGTCAAAGTCTGTCAAGTGCGAGTAGGCAAGATGCTCCGTACAAAACGGAAAAATTACGTCTGTTGTAGGTATGTGAACCTCAAATTTTTATTTTATTCTGTTTTTAGTATTTGTTGATAAAACGGCAATAGACCTACCTACATCATACATTTGTAAAAATTTTAACTGTCGACCTATCACGTTATAAGAAGGTTAAGATACAGCCTGGCGACAGACAGACGAACGGCAATGTCTCAGTAATAGGGTCCCGTTTATCCTTTGGGTACGGTACGGTACGTATCCTAAAAATACAGACAGACGGACGGGCAGAGTGATATTATAAGGGTTCCTTAAGTATTACGGAACCCTAAAAACACGACCGAAGCTCGCGGTAATTTTCCGTGCATGTGCTCGAATCCGTTCAGGCCTTAGATTAAAACGCCTAGAAGCCGTATGAAAAGTGAAGTATATCATAATGAGCCATATCGGCTCAGTTTGTCCGAAAGACCCGTCAGTTGTCAAGGTCAAGCGCTAATGCATAAACCTCCGACTATTAAAAACATTATTACGGTTTGTGTCGTTATTAGGTGTCACAATGCATCGGAAAATAATTAAAAAAGTTTCGGATATAACATTTCATATGTAAGTATGAAATGTAATGTTTTAAATATTTGACTTGTAATAAGTCAAATATAAACATTTTAAAATAAAATAATATTATGTCGCCATCTTGCTGCCCTATTGTGAACTGTGAAAGTGTTACTAGTAAAAATTAAATTAAACTACCAATTTAAAGTATTGTCAGTATTAAGATAATCCTAATATATTCCTTAATACCAGTTTAATATAAATAAAGTTTAATATAAGTAAAAACAAATTGTGTTTAGATGGTTTAAAATGAAAAATAAGTTATATTTTTACATCTCACGATATTAAGAAAAACAAATACAATAATTCCAATTTTAAGAGTACACACTCGACAACTTTAAAGTTTTGTTTGTTGCGTGTTGGTATGTAATGCTTACGACTACATCTATCTGTTGCTCACTTCACTTTGTACGATGCGTTTGTTTGAAGACTATCTAGGCGTTCTTATTCTAAGGGCCGAACTGACGTCAGTTCGGTCGGATGCGATTTTCTCCGTGTATGTGCTCGAATCCGTTCAGGCTCTGTCTCTCCCGCTAATGCCAGTAAGGACTAGGGGAAGGCCGCGTCAAAGGGGTCCCAAGCTGGACTCGAGACGTGTTGACAGCTTGGAGGGGGAGTCTATAACGAGTGCACCGGAGATCGTGTCCTCTCACTCGCACCACTGTGCGAACGAACCGTGTGGGTCGCTTCCGACTCGCCCCCACAAGATCCCCGCGCGCTACCGATCTGACTAGACGATATTCGTTAATACTGTGTACTATTTATCTCGCATTTTCGCCTTTGTTTAAGATACCTATAATTTTCGACCTATAAGTTAGTAATATTCTTTGTAATAAGTGATACTATTGTTGAAAACTATATTGTGAAATTTTATTCCTTTCAATAAACATTTGTGAGAGACATTTCGGTTTTCATTTTTTAAAATGGTATGTTTAAAATGGTATATGTATGTATGTATATGGTATCCTCACAAACTTTCACATTTATAATAGTAGTACGATGGATGTTTGTTACTCTTTCACACAATAACTACTGAACGATTGTGTTTAAATTCGGTATGGTACCTAGTATGTTTAACTGCACATTTGGCTACTTTTTGTCACAAAGTGTACAGTACCGGGATTTCTCTTTGCGCGTACGAAGACGGGGAACATAATTTACATAATATGTACATCTATTAGATACAAAATTACTGTTTAGGGATCCCCAAAAACTTGGTTAGGAACTTTAGAAATATTTGCCATCCAGTTAGGTAAGTGTTCATCTCTAGATAAGAGTAGAATTATATTTAACGTTATTATTTGCTATAGTTTTTTAATTTATTTATATTACTCCCAGTACAATTTCGCTGTCGTAATAAAGCAAACTACAAACTCTGTGCACCCACGGTTCCAAGGTCACGAAATGTAAGAGGAAAAAAATCATCATTTCACGGTGGACTTTGTGAGGCCCTGGCATCTCTCAGGTAGTAGACACTTTGGAAGTAAATAAACTACAGCTACCTATGACTTCATCAACATCGAGGGGAGGACGAATTACGCTGCTGTGTATCAGTAAAGTTGGCTCTCCTTAGTAGTTGTTTAAAGTGCGGTGGCGGCGCACGTATAGTTTCATACAATGACTCACAGTTACGCGATAGCAATATATTCGTGCGCGAGTGAAAGAGACAAGTAGCGATAAGGCAATGTCCAAAATTCTACGTGCTTCGCGACCGCACTTTATATAAAGTTGTTCTTACAATTTGTTGTCTTCTTACAATCGCAGGATTTCTCACAGTTTTTATACATCACTCTAATAGGAGAGATGACTCATTTTTTTATTCATAAATGAATAGTCTCTTAAATATGAGTAAGTACCTAACTTGTCAGAAGAAACAGTAAAATATTAAAAATCAATATTTCAAAGGTGCAGGCAGCGATTTGTTTACAGAATTTCTCGTAAAAACACTCCATACATACAGAAACATAATTGCAAATATCTCGTTTGTATTTTGTTTAATGTAATGTAAGTAAACTAATGATGTAGGTTTTTTTACTAATTAAGCAAAAAATATTTAATGTAATTACTAAACTACACATGAATTATTGTTATATTTTTCACGTCAATTAAGTAATACATCAATATTACTATATATTAATATTAGATATATCAACCGACAATAACCTATTAGTTTGAGATAATAATAACGATAAGGCGTGTTATCTTATTTTAATTTCATTTTTACGACACATAACATAGTTAAGTGTCGTGATTGGGTAAAAAGGACTAATTATTAAATATTATGATACATATGTACGTTAAGTATTATTTATATGTTACCTTTGTAATAAATAATAATTATTATAGTATTTTTAGTTTTAAATTAAGCAGTGACTAAGCATACTGAGAGGTGGATTTACTAAAATTAAAACTTATTTCTCATTGTGTTTTTTTATGTCACACGGAGGCAAAAGAGTAGACGGGTCGCCTGATGAGAAGAAATTTCCGCCGTTGAACACCCAATACAGAAACATAACAATAGAGAAACCAAATTGTAACCACAAAATACTAAAATTAAGTAAAAAAAGTTAATTTTGGCCATACTTTATAAAGAAAAAAAATTATAGTTTATTAAAATTCTATTGGCTCCTTAATTGATTAAATATATATTTATACATTTAATAATATGAAGTACTTAGTATTACACTTATACTAATAAACTATATAATATAAATACGACAAATTTAATTAAATGCATCATTTTTTATGTAAAATATGCGCCTAATTAACTTACAGAAAAACAAAACATGTAATGTTATAACGATTTTAATATGGTCTTATAACAAAATCGATTTACTTGTTAATTTCAAAAACATAATAATAATAAAATGTGGTGATAGTAGAAACAACATTATACAGAGTGTTACAGAATTTAGCTTTACTTTGTACGTTAAACCGTTTTCATAAATTATTACACAATCAATTCAAAATACAATTCTCCACAACTTCAGCTCCACAGGTTATATCATTTATTTTATCTACATCAAATAATTTCAAAATCAAATATCAAACTACCTACAAGGTTCTGATTTACATTACTTCAAACACACTTTGATAACAGTAAATTTTTATTAATGTGACTTAGTAACTCAACGCTTGAAGTTAAAAATAATATTTCGGAGGCGCCGCATTAGGGGTCCCATACACGGTCCGGTTTTCCTTCAGTTCGGCGAAACTACTAAACTCGCGTCGTTTTCTACCAAAAACTACTAAAACAGTACAGATAACTATTAAAAAAGCTACTAAACATAGAAATCCCTAAAAAACAACAAAAACCATTGTATTTTCAGTTTTATTATATTGAAAATATGATAATTTTACCGTAAAAAAATAAAAATATAGTAAGAAATATTACGTAATATAGAAATTAAATCGGTAGTTTTAGGTGACTTACGGACGCGTGCTATTATGTGCTATTATGATAAGGTGTCATAATAGCATATGCAAAATGGCGTGCTACCATAGTATTTTGCATATTATGATTACTGTCTGGTTATTTTATACAAAACCACTACTAACAACTAAATTCCTACTAAAGAGGGAATAAAATACTCAATTTAGTAGTAAAACTTTGTAAAACAACTAAGTTGGCAACACTAATTCTGACCTGTACCGATGGACTGAACGGTAATAAAATTCAGAGTGTAAAATAAAACCAGTCAAGTGCGAATCGGCAAGAGGGGTTCCGTACAAACGTGATTTTTTACGTTCGTTGTATGGGAACCTCAAATTTTTATTTTATTCTGTTTTTAGTATATGTTGTTATAACGGCAATAGAAATACCTAAGTACATCATTTGTGAAATTTTCAACTATCGAGCTATCACGGTATAAGAAGGTTAAGATACAGCCTGGTGACAGACGGACGGACAGCAAAGTCTCAGGAATAGGGCCCCATTGTTACCCTTTGGGTACGGAACCCTAAAAATGGCAACGTGTTATAAAGAATATTTATTAGAGTTCATTGAAGTATTTAAAACTAGAGCCACTATAGTTGATAAAATCTAGACTTACTGTAAAACAAAGAGGAATGATTTCTATAACAATTATTACTGGAAAAATGTATGGCACAATAATTCGGATTCGTCAATAGCGTGACTACAGTTACAGCAAAATACAATAAATAAATAAATTAATAACCTAACCAAGAGCATGTCACGACATTTTTAAGGAGGGTTCCGTAACTATCAACGCGCAATATATTTACTTTGAATTACTTCAAAAGTTATTGTCATAAAGTTATTACAGAAGCTAGGAGAGCGGACAGACAGACAGACAGACGGACGGACAGAGCGAAACTATAAGGTTCTCTTGAGTATTACGGAACCCTAAAAACACGACCGAAGCTCGCCGCAAACCAGATGCGATTTTCCGTATCGTTCGAATCCGTTCAGGCCGAACCTTAGATTAAAACGCCTAGAAACCGGGTACGCGCATGAAAAGTGAAGCAAATCATATTGAGCCATATCGGCTCAGTTTGTTCGAACGACCCGTCAGTTGTCAAGCGCTAGTGCATACTACGTCTCCCGACTATTTTTTAATAGTCGGACATTATGACGGTTTGTGTCGTTATATGGTGTCACAATGCATCGGAAAAGAATTAAAAAGCTTGGGACATAACATTTTATATGTAAGTAGGTACTACAACTTGACTTGTATTAAGTCAAATATTCAAAACATTTTGAAATAAAATCACATTTTGTCGCCATCTTGCTGCCCTATTGTGAATTATGAAAATGTTACTAGTAATAAGAAATTTATTTCAAAATTTTCATGGCTAACTAATAATTGTAACTAAGACAAAGTGTTTTAATATTTTCTGATTTTTTAACTGAAATTTTAAAGTATTTTCAGTATTAAAGTAATCCTTAATATATTCCTTAATACCAGTTTAATATAAATAATATTTACATATCGTGTCTAGATGGTTTAAAATGAAATATATGTTATATTTTTACATCTCACAATATTAAGAAAAACAAATACAATAATTCCAATTTCAAGAGCAACATTTTCCGTGGAAACTGTCCCTTAAAACTGCGATTTTTTCCGTGTATGTGCTCGAATCCGTTCAGGCCGAACTGACGTCAGTTCTAACTGAAACGATCGGCCTCTCGTCTGTGGCGGCCTTTATATTCTTTAGGGTTCCGTACCCAAAGGGTAAAAAGGGGAGCCTATTAATCCGCTGTCCGTCACTCCGTCTTTCTGTCACCAGTCTATCTCATGAACCGTGATAACTAGACAGTTGTTTTTACAGATGATGTATTTCTGTTGCCGGTTTAACGAAAAACGGATTAAAGTAAACGTTAAAGAGGGAGCTCCCATACAACAAACGTGGTACTTTCGCCGTTTTGTACGGAACCCATCGTACTCGGGTCCAACTCGCACTTTTCCGGTTTTCTCCATACATACGCATCTTCAATAACACTGTATATGAAGATTGCTGTTGCTATCCAAGATAAGTAAAGTAATGTGACAGAAAAAAAGTAAAAAACTTTTACACAACAATATAAAGGTAATTTAGATCAATCATAACATTATATATTTACATACAGCTAACTTCAGTTAAAAGTAAAATTTCAATGTATATCTCTAACCACTGCCAGCTAACCTATGGTATAGAATATAAGTTAATATTTAAAAAAGCAAGAAATAACATAATGGTTTAAGGTTGTGTCTAATTTAAAGGTCCATAGTATTAAATCCATAGTTTTTTTTAATTGTACACATTTATGTTCACACGTTGCATTACTCGGTAACATATTTAAATGTACCTAATAGATTTACAATCATTGAATTTCATTACAAACATTAAGTCATAGAAAAATAATTTACTGCTCTAGTGAAATACAGAATTTACGATATAGTCCAAGAGGTAAACGTCTATATGGCTAGGTCGCTATGCAATTTTACCAACAAAAATTACAAGGCGATTTGTCAAGCGACGCGCCAGAGATATAAATCCCATATTAGTCATCGCTTGACAGTGTGTCAAGTAGCGCTGCTATGTATGAGGCAACCTTAATGAAATAAACAAACAATAATAATATATATATAGTCTGTAAGTGACACGTGATTCATCTTCCAATTAAATACTTGATAATTCATACATCAAACTTATAGGTACGTCGCGTCGTGAAACTAAATGCTTCTAAATTTAGCATTTTTTTTTTTCTAAGTAATGCTACCTCACGGACTATTATGTGCAAGTTTATATTTCAATGTAGTTTTCCAGTGTTCCAGTCAGCTCACACCGAGACGCGACTTGAAGAATAGCTATCCACAATTGTTCTTTATTCAGTACACAAGAATATACACGTTTATTGCAGGAGCGGCTCCGCGCTGAGCAGCCCGCAATTCGCAATAAAACGTGTATATTTTTGTGTAGTAATTAAAGTTCAAATTTCAATCGTTATATTAAAAATTGCTCGTCGCGTCGTGTCTCGGTGTGATCTTACGCTTATATTTAAGATCACGATGAAAATAAATACGACAATTTGAAATAAAACATTTATAATACTATATTATTCACCTTAAATGTATTAGCACTTTAGGAAATACACACTTTTAATCGTAATTATAATATAAAATAAAAAATCTAAATACACTTAGACATTAATCAATCAAATCGGCATCGTCTGATAAATCCTGAAAAAAAAAAGAATACACATTAAAAATAAACAATAGATACCACTTGAAAATGTGATAGATAGGATTACTATTGACTCCTTTACGCAAACAAACTATCTGATATACTTGTAGCCTGAAGTAACACATTAACGTAACATTACTTTTAAAGTGTATGGTTCCAGCGGGACAGATTTACGAAGTCGCGGGCAACATTTAGTGACTTACTCAATATATATAATAGGTAATTATTTACCTATGAAATTGCCGTTCTGCAGTACTGGCCATTTCAAATCAAAATAATTTTTGTTTGGCTAAGAATTCTAATTTCAAATTAATTTTATTTTAAAAACATGGAATTCTTTTTCCAAAAGAAGTCATTTGTTTATTGATTATTGTTACATTTTCATCTTCAATCTTTTTCGTCATCATGGATACGTTAAAAATTCGAGTAATTATGGAATATGAGTACCGTCGTGGCAGCAACGCGGCACAAGCGGCACGCAACATCAACGTTTACGGAGCTAACACTACAAACCAACGCACCACCTGTTATTGGTTTGCTCGCTTCCGTTCTGGAAATTTCGAACTGAAAAATGAACCTCGCGGTCGTCCGAAGACTTTGGTCGACAATGACGAATTAAAGGCGATTATGGAAGCTGATGATACACAATCTACGGCTGAATTAGCAGCAGCTTTCAAAGTTAGCGTCAAAACAATATTGGTCCATTTGCGTCAAATTGGCAAGGTAAAAAAGCTTAACAAATGAGTGCGCCACAAACTCATTGATCGCCAGAGCGAAGTACGCGTCGAGACGTGCCTTGCACTGCTCAACAGACACACAGGAAGGAATTTTGAACCGCATTGTTGCCTGCGATGAAAAATGGAATCTGTTTGATAACCGCAAGCGCTCAGCAAGTTGGTTGGATCCTGGTTCGGCACCTAAACAATGCCCTAAACGAAAACTTACCCCTAGAAAAGTGATGGTCACTGTTTGGTGGTCTAGCGCCGGTGTGATTCATCACAGCTTCTTACCAAACGGGGCGAGCACTACTGCAGATGTGTACTGTGAAGAACTAAACGCAATGATGGAGAAGCTGGCACATCTCCAACCAGCATGGGTCAATCACTCGTCTTCGCTGCTCCAGTACGACAACGCGCGACCTCATACTGCACAGCAGACGGTCTCCAAGTTGCAAAAACTGGGGTTGGAAGCTCTCCGTCATCCGCCCTACTCATCAGACCTTTCGCCTACAGACTACTACTTTTTCCAGAATTTGGATAACTTCTTGGCGGGAAAAAAATTCAATACCCGAGAGGCAGTACAAAATGCCTTTGAAGAATTTGTTGCCTCCCGTCCAGCTAATTTGTTTAAGAAGGGCATCAGTAAACTGCCACTGTGTTGACAAAGATGCATTGATTGCATGGGTGATTACTTCGATTAATACAAATAAAAAATACATGAAAAAAAATCGTTTAAATTTTTTCATACAAAAAGGCAATTTCATTGTTAAAGACCTAATATTTATAGGTGTATTCAGTTTACCTGTTTGCTTTATTTAAAAAAAATCGGCTGGGCCCCAGTACGTTGTAGTTGTAGATGTTGTTATAGGTTGTAGTAGCTATTTATTTATTACACTTTATAGTTAAGACAGAACAATGTGTGTCGGGACAGCTAATTGTTCAATAAACATAATCCTTACCAAATTGTCATCATTGTCTAAGTTCATATCGTCTATTTCCCGCTCGATCTCCTCCATGTCTAGGGAGTCTTTGCGCTTCACGTTGATCTCATACTGTTTGTCGCTCACGATCTCTGGCTCTCTGCTCGATTTGCTTTCTGGTATTGACGTTTCCCTGACAGTGATGATACTTATTATTTTAGAGTAAACAACCATAAATAATGCACATAAACCTTTGAAAAGAAATTTCGGCTAGTGTGAGCTTAGTGTAACAAAACATAGCACTGTCTGCTCTGACAAATAGAACAGATGCCCGGTGTCTGATTATTTTGAAAACTCCATTTTGATAAACTCCAGATAAATTAAGTTTAACTGGCGCCGAGTTTCCGGACCCCAAAAGGTCCATGTGGTCATTAGTATAACCTTTTTTTTTAATTCAAGGATGAAGTTATTTAGTTTTGCAATGTAAAATTAGTTTTATAAAACATTTGTTACTTTAATTAACGGACCACATTGATTCTGAAACTAGCTTTACACAAATTATCAAACTAAAAGCGATAATGAATAGATAAACTACCGACAACTCAGAAACTAGGCAAGAGATGTTTATTTTACTAACGGCCGAACACTAAAACGCTACTTAAAAATAGGGGCCGCCTATTTAATAGGTGACTTGAGTGCCACTTAATTTAAAAAGCGTTTCAGTATTCGGTCGTAAGACTATAAATCGTACTCGCATACAACCAGTCTATTGATATGCAAGGAATGCGTCACTAATATGATTAGAAATGCGAAAAACATAAAAATACGTGAAGAATTATTTAGTTTTATTACATAAACATTCACAGTAATCACACAAATTTGAGATATGCGAACGTTTGTGTATAGTTGTGTATGTATGCTTCACTGTCTTTTACGATCAAACAGCTGAGCCAATTTTTATGAAATTTCGTGTCCCGGAGAAATAAAATTCCCGTGGGACACAGGCAGATTTTCAACATCTGGTCATATTACTTACCGTTCTTTAGAAGGTCCAGGTTTCCACAGTCCTTTATTTTCCGCTTCCGTCTTTTCTTGTGTAAGGTCTCTTTCAATATTACTAGTTTCAACGTTGGACGGTAAATTTGCTAATTGGGAATGATATTCGAAGCCAAACTCTTTTTGGAATTGTTCTAATTCTAATGATTGCTGTAAACAATAAATTACTATTAAAACTTAGGTTGAAGAAATCTATTTGATCAAAATGTCCAATAAATTCGCCAAGACATTGTACAAAATTTTAGATCTAAGACGTAAATTATTATAGACCACTAATACTTTCACTACAGTAAGAATTTTCAGGATATATGCCGTGGTCTTCAGGATATGACGCTAGCCGGAGCCGGCTAGGGGCTTTTTTAAATAGCCTACTGTGGGCTGTCACAAAAAAATCATGACCATAATCGCAGACAACTGGCGCTTCCCCTTTAGTTCTTTTACTTTTTGTTTGTTGCAACATTTTTTTTTTGCAACATTGCATAATTTGTGCTGCCTTGCTTGGGGAGGGGGTGAATCTGGAATTCTAGTTTTTCATTTTTCATTTTCATTTTCCCACAACATTTATTCTAATTTCGTTGCGAGTCCCAAAATAGATTTAACATGTCCCTCGGGCACCCCAAAGATCACCCTAAAGTCAAAGGGTCTCTGTGGTAGGTCACCGCTGTCGATCCTGGCTCAGTAGTGGGAATGTTTGGTGAAAGGTCTCTTTCAATACCCCCAAAAATCCCAAAACTTGTTTGTCCCTCATCGTCATAATTATCACCAACGTGGTGGGGATCACCGATTCTCTAATCTCCTAAATATTAACTGACGTCGATGGACTTATGTCATACTCACCGAATACTCAGGAAACAGGTTTTCGTACTGCTCTGGATCGGCTAGGGACTGTCCGGACTTCTTGTTGACCGCGCCCGCAGCTTCCCTCCACATCTTGACCAGCTCACTCATCTTAGACGGAATGTATGACCTGGAAAAAACTGAATGGTGAGTATACCATTGATATACTGATTTTTAAGGTAGCCGTGCATGTAACAGTTGTATCTGACAGGTTTGCCTGCACAGTTATACCTGTCAGGTAAGCCTGAGCTGAGTAGTATGGAAACCTGCACAGTTCTGCAGCATACACACTACGGTTTACCTGTACAACTCAACTGTACAGGCAAACCTGTCTGGTATGCCGTTACCTCTATGGCTAGCATTAGGAATGTTCCACATTATAAATCTGAGATGGAAATTTTAATTGAACGAATGAACAATTTAAATGTGGAGACCATTGAAGTGTATATTATATCACTTCGAAGGACATCGCTCACTCAAAAAGTGCAATTAACGAAAACAGAAAAATTTACCGCACAGCTCCTAAGTGCTGACAATAATTATAAATTCGTAGGGTAAAAATTATCCGCAGCACCTAAGTAGTCACAAGTGCGTTACTTTTTAACCCTCACGCAAGTATTGTTTCGCGCAGGTTCTCTGTGAGGCCGTAGTATATATCCAGTCGATCTGGCCCCCTCAAGTCAAAGCATAACTATCCCAAGATAAAAACATTAGCATTTACATGACCTGATTATATCTACAGCATTTTTTTTAAGATTCTCATTTGGCCAATCACAATAAAAATAAGCAAACATATATTTACAAGGATTACCTGGCAAAGAATGCGGCTTCCGGATATTTGCCACGTTTGATCAGCAGCTGCATGCACGAATCCAGATCGTTGAGAGTAAAGTAAGAAGCAAACGCAATATTGTCGTCTCCCTCTTCCGAAGCCATCCGAGCTACGTCTTCTAATAGCGCTTTGTCGCCTGAAAGAAGAGTGTGCTTGTTAATTACGAGCACAAAACGTAAGTATATGTAAAAGTATAGAAAGGAGACCGGCAAGTCGCCATACATATACAGCCTGGTATTTACAATACGTGGCCACAAAAAGTATTTATTGTAAGCTGTACTTTATGAACATATGCATATACAAAAAAAAATCGGTTGTCTGTAAAGTCGGTTTACTGACGATAGCTGTTGAACGTGACAACGTCATGTTTATAGTGCGCGCGGAACTAATTGGCCGCGCCTTAGGTAGGCGTGTTGCCGCCGCGAAGTCCGGCGCCGAACTGAGTAATAACATCAAGCGCATAATAATATATAATACCAACAACAACAGCAACAACAACAACAATAACATCAACAACAACAACGACAACAACAACAATAATAATAATAATAAAATAATAATGAGGTACCGGCAATGCGAGGTAACGCTGGTACTTGGTAACAGTAACAGGTAACGGTACTTGGTAACGCATGAGTCATGTTTTTTCGTGCGTGCAGCCGGCTCCATCGAATTATAAGACGGTAATCACGTCAAAAAGCAATAATATTTTGCATCAAACTCGGAGGATAAAAGATAATTGATTAAATATAACCTAACCTAGCCTTTTGTTCAATAAATTGCCCTAGTGGTGGTTTGCGGAAAAACGACATCTATTAGTTGGTTGTCAATTACGTTACGTTTACGTTACGTTTGTTTTTTTAGATATTAATTTGCCGAATTTTAGTACTATTTTTATATTGTTCTATTTTTTCACCTGTGGTAACCGCGAACAGTAACAATGCGCTATAATCATGGGCGTTGTGGTAGCATATCTTCGTCAACTCTGTGTCAGCGGCAGCAGCGGCAGCTGCACCAAGTCTGCTCCATCGAGCTGATGATGACCTGGACGGTGCACCCTCTGCCAGGGTCGCCTCCTCAGCGAACTGCCTCGCCCGTCTTAGTTCACCCAGGGACAGGGCCAGCTCGAATTGATGTTCTGGCTCGGTTGATACGGCGAGAGCTTGTTGTTTAAAGCCCTACAAACAAGTGAATATGAAGAAGTTTAGTCTTCATTCTTCAACCTAATTTTTAATCTAAGATTGCAATTTCAAAAACTCGAACAGCTGGATCGATTATGCTAATTTTGACCTTAAAATAATTGTGGAAATCCAAGGAAGGAAGGAAGGAAGGAAGGAAGGAGGGTCGCGGTCCTTCATTACCATGTACATTTTCACACTAATTCACAAGTAACATCGGGCTAACCTGTTTCTCCAAGAAATGGGCGACTCTAGTGCGATGGTCGTGCGGTACAGTCGACAGCACGCGGTCGGCCGTCTCAAAATCGCCCCGCATCACCGCCGTCTGATACTCTAGTACTGGCAGCAGTAGGGAATACGACACTATGTTCAGCTCTTTGTCGTTCACATATAGTCTGCAAACAAACATCAAACATCAGTAACGTCATAAATTAACATTTCTCGATTAATCACCTTAATGATAACGTCCCTAATGCTGGGTACTGAACCCTGGGTGGGGACCAGACTGACGTGGTGTGAAGCATCCATAGATGTTATGATATGTCTATGTCTTTCACAAATGTTAGAAAAATTTGGTTATATGCTAACCTACTGAGTAAACAAAATAAGTTGATATTACAACAATATAATAATTTGTTTCTTTTTTTCGACTAAATCGTCTAATGATTCCACTTAACATTCGAATTTCTTAGTTCAAACTTTCGTTGTCCTCAATATAAATAAGCATTCTAATCTTAATTATTAGAAGACATAATAAATCTCTCTATCATACCTATATTATATCACATAATTTACCTGTTCTCTTTAGCGACATAGCCCAGGATGTACATGGTGTGGTCGAGATGCGATATGGTGACAATTTCACCGCCCACATAGTAACATATCCTGTTGAGTGAGTTCGTGTAGATGAAACAGTCACCAATCCATAGACCAGTCTTCACCGTTTCGTTCACTTCGCCTACCACCTGCGAAATAAGAGATTTTAAATTATTTTAGTATCAATCTATAAATAAATGAATGCTCAAGATGTTTAATTTTAGAAAAAACATACACTGTGTATGATACATACAAATATCCTGTATATTAACTTTTTTACTTACTTAATTAAATGAAAATAACATGATTAAAATTTCCTGGCGACTCGCACTTTGAAGCCACGCGCTTACCACGTTGTGTTGGCCATGCGCTTATAATAGAATTTAAGTAATTTATGGGATAATCTGATCAACATTTAAAGTCACGTGTTATATATATTTTTGGAAAGAAAATTGATTCCTGATTACGCTCCTCGGATATCTATTTTTATTTTGAATACACGTATACGAAAACAATTTCGAAAGTTCTTTAAAGCTCTTACGTAAATATTTTCGTTGTTATAACACAAGTAAACGAGGAAACTGATAGTCTGGTTTGTAAGTATTAGGTCCTTACATATGAAATTGCGTTTTGTCGTACTGGCCACTTTGATCTCAAATATGTAATCTTTGGTTAGGAATTATAAATTCCAAACCAATTTCAAATTAATACCGCTATTTACACATCAAATGAATGTTTCGAAAGCCGTAATTCATTTGTTTGTTCCTATTTTGGTTTTTTCTTTACGTCACTCTGTTTACAAAATGGAAAACTTGAACTCGTATTATTTTCAAGTACGAGTTCCACCGTGGCACCAGTGCTGCAGAAACGGCTCGAAGGCTTAATGATGTGTATGGCGGCGGTGTCGCAAAAGAAAACACAGTGCGTTTTTGGTTCCAACGTTTTCGTTCTGGAAATTTCGACCTGCAGAATAAGCCCCGTGGACGGCCGGAGACCAAAGTTGATAATGAACAATTGAAGGCTATTGTGGGAGCGGATCCATCGCAAATCATGTCCGAGTTAGCTGCAGGCTGCGGTGTTAGTGATAAAACTGTTTTAATCCACTTGAAGCAAATTGGGAAGGTGAAAAAGCTCGAAAAGCTCGGACCTTTGAATTGAGTGCAGCAAACCGACAAACGCGCGTCCACTGATGCGTTACATTACTCAACCGGCACAATAATGAAGGGATTTTAAGTCGAATCTTAACTGTGATGAAAAGTGGGTCCTGTACGATAATCGGAAACGCTCATCGCAATGGCTGAACCCTTGTGAACCACCCAAAGCCTGCCTCAAGCGAAAATTGACTCAAAAACGTTACTTGTGAGCGTTTGGTGGACTAGTGCCGGTGTCGTTCACTACAGCTTTCTTAAATCTGGCCAGAGGATTACGGCAGATGTCTATTGTCAGCAACTTCAAATCATGATGGAAAAGCTAGCTGCTATACAACCGAGGTTGGTCATTCGCTCTAGGCTCAACTTCAGAACAACAATAGACCACACACTGCACAACAGACGACTACCAAATTAGAGGAGCTTCAATTGGAATGTGTAAGACAGCCACCGTACTCCCCGGATTTGCTCCAACAGATTACCATTTTTTTTCGAAATTTGGATAACTTCTTGCAAGTGAAAAAATTAACTCCGATGAAGCAGTCCAAAGCACCTTCAAACATTTTATTGATTCCTGTCCGAATGGTTTTTTTAGTTTAGTTTAGGAGATGGCAAAAGTGCATAGATAGCAATAGTATATACTTTGATTAAATAAATATATTATGTTTAAAAAAAATCGACTTAATATTCCTCCTTTACAAAACGCCAATTTCATATGTAATGACCCAATATATAGACAGTGAAACATCAAAATACACCTATTTAAAATGATATCTCCTTATACTCCAGTAATCACCCACTCACTTGTGTAAACAATGCACTTCACAGTTTTTTATGAGACCATAGTGTCTCTTTGTCTAACAATTGCAGCCTAGACCATGAGTTATACCTCTTACGTCCTCTAATATATACCTCTGAATCGCTAATTTCAATTAAGAATCCTCCTATTCACAGCCCGTCGCTGTCTCTGCTAGCCGAAATGACAAGGACTTGAGCATCACTTAATTTAGGCTGGGACTATATTGTTCGGAATCCTGTAGGCCGGGAGAAATTCAGAGCATTGAAAATAGAACTCTGCACTAATACAATATTGCTGAAAATTGAACACACAAGTGTCGAGTCAAATGTCAATGTTATACATATATGACAGCTTGACACCTCAGACTCTGAATTTTCTTCAGCCTTCCAGATTCCGGATAATATAGTCCCAGCGTTGACTATCGTTCCAGTAATCGGCCGTTAGAGAATTTGGATTCCTACCTCAAACGCATCCTCAACTCCATCCTCTGTGATGTTGGTGTTGGTCTCCCTCGCTTGAGTGACGACAGCTGCATTGTATTTCAGCACGTAGTACGCTTCGTCGGTAGCTAAACATACCAGGTTGCCACTTTCAGACCAGAATACGTGGCGAGGCTGTATCTCGATCCTAAAATGAACTTATAGTTAGACAAACGATTTTCATATCACAACAGTACAAACACAGCTGCAAAGGAAATAAAATAATGCAGTGGAGTGTACACCTATAGTGTGATGTATGAAAAGTATAGCAGTCATGAGGTTTATACCCGACTACGGCAAAGCCAAAAGGAAGGGTAATGATTTTAGCAGTCTAAGTATGTATGTTTGTTCCACGCTAGCGCTCAAGCTACTGGTCCGATTTTAATAAATGAGGTGTCAATAGATTCATAATGATACCGCAGGTAACATAGGCTATGTAATTTACGTAGTAGGGTTATATTTTTTTATAAAAATCGATGTTATGTGCATAAAATAAATTATTTTACAAATTATTATTATGACTAAAATGTTGATCAGATAACAGTAAATAGCAAACATAACAAAATGTCTATAAATTTTAATATAAATTATGCCATAAATACAAAAAGATTCAGGACAGAAGTATGATATAGTAAATACATGTACAATTATTTTTTTGTAAGATTTTATTATATTTGTAACATTATGCATTTTTATTAATGTTATTTTACTGGTGATTGCTAAGTTTCAGACTAAAATTACTAGAATGTTTATTTTATACTACAATAATTCTATACAGTAGTTACTTATATTCGCATTTGCTCATAAAATAAATTGTTTTCAAAATAACTATAATATAATAAGCACAAAATCTCAAAGTACTAAAATCTTAAGCCACATTTAAAATACATATATTGCACTTTTGCTTAAAATGTTCTTGTATTAGACATGTCATAATATTATGCTGTTAGGACAAACACCTTTTGTTAACACTTATTTATGGTGATAACATTTTCTCTCAGTCAATCTACTTGCTTGTATTATAAAAAAAATATTGTGTGCGGTTCGCATATACATATTCTCAAATAAAAAATTTAACTTTCGCCTAAAACAATGATGATTAACTTTTGAAAAACTTTTTTTTTGCTTTTTAGCGATTGTAGCGTATTATATTTAAGCGATTGTACCAATTTAAAGCGAAGTCCTGGAAACAGTAGGTACAGGTAATAAGCTATCTGTATCTGAGCTATATATATGACAAATTTTATTGAAATCCGTTGAGGTTAGATGTGAATGAGTAGGAACCATACAAACATTCATTTATCGTGAGTCGCAACGAACCTTACAAACAATGTGACAAACATTCGCATTTACAAGAATAATATTAATTAATAATAATATAATATTTGCCTCAACAATATTTAAGATTTATTGCAGGATTATTAAAAAATCTATTGTACACCTATGTTACAATTTCAAACCTTAATTCATTTGCTTTAGCATATTTTTATTGTAAGTTAAATACCATCACAAGTACGATAAAAACATTGTCATGCAGTGAGCGAGGTGATGATGGCGAATCATAAGCTAAGTACACTCTCGATCATGTCAACTTTCAAACAAAAAAACTAGATCAAAATCGGTTTATCCATTTGGGAGCTACAATGCCACAAGCAGGCACACACAGACAGACAGACACGCCAATCTTATAACACCCCTCTGTTTTCGTCGGGGTTAAAACACTTACATTCGCAAGTATTTATTAATTGCAAACTTACATAGCTAGACTTTTGCTAACATTTAACAAAATAAACATTAAACATAAGATATTATTGTTATAAATATAGTTAAATGATTTAATAAATATTATATTCTAAAAGCAGTGTAAGTATTTAAACTTCGCTTAAATCTATATCGATTTTTTTGTTGACAAATAAACCCTATTATTATATAAATATGTTAACTTTATATATCACCCTAGTTATAATTTTTATTTAACAAAATGTAGGCTTAGAAATCGCATAGCAATACTATAAACATGAAGGAAGTTTTAAATTATGTATGAAATTCACAAAAATAAAATTACCTTCTAATAAGCTCCAACTGTTCCCAATCATAGAATGAAAAGGCTACACCACTGATGGATTTCACACCCAGCATGTAACCTCCAAAGATTCCTGAAAGACAAAATCACCAGCAAATCATAGTAGATACTTAACATACATAATGGCTGTGTTTGGACGATGCGCTCGTCGGCGTTGTCGAGCGCTTTTTTCCAACAAACACAGCCAATATGTAAAAAAACAGAAACACATGTATTTTTATTTGAAAATTCGATACTCTGTTAACTTTATCCCACAAACTTTGTAAATATAATATACACACCCTCTGCTCCATACTCAGGCTTGAAACTCTTTCTCTCCTTGAAGTTCTTGAACACTTTCACTGTACTAGAATTTTCCAATGTAGCATACTCTGAACTGTCTAATGCCCAAACAAACTCTTGTGCAGCTCCAAATGCTTTGTTCCTGAGAGCCATGGCAGTGTAGATAATATACTCTCCATCACCGCACACAACCACAAAACGACCATTTGGATTGTGAGCTATGGTTTGTGGGTAAATCTCACAAGAACCCATATCTTTGGCCACAACTGGCACCCTTTCGCCATCTTTGATTTCTGTACCTAAAGGGAAAAACAACTTGTTATTGAACAAAGAAATCTGTACAAATAAATAAAATAGAAGTGTCTGTTTATAATTTTAAATTAACATCTTTTAACTAAATGCATATGAAAGTATGTCTGATACTTACAATAAAATATCATTCCTTATTTATTTTTGTATCTCCGTCTGTCTGTTTGTTCCTGATAATCTCGACCACCAGCTGGTTAATCTAATAAAAAAATTATATTAATAGATGTGTGGCTTACCTTCAGGTAGTGCTTTCAAATTGACCTGCTGCATTTCAGAATGTTTTGCCCAAATAATTTTACCACCATTCACATCCATTGATATAGCTGGCTCCTCCCTACCTACTTTTATCATTATTGTACCTTCATCATACCTACAAAATTGTGATTATAATTATTCAAATTATAAAATATAAATATTGCATCATAATGACAAAAGTAAATAAAGTATATAAATAAAAACAAATAGCACTAACCCAATGGCCACATTGTTTGAGCCATGCATTGAAGAAATAGTCCAGACTCTTTCAAATCCATAGTTGAGTGAGGACTCCAATCTGTATGTTCCAGCATGCCAGATTCTCACTGTACCGTCTTCTGCACCAGTCAATAGAATAGGCAGCTCTGGGTGGAAAGAAACTGCAGATACATTCTGCACATGACCTAAAATACAACAGAAACATGTATAAATTAAAAATATAAAGGACAGTGTACATTAGAGACAAAATATAAAGCAGACACTATACATTGGAGAAAAAATGAGTTAGACACATGTTAGAACTTACTATCAAGAGTCTGGACACAAGTTTTGTTCTGGTAGTCCCATATTTTCACCAAGCGGTCATCTGCACCACTTATCAAGTAGGGCTTATCACCACCGTGATAATAATCAACACAGTTCACACCCTTTTCATGCCCCTCTAAAGTGAAATTAGATATTGATGAACCCAGTTGCCAAACCTAAAAAATAAAAATTTTATGTACCACAAAATGAAGATAAAGTTACAAGTATAATAAATTCCTTTTACCTACCTACATTACGCATTAAAAATTGCACAAAATAAATTATAGATGATTGTAGTCAATGACTACATCTAAAATTTTTAGTTTCATTAATATACTCAGATATATTGAGGCATTACTACTTGGTAAATGTAGAAAAATAAATTATATGTAGTTTAGTAATTAGATACATCTAAAAAATACAAAACAAATTATTTTTTTTCTGAATTAGTAAACAAAACCATTAGTTTACTACATCATTAATTTACTTACATCATATACAAAAATGTTCACTATGGTAAGTATGAACTTAAATGCACAAATATCCGAGATATTTACAAATTCGTTCCTGCGGCTGTATACTTCATACACTTTAACCTAGGCGTGACGTCACAGCTAGGTACAACTTTAGTATGGAGCGTATTTATGAGACTTGTGAAATATTGTTCACAAATTGCTGTACCTTTTAAAATATTGTCTTTTCATATACTATTTCTTCTGAGAAGTTACTCATTTTTAAGAGTGCTATTCATTTATGCAATAAAAAAATAATGCCTATTATGTGTCAGAAACAAACTAGTATCTAACATCTAGAATAAATAATAAACAGAATGTATGAATCATACAAACCTTCACGGTTGTGTCAAGACTAGCACTGGCAAATGTGTTTGTGTCTTTTGGGTTTATGACAATCTGCATCACATAATGAGTGTGCCCCTCGAACACTTGCTGGCAGGCCCAACTACGGTCCCAGTTCCACAGTTTGATGAGTAAGTCATCTACAAACACAATTCTATTATAAAAATAGGTATTCAATATTAAATTTTTTAATATTACTCAGTACCCTAACCTAACCTGAGCAGAGACAGATTTGAATTTAGTAACCTAAATACAAATCTGTCTCTGATCACTGAAAAAGAGACGAAGTGAATAAATAATTCTATGGAAATCTATAGATAGATGATGCAAAAGTCTTGCATAATAATATTAAGTTAAATGAAATCTGAATGTCTTGTTGGTTTGTAGGATTCTGTATCCAAAAGATAAAAAAGGGACCCTACTGAGACTATGCTGTATCTCATGAACCATGATAGCTATCGAGTTAAAAAGAGAACAGAATAAAAGAAATAGGTATGGGACCATGAACATGTATGTATGGAACCTATTGTGCTCTGGAGTCTACTGGAGTCTGACTCGCACTTGAGCGGTTATTTTCTTTGTTTACTACAATTTACTTAACTAAAACAATTTAGTTATTAACAACATACAAAAATTTCTTACCACTGCTGGTAAGTATGTAGGGCTGTGTGGGATGGACAATGAGAGATCTAACATAATCCGAGTGAGCCTCAAAGGAGTGAACTCTTTCCAAGGTGTTGTAGTTGAAAACTCTGATTTGCATGTCATCTGAGCCTGTGATCACCCAATTCTTCCTCGGCACAAACTTTGCAGCTCTGACTGGCAAGTCACAAACCTTCAACATGTTACAACTAGTTACATCATCAATAGACTTAAATAACTATATATTTGTAATATGCAATTTGGTCTAATGTTGATATTATGGTTAATATATTTTCTTACAATTGATCAATTACAAAACTCTTGAAATGAATTTTTATATTATAAAATTGGCCTATAATGTGAACATATCATGTTTTTTTAAGCATTTGTGTTTGTCTTTATTATTTTAATATAAATTCTAACTTTATATTTCTTATTTTATTAAAAAATCATTTATCTTAGTTTAAATTACACAATCAATACTTGGTTTTCAATATCAATAGAAAGCTAAGAATAAACACAACAATATACATTACTAAATAATAATAATAATAAAAATATCCTTATCAGATCATAATGGTTTTGTCTTGAAGACTTTCCACACATTCTAACACAAATTATCATATATAATAATTAATATGTGAAGCAAAAAGTATGTGCCTCTTTTTACGAAAACAATTCAAACAGTAGTATCAAAATTGGCACAGTTTAAATTTACCTATATAAAAGAGGAGTGAGCTACACTATATTTTTTTATAATAATGCTTAAAAAATAAAGAATATATAAATTAATAAAAAATTAATGTGTAGAAAACTTTGTATTCCATGCATAGGAGGCAATAATTATGCCATACCTAATAGAAATGTATATGCAATTAATAAATGAATAATTACCTCGAATCTCTTGATCTGTGTATGTGTTTCATAATTCCAAATGTTGACGTCGCCGCTGTACAACGAGCATAGGAGCCACGGCTCAGTGGGATGCTGGTCGACGCACTTCACCCGATCGGACCGAGCCGTCAGCTTCCTCTTGATATCCAATCTCAACGGCTTCGGAAACATACCAAAGGAACACGTTAAAAACACGATAAACCACTAAACATTACAACGATAGTACAGGGATGCCGACATACGAATGATGACATAGTATAATCAAACCTAACTACGTGGCAGAAACCGCGCGCACGTAAATATGTGTAACATTAACACTTCAAATTAACTAATTTCATGAAATTAACATAATTCTTACCATTTTTCTAAGTTAAAACATGAAAAATTGACATGCAGAATACGTGAAACCGTGGAATTTTGACAGGGTGGGTGGACGTGTCACTTTTTTTTTTTCTGATGCATAATCATTCGGATACACGTAGTGAAACATTTTTTGTTTGTTACACTACAGATAAAGTAATTTATTTTAGAAAATTTTATAGTTAAGTAAATATAATTTATTTAACTAGGTTTATGAAAAGGGATGTAATTAATCTTGTGAACAAAAAATAAGTTGGCGACTGCACATGAGCGTACTGTATTACTTAATTTGGCAGCAAATTAATATGTTGGCGACTAAATTACTAAACAAGCGAAAACAGTCAGGTCACAAAAAATACAAAAATCAGTTGATAAAAAGTGGCGAATTATCCAAATAATCCAAATTGGCACCGAAATTTATAAGTTGGCGACCTAATTTCCGAGTAAGCATTTACGATGTAAGCAGCTATAAAACCAGATTAGATTAATAAATGAATGGCTGCTAAAATTTCAATTTGCAGGCTACGGAAAATCGTATTTTTGGATACTGTTGGAGTTTTTTTATACTTTGAGTTTCACAATACATTTTGTCGTCATCTTCTTCATCGGGAACAATAATCGAGCCACGTTTGGGTGAATGTTCGGGACACTCTTGACACGTCCAGTCTAAGATTCCGGTAGCTCGGACTGCTGCTAGCTGTTTGTTGGTTAGACCCGAGCATGAGGTGTTGGCATGCACCATTTTCACAGCGAATACACTCCAATCCAGGTTTAATTACCCGACTACGGCGAAGCCAAAAGGAATGGTAGTGATTTTGGCAGTCTATGTATGTATGTATGTATGTTTGTTCCCTCGTAGCGTCTAAACTACTGGTCCGATTTTATTATATAGAATAGATATATAGAATAGATTCGTAATGATACTGCGGGTAATATAGGCTATATAATTTTTTTCAAAATTATGTATTTCGAAAATTAAACCTCAGATTCTAATACCTAAAAAAATTAAATCGAGATAATTATCACATGTTTGGTATCAAAAGAAAGGTCTTGGCAAGCACACTTCAAATATTTACATAATTTGTATATATATTATATTATATCATATTGTTTAAGTCAAAATATACGTTTAAAATACAATTCGTACAATATTTGTCAAATTTTCTAACATTACGTATAATAAGACTATAAATATATAATTTATATAATATTATGTTCCTTCATAACATTATATTTTATTTTATAAATATAATTTTTTACAGGCAACACATAACAACCAAAAAAAAAACACCTATATTGTCAAGCAGTCAACGAGCTGATGATGATGAATTATAGCTAAGACTACTCTTAATATGTCAGCTTTCAAACAAAAAAAACTAGATCAAAATCGGTTAATTACCTGTTCGAGATAAATTTATGAAAATTTCCCCCCTCCCCAAGTAACCCCGTAACCACAGTTTTTCTTTATGATAAGTTTTTTTTCATCCTGATTTTCCAACAATTTATATAGCTTTCATAGCTGTACTACATAACATACTGTGTTAATAATCATCAATCCTAATCAACTTCCGCAACAACTTTTAAATTAGTACCTACTCATGTCATTATTACGAAGAATGAAAATTCTCCATTTTGGAAATTGAAATTGGAAAAAAATTATATAATCCGCACCCCCAAAAACCTGGAAAAGGACATCCATTTTAATTTTAATAAAAAAATGTACGCCATTTTGGATTTTCGAAATGGATTTAATTTTCATAATATTCTGCACCCCTAAAAACCTTGAAAATGTCACCCGTGCCAAAGGAACAGTATCCAAAAATGCGATTTTCCGTAGCCTACAAATTGAATTTTTAGCAGCCATTAATTTATCAATCCAATCTGGTTTTATATCTGCTTCCATCGTAAAATAGTTGCGAACTCGGAAATTAAGTCGCCAACTTATAAATTTCGGTGCCAATTTGGATAAAATTTCACTTTTTATCTGCCGATTTTTGGATTTTTTGTCACCTGAGTGCTTTCGCCAGTTTAGTAATTTAGTCGCCAACATATCAATTCGCTGCTAAATTCAGTAATACAGTATGCACATGTGCAGTCGCCAACTTATGGCTACTCCTGCTCCGGTTGGATTGATGCTCTTAGGTCAGTATGTAGTAGATCGTTGGACTTGACACAAAATAGGCCTTTGTTAAGTTTTAGTGGCAAAAACTAACCTTTATACCTATTTTGTATAAAACACTTCTGATTTAATAATTAATATTTTAAAATCTCAGTCATCAAAATTGTGCAGCGATTTTTTCATGACATTAATTTGCAAAAATTAGGTATAGTTAATCAACATTTTCTTTCCATGGCTCCTTTGAATTTGAGTTTAAATACTTTAAAATCTCGCCACCTCTCCGGTGGGTGTATAACATGTCCATCATTCTACAGTTATTAGTTAAATGTTGCCTAGTGTAAAATTTCACATTTTTATAAAATAAATTTTAAAATTGTTGATTAAAGATACATAAATCTAAAAGAAATAGGTCACAAGTTGCTATCGTCATACATTTTGGAATGACAAATGTATGGCGGGTGCAACTCGTGACGTCACAGGCCAATATATCGCTCTCTTACATTTTTTAAGATATAGGTACGAAAATTGGTTCCAGATTGTATAATAACATGTTTTTTTTTTAATATGGCGTCGGTTTATCTTAAAACAATTTGCTTGTGTCAAGTAAAAAAGGCGGGAAATAGAACTTTCGTTTCAATTTTCAACACTGTATTCATATATCGTCAAGTCTAAAGTCTAGTGAAAGTCCAAATAAATAGTCAGTACAGTCAATGAGTCATGTCAGTCGATTCAGTAAAGTGGTAGACGCTTTACTGAAAGTTCCTAGGGAGTTTTGGCGGGAAACACACAGCACGTTTTTAGAAGTTGTACCACTTGCCCACACTTGTGCACGTTAACGAATATTTAATGGTTAATATTCTACCAATATTACACATTAAGAACCGATATAACACAAATTTATGAAATATTACAAATTCACAACGTCACCCGTTGAACTCCCCGGCAAAACTCCCTATTAACATGTTGTCTAACATCGAGTAGTCGAAAAAATTTTTTTAGGCAACATGCCTATAAAGACTCGAGTCTCGACATGTTGACATCAGCTGTTTGAATCCTGTATCCTTGAATCTTATCTGCTCATTTCAGCGGATATAAATTAAATGTAGCTTCATATTAAAGAGTGACCTTTTAAATCTTTGGAGTTTTGAGTCAGGAGTACACGATATAAGACTTGGAAGATTTTAAAAATAAAATAAAAAACGTGTTTCATATAAAATGTTTAATGTTGTATGCATTTATATTATTTACACTAGAAAGAAAATAACGTCTAAGAAACTCTTAATATTAAATATGATATATATATTTTTTATAATTTTATTTTGGTAATCGTTTGCATAACAAAATAATTAATTATGTTAAATGTCGTTACAAATTACTTACAAAACAATCGTTTCAATTTTTATCCTTGGAATGCCATACCAGAACTTTGGTACACGATTTTAAACAAACTTAATATCTATAATTCACTATGTAACAAAGAACAATATTTACAGGGGAAAAAAACAATGTGTCACACCTACTGTACCTAGGTACCTTATCCTCCTCCCTCCCTCCTTACCGATCTCTGGCCCGCCAGACTACCCATAATACTCTTACTGATAAAATGTATAATAACATATTACTGTAGTATTAGAGTGTATAATGAACGTATGCATACTAGCTAGTTTGTGCCGTGGGCCAGTATTTTTAAGTACAAGGCGCTAAAGATGCGGAAAATTATATCCACATTATTTGCATTCTGATAAAGTTATAACCTTATTTTTTGGTTTTAGAATATCGTAAGGAATAAAATTGAACAAAACATAATAAAGTTAGTTTTCTCTAAACTTAGGTTAAGCAGAGATATAGGTAAAGGTTAGAAGTTTAATTATTTTTATTTCTACGTGATTTTCCTTTTTTTATGAAAACCGCGACATAAAAATAAGTAATCGGTGTAAATTTAACTTTATAATATTTAACTGTCATTATAGTATAACTTAAATTAGAATAATTTCAAGGGCTGTTAGAAAAGTTAGTGCAATTTTTTTTGTACTTTTGACGCTCTGTAACTGAGAATTGGCCCACCGAACAAACTAGCGGGTATACATACGTTCATTGTATACACTAATAAAAATATTATTATATAATATATACCTACAGTATTATATTAAAAAGAGGTAGATATGGTATGAGCGCGCAAAAAGTGTAGACTCGAAACTGAGCTAAGTAGGACAGTTTTTGGTTAGTATGCGACGAGCCGATCCTATATATGTACTGTATACTCTATGAGCCGGTCGACGAGTAGCACATACTACGCGTCCCGTGCACCTTGCACAAAATGTCATCGTGTGTCTATAAAAGCTGTGAAAACCATGAGAAAAAAGTGAATAAAAGTCAAGGAATTTTATTTCACATGTAACTTTACAATATTTATTACTATCATTAAAATATTTTCTTAAAATATTATTTTATAACAATAAATAATAATTGCAAGAAAATACTTGACAGTTTATGACGTAAGAAAAAAGGAAAGCAACATCAATACATATTTTTTGTGAATCTACTAAGGATGCATGAGTTAAGTGACGACCCTAGTAATAAGCTTTGTCAGCTCTTGTTAAGTAGAACCACTGACATGTTAAATTAGCATATTAATATTGTATAAAAACGTAGGATTTACACTTACATAAACTGCATCATAGTGCAAGAACACATTCAATCAAATTTTATTACGAAATATGCAAAAATTTTACATTTATTGGTATTGGAAAATAAAAGCTGGTTTATAAACACAAAAACAAAATCAAATTTAAATATGGTTTTGTCACAAATGAAAGAAAATATTCTATAGAAGAAATCTTGTCAATTTACTAAATATTAACTTGTTGTTACGTTAATGTTGTGATTGATGTTTTTTTTTTGTTTTCTTACATGTTGAATTATCGTTACTAATTGTTTAATTCTTAGTCCGTTTTAATTTTAAACACGTTTTTCTCTCACGAATATGGACGTATCGTTCGAAAAAGCCGCACAAATTATTGCTCTAGTGCAGCAAGGCCTAGACCAACGAACAATTGCTACTACTATTGTAAACCAGTCTACGGTTTCCCGAGTTTGCAGAAGGTTTATGGAGACAGGTTCTTATTTATACGGTAATAAGTTTACATTTATACGGACCATAGACCTTTGGCTTGGTTATACTCACTAAAATAACCGAATAGTAAATTAATTAGATGGAGATTACGTTTAGAGGAATATAATTTTGAAATTAAATATAAGAAAGGGCCACAGAATACAAACGCTGACGCGTTATCTCGTATTAAAATAAATGTTTTAGATGATAATTTAGATTCAATTTTAGTTAATATTGATGACTCTGATATAGTCTAAGGAGTCGTCGCAGAGTTAGAGAATGATTTAGCCAATATCAGTGCACCTGAGCCAATGGAAACGATAGAACTCTCGGATTCCGAGGATGGCGAAAAGGCACATTCAGTTTCAAATCGGGAACAGAGCAGAAGGTTTTCCTATTCTTAAAGAAGCCATAGATAATAAAACTAAACAGATCCTAGTATACACGTGGCCATAGGGCATTGACTCGTTAATCCGTTAATCGTTATTAAACGAAGTTAACATTTTGATTAACGAATTAACTTTTGAGTTAACTTTCAAAAATGTTAACGGAAAAGTTAACTTCCGTTAATATGCAGAAGTCCGTTAATCGTTAATCCAATGCCTAATAGTTACGCACGGCACCGACAAGTGCCGGGCGGCGCGTGGCAGCGAGTGAAACAAAACTGCGAAGAGATTTGTTTCGTTTGATAATTTCATTACTTAGCGCCGGTGCTTAGAGTGACGAGTGTTTTGTTTGTTTATTTGTTATTATAAATTACTGTCAGTGATCATTTGCGTGTTGATAATTGATAAAGAAAAGTGCAGTGTAATTTAGTTAGATAGAAAAAGTATACTGTGCAGTTTACTGTGTAGTAATTAAAATAAAACCATATCACGGATGTTGGAAGACATGGAATCGGATCGGATTCCAGCGGTCCTGATGAGAATCCATGGGCACATTTGACCGAGTATGTTGAATTTGTATCCAGATCGGGCCAGCAAATACTTTTTGCGTGTAAGCGATGCTTGCCGAAAGACACCAAAATAAAAGCTCATGATCAATCCTGAATAATTTGAAACAACATGTAAGAAAGGTACATGAGTCACAATACGTACAGTTTGAAGAGATTATTAAGGCAGCCCGCCTTAATAACCTAACCTAACGCGGGCAAGACAAAAAGGAGAACTCATTCTGACAATGACAATATTAATGATGATGATAGCACAAGTAATCCTACTCCCGTTAAAGAAGAATTCAAACAGGGTCGACAGCTGAGCATCGGGGAATCGTACGGGATTACAGTTACTGGCAGCGGTGTACCCCAAGCCAAAGTGGACAAATGTATAGTAAAGTTATTTGTTTCAAACATTATTCTTTTACATGTTGTTGAAAGCAAGTCTTTTGGTGCGTTGATAAAAACGTTAAGCCCGAGCAAAAATTCAATTTCAAGAAGAACTTTGAGTAGACGCATTACTGACGAACACATTGAATTGAAGAAACACCTGATTAGATAAGTAACTAAAATAAGTACCTATTTTCTATTTATTTTTAACAGATAAACGTCACCCTACGTATACCTACGTAGGTATAATTTTATTTGAAAAAAGTTTAAACAATCACGGGTTCTAAGATAAGAAAGGTGGTGAAAACCCGGTCCCCAAAATTAAGAAAGGAGATAAAAATTTTATGAAAAATACTAGAACTAAAAAATCTAAGCAATTAACTAGGTTTGAGGAAGCTGAAGTTACTTGGGAGGTTTCGCGAAATATAATACCAGTTAAACTTAAAAATAGGAATACTAGAGTAGCAATAAAAAATATAAAACGACCTCCACAGGTGATGTTTCCTGGTACTAGCAATGGCGAGTCCGACATGGCATCTCAAAGTTCACAACATGACCAAGAATCATTAAAACGATTGATTTAGAACATATTAAGTTGCAATTAGATAATAATATAAGAGAATATAATAGGTTAGGATTCTTAATTCAAGTAGATTATCAAGTTAAAAATTAATTTCTAGGTTTAGAGATCCAAATAAGTTATTTTATAAAATCAACTCAATCTAGATTATTTCAAATTCACCCTAATTTAAGGACAAAAAGAGGTATTATTAATCTATAAGGATCATTGATAAAGCTTATAACTGGAAACTTAGATAACAGTGATGCAATCCATTACAGCAAACTAATTACTAATTTAAAAGAGAAAGAACACTCGGTAGAAGACAAAATTTCTATTATGCAAGTAGCTTTAGATAAATTAATTAATATATCTAGTGACATGAATTTTAATGTTAAGGAAATTTACGCTAAAACAACTGAAATTCAATATTTACATAAAAATCAAACTACATTATTTAATTATATTTCGGTGATGAATAATTTGTATCAATTATTGAATAATTAATAAGAATAATTGCTTTTAGTAAATTATATACTCTCCATCAGTCTATTATTAACTCGACGGAACTTTCGTCAATTTTGTGAAATGTAGAAAAACATGCTAGATTAATATATCCGGCAAATTACAATAATTTACCCGCCCTACAACGTTCAATAATTTTAAAATCGTATATTCATCAACATAAATTAGTATTAATTTTGGAAGTTCCATTAGTGGACAGAAACACTTATACATACTATAAAATTATTCCAATTCCTAAACATAATTTCCTTTCTAAAAGTACTATCATTATATTTTCTGAATTTCCCTACCCTATTGTGAATAAGTCACTCTATCGGTCTATGATATGTCCATGTGAAGAATTAGATAATAACATGTTTCTTTGCAACAAGGACAAAGAGGCACAATATAGAGAAACCTGTATAGAACAAATAATGTTACTGAAAAATAACTTCACAAATTGCCAAACAAATCAAATAATTTTGGAAGATACCAGAACCTATAGAATAACTTCAAATCAATGGATTTTATTCAGTATCCGAGAAACAGTCATAACGGAAAATTGTAAAGACCAAATAATTAAGACAAAATTCCAGGGAACTTTTATCATAACTACTGATCCAGATTGCGAGATTGTTATTGGTAATATGTTGGTCAAGTGTCCATCACCACAACCAGTAGCCTGCCAGACGTCAAGGCTCCACTACCAGAGGTGCAGTTGGAGGTCCCAGCCCCTGACACTTCGTTAGATCTTCGTGGTATCGACTTTTATAGTGTTAAACAATTAGTGAATAATATGGAAATACAATATAGTGAAAATAAAAGTGTTAGTGATAATAATAGTTTGAAAATATGGACAATTATTTTATGTGTATTAACTTTTTTGATAATTATTTTTATATTTGCTAGCAATACAAGCTGACATGTTAAATGAGCATATTAATATTGTATAAAAACGTAGAATTTAGTTATTAAGTTGATTATCATTTTTGTAATACTAGTAGTAAGAACTCTGTAAGTTTGAAATAAATTATTTTTTTAAGTCAAATCTCTGACCAAGTATTTAATTTATGCGTTTCTGCCATAGAGCAATAGTACCTACAGAAGGGAATGTCATTAGTTGTACAGAATTACAGACCGTTAACATATATTATTTTATATCTGGCTTTATTATTTATATTATTTTGATAAGATTGACGAAAAGAAATAATTGTATCGTACAATCAGTTAAATAAATATAAACTTCTTAAAATAGTTAATCTACAAAAAAGTGAGTTGTGAGATATTAAATAATAGTAAAGTAACTGTTACTTTTATTTGATTTAAATTTCTTAATTATTTTTAAGGTTACCAAAACACATACACAAACTTGCGCCTTTATATAATATAAGTGTGATACACAAAGGCATACTTATTTTATTTTTTTCTATAGTGTTACCGTTTATTTAATATTTAATTGTTTTTTTTTTATATTTTGATTGTTAAAATTCCTACGCACCTAGATTTTAAAGCCTCTTATTAAGAATTTGTTGATTTTCGTATAACTCACCAATGTCTTTTCAGAATATTTTGTTATAATATATTTAAATTTGTGAAAAAAAAGTAATTTTAATAAAAACATATACTATCAAAAGCGCAATAATACAAATGTGTTTTTAAATACCAGGGTTCGATTTCTGTTTGGGGCAATAATAAAAAAAAAACTAAATATGCAGTTTTATCTAAATAATAGTAGGTATTCACGTCATTATTATCTAGATTAATCTTACAGAAAATGGTTTTCAAACTACCGATTACACAAAAAAATTAAATTATAAACATGTCGTCAAAGGTAAATATTTATTTAACTATGAACGAAAATACTTTATACGCATTTTGTACACTCTGTGTCGTAAAATGTTCTATGCCAGAGATTCAAACATGAATATACGCGCTTATATAATAATACGCTTGATTGGCAATGACAATCGCTAGTCATCTTTTTTGTTGCTATTAAATTAAGCATGCCATCCCTTTCATGCATTTTTGCTGTGTGAGTGAAATGTAACAATAATTAAAAATGTCAATGTGTTTCGCGGGACAGAAGTTTTGTCAGTTTTGTAAGGATATCCATAGTTATCAATGCTAATAATACAGTATGATATACATTTTATTAGTAAGAATATAAAAGTAGTCTGGCGGGCCTGGGATCTCAGTCCATTATTACGTAAAATATATTTTATGGTAAAAAATTATTTCGAAAGTATGGATGGATTATGATTATGACGTACATTTGACAGATAAAATCGTCAGACAAGCAAAAGTTACGCCATCTCGATAGAAGATTTTGTCAATTAAATGCGGACTGAATAAACTGCGGAAAGCAAATGTCACAACATCAAACCTCGAATGCCATAAACAACTCCAAAAGTATAGCAGTTTAAGTGTTATCCACACTTAAGACTAGATATACACCTTCTGCATCAACATGCCTCGTCTATAATAAGTATATATTTCTATGATGGTAAATGTAAATATTATACTATAACAAGACTATGGTTTATCAAAACAAGCCAGGGTTTTTGAAAAATGTGTTAAAATCTAACACAGTCTACCACGGCCCCAGCGGACGACTGCATTTGTTGCGCGCTACCGCTTCATAATTTTTATTGCGTTGTCGCGTATGAACATGATGTCGCCAGAATGCGTTATAGACAGTCACGGTAATCAGTCACACATTAATGCAGAGCCTTGGGTCTAATCTCGACCAGAAATAATCTCGTTCTCGTTGACGTCCCGTTGACGATGGCGGTGGACAAACAGCGTTACTCTGCCGTTTATGGACGTATTTGCAAAAAGCTTTTGAAAGTTGAAACTGCTTCATTCGATGAGGCGTTTGATATTTTCTGCCGGTAGGGAGCAGACCCAACGCACACAAAGCGTCATCTGGTGGCGTAAGTGATATCAAAAACGGTCAATAAGAATTTTCGATTATTTTCTGTCACCAGGTGGCGCTTGGTAGCCCGACGGTCCTTGTCGTGTTAAAAAGCTGTCAGATGTCACGAATTTAAAACCCTCATTCTACCAACATTATAGAGCTTAGCTATTAAGTGCCATACTCAAGATCTAATCCAGCACGGTATAGCCTTCATTAGTGTCATACATTTAGATTTTTGCCTACAAGTCCGCGGCCTTGGATTTACAGGTTGGACAGTGAGTATGGCGCTTTAGGGATCTTGGCCTTGGCTTTGAATTTCACGGCGAGCGGCGCGGCAGCATTATGTAATTATATATTACTTACTCTGTGGCAACAACGTGCGCAGGCGAGCGCCATAGTTACCGCTTGACAGAAATCGATTCAACGCGAAGTTCAAGCCATAGGTGTATAATCACACATTCTTCGTGTCTAAGAAAAAATGAAATCTAGTGTTAGAAAGTAGAAACCCATTGACATTAAACACAAGTGCACCACCGGCATTGTTCTACTATTTCTAATTTAAGTGAAGATATTTCTTACCTTACTTTCGGTGAAGCTTATCTATATTATAATTTTATACGATTGTCAATTTTTATACAATAAGGTTAATTGATGATTATAACATACATAATTACATACAGTCTCGTCAGTTTTATAAAATTTACCAATTTTCATTTTTATTTAGCAGATTTAGTAGGCAATACTGGCTATATAAAAATAAAAAGTGATCTATTATTATCTATTGTACAATAATCTATGGTTATGAGATACTGACAAGCTTGATAGTTTACTAAAGTGCAGTCGCGGAGCGCTCCTATCGCGTACCTGTGTAAACGCGATAGCAATATATTCGTGTGCGAGTGAAAGAGACAAGTAGCGATGAGCACGAAATTCTACATGAACCGCGACCGCACTTTACAAGCTATCGCCTGCTACTGTGACTTTGTGTTTGTTAGTTTTTGTAAGACTCGCCAACTGCAAAACAGAACACATGTATGCCATAGTAGTATAAACAGCCATGGGGTATGCCACGATATCGGTGTATACCTAAATAACGAACATATTACGAGTATAGTATTTTACTGGGTAAGAACCAAGAAAGTATCCAATACCAATGCTCAAGACGTTTCTTAACACATCGAAATATCAAGTCATAGACAATAACTTGTATTATTTAACAAAACTAGTTGAAATTGTTACATACAGCTATTTGAATTCATGTGTATTTAGTTTTATTTAATAATTCTAATTTATATGAAAGAAATTACATAACCTACTCTAACTTTTAACAGCCTAAAATAAACTTTCCTAGTGCTTATATTGGCAGCCTGTCTTTTGTTTATCATAAGATCTACAATGCACTTATTTGAGGTACACTGTCGTCACTAAGCGCGTATTCGACCAAAAGATTTATTTGAACCAAAATTTAAATTTAAATTCCTAGTATAATTCTTGTTTAATTGAATGCGTCCTTAATGTGATATATAAAATCATTTCTAAAAAAAGGGTAGGAAGCTTCCACATGCAAAATCAAATGATTACCTACTCAAATCAACGTTTTGGTATAAATCAGCACTAGCTTAATTACGCTACTTGATCATAATAATATATTATCTCCACTATACTCTGATTCATCTCAGTCAGTAAAATGACATCACTATATCTCTATTTATCAAGTAAGCAGAGACAGACATACATCACTATACCGAAAAGAATGCGCTTCGTACTTTGATAAGAGATTTGACCAGTGTCACCTTTGTAGAGCTTTTTCTCTTGCAAAACCGACACTAGCCGAACTTCACTATCGATGCCCATTCTTTTCGGCAGGGCATTGTAAATTTTTTTGGTCGTTTTACTCACTGACAATGATTTATCACATCATCATTTGTCGTTGTTAGGTCAACTGTAGTATGTACATTTGCAGGCGGAGCCGTGCGCGTATGATAACCTGTTTCATTTGAGATAGCTGCGATAGAGAAGCGACGAATGGGCTGTGTCTTTCTCTTGCTCCATCAGGAATATCATATCGCGAAGGTTGATGCGCTTGAGTCGCGTGCGCAGCGCTAGCTGACTGCGACCAGACTGGAAAAATTTTTTATAAAATAAGCCCTTAAATTATCAGAGAATTTAAAACAATAGCTATTCTAATCCACCTTTCTACGTAGCTTCTCCAGTTCTGCTAGCTCATACATACTAACATAGCTACTTACAAATCCTCCCGAGCTGTAGTTGCCGGAGTTAGTGGATTCTGCGCCCAGCCCGTCGATGCGCGGCTTCTTGCGTGGCCCTATGGCCTGTAGCGCCGTGAGGTTGGCCTCTCGCTGCCGGAGCTCCTCTAGTTCAGCACGTTGCATCTCCTTGGCCTGTTAAGTAATAAATCTAAGTTTACTTTATGTTCTTATCGAACATACTTTGTTTTTTCATTAGTTTACACATATAGTTCACTTAAAAAGATTTCACAGTCATAAAAGGATGGTGGTCTTTTATTCTCTTCCTTAAACTAATTAAGTTATTAGAGTTGGATAATACATACCTTAGCCTTCAGCTTCGCTTGTTCTGGGTCTTCGTTCTTGGAGCGAGACTTAGCGGCGCGGAGCAGCATTTCTCTTTCTGAATCCTCTCTTCTCTTCTTATCAACGCGATCCAATTCTTCTAAGAATTTTATCTGCCCCTTTACATCTTGCGTAACTTCATAACGCGGATCCGTCTGCAAAACATATTAGATTTAATGTAAAGTGGTTTTAAACGCCGCAGTCACACTTAAACAAGAACTATCTAGACGGTTTTGGATGCAACTTAACATAAAATTTATATCATTGATGAAAGCTAGGGTGTCCAAATACAACAACAATAAAACAATTTTTTTGGAAACTTGTGCAGTTTAGATGTTTTGAGCTTGATCTTTCCCGATAAACTCTCTGGTTTTTTTATGTTCAAGAAGCTGTTCTCTATCGTCAAATGTAGCAATAATATTGGAAAAATTCCTTCTTTTCAATGTCGTCAATACATATAATTAGGTAACAGTTTTCCATTCTGATAGACTGAGATTACTTTAGATAAGTTGTTTTGAAAGACATTTTGATTGCTTCTGTCCTGATTTCGTACATAGAAGAGAAAATCTCGTCTGGCATGCTGCGTCCAGAACTCAGACTGTGTTATATGACTGAATCTTTTGAATATTCCATGTTATTTACAGAAAACGTAGAAATGACAACTAAATGATAACTCTTTTTTGTCAAACATTATTTGATATTGCACATCCTAATGCCTTTAGAAGATGAAAATTGAGGGAGAAAACGTATTTTCAAAGAAACAAAGGTAAGCAGATCGAACGAAACCATTGTTTAGACTTTAGTTGGTGTAGACAAAAAAATATGATATAATAAAGAAAAGGACAAGAAGTAAACTTTCTTTCTTCTTCTTGTAATCGGTTTTGTCTAAGTTTTTTTTTCTTTCTCCGAATTCTTTGTGTCTAAATCACCTGAGCAATGGTTTGGGTGACCTTGCTCTCTTTGTTTCTTTGAAAATTATTTGTCTTCCTCAATTGTAATATATTTCAAGCTGTCAGAATATGTTTTATAATCTTAATAAGCATATAATATTATTACGTTTCTTTAACTGGCAGTCAGTTTGACTTCATAAATAATGTAAAGTAAGTGTAATAGCACTGCCAATACTTGACGATTATGTGTTGATTTTACATAATTTATTTGATGGCTACAGTGGCGTCATTTTAATAGGTATCATTTGACGTCTGTCAGTTTTATCTTCATAGTGAGGTGACCTACTTAAAAATATCGATTAAAGTGAATGAATCGATACGGACTTGAAACATATGTGAATTTTAAAAATCATCAGGCGAATCCCTGTCCTATTATTTTTTCTTTCGTAAATTACGGAACAAAATAAGACAAGTACATAATTTAACAAAAAAAATTGCATTAATTCAGTTGAACTATCAGAACTGTTATTAGTATTGTCATCTTCATCACTGCTGTCAGCACTCAGAGATATTATTAATTAATTTTCAATAATATTGTCTATTCTCACATCTCGTTCAAAATCTTGTTAAATTATTTTCTTTGTTTTCTCTACGACTTTTCTCCAGTCTTCTGTAGTGACTTCTGCACACGCAGTTTGTAGCAGAGTCATCATTTTGGCAGTACTAAAGGGTGGTTCAGTATTGTTCCGCGCTACATGACCCTTTATTTGTGCCCAAATAAGCTCGATGGCGTTATACTGGCAATGGTAGGGAGGCAATCGAATAACTTCGTGTCCAGCATGGACTAGGGCTAGTTCATCGATTACATAGTGGAGCTTGGACGGCTTAGTTGCTTTTACTTTTAACAACTCAACTTTTAATAAAGTTGGAATTGCATCCACATCGTAAAATGTAGTCAGTAAGATCAGTCCAATAAAAAAGCCGGGTCAGAAAAAAATAACAGAGAGCATACCAAAAACGCACAGTCACTTCGCACAACGACAAAAGACTGCGTCATGTAATGGCGACATGACATGGCGTCATCGACAGGCACTGGTGTTGCCAGCAACATCCCACCTAAATTGTACCTAACATCAATGATTTTTCTATTTTGTTATTTTTTTGTATTTTTATAGTAAGTTTAAAGAATAATAAATATAATTCTTTTATTATAATCACAATGTGGTTATTAATTTATGGTGATATTTATTCACAAGTAATCATTGCATTCGATTCTACTTATCAGCTTTCGATTTTTAGAGTAACATCCCTAATGTTTAAAAAGATTCATCATTTCATTCATCACTCTTGAATTTTACAGACATCTTTAGGTACGCAGTAAACAATTGCGCACAAGAAATCTTAAAAAACCTGAAATTGTAACATCTAGGGTCCGACCTACAAATATATTTAACATGTCCAAACATATGAAACTTCAAATTAAACATTTAATTGCAGGACACAGGGTTGTCCCCTTGTAACTTGTATGGGAAAATTAAAATCGTAAGTCGGCACTGGTTATCGTTTATCAAATGCGATAATATTTTTTTCTAGGCTATATTGGGTCAATGCGTAAAAAATATCGAACTTGAAATTTCTGGGAGACCCTAATGAAGGCATATATGTATATAATAAGATTTTTTAACAATATGAAAACTAAAAGATAATGTGTTGCTTTACAACTAAAGAAACAACATTTAATGCTAATATTTCACAAATTTAATCATATTTTCAAACAAATTATTCATATGAAATTGAATATGTCTCATTCACTTGACAGTTGACATGCATTGTCAAGTCTAAATAGTATATCAAAGAGAAGCAATGAATGGCAGAGAAGTTGCGAAAAGGGTTGAGTGCTTGATACAAGTGTTCGGCTATTTTTTAGGTTTTCATAAGGAATTTCGTATCTGTTCTAGATCCTACCTTCTTGTTTTTTTACCTAGTGTGTGTCTGTGTTGTTTGTGTTTGTTTGTTTACACGTAAGTAGCGTAGTTAATTATTTATCATGGATAATCAACCGCCTGTACCGGCGGTACGCCAGGAGGTTATGTTACTCCACGGAATGGCGTAAGTAGTGTTAGTTTAGACAACATTCCGAATAAGCGTCCTAGGCGCAATTCTCCTATCTAAAATAATAACGACAATAACCTGGCTTCTCTACAAAATGATAAACTACCCTACATAAGACCTGATTTTTTTAATAAACGAAAATACTCTTTATCCGATTCCCCTCCATATGTAGTGCATGTGTCGAAAACAGACTCCACAAATAACACTAATAGCCCATTGAGTTTGGCCGTTACTTATTCCAGAACAATTTTAATACAGTTTCACTTGGTGGCGTAAAGCGAATAGGTAGAAACCGTGTGTCGGTAGAACTAAAAAATTCAGATGACACCAACTGCTTCCTAGATTCATCAATTCTTACAAATGCAGGTTTTACAGTCTCCATCCCGTCATTTAATGTGTCGCGGATGGGAATTGTAAGAAATGACGCTCTGGACATTGACATGGAGGAATTTGTCCTTAACTGCATTACACCTACTGGTTATGGTGACGTTATATTATAGGCACGTCGTATGTGCCGTAAAATTATAGATCCTATCAGCGCCACGATATGGATACCCACCCAGACTGTTGTTGTGACTTTTAATAGACAGAAACTTCCTCCCCATATGTATCTATTTTACATTTCCCTTCCTGTATAATTATATAAGCTCTCCACTATCCAATGCAACCGATGTTGTAGGTTTGGACATGTTAAATCTATTTGTAGGTCGGACCCTAGATGTTACAGGTGCTCACAACCACATGAGGGTGACACTTGCAACATTCAAATGGCCACCTGACTCTTCTGTTCTGGCGCCCATACGGCTAACAACCCTAAATGCCCAGAATTTGTGAGACAAAAGGAAATTAAGGTTGTAATGTCTGAAGAAAATATATCATATGCAGAAGCTTCAGCTAGGTTCCCAAGTGTGCGTAGAGCATTCACAGACGTTGTAGCTACTCCCTTACAATCCCACCAATTCACTACTTCTCCCCCTCGTACTGTCTCTTACAGAAAAACTGTTTTAACCCCCTGTCATACTATTCCCTCACCCCAGCCTGGCTACGACCGTCTTGCCCACCAATCATTTATCCAGAACCCTATTTCTGAGACCCCCAATGGATCCGCTTTTCCTAATAACTCCTTGTCCATAAATGACAATTTCCCTGAATTCCACTCCTCCCTTTTATTAAATTCATTATCCCGTTTCAGTGACACTGGGATGGGTATGTCCGATACTCTCCGTGAAAACTTGACTAAGCTGGTGAACATTACAAACACAAACTTCTTTGTCTTCTGTATTTTCTGGAGAAGCAATTGCAATCCTTGAGGCTCTATCGTTTATAGAGTCTCATCGACTAACTTTTCTGATTCCCGAAGCTGTCTACAACTTATTCTGGCTAACCCTTTCCGGTCTAAATTTAAATACTCCTATATAATAAATATAAGGCATCTTATTCTAAAATGCATTTCACAAAATATTCATGTTGAGTTGGTTTGGATTCCAGGCCATAGTGGTCTATCAGGAAACGAGAGCGCTGACCTTTACGCGAAACAAGCCACTTACTCAGGTGGCCCTGGCTAATTCAAACTTTACTGCAGCGACCTTATTCCGTTGGCTAAGGAACATGTGATTACCGGCTGGAATGCGAGTTGGACTGCATCAGGAAGTGTTAGCGCAAATTCTTCTTTTCTCTGCAAAACCAGGTGTTGATTAAGCCTTGGTTTTTTAAATACAGGAAGGCTAAAAAAATTACCACCTCTACAGTATGCCGCTCGTGTTTAGGCTACTCCTGTACCCCAGTGTTCCTTAATAAAATTAGGGTTAGGGATTCCTCTTTATGTGAGTGTGGACTTGACGAAGGCACTCTTGAACATATTTTTTTCAGCTGCCCAAATCGTCCTTCTGATTTCCAATCCCTTTTGTCTTTAGTCCATACCCCATTTGTTGATGTTCTGTGTAATTTTATTAACCATAATAACATTCGATTATAGATTTGTGTGTCTCTTCTAACTAACACTTTGTTTTTGTCTTGTTGTTCCAGGTATTAAGAAGATATGATATGTTGGAAACTTATTTAATTACGAGATTTTAACTATTTTTTTCTTGTACTTTCACTAAGCCTTACTTTTGCGCAAAGTTATCGTCCCCGGCAACAAAGTATTTTTTTTTAACTCGTCCGACACTAACACTGGCTATTCCTCAAGGGAGGCCATTTTAAAGAAGAAGAAGAGAATCAATGAGGTTACATGTAAATCATCATTTTATTGACCAATTACACCGACTTTTGGAAGTTAAAAAAATATCCCAAAATAGGGTACTTTTGAACCATACCTTGATCAAATCGATCCTATGTTGCGCGACCACGGCTAATTTCTCTACAATAGTCTTTAATCGTTCGTGCACTGCGTGGCTGACTAAGCCTGCCACGTCTGGCGAGGGCTCTTCAAGCCCATGTCTAGCGGCAGCCGCCTTGATCCGCGCCTGCATCAGACTCATCGGCACTAGGTACTCGTCTTTACAGGACCTAAAAATTAATACATTATTTTAGTAACGAAGATGGACCTAATAATAACGAATGAACTTCGCCTTTAGAGGCTTCTGACTAGCATGAATAAGGATAAGTCAATGTCAACATACAGGTATATACGAGGGCTGCACTAAAAGTATCGGGAATGGAATATTTCCACTGTTCCTGTCATATTAAAATCTTTTTAATTTAAAACTCCTTGGTTTTAAAAATCCAATACCGTTTATCTATTTAAAAAAAGATTCTCGGTCTTGTCACAAGGTCTTGTCAAACTTGTTTAGTCGTTGAGAAAATGGAATTGACGCGAGAAAATTCTAGAGCCATGATTTATTAGTTTATTTACTTTCGAAGTGGTTTAACACAAAAACAGTGTGTTGACCGGATGATTTCTGCATTTGGTGATGAAGCCCCATCCAAAACCACAATTTATCGCTGGTTTGCTGAATTTCAACGTGGACGTGTCAAGCTCAGTGATGATCCCCGTCAAGGTCGTCCAAAAACTGCAGTCACCCAAGAAAACGTTGATGCTGTGCGTAAGCTGATTGAGGAAGATCGACATGTGACATACCGCGAAATTCAGGCAACTTTAGACGTTGGCATGAGTCAAATACAAATAATCTTGCATGAACAATTAGGTGTAAAAAAGTTGATTTCCCGATGGATACCGCATTTGCTCTGTGAAGAGCAAAAAGCGGCTCGCGTTACTTGGTGCGTCAGAACTCTCGAAAGATTCCACGCAGGATCCTCAAATGCTGTATACAACATCGTATCAGGTGACGAATCCTGGATATACGCGTACGAACCCGAAACAAAAAATCAGTCACGAGTTTGGGTGTTCGAAAATGAGTTAAAGCCAACAAAAATTGTTCATTCACGGAGTGTTGCAAGAAAAATGGTGGCCACGTTTGTCTCAAAAAACCGGCCATGTTGCGACTATTCATCTTGAGGGAAACCGAACGGTTAATGCAGAATGGTATGCTAACATTTGTTTGCCACAGGTCGTTTCTGAACTCCGAAAAGAGAACTGCAACCGCCGCATCATCCTCCATCACGACAATGCGAGTTCTCACACCGCGCACAGAACAAAAGAGTTTTTAGAGCAAGAAATCATAGAATTATTAGCGGAGAATACTTCGAAAAGCAATAAATACATTTTTAAATAGTAATGTACACAACACTTCCTTGATTCCCGAAATTTTCAGTGCCGCCCTCGTAATATTGGAAAACTTTAGAGGATCACAAACTTAAAAAGATGCTTCTAGTGAATATTATCGGTTTTTCCCACAATCCCACAATCAATGCGTATGGTATGTTTATTGGAAAGCATAAAAGGCTAAAAGCTTCTATTGGGTAAAATATTAACAAGTTTGTCAGGATTGTATACCTATACTTAATGGAGGTCTGCGGTCTGTGTCTACCTCCATGAGAAACTGGCGTGAGCATATGTATGTATGTACAATATCAACATAGTATCAACCTTATCTGTGTCCCGATGAGCTCGGTCGAGCCGAGTATTCTCTGGCTCTCCTCGGCCAGATTCACTCCACCCATGGCAGCTACGTCATTGATGTCGTCATCGCCCGCCATCTTGTCATCAGCAAATGGCTGCGAGTAGTTAATGGCGGACTTCTTCTCCTTGTCCTTTAGAATGGACTTGCCAGTGAGAACTGTTGCCAGCCCCGCAGACGGCACGGTGGGCCTAGTAAACCCAGCCTTACTGTTCACGGTCATTGTCTTGCCCACCTTGGATACATTCAGTTTCGCGTGCACGGGTATGTTTTGCAACACCGCTATCGCGTTGCCCGGCTTTGCAGGCAGTTTGGGCTGAAAATAATGTTTGGTCTACAAATGCTTCGGCGTATAAAGATGATCATGCACACAGACTAACCATATAATATGTAACAATGTATTGTAATTTGTAAATTGTATACGACCATGCTATTGCACTAAGTTTGAATAAATGTATTGACATCGACTAGTAAGTACAGTAAAACCATGTTGCTAATGGCATTCGACAATCATCTTTTTCTATGGAAATCTATGAAAAACGACGATTCCTGAAAGCCATTGATATCGTGGTCGTACAGTAGGTACAATAAATTTCTAAAACAGTAACAGCCAACGAGATTAAAAAATAAATAAAAATAAAGCAACGTCTATAATCTATATGTTCACAAAATAGGCAATAGCTATTGCATAAACATACCAAAGTACCAAAGTAACATTTGCCGAAAATATAATCCAAAGTGAAAAACTACGAAGCTGTCTATAAACCATTTCGAAATTAAAAACATCCTCGGACGCCATAATGTTTGTAATGATAGTCTAACCCCGAATAAAATTATTGTGATTATTAATTAATAGATATAATTTATATTAATTATAAATTATAATTTCAATAATTATTATTTATGATCGCACGAGGATGATACATTGATAATGCATACTTGACAATGATTTAAAAATGGAATGAAACAGGCCATAAATACTTATAAATAAGAGTCACATTTATTTATTTATAAGAATTATTAGCCAATCTCAAAATGTCCATTTATTGTCCTAAATAATCTTGGAAACTATTTATATGTTTCTATTTATATTACAATTCACGTCATACTCATTTTTCATGAAGAATTCTTGTAATAATTTCATACTTCTATTAATATAAAGTCATTAAAAATGTATGTGGGTGGGTAGTTTTAAATTATTTAATTGGATTTTTTACACCATGATGTTTTTTATGTTCGTGACATGTAACAGCTGTTTGATACGATCAAGACCCGACTTTTACGAAGCGCCGCCTCGTGGCAGAAAAAATGACGAAAATTCATAGTTTGAAATCACTTCCGGTACCAGATGTCACTTTGTGTGAGTCGGGTCTGCCTCCTAGCGGCAAAAAAAATATCTTAACCCTCATTGTAAAAAGACAAACCTATATAATTAGTCCAAAATTTATTACCAAATCCAATTAAGAACAGTTTCATTAAATATCATGTTACTACTTTTCTAGATAGCTGATGTTCAAAAATCATCGAAGTACCTACCAGGAAGAAGCTATGGTCGGAGATTTAGTAATATTAAAAAAATAATAAGGATACAAGAAAAATAAATAAAAATAATCACAAAAACATTTTTCTGAGCGGGATTATAGCCCGAGACACCAATTTGCCAAGAACCCAAAAATACCGATTTATACGAAACCGCCATTTGGATTGTCAATAATAGTGTCGAAATTTTTGATATATAATTGCAATTTGTTGCAATTTTTTTAAATTTTAAATAAACATTTAAAAATTTAAAAAAGGCGCGGTTTCCCAGCGATAAGACCCTAGGTAGATTGATTTTTTATCTACCAAAACCTCCTGAATACTAAATTTCAAGTACTAGGGCGGGTCAATAAGTCCGTGACTTTTTGAATTTCTAACCTCCTTACTGAAAAAGCAACACTACTCCTGTCAACAGGCATCTGTCAGTTGACTCCTATCAAAATTTGAACTTGCTGCGTCAGTTAGTTTGTGTTTTACAGCTATCTTTATCAGACTATCCAGTAACTTAAGGAAACAATGGAAAAAAGTGAATTTCGTGTGCTTATTAAGCATTATTTTTTGCGAAAAAAAACCATTACCGAGACCAAGGCTAAGCTTGATAAATACTATGGGGATTCTGCACCATCGATTTCAATGGTAAAAAAGTGGTTTACTGAATTTCGTTGTGGCCGTACAAGCACTGAAGATGCCGAACGTCCTGGACGCCCAGTTGAGGTCTCTACACCCGAAACAATCGAAAAAATTCACGATATGGTGTTGGCCGACCGAAGATTGAAAGTACAAGAGATTGTGGAAGCCATAGGCATCTCGCATGGCTCAGTGGTTTCAATTTTGAATGATCACTTGGGCATGAGAAAGCTTTCCGCAAGTCGACCACAAACGCAATCGTGTAACAACTTCACAGGAAGGTTTGGCGTTGTTTAATCACAATATGGAGGGGTTTTGTAACCGTGGACGAAACATGGATCCATCACAACACACCAGAGACCAAACAACAGGCAAAACAGTAGGTTTCTAAGGGTGAATCGGCGCCAAAGAAGGCCAAGGTGGGTTTGTCAGCCAATAAAGTTATGGCGACTGTTTTTTGGGATGCACGTGGGATAATCCACATTGACTATCTTCAAAAGGAAAGAACAATTAATGGGGAATATTATGCCAACTTATTGGACCGCTTCAATGAGGATTTGAAAAAAAACCGACCTCATTTGGCCAAGAAAAAAGTTCTTTTTCACCAAGACAATGCAAGGGTGCACACATGTGCAGTTGCCATGGCAAAAATCCATGAAATGGGCTATGAATTGCTCCCACATCCACCCTATTCTCCAGATTTGGCTCCGAGTGACTATTTCTTGTTCCCAAACCTGAAAAAATGGCTCGGTGGAAAAAGATTTGACTCCAATGATGAAGTCATCTCGCAAACAAAGGCCTATTTTGAGGACCTCGACAAATCATATTTTTTGGAAGGGATAAAAAAATTGGAGAAGCGTTGGACAAAGTGTATAGAGCTCAAGGGGGACTACGTTGAAAAATAAAATGATTTATTTATCAAAAAATCTGTGTTTTATTCCAAAAGTCACGGACTTATTGACCCGCCCTCGTACATTGTTGAAGACGTTTCAAATCAAATCAAATTCAGATTCTGATTATATTATATATACATACAAGAATTTTTTATTTAAAGTATAAGATATTGGACATTGTGATTAGGCTTAAATCCCATTAATGAGACCAACCTGAACACTTGGTTGTACTTGGACAACGTTAATCGTTTTCTGGGGGGAGGCGGGCAGAGGCATCACAGCTGGTGGCAATAGTGTAGTGAGTGTTGGACTGTCGTCATCATCCAACAGCTGGCAACCGCAATACATTATTAATAGTGATATTACATGACGGCAACTTCAAGTAATATTGTATTTATAGTGTCGTGACATGACGATCTTATTAATAGTGACATGTCATGACCTTGATATGTAACATTAGTTATTGACTCCTAAACATCACTACTAGACGTTCTCTACGGGTTTCTCTACGTTATCAGTCGACTCTAAGGATAAAACAGGTAAAACAACTTTTCTCTTGACATAAAAAGTCATAGACTTATTATCAAGGAGCAACAAAATGCTGTGGCTTCTATGTGGCCATATAATGTCCAATCAGGATAAGCCACCCCAGCCCAGATAAAAATTAAGGATAAGCCATTGGAATATATAAGGTCCTTAAATATGAAATTGGCGTTTTGTCGTACTGGCCACTTTGATCTCAAATATATCTTCTTTGGTTAGGAATTCCAATTTCAAATTTATACCGCTATTTACTCATGATTTTCATGAAGTATTTAAGCTGCGGTGTTAGTGATAAAACTGTATTAATCCACTAGAAGCAAATTAGGAAGGTGAAAAAGTTTGAAGGGTGGGTAAAACCTCATGAATTGAGTGCAGCAAACCGTAAGCTGGCACTGATCTCACACAACGCGCTATGGGGAACACATTGCAAAGGAACTATAGTGTATAATTTTTATGAAAAATTTTGGAGCGGGCGTTCCGGGCTGAACGCGAATATTAAATAACTAATTAATTATCTTTTTTGAAAATAAAATAACATTCTTAATGTAAAATAGTTAAATATAAATATGATAAAATAGTTAATAAATAAAACAACCAATGTACAGATTCACATAATACGCTTAGAACTAAAAATATACAAATCTAGATAGAAAAGATCGCTACAGATAAGTGTAACGTATAGAGTTAATGTAATAAGTATAAAAGAAAAATGTGAAATATGATAGGAAAATGATAATGAATGTAACCAACTAAACATAATATAAACTAAAAATAAATGTAAACATAAATGTAACAAATTAACATGGAAATGTGAAGATGTTAAAATATATAAATCTATAGATAGAGAAGATATGAAGCTACAGATAGGTATAATATATAGAAATAACGAAATAAGTATAAAAGAAAAATGTAAAATATGATTGAAATAAGAAAATGAATGAAACCCAATATAAACTAAAAAAGAGAAATATAAAGGTAAAAGAGAAATGTAGTGTAAAGCAAAAGAAATGAAATTAATGTATTGAAATAAAAGTTAAAACAAGTAAACAGAAATGTAATATGTAAGGGTGTAGTGAAAAAGGAAAGTTAAAATAGAGTAAATAAACTTAAGAAAATAAAAGAACATGTAACAGAATAAATGTATAAGTAGAGAATAGATTAAAAATAGGAATTGCCAGAAAATCAAATGTGTAGCCAATAAAAAACCAATTATAAATGTAAAAAATGTAACCTAGCAAAAAATTGTTCTGACCTCGCTGTTGGGGGAAAAAGTAGGCCCGGCCCAGAAATGGGCCCTAAAATGAGAAAAAAAAAAACTTGCCAGACGATTACGGCACATGTCTATTACCAGCAACTGCAAATCATGATGGAAAAGCTAGCTGCTAAACAACCGAGGTTGGTCATTCGCTCAAGGCCACTGCTGCTTCAGGAGTTGTCCTGAAGCAGCAGTGGCCTTGAGCGAATGACCAACCTCGGTTGTTCCAACCGAGCGTTGGCTAGGCCACACACTGCACAACAGACGGCTACCAAATTAGAGGAGCTTCAATTGGAATGTCCAAGATATCCACCATACTCCCCTTGCTCCAGAAGCCAAAACCATTTTGTTCAAAATTTGGACAACTTCTTGCAAAGGAAAAAATTTAACTCCGATGGGGCAGTCCAAAGCGCCTTCAAAGATTTGATTGATTCCTGTCCGAATGGTTTTTTTAGTAAAGGAATCAATTAACTACCTATGAGATGGCAAAAGTGCATAGATAGCAATGGTATACTTTGATTAAATAAATATATTATGTTTAAAAAAATTGTTTATGTCCCTCCTTTACAAAACGTCAATTTCATATGTAATGACCTAATAATAAGGAATGTCACCATATTATGACATATAATAATACAAAAGATATTGACTACATAATATAATACGTTAAAGCATTTTATTAGAGACCCTACCACCTTATTCGAGATATTTAGCCTTGTCTCGTATTAAGCTGGCTAACGGCCGAATATTGAAACACTACATAAGTTAGTGGCCCCTAGATAAATAGCAATCACTGTCTATTCTCTTACATGATTCCTCATCACACTTTCGTTTATTATTTACTATTGATTTATATATTGCCAAGTATTTTGATGGATACTAATGGTAATATTATTACATACTTAAATGATAAAAATATCCATGAGTAGGAATATCACATTTCCTTCCTCCACATTAATTGTATGAACGTTGTTATGTTTCAACATGAAATTATTATGGAATAAGAATAATAAAAACATGTTAGACTTATTGAAAAGCAAAAACCAATACACATTTGGCTGTCACACCTAAGGACTTTACAGATAAGAAAAATATTTAATATTTTCCCCCAGTCTTTATATTTAAAGACATAGACATAACTATTTTATTTTAATTTTTGAAGTTGCTGTTGAGCTTTGTAATATTTATTTTACTTTTACTTACCATTTGCACATTAGTGGTAGCAGCAACCACATTTTGTGTTCCTGATGGCATTGTTGAGAAAGCAACATGTGCAGATGGTGGGTTAATGCCTTCTATTACCAATTCTTTTGTCACTAGTGACTGACGTAAAAGTGGCAAACTTTTCTGTTGAACAAGGACAGATTACAAAACATTGTACCTTTTTTTGATTCTTGATAATAATAAAAAATTTGCATAAACATGAAAACGAATAAACTTGCTACAGGTAAATATTTGCTTACTGTTTTACACTAATAAAGTAAATGTCACCTTAAGAAATCCTATAAGGCAAGGTTGTGGGCTTGCATTCAATAATCTTTCAAGGCGATCACAAAATTCTTCTGGTTCCACTTGAGCATCAATCAGTTCTTGAATAAGACTTCTCACACTTCTCTCTACACTTTTTGGTTCTTTACTTGACAGATCCAGAAGATTAGCTAGGAAATTCCGACATTTCTCCTTTGTGTTGTCCAGTGGTTTCTATAAAAAAAGTCTAGTGTGTTAAGTTCTATAGATTATTTATATTTAAAATGATTTTATATGGCAAATGAAAATAAATATTGATTCAATCTTTATGAAATTTCAAAAGGTACTAGGTACATAATTTTTATAATTATAGTCTGGCATAAAAAACTTAATAGACTAGTAAAGAAAAATTACCTGTGTGGAGACAGTAGGCTGTATTGTTTGTGGCATGGCCGTTTGAACACTTGGTACAGATGTAGGCACTACAGGCGTTGCGACGGGTGCTGGAGGCATTTGTCCTGGGAGCTGGCCTTGCGGAGGCACACTTGTGGACACCGTTGGCACACCCGCATGCTGCATACAATACAGCATTGTTTCATATTATTATGTACAGTTGAAGTACACACAAAAGCAGTAAAATACACTTAAACTTATAAGCTTAGTAAGATGTAAAGAAATATTTTTGGTTAATTTTGCCATGCATATCTACAGTAGAAAGTCACATATTTTGTTAACACTATTTGCTTCAACATTTGTGTTGTAAATAATCATAATACAGTGTCTCTACTCGTATTACAATACACAATAGCTGTCATGTTATATGATATAAAATATGTATTTGCAAAAATTATATATACTTTCAAATTATGTATCTAACTACTATTAGCTTACAGATTACATAACTTCATGTAAAATAATCTCCTATGACATGTGGTAGTATTTATGAAAACTACAAGAAAAGTTTTCACATAAACAGAAGAAGAAACCTTGTGTGGTCATTAAGTAGTGTGAAACACTTAAGATTTGAGAAGATCAAGAGACATACACACTCAATAGTCATATTAGTTACCACACAAATTAGTAGTTTATTGTACAGTCACCACTACATACATACCTCGGTTAGTTTACCTCTAACATGCACCATAACCAATTTACATGCATGATTTGTAGGAAACTAGGCATATCGGTCAACCTATACCAGCTTATTCCGGGATATTGGGAAATGATCCTACTTACTGCGGGCACAGTAGATAGCCTTAGTGTCTGAGCCTGCGGTGTGGTCAGATTGCCTGCAGCTGGCGCGGGCCCCACCCTCAACAGCTGATATTGACCATTCTCAGTCTTTAACAACAAATGACCTTGCTGCCCTTGTTGTAGACTTTGTAGTGTTTGCAGTGTTATCTAAAAATGAACACCTCATTTCAAATCTTGTCACACTTTTTGTATATCAATATTGCAAATATTGACTTTCAAATGTGATTCTATGCAGGTCATTTGTTAGGGATAAATTTGTGGGACAGTTAACTGTATAAATGATGAATATGGTAAGGAAAGTTTTAGTAATGTGTTATGTTGATGGAAGCAAGGTAATAAAAATGAGCTGTACAAGTTAGGTTTCCAGTACCAAGGGACTTGCATTCCTTATAATATTTCTTGCTCAGTATTGGTATGTGTTGATGTTGCAACTAATGGTAATATGGTTTTATTACTATAGAGTTATTTTATATTAATAATAACAACAATAATTAATTAAAATCTTATGGCATGTGTTAGTTTGTTATAAATATTGATTAATCAAGAGTTTATAGTTTTTATTTAGCATGTGAAAGCGAAACAGAGTAGAATTGTATTATTCTATTACATTATGAACTTTAAGTATTGCTGAAATAATAAAACAATTGTGAAATTAGACCCTTGTGCATAAAAATGTGAGAAAGCCATTATACAATTAACTGTTCATGATCTTATTTTTGTGAGTGTGAATGAAATGTTAACTTTATGAAATAACAATTTGAAGTTCAAATGTGAATATTAATAATACAAAATGCATAATTACATTTTATTTACAGTTCTAAGCAATAATTCATTTAGTAGATTTACATAATGTACCTTTTCAGTAAGACAGAAAGTCTGCACTGAAGGTTCAAACTACTTTTGATAAAGCACTTTGGACTTTTTTGGAACCAAGCCCTGTTTCACAATCTTCTAATAAGTTTCTGATAGTTTATTCAGAAGTTTTGTTGCTTCTTACTTTATATCAAGTGACTGAGACAAAACATGCAAATAAGCTATTACATACTTTTAAGCAAATTGTGAAACAAGCCCTCAGTGTACTTTTAATGTTGGAATTTGCTGTGAATCACTTGAGACATTTGTATTAAATAAAGGGACTTACACCTGGAGTGGATGCTCTAGTCCCGACAACTTGTGGTGTGCCAATGACCACTCGAGGTGACACAGCTGCTACGGATTTCTGAGCGGCGACCGCGCCAGGCGCTCCGGGCCTCATGTTCAATATCTGAACATTTGGAATAATCGCAGGCTGCCCTGAGCCAATATTTTGAGTTGTGACCACGACATTTTGTGTGCCGGGCTTGTTGATGGTCATCACGTTCGGAATTGAGCCAGACATGCTCGAGTTTACTGACATAGGCACTGTGACCATACCAGGTTGCATGCCAACCTGACTCACGTTCGACCCTTGCTTAATAACTAAAGGAGGTTGCATTGAAACCGTATTGTTCGTAGATTGTGAAGATGCCGTGCTCCCTTAGAATATGAAGTAACGTGAATAGACTATCTGTAAATGATGGCAAACTAACGCGCCCGCTTACAAACGACGGTGAATTAAAACTAGCAGGATTTCCTACAGCATGGGATTGTGTATTTATAGAGTCACTATTGTAAGGAACACTTATATAGGATATGTTTGATTCAGGAACTAGTGACGGTTGTAAACTAAAAAGATTCGAAGAAATTGGTGTTTGAAAATTTACACTGCCTACTACATGAACACATTAGTCCTTGTTGTATTTTTGTCCAACAATAGTAGCGCTACTTGTAGCAATAAGCTGGCTAGAAATTGCATTTACTAGGTTATTTTGGGACGATACCGAGGGGATAAAAGTCACTAATTGATTCTCGAGAGTGCATAAAATAGCATTCACTATTCACTACGTTCTCGTCAACGTCTGTAGACAAAACTCGCTCTATGAATTCTGCTGACGCCATTTTATTTAAGTTGGCCGATTACTTTTAATCGATCGGATACACTACCCAAAAATGTTGGATAGAAATTTTAAATATTAAGATACAAAATTACAATATTGAATTAATTAAAACAAGATTTTGCATGAACATTTTAATGATTTATAGTTTCAAACAATAATATTGCACTTCATAAATATTCATCTATGCTGTAAGGTGCTTCGTACACAGGTACGTATATTTATTACAAATCAAAGATTATGTAATTCACTAAGTGCCCATGTAGCGTTGGGTAAAGGGCCATACTGATCATCCAGCCTGCCAGCAAGCCCAAGGCCGCGGAATTGTTGGCAAAAATTATAAATGATTAACACTATTGACAACAATGACGGCTTTTAGTACCGGTGCTGGATTTACAGGATGGGCCGTGAGTATGACGCTTAAGTACGCGCATCATGTTGGATAATACACCTTACATCGACAATATATTCATATCTCGTCAATATAATAATATAATCAATATAATCATTCAGATAATACAAATTTCGAGAATATATTTTACACGATCCATTTAGTTTTGTGCCATAGGCCATAGCCCATAGCCCATACCTACTGACCGTCCAGCTTGCCAATCCAACATCGACTCTACATATTATGGCTGTCATTACTTCATTAATACTAAAAGTGTTTAGCCTACAAGTCAACAATTGGCTCGTCCGTTTCAGAGATTAGACGGATAGACAGACGAACAAGAATTTAAAAAAATGCACTGCACATACTATTACTATTATATCTACTATGCATTTAGTGCAAAGCTTTTAATTTGAAAAGCACTTAACTGAATCGATTGACTTGACTTATTGACTGCATTGACAATTTATTTAGACTTAGGCTAGATTTTGTACTTGACAATTAAAGCGCATAACTCACGGCCAGCCTAAAATCCATCACCGGTACTAATAGCCATCATTAGTGTCAATGCCCTCATTGAATCAGCTTTTTGACACGACAAGGATTGTTGGGCTACCATGGTTACCAAGTGCCGCCTGGTGACAGCAAAAGAATCGAAAATTCATAATGACCGTTTTTGATACCACTTATGCCACCAGATGACGCATTGTGTGCGTTGGGTCTGCCTCTTAGCGGAAGAAATTCATCAAATCAAATATCATATAAAAAAAAAATCTACAAGTCCACTTCAAGGCCATGATATTGGATTTCGCTTCGCCTAGTTTGGGGGACAGAAAAAATACTTAGTGTTTGTAAAATTTCTTGACAATAAACAATTTATTTATTTTATTTATTTGCAGGCCGGACTAAACGTAAAGCATTTTAGAAAAATCTGTGTTGAAATCTTAATTATCCATAATTTCCCGGCTTTTTAACTTGATACTAGCAAAGGTTTGTGTGTTTTATCATAGAGGAAGAAAAAACGTTTGCTTCTATCTCGCATAGTAGAAAAACATATTTTTTTTTATAATGTGTCATCATTTGCCAATGATTTATGAAACGTAGTCATTTGGCAAAGTTTTAAGCTGAGTTTTGCCGGAGAATTCAATGGGTGACGTTGTGCGTTTTGTATTTTTTTAACAATTTGTGTTATTTCGGTTCTTAATGTGTAAAATTGGTTGAATATTAACTATTAAATATTCGTTAACGTGCACAAGTGTGGGTAAGTAGTACAACTTCTAAAAACGTGCTATTTTGTGTTACTACCACTACTAATCTCCTACTCTACCACTTTACTGAATCGACTGACATGACTCATGGACTGCACTGACTATTTATTTGGACTTTGACTAGACTTTAAACTTGACGATTTAGATACCTACGGTGTTGAAAATTGGAACGAAATTTCTATTCCCGCCTTTTTAACTTGTCACAGGCAAATGATTATAAGCCAATGATATATATAAATAAAAAAATAAGTTTGACAAATGACAATTGACAATGTCATGTCACCCGGAAAGTGGAAATCCAAACATTCTTCTATGTTCTAAAAATCTATTTTATTTTGGTATCTACGCCTTAAATTTATTTATTTTATTATTATTTTCAGTGATTATAATTTTGATATTTTATTTATTGATACATTGTTCGTTAAACAATGTGCAAACATTTTTAATTTTGTAAGTACATTTTGTTTCGAGTTTCGTAACCAAATAGGAAGTAACGTAATCTTATACCTTCAATATTTCTAATAGTTGAGGTTGCCTGTATCTATATAAAACTGTTAATCGCATTTGCTTTAATTATCGCCATTGCGAAATTGCTCTTCAATTGGATTTTGCATTGTAAATCATATTTTGTGAAGGGGCGTAACAATTCATAACTTGTTTCTTTCGATGCCCTGTCTATTTTTTTAAATATTTAAACTACCTACATGTGTATTACATAATACATATCGTAATTCTATCACTGATACTGCATATTATATGCATAAGTACTAACTTTAACACTATTATTTGATCTATGAGTTCATAAATAAAAATCTTAAATGTTTTGATAAAAATTCTTTTCCAAAACCATAACTATAAAAGTAGTATAGAGTTCTGAATTCGATGATTGTTATTATTAACAATAATATTATAATGGTTGTATGTTGAGTTGTATTGTTTTGATAATATCTATTTTTTTTCTCATATCATTGAATGTTTTCTATGTTTTTACACTTTTTATCACTCTGACATTTTTGCACATTAGTTAGGTATACCTATGAGTGTGATTTGTAGCAACACAACAGACTTTAATTACTTGAAGCTGATGAGTCTGATGACACATGCATGTTGTACTCTAATGATACTTAGCTCAACAAACTCAAACCTCGAAAATTATATTTCACCATCACTGCAACAACTTATGGTGCATTACTATCTCTCTTATGCCCAGTTTATGAAGTTTTTGTCTGTAGTTTACTTATTCAATTGCAATTTTGATTGGATAATGTAAACCAATCATTAACTGGGGATTACCAAATAAAGTTTTTATGTCAACTATTACTAAATCTTTGTTTCCATTATATTATTTGATTGAGGCATATGTTCTTAATAAATAAATGACTTTTGAACGAATAATGAATGCAGTTAAAAATTATTGATTTCCTAGGTTTTCTGGGCCCAAATATAAAATTATTGGTTACCAACCCAAGAACTCAATTGATTAGTTTAGAACTTTTCAAAGAATGATAATCAATGGGTACTATTGTTTATGTGCCATACTAACAATTTGACCATTTTGACTTTTTTATGGCATACACATCTTATTAATATATTAAATCATGTGATCTATTAAATTTTTTATTAAAGAATAAGGGCATAATATGTAACATGAATTAAAACATACAAGGACCAAACTAACATTAAAATAAAAATAAAACACTTGTATAAATAAAGAGGATAGTTTTCTTAGCAAACAAGCAAAGTTTCTTAAATATCAATTTAAAATTATAATAAACATTGGAAGTCTCTCCTGTAAATTTGGTCCATATACATAGGACTCAACAAGTTGTTGCCCGGAACTTTGCACAGAAGAAAATCTTGGGATAAAAAGTAGCCATATGATATTCCCTATCCCTACCCAGTACCAACCATATACTAAAAAATTCATAAAATTAGTTGAGACATTGTTGCTGGTGCCAGTTTGGACCAGCTGGTTCCATATTATAGGTATTTACTACAGACATACTGTTATGTAGAGATCTCACATTCATAATATGTAAATGATTTATCCATATTATAAAAGGTCAATCTTTCCGTACTATCAATCTCCAATCTTAAGAGATTTTCAGTTAGAAAGCTCATTTACTTGTGTATTGTAAGACAACAAAAATACATACAAATCTACCACATTGAGTGACAATTATGGTTGGATACAAAATTTTTACAAGGTTCCTTGATATTTCATCTATAGTATTTTAACCAGATACAACGCGGCTTACAAGCTAGCTCGGATGGACATTGTGAAAATAAAAACCGGCCAAGAGCGAGTCGGACTTACGCACAAAGGGTTCCATACCATTTTTTGTTATTTTTGTACGAAGTTTTCCAAGTAAGCGCATTTTACAAGTAAGGCCTCTAAAATAACTCCTGAACTAACAAAGATATTATATAAGCTGTTATAGTTTTCCTTCAAAGCTTATCACATGGAATATCATCATGAAATTTTTCAGTTTTTTCGAGCGAGGCGTTTAGCTTTTAGAGGGGGGGAGGACAGTTAACACTTAAAAATTTTCGAGCGGGATTCCAACCCGCGATCCCCAGCATTAGCGCCAACGTGCTAACCACTGAGCCACGGAGGTTGTCAAAATCTGTCTAATCGTTTTGAGTTACATACCGATGAAGTCGAGTTACTAAAAAAAGGTTTTTTAGTAACTCGACTTCATGTAAATGTGTGTAATTCGTAATTAGTAATATAATAAATATTTATAATTAAAAATATAATTAATATTAGATGCAGTCATAATATTATATTATATCTTTAGTGCTGTCCTTATTTTGCCTGTTGTGTGGTAATCCTACTCTTCATATTTTCATAGTATCAAAAAATTAACATTATCTCAGCTAGGAAGCAAGAAATTAAATATTTTATGTATTTTATGTTATGTATAATCCAAGAGAAAAACCTTCTACAAAAATTTAAGTAGTGGATTTTCTAATATTGTTCTCGTTTAATAGATAATTGAGTTTTTCTTATACACCAGTGTGTGAACTGGGACCCAACAAAATAGTTGATATCTTCAAAATGCGCCGATAGATCTTTCTGAAATGTTGTCTACAAATTCTACAAAAATTCTATGTAGAAAAATAATTTAAAAAAGTCAGTAGTATAACGCGAAATGAATATGTCACTTTTGTGTGAACTGAGGGACCACACTCTGAGGGCTGTAGTTCCTAAACTATCTTTTTACAAATTCCCAGATTTGTTCTACAATTTTTTTTAGACTTCTACTAAAATTTGCAATTTCTATTTTGGGGAAATTCAGGTCGGTCCCTCAGACCACACGTACACCCCCCTTCACACTGACGCGATTGGAGTGCGGCAGCCGCGGCGCGTATGTCCATGTCAAATATAGGGCCATTGCGCGGCTGCATCGCGGCATATTATGCAGATCAGTAATTTTCCACCTGCGCTGTCTTACGCCTCGTATATTTCTTAGCGCAGTCAAGGAAACGTTCCAAGAGACATTCTCTTGATGGTAAATGGTAATCGATCATCGGCAATCGCTGCCCATTGTTACTCGCTATACCAAAAACACCACAAGTACTTTTTGCCTCAACTTTATTACGTCTTCGTCACTCCACGAAGCACATTTCCTGGCGATATATTTTATCAAGTCGGTTATAAGTACTATTATATATCTGTATAATCTATGGTTTTATGGATGGAACCTATCCTATTAATATTATAAATGTGAATGTTTGTAAGGATGGATGGATGTTTGTTACTCTTTCACACAAAAATTGCTGAACGGATTTCGATGAAATTTGCTATGGTAGTGGTTTAGGCTTTGGATTAAAACATAGGCTACTTTTTATCCCGAAAAAGTACAGTGTTCCTTTGGGATACTAAATTTACGCGGGCGGTGCCGCGGGCAACAGCTATAGATTATAAATCAAAACTGTTAAATAAAAAAACACACTGTACACTATAAACTGTTAGGCTGACCCACATTAGGCGTGCGCGTTTCTCGGGCGTGTGAGTGGCGCGAGCAGCGCCCGAATCGCTGACACGCAGCGTCATCGCCGCGCGCACACAGCGCTCGCATCGCTTACTCGCCCCAGGAACGCGCACGCCTAATGTGGGGGAGGCCTGTAAAAAATAGCTATAGTGCACCCGGGAACATATCCCGGGAACATATTTTTTACAGGCTATATATACCTACACCATTGCGGGCCTTCATAAATTGCGTGAGATTTTTTTGACGATCTTTTGACCCCCCTACCCCTTGGAGACATAACGTGAGATTCAGCACAATTTCTAATCTCACGTGAGATATTTAAAAAATTTGTAGTGTCGATTAATTAAAAAAAAATGTTTTATTACTTTTTACCCACGACGACGGTACGGAGTCGGTATATGCGTTTGGGGTGAGAGGTTTGTTGCATTTAATGTTGCTATGTCTCTCCAAAGCTACTAGTCCGATTTTCATGCGGTTTTCAGTGAAGCCATTCGATTTGATTTGTGAATGTTCTTAGATAGGTGTTGAGATAAAAACTCACTAGGGGCGCTGCAGAACCTAAAAATTTGTTTGTGCAAAACCAAATGTACCAAACCGATTTTGATGCTGTTTTCAGTAATGTGTTTGATTAGTGGCAATGTTTCTTATATCATAACATCAAGTTATTATTTTCGTTCTACAAATATCTAGCTTAGTTACAACTTACAACAAAGCCTCGGGAAAAGCTTACTTACTTGTTGAGTTTTGCAAACTTGTTTGATTAAACTAGAAAGTTAAATGACGATTTTAATCGACCTAAAAAATCGGAGACCACATTTTAGATATATGTTTTTAAATTTATCGTTGTTCCTCTATTTTTGGTAGTCCATGTGATGAACTTTTAAGAAAAATTATAACTTCATAACTTTGTTAGTTCAGGAGTTATAGTATATATGTATATACTTCGTCTGGCCCAAGTGAGATTTGACTGGACCCTCTCTCCTCCCGATACCCCCCAATACCTATTTTATTTTGATAAAATAAATAAATTTGTATATTTTTTCAGATATGGATTTTCAAATGGAGCGATTTCCATTGAAATCATCAGTTCCTAATATGGCTGCTACCTACCAATCGGTATATAAAAAGGTAATAGATATAATATTATATATTTTTTTATTTATATATCTTTAAACTTACAATATTTGGAGTAATCATGGCGAAAAAAGCGGCGAAAAAAAATTAAGGCCAATAGTTTTTCTTTGACAACTTTGAACATCATTACTTAATATCAAAAAGAGAAGTTCAATATTGATAAGAATTCCAGCAGTGCAGCGAATGTAACATTATAATTATTGGGAATTAAAATCCATAAAGCTGGTAACACCGTAAATGAAAATCCGTTCATTTAGATAGAAAAAGTAATATCGCAACCACATCATAATTTTTTACATTTATAATAATAAAATTAAGGAACAGTCACCCTTACAAATAAAACATAAAAACATCCTAAGCCCTCGTTGTTAACAGTTAATAGTGCTGTTTTTTCTGTCGCGACCACTAAAAATCTCTCGTGGGAACGTAGCCTAAGCAGCATATTGAGAGCCGTCGCTACCGGATGTGTCATGTGACGCGTTCTTGGCAACTCGCATTCCTACTGGCTACTGCACTTAGACGATGGTTTGTAGTCTGTACCAAGATAGGTTATTGATTTTCGCGCCGCTACAACGGCGTTTCATTCATAAGAATATTTATGTGGTATAATTCGTTCGTCCAATGTGTAGTGTTAGGACAAGCGTGCTAATTTGTTACCCTGATGCTAAATAAAAATGCACTGTAAGAGTAATTACGTTGGAGCATTAAATTAATTTTTATTAGTTTCTGTCATTATTTATTTCCTTTTTTTGTTTATAATTTAGTGCTGTGTTATTTTTGTGTATCAAATGTGTTGTCCTGTGTAGTAGAACACTGTAGATAAAGGAGCTGTGATATTTTCAATATTTATGTAGGTTTATATAATTTGTATCAATTGTTTTTATATTTCTGTAAAAAAGTTACATTTCACGCTAACTATGAAATTAAAATGGCATCATTACGTGATATTGTATTTTCAAAAAAGGTGAGGTTGTAGTGCCGTGTTCGTAGTTTTTGTTTAGGTGTAATTTTTGAACAAACAATTTAACTTTATATAGTGTTGTGTTTTGTGGTCATGTTTTCTTTTATAGTTATTCATAATAAATACATTACTGATAATTATGAATTATTATATAAAAAAATCTTTATGATATCCTTTGAAGTTTGGGTTGTATTTGAGTAATATTCTGTAATACCCTAAGCTTATGAATATTAAAGCATATAATGTTAGTTTTTGCAAATTTATTTATATAATAATAAATTTTACGTCATTGATAGTCTCCGCGATTTCGAGAAAAATATGAGAATTACGTCAACTGAAACTTTTTTTTTTGAAATTACATACTTAATACTTATAATAATATTATATTTTGTTTACTTTAATTACTAAATTGAATTTGTTTCATTGTGCCAAAGTTTATGGAATATTTTTTAAATCTTGATAAGATTTAAAGCCTCCGCCTTTGTATATATGATAATATTTTATTAACTTGATTAAGTAGCTATAGTTATGCGGGATTACAATTTAAAAAATTTACGAGAGTTATTCAATATTAACAAATTATACATCAGACAAAGAGATGAGGTAATTCAAAGTTAGCTCGTTACTTTTTCTTCTTTTTTTTGTTTTTTTTTTGTTTTTCAAATACGATACTTCAAACCATAATTTTTTTAATTGCCCAGGGAACGAATTCAAACAACGGCCGCGGAATTATCACGCCTAATGAAGATGATATGGTAGACATCACGCCAGGGCCACATAGAGCGGCTGAATCTACCCCTACAAACCACGGAACCTTTCAACTGTATGAGCATAGTGGAAGAAATAGCAACGCCAGTGCGACTTGTAAGTTGTTTCTTTAATTGGTGTTGCCAGTGTTAATACTATCGATATATATTGTTTTGAGTAGGTAGAATGATCTACTTGAATGTGTTGAAAGTTAAGAAACTTTTACATAGAAATGTATTAATTATGCATTATTAACAATATACGAAATACTTTTAAAAAATCTAAGAATCAACTTAGAACATAGATTACTTAAAGACTATTAATACTCATTTCCTCTAAAAAAAAATAATCTTATACTTTTATAATTATTGTATTTATTCTTTGAATCTCTTTTATTTTCAAGCTTACATCGCTCAATACTTCAGTTCGTCAGCTGGTAAGAACGCTGCGAATAATATTTATTTACACTTATTTATAACTAATAATAAAGTTAAATAGGTTCAAAGTTTTATTGGGTAAAGCAATTTTTTGAAACACAAACTCTGTCTGTGTTCCATTTTAACACCTTTAGCCCAAGAGCTACTAGTAAATTTTAAAATCTAGAATATGCTGGATTTTACACTGGAATGGCAAGGTAAAGGCCCGACTAAATGACATGGCCTTTTCCCCCCAACTCCTTAAACATTAAAGTTCGACATATTAAAACTTCAAAATGCCTCAAACATAATTTAAAAAAAAAGAAAACACTTCAAAAATTTCTATATTGACTTAGGACCAGTCTTGCAGTCTCGTGTTGGGGTACAATTGGAGAAGTATAAGATAAGGTTTCAGGTTGCCTCAAACACCTGCTCTAAATTTCCTAGTAGCTCTATTTATACTATAAAATAAAATAAAATATATATCGTACTTCCAGTAATCAAATTTTATTTGTTAAAAATGTATTTGCTGGATGAAACTTGCTCACAATACCGAAATAATAATTTATTATTAACTAACAATCGATATGTAATAATATTACATAACTGTCACAATATGTACACAGTAAGTTTTTGTGATTTTTTTATTTATTTAAATTAGCTACCGTTGTCTGCAGCCACATGCATGTTAAATCAATTAAGTATAGCAAGTAATATTATTATATCACTATATTATGTAAATAAAAGCATAATATTAAAAAAATATGGGCAGCTATAGGCCGATAGAAGTGAAAAATAAAAATTATAAAAGAAAAATAAATAAAATAATAAAAATATTTTGTTTGACCGAGATTCGAACCCGATACCAATTGGTTAACAATGCAAAATCCAAGTGCCTACGTAACTGCGTCACGCGTATCAGACATTAGTACTCGAAAATACCCATATCTTATTTGTATTACACGACGAAAGAAAAACATGACACACTAAGATCTCTCTCATCTCGTCAGCATAAATGTCAAGTCGGAGGTAAAATAATTTTGAACGGACTTTTAACACTTTGACTTGACTTTTTTCGAGTCACCGACATGCTCATGACATCAGCCAGTCATGAGCATGTCGGTGACGCGACCCATAAGATTTTTCCCTACCAAAAAGAAGCCAACGCGGCTAAAGCAGTTTTTACTTAAAAAATGCGAAATAGCGTAGTTGGACGGTTCAGAGTACGTTGCTTCTGTAAGTTCTGAACGCTATAAAAAGACGATATTTAAAATATAATATTATAATCAAAAAATTCGAATGTATTAATTATAACAACAAGCTAAACTAGATAATCTTATCTAATCATAATACAAAATCTGATACATAAAATTCTGAAGTGGCAGTAATGTTGAAATCTTAGGTAAAGTGGTGTAGGTTATAGTTATGTTCATAAAATAAATATGACGTCTACTGTTGTGAATTCTAGTGAGACGGAACCTTTAGTTGGTGATGTAGGTAATTTATTTGGGATTCTTTTTAATACAATCATTCTTAAACCCTCCATAAAGCATATAATGTATATGATGTGAACACTACAAACTTATTTCTACAAGAGGAAGTTAAAATTTTTAATTTGCTTAAACATTACCAAACAAAATAATATATCCTTATTTTGTTTGGTAATGTTTAAGTTTTAAGTAAGTTTAAGTTTTATGAAAATTATGAATGCAAACCAAAATAAGAAATTAATAGACGTGACATTACGTAAGCCTATTACGTATGTTGCCTAAAATAAATTTTTGTCTGTTTAAATTAGACATCTTAATAAACAATTTAAAACCAAGTTTTGTAAATCTTAAAAAATACAAACAATTTTTTGCAATAAGAAAGAGAGCGATATATCGGGCTTGTAACGTCAACCACCGCTACTGCCATTCATTCTTCATAAGTAATATATGGTGATAACAATTTGGGACGTAACAAATAGTTTTGCTAGATTTGAGAATTGTTTTATTTGCTTGTCTTTAATCTCATCAACCTAAATAACTATGTGTTTCTTTTATATTTATGTAATTGTATCTCTATTCAAGAATTTTAAAATTTAATTTGTAAAAATGTGATATTCGACACTAGGCAACATCTCTATTTTAAAATTAGATCGGAGTTCTAGTAGTACGGAAAAAAATGTAGGCGATTAGTATTAAAAAATAATCACTCAAATATTAGTTTGACCGGGACTCGAACCCGAGACCATTAGGATTACGAAAAAACTACTCCAGTACTTTTTTGTAGAGAATAGAATTTCCTTTAAGATATTTATTGATGGAAAATTCTGAAAAATTTTCATTTCGTATGAAATTAACCAGATGAAATGTAATAATTTTTTTTACGTGTTATTTAAAATGTGAAAATATAAATTCATTGAGCTTTATGAAGAATTGAGATATCAAACTGCGCTTTGAAGGGAATTTCTTTTATACCTAAGAGAAGCTATTGAGAGTTGAAACAATAGCACTTGAAAAAAAATGGTTTTTTTTTTTACCACTCTAATATATTATATGCATGCATTACTCGTTTAAAGTAAAATATTATATAAGATTTAGGTGCAGATAAAAATTTCGTGACCGAACTAATATTTTTGTTACATAATAAAGTGAATATAATAATATTCATATAATCATATATTGAGAATTGTATATCAAAGTATATTCCAGTGAAATATTTTTTATTTCCTACTCACAGACATATTACCTACGTATTATATTATTATATTACCTATGTATCTTTAAAATACATTAATTTTATTTGCATGCTACTTAAGTGGGTAAAGTTTCTTTTAGCATGGCAACCCTAATAGATTTTGACACTTGTCATTTCGTTATATGCTTTGTTGTAATCTTGTTGTAATTGTAAAAATTTAATATTTAGTTTTCAAAGTGAAATATTAAAAATAAATGTAAATTAAGTTTCATAAGCTAATTAAACAGCTAAAGCTTTCTTCCAGGGGACGCAGTTGTATTTTCCGGAATGCAAGGTACGCAGATTTGGTGTTACGTTCTTATTTTGTTGATAACAAGTAAAAAGCTTTAATAGTTAAATTCAGGAAAGTGTGAAAGTGTTGATGACAGCAACAAAATCGCGTGGTTATTTACTATATAAGTGTTGATTATCACTAATTATTGTTAGAACATTCGATTTTTGAAAATCTTTCGCAATGTCAGTCGCAAATTCAGTTTACAAATCGCCTTCAATTCATCGCAATCAATTAATTATTTTATCACGTGATTTGAAACTTGCTGCAGCATTTACCTGTAATATTACAATCCTAGATTTATATACAACTTATTTTCCAACTTGACTTTTGTTACTCTTTCTATGTGTAGTGATAACTTCTGAACGAAATTTGATGAAATTTGGTATAGGTTTTGTAGTTGTAGTATCACATATTACTTTTTATCGCAGCAAAATGTACAGCTACGGTGGATTTTCTTTTTGTGCTTAAGAAGTCGCGGCTAATGTCTAGTTTCTCAATAATCTCCAAATGTATTTTGTTATAACCTAACACTTTCATCATTTTTGTTTACATTGTTTTATCTTAGATTGTTCAATTTATTATAATTTGTTGTATTACAATATAAAAAATGTGAATAATAGTTAAGATATGAATTTATATTTGAATACCAATATGGATAAAATTAGTCTAAAAATTAGACACCACATTTTCAAAATGTTCCATTAATTTTATGTTTTTAATGGGCACATTAACTTATAGGTGATGCGGATGATATTCCGGGGATTGGTCAATATGACGACTTTCACACAATCGATTGGCAGAGAGACATCGCTAGAGACCGTATGCGACATAGATATATTGTGAAAAAGCGTCAAGACTCAATATGGGATCTTATAAAGGTAGTGTGATATATAAAGTGTTTCTAATAATGTATATAGCAAGTAAGAGTTTGCCACAACACATAAATAAAAGATGAATTTAAAAGATTTGGTATCAATTCATAACTTTTCTATTGAATGTTACAAGAAGTCAGTTATAAAAAAAAGCCCCCAAAATAAACCGGTTTTGATTAAATTTATAGACTACAATGAACATATAGGCTTTTTATAGTGGCAAGATATAATGTTCGTGTGGTATTATCTCTTATGTGAACAAAGTTGTGGACAACATATTGGTTTTATATAAATTAAGGTATGTGCTGTGGATGGGGCAGAGGTCTTTGACAAATAAAACATTGCTTTGATATGAACGTTTATTCAAGGTGTGATAGGATAGCTGTGGTGCATGCATCACATAGGTCAGTGTTCATACGAATATAAGTGGCGGGGTGAGCAACTCTGTCCTTTACTAAGCCGCGGACGCATGCGGCTGTGAAACCAGCTTCACCAGCCTGGCCCGATAAGGCACAGGAACAGATGTATTTGAAAATTGTGTTCTTGTGTGTATTACAGCTTGAAAAGAATAAACAGCATTCTGCCAGTGTCAAGTTTTTGTTAAAAATATTATTTCTTATGCAGGGAGCCCACGATGCTTGGTCGGGGTGGGTCTGCGTCCTTCTGGTCGGAGTTTGTACGGGAGTGGTAGCTGGTGTCATAGATATAGGAGCATCATGGATGACTGATCTCAAGTTTGGTATATGCCCACAAGCCTTTTGGTTCAATCGGGAGCAATGTTGTTGGTCAAATGATGAAATAACATTTGACCATGGAAATTGTTCAGAAGTATGTTACCTTTTGTACTTTTCACCTAAATAAATAAATTACAATAATAATAATAATTGATAATAATAATTATCTACCCTTTTTATAGCATATTTTTATACTGGATATTTTTTTTCCGTTTCCGATTGGAGCTTACAACGGCGCGCGGATTTGCTTACTTTTGTATAGAAATACCGTATTACCAAAATTCTAGGTCTATCCTAGCTTTAATAATAATACAACAACATTTGTACTTCTTTGTCCAGTGGATGACATGGGCGCAGCTATTCGGCGAGTCCCGTGACGGTCCAGGGGCGTACATAATCAGCTATCTTTTTTACATCGTCTGGGCACTGATATTCGCTGCGCTTTCCGCCTCGCTTGTGCGAATGTTCGCGCCGTACGCGTGCGGCTCAGGTATGTATTGGTGTGCAAGATATCAGGAATATTTTCAATTTGTTAATAACACCGACAATGTATTTGTAACTACTATTACTCTCCATCGACAATCATCGTATTTCTACGGCAATAGTTCGGGAAATTTCATGTCCCATACATACACATGTATGGGAAATGAAATTTCCCGAAGAACATTAAGAATTTAGTCGTACTGTACTTTGGTTTTGTATAGGCAGTGGTAGTTAATTGCTTAAAGTCATATGAGACGTTTGCTTGTTTCTTGATCTAATCTTATATATAAAATTCTCGTATCACAGTGTTTGTTAGAGATCTTCTGCCAAAATGGCTTGACCAGTTTTCATGAATTTTTGTAAGCTATTTTTTATACTTCTAAGTAATAAGGGTGGCCCACCATAAAATTATTAGGGGAAGGTAGAAGGTAAGTCGTATGTGTAAAAATAGGTAAAATAATAATAATAATAACTCCCCACTCTGATTTCGGTGACGGTGGCCGGTTTCATTGAAACCAGGCCAGTTACGCAGGAGTCATTTTATAGTGCTCAAGTGTGTTCGCTGTACACAAGAGCCCTCTCTCTTCATTTACTTCTATAACCCAGTGGAACGGATAACGGACACGACTGGCGAGAGATCAGGCGCAGGTCCGACTTTTTAACTTAAACAACATTTTTTGTTGTTCCCACGACCTCCGAGTTGAGAGCCAAGCTCTAACCACTAGACCACAGAGGTAGTATATAATATGTAGGTTGTAGGTGTTGGTAGTAGGTGTAGTTTGTGGTGTAGGTAGTCGTCCCTTGTCAGTGGAGCTTCCGCCACTTTTCTCTATCCTCTACTAGTACCTTCAGCTCTTTATAGGACATGACATTTACATTCTCTACAAGTTGACTTGTAGGTACTAGGTGTAGTTATTATTTATACCTGTTTATAGTAAAGAAAAAACAACATCTGTCTGGTTCAGCTAGTATTCTATCAAACATCTTATTATTATAAGTAGTTTTACAGATGTTTAAATGTGTAAATTTTTCAGGTATTCCTGAGATCAAAACAATATTAAGCGGTTTTATTATCCGTGGGTACCTTGGCAAATGGACTCTTATCATCAAGGTTGTTGGATTGATTCTCTCTGTATCATCTGGCCTGTCTTTGGGAAAAGAGGGCCCCATGGTCCATATAGCAAGTTGCTTGGGTAAGTTTAGTGTTGTTCTGAAGCTTATTTATAAAAATGTACTATATTAAACATTTACAAATTAATTTACTACATACTTAAGTTTTCAATGAGTAGTACATGCATCCAAAGAATTTTGACACTATCGAAGGATTAATTTCTGGGTGCTATCAAATCACAATTTCCGACTACCAAATCTTCTATACAAATAAATAAAATTACGTGTCTGTTTGTAACTTTAAATTAACAGCTTTTCACTAAATGCATATGAAAGTGCACAAAGCTGCAAACTGCAACCAGCCCGAACAACATCTTGATAAAACAATATTTTATAGAACTTACGTTCAACTTTGCTGGTAATGACTTCAAAATTATGAAGATTGATTAGAGAAACAGTTAAAATTATAGCCAAATTTAAAAGGGGAGTTATGTAGCAAAATGATTTTTATTTCATACTTTTTGTTGTATTGTTTAAAAATAATATTTTTTCTCTTTTTAGTGATATTTGTTAATTTATAATTAATACATATTAAGAACGTTTAAAATAAACGATCGAATTTTATAATTGAATACGCACCAAGCTTCCATTAGGTATTGTAAATAAAATGATGATGATGATTACTGTGAATTACATAGTGACATATGATTGCAGTTCTTTAAACAATGCCGACATTTCCAAACGCGTATCTTTAAAGACTGAGGATATCTGTTCAGTGCTTTTGGATCTAGGGTATACCTTAATGCAAAATCTTATTTTTGGTAGCATATGCTTACATCAGAAAAAGTCATATTCTTACATACCTATATGTTACTTTAGAAAAAGTCAAAATCACTATATGTGTCCATATAAATTTCGAGGAGTTCCCTTGATTCCTCGTGGATCCCATTATCAGGTCACGACTTTGATATTATATATATATACTTTGACATACAATATATATTTATACAGCCGAACGTATAACCGCCTCCAATTTTTGGAAGTCGGTGAAAATTTGAACCTCAGATTCTAACACCTAAAAAAATTAAACCGAGATAATAATCACGTGTTTGGTATCAAAAGAAAGGTCTAAAATACGGTAAAAGGTTTAAAATACGGTCGTATAATTCGTACTAACCCAGTTGTCCAATTTTCGAACATAACGTAATATAAGACTATAAATATTACGTTATATATTATTAAATGTTTTATCTGTCTGCCTATCTGTCGGTCTGTCTGTTTGATGCGGTTAAGCTCCGAAATGGCTAGACCGATTTTTACGGGACTTTCGCTGGCAGATAGCTGATGTTATAAGGGCTTTGGCTACTTTTATCTATATTCGGTTGAAACAAATTGGGTTCTGTTTCCGTTACTTCTACGCAAATGTTGTTGTGGGCACCAGCTTGTCTACAATATATCTCTTGTTTTAGGTAACATACTGTCGTACTTATTTCCGAAGTACGGTCGCAACGAGGCTAAGAAACGTGAGATTCTGTCAGCGGCGGCTGCGGCCGGTGTGTCGGTCGCCTTCGGGGCTCCCATCGGTGGTGTGCTTTTCAGTCTTGAAGAGGTAAGTTAATTAAGTTAAGCTTAATTCGCTCTCAGTATATGGTATTCTTGCTGGACATACTATACCTAATCGTGAAAAAAGTTGCTTAGACCACTTTATGCTGAAAATTAACAGAATAAAAAATTCAGCAGTTATCGCTATCCTAAAAACAAGTATAACTGATCACTACACTACTCTTCTTTGTCTTGCAAGAACGCACATTTCTAACCCAATCTCTAGAACTAAAAATAAAATAGATTTAGATAAAGCCTTAATCGATTTAAAACAGAAAAATCTCTCTAATTTGATGACAAACAACGACCCAAATTCTATTACACATTGCTTAATTAATGAAGTTACTGAGACCATAAAAAAAACACCAAAATTATAAAAATTCCTAAGTCTAAATTAACACTAAAGCCTTGGATTACCCCGAGAATTTTACGTTGTATTAAACATCGTAATAAATTACAACTGACAGTACGAAAAGAAGTTTTAAGAGTAACATACTAACGCTACGGGAACCATTGCAATAATGTAATTAAAAAACTCAAGCGCAATTATGAAGGAGAATTGCTGAGTAAATCTGTTGCAAATAACAAATTACTTTGGAATAAATACTAGGTTAGTATATTTTAGAAGTAGAAAGGGCTCAACGCCCGTTAATAAATATCATATATTTTAAAACAAGAAGAACGCAGACAGACGAGATATATAGAATTAGCAAGGTCTTGTCTATCAGGAAATTATATATTTTATTTACAGTATTAAGAAAAACATAAAAATAAAGATGTTGTTATTTCTAAAACTAAGCGTAACAAAAGAAATATAATCAAAATACCTATTATAAAAACTGATTTTGCACTTAAACAATATGTCAATAGATCGACTTTTCTGTATAATAAGGTAAATAAAACTGTAGACATTAGTAACAAACCAAATTATGAGCTTAAGAAATTACTTTGCGACTATTTGTGTAAATTAAGCTATAAGGAAACTGAAAAATTAGTCGAAAATATAAAATTATAACAGGAAATATTTAAAATACACACGAACACATGCAGACATACACATACACACACATAGACTTAGATGTTAATTTAGATTTTATTACACGTACTGGTACTAAATGTTTAATATATATATATATAATGAGGAAAGCGCTTTTTTAGCATTTTATTATTCTTGTATAGATTTCTTCAAAATATGAGACAGTTTATCAAAATATAACACTTTTCTGAAGTTTGTAGTATACTATTACTTACCAAAAACTTTTTTTAACCTTTAACCCTCATTAACTTATTTCTCCCATGGTTTAGAGATTTTTCATCATACAATAAAGTGACACACTTTTAAAGACATTAAACTATAAATATATATATACCCTGCCCCTTCTTCTTTATTTAATAATTTTATATTTTATACTATACACACTTAGGCGCTATAGAACCCGCGACCTCTGGGTTGAGCACTGGTTATCGAATTTGATACAATTCAATCCAGCAAATTGGCTCAGGTCACCTTAATATCCCCTCGTGCAGCTAACTGCATAATGTCTAGGTGGAGGACGTTATACAGCTATTGTCACTAACTCTATTATAGTGCACGATTGAAACTGTTTCCGTGTCTATATTACACGGGTACAATGTTACATTGTATGACACCGTCTATGTATAGATGTGGATTTTATTGAAACTAGAATTTTAACAGAAACGTCGCTCAGTATAAAGTAAGCAGCGACAAAACTTTTGAATAAGCCATTCGATACTTACTAGGCGATTGTGAAACGATGTTAAATACGAGAGTTCGTTCTGGTTACACATAAACATTTTGTTGTGCTTATTATTTTGTTTCTTGCCTTAGGTATCATATTACTTCCCTCTGAAGACGTTATGGCGTTCTTTCTTCTGTGCCCTGATAGCGGCTTTTATACTTCGTTCCATCAATCCCTTCGGAAACGAACACTCTGTGCTGTTCTTCGTAGAGTACAACAAGCCGTGGATATTCTTCGAGCTGATACCATTTGTTGGCCTCGGTATTATTGGGGTAAGCTTTTTATACCTTACAAATTCAAAAAGTCGCCAAGAATAGACAATTCTTTTGCATTTACTAATTTTAATTATCGTTGAATATAATTTTTAATATTATTTGTTTATCTAACTTTAAAATCATTAATTATAATTAATATATGAGAATAGTTTCCGTACTTGATTTATTATTAAAATATAATGAAAATACTCAATAACTCCAGTTCGAATTGATTGATATATTTTATTATTTCAGGGCTGCATAGCGACGATATTCATAAAGGCGAACATCTACTGGTGCCGCTACAGGAAGTACTCGAAACTCGGCCAGTATCCGGTCACAGAAGTGCTTGTTGTTACCCTAGTGACGGCAATCATCGCTTACCCCAATCCGTATACTAGGATGAATACTAGTCAGCTCATATATTTGCTGTTCAACCAGTGCGGAATCTCTAACTCTGATCCTCTGTGGTAAGTGAGGTTATGAAGCAATATGTAAACCATCAGACATGTTTGTGTTACTGTTAAAATCTCAGGCTCGTTTGAAATATCTAAAATTATTAAAAATAGCACTAGAATAGAAAATAGCAGTAGTACAAAAGTACATCTACCTACATCTTCTCTTCTTTCGATATTCACGGTACAACCAAATTCTTTTCCGCTATGCCTAATTGGAGGTCTGAATACGATCAAGCTTTTAGCCAAATGTTGTAACGATCCTGTCAGAGGTTTGTACGTGAAAGATTAACAACTCCATTCTCACAACCTTCGGCATTTCTTAGTAAGGATTCTAATGCCTTAGGGCCTTTTCACAATAAGTGGGAGTGGAGATCTAATTCACATGCTTGACACTTTGTTAGTGTAATTAGAGCGACAAAGACACTGACATTTTAAAATATTTTGTAATAGGTTCTTATCTTTGTATTTCTATTTATCCAGTGACTACAATCGCAACTTCACCGGTGTCAACACGGCTATAGAGAAAGCCGCCGCTGGACCTGGGGTCTACCGCGCTGTATGGCTGCTAATGCTGGCCTTACTGCTGAAGCTGGTGATGACAGTGTTCACATTCGGCATCAAGGTGCCGTGCGGACTGTTCATCCCGAGCCTCGCGTTGGGCGCCATCGCGGGACGCATCGTCGGCATTGGTACGTCGCTCTGTACAGTACACGGCTAAAAAGAATGCACTTTGACCTTTGAAATAGTAAAAAAAAAATAGCCGCCTAGGGTCGGCTTTATAGAAAATCACCTCTATCAACACTACCTTGAGCGTGAGAGAAAACACTACAATAGGGAAATCGTCTAGTGTCGAATAACATATTTATACAAATTAGTTTTGAAAAACACAAGGACAATTTTAAAATTGTTGATTAGAGATACATACATTTAAAAGAAAATAATATTTAGGTTGACGCGATTAAAAGTTATACTCAAATAAAAGTGTTGCCATCTCTTTCTCGCAAAACAATTTGTGATGTCCCAATCTGCTACCGCCATACATTGTTTAATGTCAAATGTATGACGGTAGCACATCGTGACGTCATAGGCCGATATATCGCTCTCTTTCTTATTGTAAATTAAAATTGTTTGTACAAAAACAGGTTTTAGATTGTTTATAATCATGTTGTCTAACATTGAATAGACGAAAACTATATTTTTAGTCAACATGTCTGTACTGTCACTAGCCAAATATCTCTTTCCAAAGGTTTATGTGCATTCTTTACTATATACTAAAGTGTTAGTCTATGGTTGCCACATACTACAGTCTACATTGTACCATCTATTGTTGGCATTCACTCTTTACAGTAAATAAAAATTCTTTTTAAAAGTGAAACTACTCCTATTAAAAATATCCCTATAAATAGAACCGCTGTAACTTGTCTATGGTTATTTTTAAGTTATATATAAAATATTAATCTTAGCTCATATGACTACATTTTCAGGTGTCGAACAGCTGGCGTATAACTATCCGAAGATATGGTTGTTCTCTGGAGAATGTTCGACGGGCGACGACTGTATAACGCCCGGATTATATGCTATGGTAGGGGCCGCAGCGGTATTAGGAGGCGTAACTAGGATGACGGGTAAGTTTACACAAATCATATTATAATACTTTGAGTACAGTTCTATAGACTACGAGTAATTTGCGAACGGAGGAGTATGAAATTTGGCACATTTAAAGTTTATGTGGAGGAAGGTGTGCAGAAAGCTATTATTTTTTAAATTATGCTTCGAAATACATACAATTAATAAAAATAAAGTTACACAAGTGTGTGTGTTATAATACAAACGCGTTTGTATAATAACAGTGACAATCTTTCTTTGACTGTCATCGACATGTCAGATCGGACTGTCGGCCCCGCGCATTTTCCTCACGGCAACGTTCGGTTCGGAGCGCGGTTTGGAATGGCGCGCGTTGTTTCTCGCGGTCAGAACGGGGGCTATTATATTAAATCTCCTATTTTAAGTTTGTTTTGCTAATATTTATGTTTCTCGATTTCCAGTGTCCCTAGTGGTGATAATGTTCGAACTAACCGGCGGTGTGCGCTACATAGTGCCGCTTATGGCTGCAGCTATGGCGTCCAAATGGGTCGGCGACGCCCTAGGGCGCCAGGGCATATACGACGCGCATATCGCTCTCAATGGATATCCCTTCCTGGATAGCAAAGATGAATTCCAACATACGTCCCTGGCGGCAGACGTTATGCAGCCCAAGTGAGTATAATAGCTCCCCACACCGTTTTCGTTGACGATGGCCGATTTTATTGAAGCCAGGCCAGCTTAGCAGGATTATTTTATAGTGCCCAAGTGAGTGCGCAGTACATAAGAGCACTATCTCTTCCTTTACTCTCGAAACCTAGTGGCATGGACAGACCGACACGACTGGCGAGAGATCAGACGCAGGTCCGACTTTTTACACGCCAATCCGACGCATGGATCATCTTTCTTGTCAGACAATCAGGTGATCGGCCTTCATTGTCCTAACTAAACTTGGAAACAACATTTTTTGTTGTTACAATGCGGGAATCGGACCCACGACGAGCCAAGTTCTAAACCTCTGGACGACGGAGGCTGTTCAGTGGGTATACAATATACATGACAACAACAAGGTGAAATAAAATATCGTCGATTGTTTTTATTGGTAAACCATTGTCAAAGTGATTGAGTCCCCTCCCCTACCGACGAGAATTTCTTTGTGGTCGCGACAAAACAAAACTGCACTGTAAATGGCGGCCACAAAAATAACTCTCGTTTGTGCGATCTCTAACTGTAGTACAATAAGAGCTAAATTCACTAAACGCATCTTAAAATTAGTAGCAACGTACATCAGAGGCTGCACTGTCTGTGCTCGACAGAATGACAATGAGAACATGTGACTTGAGAGCTCTTAATTTAAGAAGTGATAGGGTATTCGGCCTTTAGTAATGTGGTAATGGGCCATACCTTTTTATGGTTATGACCCTGGTGCAAACATGCAAACAGCGATTCCCGTTGATTAGATACCTTGCAATGCCAGAGATGACACAAGTGCGTACCATTTTAACACACTTTTGGGCTTCAGATATACTCGGAGAAATGGCAAGCGCTATTTTATGTCTGTTTTCTGTGAGGTCATGGCAACACTCCATTTGATGAAGGGTTGACTATGCACAGTTTATATTTTTGTTAAGTTATGTAATTTTCAAGTTATCTATTAACAAAATGAACAAAATGTAGCATTTGGTTATAAGCTATATTTTTAGCCGGAGAGATAAGTAATATGTCAATTGAATTGTAGCTTTGTGTAACCTGTTTACTCTTATGTTATTATTTTCTATGTGTTGTTGATTTATTTTGTTTATGTTATATTTGTTTCAAATATAATTAAATGAGTAAAAATTTAGTTACTGTGCACTAGGCTGTGATGTTGTTTCGTTATTTATGACTTTATATTTTGAGCTTGCTATGCAATGTTATTTTGTTTTTTATTTATTTCATATAAATTTGGTACTCTATTCTGTGAGGATTTATTGAAAATTATTTGATCTACAAACATACATTTATACACTGCAGTGCGATTTGATATTTTAACCTAATATAGCAAAATTGCTTTTGTTGTCCGAAAAATTTTCCGGTGTTTTGCCTGATCTTTAAACGACTTTCAAAAGGAGCCGTTGTGTGTTAGCCGTTGCAGTTGTATTTAATTACGTGTTGTTTCTAATTATGATTGTTTATAGGGTTCCGTAATATATAGGAAACCCTTATAGTTGTCCGCGCTTCTAGCTTCTGTAGTTATGAATATAAATTGATTAAATTTGGCATAGTTATATATTGTCTATAGATCTCGGTTTTGACATCATAAAACAATTTAATATTTTAGGGGTAGCTCTTTTCATATATGTGAAGTGGGGATGAAAAATATTTTTTCATTCAATATTATGACAAATAGAAATAATTTACAAAATTTAACGCTCAAGCGAAAATCTATGTATTATTAGTTGAGCCTATAATAAAGTAAAGTATGCAATAAAATTTCCTTCCTTACAATATTGTGTTGATTTTAGCACTACAAATATTGCGAACGTTTATCGTGTGTATCATCATCTCTAGTCATGTGATTGAACTTTAGTTGTTAAACATGTAATTCAGATTTTATTATGCAAACTTTATGATTATAGAAAATATTGAATTGTTGGATTGTAAATATTTCGCCAGATTGTGTATTATCTCTCCAGCTAAATACGAATTGGAAAAGAACTTAGAAGTTAATAAAATAATATTGTTCTTGATTAAGACCATATTATGTCTATAAATTTGTTTGTACCTCAAGTACTTTATGTGACTTGTTCTTAGCGGACAAAGTTGGAATTTTATACATTTCTATTGCACAGACGAAACGAGACATTAGCTGTCATCACTCAAGACTCCATGACAGTTGACGACGTGGAGAATTTACTGAAGGAGACGGAACACAACGGCTATCCAGTCGTAGTGTCTAAGGAGTCGCAGTATCTAGTCGGTTTCGTACTGCGCAGGGATCTCAATTTGGCTATTGGTAAGTCATTTTCACTGGTCATAGGAAATAACTAGCTTTTGCCCGCGGCTCGGCCCGCGTGTATACAGTATCCCAGGCTTTGCTCACCGATGCTGCCTTACTGGAACATCAACACACCTTATTGGATGTTAGGTCACTCATTCAATACTTATTTGCACCCAACGCGCTCCGCTCCATGGAGGGGGACCGGTAATTCGGTGCCTTACTACAACATTGCTTGCTTATTGTTTGTTGATGCTGGGTCACTCATTCAATATTTATTTGCAGCTAACGCGCGCCGCACCATGGAGGGGGTCACCGCTAATTCAGTAGTAATGTTTGCCGGGCCCCAGCCTCCCACGCCCGGCGCGCCACCGCTACACCTCAACCGCATCTTGGACATGGCGCCCATCACCGTGACCGACCAGACGCCCATGGAGACGGTCGTCGACATGTTCCGCAAGCTCGGCCTGCGCCAGACGCTTGTCACGCACAACGGGTACGTAGACAAACGGGCGGACAGTTAACTTTCGAGTCGATTACTTTCCGAGATGCTTGTGAAAAGCCCACAGGTGTCTACAGGTGATGACAGTTGGCGTATAGTAAACTACCATAACAATGGGTTCTATTTATCAAAGAGTAGACAAAAAAAAACGGATTTTATAGACAAATGACAGACGTTCATTATCAATCTGTCAAATTCTTTCACAGAGCTAATTTCTATGGTTGTTGTGCCACGTCTGCTAATGCTTAGGGAATACCGTCGTCTCAAAATCACAGCCGTCTCGATAACATAACTGAATTCGGACTCAGTAGCATCTCACGTGACAGCGAATATAACAAACTTGCGAAGCATTTACTGTGCCGCCGCAGTAGCAGAAAAGAGACAAGTGCATTGCTGTCCTTTGTTACCCTTTCTTCACACACTGGAATAGTGACTTTGTGAGCCCTAGGATTATATTTAAGTGATTGATTGACCCTGTACTTACATTAAAAAACTCCTCGGTTGTCTAGTGATTTAGAGCTTGGTTTTAGACTCCGGAGGTCCTGGCTTCGATCCCCGCGTTCGAATAACAAAAAATGTTGCTTCGAAGTCTGGTTAGGACAATGCAGGCTGTTCACCTAATTGTCTGACAAACAAGATGATCCATGCGTTAGTTGGCGTGTGTAAAAGTCGGTCCTGCGCCTGATCTCTCGCTAGTCGTGTCGATCATCTGGTCCACTAGGTTACGAGAGTAAAGGAGGAGAGAGTGGTCTTGTGTATGGCGCACACACTTAGGCACTATAAAATAACTCGTGCGTAGCTGGCCTGGTTTCAATGTAACCGGCCACCACCACCTAAATCGGCGTGGGGAGCCTATTATTGTAAAAACTAGCGCTATATTTTACGCAAATTTTCTGTGCTTGTTTTGTTGGCAAAACACCAAATTATCTTAACCGTTCAGCCGCCGCCAGTGTTTATTAATAGTTTGTTCTTTTTTAGGCGTTTGCTCGGTGTTATTACGAAGAAGGATGTCCTAAGGCACGTGAAGCAAATGGACAATGAAGATCCGAATTCAGTGCTATTCAACTAGACGTAGAGGAAGATTTAAATATCAACAATAATATTTACTATGAATCATATTATGATTTTAATGTATTTTTTTATTTAATGATCTATAAGAAAATTTAATTAACTTTCATTAGTACAAGCGATTGTATATTGAAGTTTTTATATTATGAATATACTGAATCATTATTTTTATTATCGTCACCACAGTTGTTTATCGCATAATAAATACCCTACAATTGTTACGTCAGTACAATTGTATTCCACGATGTATTTTGGAATTATATTATAATTCATATTTTTCATGTAGCGCAACTTTTATTTCTACTGATCCAATTCAAATAAATGTAACATTCCTAAAGAGATTAATTTTACGATTAATGTTAATTAATGCAATCAATTAACGAAAAATAGGACTATTTAAATCATATTATTTCATCGAATCGAAATCGAATGAAATATTTGGTATTAGAAGCAATCACATGGGTTACATTTGTAATTACTACTAAGGACATTGTAATAGATCTGAAAATAACATATTGGCTACATATATTTCGCTAAAATTTAACGTTTGATTGAATAATCTGCATTATATTTACACAAATTTGCGAAATACACACGAGCTTGAAAGTTAAATATAAATAATATTGTATATTCATAAAAAACGTTTGTAAATATTTGTATAAAACGTATTATGCAGTTTTATGTTTTTTTGTCGTCAAATATTTTGTGCCTATTTATAAATGTTCTACCAATAATAATAAGAATATAGAATATAGGTGATTTGAATTTTCAAGGAAACGTTTGATATATGGAGCACCAAATTTATCACAAGTAAAGTTGTATTAGTAGACATATTATGAGTTCATTACTCTATTGTGAATATTATATTGTATGCCCACACATTTATTGTGGTTTATTGAGTATTTTGTTGAGTTACATAAGACAAACAAGGCGCCATTATTGTATGTAATTAATGAACTTATTATAATATAGGCCATTAATAGTTTAAGCTTCAAAAAGTATTATTAAGTTTAAAATGTTTTCCCATTTGTATTGTATATTGTTTTTAAAATAACTGATAGTGCAAATGACATTTTATTAGTGCCGGTGTTATAAAGTCAATTTATACATAACTCTTCTGTTAAATCCACATTTTTGTAAAAAATATATCTATTCTTAGCTTTATATATATATTATTATTTCTTTATATGTATATATATATTACATATATACATAGCTTTTAAATATTTTCTTATTTTCTACTAATTTAAATTACAAAATGAAATCTACTTAATAATAATCAATGCAAGGCAGCTTAATTTATGTTAAAATATCCGATAAGAATATTTGGAACATCAAAAAAATGAAAATCTAGAAAATTCTCAGATTTATTTCCTTATTTTTGTAGCTTTATTAAAATAACAACCTCAATTTCTATTTGTCTATTTTTATTATGCGACGTTTGAGATTCGACGTTTTTCCAATACGTGACTATTTTTTAAAGTTATTATATAAGGTTTGGTAAAATCAATTACGGATATTTTGGCCATATGATCTACTGCTTGTTTAAATACATTTAGTCAGAAAGTCATTTAAATATTTCGAATAAAATATATTATACTATATAAAACTTCATTGCGCTCTCTAAGGCGCTGTGGTCATTAACCTCACAGAAACAGCTGACTTTAAACCAAAAGCAAAGCCTTTGCCTAACTAATAACATTTCAGTCAGCTGTGTGAGGTTAATGGCCTCCGTAGTGCCGCAACAAACATAACTTTAATTAGTATTTTCTTTTTATAATGTTTTTTATTATTTTTCTGCCTAAACGTCTTTACATAAGCAGTAGATCATATACCCAAAATATCCGTAATTGATTTTACCAATTCTTATATATTAAGAAAGTACAATAAGATCAATGTAAATTAAGTTTCCGTAACCGATACAGTAATTTTTTTAAGCTAACAAAAACATGAATATGAAAACCTTCTTAATACACTGGCGGACACATAAACTGCATCATAGTGCAAGATAACTTTCAATGAAATATAATTAGTGAAAGTGTAAACTATTTTGATTTATTTCAATGAAAATGCTAACATTGGTTCATAATCTGATAAAAAATCAATTCATGTGTGTATAGGTCAACTTTTCTCACTAAAAGAATCAAATTACTCCTTTTACAGCTTTTTGGAATGAAAAGTGAATAGAACAAAAACGGCTTTATTATGAAAATTTTACAATACTACGAAAAGAAAAAGTTTTTTTTTGTTTCTAATAAGGTATATTACCTCCTCTTGCCCTAATAACTGATTCAAGTTGTTTTCGCATCGACCCGATCAGTGTTTTTAAAAGATCTTGCGGAGAATTGTCCCATTCTTGTGACAATGCAACTCTGAGCTCCGCAACCGTTGTTGGGACCGGATTTCTTCTAAATCTCTTTTTAGGTTGTCCCACACCTGTTCTATCGGATTGAGGTTCGGGCTACGTGCTGGCCAATCCACGGAATGAATCTCAACCTGAGTAAAGTATTGCTCAACTTGTCTCGCTGCGTGCGGACGAGCATTATCCTGCTTCAGAATGAAGTTTTCGCATAAAAATCCGCTAAAAGGTACCACATGAGGGTCCAACATCTCCGTTACATAGCGATGTAATGTTAAACCACGGTTACCACGGCCATTTGAGTCTGCGTCAATAAACACAAGTTCCGTTAGAGCATCGAGCGATATGCCGCCCCAAACCATACAAGACCCGCCTCCAAATGGAACCCTCTCCTCAATGCAATTTTAAGCATATCGCTCTTCTCGTCTACGGTAGACTAGTATGCGACTATCAGCACCGTACAAACAAGTCCTACACTCAATATGGAAGCCCATTACTCTTCAGTCCAATTTAAGTGTTCACGAGCAAACCTTAGTCGAGCTTGCCTGTGATCTGCAGACAATTTTGGTCCATTTGCGGATCTGGAAGGTTCCTTCTTCTTATGGTGCGTGCACTAACTGCTACGTAACGTACCTGGTGGAGCTCATTTTTAATGCTTATAGACGTTAAAAACCGATTTCGCAAGGAAGTTGTCACAATAAACCTGTCGTCACGAGACGTTGTCATCAGAGTTCTACCGGTTCCAGACCTTGCTGCACTAGAGCAACAATTTGTGCGGCTTTTTCGGACGAAACGTCCATAGTCGTGAGAGAAAAACGTGTTTAAAATGAAAACACTAGCAATTAAACAATTAGTAACGATAATTCAACATGTAACAAAACCATCAATCACAACATAGTAACAACGAGTTAATCTTAAGTAAATTGACAAGATTTCATCTATAGAATATTTTCTTTCCTTTGTGACTTGATTTTGTTTTTGTGTTTAAAAATTAGCCTTTATTTTCCAATAGCAATAAATGTAAAAAGTTTGCATATTTCGTAATAAAATTGATTTAAATAAATTTGATTGAATGTGTTCTTGCACTACGATGCAGTTTATGTGTCCGCCAGTGTATTGTGTAGTGTACAAAAGTACACAAAGTACCTACATAGAGTGTCACAATACAATACATCATCATATCATTTCCATAGAAAACCAAAGATTGCCGCGGGCCATTGGCAAGGTGGTTTTAATTTAATTAGTATTATATCTAGCAATTTCCCGCGAAAGCATGCGTAATAAGCATGCATATGTGTGCACTCACACATTTGCTTGCAGGTTGTGGATATTTTTGCGGGTTATTGCGAGATACTTACTTACTTACTACGATGGCTCAGCTACCCAAAGTGGATCTTGGCCTCCGACACGAGTTTGCGCCACTTGTCGCGGTCTTGCGCAGTTTCTTGCCACTCTGTGACTTGAAGATCGCGCAGGTCCGACTCCACGACATCTAGCCATCGGTACCGTGGACGGCCGACAGGTCAGGTCGATGCTAGATATAATATTAATTAAATTGTATGCTATGGATTTCTGCAATGTAACGCCTGATTCTATTAACGTGGTTTTACTGTACTTGAATATTAGCAATTATGTATGAGTTATTATTTTCATATCACTACGTATCTTGATGTTTGTGATGTTGAAATTAGTTTTAATAATTTAAATACATATCCTTGATAAACTATAAAAATGATAATTAGTTTTAATTTTTTTAATTATCAAATATTTGTTTCGGAAGTCAACAATTTTAATTAGTTTACCGCCTTTTTTTACTACTAACTTCATCAACAACATCAATATTACTTTTTTTTAAAAGTAATATTGATGATTGTCGAAAATTTATTAAACATCTTCAAATGAAACTTTTCTTAGATGTTTTATGCTTGTCATTGGAAAACTAAATATTAGCCTTTTAGAAGAAGTTTTATATTTTTACAAAAAATAATCTGTTAACATATAACTAATAATTGTAATTGTTGTCTCCGTAAAGAACTGAATCATTTAGTTGTAAGTGTATATTGAAAATATTTTAGAATGGGGGCTAAATATATAAAAATGGTGTATTGTATATATGGAAGATTATATTAAATAGAGTCTTGAAGCTATCGAATAGTATGCTTTGCTATGGTGTAATGTAGAATAGAAATACAATACTCTGTGGCTCAGTGGTTAGCGCGTCCGTGGGTTCGAATCCCGCTGAAGGCACAAAAAGTTTTTCTGTGTTCCTGGGTCTTATAGTATAGAAGTATTATTTAGATTATGTTTCCCTTTAAAACACATATTAATATAATATGTGATACAAGTTCTTCGGATAATTAGTACAGGACCAGATTGACGTGGTGTGGAAGCGTCCACAGATATTACATACATACTTCGTCATAGGGGAGCCCTAGTCTGTATAATAGGTAGGGATTTAGATGAGGGTCTTCTAAAGATAAATGGTAAGTGAAGCCGATAGGAATGCAGTTATGTGCAATAAATATTTGTCACATCAAAACTTACAAGATTCTAGGCGAAGTGGTTACTCGTATTAAATGCACCTATAAAAATTGTTTATAGTCTTATCCACTCATGTAATGGATAGCCTAATAGTAAAAAAAATATTTTTGAGATTTACAATTGAATGAGTTGCCGTTCGACCTGACTTAATGTCGATTCACAGCGCCGATGAATCGCGCGCACGCACACGTACTAGCGGGTAAATACTTCAACCAAGTCTACAGTCAACGCGGCCACTTCCTTTGTTTTAACTATTTCGAGGCGTCCTAGTGCAAAGGAACACGTTTAGAAACTGGTCGAGGGGGAACTTTGCCGATATTGTACAGTCGCAAACAGATCCGGTGCCCCACCTTATAACATAGATGTAAGGTCGAAAAGTATAAAAAATGTTTATTTGGAAGACTTGTAGAAATTTATAACACCAATTTATACATTTAGATTATTCTTCAACCACTAGCCGACAGCTAGTCGTTTTTCTAGATGAATCTTATCTGAAAAACAATTTCATGTATTAGATTTACACGTAGTTAAGACGGGTTGGAAAATATAGTAACTACTTATTCAAGTTGAATTTTGTTTTCCTAGTTTCACGATTGTAAATTCCATAATAACTAAGGAGTAAAATGTCTATACAATAAATATTGCTATTTTATTTACTGTCATTACATAAGCATAATATAATGTTTTACGATTTTATACCTACTAGATGTTATCTGCGACTTCGTACGTGCGAAAAGGAATTGCGGGAACCGTTCATTTTGTTGCAGTTATCAGTGCAGTACCGTACAGTAGTTATTGCGTGGAAGAGTTACAAACATCCACTCAAATCAAACTTTAATGTTTATAATATTAGTATGGATAGTAAAGATTGGTATGAGTAAAAAGTATTTAAAGATTTATGTAAAATATGTAGTATTTCCCCTATTCGTTCTTATGAAATTTAGTCTTTAAAGGAATGTTACCCAAATGATGAATACGGTTTTTCACACTTTTGTTAACCTCATCAACGACAGTAGTGTATTGTTATATGTTGATGTATTTGCAAGAAATTCATGTCATAAAAGATATTACACCATATAATGTACACAGATCATTAAAAATTGTATGTTTAATAAAATGGAAAATGTTAAATTGTTTGATTTTCTCAGTGGACAAGTCTCATGTATCATCTGAATATGTAAACCTTACAAATAAATTATTTTAAACTGACTACAAATAGAAAAAAACATATTATGTGTATTATATAGTTCAAGTTTCGTAAAATCACTTAAAAATACTCGTGTAGTAGTGATATTATTTATTAATTAAATAAAACACATATTAATATACAATAATTAGAATGTTAACTAAATTCACTAATGTCATAGGCATTTAACATTAATTTAAATAAATATTGTCATTGAGAGTTAAGACAAAGTGAAACTATGATATAAATTACATAAGAAATTAAGAGTAACACGGGTGTAAACATGTAAATAAAAACTAAAATAAAAGAAGTAAAAGGTCACATTCATTCAAAATGGGAATATGGAAGTTACCTAGAAACGCCACTTTCTGAGGTTTGTGGTCAACGTTAATTGCATGTTTTGTCCCTGTCGCTCGATATAAAGTAAGCAGCGACAAAACCTTCGAATAAGCCATCCGACGCTTTTTGGGCCATCGTGAAACAGGCCATTAGAATATTCTCGTTTTGACAAACGCGTTACAGTGGCGTCACTACTAAGACACCCGGAGAGAGGCACGCGTTAGTGGGTCAATTTAAAAAAACATTATTTCCACCCTTTAAAGCAAAATGTATAAAAATCAATTATCTTTAACACATAAAACTTTACCGATAAGTATTAGTGGGTTGTATTATTCCAAAGCTTAAAAACAAGTGCGTAGTATAATCGTTTCTAGTTATTTTTTTCAATCCAAAGTAAATGAACATTTATCACAATAATACTGATTCACAAAACAGTAAAATATAATTTTACTGACCAAATTGAAAAAGTAAATTATCATTTACTTATTACGTAACATTTAATAGACGACGAAGGTACATTCAGGGAATACAATGAAGAAAAAAACCTAGAGTACATTCGACTTTGTTTTTGTCCAATTAGTATTATACAAAGAGAATGTTAACCGAATCTTCATATCAATAAAGTTGATGAAAGAGTATAAACAAACTTTATATACTTATTATCTTAAATCACATTTAAAACAGAGTTATGTAAAATTGAAATCATCACTACAATAATAAAATATTGAGCATTACTTGTTATAGATTATTACATTTAGACAAAAATGCTATTCACCGATATTTAGGAACATTTTAACAATGATGAACTCATGAATTATGTTATACTATGTTCAGATCCAATTCATTGTAAACAAGTCAAAACACTTATTTACAGTGCAATAAAGAAATACAATGACACATTGATTTGGTTCAATTTACATATTTGGGCTTACAAAAATTAATTTTATCTGAACAGAGTATTATAGTTATCACTAATGCCAAAATTTCGGTGAAAATAATTCTTATGGTAAGACTAAACCGTATGCGAATGATTCTCAGTTGATGTTTTTCGGTGAAAAGCGTGAAAAATGCCGCTTACACTAAGTCACAATTGTATATCATAATATCATATATCGACACGTAGTCTTCAAATTACAATATAACAAACATAAAATTATACTTGTGAACTGTATTACATTTATCTATAAGCGCTTACATTAGAAAAGCACTATATTACAAATATAAATATTTATTTGGTTGTAACAAAAAACATTTTAATATATTTGGTCGAGTGCGGTTGTCTTCTATATTTTTGGTATTGTATTAGGAAAATTATATGCAATTTAATATTTACTTCATTCAGTGTTAAATATATTAGAATTCCAAAATAGATTTATAATATTTTTGAGCATAAAACCAAAATATAAATTAAAATTCATTACGTCTGAATATTTGAAAATAGGACGGAATCCAAATCAATTTATACTGTGCAACTGAATTTTGTCAACCGTCGGCATAAGCGTAAGTGGCATTATAAAAGCCATTAAAACATATTCATAGTACATTAATATTGAAGCCTTAAAAATATTATAACATACATTAGCCTGATATCTGCAGTGAACTAAATGTCATAATCATAACCTCCTGCTTACTGGAAGTTGGTTAAAAAGCCACAATACACTGCGAAGACCATCTTGTATTGGTAAAGTAAAAGCAGTAAGATCCGCGTGCGAATAGCTGAGATCAGTATCAATTCAATTGCGTCGAATTTGTTATAACATTTATCTAATTTATTATTAAATTCGCTAGTTCGTCCAGCATTTCCAGACGTGATATGGAAACTTAACCTAGTTTAGTTAGCATAGAGACGAGGCAGTCAATGTTATGTAAACGCCTTATCATGCATCAAATTCAAGTCTATACCCCGTGAGGTCTTCATGATGTCTGCTTGCTATTCAAATTGTACAAATCGTCACTGGGACTAGTATGTATACGCAATATTCATTGACAAGTATTCAAAACGTCCAATATTTGATATACTTATCAATGACAACATATGTCATAGAAACTTTGGTATACAACATACTAGTATTTATGACTGCACTTTGTACGAGGAAACGCAAGAAACGACTATGCACCTTTGAACGTCGATTTTTGCGTTGCGGTTGTGGGCTCGCCCTTTAAATAAACCAATACAACCAAAAATATGGTTTTATTTTGTGTTGGAACTTTTTATGATTTCTGATATTTATAAGAAAAGTATATAGGTGGAGGAATTAAAACACGTGATTCTTGGTAGGGACGTAGTTGGACTATAATTATATATACCTTTGCTCAATAAAATTTTTGCCCCTTTTAGGTTGTCATTTCTCACTAACTACGCCACTGACTGTAGACGGCTCCGCGTGATAATATTTCTAAGTCACTTTATATATTATATTAATATCAGTCAGATTATGTCATAATATTTAATATTTAAATCGTTAAGTGACTTGTTGGTTGGTGGATTTTTTATAAAATTAATACAATGTTAACGTTTTGTACTAGAAATCATAATTTTGCCATCGAAACTATTGTCTTTTAATGAAAACAACAGTTAAAGATACTTAAATAGTTCATAGATTTGTTCGTAATATGAAAAGTTCTTTATATATTGTAAGTACATAATTTGATCTAGGGGACCATTCTCCTAATTATTATCGGCTAAATCTCGTTTGCATTTTCAGGCTGGCCCGCTGCGCGCGCGATATTTGATGCATTTACGAATGAGTCAGCGCGTTGACCGAACCGAGATTATATCGAAATTAGTTAAGAGAATTGGGCTTCTGGGCCTCATCACATATCACCAGGCGGGGTCTAAATATTTGCTTAAAATATCACGTGGTTAATGGACGACCCCCAAGTCTTTGCTCGCCAGGATTTGCCAAATCGTCATTGGTCTATAATCTCGATTTAAACATTGCACTATATTCGCGTATTTTCTAATAATAATAATAAATACAGTATTAACAATAAAAACGATTTCATTATTAAAATGTTATATCCGTGTAGAGTCATATCAGGTAGTTTTTTTTAAATATTAATAATTACCTTATTACACCAATCGCTTATTTCACGACTATTAAATAAATACTTTTAAACCAATACAGTAGCATCCATATATTTTCCGCTTCAATGGTAACTGGTGCTTAAAATACAAACTGCCTTCTAAGTTGCCTGTGTAGGCATTAAAAACAATGGCCGTAGATTAAAGAAGCCTTTTACTTTAGTACATTCAAAGCATAGGAATGTTTACGCACCATATGTAAAGTGAGGGTGGGTCCGCCACCAGTAATTGGTTCGCGATTTTGTTCTGCAAATGATTGGCCTCGCATGCGCGCGAATTCCTTATGTCGTGTCGCGCCGCGTCTTTACATAATGACGTTGAACGTAGTTATAAGGACACGACAGGCATTGTCCCTTGAAAGATGTAGCGTGGTAGAGCCCCGAATTTTATTGATGTGAATTTAAATGTCAACAAGTCCTTTTGGTGTTTTTTTTCAGGCTGTTAATACATTGCGATAAGATAAAAGAAGCTTTAGTGCGTCCTATGCTCGAGACTGTTACAGAAAATTTAATCTACTTTGGCCACAGATGACAGAAGTTCGGCACCAGCGACCATCGCGCGCGGGGCTATTTGCGCCGAGCCCGGAGCGCGCGGGCTCTGCATCAGACAAACTCCTGGTGCTGCAGAGCAACAGACACCTTGTATAGGCTCTCCATCATGAACGACAGGTTCTGGGATAGTTCGTTGACGGGCCGAGTGATCGCCACCATGTCTGTAAAAAAAGTTAAATAGGCATTTATAAAATAAAAAACTGGCTTTAGCACGCGGTCTTCGAGCCTTTTTGTTTAAAAAGATAGTTTTGGAAAATATACGTATAAAATAAGTAATGGCATTACAAGTACAGCGAGTTGATTGTCTCGATGGAACATTTTATACAAACTTAAAAATCACTATTTGGCTCTAATAATAATAATGTCTCAAAATTTGTGTCACTTTTACTAAGATCATGTTAGGTTTATTAAAATTGTCTGACGCTGGGCTACCATTATCATTAAATTTTGGGAACCTTGTTTATACATAAGACATTATCTAGCTACAATACCTGGATGCGCTTGAGCAAGACCCTTGCAGTAGACGTGCAGTAGACTGGTCACGTCGTCCTCCGGCAACTCTCCTCGCTCCAGGATTCGCTCCGCATTTCTGTCCCGCACTAGCGATAGTGCTGCGCCCCAACTGGAGGACGACAAGAGAAAGGACATTGAAAATGTAGAATATTTTTTATACACTATTCTGTAGATTGTGTTTATTTTTTTGTTACTACAGCAGGAGAAATTCAGATCAAGTTCGAATTTTTTTTTTCGGATAATGCATGTGAAAGTGTGTGTAAGAACACAGCGTCGCTTTATCACAGCGCACACGCTCATGATCGCCGCGCGCACGTTCATCGTGCCATCAACATCATCATCGCGCCGCACTCTATGCCTGCACGTGTGTGTGACACTCACCGCTGGCGGTGCATCAGCTGCAGCAGCCTGGCGTCGTCATGCGGCTGCGGCGAATGCGGCGAGTGCTCCGCCCAGTCCGCAGCGTGAACACACAGCGCCGCGCGTACGCTCATCACCGCAGAACTCATCTCTACGCCCTGAAGGAATAGAAGAAATGTCAATAAATCCTAATTATTATCTTTCTATATTTTATCATCGAAGTGACAAAATGTTCGCCTCAGAATGAACCAAATCACTTTGAACATTAAAAGTAATTTTAAGAATTAAATCCTTACCCTATTATCTAACGCCGCATGGTACACAGCGACCACCATTTTGTTGTTCGTCTCCAATAGTAGCAGTAGCTGGAAGATCAGCTTGTACAGACAGCGACCCGTCTCGTCCGCGCTGCGAGACAACTCCAGAGTCTGTTAACAAAACATACTTATTAGATAGTAAATTGTAAAGAAAGGTAAGAAAGAAAAAAATTTAAGTAATAAATATGCAACGTTTAGGATAAAATTAAAAACGACTAAGAAATATTCTACTTCTTCAGAACTAACTTTATGTCGTAGATTATAAATAATGAACGCTTAGATGTTTACAACATTGGGAAGAAAGTGCGCAGTCCGCCAGTATATTTGACAATAAGGTGGTGATGATGATATTTTACCTCTAGCGCGTGCTCGCGTCTGTCGAAGTACGTCTCCAGGTGTTCGTTGATCTCTAGCGCGGCGTATTTGACCGCGTCTCGTACTCGCGCGCAGTCCGCCGCGGCGGGCCCCGCCCACAACAATGGCGGCTCTTCGCCCGCTAGACGGTCTAATACTGCGCCTAACTCTCCCGCACCGCCGCCCGCGCCGGATAGTAGAGCGCCTTCACCGCATACGGATATTGTTTTAGATGACACTTCCTGATGAAAAACGTAAAGACATTTAAACTGTGGGTATGAAATGAGAAGCAAAGTTTTTAGTGGCACATACTATGAGATTTTTAGCTATTATTATATTAATTATATTAATTAATTATTATATTAATTATTAATATATTAATTGGTTTTATGGCATTTGCTGATATAATATTATAACTTTATAACTTTATAGAAATTAATTAATTTTCGAAAACTAACTTATTATTCTCAAGTTGCAAGTATTGAGCTTGATTTAAAAAGCAGGCAAAATGGTTGCTATATCGCTGTATGTGATAACTGATCGGAAATCATATTTTAAACAACAGTCAGTGTAAGTCACCTTCAAAACCGTATGTAGTCTATGCACCAACGCCATCGGCGGTAAATGCGCGGGCCTCAGCAGCGCCGCGACGGACGCGCGCCATGCGTCCCGCATCCCGCCGCTCACGGCGCTCGGGACAGGCGTGACGTCACCGCGGTCCGCTGTCACACAGATTGTACGTCAAAATGGCATTCAAAAACAAAATGGCTTATTGATTGTGTGACATAATAAATGCCAAATATAGTTTTAATTGCTTTAAAAGAATAATATTTTAAATGTTAAAAGTGCCGGCAACATTAAATGTAAAATTGCATTAAAAATGAATGTCACAACGGTGTAGTTGTTACAGACTTCAAACCTTTACAATAGGAATGTTGCCTAAAATTATTAACAATCTAGAACCCATTTTCGTATATCTTAAAAAATAACAAAGATTCAAACAATTTAAATTTACAATATGAAAGAGAGCGATACATCGGCCTGTGACGTCACGAGTTGCAACTTGTACACGCCATATATTTGTCATTACAAAATGTATGGTGTTTACAACTTGTGACGTAACAATTCGTTAGAGTTAGATATATTCGTAACGAGAAAGAGATGGGCAATATTTTTATTTGCTCATAATTTTTAATCGCGTCAATCTAAATACCTATTTCTTTTAGATTTATGTATCTTTAAGTAACAATTTTAAAATTTAATCTATAAAAATGTGATATTCCACACTACGCAACATCCCAATAGGATAATTTTACCTTTAACAAGTTATTAGTTATAGAAAATACACCCACCTTCGGGTTCCCCACTCGACGCGCTCGATATAGAGTGCGCGCGTATACGCAGCGCGAGTTCGTGTGCGTTGTCACCGTCACCGCTTTCCCTGGTGGCCGGGGTGTCCTCCCAGCCCGCCTCTTCGTCCGACGAGTCCTCGTGACCCAACTTAATATCAAAGAAAATATTAAAAAAAACATTACGTTTATATTGTGAGAAATATATACTATAGTTAATTCCGTTAAGTTTGCAGTGAGCCACTTACACACACTTCAATTGGTGATGTGCACACGGCTTATGCGTCATTGGTCGATTTTGACATTTGCACTGATGGCTCACTGCAAATTTAACGCGACTGAACTATAATACTACGAAGTGATAGATGTATAGGCTGTTACATAGCACGTTGTAACTTGAAACAACATTTTTTTTTCTATTCCAAAATTTATATTTTGCTGGAAAAGGAAATATTATAGATACTATTACTGGAAAAAAAATACAGGTTATGTAGGGCATATTTCATCCTACTATACTTCGTGCGTCGTACGATGATATGGGTGACAGTTCTTATATTCCTTGCTACGCAAACTTCTTACAAGGAAACAAAAAAAGCAAACGAAATAAATTATATTCCATTGACAAAAAATAATATTTTCTTTAATTATTAATGAAACTGATATTATTCTTATTATTAACTCTGATATCTTATAATAACTGTGAAATATAAATATGAAATTAAATTAAGAAAATATGTCATAAATTGGCAGATGCATGGAACGGAACTTCTGTCAATAGAGATTGACACTGTTGAATCGACATCAAATCGATGAATAGGAGCGGCCATCTTGTGATCGTATTGCAACTCGGAAATGTCAGTACGAGTGCATCTGCCTTGTATGCGATTTGTGTTTTCGTTGCGTCTGCTTTGAGTTTTTGTTGATTTTGACTTTTGTTATTGTTTTTTGTTGAGTTTTTTGTCATTGTTTTTGTTTCCGATTCCGAAACGAGCTCGCAATCTTCGAGTTCCGACTGCAGTGAATAAGAAAATAAACGATTTGAATAGTTTTTATTCTTTTATTATTATTTATTTACAAATTACCCGTTCCTTAGCAATTTAATTCACAAATCTAAAATCGATAATTCCGATTTCATTTGCTTTACGAACTAATTCGATATTTTAAACAATCGATTAATTTTCGTTAGGTAACTTCACTACGATTGTCAATTATTATCTGTCACGCATATCTTCTTAGGACGCATATAGTATAATAACTCACTCACCGGTTTGAGATGATGATGATGATCATGGTCGTGCGGGCGCGAGCGGTGCGGCGGTGGGCTGCGCTCCGCTATTATGCCATCCTCCTTTTCTTCACTCAGCAACCGTCGACGGACACCCCAGTTGAAATTGTCTGAACTTTCACCCTAAAAAATATATACATATTATGGATTGCTTCATTTTAAGAGTCACAAGATGCATTATATTATAAAAGTACCGAGATACCGTTTTATTTTAAAGCTGATGTTGCTGTTTTTGTCAATCCTGCGTTTTTATTAATTACTAAACAAAACACACTACTTATGCATGCGTTTCATGGACATACTTATTGGTTAAAATATAGCCTATAAGTCCAACTTGTGCAGATCCCATGTCCCCTTTTAAGATTTTAACCGTTAAAGTCTTAAATGGGATTTTAGTACGAAAATGTTCGGAGATTAACTAATATATGGTCCCCTTATACATAAAAGTAAATAAAGATTGTTATATACCTCAATGCTCTCGCTCTCGTACTCCAAGAAGTCAAAGTCTTTGAACACGCCAAAGTGGTCATTCGTGGGGGCGCCACCTGACAGCTCGTTGCCCGGAGTACCAGAGACCTCCTCTAGAGAAGACGCCATTGACGATTCCCTCTCTAGCAGCTCGGAGCTTTGGCTGAATATCACCTGAAGAGGTTCATTGAGGAAAAAAAATTAACACGTGAATAGTACTTAAAATTTTACATCAAACTCCAAAAATATGCGTTGAAGAATGTAGATATCTTTTTGTACCCGTTTGATAGTCTTTTGTGCTGTGCAAATGATAGTGTTGGTTATATATTATACACAGGTTAATATCCTTTTTCAAACTGTGCAAGTGTATATGTAACACCAATTGTGCTTTTTTTAGAATTGTGCTGAATCCATTTTGAAAATATCTGCCAATTGTTTCTGCCTTATGGGTAGTCATACACCATATTTCAGATCGTCCAATCGAAATGACACTGCCGATTGGATCAGTTAGAACTGACCGTATAAAGGCGTGGATTGGCATGACAGTTATACGCTGGTGGTGTGTATGGACGAACTGCAGATTACATCAAGACTGCAGCATCATGCCGATTGGACGATAGGAGGTATGGTGTATAGCCACTCTATCAGTGCCAATTTTGTGCTGTCTATTTCTGAAGGCGTTTTTGGAAAGGTCTCGTTATAAATTGTGGAACGAGTGTAGATATTTACTTTAATAGACCAATTTTGATAGTGAAATAAACTAATCAGGTGTTTTTGTGACTGATATTTCTGTACAATCTATAGTCGACTTGTTGTAGTGAAGTTAGCTTTAAATACATAAGCAATACTGTGCTCTTGTTAGTATGTTTCTATCATTAGTCTAGCTCTTGCTTGTACCTGTGCTACCAACAACTTAAAGATAATTATTATTTTCGATTATAATCTCGATTCTTGTTAATATTTTTTTAGATTATATTATTCTCGATCATATTCTTATCGATTATAATCAATAATAATTCGACGAAGAAGACGAATTTTCATATAGCAATACAATAATTTAGATAAGAGTCAGCTCACACTGAAACAAGAAAATACGCGGCGGTGTATATTTAAAAAGTGATTAAAAATTGAACTTTATTCAGTACAAAAGAAGATACATGTTTCATTTTAGGAGCGGCGCCGCGCTATGCAGAGCGGTCTAGTTCGACATTCGTATATTAAGCTTCTTATGTACAGAATAAAGGTAATTTTTTATCGGTATCTTAAAAATGCAGCGCCGCGTCGTCTCGTTTCGTTGTAAACTGACGCTAACACTGACATGACATTGAGAAAGTCAAGGAGAGAAATAGCCAGTTTAAGGTTTAAGTCACTATAAACAAGAAGTTTCAACATAGATACATATTTCTAGTTGGAAGAAAATGAAACATTTAACACATTCCAGACCTGTAATCATTTAAAGACATCCAAACCATTTGACTCACATTTAACTGCAGCCATGAAGGATTAATAATCTCGGTCATATGCCGTCATTTAGAATAGCCATTCTTTACTTAAATTTAAAATTATACATATTATACCAAACTAGCTTTGAACTATAAAGTTTATTAAAAAACCAATAGCGAAAGGTTTTATCTTTATTTTGCTTAACACAGAAAATCTCAAAGAAATCGGTTTAGTTGTTTTTATTCTTAACTGGCTGACCAGAGCTTCAGTCGCCAGTTCTTTGAGTGTTTAACATTTTTACTGGTGATGAAATTATAAGTGTGGTTCGGTTAGTTATGATTTATAGTTCGGTGCTTTGATTTATCTTATAACTGCCAAAAATAGAGTTTCATATCTTCACTTTATATACATGTATGTATTTGCATGCCAATTTACCTATATAATAAAAAAAGCAAATGTGTGCGTGTTACATTTCGAAAATTTCAATTTCGTCAACATCTGCTGCGTGCAGAGCTGACCGTACGAGTTAATACGACCAATGACTATATTTACTTAATCATACATACTTACATCCAAATTATGTGAAACAAAAAAAGTCTTATATTTTAAACACTTGAGACGATAACAAAAATGTGGCTTTCTATTGATAAAAGGATTTTCAAAATCGGTTCAGTAGATCCGGAGATTACCCTCTACAACCTCAAAATTTTGTTATCTCTTTTAAATAGAAGTTTAGATAGCGAATGGTTTTATCTTTATTTTGCTTAATGTTAACCATGTGAAATCTCAAAGAAGTCAGTTTATTTGTTTTTATTGGTAATAAAAAATGGCTTCCGAGTCAAAATGACGGCACTTACTAACATCTAAGTTCAAAGCCTATTACAATAGCACAATGAAAGATCCATTATGAATGACATAGCACACCGAAGCGCTAAAGCAATGACGCTATGACCTAAAACTGGTATTTGGCAACAAGTTTATCTAGGGGAAGAATAATAAACAGGCTTTGAAGCATTACAATTACTTGTTTATTTATAAAAAATGTGTATTTACTAATAATGCTTTAAAAATTGAACCTGACATATATCTGATATTATTATATTTATACGTGAAAAGAAAAATATTCAATTTAGTTTTACGAAAATTGTGCAACCGAAAGTACATATATGAAATTTGGCCTGTAAATAAAAGTTTATGTGGAGGATGGTGTGTAGAAAGCTAATAATTTTTAAATAAGACTTAGAAATACATAAAATTATAAAAATAACAACCACACACACCCACTACCTCAGAGTATTTACACACACTACTGTGCGTTTGATAGATACAATTTTGTTACACGTTGACGTCTGTAAATCGGTCACAACATTAACTTTTTTTTTATCTGTAAGAGGCAAAAGGAACACACTTAACAATGGCCTTTTCGATTAACCCTATATTTAAACTATGATCCAGCTAAAAAGGTTCACAAACCATTGACAAGATTATATCTAATCATCTATCACAATAATACCAGTTAAAATGTGATAATTGGCATACTATAACCTCGGTACTATCTGCAATGAATTAGTATTCTATATAGAATACAGCGTGTTTCTCGGTACAATCTGCAATGAATTAGTATTCTATATAGAATACAGCGTGTTTAGTGCAGAAGCGTTAATACATATTTTTACCTTAGAACATAAAGTGGTAATTAAATCGTCCTATACGCAGCGATGGGTAGAAATTGGCTTATTATTTGTCTGTATGTAAACATATACTTCGGCGGTCACTAACACACATCATGCTCTGTACAATATACCACTATGAAATCATCGATATTGGAATTTAAACTTTACTACAATAATAATAAAAGTTGCTTACAGATGGGCTCTTGGGCAGGCCCACGCGCTGGCCACACGTCGTTAGTAGGTTGACTAGACATTCACGAACGCGACTCTGTAGAAAACAAAGAAATGTTATATTTTACTAACTAGGTGTAAGCCGGGAATTTACTCATGAATACAGATAGCACAAGTGTAATTAAAATTGTATTGTCTCCAAGCATTATCTAGTAAACAACATTAGTGTACAATGTGCATTGCATCTTGGTAACACACCGTCGAAATGGAGGACAACGTCTATAGTCTACACGCGTTAAGACAGTGAAATATAAAAAAAAAAATAGACCAATGACTCATAAACCTTGGTCACATAGCATTTAGTAAGCATTTTGACATAAAATGTACGCGTCACATTTACTGCATTCTTAACGCGAATAAACTACAGCATAATAACATACCTGCGACATCCAAGGTCTCTTCCAGCCCGACGCGAGCGCATCAGCTGGTGAGAGCGACAGCGAGCGGCGCGGCGACGCGGCGTGCGCGTGAGCAACACTCGGCTCGGGACCCACCACGGTCGACGCTGAGCCGGAGGTAGACGAGCCTGGGGGTGATGATGATGAATACATAAAGTTCTCTTCCTCTGGGAAACACATTGACTCATCTAATTAGGATTTTCAAGCTTGTGCTATCCGGTAGTAGAAACATAGTTGAAAATCGACGTTTACAGTATTTGAGACCACTTTCGCCACCAGACGGCACCTTGCACGCGTCAGGTCCAAATCGGTTTCAAATAACATAACCTTGAAACACCCTCAGTATATTTAACGCGTACCGCTTCTCAGTGAAATAATTATATTATGACATTGTTAAAATGACACGTGACCGAAGAAAATGTTGTATAGTAATGTATAATGCTATATTCTATTTACCTTTATCTGTAGTAGCCGAGGAGGCATTCGACAAAGAAGATGGTCCGGTAGTGGGTTGACTGCCGGCACCTGCTTTGGTCAAATACTTGCGTCCGATCACTGGGGTTTGTGATAGGTCGAAGGTAAAATCCATTGTGCGACCAGGTAGCTCCTATAAATAAAATGAAAATTGTATTCGAGTAAAATATGAGTGATACAATTAAAACATACACTCTACCCAAATTTGTTACAGTGTAATAATTTGTGGGAAGAGTGGATGCCCCATAGGGAGATCTCCGACCGAGCAAGGAGGTATGCTCGGTCATTGAGGTCGGTATTTGTGGGAAGAGTGGATGCCCCATAGGGAGATCTCCGACCGAGCGAGGAGGTATGCTCGGTCATTGAGGTCGGTATTTGTGGGAAGAGTGGATGCCCCATAGGGAGATCTCCGACCGAGCGAGGAGGTATGCTCGGTCATTGAGGTCGGTATTTGTGGGAAGAGTGGATGCCCCATAGGGAGATCTCCGACCGAGCGAGGAGGTATGCTCGGTCATTGAGGTCGGTATTTGTGGGAAGAGTGGATGCCCCATAGGGAGATCTCCGACCGAGCGAGGTGGTATGCTCGGTCATTGAGTTCGGTATTTGAGGCGAGAAGTAAACGGTAGTTTATTGTGGAAATAGGATCAATCTTTAATTAAAATTGATTTTGTAATGCCTGTGGATTTCTTTGATAAACAGACTAGACAACATATTTTGATTATCACTTGTATACCCGACTAGGCGTTTTTCAGTCTGTCTTCTTAGGGTCAGTTCACACCGAAGCGATAAGCGACGATCACTATTCAAAATTGAACTTCATTCCCTACACAAACAAATACATGTTTTATACGACATTAATCATACCTGCACATGCGCCGAGTAGCGTGGTGCAACTTGACATTCGAACTCTGCCAATGAATTAATAAAGTTCAATTTTGAATAGCTATCTTAAAAATGCAGGGCCGCGTCGCGTATCGTTTTCTTTCAGTGTGAATTAACCCTTATATTTGCTGCCGTCTTAATGCTAGCACAATAACATATCTGCAATCAAATTACCTTCTTCCCGTGCGTTTCGGCGTCAAGTACGGAGGAGGCGTGGTCCCAGTGCGGCGGCACGACCAGCGTGGAGCACCGCGTCACCACCAGCTTGAGTATCTTCATCGCCTCCTTGTAGTTACTACCTTCTTGCTGTATAACAATAGAAAACCATTCATACAGAGCGTCGAAATGTGATTAAAACATAAGCCTGACACAGCGTCATATTTTCAGTAGTCAATGGGTAAAAAATAAATAAAAAACGATTGCACTTTTCTTTAGTCTTATTTTACTTTCGAATTTCTGAAACACAAATGTCAAATAAAACTGTCAAATAAAACAAAAAAAAAACGCCTATACGAAACTGTACATACAGCGATTTGATACACTTCAACTGAGCGTGTGTCTAGATTTTTAGGATACTCAGGATTAATGACACTTACGTCAATAAACTTGGCGACAGCTCGCAACAGGTCGGCGTTGACGGGCTGCGCGGCGGGCGCGTTTAATTCCACATAGTACAGCATGCAGTGTAATATCGAGAGCACCGGCAGTTGGAGGTTCATCGAACCCTGTGAAAATAACAACCAAAGTTTAAATAAGCTGATAAATATATACCCCTAGATGAACAAGTAGACTATTTGTTAATCCAGAGTCCAAAATACTAACATACCAAATTTCATTAAAAACAGTTCAGCTGTTATTGGGTAATAGAGTAATAAACATTCATACATCCGTACGTACAAATTATCGCTTTTATAATATTATTAGTAAGGATTACCATTACAATTCACTATATAAAACGTCACTAGTTTAGATTCGCCTATAGACTTTACTATACAAAATGAAAGAGCGAGTTAGTAATATTATGTTGAATGTTTGATAACATTTACATTTTAGGCTTGTTAATAAATTAAATAGCGTTATGTATGCTATTTGCGTTAAAATTAAGGTCAATTCATACCGAAACGAAACGATATGCGACATGGCGCTGCTTTTCTAAGATAGCTATTCAAAATTGAACTTTATTCATTACACAAGAAGATTCACGTTTCATTGTAACAGTTAGAATGTAATGAGCATCTCGCTGCACAGCGCATGTGCAGTGTATGACCGATGTCATATGAAACGTGTATCTTTTTCTGACCCTTAATCGTAGTTGTGTTAAACAACCCTTAATTGCAATTGTGTTAAGAATATGCCTATTGAAATATTAACATAATATTTATGCGTAACTGAACAATCTTTACCCTTTCCAATACTTCGACAAGGAAAGCTAGCATTTGTAGTGAGAGATGCGAGTAAGTGTCCCACAGGTATTTCACCACACACTTGGTCCATTGGAAACTCTCCTTGCTGAATGTCCTACGTGAGTACAGTGTCATCACAGTGCCCAAGTTTTCCAACTTCTTGCTTTTCTCTGCCGTGAACTATGAATAAAAAATTATTTGTCAAAACTGTCACATATTAAAGAAGTATATAATACTTGGCGCTCAAAATATTATAAATAAATATGCTTACGTACCTGAGCGATGTGACACGCAGCTTTGACGCACAATTCGTTAGCATCTTCGTAGTGCAACAACATGTAGGGTAGGAGTGCTACCACGGTCATGGGGAAAGCAAGCGATTGTGTGGGGTCGATCACTGGTAGCTCCAAAAGTGGTATCATATCTACCAACACTCCCACTACTGGCTCGTAAGTGTTCGGATGGGTGCAACCCTAAAAGAAAACAAGTAAATAATTAAAGAATAAACCATATTGATTAAAAGACAATATGACTCCTGCAAGCCAACGCATGCCCAGTAGAAATTTGTGTCGTAGTGGAATAAATCCAGTGTCAATTGTGACGTCATAAACGTCATTTTGACGAATACAAACGTTTAACGTACCTTGAGCAACAGCGAAAGTGTTGCTCAAGGTACGTTAAATCTATTTATCCCTATCCAATCGCTCTTTAGCATCGGGCCGGTCTAAGAAGAGTCTCGCCATGACTCGTGCGAGCAAATGCACACCGAGTAGAAAATTGTGTCGTAGTGGAACAAAACCAGTGACAATTGTGACGTCATAAACGTCTTATTGTCAAATACAAACATACCTTAGGCAATACCGATGTAATATGTCCCTATTCGACCGCTCTTTAGCATTGGACCGGTCTAAGGGGTTTTTGCCACGACTCGTCGAAACTTGTCGTAGTAGAATAAATTCAGTGTCAATTGTGACGCCACAAACGTCATTTTATCTGATGCAAACGTCAAACGTACCTTTAGCAGCAGCGAGTGTAGTGACGGCGGGCTGTGCGTGCCGTGTGCTTGTGTCCTATCCAACCGCTCTCTAGCATCGGGCCGGTCTAGGGGTAGTCTCGCCATGACTCGTGCGAGCAAACGAACGCCCAATAGAAACTCGTGTTCGTAGTCAGATTCGAGTAGAGACGCGCCAACCCAGAATAATGTTGCCAGTATTGTGAGTTTGTCGTCCTATTACGAAAAAAAAAGTAAAATGTGTACTTATAGGAATATAAAATATTATATTTTTCAAGTCAAGTATCGATTAAAACCGGCTAAGTGCGAGTCGGACTCGCGTACGAAGGAAAATACTCCGTACAAAACGTAAATAAATGACGTTTGTTGTATGTGAGCCCTCCTTAAATATTTATTTTATTCTATTTTTAGTTGTTGTTATGCAACAGAAATACATCATCTGTGAAAATTTCAAATGTCTAACTATTACGGTTCACGGATAGACGGACGGACAGCGGAGTCTCAGTAATAGGGTCCCGTTTTTACCCTTTGGATACGGAACACTTTTAGGCACATGATGTGTTATAACAAACACATTATTCAGCCACCAAAAAACTTTTCGAACCACATATTACCAAATGACAAAGCTACATACCATTTAACATAATCTCATTTAGGCTACCAGATTTTTGCCTTCATAGTAATATAATTGGCAACCTCTTTTTCACAGTTAAAATACTAATAATATATAAAATTACCTGTGTAGCACTATCTCCCAGCAGTTTGAGTGACTGCGCCGATCTCGAACGACACAGATTCGAACACGCGCCCTTCTGCTCACTGCACGGTCTAGTCCTGTCAGCTGCAAGATAAGTAGCAGTGTTAGAAGTAAATGTAAACCGGATACAAGGACAATGGTTATGCATGAGAATTTACCCTTAAATATCAATATGATGTAGGTTTAATACCGTTTTTTGGCATGTACCAGTGAGATTCTTAGACGCTCAAACGGCGAGAGAAAAACGTAGTCGTAAAACATGGGTGTCCAAAATACTAAAAATTTGTGAAGGCACATCAACCTCCTAAGATTGATGAAAGACTTGTGCCCGAGAAATTAGTGATCCAGTGCTGCGCGTGTGGATACTGACGCAATATGTACAGTTCCCGTGGGATAGACAGATATGACAAGCTGCTAAACTCATACCGTGTGTGCTGCCGTGCTGCTGTTTTTCCCCGGCAGAGGGCGGCGCGTTATTCTTGCGCACGCAGTATGACACAGAGTAGCTGGTGCTGCGCGTGTGGTTACTGACGCAACCTACGCATACGCCTGGCGACCGTTTGCCTGGAGTAAATGTTTCATTCAAATAGGTATTTAATAGGCTTAGAGACAGATTAAGGGTAGGAAATTTTTGGGGCTTTTTTGTGTACTCAAATGTATATATGCACATTTTGCATATACACGCACTTAATCACCCAAAAAGCATAAGGAGAAACCACTAGACCTCGTTGCGGTTAGCCTAAACTAAAGAGAACAATCTTTTACTCATTTCGTACACGCACGATACATGCGTAAACGCACATAAAACTTTCAGTTACCTGCAGCATAAGCGTTGCCGTTCGGCTGGCCAGTCACACCTTCCTTATTATTCAGATTGGGCGTCGACTTGAATATGTCCCTCATGTAGTCGAGTGGTCGGAAGTTCGATTCTAGTGAGTCGACTGCCGCTTCCAGAGTGAGTAGTAGTTCTGTGACGTAGCCTTGCATGTCCTCTCCCTGCTCTGCCACAGTCTCGACTAAACGAGACAAAATGTCCGACACCATGCGACCGGTCATCGCGACACGGATAAAGCGGAACACCTGTCAGAAAAAGATAAACATTTTAATTTATAATCGGGATATAAATTCTGTACAACCCTTACGTGTGTGACTTGTGAGATATTTACCTGCAGCGAGCGGCCGGCGTAGTGTCGCGAGGGGCAGGACAGGCCCAGCTGCAGCGCGGTCTGCGCCCACCGTTCCGAGATAAGCGCGTGCGGTAGCGACTCGCGGAATATGCGCAGAACATGTCGCACTAGCGTCGCCATCTGTTGACAGCTGCGCAGCGTCCACACTGAAACAAGAAGGCAAGCCACTATATATCTGTTTCGAATATGCGTCATTAATAGGGTGTTTTTTATTACATAAATGAACAGTGCTCAGACAGTTTACAAAAGGAGTATACTAAAAATCAATAATATTTATAAAGATATTTCTCGAAGTCATATATCGTGAACAATATAAAATTAAAACTTTCCATAATCCTGTGTACAAATAAGGTTTGGTAAAATCAATTACGTCATTTTGGTCATATGATGTACTGCATAAGTAGCAGCTGGATACTAGACGTTTAGGCAGAAAAATATGTATTACATTACGTTTTTTACGGAGTTATTTAAACCAGTAAAATAAGAAAAAAAAAATTTGCTCGCTCTGCTCGCTTTTTAAATAATTACCATATTATATTATTTTAAACTGACATTCTGTTTTATGCTATTGTTTTGATTGTATTTCCCCAAGTACAGTCTTTCATGGTTTAAAGTTTAAATGGCTTTAATTAGTCACATAGAAAAACAAATTCTTGCTCGCTCCGGTTTTTTACATAATAGACATATTATATTATTTTAAACTAAAGTTCTTTTTTAGACTATGATTTTATTGTATTTTCTCATGTGCAGTCTTTCAGATTTTAAAGTTGAACAGATTTTAATCTGGAAAGTAGAAAAAAGATTTAGCTTGCTCGTTCCGCCCGCTCGCGTTTAGCATAATATTATATTATTAAGTACCGAGAGTCGGTTTTAGGCTTTTGATTTAATTGTAAATTCAAAAGTACACAATTTTTAGGGTTGTAAATATAGTTCAGGTAGTAGTAAAATATAAATAAAATTCATATAAGAATACATTAAGCCCGCTCGCTTTTCACTCGGGGGCCCCATGGCAGAATTTGCTACGGGCCCCGCACTGGCTTAATCCGGCACTGAGCTGAAGATGTTGTAAAGGGATATACATTTTATTATGTTCTCGTTCAAAAATTACAACTAAAAATAGTGTTTTCGTTTTTTTTTCACTTCAAAAGTATACTATAGTATATATATAGTATTACTAAGCTTTAAGATGTTTTATAGTCTAAATGCAAAATAGCATTTTTGTGGGTTACATCAACATACATGGGAGGTATCGATATTATCAAAGATATTGCGGATTGTTTGAAGCACTTTTGTGAGTCTTGTTAAACGCCCCATATAAAAGTCGTACAGCAGGTGACGTCACACGCTACTAATTTTGCTACGAAATGTATGGCCATATGCACAAAATTTCTGATATCTCCGAAGTTTGCGCGTTTATGTCCCTACATGCCACAGTAAATATTTTTGTATTTGATGTAAGTAAACTAATTTATGTAGGTTTTTTTTACACTAATGTTGTAAAAAATATTTAAATTTTTTTTGTGACTTCGAAATGCATATTATGTTTCTTTTTGTTTTTATCAAGTTGTAGTACCTAATTATTTCTTAATTTATTAAAAATAAAAACAATTTTTTTTAATCTAGGAAAAAACCCAATTGTGCTGTCCCACTCGCACATTGGCATTGACCGTGACAGTCAATATAGTCAACGGTAAAGTCATCTTGTTACACAGCGCACTGCTGTTTCACATCTGAGATAAACGAAAGCCAAAAGGAAAAGGTAGGTAGGTCAAATATAATAAATTACCTTTAGCGGTGATATCCTCGTACTGCCACAGCGGCATATGCGTGGGGCGGCTCGCTAGGAAGTGTACTAGCGATTTGATAGCGTCGGCTACGGGCATTTCTGTCGGCGTCGTTTCTGCCTCTGGTTGCTCTTCGCCTTCTGGCTCGTTGGTTACAATCACTGGTAGAGATGGGTAGTTGTCACCTTCGGCTGTGAAAGTCACAATAGTATCTCAAATACGATTTATAATCTCAGCCACTTAAATAACAGAAAGAGAACTACTTATGTCATATAGACAGAAAGAGAAATGAATTGCAGAGAAATGTCATTTTGTGTGCTGTGAAGATCGATTTAGAGAAAAACATTATATTTAGCCAAATGGAAACTGAAATTGAAATTCATGTTTATGATAAGTTATAACCATGAATTTCAGTTTGTTTGCATACAGTTTGCTAAGGCATACAGAAAACATAGGGTACTGGCAAATTCAGTGTTTTCAGTTGCCAATTAAAAGACAGTATCAATGTTTGCCATATTTGAATATCCTACTAATGTTATGAAAACGAGACTTTGTGTGAAAATGTACGTTTTGATCTTTTGTGAAAACTACTATAGGTAAACCGCTGTAAGCTTGACCCTCCGGATGGTCTGCGGGGCGCGGGGCGGGAGCGCTCTCGACCAATCAACTAGTCTGCCGCTGTCCGCCGGCAGTGACTGACGTGAACGCTAGTCTGCGCGTGATATTTTTCTAGCGACTGCTACACACGATAATATTCATCTTGCGACATGTATCAGGATAATCTACCTACTCTGCGTAATAAAAAATTAAATAGACAGACCAGAACATGTGATTAAAATAGAAGATGAATATATGCAAAAAGACAATCTAATAGACAAGACCTACGATGATATGTATAGACCATATTTTATTATCGAACTATCCCAAGATACATCATTGGAATCTTCAAACGAAGAAAGTTCATGTGATAAAGAAAGTTCGAATTAATGATAATAATATTATGTACTTACTTATATATTTTTATAAATTCTACTTTACTATATTAATAAATAAAAATAATAAATACCATTGTTTATTAATATTAGTTTAATATTTGTTCTAATAAATGTAAAATAAACTTTAAAAAATACTTAAACTAAAAATAAATATATTGTTAAAAATACCATAGGTGCCTTTAATCTTAAGGTTAGTTAAATCTCAAGATACGAGTCATTACGTCGTATTGTGTATAGCCGATCACATCACCCGCCCCGCGCCCCGCAAACTATCAGGAAGGTCAAGCTTACGGCGGTTTACCTATAAATGCATTTCCATTAAACTTTACATGAATATAGCGGGGACATGAGAATAACACATACTTCGTCGTAATTTGGCTATGATTTAGCATTCAGATAATTAACAGCCTATTACACATTCGCTACCTTCTATTTTTCCAAAACGTACGGTTCCAGTGGTAAATATATATTTTCGTTCTACACGAACGAAGGTGCGGGCTAAAGCTAGTGAAAATTAATAATAAGATAATTGTTTTATAACATATTATAACGGGCTGAATTAGTCATTAATGTAAAACTTAAGATGATTGATCAGCATTCTGTTTTGTGCTTTTTACTGAGTATTTACGTATAGCACTTGGGCAAGGCCATAACCATATTTTTAGGGTTCCGTAGTACTACAAGGAACCCATATAGTTTCACTTTGTCCGTCCGTCTGTCTGTCAGTCTGCCTGTTCGCCCTTTTAGCTTCTATAATTATGGATATAAATGGATGAATTTTGGTATAGTTATAGATTGTGATTTGTGTATAGATCACGGTTTTGGCATCCTAAAATAATACTTATTTTATATTTAAGGGGTGGCTCTCCATACATGTGAAGTGCGGGTGAAAAAATTTTTTTCATCCTACCCCATCGTGTCCCTATCGAAGAATAGATATTTTAAATAAGGGCATGGTTTTATACATGACATTTTTACATAGTCAACAATTTTCGAGTTATCAGCCTCCAAAGTTTCTAACATATAGGAGATAGAAACTTGTACGTTTCCATGCCGATAGGTCATGCAAATAACTCTTTAGGAAATTTATTTTGAGCTAAACCGGACAATAACTTTGAAGTTATTTAAACCTAGCGTGTTGATAGTTACGGAACCCTCTTTAGACATGTCCTGACATGCTCTTGGTCAGGTTATTTTAATTACTTTACAAGTATTCAAGCAAATAGATTCAAAAACAACAATTACCTTCAGGTGTGGTCTGAGAGTTGTCAGAGAAGAGGGATCGGACATGATTCCTGCTGTTGTTGTGGGTACAGGGCGGCGCGGGCTCGGCGGCAATGTCTGGTTCTGTCAATCAATCAACAATTAATTCTCTTAGAAGTAGCAAAAATAGCATATATGGCATGATTGAATATTTCTTCAAGCAATTCATGAGCATATAAAATGGTTGGAATTTAATGTCTATCCTCAGCCGTTCTGATCTTTGTAAAATCATCTAGCAAAGCGCCGCGATAAGCAGCGAATCAAGAAGGCGTCTTGGTGGTGGAAGCGATAAAGTCTTTAGAATGGTGGGTGGGTGTCACTTTTTACCCGACTACGGCGAAATAAAAAGGAAGGATAATAATTTTGACAGTATATGTATGTTTGTTCCATCGTAGCGCCCAAACTACTGATCCGATTTTATCGAGTGTCAATAGATTCGTAATAATGGTCCGGGTAACATAGCCTATGTTATATAATTTACGTAGTTGGGTTATTTTTTAAATAAAAATTGGAGTTATTAAATTTATTAATGGAAAGATTTGAACATTTTCTGGGATTCTATTGTATAGGCATATACATTGACCTCTAAAGATTTACTTACTTTGCTTAGTCTGATAACATGTATATCTAACTGGTTTTTATTTCTAGTATTCTTATCAATGTCCGCTTTTCTTTTTGAAATTATTTACATACTCTCTGACATACAACACATTGTCCAAAGTGCATCGAGAAGACGGTCAGAATACCTATTTCATCGGTGCTCAAACGCCTCTTAACAACTCCCCCTAGACTCTAGTACTAATGACCAAGTATCATATCTAATATTACAATGTCAAAACAAACCCCGAGGTGTGTTAGTTGACACTGGAATTCTCAATCACCTGCACAACAAATAGGTTTGTAGGTTATCTAGATCTAGTACACTGAGGTCTATAGAATGCAATATGTCAAGGAGTGTGCATTAGTTATATTAGTTTCTGCAAAGTATACACATGCAATGTTCAGAATAATCATGTCACAAATATGCAGTTTAGAGTTGCGACCCCAATGTCGTATTTCCTAAGGTTTGAATAGTATGAAGAGAGGGACAGCGTGCGGCGACGGTCACTAGCTATGTCCATCTCTCTCACACGTGGAGTTGTGATCATCTATCCATATCTCACCTGTGAAGTTGTGGGACACGAGCGGCAGTGGCGGCGACTGTAGCGCCAGGCCGAGCTTGGCGGACCGCGCGGCAAGCAAAACCCGCGCGACTGTTAGGTGGTCGTGGTGCGCCGCTACCGCTACTAGAAGGTTCAGTAGGAGCTGCCGACAGTGCTGGTGGACTATCCATCTGAAATAAGTCACTTGTACTACTAGCTTTTAACCACAAGCAAGCCTGTCCCACTCCCCGTGTAGGTATCGAAAATTTAAGTACGTGCGGCGGCCGAATCGAGCGGGACAATCAGTAGGGATTCACGTGCAAGCAGTGACTGACGTATGCGCGAGATTTGTTCGTTTCATTGTTTTATGGATTGGATTGAATCATAGATCGATTTGAAAAGTCATTAGTTGACAAAAGTACCTAGAGTAATAGTAAGGCGGCGTGATTAAACATGCTTGAGTAATATCAGGCCTGTCTCACCTCCCGTGAAGGTATCGAAAACGTAAGTAGGTATGCGCGAATTTATTAGAATTTAAGTTCTATTAACATATACCTTAGGTTTATTAGTAAAATAATTTGTTCACTAAAGTACAGTATACATAGGTAGGTACTACAAAAAAGTTGTAATTAAATATTCAGATTAAATTATTTTCTCAAAGGAAACAACCCCGATTTCGTCAGAAAAGATAAGATTCCGCGATAGAAAGAGACGCAACTTCTAGGTAAATATAACCGTAGGCAATAAAGCGCTGCGCGATGTAAATTGAACTGAATAGTATCGTAGCAAGAATCACTATTTCTTTAAATGACTCTTCGGAGTGAGTCTTCTGTACTTGTACTATTATGTACTCTGTACCACAAGCTGTTATCAAGTTTGGTCCTCTATAAAGAGGCTTTCATATTAGCGGGAAAATTATGGAAAATTTATTCATATCAGAAACGCAGCCAGCAATTCAGATATGAGGATAGGAAACGATTTATTTTCGGTAATATACTGTGTGTAATTTCTTCTAGAATTTGTTAGAAGCCCACCTAGTGTGATCCATGCCAAGGAAGACAATATGCAGCATCAGCGGCACATGAATCGACCAGTCCAGTTCTACTCCATCCAACACCACGTCACACAGCAGCATCACAGCCACGTTACACCTGCACAAAAACACATACAGTAAAGTTATACTAAAAAAAAACTGCCATGCAAAAGCATTCACAGGCCATCACTATCGGAAGCGTCCCATGGCCTCTCATAAATCAGAATGAACTAGTGGTGTGTTAATGAATGTATAGTATTCTAAGGGGGCTTAAAACAGATGCAACGCACTATGCAATTGATTCTCTTCATGTGTCGAAAACGTCCAAGATACGCCTGTAACCTAGACATAGCATGATGATTTGTCTGCTGATAATTTCCACCCCCTAGCGAGGAGCGCGAAGAACTCGCCACATTAGAGCATCGGTAGTGGTCTGGGTCTACTCGCGTCTCCGGCCAAGCATGGTAGCTTGGCTAACTTGCCGCGTATTTACTCACCTATGGAACCGAGATAGCTAGGCTAACCTACGGCGTATTTACTCACCTATCGAACCCAGACACCGGTTGATTACTGTCTGGTAGGTATTCAGTAAGCAGTGCGAAGAAGCCGCCACATTAGGCCACGTATCGGTAGTGGTCTCGGTCTACTCGCGTCTCCGGCCAAGCATGGTAGCTTGGCTAACATGCCGCGTATTTACTCATCTATGGAACAGAGATAGCTCGGCTAACCTACGGCGTATTTACTCACCTATGGAACCCAGACACCGGTTGATTACTGTCTGGCAGGTAGTCAGTAAGCAGTGCGAAGAAGCCGCCATATTCGGACATCGGTAGTGGTCTCGGTCTACTCGTGTCTCCGGCCAAGCATGGTAGCTTGGCTAACATGCCGCGTATTTACTCACCTATGGAACCCAGACACCGGTTGATTACTGTCTGGCAGGTATTCAGTAAGCAGTGCGAAGAAGCCGCCATATTCGGGCATCGGTAGTGGTCTCGGTCTACTCGCGTCTCCGGCCAAGCATGGTAGCTTGGCTAACATGCCGCGTATTTACTCATCTATGGAACAGTGATAGCTCGACTAACCTACGGCGTATTTACTCACCTATGGAACCCAGACACCGGTTGATTACTGTCTGGCAGGTATTCAGTAAGCAGTGCGAAGAAGCCACCATATTCGGGCATCGGTAGTGGTCTCGGTTGAGGCAAGTCTACTCGCGTCTCTAGCGGCGTGGCTGGTAAACTTCCACTAGGGCCGATTTCTGGACACATGCCAGTCTGTGAAAAAAAAAAGTATGAGGCAAATAATATATTGATTTTATAAAGCAAAAATGAATATTGAAATGTACACGACCTGATAAGTGTAACGTGGGTAGGACGTAATAATAGCAATAGATAATACTTCAGTGAGATAGTTAACACAGAGAGAAAATCTATCCGTTTTACGTTAAACATTAAATGTACCCTATCTTTCCATGCAGGACATAAGCAAAGTTTTGTTGGCCACTGCTAGATTGTCGCTTAACTTTTTTTAAGTCATGGAATTTCTATTGCTATTGGATCATCATTTGTCTCAGTCCATGTTATTTTGACACTTTTTGGGTAGTCCTTAGTTCACGTCTCGGAACCCTTATGGTTTCGTCATGTCCGTCCGTCTTCGGCGTAAACGTCGACGTAGGTCGTATTAAATCGCGTCGTTGCGTAAGAAGCCGACGCTAACGAAATTGAAATTTTCGAAACGCGTAATACGCACAGTTTCATTTTTTTTATAATAGCTAAATTGGCATACAAATATATACTTAAAGGTACATAATAATTACCTAGAGGCCACCCTGTGGCCGAAATTCGACCATAACTTATATTAATTTTTAGTTTAATCTTTTAGGGTTTTTTGCCTCTCAGATACGCAATAAATTTAAATGTTGTCTATGGAATGTAAAAGAAAGATAAACAATTGTGTCAAACCTACTGTTATTATATAAATGCATGATAGTATGAGTAACTTTATTTTTAGTAGTAATTTTATGTATTTCTAAGCATTATTTAAAAAAGTTGAGCCCTCTGTTTACCTTCCTCCACATAAACTTTAACTGTGACTAATTTCATACTCTTCCGTTCGTACAATTCTCGTAAAATTTAAAAACTAAAAACACACTCAAAGTTATTGCTTCATGAATTTTATGTAACTAAGCGGTAAAATATAATATACCTTTTGGCAGTCAAAAATAAATCACTACTAACCCAACCACGCTCATAATTTCATAACAAGTGAAAATGTTTAACGCCCAATAAGTGGGCTCGGGACAGCTAGTATTATATAAAGTGTTTGTTGATGTGCCAATAAATGATACAAATAAGATTTATACATACAGGCGTAGCGTCGCCATCTGAGGGCGGTGTGGGGTCGTCATCCACTGGTGGTGTCGTGCACGGCGGCGCGGACGCGCGCTTGTCCGACCGAGCAGGCGTCTCCGCTTTCGCCCCACTGTGGGAATGGAACAATATACATTTTTTTAAAATATCTATGGACGCTTAACACCACGTCAAACGGCCCCGTGCTAAGTATCAGGAGAACTAGTGTTATATATTTAATACTTTTATACTATACATATTCATGACACTTTTTAAACTTCAAAACTTCAGAAAACTTTTTGTTCCCTCGGCGGGATTCGAACCCACCACCTCCGGTTTGAGCGCCAATGCGCTAACCACTGAGCCACAGAGGTTGTCTAGTAGCAGATTCTTATCCTATTACCTATATATAACGGATAGAGCTTTTCCAGATAAAGTTGAAGACGGTGATGCTGCTGGCCGCTCCGGTGCTGTTTCGGTTTGAGGCGGCCCTAAATCTGCCCTTTTGCCCTCTATTATTTAATCTCCAAAAAATCGTCTGCGCAGATTATGCGAGAACAAACATTTGTCAAGGCAGGGGATAGTCTTGGGACAATTTTCGTGTTGAATTTGCAAGTACAAGGGCAATCACTTAGGACACGCCTTTGAATGATCAATCAACAGACATGTTTGACAACGCTTATACATGGTGGAACTAAGTAGGCCTGAATTGATCAAGGTCAGAGGGTTAAGAGGGGCCTGCTTATTTGTGAGTTTTTACTGACCACCTTCACCCATGGACTATCTTGCCCAATCTGACAAAAGGTGAAAGCCGAATTCGTTTTAGAATAGGGTAAAAGCCGGATAGTGGCCTAGGTAGGACACTTGCCTCGGTTCTGAACTCGCATTATCAGAGCTGTTTTTTGCATTAAAATTCATTTTTGCATAAGCCGTATTTTGCATTATTACATAATTATCAGAATTATTGGATGTGCCCTTCCCGTAGATATCTATTTTACCAAAAGCAGTGGGGCAACTATCCGGCATTTAGCTTACATAACGTCTAAAAATGTTTGAGACGGGTTCGAAAACACTATTAGTGATTGTAATTAAAACAAATTAAATCTTAGATTAGAAATTTCATGAAAGTGAATAAGAGTATTGATATATCAGATGCAAATTTAATTAATAAAGCTTTTCCACGAACGGCAAAGGTTTCTGTGCAAACACGGTTGATATAGATAGTTAGGTAAATAACTATTTAAAACTAGCTTTTGCCAGCGGCTTCGCCCGTATTGGACAATACCAGAGCTCAATTGCTTATTAAAATAATTAAATAATAATATTTGGGTATCTATTGTTCATAATATGTCATTCCTTCGTCTTCAACCACTCTATGCGCTATTCTAAACCATGACTTATGAATTCCTAGAGTACCTACTTACATAGTACATAGTTGCATTGCTCGGAGTTTTAGGACATTAAAGAAATACAAGAATTTAAAAAAATATCCATCTGACCGGGATTCGAACCCTGGGTAGGTTCGGAATTTTCGAACAAAGCAAAAATTATTCATCTGCATATCAAACTTAATAAAACCCAAAACTCCCTGCATACTAAATGTCATGGTAATACTTGCAGCTGTTTTCAAGATTCCGATGACATAACTAATAATAAACATGTTTATTGCTATCGCATTTATGTAAACAGATTTATTGCTAATAAAGAATTTATATTTTATTAATTGATTTAAAAAGAAACGACTCGTTTAAAGTTTGAGATGAAAAATATTAAATTAATAGGTACAGTGGGATTTTATATCGAGATAGGAATTAACTTTAGTTAATTGACACTCAAACCAAAGTTGTCAGCAAATTTGATTATATAAGCCTGAATACCTCGCAGAATGAAAACATTTTACAAAGAAATCGATAAAGCGACCGAGAAGCCAAACTGAGATGCATTCAAAATCTACGGTCATATTTTTGTAGCGAGCAGGTTCCTACCTATTGTATGTAGCGGTATATTGTATATTAAAGTGAAACTTTTTATTACATCGTCTCAAACTTTTTCGTCTGTGTGTTGCATGTCGCGTGACGGTCGGCCGCGGAGTAGGGATATAGTGGAAGGCGCTCGTCAGAGCAGCCGAGGTCAATATGGCGGCGCCTATAGTTCGCATCAGCTGACCGTGTAGTGTATAGACTAGTACTCGTTTGTTTGTTTTTTTTTTTTTTATTAAATAAGGGGGCAAACGAGCAAACGGGTCACCTGATGGTAAGCAACTACCGTCGCCCATGGACACTCGCAACATCAGAAGAGCTGCAGGTGCGTTGCCGGCCTTTTAAGAGGAATACGCTCTCTTCTTGAAGGTTTGCAGGTCGTATAGGTCCGGAAATACTGCTGGTGACAGTTCGTTCCAGAGTTTTACAGTGCGCGGCAGAAAGTTACGCGAAAAGCGCATGGTGGAAGACTGCCACTCATCAAGGTGATGAGGATGGTATGTTTTTCGCGTGGGACGATGGCGAAAAGTTGCAGGTGGTATGATTCCGAACAATTCCTCAGAGCACTCCCCGTGATACAACCGATAGAGGATGCAGAGTGAAGCTACATCTCGGCGTAATTCCAAGGGGTCCAAGCTGTTTGAAACACTATGGCACTCAACAACTCGAGCGGCCCTTCGTTGGATACGATCCAGAGGGAGTAGTTGGTATTTTGGCGCCCCTGCCCAGAGATGAGAACAATATTCTATATGAGGCCGAACCTGCGCCTTGTAGAGTTGTAGGCGTTGGTCCGGACTGAAGTACTGTCTCGCTCTGTTAAGAACACCAAGCTTCTTCGAGGCTAATTTGGCCTTACCCTCTAGATGATATCGGAACTGGACTTCGCTCGATATGTTGACGCCAAGTATCTCAATGCTAGGGGAGATGGTTAAAGATGTGCCCTCGAAACGAGGATATACGACCATTGGTGACTTTTTAGTGGTGAACGCGCAGACTTGTGTCTTGGCGGGGTTGAATTGGACTAAGTTACGTCTACCCCATTCAGAGACTTTCTCCAATGAATTCTCTATTTTAGACACAAGTTCGTTTCGACTCTCAATGACATTTAGCCGAGAAATATTGGGGGAGCCGGTATATACAGCATCACCTGTACTATCATCCGCATAGCAATGAATGCCGTTGGTCTGTAACATGTCATTGATATGCAGTATGAATAGGGTAGGCGATAGCACACAGCCCTGAGGGACACCAGCATCAACAGACTGAGTTTCCGAGCATTCGCCGTCAACTACGACCTTTATGCTTCTATCTGCTAAGAAACTAGTGACCCACTTACATAATTTCTCGGGCAGCCCGTATGATGGAAGCTTTGATAGCAGCGCTTTATGCCAAACCCGATCAAAGGCCTTCGCAATGTCCAAACTAACAGCCAATGCCTCTCCCTTCGACTCAATTGCCTGAGCCCAACGATGAGTTAGGTACGCCAAGAGATCACCAGCCGAGCGACCCTTACGGAACCCGTATTGTTTGTCGCTTAGTAATCCCTGGCCGTCCAAGTATCGAAGAAGCTGGCTATTGATAATGGATTCCATTATCTTCGAGAAGAGAGAGGTTATAGCGATTGGTCTGTAGTTGGAAGGATTTGAGCGATCACCTTTTTTGGGGATCGGGTGCACCAAGGCTGTCTTCCAAGAAGCCGGGACGATGCCAGAAGAGTAGAAGAACCGAAATAGACGCGTCAAGACCGGAGCCAACTCTGGAGCACACTTTTTCAACACAATAGGAGGGATTCCGTCAGGCCCACTCGACTTTTGATTATCAAGGGAACGGAGGGCTGATGAAACCGAATATCCGACATGATGCTCGTGCATCGCGGTATGGTCGGCGGTTTCTGCCCCCCGTCATCCAGGGTCGAGTTTGACGCAAAGAGCTTGCCCAGAAGATCGGCTTTGTCCTTTGCGTCCTGGGCCAACGATCCATTTCCTACGTGTAGGGATGGTAGGGTTGGCTTGCAGAAATTTCCTTCAATAGCTTTGGCCAGAGACCAGAATGCACGGGTTCCCGAGGGGAGGCGCTCAAGTCTCTTACCAATTCTATTGACGTGCTGTTTCTTTGCCTGAGTGATCTCTTTCTTGAGGGACCTAGAGGCAAGGTTGTACTCCTTTTTATATGTGCTGGTATTTAAATCCCGAGCAGACACTGCATTGGCCCAGGATTGGTAAGCCTCCTGCTACCGGCGAGAAGCATTTTTGGGGGATGAACTAAACCAGGGACGAAATCTGCCGCCAGTTGGCACTACAGAGGACGGAATGAAAAGTTCCATCCCTTGCATCACCACATTGGCAACAGAGTTGGCAGTGTTGTCGGGATCATCCGGCGAGAAGCACACGTTCACCCAAGGATAGGATGCAAAAAACGACCGCATCCTATCCCAGTCTGCCGACTTGTAGTGCCACACACGACGGTATTTAACAGCACGCTGTCGTAACATCGTCGTAAGTGGCACAGAACTCCTAACAAGGCAGTGATCCGATGTACCAAGTGGTGCGATTACGGATATTTGGTAGCCGTCAGAATTTGAAGTCAGCAGAAGGTCCAACAAGGAAGGATTCTGACCATCCACATCTGGGATTCGCGTAGGCGTAGTGACCAGTTGTGTCAAGTCGTTCGCAAGGGCAAAATTGCAGACAGATCTCCCCGCATAATCAGTTTTACTGGAATTGAGCCAGTCGGCGTGGTGGGCATTAAAGTCGCCAAGTATTATGATCTCTGCGGATGGGATCTGCCGCTGCACAAAATCTGAAGCAGCTTGCAGGTGTTCCAAGAGTCGGTCCGTCTCGGGGTCACCACTATGGGACCTATATAGGCACGCACAGACGCGAGGGTGGTCGTCGCAATTTGTGCCAGTGCTCCACGCTATATATTTTTTTTGTTATTAAGTTTCACTTTTACCGTGGTTTCATAAAAGCACACAATCCTTTTCTTGATTGGTTTACAACCCAAAAATACTACACATTAGTAAGGCCATCATAAACATCTTATGCAAATAGGTTCGCTTTACCTATAGCGTGATCTAGCGGCAAATCAGCGCCATCTAGTATGACATATGAGAACAAAGAAACAAAGTTCCTTAAGAAAATTAACTTAAAATCTAACGCATAAACAGTCGCAAAAAAAATTATACGTATACATTTATGTATACGTATAATTTTTTTATTTTGAAATAAGACCGACAAACAAGCAGACGAATCACCTGATGTTAGGAGATTACCGATGCAAATAAACACCAGCAACACTAGAGGGGTTAAAGAGTGAATTGCGAGTTTTCAAAACCCCAACCCCCCTCGGGTCGAACCTTATTAATTTGAGGAAACACAAGCGTTTATCACGCCTACTTTCTGTGAGGCTCTAGTAGTCACTTCGAGTCAACACGTTTGTACCAAAGCATTTCCATCGCCAAAGATAATAATATAATATCTACAAACAAATCAAGACAACGCCTTATGAAAGTGGCGTATAAATAAAACATTCCGATCGTCGTCGTCAAGTCTATCAGACTTTGCGGTGCATTGACAACCATTAATTTAAGATGAAAAACCGAACAACCCGTTTATGGAGAGTATTAATTTCATTCACAACGTTTGAAAGCATAAAAATTCCAAAGTAAAAGTTTGTAGTGATTCCGTGATATTTAAAATTCAATTCTAGTAAAAAGTTGTTCTAGAAAACTCTTGTATGGCATTAATTGTTATTTCTATCATCATTAGTAATAGAGACTAGATGGTGCTAAGAATGGAGCTGTTCATGTCGTCAATACACGACTTAAAAGGGCGTAACCTACGGCGTATAATACTGTAATATTTTTTCTCAATATGCCTGGATGTGGATATATTTTATATTACAGTACATGATCTGAAAATATAAGAATATAGTATCTTAATCGTCTGTGATATGTCATACAAACTGTATGGCAAGCGATATTTTATCTTAACATAAAATATATTATAGAATCTCCGCCGTTTGTGATGCCCCTTAATCAAAGACAACCAAATAACATTACTAATATTGTGAATTAGAAGATGTTTTCACTCTTAAACCAATCTTAAAATTTGTCATCAAGATAGATCGAAACGTTTTCATACATTAACGGTCATAAATTAGTACTCCCGCAAAGTTGCGATTCATTAAAGGGGTCTGTCTATCTCTACGGAAATATTTCCGTTAACTAAACGCGTGGGTTTGCAGGCAAATCTGCTGCTAATTGAGGCATAAAATCCTGGTCGGAACTAGCGCGGACCTTTCATAGGACTAAGTCCAACTTCTGGTTGAATGGTCCAAATCTACCCTGTACAAACATGTCGGCTGCGTAATATGTAATAGTAAGTAATTTAAGTAAATGAAGGGTTAAAATGCATTGCAGTTTGCTGTTTGACATTATTTTAAATTATCGCACTAAATAATCAAGGAGGTTCGCTGTAAAATAACAACACATTAAAGTGATACCAGTATCTTAATGACGCTCGGTAATCATAGTTTTTTTTTATAAAAATGTGAATTTAAATTTTAAATGATAACGACGATTCCCGAAACTGATTACAAATTTGACGTAAATTGTATGTTTTTCGGTCAATTTTTTTCGGCGCCCAAATGAAACCAAATTCTACAAAATTAACTATTGTCACAAATAGAAGTATCTAAATATGGTTTAAAAATATTATAAAAAAACATGATTTTTAGTATAATAAAACAATTTTCCAAAATTTCACCCAAAATGTACAAAAGAAGGTCGTGTTTAGGATCATTTATCTACTCTTATGTAGCTTGTTTAAAAATATACAAAGATAGCGGATATACCTAATCACTCCTCAAAATTTTCAGGTGAATATTAATAATGCTTAAATAATAAGGCTTATTTTATTTGGTCACTATCTGGATTTACTACACAAAACATTTCGAAAGAAACTTCAGTCCGTACTAGGCCGCTGTCAAACAAGCCCTTGGGCTTTTCACTGCATGTCAACCGAAAAAGCTAGAGCTACAGGTTGAATCTGGTCGGAGTTTTTTAAACAAACAAGTAAAAAGTGAAAACCTATCGGAAACACGCTATATATGTGACGAGTGTGGTCAGCTGCCCACTTTCATCGTATATTACGACATAGATACATGAATGTACCTTCGGGAAACCTTTGTTTGCGCTCGCACTACACACAATCATTAATATTGTGACACAAGAGTTTCATTGACAAAAAAAACTGAGCTAGGTCTATTTACGGTTTCACGTAAAGTTTTTAAGGTTAGGTTATGACTTTTTAAGACTCACCACTGTTTCGCGGGATCTTCGCCGCTGTGCCTCTTGGTGTGGATTGTGCCTTTTTCAACCGGAGCCAATTCGCCTGTTCTTCCAGTAGAATCCTAAACAAACGAAGTAAAAGTTACTGACTTTGGCCTTCACAATATTTTTTTACAAGATACCAAAAAATATACAGATCACATAAATTAATGCGTTCTTAGTAGGTATAATACTATGGTAACCCCTTACTAATAAAAAATTTTACACAACGGTTAAGATATTCAATGTTGCTGTCTTTGTCTGATACGTTCGACAAGTCAGTTGACAGACAAATAAAGCAACATTGAATAGCGAGTCCGTTTTGTAAATATTTTTATTGATAGGGGTTACCGGTCAATACAATACAATGTTACCTGCGCGGCGGAGAAATCCTACATATGAGCCGTTAGAAGGGCGGTGTCTTAGTTCTCTCTACGAGGAGTAGGTACGAGGGAGGTCCAAAAGTTCGCGGAATGAAAGGGTTGTTAATAAAATATAACAATAAATTTATTTTTCCTTTTCAATATAATCACCCTTAAGTGTAATACATTTATTTGATCTATGGATTAATTTTTCTAAACCATCGAAAAAATATTTTTTGTCTTTGGCCTCAAAATGCGCCGAAATTGCCTCCTTCACTTCGTTATCGTCGGAAAATTTCCTTACTCTTAGCTCTTTTTTTAAATTTGAAAACAAATAAAAATCGCTAGGGGCCAGGTCTGGACTGTAGGGTGGGTGAACAAGTGGTTCGAATCCATGCGTGTGAAGAGCAGCCATGGCAACTCGGCTCTTGTGAACCGGCGCGTTGTCTTGCAAAAGCAACACACCCTTGGCCAATTTTCCACGACGTTTTTCTTTAATTGCCTCCTTTAACTTTTCCAATATTGTGGCGTAGTATTCTCCGGTTATAGTGGTACCTTTTTCTTTATAATCAATCAGTAATATTCCCTCACAATCCCAAAAAACAGTGGCCATCAACTTTCCAGCCGATTCTGACACTTTGAATTTCTTGGGAGGTGGTGTACCCTTTTTGTGCCATTGCATGGACTCCTGTTTTGATTCAGGTTCAAAGTGATGAACCCATGTTTTATCTCCAGTAACAATCCGCTCCAAAATCTGCACAGGGTTGTCTCCACACACCTCCAAAAAGTGCTTAGACGCGTCGATGCGCTGCTGTTTTTGAAGCGGCGTGAGCATTCTCGGCACCCATCTTGCACTGACTTTTGTCATGCCCAAGTGGTCGTGCAGGATCCGCAAAATGGTTTTATCTGATACTCCAACAAAATGCAGATAATTGTTTTTTCTTTAAACGTGTGTCTTCCAGTACAAGATTTCGACTTTTTCGACGATGTCTGATGTGGTGGCCTCAACTGGCCGCCCAGAGCGAGGGTCGTCTTCAATTGAATCTCGACCATGTTTGAAAAGTCCATGCCACTTATAAACCATTGTTTTACCAGGGCACTGATCTCCGTAAACGGCTTCCATTTCATTTAAAATGGTTTGAACGTTTTTTCCTTGCTTGGTAAGGAATTTTATCACAGCGCGATGTTCAATTTTCTCCATAGTTGCAGTTTGTTTCCGGATTGACTTGTTTAGCAGGCGAGTACTCGTAAACGAATGGCGCTATAGGGTTGAGATTTTATATATATACTAATTATGAGTGCTCAATTAGTATGACACTAAGCGAGCTACTCTATCCCCACTCCATCCCCTCCATTCCGCGAACTTTTGGACCTCCCCTCGTATCTCTCTCACATATAACCTAACCAAGAGCATGTCAGGACATGTCTATGGAGGGTTTCGTAACTAATAACGCGTTTAGTTTTCTTGTTTTTTTTTTTAAATTACTTCAAAAGTTACTGTCCGATTTTGTTCAAATCCATATCCATATATAATCCATAATTTTCCTACAGAGTTTTTAGCATGATCTATCAGCGTGGAAACTTCCAAGTTTCTATCTCCAATAGTTTGAAAATGCTAGCATTTCTAAACTTACAAACCACTTTGGAGGCCGATTATTCGAAAATGGCCGACTTTGAAAAAAAGTCATGTATGAAACCTTGCCTTTATTTTAAAATACATATTCAACGATACCCCACACGATGAGGCAGAATGAAAAAATATTTTTCATCCCCACTTCACATGTATAGAGAGCCACCCCTAAAATATAAAATTATTATTATTTTATGATGTCAAACCCGAGATCTATACACAACCTATAACTATACCAAATTTCATACATTTTTATTTATAATTACAGAAGCTTACAAGCAGACAGACAGAGAGACGGACGGATAGAGCGAAACTATAAGGGTTACTTGTGTATTACGGAACCATAAAAATTTGATTTCTACGTAAGTACTAAGTACTAAATAATAGAGTTGATTTTTACCTGCGATCCCGTGCCAGGTCCATCGCTATGTCCCGAAGTAGCTTTCCTCATAGACGTGAGGCGGTAGAACGGCGGCGTCTCAGTTCTTTCTATGAGGCAGTTGAGTGTCTCCACTGTCTGTAGTTCCGTCATCATCTCATCCAGTAGACGCTCGGGCCGGGAGCGAGCTAGGTAGAGGACGACGCGTTTCGCCTGTTTGGACATAGAAAAAATAAATAACATATTCATAGCTATATTCACCCGAGTACGGTGAAGCCAAAAGGATGGCTAATGATTTTGAATATGTATGTATGTTTGTTTCACCGTAGTGACTGTCAATATATTCTTAATAATAGCCCGGGTAACAAAGGCGTAAAATCTATTGCGTATGTTTAAAGATCTTACCTACGCTGCTTTATTGCAGTATATTACTAGCATTCGCCCGCGGCTCCGCTCGCATCAAAGGATCACACAGGAACACTGTACTTTTTCAGGATAAATAGTAACCTATGTGTTAATACAGAGCTTGCACTACTATCATACTAAATTTCATCAAAATCCGTCTAGTAGTTTTTGCGTGAAAGAGTAACAAACATCCATCCATCCATCCTTACAAACTGTCACATTTATAATAGTAGTATTTAAAGTTTGTGAGATTTGTTACTCTTTCACGCAAAAACTACTGACGGATTTTGATGAAATTTGGCTATGGATTAGAACATAGGCTACTTTTTATCCCGAACAAGTACAGTGTTCCAGTGGGATACTGAATTTACGCGAGCGGAGCCGCGGACAAAGGCTAGTTTATATTATTAGTAGGATTGTATGGCATGAGAAAACATAAAAGGTGTTACCTAGACTTTTCTGGTGCCTGCAGCTTAATCCTGCTTTGAGTAGACTTATCTACAGGATTGCAGGGACTTAATTGTTTTTAAATGCACAGACTACTTAATTGTTTAAAATTTACACGATCATTTAATTTAAAAAAAAACACTTTGCGTCATTGCATGAATGAATGGATGGATGTATAAAATAAAAAGCGTATCAAATGCACGTTTACATTCGTTTGAAAACTAATGCGTTGCATGTTAGTGTTCGCAAATGTAGATATGCAACCCTCGAATAGTTGGCTGATATTAATTGGGAGCCAGACGGACTTGTACAAATTATCAATATGTCCATTAGATATCGTCTTGGATGCGTCGAGCGATATATGTCTATTATATGCATTAATATAGTACTATAGTTAGGTACAGTTGCAGTCAGAATGTCTCGACTCTAGAGAATTCATTGCGGGTTTACCATGAAAACCGCGCAGAACGAATCTTTCTGGGTAAGTGTAGACAAATTGGTTCGAAGCAAAATAGTTTTTAATCCAAGGTATTAAGCTTATTAATAGAAGTCAACATTTATTTGGCAGATTAGCAACTCACTGTGGCTGCCATACCCAAAAGAAGAGGAAGAATATATTTTTTGGATCGCTATGATGAAGACTATTTTAACTTTATAAGAAGAAACGTTTCTACTCGTAGCTGTCAAGAGGGGACATTAAATGGTTTTCGTGTGAGGTTGTGCACGATCGATCATGGAAGAACTTCTCTCAACGATGATGCTTTGATCTTGCTGCCTTACAATACTACAATACTTATAATAATATATACTTATAATATTTTGCTAAGGCTTACGAACGGTATTGTTTCTACAATCTGTCATTTTGTCTATTCTTGTGTAGAATAGACTAATTTCTAGTCCGGTAGCATAACGTAGTAGGTACAATAAGAATATATAAATATATATTAATATATGTCGTATCGATATTGATATTTTTATAAGAAAATTAAACTTGAAAACTTATTGATTATAAATGTTTATTGGTCTGAAAAAATAACGATTTTTATACCTTTTCGATACTTGGAATTTTATATCAATACATCGAAACATTTTAAATATCGCTCAACAATATCGATACATGGAAAAAATTATATCGATATATCGATATTTTTTCAACAAGCCTAGCGTAGTAGGTACAATGTCTGTTTATTTTTTCTAAGCATTCCAAGAATCTCCATTCGGCATTTATATAAATTTGTTTTATTTTCTACAACATCGTTAAAAAGTAACTAATTGAAATCTATTCATTGTTTTCCATTTGATAAAATTAGAGGGGATCATTTTGTTGTTCGTACTTTTATATTTATAAAATTCAATTAAGTTTGACTTAGTCAAGGAGAGATCTTTAAAATTAAAGTTTCAAAGAAAAGCCAAAGGTTATTTTTTTTTTATTTTGTACTGTACTAGAATTTTAATTCTTAGTTTTTTCTAAATAACTAATAATTAAATAAAATGATACATATGAATTGAGCAAAATCAATATAATATTACCTACACATTTCCACGAACACGCTAGATTAAAGCAATCATCCCCCTATTTGAGTGGGTGTCATGTAACGTTCGGTTTTTAAACCTATCTACGTCATATGAGCATATTTTCTTGGGATATCCTTAATTCAGAGGGCTTAGCCAACATTAATGACACAGACGATCTCCAAAACTGAAAATATAAAATATATGATTGAGCCCTAGACAAAACTTTTAGAGCTTGATAATGCCTACTTACAACAAACTCAGTGACAGCATATTATTTAAAATTTTTATATTGTATCGCAAAAATTGTATATTTCCAATTCAAAACTAATTAAAATTGTTAGGTGATGTTTATTGGTCATATTATCAACAACTATGAATTCTTACAGAAATAAGTAAAAGTATTCGCCTTAAGTGTTTATTAAAACAAATACTTTTTCCTTTTACTGTATATAATTTGGATGAATAGTTAAAAAGATAAGGTCGTGTCATGTCGCGCGATCAGCTTCTTACGTAGCAGAGTTTGGACTAGGAAATTGAAAATTTCGAAACGTAATACGCACACTTTCGACTGACTGACGGCGACCATATTGTTTGTGTGACGGGATAGCGATCGACGTTGCCATGGTGATATACTTATTTAGTCACTTAGATAAAATAATATGGGCGAAATACTTAATATGGCAAAGCAACGTTTGCCGGGACAGCTAATATATATATATATATATATATATATATATATATATATATATATATATATATATATATATATATATATATATATATATATATATATATATATATATATATATATATATATATATATATATATATATATATATATATATATATATATATATATATATATAATAGCTTAATATGCATGCAAATACTCATCATTTCATCACAAGTAAAAATGTTTAACGAAGTGGGCTAGGGACAGATAGTTATCAATAAAAATGAAAAGCATAAATAAAATATGGTTATCTAATAGTGGTTATAAACAAACAAGAATATTATTAGTATAACAGTCTAGCCTAGAGAATGTTAATAACATTATTTAAGGTAGATCCAGTTTTCGCAAACCATAATGGCCGACGGAAATATTTCTAGAATTATCCATGAAGATAATAGCAGACTTTAACTGTCATCGTCAGAAAATTGATGACGATTGCTTCACTGATGATACTAAAAAGTATTCCACACAGTAATAATAATTTGAGCCAAAAATCAGTAACGAAAAAAGAATACAATGTAGGTAACTATACTTACGTATAACATAATAATATGATATAAAGAATACTTATATTTTGACATACACAACATACGTTAATACAAAACTAACCACAACGCTAAAAGGCTAGCGAATTGTGTTAACATATTTAATAAATACGAATTTGAGCCAAACGCCAACATGATATTAAATATATGCGATATACTAAATTTTGCAATTAATATACTAAACATTATTATACCACAATATAATATTATGACAAGTTGAATAAAAATGAATCATAGCTCAGATTTAATTATGAGCTTCCCTTTGATCACAGTTGACATATTACCTTAAACCTAAACTTTACCTAAAGATGCAAACCTGCAACAGTTTCTATTGAATTCAGACCAAATACTTTACAAATACTTTAACACCCATTCGCTTAAACTCTGTTCTCATAGCGTTGCCGTTGTCGTAATATACATAGTTAGCGGCCGTAATATATAACTTAGCTGTGTATTATGGAGTGTAGCGGAAAGAAGCGGATCCGATAAAAGTAGTTAAATAATAGTTCCAAAACTGGCCATAATGGCGCTAGAGTCAGAAGAGGGTGAGATGTGAAGTTAGCAATAAGAGATATGGAGTGAAGTAGCGCCACCCTTATTTGACGCTTTTTTACGGACACTTTTTCATATATGAAGATAGTCTTCCTTAACTCTACCCTTCATACTGTGAATGAACGTTTTCTATGCAAAAAAATGGCGTGGTTTCCTAGAGAGCGGTCAAGCTTGCACCTGACGGTACAGTCATTTGGAATGGACGCACTCCACGCACTCCAAATGAAAAACTTCTCATTTTATGGCCCCAATGACGACACATCCATTTCAGACAAGAATAGCGATATTTCAATTCGTTACTCTCTGTCAGTTAATGTTGCATGTAAAATAAATTTAAATAACGTGTAAATTAAACGTCGTTTTGCCCATTCAAAGACATTTCGGACTGCTTCCATTTGGCGTGGCACGCGTTTTCGCGATTGACAGTCGCCCGCGGACGGCGTCTATTTTGACTGGACGCATGGATTTCAATCAGTTTGGAAATCCAAAGCTGGACGGACGCCTTCTATCAAAATGAACGGCGTTTTAACCATTTACGAAACAATTTTGGACTGCTGACACTCCATTAGGATTGATGGACGTCTCGTCAGTGGCCAGCTTAATTGTCACCGTCTTTATATAGAAAACGTTCATTCTCCGCGGTGTTACAGCCGGCATATCACGGCAACGTTATTCTAGGAACCCAGAACTTGAAGGCCATTGGTTGGCTCCCTCAAATCTGTAATTAAGACTGCAAAAACTGAAAAGCTAGGAGCTAAAAGGACGTACCGGTTTAGTCAGACATTTGGGCATTAAATCCGGGCAGTTAGCGATACAAGGTAAGTAGGTAAGTTCCACCTTAGAAAGGAAACCAGCTTATGTCAAATGTAGGGTAAATTGTAAAAGCTGAACTGGCCGAACACCAAAAGAGTCAGAAGTTTAGTAACCCTATGTAAGTGTAAGGGATCGCCGGTAAATAACGGAAAAGGAAATCGATAATCAAAAGTTAAAAATTATAACGCGACTATGCAAATTATATTACAGTCTATGTCTCCCGGGCTATTATTACGAATGACGGCTCATTCATTAAAATCGGATCAGTAGTTTAGGCGCTACGATGGAACAAACATACATAATTATGAAACATAGGTACATATATATACATACATATACTGCCAAAATAATTTCCCTTTCAACCTTTCTTCTGGCTTCGCCGTAGTCGGGTAAAAACAACTGACTCCACGCGCATAAAACGGTTTGTGACCATTATAATCGGCCAAGTGCGAATCGGACTCGCGCACGAAGGGTTCCGTAGAAAGTAGCAAAAAAATTACGTTCGTTGTATGGGTATGTTGTAAAATTTTAAATTAGATGACGCCTTAAAAATAATTTATCCTGTTTTAGGATTTGTTGTTACAGCGGCAAATTGTTGTTATATTATCATCTGCAAAATTTCAACTGTCTAGCTATCACGGTTCACGAGACACAGCCTGGTGACAGACAGATAGAGAGACCGACGTACGGACATCGAAATCTTAACGGGAATGAACGTTTTCTATGTAATAGGGCCCCGTTTTTACCCCTTGGGTACAGAACCCTAATTAGCAATTACTTTAAGGATGGGCTACTTGGGCGACCGAGCTTTGTTCGGAGTTCTAGATCTAGTACGGAAAAAAATTAGCAGATGGCGATAGCTATTAAAAATAATCACAAAAATATTAGTCTGTCCGGGCCTCGAACCCAATTTGCCAAGAACGCGAAAATTCCTACAAGAACGTACTTAGTACATACGAGTGCTAAGGCAAGGGTGCGAAATAAGTAATATCTTTTTACGCAATTAATAAAAAATATATCAAACCCCCCGTATACTGATTTTCATGGAAATTGTTAAATCCGTTTTCGAGACCCTGATTATATACAAATGTCGCATATTGTGAGATTCCGCCGTTTACAAGATTTAAAGTTTTAAACATTTAAAGAGTGCGTTTAAAGTATGAGATAAGAAGTTATTTGCTTATTTGAAAGAACATCACATATTGTAATATAAAATCTTGGGGCACTATATCTGTCCGGTATAAATAAATATCGGATCAGAAGTAAACGGACTTCGATGAGATTTCCTCACTATGTATAATTTTAACTTCAAATACAGACTATACTTAATCCCACTACCACCTAAGTACTCGAACGAAGCTGCAAGTAACAGCTAGTAGAAAATTAATAATTTTAACGAGCTCAAACCAAACCGCAGGGATAACTTTTTAATTTCGATTCGATTAACTAACCGCTTTGTAAACATCGAGAGCGGAAGGTTCGCACGTCCTAAGCACTATCGTAGAGACGGATTTAGGTCCCTTACACATTGCGATTTTTTGCAGCTTAAACGTGATTGACAAGTATGCTACTGCTTCAATACTTTCGGTATCGCGTGGAATGAAAGGTCTTTTATGCTCAAGGACGCGTTTGCAAATTTTACATAAATTATATTTTTCGATCGATTTTACGACCGAATGAATCCTACAGAAGTAATATTGTTACAAACAGAGTACTGCTACTGTACTGTAAAATAGATAAATATTAAATATATTATAAAAATATCATTTAAGTATAGCAAAACAATTTTCCGCAAGCTCTTCACCCAAAATTTACAAAAGTAGGTCGTGTTTAGTTGTTTAACAATACCCAAAGATAGCGGGTGTAAGCACCTTATACAAAAAAAAAATACCGATTTCGCTCAAAATAATTTTCCTAAAGAGTTTTTAGCATGACCTATCAGCATGGAAACTTACAAGTTCATATCTCTTGTAGGTTAGAAATGCCAGAGGCGGGACCAACTTACAAACTACTTTGCAGGTTTGCAGGCGATTATTCAAAAATGGTTGATTTTATAAAAAAGTCAACAAATATTCAACTATATCTCACACGATGGGTTAGTATGAAACCAATTAGTATGAAAGAGCCACCCCTAAAATAGATAATTACATTATTATTTTATGCCAAAACCGAGATCTATACACATTAAATAAGTTCTGTACCAGATTTTATCCATTTAGATTCATAATTGCGGAAGCTAGAAGCGCAGACAGACAGATGGACGGACCTAGCGTAACTATAAGAGTTCATAGAGTTCATATTACGGAACCCTTAAAAATTGATTTGGGAAAAGCATAAAAAATCTATGCATGCATGTATCTTAATGCGTGGCATTACACCTTGTTTTGTTTGGTCAATGTCTGGATTTCTAAAGAAATGTCAGTCCGTACTCGGCCGCTGTCAAACAAAACACATTTAACGCGTTATTAACACGCTAGGCAAGAAGCTGGCCAACCAAGAAAATCCTTTTGTTTTCCGATGCCACTACCGGTGCCTTACGACGCAGCCTCCCAATGTGTAACCCGCTTAAGCTCTGTAGAGTCTAGATTGTCGAGCGTTTTAGTAGTTTGTACTAGACAAAATTGAGGAGAAAATCTGGAACTTGATAATATCTGCTTTAATTAATTACCTGTCTTACACATAAAAGCCGACTTTGCGTTTTCAAACTTATGAGCTCTCTTAGCATGAATAAAAATATTGATATTTCGTAAAAACTAATCTTAATCTAAGAACAAACTTGTATCAGTTTTAAAGTTTCGTAGTATTCGAGGAACTCTTATAGTTTCGCTCTGTCCGTCTGTCTGTCTGTCCGCCCTTCTAGCTTCAGTGATTATGAATATAAGTTGATGAAATTTGGTATAGTTATAGATTGTGTACAGATATCGGTTTTGGCGTCATAAAATAATAATATTTTTACTTCATATTTAAGTGGTGGCTATCCATACATTATTATTTATTACACGTAAACTATTTTTTCATTCAACTTCATCGTGTGGGGTATCGCCGAATAGGTATTTTTACATAAAGTCAAGGTTTCATACATAATTTTTACAAAGTCGACCATTTTCGGGTAATCGGCCTCCATAGTGTTTTATAAGTTTTGTCCCCCCCCCCCCAGGGAGGGGGCTCCCTGGCACATCTAAAGTATTATATCTTTTTCGTTTCTAAGAGAGAAACTTATAAGCTGATGGGTCTTTTAATCGGTCGGAATTTTTAAGAAAATTATTTTGAGCGAAATAAGACAATATTTTTTTATGTAATTTAAAGAAAATCTTTGATAATTACGGTACCCTTCTTAGACATATACTGGCATGCTCTTGCTTAGGTTTTTAAACTACTAATAAGTTATTTTGGGCGACTAAAGTCAGTGTGTAATAAAAAAATAAAAACAAATAAAATACGTTTATTTCAGAGCCATAATATAGTATATGACGTTGCATAGTCCACCGTAACGATTTTTGTCCACCGCCAACGTCAACGGGACGTCAACGAGAACGAGATTATTTCAGGCCGAGATTTAGCTGACGTGACAGTGATCGTTTGTCCACCGCGATGATCTCGATGGTTCAGTTTGTTCCTACTGTGTTACACTAATATGTACATAGTACTGATTACGTCTTTAATTTTCTGGTCCATCTCCTTAATGTTCGGCTCCAGAAAGACATTTATGTCATGCATTTCTTTCCAAAATTTTATCTTTGGATGCATCCTTAGTTTTATCCTACAAACATTATATTAACGTTCGACAAGTTCTCTTAATGAATAAATGGCGTATTTGAATTTCATGGCTATTTTTATCTAGCTGTTATGTTCTCGGTGCGGTGGACATACGGCCATAGTAAATGTATGTGTCGCTAAATCGGCGGCGTCATCTCGTTCTCGTTGACGTCCCGTTGACAGTGGCGGTGGACAAACAGCCTAAAGGTCGAACTAAGAGCTCTCACAGACTAACGGTACCCTGCCTATGTACGTACGGATATGGCATAAAATGACAATACTCACATAGGGCAGCAGCTCGTTGGGCGCCATTCCGGACACGATGATGAGGTATCGTATGATGACCTTGAGGTTGTTCGGCCAGCACGCGCACAGCGTTGACCACAGCTCCTCGATCTCTTTGGGATGGTTGTCCGAGAACTGTACAAAAAACGAGCCTTATATATGTAGGCATCTGATATGTCATCGTTGACAATACAGATAATTTTGGCATAGCACCGTCCCATATTTATCCGACTACGGCGAAGCCATAAGGAAGAGTAAAGATTTTGGCAATGTATGTATGTATGTTTGTTCCATCGTAGCGCCTAAACGAAACGATTTCAATGAATGAGGTGTCAATAGATTCGTAATAATAGCCCGGGTAACATAAACTATATAATTTTTGTAGTTGGGTTATAGTTTTTTTTATAAAAATTGTAGTTATTTACAAAACAACTCCCACAGTAATTGGCAGAACGCGAGAGGTCAAATTATCGAGTCAAATTAAACATTTTTTGTTGGTTGTAATGTACCTAATTGTATTTAAAATTTCAAAAGTATACCAACTAAACAAATTGTGATTATTAATAATAATATTCATGCTTTGCGCAAAGCAAAAATACTTTTCGAGATAATCAAAGCTTTGGACTTCTATGCGAGTATTAACATTTAAACCCATGATGACAGATCGGGATGACTCCTAAGATGTGGTAACAAGTTACCTTCATCACGATTTTTATCACAACGTGATGATGTTAGGATGATGATGATGAAATCTGGCGGTCATAAGGCGAGTGTCGTTTGAGTGATCGGGCAAACAGTCCACCCCTTGCGATGAGGCGACCTTGCGCGGGGCAATTCGGTTAAGGTAAACCAATTTTTGTTATTACTCAAAAGCAATATGGTAGGTATGATGAAGTAATGAGGGTTTTTAAATTCGTGACATCAGACAGCTTTTTGACACGACAAAGACCGTCGTGCTACCAAGCGCCGCCTGGTGACAGAACAAGAATCGAAAATTCTTATTGACCGTTTTTGATACCACTTACGCCAGCGGATGACGCTTTGTGTGCGTTGGCTCTGCCCCCTAGCGGCAGAAAGAATATCAAACACCCTCATTGTAATGAGTTTTGTAAGGAACTTGCAGGTAGAAGTGGATAGTTATATCTTCGAAATATGCATAAATTATTTTTATATTTTATGGAACAAACGAACCGATCACTAGCCACGTGTGCATATAAAACGATTCACACCGGCTTCACGTTTAATAGAGATACAATAACTTATATTACCGTTTGAAACATAGTAACCGACAACATTGCCTGATAGATCATGAATACCTAGTACCTACTTGTACTTACTTACGGACAGGACAATTTTAGTCCGAGGTACAATTTTTTTTAAGATAGGTATTAAAATAAGTTCTTCAACTGATCTTACATCTACAGGCTAGGGGTTCCCTTTGATAGAGAACCAGCCTTCGCTACTGGAGCCGATATATCCTCTGATGCCATCAGATGATCTAATATCTGTTGTCATCAATCCATACTTTATAACGTTGTTACTTACTATTACCGTGAACACCTTTTATAACGATGTTATTTATAACGACTAACCGGATATTACGTCGAGCTTTAGAGGACTCTCAGGGTACAGTTTGAACATTTTAATATCGGTTTTAATGAGTTTCGGCTATTAAGACTATAATAATGTACCTATCGGTCCCTTCAATATCGTTGTAATAGATTTTCACTGTATTCTTCTGTGGTTTTGACTTTTGTGAATATATTATGGGTCCCATTAATTAAATTGCCAACAAAAGGAGGCTCGAATGTCACATAGAATGAGTCGCGGCCGTGACACAGTTAAGGCTAGCCCGAAAACCTACTCGGGTTAAAAGCTGTATCAAACGTATACCAAAAAAAAAAACCTATATATTAATTACACCAGAAGATATTAAAAGTTTAACGGCCGCACTCAGAGACGTTTAATGCTTACTTAGGAGCTACTTAGCACATACTTTGACCATAAAGTCCATACAGTTTCTGTCAAAACGTCTTTCGAGTGACTCCATAAGTAAGCATTAAATGTCTCTGAGTGCGGTCGTAATTGTAAGAGTTCGAATGTCAAGTTCCACTGCGCTCGGTGTACCGGGGCATGTCTAATGCCATTCGAAACGCTTATCTTTCTTCGTGTATCGTCGTGGTGTGAACTGACCCTATGGACTCTGCCCACTTGCCTGCGCCTCCGCTTGCCGCGAGATTCGAGGCAGAATCCTAACTCATTTAAGACAGGGACTGAGACGAATGTCTATACATTATTATGATCAGTTAGCGTATCGTATTGTAGTCATCATTAGATTCAGTTCCGGTCTTTATTTGAGTGCAGTAGCCATAGCCCATACACCATACTACCTATCGTCCAATCGGCACGACTATACGGTATTTCATTGATTTTCTTTTCCGCTACACTATCACAAAGCGTCGGACAGAATAAGCTGTTTTTGTAACATCAGGCTTAGCATGCGCACCCTAGAAACACCGAAGAATCGACGAAATGACAGATTGAAGAAACATTAATACCATTCGGAGCAAAATAGTTCTTATTGTAAGGCAGCAAGGTCGATGCATCGTCGTTATGAGAAACAACATTTCTTTTCTTCCCGAGCATGACCTCACAAAATGGCCTCTTTTGACAGCTAAAGTAGAAACGTTTTCTTATTTCAATGTCAAGTAGTCAGTCATTGACTTGAAAATTTGATCATTTTTGTCAGAAGATTTCCCGACAGAAATTTTAAAAATATGGCTATTTAGAAATGTTGACTACTATTGGTGACTTTGTTACCATGGATTAAGAACTATTTTGCAACGAACTGTTTTGGATATAATATTTCTTCTCCAAAATTATTTCTTCGGATCGCCATGCTAAGCCCGCTGAAGTGTCAACGGTGACAACTGTCCAATTATTATTGTACACTGACCTATTGCAGTAAAATATAGGGTTAATAATAATAGATTATAGCCCTTGCATGGGCTCTAATCGCGCCTTAAATATCCTTATAAATAAAATCCTTTCAAAGAAAATTCTTTTTCTTCGGCGGAAAGAAAATTGCGACATAAAAAATTAAATGCCACATACTATTTCGAGGGCTTTAATGTTTTAAAAAGCTTATAATTTAAACTGAAATACGATATGTCTATCTTTGGTTCGGTTGCTTTGATTGTAGGGGCTAATTTTGATCCGTTATCATAATTCATTTATAATAATATCTATGGACGCTCCTCACTACGTCGATCTGGTCCCGTGGTAAGTTCCCGAGGAACCTGTGCTACAGGTACTAGACAACGGAAATATATTTAATACTTTTATATTATGCACATATTTATTACACATCCATGACCCAGGAATACGGAAAAACTTTTTGTTCCTTCAGCGGGATTCAAACCCGCGATCCCCGGCTTGAGCACCAATACGGGAGCCACAGAGGTCGTCAAATTATTCACATGAATTATTGTACTATCAGGTTTCCTTTTTCTGTGCAGGTAGAAATGACGGGAGCAGGCACCTTAGTAGCACCCAGGGCGAGATCAAGTGTTGGGAACAGCTAAAAATTTTCTTTCCCATAGGTCTCTCAAGCATCAGTGGAGGTTTGACGACTGAAATGTACAAGTGGCTATAAATAATAATTTATTACTCCATAGATACTCATCTCTACGAACGAAGCACTTCGTATAATTATGATTATGAACATCACGCACCGGTAAGTTCGATTAATCATAAATTATAATGTCTAGATGCAGTCACAATACAATTATTGTCAATGATAATATTATGTCAGTTTCATATTATGATATGATTATGTTATGGCATTATATCTAATACAAAAAAATATGAAACGGCACAGGGGCGACACTCTCTAAAATGACAGCTCCAGTACCGGCGAATGTCAGCAATGATGACGTATGCGTGAGGTTGACACCAAAATAATTTTAAACGTCGCGTCAGACATATCATAATATTATGAAACTATTCTGTCAATTATGGCAAAGCACGAAACGACCAGCGGCCAGCCCCGTGAACGAAAGTCTTGGCTGGAAAAAACTCACGCCCCGCCCGCCTCCGTATTCGCCTAGCCACTTGTAAGGAAATATTAATTATTTTTTCAGTAGTTCTCGAGATAGAAGCGATTATAGAAAGAAATATGCCAATGCCTATTTTGAGATACGAGCAATGTATAAAGCTATAGAAATGTTGGAAAATTCAAGATTTTCAAATTTCTTTTTCTCCCATCCTGAAGAAAATATGTGGTTGCGGAGTTACTAAGAGGAAGGAAATGTTCATTATTTTTTCAGTAGGATGCACCGTTTCCGAGATAGCAGCGATTATAAAAAAAATATGGCAATGCCTACCTACTTTGAGATACGAGCGATGTATAAAACGCACCAATTTTGGGATACAAGTATTTTACAGATATTAAAATAAATCCGCCATTTTGAAATTTCAAAATAAATGTATTTTTTTGGAATTAATATTTCGTAAACCTAAAAAAGGACACCTAGATTCAATTTATTAAAAATAAATGTCCTGTATCTTTGAAATTTAAAATGGATATTATTTTTGTATTCAGCACTCCTAAACACCTAGAAGACGACACCCGTATCAATTTTACAGAAAAATAAATATTCGCAATTTTTGAAATTTTCATAAAGAATGAATTTTTGTAATGAGAGACTGTGAATATAAGGATGGGAATTTACTTATCTTCATCTGCTAACCATAAAGCGTTTCGAATATGCTGAAAAAAGAGGATTTTTTAAAATATGAATATTGTTTTTAATAAATGCAATTGTATTATCTAAAAATTTTAAAGATATATTTATTTGTCCTTCATTTATGAATTGGTTTCGTTGGTTTTTTTTTTAAATTATATTATAGAAATATAAACCAAGTGCTGTTCCATAATACGGAAATAAAAAATATTAACTAAACATAATATAATGAAGTAACTAGTGACAGCCCTTGCTCCAATGCGAGAGTAGGCCAACAACTCGCCAGACGGCCTTAGATGTCCTACTGTTCTCTGTTTACCGTGCTTGTGGCATGCACATGTAAATATATACCTAACATATAACGGTTTAAGCATATATGGCTAATCTTGTCGAAGTGGTAAAATATTAAACAGGGATGTTATGGAGCTCCGTAATTGTAACTATAGGATCGTAACCGAATCCGATATGAAGTCTTCGGATAATTTTGGATATAGGTGGGAGTATAAATAAGACTTATTATAACATGTTTATTTAATTTTCCGGCCGAACCGATTCACCAGCTTTTGAGGCCAAAATATCATTACCTAAACATGTAAATTGGAAATAAGTATTTGTATTTCACTTATATTCGTCATACACCTAATGTCGGTAACCGAAATTATCCGAAACTAACGGATAATCTGTGTCTAACGGAATGTCATATCCTTAACATCTCTGATATTAAATAACTGTTTTCAAAACTATATTATTGCGTTGCGTTCTGGTTACTGTATTTAATTGTGTTAAACCTCCGATATTTCAGATATCGAGCAGCAGTAACTGACCATCAGGCGATCCGTCAGCTCGTATTAAGAATATTAGGTATTAGGTATTAAGAAACTTTACATACCTTGACAGTGATGTAGAAGAGGTTGTTGAGCACCATCTCCGTGGCCTCAACAGAGCCTAGGCCCTCCCGTCGACCAGTTCGCCCGGCCTCAGACGCGTAGTACTATAAAGATATTTAGGGTCAATTCACACAGAAACGAAACGACACGCGACATGGCGCTGCATTTTTAAGAAAGCTATTTAAAAATGAACTTTATTCATTACACAAGAAGATACACGTTTCATTGTAAGAGAGAGAGTAAATGTCAGATTGCATCGAGCTGCACAGCGCATGTGCAGTGAATGACTGATTTCATATGAAGCGTGTATCTTTTTGTGTAGTGAGTAAAATTCAATTTTGAATACCAGGTTTAAAGATTCTTTATTATCAACAAAGGCGAAGCTGCCACTTACATGATAATATGAAATTCATTAGTTGTCTAATAACAATAATAATAATAAATACTTTATTGGCAAATAAGTTTTACATGAACCTGCCAAACTGCGTAGCAGTTTTTCGCCAGGCGGCGGCGGCTAAATACAGTGATCGTTCGCCGTCAGAAATTTAACAGTAATAATTATACATAACGATTCTAAAATTCACAAACAATAGTATCAATATTAATATGAATGAACCAATATAAAGAAAACAACATGACGGTTAGGTTACATTTTTATGCAGGGTAGTAAGCTAGTACCTAAGTATTAAAAATATTCATACGCAATCATAACCGTGCCGTCAAGTCTGTGTTCGTATTCACGCAGGAACACAATATAATAATTAATAACAGTTCGATCAGCAACTAGGCACAACTAAACAAATATGGAAATTAAGTAACTATACAAAGTGGGTAAACTTAAAACTATAACATTAATTTAATGTTCCTTTATAATATGTTGAGCCAATTATTTTTTAAATACAGTCAAAGTATGAGAGTGCTTTATTAGTGAAGGTATTCGGTTGTATAAGTGCGCTCCTTCAACAGTAAGCGACTTGCCGTACTTTGTGCGATGTTTAGGTTCAACAAGATATCTGACTCGACGCGTGCGGCGTTAGTGTGGATATTCCTATTGAGCGTTTTGTGAATGAAGAAGCAAATATTATATTTGAATAGTTTTTTAATATTCATTACTTTTGTTTCATTATAGTTTCTAGATGCTGGTGTTAAATAGTTATGATTAAATAGGGTTTTAATAATTTAATTCTTTGTATTTTGTCTAGTCTAGTCTTAACTGCCGACCTCCAGATTTCTATGAGATAATATGTAAGATGCGGTTGTACTAGGGAGTTATAGATCGTGTAGCGTATTTTTTTGGAATGCATCGCACAATGTTACGAAGGGCTCTGCGAAGTGTTACTAGTTTACTTTTGATTTTTTCCAGATGAGTATTCCAAGTTAAATGAGCATGAATGTGTAAGCCAAGGTATTTTTCCGATCTCTTTTGCTGTAGGGGTATATTGTTAATTGAGCATAAATACTTTTCAAGCCTTGTTTGTAAAACACTGACAACACTGGCAAGGCAGAGATAGGTCCGTAGTTGCCTGGGTCGGTTTTGGGGCCAGATTTATGGATAGGGGTAACCTTCGCCATTTTTATGTGTCTGGAGACGTTCCTTCTTCCTCTAATAGTTTGTTAAAGCAGTCGGTAAAATCCATCACTATTAAATCTTTTATAGATTTTATTACTTTAGTACAATTAGTACTAAAGTGATAAAATCTATAAAATCCGTCTAAAGATCCGTCTAGGCCCACACTACAGTTAGAATCTAGACTTTGAATGATATTGAGAATTTCGGTTTTTGTAATGGTTCGAATGTTGAAATGGTTGGCATTTGGGGAATATATTGTGGTAAAGCTTGTAAATGATTGTCATGAAAGTATTTGGGTAATTCTTTAGCTAATTGTGGTCCTATATTTGAAAGTAATTATTAAATATTTGGCATATCAGTTTTCGGTCTGTAATTTCACTAAACCCTAGTACAAGTTTTGAAGGAGCACAAATTATTTTATTTTATATAGAAAGGCTTGTGTATTAATTAAATTCCACTTTTTTTTTGGTTTGTTCGTGTACTTAAGAAACTGCTTATAATAATATGAATCCTTTGTAACTTGTATTAGTTTAGCTACTTCATTACTCTTATTTGTAAATTGTTCTGCTATCAGATGACCTATGTCATCATTTTTATTTTTTTTAAGCTCTGTTCATAACATATTTCTTTCATTTATTTCCGTAATCACATTCTTGTTTATCCAGTCCTGCTTTGGTGTATTTAAAATTTTAGTTTTCACTACTTTGCTGCTCTCTGTACAACGTCTGATTTCTTCCTAAGGTTATGTATAGTTGTGTGTATAACTTGATTCCACCGTTAGCGTTTTTTCCATGGATTCAAGAAGATGTGCGTAATTTATAGCTTCATTCTTCATATCCTTAATAAACCATCCGTGGAGGTTTAGTTTTTTTTTAATTTCTAAGTATATCTGTTTGTGATCCGATATTGAAGAATTAATAGTAATCATATGAAATGTGTCTTCGTTTAGATTGGTGCTGACGTGATCTAGTATAGATTGTTTGGTGCTTCCTTCACGTGTACAGTAAGTTTTAGATAATTTATTGATGATTTTATGTCCTGATTCCTTCAGTCGTTGTTTATATTTCTTAGTTTTACTATCGTTTGTTAGAAGATCTACGTTAAAGTCTCCAAACACAATTGCCCTGCGTCGTGGCTCTAATTGGGATTCGTAATCTTCTAGAAAGTGTTTGAAGTTTGTGTGTCCAGGATTATATACTACACCTATGTCAAGTCCGTAGTTTTGTAAGTGTATCCATAAAAAGTTATTGCCTCCGATATAGCTGGAATCTAACAAGCAGTGTTTGAGGTCGTTATGCACATACGCAGACACTCCACCACCTGTAGTATCTGTTCTGTAGTTGTAATAATGCGTGTAGTTATCAGGTTGAAATTGTAATGCCTGTGTCTCGGAGCGAATCCACGTTTCGGTTAGTAAAATGGCATGTATGGTATTAGCTATAGTAGCCTTTATAATGCACTTAAGTTCATCGAATTTCTCTTGTTTGCAGATACTACGTGTATTTAAGTAAAGAAATCTAAAGCGGAATCTGTTAGCCGGAAAATGTTCATAGTTGCTTAGCAGTTCATATGTCTTCTTTTCAGTGTTTTGAGTTATGCGGGGTTCTGTTTTTTTTGAAGTAGTTTGTACAATTGTTGGTATTCCGTTGATATATTTTATGGTAATTTCCTTCTCACCGTTAGCTTCTCGACGCTTTAAGTCTTCTTATAAACTTTTGAGATACTCCTGTTGCATCGGTGTCTGATCGGAGTATAGTTTGATGCCTTCCGGAAGCTTGTTCTTATTTCTTAATAGTTGTTTGGTAGATTCGGGTGTATTGGAGCAGACTTTAATGATACGATTTTTATTTGGATTCTGTTTACCAATTCTGAAAACTTTGATAGGTTTAGGGATGTCTGGATTAGCGGAGTTAAAATTTACGTAATAAAATGAGTTTTAGTACGTCAATTTCATATTTTAGTACTCTCTCTATTCAGATATTTATTTGTAAACCTAACAGAATTACATTTTTCTCTCTAACCGGACGGTTCTGAAATTCTTGAATCAGTTTTTCACTGGCATTTTGGCCTAATAATAGGTCATTATTGCCTATATTAAGAGTAGCAGTTTGAGGAAATAACTTCATGTTGTTAAGGTCGGACTCGAATGTCTTAAATCTGTGATTTTATTTTCACCGACGGTAATATAATTCTCTAGTTTTTTAACGAGGTTTTTCAAATCATTATACTCCGACTGTAAGTTGGAAGTCGATGATCTAATGTCGTTTATCTGTGTTCCTGCCCCGTCTACCTTCACTTGAGGGGCATTTATCGCACTTTCATTTCATGTCTTTATATCAGTGATTTGATTTTTATGTCATTTATGTTGTCTTAAATTTTTTGCATAATTTGTTCATTTGAATCAACATATTTTTCCAATAATAAACTAATTCTAGACATCTCCCCTTTCATTTCTGCTATGTCACCAGAGCATTCCCAATTTTTGAAAAAGTTTGCGTTTCATGCGCTGGGTAATGTTCATTGTCGTATCCATACTAAGATTACTTATCTTGGACAAATTCGGTTGCGATCCTCCGACACCAGCAAATACGCACACCAAGTGGGGTGGTGTTCTTTGCACACTCATACTGGCCTTAACACTATGCTAATGCAAGCGGGTTAAAAAATAGCAACCGACCTGTTCTCGCGGAGGTGCTGTCGGGTGGGCTGTGATGTGTGGAGTACCGCAATGCAATGGTTTAACTACAAAGCACTGCGCGAGCGATTTGATTTCTAATATCTAGTAGGATATAGTTTCATTTGTAACGATGATAATTAAAATTATTATTGTGAAAATCAAGTATCAACACATGTCTGCTCAGAGCAACTGCCGACAAAACGATTTTACTATTTTTGAATACCTATCTCTAAATGCAGCGTCGTGCCGTCTTTAAACTTTAGATAAGCCAGAAGGTCGATTCTGCTAATTAAATCCTGCAATAATACAGTTATGATCCAGTCCCGACATGTTCAAACTGCAAAATGGTATTATCATAAACGTCAAACTCGTTTTGATTGGTCCAAACTTCAAAAATTTGTTTATTATATCAAGAGATTCATTTATAATCCAATAAAAGTAAAATAAAAGTGTAAGTTAGTTACGACAATAGGCATGTTGCCTAAAAATATATTTTTTGTCTATTCGATGTTAGACAACATGTTAATTAATTATTAATAGTTAATCTCAAAAAATAACGAAGATACAAACAATTTAAATTCATGACCCTTGGGTTGAGTAGGTACTAAGTCTTCAAATCTATATCGATTTTCGCAAATATTATAAAGTGTAAATATTTATAATAAACACTTCCATACTTCAAAATAATAAAATACATTTACAGAGTGACAAACAACATGAGACTCAAAGGGTTTCTATTCTAAGGATTCTCCTATATACAGTCCGGTCTACCTTCAGTTCGGCCTGAACGGATGCAAAATCGTATCGTCTGTGTGCAATATCGATGTTGCATCAGTCGGCCGGATGGATTGAAGCGATTCGTTCCAGTGTTGCCAACTCTTTTTTTGCGTAACTAATAAACACATTACAATTACGTCATCTTGAAATTTATTACAATATTATAAAAACCAAGGACAAGCTACTCGGACTCTCGCATGAAGTAAAAAACGGAAAAAATCACGTTTGTTGTATGGGGGTCTAAATATTTCTTTATTTCTGTTTTTAGTATCTATTTAGCGACAATACAAATATATCATTTGTGAAAATTACAACTGTCTAGCTATCACGGTTAAGGAGATACAGCCTGGTGATGGACGGACGGACAGCGAAATCTCAGTAATAGGATAGTAATATATAATATAAATAAATAATAGTAATAGTTTACCCTTTGGGTACGGAACTTTAAAAATGGCAACGTGGTCTAAATAATTTTTATTAAAGTTCATTGAAGTAGGTATTTAAAACTTTAGAGCCACTATAGTTGATAAAATTTAAAAACTATTACAATAAAATTATTAATATAATATAATAATAATTAAAATTAAAATAAAGAGAAATGTTAGCTAAAACAGCTTACTGGAAAAATGTATAGCATTAATTTATTCGTATAATATGGCTAAGGCAGCTTATCACAATAATTCGGTTTCGTCCATAGCGTGTTGCAGCTCCACAGTTGCAGCAAAAAAAAAACATAAACACGACCGTAGCTCGCGGCAAAATAATGTGTATGTGCTCGAATCCGTTCAAACCAAATTGACGTCAGTTCTGTCTGAAACGATCGGCCTGTCGTCAGTGGCTCAGAATAGCCGTATTATATAATAATAATGTTATGTACATTGTTTTTAGTGGGCTCTGTTTTGTACAGCCATACGATGCAAAAATTACAGGTTGTTATCGCACAAATAAAGTTGGTACGAAGTTAAAACACTGTAGAGTACAGTGATACCACGTTCTTAAAATCTATCGGGAATCTTCATGTTTCATGCGTTGTCTGTCATTTTCATGCAAATACGATGATTGCCAAGGTATCGTAAAAAGTAATTGTAGTGTATTTCCTTTGTATTACAGAAGCGAAATTAACTACAGGGATGACAGCTCGAGCACCGGCAAATGTCAGGCATGTTGACGTAAGCCTAAGGTTGACACCGAAATAATTTCAAACGTCGGGTCAGTCAAGTATATGTCGTGGCTGCGTTCTTTAGGTATTTTTTTTGGCGCATGCGCATTAGGATGTGCGTGCGCATGTTAAATGAACGCGCCAAATTTTTTGTAATTCGGTAGGAAGTACCAAATAGATTGCAACGCCAGGTAATTTCAATAACGCGTCATTTTTCAGTCGACGGCATTTCAAACAAACAATTAGGTACCTTACTTAGCCACCTTTTAGTCAATGTTGGAATTAATAAATAATTAATGTTTGGTAGTATGGTGGGCATAACTAATTACAATACAAATATCTTGATTTTGAGTGGTGAAATAATTAAAAAACATACCGGTTGTCTGTTAAGTCGGTTTACTGACGATAGTTGAACGTGACAACGTCAACAACAACAACAAAACAACAACAACAACAATAATAATAATAATGAGGTAAAGGCAATGCGAGCTAACGCTGGTATTTGGTAACGGTACTTGGTAACAATAATGGGTTGTTACCCATTATTGTTACCAAGTACCGTTGTTACCTGTTACAACTGTACAAGTGCGTTACCTGTTGGTAACGCATGAGTCATGTTTTTTCGTGCGTGCAGCCGGCTCCATCGATTTATAAGACGTTATCACGTCAAAAAATGTAATTATAACTTTAAACTATTTAATATTTATAACTTTAATATTTTATATTAAAATTCTTGCGCTAAATCATGCGCCAAAAGTCAATTCAATTAAGTCATTTATGTCAAAGGACGAAACGAGCTTGTGAATGCATAGGCTGGCTTTAAAAAAACCCACGAACGCGCGCACCGCGCTGCCCCCGCAAGCTGCTGCTGAGCTCTCATTCGTGTAAATCGTAGAATGACTGTTCTTCACGTTAGTGGTACGGACCGTGGTATGGCCTAAGTAAAAAAAGTCATACCTGTATATAGGACAATGGGTTCGCCGGTGGTACATTGGGATCGACCAGCTCAATATTGACCAACCACGGCAGCAAATACTGTAGAAGTAACTGGCGAACTTCGATTCGCGCTGTTTGGAACCTCGCCGTGATTTCTGCACAAACAAAAGTCACATTGTACATTAAAATGCACCCGATACTGACTAGTGACTGAAATATAAAAAAAACACAAACATTGAAAATCTGATAAGAAAATATATTTTTAGTAATCTCTCTTCCTTAACGAATAGTAATTTATATTGAAATTATACTTTGAAAAACATTATTCAAAAACATAAACGTCGAAAAATAAAATATTCCACTCCAATGTTGATCGATTCTAATTCAGAATTCGTCCATGCCTGCCCTAATCATGTAACCAATCTTGCAACTGAAACCTACTCATTTTTCGTGAAACTTGAAGACACATTGAGTTTTAGGGCCGTATTCTTGGTCGATTCTTATTTCTAAGTTCGCCTTAAATACATGCTTAAGGTGACGTTTCGATTCACAGTCGTAAATTAAGCATTGTCTTAAGTATATTTATAGTTTTTTTTTATTGTGATAAAAAATAATTTGTCTTCGTCTGAATCGAGTGATATTGGAGATATTAGTGATATTGATAATGACGAAGAGGATAATGAGAGACACATTCGTAGACCTTCGCTTGACCGACTAAATCCTTTTGAGTTTTATGATGATAATGAATTTAAAAGTCGATTTCGATTTAACAAAGATACTGTGTTTTTTTTATATTTTTTTATCGAGATTATTGTATCTTAAAAATCATAAAATTGGGTGTTTGCGTTCAAATTGCGAAAAACTGTACTTTGTCTCGATAATAACTAGGATTGCTTCCGATATGAACCCTAATTAAGTACCGTTTCTAGATCATACGCTTTTTTTTTTGACGTTACGGACGTTTTTTGCCGACTAGGGTATACCCCTCCGTTGCGGAGGGGTGTACCCTAGTCGGCAAAAAACCATAAGGAACTTTCGTTCCAAAAATTTGACATCACGTAAAATAACAAAAGAGCTAGGGCAGCTTCCCATAGACGAATTTAGTTCATAAATAAAGTAAGCGTCTATGAATAAAATATACCTTGTTTTTAAAGAGCATTTATTACTGATCTTAAGAAAAAAAATCGTGATATTAGAAGGCCAGGTTTTTGAGTTATCATACTTAGAAGTTTTGAAGGTTATGTAATTATTTAGCTTATTATTTAATGCATGTACCATGAAACAATAATGTATTAATTATTTAATATTCAAGAAACTGATGGGGAAATTAAGGTTACGATTGTTAGGCAAAATAATTAGTGAAAACACAAGTTAAGCAACCTGGGATGTGGATCCCACTTAGATTGGTGATAACTTTAATAACTTGAACTTTATGAATAGTGAGAGGGAGAAATATGGATGTTTAGGGAAGATATAGAGACATCAGTCATTAAAATGTGTCACATGCTTTTATAGCTTGAAATATCTAACAGAATAATTAATTCATGTTTTCACTTATTATAATAAACAAATAAGAAAAGTAGTTAGTCATGCCAGGGCTACCAAAGGCTTCTTAGTGTATTATAATATGTCGAAAAAAGATTTTAGGAAGGTTTCTTATGAGGATTCATTAAGTCCAGTGCTGCCCCGATTTAAATAAAATTATTTGAATTTATCTGGATGCAGTCTTGAATTTATCTTTCTTCAAAATTGCTTCACATTCATAATAAAAGTATTATGAATGAATGAAGATATGAATGAAGTAAAGACTTTTTTAAAGAAAATTATAGAAGTGAAGACTTCAAACAGCAGTGCATAAAATGAATTGTAAGTATACTTATTTAATATTTCACATTACATAGTACAGATTTTCTAAACACAATTCATTTGAAGCGTCTGGATAAGGTAGGATAATATAAATAAAAAAAAAACAAGAATAATTTGAATTTATAATACTTTATTCCTCTTCATCTAAAACTATGACATCATCTAAAAAAGCTGCTGGCGCAGGGATATTATCTTGACATCTGGCCCATCCCAAATACCAAATGATGGTCATAACATGAGCGCAACATCCAAGTGTACGTCGACCAACAAGGCAATTACAGCAATATTCACTGATTTCCATTCGTCCAGGTATATTATTATCTATTAAAACATAAACAAAATATTGTTTTCGACTAACATGCCTCAATTTTATCCTCCCTCTTATTAAACTAGCGTCATCACTGCCTCTAAAATTGTAGTCAGTCGAGTTTATTGCCTCTGTACTCACTTCTATTCTATACCCCCGTGAAAACGTATGTGTTCACTAATTAGGATCGGACTTGTTTGATCTGATAAGTCCCTAATGCAAAAAGAATTAAATCTCTGTATTCCATAACTGAGAAGTATAGAACATTATTCCTATCAGCAGAAATGTTTTGAAATAAATATGTGCGTCGATTCATATTTAATTCATCAACCATATTTGCCAGATTATTTTCTAGATGTTTTCTTTCTCTAATTATTTCTAATATTTCATTTGCGTATTCTTGTCTTGGAAGCGAACGCCAAATCTATTTAAGAGAGCCGCTGCAATTGAAAAAAATTCTAATAAATTAGGTAGGGCTAAATGACAATATTCCTGTCTGAACAGCTTAAAATTAGTTTTAAAATGACCATTCACTGCTTCTACCACCCATCGACATAATGTTACACAGCGACTCTCATTGGCTTGAGCTGTAGTTAATTGGCGTTCGCCTTCTAAAAGTGAATCTGGCATACAGGTTCTGTACCCACATCCTTCTAATAAACTAATACTATCTCTGAAGCCACGATCTAAAATGAACACATCGTCTTCTAAAAAATATGATCTTAGAGCAGATCCTTTTGAAAAGAGGCTAGTCATAATATCAGCATCTGATGTAGTTGCCTTGTATGGACCGAAAATATCAAAAATATACCCATCGCAAGCTACTATTAAAAATAGCTTCACTAAATTACGGTACTTATGTAGAGAATATGTTTGTTTTTGAAACATATAGTTGGAACTTTTATGTATATAAATGTATGTACCATCACAAATATCAATGGCATTATTGCCATTCATATATAAACGTTCAGGGATTGCAAGTGAGTGTTGGCGCAACTGCTCTCTTGCTAAATGATTTACTCCTAAATGTAATGGTACAAAATCTTGCACGAGTATTTCGCGCACTTTATTAATAAGCGTCTCCATCGTGCGTCTTGGCATTCCAACTAAAGATGATATTCTAGTATCGGGATCTCTTTTCGGGATCGGTTCTCATTTTTAAAAGCAATAAGGCTAAGCCTAATGTTCCTTTCCGCATTTCATTTAAACGTGGAACTTCATTTAATAATGTGCCGAATTTTTCCTTCGTGTACCCGAACCAGTACGAAAACATCCGATCATCTATTTCTAATGAATTTTCAAAATCAAAGGATGCATTAAATGCATTCACAAATGAGAAAACATGTGCTATTTGATCGGGAGTAAAAGTAGAAATTGAGTTTTCTGCTTGATAAAGCGTATCCCACAAATTGCTATTTAAATGTTCATCACATACCCGTGCTAAATTGGGTACATAGAATCTGTAATCCTTTATTAAAGTTGCACGAAACTGATCCGATATACTTCTAAGTGTTCTTTGAGAGCAATCGGGGAAAATGCACCGTTTATTGCTGTTTGCAGCTCTTTTGTAGCCAGGTATCACAATATTTTGGGTGATGTTTTCATATTCCACATTGTCAGGCCCTTCTTCTTTTGCTTCTAAAGGCACTTCTTGATGTATAATTTGTGGTGCAGGTTGTTGGATCCTCTTACTGTCAACCCGGTTCATTCGCCGTACTTCTCTTTGAGTTCGCAACCAACATGCATGGCATACTTTATCTGAAGCGGTTATCTGAAATATTTTTCAATTTGAATATCATATTGAAATAGGCATAAGTATATATAATGATGTTAACGGTTTATGAGAATAAAATATGATAAAATAGGCCAAGCACGCAGCTTCAACCACATTAAACATGTGAGTGAAGCTACAGGCACAATGTAATTTAACCTAAACCTATAGTCATCCTCCATAGGTAAGTGAACAGTTGATATATTAGGTATACATATTATAAGTAAATGATAACTAAGTACATTAATATCAACATGTTAGTCAATATCACCCAATATGTAAGTGTTTAAAGGTACCCATACCTCTCTGAATAGGTATGAATCATAAATGTTCCGAGTTCAGCTATGCTTTGGAAAAAATGTCAAACTGTCTGTCCTGGGTCAGCAAGTCGAACTAAGAGAGATTCTTATATGGCAGTTGCAGAATAATCTGGCAAAAGCATTTAAAAAACACAAAAAAAACATTTGTCAAATCAATTTACTTTATGTGGTGCTACTCTATTCTTGATGATATCTATTATGGACTGCAGCAGTCCATAATAGATATCATCAAGAATAGAGTTCATTAGGGTTGTCCCTTAATATCCTGTCACTTTGTCTTTGTGCAATTGAACACCCACACAACACAGAAGACAAACATGTATGTGACCTCTCTGACAAGATCCAGCTTGTTCTCCATCATGACTAGAAACTTCTTGTTGCAAGTTTATGTTCACAGCGGCCATCGAAAGATCTCTGCATGCTTCGCAGATATAGTCACTCTCATTCATCTGAAAGTAAAAATAACTGATTAGGTAATAGGTAATATCATGTAATGGCAGAAGTAAATACATTTCACGTGTTGTGATATTTTTTTGTTATTCATAAAAAAGTTAATGATAAAATCGGTTGGTTTATGTTGTAAAGAAGAAATTGAATCATTGATTTTAGCCCTAGGTTACAACAGTAAAAATACTTTCAACATGAGATTATAAAGGTAAAAATTAATTGTAATAGGTACTTACTTCTTGGGGATAGATCCAATTTGCGAGCAAAGTAACGACTCGGCGATCCAAATCTATGGCTCGATAACGGCGTAATGTGCTAACGCATATGTTGCAGTTAACACACAATATGCGTGTGCTCAGAAAGGATCGGCCGTGGCCACGACCGCGACCACTCATTTTGAACCGGGTACACAACAATATCCAAAAAACAGGGCAGAATCGGAATCCTTAAGCACGCAAAAGTCACAGAGAGGTAATATCACAGTCCATAAACAGTCCGAGTCGTATAAATAGAAGCGTAACAAGAGTCCAAAGGCAAGCCGGGTCAAAAACATTACAGAGAATAGGAGAAAAGTAGCGAAAACACACAGAACACAAACAAGCGCGGGCGCAAGCGAGCTGTGAGTGTTGTGAAACAAACAAAATAAAACGACATGTATTGTTTTTTTTTTACAGTTGACAGCTCTGGATGAAAGACTTTTAGCCGGCGACTATTTCAGTTTTTATTGTCAAAAAGAGATTATAATACTGAACTTCATATAAAATCTACATAAAAATATACAAATAATGGAATAAATTACATTAATCATAATTATAAACACTATAAATATGATTACAAATAGAAAACTTTTTGATTTTAAATTGGAAAAAATAATTATTTAGTCTGGCAAAATCGGATGGCAGAAAATGACCATTTTGGAAAAGGAAATCACTTTGGCTATTTTTAAATATTATCTTTTTATCCTTGCTTTAGATCAATGTAACAAAATCGTTGAAAATCATTTACGAATATCTCTTATTCTTTGGTTGCTATGCATGTTGTAATCTAAGACGCTTTGAAAGCTTTTAACTAAAAATCTGCCCTAGCTCTTTAATTAACTCACGATATACAATTATTTATTGTTAAATTTCTTACCTTGGTTGAAATAACTAATGAAGAATTCATTAGTTATTTCAACCAAGAGATTCTTCATTAACTTCTCTCCAAGCTTCGTCTTTATCTTTCAAAGTAGCTCTATCACTTTTTTTATATTCAATAATGTGCTTATAGTTTTTTAATATATTTAGAAATAAATGTAGCTCAACCTCAGTGTAATGTTTTCTCGTAGTTACCGTTTTCTCGATAACAATTTAAATTATTATTATTTAAAAATAAAAACTGGTGAAGTTCAGCAATGTATATTTCTTGTAACATACTGTCGCGAATATCGTTTATGCCTCATTTCCAAAATTATTCCTGATTGGCTTATTAAACATAAAATAAACGGAATCACACGAAAATAAAATGGGAAATGCTCAAGCATTTTCTTTACTAAGAAATTATCCAGCACCAATTACTTAAAAAAGTTCATCTTAAGACATGATTGTGAATAGATGATGTCTTAAGTTCAACTCATTCAAACAAGGCGGACTTATTCGAGAAATTCTTAAGTACATTCCGAAGCAACGACCAAGAATTCCGGCCTTAATCTTTATTCTAAATTGAAATTGGAGAATTACGGATTATTTAAATATAATTTAAATAATCCGTAATTCACCTGTAACGGCTATAAGTTAAAAAACAAAGGTACCTACGTAGGAGCAATCTAAATGAAGTGCGGGAGACATAATATTTTATTTCTTATTTTTAATAATACTACCTTGCAAGGGCTAAAATAAATGATATTTGCGGGAAGAATAAGCTTCTTGGATTAGATGTGTGTTCATAAGGAAAAAGTTATATTGTTCTGTCACCTCTAAGATTTGTAAATTATTTTATATTTAACGAGCTTTTGCCCGCGGCTCTGGCCGCGTAAATATAGTGTCCAACGGGAACACTGTACTTTTTTGAGATAAAAAGTAGGCTATGTGTTAACTACTACCATACCAAATTTCAACAAAATCCGTTTGGTAATTTTTGCGTGAAAGAGTAACGAACATCCATCCTAATAGGTGTCCCTTAAATTTCAAGTACGATATTTTTTTACGCATACTCTCTTTTTGCGTGAAAGAGTAACGAACATCCATTTATCCAATATCCATCCTCAGAAGCTTTCAAATTTATAATAGTAGTAGGATACTAGCGGGTACCCGCATCTTCGTTTGCGTAGAACTGACGGAAACGGAACCCTCAGAGAAGGTAGCCTAGTTTACTCCTTATAACATCAGCTACCTGCCAGTGAAAGTCACGTGAAAATCGGTCCAGTCGTTTCAGTGATAAACCGGAATAAACAGACAGACAAAAAAAAATAAAAAAAATGTTAATTTATCGTAAGTAGGTACCGTAACAAACAGACACTTCAATTTTATTTATTTGTATGGACTAGATGTAGTACGCAACGCAAAAAGAAATATCATTAATTTATAGCTACGCCTACAACCTACACCAATATCTACACATACATCTACAGCCTACACTTACATACGCACTTACCTGGGTGAATCACCAAAAAACTTGACTTTCGTTGAGGATAATAACGGCATGTTTTTTGAGCATTACGCGAAAATTCATCGTCTGGCAGCCAATTTTTTAATATGGCACAGATACACTAAATACTTTGAAAAGGGCAATATAAAAGAAAAAAATTGGTTGCCAGACTATAAAATACCGTGTAGAGCTATGTTATTCTCAACGGAGGTAAACTTTTTTGGAGATTCACCGACCTACTGGCACAGGGGCGATACTCTCTACAAATGACAGCTCGAGCACCGGCGAATGTCAGCCATGTTGACGTAAGCCTACGGTTGACACCGAAATAATTTTAAGCGTCGCGAGTTATGTCACCATAGCAGAGCTCCTTTCGAAGAGTAATCCCGACACCGCCATTAACATCCTTAAATCGGCTTAATAGGCGCCGAAACCCTTAGACGCTAGCGGTTCCTGGGACGCCAGCATCCGAAGCCTTATGTAAACACAGCGGCCAACGTCACAGCTGTGACCTAACGTCACAGCCGTGACCTCGCGTTGCCGAACCACATGCAGCCGTCGCAGGCGCCTGGACTTGCTACCGCGACCATTCCCCTCTCATAGATATAAGCCGTAGCCTTTAGAGTATACATTAGTTGAAAGCCTTATCTCTTAGCAACGTTATGCTGATTGTTATCCATTAGTAATCGTAAATTCAATGTAATAATAAATGTAACTTAGTTTAATTTCAAGTTTTCCATTTTGTAAACAGAGTGACGCAAAGAAAAAACCAAAAGAGGAAAAAACAAATGAATTACGGTTTTCGAAACACAAATGCATAAGTAAATAGCGGAATAAATTCGAAATTGGAATTCCTAACCAAAAAGATATATTTGAGATCAAAGTGGTCAGTACGAGAAAACGCCAATTTCATATGTAAGGACCTTATATTAAGAAATTATATTGCCAATTATGTCAAACCACGAAACGACCAGCGGCCAGCCCCGTGAAAAGTCCTGGCTGGAAAAAACTCACGCCCCGCACGCCGCGCGCACACCCGGCATACGGAGCCCACATAGCGAGCGAGCTGTCTCTTTATAATTTTTTTTCTCTTTATAATTAATTATTTGCTACGGGCGCCGGGCGATTTTTTTAAAATAAACCAAACAGATAAACTAAACAGACAAGTGATAAATTGAACACAGTTAACAGTTAGAATGGGAAAATTCAATCGACGTTTTTAGTATTTTCGCCGCAATATTTCTCACCGTTTATACATTCCCTGAACTTCCACAATTATGTCAAGACCAAAATTAGCCAAATCAAGAATAGAGTAGAAAGTCAGGAGCATACTTGCAATGTATACCCAATATACCCATAACACTTAGATAGGCTAAGTCCATCCCTTTGTAATTCGATTTGGTAACTATAGCCCCCATAGAATACGACTTAATAGAAAATTCAAAATTTAATTATCTATATATTATACTCACTACCATAATCAACTGATGAAACTATGTGATTTTTTTTGCCAGGCAAAATATTCGATAAAAATTAATATAGATACCTAATCACAATAAAATAATGCTATTTAATTTTAGTAAAGATTTAGTAAAATTATTGATTAAATGAAGACGCTATATTACATTGTATATTCAAGAAGGAGGACGTTACATTATACTGAATATTTATACATAATATATTCAAAGCAATACGTCGGTCGACGTTTAGGGTCAGTTCACAACGCTGCATTTTTAAGATAGCTATTAAAATTTGAACTTTATTCAGGACACAAAAAGATACACATTTTATATGACAGGCATACCATGCGCTGTGCAGCGCGGTGTAACCTAATATCCGAAACATTCGAACTATTGCAATGAAACGTGTTGTATAGTGAATAAAATTCAATTTTGAATAGCAGACAGCTATTAAAAAGTAAAATACATGCAAAAGTAAGATACATGTCACGTATCGTTTCGTTTCGGTGTTAATTGACCCCTACAGATTACGGAAAATTAATGTAAAACTTACGCAAATAATAAAATATTGAAAGAACTTCAATAGTAAAGGAACTATATCGTAGTATCTAGGATTAGTTATACAATAGATGATGTACTGAATAAATATAGAAAAAACTATAACATTCGATATAAACAAGTCCACCAATCTCGTTCTGCGATCACGTTTTATGTGTTTGGACAAAGTGAGACTCTGTTTCTACACTGGTATAACTACAGTTGTTGAATTTGGCCAAACTGTTTCTTTTTGAATTCAGGAATTATTTTAACTCTAAATTTGTTTAATCAATTAATTTTAATTAATCAATTAAAACTAAATTAATTTAATCATAACCGATCGTTATGATTAAGTATGTAAGAATATGCGCCGGTGTCTTCTTACATAGTTCCGGCTAATCTTTGAAACGGCGGCACCGATTTTGACCGAACTTTTACTAGCAGATAGCTGATATTATAAGGAGTAACTTATATACTTTTATCTTGGGGTGACGTTAAAAAAAAATCCACTCAATCGAAGTTGCGGCCACCAGCTAATCTGTATAGAGTAGGGTATATTTCTCCGCTCTATCAATTTAAAAGTAAAAGACAACATCACACTGACAACACCTACAAGCTTAACTCCTTAACACCGTCACACTAGTGTAAACTTACCAGAGAACATGGGCATAGTAAGTTCCGGGTGCAGCTGCGCGAGTTGGCGCGACAGGTAAAGTTGCGAGCGACAGTAAGTTGTGCACAGCAACACGTCCAAAGTGCCGCGACCTTTCTCCGAGCCTGCAACAACAGACAAGATTTAATCTATGAAACTATACTACTGGTTCATACATAATATTGTTTTATATGAGTTTGAGGTAAAGAAGTATGTCAGGATCGCATTTAATGTAGGTATAATGCGCGCGAGGTGTGTTTCGTCGCATGCCATTTCACAATTTGACGGTTTATTTTCGATAGTTTATAATCTTACGAAGATTAATGCGTCAAATTATAAGCAGCATGTTTCGCCTCACAATCTTACGACAGTTTACAATCTCGCTAGTTATATTACCTATATTCTTGAGGTTTTTACAATTTTATGGTGACCAAGTGTTTTAATATTAATTTGAATGAGGCGTATGGAGTGAGTGAGGATTACATTAAATGGAGGTTTTTGGTCTCTGCATTTGGAAAATCAGGCTGATATATATATATATATATATATATATATATATATATATATATATATATATATATATATATATATATATTCCATGTAGAAAATAAAGAAGTTAACAATTTAGAGTATTCCATAAGTTAATATAAAAATCTAAGAATAACATTCTAACCTAAACATAATCATGACTTAAGTTTCAATTCGCGACGTATTTCACAAAAGTAAACGCACGCAACATAGCAGCCAAATTTTATATTATATCGACTTGGGGCTGATTCACCAATGGAATTGAACGCGAGCAGTACTCGCTTTACCCGTTTAAACGATTTTAAAAATCTAAATTGCATTTCACCAACATAAACTAAACACGTTTCTAGCTAAGCTGAGTTTAAGTTCTGAACTTCGGATTTCGTTGGTTTAACTTCGTTGAACGCGTTCACATACGAAATGTCATGAGATGACAGTTATTCATATACATATACAGTTATTATATTTAATGGTTAATATTCTACTAATATTACACATTAAGAACCGAAATAACAGAATTTTATGCCAGTAATACAAAAACCTCAACGTCACCCATTGAATTCCCCGGAAAAACTCCGACAGTTATCATGTTTGTATTTATAAATTATGTATTAATTTTCTTCTCGGCCTTTTGGCTAAGTTCAAAGTGTAGACTATGTATTAATTTGCCTATAATATCGCATTAGTTACGTTTAAAAAATCGAAAATTCTAAAAGAACATATTTGTGCAAAGATATTCTACAACTATACTATTTTAACTAAGTTTTCTTCAGCGCGATTAGCTTAAATTTGGTTAAACCTATTTTTTTTTAAGTATACCCAAGTTTTTATTGTGAATAATGAAATCGCCCTTTATTAATATTATACTAAAGGGCGATTTATAATGATAAACAGCAGCAAATGAATTTATATAAACGATAACATAGTACAAGTATGTACTACGTATTATGTACGAATAGTTCCATTCACTTCAATCACAGAGCCGTAGTATGAGCTGGGTTCGCGTAGCTTTGACATGCCGTAGCGGTATGTAAGGTAAACACCACATATAGTCGGAGGGTTGATGAACCCTAATAATATTATTGAAGATATTAAGCTGCATTACCTTTAAATGCTAGCCATCACAGTCCAACCTCAGTTGTAAGTGTGTAAACATGAAAGAGCCGACTTCTATACTTTTGAACTAGCGGTTTCCGGGGAACCTTACATTTTGCCGCGTTTAAAAGTAGCCTATGTCCCTCCTTGTGGTCTACCCCGTATCTATGCCAAATTTAATCAAAATCGGTCCAGAAACGTCGGAGCTTATTCAATGCAAGCAAGCAATTTCATATTTATAATATTAGTATAGATAACCCTTCCGCGTATGATTTGGCGTTTAGATATTTTTTTTTGCAACAGATTTTCAAATTTGTTACAAAACACTTTTCAACGGTCCGCCGTCTAAACAATTATTTGTTATTTTATCTGGTCTATAAATATATTTTTAATTTGTTTATTATTAAGGAGGCAGACAGAGCACACTTGTGAGATTTAATCGCCATAGTGATATTGATGGCAAGTAATTGTAATCCGCTTACAATGTTTCTACAGCGAACGCCAATAAAGTAAAGTGATGCTTTCGAATTAATTGTTATTCCATATAAAACTTTATATTGAAAATATAACGAAAATATTAATTGATAATTGTTACTAAAATTTAACGTATAATATTGAAATAATTTTAATAACTTAACAACAATGTAATCTGTAACAAAAAGATTATATTAGAATTATTATTAGAAAAAAAAACAAACTAAAAAAAATACTAAAAGTTCATACTAGCACCTTTAAAAAAAACTGCACAAAATAACACCTTAAATTAGAGCACAAATGAATAAATAAAACAATAAAATTTTAATGATGAATGATACAAATAAACAGCCACCTAAATTTACATACACATTGCACACAAATTCATCCACGGTAAAACGAAGTGGATGAAGTGGACATAATTTGGGATTAAACTTACAAAAACGTCGAGTCATGACTCATGCCAGTCGCGAGCCGAGTGCTCATGTAAACACGGCCTTATAAATAAACAGCCCAGTAGAGTTTTAAAGTTACTATAAATGGTAAAAAAACTTATGGAACATAATATATTTTAAGATAAAAATTAAGGTTGATAAAAATTAAGCATCTTGAGTTATTGTATTTTAGTATTAAAAGTAGTTTTTTTTTTTATTTTGTATTTTTTTTTAAATCTACTTAAATAAAAAATACCTCCTACTACTAATAGAGAAGTAATAAAAAGATCTCAATATATTTTCATCTAGCGGTAGCTCGTAGAATGGCTACGTATCTACGACGTAGACATATCTGCTACGAGCTACGATGATGTCGTAGCTCGTAGCTTTCAGAGTATCTTTTTCAATAGTGCACTCTACAAAAATTTAATAATTATTATAATAGCCTAACGAATATAATTTAGAAATTTTAATTAATGGTGGCTCGTAGAATTCCACAGCGAGTATCAATTAACGCCATAACCGCAACACTAACTCGGATTCACGGGCTTCATTGGGATTTTAAAGGCTATATTAAAATAATTATACTGCCTTATTAGGGTTCCGTAATACACAAGGAACCCTTATAGTTTCGCTCTGTCCATCCATCTGTCTATTTGTCTGTCCACGCTTCTAGCTTCTGTAATTATGAATATAAATGGATGAAATTTGGTATATTTATAGATTGTGTATAGATCTCGTTTTTGGCATCATAAAATAATAATCATTTTATATTTTAGGGGTATCTCTCCACACATGTCAAGTGGGGATGAAATATATTTTCATTCTACCCCATTGTGTGGGTACCGTTGAATAGGTCTTTTAAAAAGAAGGCAAGAAGGCAACAAAGTCAGCAATTTTCGAGTAATCTACCTCCAAAGTGGTTTACAAGTTGCCCCCCCCCCCCCTGGCATTTCTAAACTATAAGAGATAGAAACTTGTAAGTATCTATGCTGATAGATCATCCTGAAATCTCTTTAGAAAAAATTATTTTGAGCGAAATCGGATAATAACTTTTGAAGTAATTCAAAGAAAACCTATTGCGCATTGATAGTTACGGAACCCTCCTTAGACATATCGTGACATGCTCTTGGTTAGGTTATATTATATTCATTCAATTATACAGGGTGTTTGGGAGAACGCCGATATTGGACCGTTTCAGGTATTCTATTATATTAAAGTGGAAAAAGTGTAAGAAGTTCTGTGTACTAAGGCGGGTCAATAAGTCCGTGACTTTTTGAATTTCTAAGCTCCTTACTGAAAAAGCAACACTACTCCTGTCAACAGGCATCTGTCAGTTGACTCCTATCAAAATTTGAACTTGCTGCGTCAGTTAGTTTGTGTTTTACAGCTATCTTTATCAGACTATCCAGTAACTTAAGGAAACAATGGAAAAAAGTAAATTTCGTGTGCTTATTAAGCATTATTTTTTGCGAAAAAAAACCATTACCGAGACCAAGGCTAAGCTTGATAAATACTATGGGGACTCTGCACCATCGATTTCAATGGTAAAAAAGTGGTTTACTGAATTTCGTTGTGGCCGTACAAGCACTGAAGATGCCGAACGTCCTGGACGCCCAGTTGAGGTGGAGGTCTCTACACCCGAAACAATCGAAAAAATTCACGATATGGTGTTGGCCGACCGAAGATTGAAAGTGCAAGAGATTGTGGAAGCCATAGGCATCTCGCATGGCTCAGTGGTTTCAATTTTGAATGATCACTTGGGCATGAGAAAGCTTTCCGCAAGATGGGTGCCGCGTTTGCTCACAGTCGACCACAAACGCAATCGTGTAACAACTTCACAGGAGGGTTTGGCGTTGTTTAATCACAATATGGAGGAGTTTTTGCGCCGTTTTGTAACCGTGGACGAAACATGGATCCATCACAACACACCAGAGACCAAACAATAGTCAAAACAGTGGGTTTCTAAGGGTGAATCGGCGCCAAAGAAGGCCAAGGTGGGTTTGTCAGCCAATAAAGTTATGGCGACTGTTTTTTGGGATGCACGTGGGATAATCCACATTGACTATCTTCAAAAGGGAAGAACAATTAATGGGGAATATTATGCCAACTTATTGGACCGCTTCAATGAGGATTTGAAAAAAAACCGACCTCATTTGGCCAAGAAAAAAGTTCTTTTTCACCAAGACAATGCAAGGGTGCACACATGTGCAGTTGCCATGGCAAAAATCCATGAATTGTTCTATGAATTGCTCCCACATCCACCCTATTCTCCAGATTTGGCTCCGAGTGACTACTTCTTGTTCCCAAACCTGAAAAAATAGCTCGGTGGAAAAAGATTTGACTCCAATGATGAAGTCATCTCGCAAACAAAGGCCTATTTTGAGGACCTCGACAAATCATATTTTTTGGAATGGATAAAAAAATTGGAGAAGCGTTGGACAAAGTGTATAGAGCTCAAGGGGGACTACGTTGAAAAATAAAATGATTTATTTATCAAAAAATCTGTGTTTTATTCCAAAAGTCACGGACTTATTGACCCGCCCTCGTATTATTACTGTTTCAAATAATGTTAAACACAATTTAATTAAAAATAGATTGTGTTTACAATTACTTCTTAATCTTAGCTTAAACTTTTTTATAAATACTTAGAGGTCGCAATCCGACCATAATTCATATTTTTACTTTTAAGTTTCAACTTTTTTAAAGTTCTTTTGCCTCTTATAGATACGCAATAAAAACATGCTTATTTGGTCAATGGAAAGAGAAAGAAAGATTGAGAGTGTGTCAAATTAACACCTGTTATTATACAAACGCACGGTAGTGTGAGTGAGGTAGCTGCGTTTATGACTTTCTGTAAATCTTTCTCCACATACACTTTAACTGTGCCAAATTTAGTACTCTTCCTTTCGCACAACTCTCAAAAAACTCAAAATTACAATGAAATCCAAACTAAAGTATACTATTTAATAAATGCAAATCATACAAACAACTTCCATCAAGAGCTTATCAAATAACAAAGGCACGAAATTTTATATTGCTTTTAGCTTAGACTCGCTACAGCTCAAACCATTCCCGATGCTTTGAGCTAATGCGTGATTATATTAATACGTGAAGCAAAACTCTCAGAACAGTCTTTTAAGTATTCTATTTGGCACAGTTTAAGTTTATGTGGTGGTGGATTTCTACCACAAGGCGATCTTTATTTATTTATAATTATCATTTTTACGTTGTCGATTGTTTTGCTGATGGTCCAAAATTTTGGATTTTATTGCATACTATAATAAAAAATACTTTTAGCACTAAATTTAATAACTAGGGAGGGGCAAGAAGTTTTTTTTTAATTTTAACGAGTTACACAAGTTGAACAAATAGTTTTAATCTGAAATTCTTGTCTCTGTTATACTAAATTAAACTTTTTGAATATTGGCGAAAGACTTGAAGTGTAACAAAGAAAATATTATCCCAAAAAAGTAGCGTTCCCATGGGATACTGGTTTTACGCGGGCGAAGCCGCGGGAAAAAGCTTTTTTTTATTAATAATTAATCAATATGAGTAGCAATTAAATTATTTATATTGAAGTTTTTTTTTTTATACTGCAACAAGTGTAGGTATAATGTAATTGAATAAAAAACGATTTTTACATTATCAATATAACAATAACATTGTGTAAATGCTACAATAAATTTAAAAAATGTGTCATTTGTAAATTATGCGTTGCCACATCCTTTCTGTTAGCTTGAAATTGTGGGAAGGAATAATTAACACTAGGAAAAAAAATTAACAGCTTACATCGTAACGACTATGATATCCTCAAAGTTAATTATTATCAATATTTTCCACCGCAATTAATTGTTTAGCTTTAGAAAAACGTTCGTATGCATAAATTTAGCGCATCGTTGACTGATGAAGACACTACGGCTCGCGACGCTATAAGTACGCGTGCTGCGGCGGGGGGCGGCAGTCAGCAGCGGCGCGGCACGGCGGACAGTCGCCGCGCCATGGACCTCCACTCGCGACTCGGCGACAACTCCAGTGCGCTCGTACCTACTAATGCAACCAATGTAACCGAATTCGACGTATGGGCCATGCAAACCGTCCGCACCATCCACCTCTACTATTCACCATTACTAATTACCCTCGGCACTATCGGAAACTTCGTGTCCATGTTCGTCTTCTACGTGAGCAAGTTGAGGGTACAATCAACTAGCCAATATATATCGGCTCTCGCGTTATCAGACACACTCTTCCTTCTGCAACTTCTGCCACCCTGGCTCGGGGATATCTATCTAACTGGAATATTTCACCGGCGCGGTTTCTGTCAGATCATCACGTACATAACGTATGTGACCTGTTGCTTGAGCGCCTGGCTGGTTGTCGCGTTTACGGTGGAGCGTTTTGTGGCCGTTTTGTATCCGTTGCGTCGTAACGCCGTGTGCACAGTCGCGCGGGCTCGCTATATAATCTTCGGTATAGCGGTGAGCGCGCTGTTAGCCAATTTGCCGGTGCTGCGTTTCGCGAACTTGACAAACGGCACGTGTGACATCGACCGGGAATATATGGAGGACGCGTTCCGGTTTAACATAGTGGATACGGTGGTGTCGTTCACGCTGCCGCTGCTGATCATCATCGTGCTGAATTTGTCGATCGTGGCGGGCGTGTGCCGGCTGGAGCGAGCTCGGCAGCAGCTGGTGCGGTCGTCGCGGCCGGCGCTGCCGCTGCGAGCGCGGCCGACGCGGCTCGTGGGCTGCCCGCGCTCGCAGCACAAGGTCACGCGGATGCTGCTTATCGTCTCTACCGTCTTCGTCGTCTTCAACTTGCCCGCCTACACCATGAGAATGCTGGGGTACGCTTACGATATTGTAAGTATCTCCTTTTCCTTGGAAATTCTTTCTAATTATCTGAATAATTGTATGATGATTAATTTTTATTGTTTGTATGAATATCTCCTATAAATGTGAAATAATAATTGGCTTTGCGATATTATATTTCCTTTTTCAAGTTTACCATTTTATTTTATATTTCCTTCAGTTTTAACACCACTTCTTAAGCGATTGTATGGCATTATAAAAAACCTACAACATAATTTCACTATGCATTTCATAGAACAATATAATATACTACTCGTACGTATTATTTTTTAACATATCAGATATTAAAAAAATCACATTCCGCACTAGCTCTTCTTCCATTTGCTTTGAATAATTGAATCCTTTATGTGGAAGTACAAGGCTATTCAAATCGCTAAAGTGTGTGAGCTTTCTTTATTTATTTAAGTTTTAAAAAGTATAAGCAAATATAAATATATAATATAAAATAATAATTTTGCAACTGATATTGCAATAAGTAAAAAACGTACAAAAAGTTTACAATGAACATGTTTTTAAGGATATATTGGTAAATGTTACAAAAGCTAGCCAGCCATACACCATATTGCCAATCGTCCAATCGGCATGATGCTGCAGGCTTGATCCAATCTCCAGGTCGTCCATATACACCGCACACGTAACTGTCATGCCAATCCACGCCAATAGACGATCAGTCCTGATCCAATCGGCATGCCATATTATATATATCATATATTAGCCATATACTTTTAGCCTACGTTTACTCGTTTAATTTAATGTATTTTCTGTTTAATGCGATGCTCATAATATATAAATTCAGTTAATTATATAACCTTGTTAAATTTAATTTACAAAAAACATGAATGCCGAGTTTAAAAGCAGCGAATGTAACTTACTAAATTATTTTTCCCTTTTAGTAATGTAATAGTAATGATGATGATGTCATATATTATATTGGGAATAGCGAATGTTGAAATATATCGATAAAGGTGTAAAAGACTATTAGAAGTCGGTACCTATATCATAATATTATGATGATATACGGTGAGAATGATGATTATTATCATAAATGACAAAGTGGCGTGCGCTTGCTAGTTCTTTAAACAACGCCGAAATTTCCAAACCTAGAATATCTTTAAAAACTAAGGAGTTCTGTTCAGTGCTTTTGGATTCAAGGCTCAAAATGTCAATTGGATCCAAAATGTCATTTTTGGTAGAATATGCTTGCGTAACTTAAAAAAAATCGAAATCATTATAGGTGTGCCTATGAATTTTGAGTTCCCTAATAATAAAGATCCCTCGATTCCTCATGGATTCCATCATCAGGTATTCCATTTGGTGACAATAGCCGCCTTAGAAGTAATCCCTTGACAGTAAAAAAGGATTTTGAAAATCGGTTTATAAACGACGGAGTAATCTGGTAACACAACAAGCCTATTCATTTGAGAAATCAAGACATTTATTTATTTATCTATACCTGCTACTTAATATAATAAACAGGAAAGATATTTTGTTTGTTTATATGATTGTTTGTTAGCATTTAATACGCTCCGTAACTACTAGACGATTTTAATGAAATTTGAGTAGACCACGGGGAAGGACATAGGCTACTTTTTATTCCGAGAAAATGCACGGTTCCCGCGTGATGCGGTGGACAACATCTAGTTTATTATATTTTGTACCCCAAAAAAAATATTGTCATTACTATAATTCTAGCACTTTATCGACGTAATATATACACATATCCATGCAAAGTTTCATCTTTCTAGCACTAACCATTTGAACGGTAAGCCGAAGATGGACGGACGGGCGGACACGAAATCCTAAAAATGTAAAACGTCTTCGTACTTCATAAAAGTTTCAAAACATTGCGTCTCGAATGTCTGAAACGACGAACCTCAGTTCAGACAAACCGCTTACTTATACCCTTTTAATATTTTATAGTCGATAAGTCAATAATGCTTAGCACATATTTAAAATGTATAAGTAAAAACTAAAAAGGAAATTTTAAGCCATAAGAGACCCATATTTTGGTACACATATGTCGGTTCGACTGGTGAAACCTCTCACAGAAATTATTAGTTATGTTTATAAGTATTACTAAATGAGTGAAGGTACCGGAGGCCCAAGGGCCTCTAAACGTCCATGAGCGGTAGTAATCGCCTGCCATCAGGTGAAACGTCTGTTCGTTTCCCGGTCTATTCCATGAAAATACTAAATCTTTAACAGACATCCTTTAAACAATGTTATTGTTTCACACCTGTTATAGAAAATGGTCTCAGGGTTTTAACCTTGATCTTCACTGTGAAGAACGTATATTGCCTATAAACCAGAATGGCCTGGGATTGCATTTTACGAGAGCATAAAGCAGACGAACCTTGAATATATTATAAAACTTTACGCCACTTGGTACATGCTAGGCTAACACGCAAATCCTTTTATTCTCTGATGCCTTTTCATTGCCTAATAATCAGGGGCTTGTCAAGCTGCTTGCGTAGCGAGTGCAGGCGTAATAAAGCCTTAGGGTCAATTCATACTAGTGCAGAGTCGAAGCGCAGCGAAGCGAAATTTTTATAGCAAGTTTACCCTGATTACCACAATGTAACGCATATAACATTCTTTTTGTGATAAAATAAAGACTTTCGAAATCACGTCTGTGCACCATCAATGCTTCTGTTTTATCTCAGAAGAAATATGTGCGTTTGTGGACATGAATTTGGTATAAAATTACGTTTTCAGAATTTCGCTTCGTTGCGCATTGCTGGGCTTCCACTGTGCACTAGCATGAATTGATTCGTAAACCGCGTTAAACTCGTTTATAACTTCGGAATATCCACGAGGCTTTACATTATGTATCCATAGGAAAGGTGCTTGTGTACCACGTGTGATGATGGAGCATCCATAGAACCTATAAAATCCGTACATTAATTCGATACATATTTTATACGGCAACGATTTTCAAGTTACTCCTGATACTTCTATCACTTTTAATTTGCGTAGTTTTCATTTGAATTTGAAAAAGATAAGTAGGTACTGTAACTGTATAATTTATTAAAAGACCCGAGCCGAAAAAAGAGATTTTAATGAGATTTGCATGTAGTCTGACATACTAGCCTAATTAGATCGGCATACCTCATGTGCCTTCAAATATTTTTAGTCTTATTCCATAATACGTTTTCTCAATATGTTTTTTCACCCTTTGAGCTGTGCCATTTGTGTGCCATTGTCTACCAGACAAAATGTGTGTAACGTAAAAACCGATTTTTCGTTGCTGCATATCTGACAACTTTGAAGCTTCGCAATGATATCCATCATTTCACTGTCGATTCTGTATGCTACGTTCTAAAAATATTTCAATTTGCATGAACTTATTTCCATTGTACAACTTTGAAGCTTTGCAATGATATCCATCATTTCACTGTCGATTCTGTATGCTACGTTCTAAAAATATTTCAATTTGCATGAACTTATTTCTATTGTCAGCAGACACTAGAAGAGTTCGGGGGGCGGTGGTTGGCGCTGCAGCAGATAGCCACCATGCTGTTCCATACCAACTTCGGAATCAACTTCCTGCTGTACTGTCTAAGCGGGCAGAACTTTAGGCAGGCGTTGGTGAATACTATGCCGTGGGTGCGTGCGCGGGCAAGACGAAGTTTAGCCGTGCGTCATGCTACCATAGAGCAGGGCAGAGCTGGGAGTCTTTCGAGTGAGTATTGTCTAAGCGGGCATAACTTTAGGCCGGCATTGTGAATATGCTACTGCAGGGCAGAGAATTTCGTGTGAGTAGAGTAAGTAAGTAAGCTGTAAACAAGCTGCACTCTTAACGTTTTGTCTATCTATTAACAAGATACAGATTTTCTTTGTCAATCCGTCATTTTGTCAATTCGTCTGCAGAAATAAACCATTTCTAAGGTCGTTATGCTACGCGTGCAGACAAGTCTACGGCAAACGATTACCGTCGCAAATATACAGTGTGTCGTCTCGAGTTTATGAGAACAATCTCATAAACTCGAGAGCAGATAATAGGTTTAATTTTATCGACAAAACACCCTCCTTTTGGAGTTTGCAAACACCCAAGCAATGGAATATTTTATGTTTTGGTTAGGTTGGTAGTACTTACTACCTTACGTTGAATAAATCTAAATAATTATTTGCATTTAGGACACATCAAAAGGGTAATTTTTATGCAAAGATTTTTTTTTTTAAATTATTAAATAATATATTTTAATACTAAAAAAAACTAAAAAATACACCTTTCTTCCAAAGAACCCACCCGTCCACAAAAAAGATTTCTTCATTTATTTTTTATTTTATACATAGTTTTTAATCTAGCCCATCTCACTGTTGACAGAGTAAAAAAGTAATCTTACGTACAGAGGAACTGTTTTCGTAGAACGATCCAAATTTTTTCAGGGCTGTCACAGAAGATGGGGATAAATTAAACTAAGGGCTGATTTTTAATCGTCAGTTATCTTTTACCTGAGGAATAAATATGCGACTTTGACAGATTATGTATGACAAATACCTATTTATTGCTACAAAACTGTGTACAATAGATAAGATGTTAGAGTATATTTGGTATAGTATCAAAAGTTTGCTCGTTCGGGCATGCAATAGTTGAATGTCAGAACTTAGATTACATTTACATTAGACATTACAAAATAGAGCTAATAGTATTAAAATTAAAACTAATAGTAAAATAATAGTTGCAATATCGACGTAATTTAGGGACTATACATACAGTATTTGGTATGACATATTTTTTGTGTCTGTTTAATTACATTTTACAATTTATTCCTTTTATATTTTTACTAATTTTTAATAATATAATAATTTAATTTCATATAATATTTATTTGCATCAGGTTTTTGTCAGATTTAAATCATTACATTACTCATAATTTCATTCATTGTAAGTGACAGTCATAATAAAATAAAACATAATATGTAAGTATGTCATTAAGTACTAATTTAAAATCAGATCACATAGAATTAATTAATCATTACAATTTAATTTCATAAATTTTCTTTAAAAAACTCTTCTAGATTATATATATCTATAAGTGATTAAGTATAATTTTGGGAAGCTCGTTTATGTAGATTAAAAATAGAAGTGGCCCTAATATACTACCTTGAGGAACGTAAATAAGTTTGTCGAAATTTGACAGTACCATTTTTAACGTTTTTGTGGTATAATCATACTCTTCTATGGCAGTAGCTTGCAATCTGTCGTTTAAATAGGTTTTTATTAATTTCAATGCTGGACCTCTTATTCCAAAATTTCAAGAATATTTAAAAGTATGTCAAATTTTACACTATCAAAAGCCTCTGACAAATCGATAAAGATTGCAGCACATTGTTTCTTATCATTTATTTTACCCCATACAGAATGAAATAATTTAAATATCGCTCAAGGCGTAGTTTTTTTCTTTTGGAATCCAAACTGGTTATCATTTAAGATTTTATTATAGTTCAAAAAAAATATTAATCAATTGTAAATAAGCTTTTCAAAATTTTTTGATATATTTGGCAACAATGCAATCGGTCTATAGTTATTTACGTCATGCGTCGATCCTTTCTTAAATATAGGTTTTATTATAGCTTTCTTTAATTTTTTTGGAAATTCTCCCGTTTCTAACATTAGATGAATTATGTGCACAAGCGGATATACAATATAGAAAATACTCTCTTTAACAGCTTTTTTAGGTATATTATCGTAACCATGACTTGTTTTATTTTTTAAGTCTTTTACTATTCTTGTTACTTCAGAGCTATCAGTAGTGTACAGAAAAATACTATTTGGATTTCTTGTTGGAAGATTTTTATTTTTGTTTAGTCCTGCCGTATTAAAATTTTGATTGATGTAGAAGTTGTTAAAAGTATGCACTAGTTCATTTGGCGTTTTAATTATTTTATCATATTGAAAATTTTGACGTCCCTTCAACGGCACACAATCATAACCGAATGTTTCCACTATTGCCGTGTACGCGATAGGAGAATTGCGGACACACCGTATGCTTGAAGTAGTGCAAACCAATCGAAAGTTTACCATGTACATGTTTATTTGTCTTTAATCTGTGTCGAGACGACACACACTGTATATTCGCATCCCAGATCTGGCTTTTGGCCGCGCCAACTAATTCGTGTCAAAGGTTTACGTATAGTACAGAAAATTAGCACTAATCTCGGAATGAGAGATAATAAGATGGAAACTCGTATACACCTTTATTAACCGACTTCCAAAAAAGGAGGCGGTTATACGTTCGGCTGTATATATAAATAATTCTTTTTTTGTATGTTCAATGATAACTCCGCCGCCTGTTGACGAATTTACAAAATTTTCTTTCTTTTTTTGATGTAAAGGGTATAATGGTCGTCACCAAAGTGGTGACATGATGATGAGATCCATGAGGAATCGAAGGAACTCCTGAAATTTATGGACACATATAGTGATTTTGTTTTTTTTCTGATGTAACTCAAGCATGTCCTACTAAAAAGTAAGATTTTTTACCAAATTTGGATCCAGGGTATACCTTATACCCTGGATCCAAATTTCAAAAGTACTGAATATAACTCCTGACTCCTTATAGATACATGTTTGAATGGCGTTGTTTAAAGAACTGGAAGCATATGCTAATAAGCCTATTACAGTACTCATCATCATCACCACCATCAACACACCATACATCATCACATCATGATGTTAAAATAGGTACTACTCATAGTGTTTATACCAACACGGATATCTTCGAACATTACTCTGCTTTTGTAAAGGGTATAATTTGAAATTGGTCCTTTAGTCACTAAAGTGGAGACCTGATGATGGCATCCATGAGAAATCGAGGAAACTCCTCAAAATTTATAGGGACATCTATAGGGATTTGACTTTTGTGAAGTCAATGAAGCATATGCTGCCAAAAAGGAAAATTTTGTGCCACGTTTTATCTATGTCATAATTATGTTTTTTCTTTCATCGTGTATCAATATATCACTAATTTAGACATAATGTTGCCCGCTTCATAAATAATTTTAAAATTTTGGGCAAATATATGTAATAATTTCTCCAATAATAATAATAATCATAACAAACATTTATTTGACACAATGAGACATTACACCACAAATGAAAAAAGACTTACATACAAAAGTCATAAGTCATAAAAATAGGACAGAAAAACAACTCAAAACATAAAAATTACGTACCATGAGTAGGAGTAGGTACGCAAGAGATACTATTATGGATAGGAAGGTAGGTAGTGTAATGACCACTCCACGTATATACTAAATTATACCATATCCATTATTGTTATTCTAATTATAATTTACACCACATGCAATTGAAAAATGAATTTGACAATAAGTTATAATGTCCTAAAACAGAACCATAATGCATATGTCAGAGTATATGCACAATTTTTTTTTATCTACCTACTTATGTTCACGTTCAGGTTTTTTCACCTTTAATTTACGCCCGATGATGAGTTACTCGAAACCGGTCGGTCGTGTTTATATATAAATTATTCTAAAAACTTAAATAAAGTGGAAAAGTGTATAAAAAAGTTGTGTGATATTATTACATAGGATATGTTTGGGCTGGTGCCGACTTCAAAATAATGAAGATTGTTAGATTTAGAGAAATAGTTAAAATTTTGGCCGAATTTAAAGGGGAATTATTTAGAAAAAAATATTTATTTCATACTTTTTTTGTGTATTTTTACTTTGGAAGTCAGTTTAATTTTTGTTTAAAAAAAATTAAGAATGTTATTGCTTTTACTTTGAAAGTAGGTTTTTTGGCGTTCTAAATATCAAGTCTCATAAAATCTCGTGTCTACGTCGTAACTTATTCTCGGTCAAATATATAAAATGTCGTTATGCTATTATTTTTGAAGGCTTCAATGACCTTAACATCTATTGCCAAGTTGTAGAACATAAAATTTACGACAAATATTGTCTTAGACATTTTTACATACGGTCAACCGTTTTTGAGATAGAGGGCGGAGAGTGCATAGTATTCTATCACTCACACTATCCTTTGTTTAGGCACATCAGCGTTCTATGTGAGCAACGGTACCGACGGCACACTTGTAGCGGAGTCACTACGTCGTCGGCGCGAAGAACACTACATATTCCGTTGGATCTTCGACAACAGCCGACAACGGACAGACTTGCCGTGTATAGCGTTTGGGACAGAAGCGTTGGAAATGAGGGTCTTCAACCCAGCGAGGGACAGGAGTTCGACCATACCATACTTCTGTACTACACAGTTTTGATCCTCACTACAGTACAGAGGCACTGCTTCGGTGGATCTTCGACAACAGCCAAGAACAGACGGACGTATCGTGTATAGCGTAAGGAACTGAAACTTTAGAGATGAGAGTCTTTAACCCTGCGAGGGACCGGAGTCAGAACAAGCCGTACTTCTGTACTACACAGTATTAAAAAGTAAGAAACTATTTATAACTAGTCAATTTTAGAATGTAGCGTATATTTTGACTTTACTTTGTGCATTAGAGTTTAAATTGGGAAGACTATGATTGTATTTTTTAAAGTTATGCACCTTCCGAAGGTGGGTCATTATTGAACTCTAGAAACACTGCGAGCCAAGACTATTTTTATACACAAGCAATGACTTTCTCATTAAGTAGAAGCATGAAAGTTTTATATTGATCACAAATACTGCCATATTTTAAAATTTTCTACTTTTTTCATTGTACTTTTTTGTATTCCAGTTGGGAACATTAATTGTAATGATTTTAATATTCTTACTAGTTGTAACAACTAACAACATATTCTAATGTATGTACATGCTTTTAATTTAATATTGAATAAATCGTCAAGTCTAGTCACAAAAACCTTAATGCCATATTGTTTTTGGATCAGGCAGTTCAGGCAATATCTGAGTATTCATTGTTACTATTGGGTACTGTATTACGGCAAAGGAAACTGGACTGCATCGATTCGTATTAGGAATTCAAAGGCCATCAGTCATTAAAATACTAATTTGACCTTTCCAAAGAAAAAGTATGTCAAGTCAATTTGGTAATAACGACTCATTTCTAATACTATAAGTGCACATTACGTTGCAACATACATTGTTATAAGTACATTAGTTAAATTACAAAACTATTTTTGTACATGATACAAAAAAGTTCATATTAACTGGCCTAGGCCTCATTGTATAAGTTATTTTAGAAGCGATTATACATGTTTTATGTATTGTAAGTTGAGATTATTATATTAAGTAATAGTTAGAACTCGAATATTTGTTTAAAATAACAATATTTAAACAATATTTACAAAAATGTAAATTGTTTTATGTATTGTAAGTTGAGCTTATTATATTAAGTAGTAGTTAGAACTCGAATATTTGTTTAAAAGAACAATATTTAAACAAAATTTACAAAAATGTAAATGTTGTCTATGGAATATGAAAGACAGATTGACAAACGTCAATGTGTCACAAAGTCGTATAAAACGCATGGTAGTGTGTAACCTTAACTGTGACAAATTTCATACTCCTTCCTTCACATGATATTAGTGAAAAGAATTACAAAGTTTTTGCTTCAAGTATTAATATAATATTAGGTCCTTACATATGAAATTGGTGTTTTGTCGTACTGGCCACTTTGATTTCAAATATATGTTCTTTGGCTAGGAATTCCAATTCTAATTTATGGCCGCTATTTACTCATGCATTTGTGTTTCGAAAACCGTAATTCATTTGTTTTTTCCTCTTTTGGGTTTTTCCGAAAATTTCGACCTGCAGAACAAGCCCCTTAGACCAAAGTTGATAATAAGTTGGGGCTGGCTTTGGCTGGTTCCCCAGGGTTCAGCCATTGCGATGAGCGTTTCCGACTATCGTACAGGATCCATTTTTCATCACAGGTAATGATTCGATTTAAAATCCCTTAATTATTGTAGAAGATATATTATGTTATTAAGAAGATATATTTGAGGTCAAAGTGGTCAGTACGACAAAACGCCAATTTCATGTGTAAGGACCTAATATTTAATGATAAAAAAATTATCTACACGAGTATCGCGTAGCACGGCGTAGCAGCAATAGAGCTTTTTATAGCGAACCTTATGTTAAGGCGTGCTACGCTTTAGCGTCGTAGTTGTAGCACAGCTACTAACTTTCGTAGCAGTTGCCTACGAGGCTACAAATGAATCTTAATAAACCTTTGATTACTAGCACAAAGGCTGGGTATATGGTCCGTCGAGTCAATCATAATAGATTACTCTACACTTTTGTTTTCGATTTTTATCTCTATTAAATTAGCGCAGAGTTCTATTTTCAATGCTCTGAGTTTTCTCCGACCTTTCGGATTATTGATAATATTATATCCTAAGGCTAGTTTTAAGGAGTTTACAGACGGCAGCTATAATGTAAATATGTACATTATAGCATATTTTAACACAAATCTCTGCTGTGATAGATACGAGACACACTGTTCAATCATTCTGTCAGAATGAAGGTAGGTACATACACATTGATAGATACATTGCCTGTTGTGTGTGTGTGACACTTTAATATAATTAAAGCTATACATCCTGGGATGTAATGTACGTTATTGTATATTACAGATGCCTTCAGAATAACGCTGACTTAAATAAGCCTTAATATTTAAGGTACACTTTCATTATATCGTGCTAGGGTTTGAAGAAGAATAGGACTGAATCGGATAAGACTAATTAGTTATATTTTATATAAGTCAGTAGAAAAACTACTCTAAGCGTGACCAGAACATACATATTCATAAATCTAGCGTAGTTTGTGGATATAATACGGTTCTATTATGAAATACTATATGTATTATGTGAATGTCTTAGGTATATCGACTGCTAACACTTTGATGCATAATAATACAACAGCATGTTTAGTTACAAATCAAATCACTAAATAATATTGGCTGTTTTTTCACTTACCGGCCCGTCAACGGCACGGCGATGACAGTCTACCGACGTCTCTATTTCACGTACGAGATCATTCGAGGACTCCCACCTAACATAATATGTCACCGGCCGAGCCGGTAAGTGGGATTGCTATTAAGTACATGAGATGTTTTGTAACATTCAATTTATTGTATAAAGTAACGGTAACATTTTGATAAAAAACGCAAAGAATATTTAGAATATCATTGATCTACAAAACAATAAAACATCGTTCAGAGCCACCTATTATACTTATATTGTAATGTCAACATAATCAAGGCATAATAAATATATTAGGAACCAAATAATTGCTAGAACTTTTTACATTTTTACACTGCAATATAGTAGCCCAGAGGACAGGAGAAGCTCGAGGACAACTTAATATTGAAAATATCTCGTAGAGCTTGTAGAAGTCGTCCACGATTAATCTGACTTAAGAGCCCTATAACAGCAATAGATTGTAGACTTGTTTTGATGCGAGAAGTAAAACAAATACAATAATTCCAATTTTAAGAGCAGTATTTTCCGTTGAAATTTCCCTTAAATTTGTACACACTCCACAACATTAAAGTTTTGTGTGCCTGTCGGTATGTAATGCTTACGCCTACATCTAACTGTTGCTCGCTTCACTTTGTACAATGCGTTTGTTTAAAGATTATCTAGGCGTTATTAATCTAACGGCCGAACTGACGTCAGTTCTTACTGAAACGACCGGCCTCTCGTCTGTGGTAGCCTTATAAGATGATATCACGTAAAAAATACATAAGCAAACAGAATCATTATTCTGTTGACGCAGTGCAAAATTCGATGTTACTGCCTCTACATCCGAATACATTTTTGATAATTCCAATAAGACACGCACGTACATCTGCAAAAATTATTAAAATATATTTTTACAAGATTTGTAAGAATCTTAAAAAGATTGTGAAGATAGTTAAAGTCCTAACACACGTACGGATTCGGTACGGAGCGGACCACGGATTTGGTCCGCTCCGTACCAAATCCGACCGTGTGTAGAGTAGTCCGGCGTTTGGGCCAGGCAACGAAGTGTTGCCAACTTAGGGATTTTACCCCCAAATTTAGGTAAAAAAGCTACGGGGGTTTACTAGGGGGCAGGATATTTAGAGTTTACTCCTTAAGAATCAATTTTTATATGAGTATATAGCCCGGGGTATGAAAATTTATAAGGAGTGAAATCAGATAAAGTGACACGTTAGTTTTATGTCATTTACGCGTAAGTATTTATGTGTATAAATACAAAGTTTTTAGAGTTTATAGCTTATTAAAGTGAAACTTCGAACTAAAGTCAAACATCGTCTCAAACTTTTTCGTCTGTGTGTTGTATGTCGCGTGACGGTCGGCCGCGGAGTAGGGATAGAGTGAAAGGCGCTCGTCAGAGCAGCCGAGGCCAATATGGCGGCGCCTATTGTTCGCATCAGCTGATCGTGTAGTGTATAGACTAGTACTCATTTGTGCCAGTGCTATAAAATTAAGATTGATGAAGCGATTTTTATACCCTTAATGGAATATTATTCCGAAAATTTTTAGTTAAATGTTTATAATGTGAAAAAAAGTTTCACTTTTACCGTGGTTTCATAAAACCTCACAATCCTTTCTTTCTTTTGTGACTGTTCTCACTACTCACATAAGTATAATAATCTTGCCTTTTTATCTCTTATTTTAATTATATTATTATTTATTTTAATATAATTGGAATAACACAATTACATTTCAATATAATCAGCATAAATCTTGTAAATAGTACAACTAATTAGGGTCAAATTAAGGGTTAAGTTTGAGGAGAAATATTTTTGAGAGTAGGCATCACTGCACGATTTCAATTGATTTATGGAATCATCGTCGTCGTCGAAAACAGCACTGTAAATAGAACTCTGCGCTAGTACAATAGAGCTGAAAATCGAACACACGAGTGTCGAGTTTTCAATACGGTCTGCCGGACCAAATCCGTGCGTGTGTAGCGACACCGGATTCGGTACGCGGATATGGTCCGCGGACCAAGTTCGAGTGTCTATTAGCACTATTAACCTTGACGGTGGATGCGCTGGGGAACGATTCTCACGCAATACAGAATATAAATACAAAGATCGAATTTTTTACATTACATGTTTTGTGCATTCTCAGAACTTCAAATCGAAATCGAGCGACATTTGCTCGAACTATTTCGAATTTGAAGTGTGGATGTTATAGACATAAAACTCAGATCTGGATATGGTTACGAATATCTTATACTTTAGACAAGACAATCTTGTATATAATAATAATATCTTTGGACGCTTCACACCACGTCAATTTGGCCCCGTGCTAAGTATCCGAAGAACTTGTGTTACAGGTACCAGAAAACGGGCAGTATATTTAATACTTTTATACTATACATATATTTAAGATTTTTATTATATTATACACATATTTAATACACATCCATGACCCAGGGACACAGAAAAACTTTTTGTTTCTTCGGCGGGATTCAAACCCGCGAACCCCGGCTTGAGCACCAACGCGCTGAACCACTGAGCCATAGAGGTCGTCATATTTATTATCGTAATCTCGGAAACGGCTACAAGTATTTCCATGATTTTTTTTTTTTTTATTAAATAAGGGGGCAAACGAGCAAACGGGTCACCTGATGGTAAGCAACTACCGTCGCCCATGGACACTCGCAACATCAGAAGAGCTGCAGGTGCGTTGCCGGCCTTTTAAGAGGGAATACGCTCTCTTCTTGAAGGTTTGCAGGTCGTATAGGTCCGGAAATACTGCTGGTGACAGTTCGTTCCAGAGTTTTACAGTGCGCGGCAGAAAGTTACGCGAAAAGCGCACGGTGGAAGACTGCCACTCATCAAGGTGATGAGGATGGTATGTTTTTCGCGTGGGACGATGGCGAAAAGTTTTATTATAAAAATTTAGTTAGCAGGGGGTTTTGGGGCAAAAAATCGATCTAGCTAGGTACCTTCTAGGTAGTAGGTATCTTCTACTACTAGGTATCTTCTAGGTAGTACCTTCGGAAACTGCACATTTTTAAGTTATACATATTTTTTCAGTCGTCGTACGAGAATATATCAATAACTTTGACCCTAATACATCAGACTAATTGACAGCTGTGCATACGTCTAATTTTTTGCGTTGTTTGCAAATTCGTAATGTGGTAGATTCAAACCCTGGTAAAATATTTTTGTGATCCTTTGTTTTATTTATTTGTGCTCCGACCAAGGCTCCGTTATCCAGGTACTAAGAATAACATTATACCGGTTACGGATAAATTGCACCTAATTGTTTCGGAATATCGCTAATTTCGGATAAATTTTTAAGGAATTTCAAAAGTAAAATTCAATATTTAGACTTCACCTTATCTGGTACCTGTAACACAAGTTCTTCGGATACTTGGCACGGGGCTAGATTGACGTGGTGTGAAGCGTCCATAGATACCTGATATTATAGTACCTGGGAGCTTTGCTCGGTGTTTAGTAGAACGATAAAATAATAAAAATAAATAACATCACAAAAATATTTATCTTACCGGGATTCGAACCCACCACTTTCCGAATTTCCATTGATATATTGTTGCACGACGAAATTAAAAAACATATATTACTTAAAAATGCGCAGTTTCTAAGGGATAAGGTAATATAAGATCGTCTCGTTCAAAGTATAAGATTACTCCTATACTAACATCAAACACCTACAACCTACATCTAGGTACAGCCTACACCTACTACCTACAACTACTACAGGCGATGTGTGAGTGTACACACACATAAATTGTCCAACAACGGGGGATTGAATATTATTACAGTACTAATATCGGTATTGAACGATGCATTTTGGTGTGAAAAGGACGAAAATGTATCGTTAAATATATTTTTAAAGACAAATCATAAAATAATAAAAAAATAACTTAAAAAAAATTGGCGTGGGCCACCCTTACACACTTCGATCCACGGTAATTAACTTAGGTCTTAGGAGATGTGAGAAATTATTTATTGCAATCCGTTCATTAGTAATTATGAACTGGGGCTCTGGTCAACTTGCCTTCTTTAATTACAATTACGAAGTTCGAAAGTCTAATATGTATGGTGTTGACATAAATGCAGGCTAATATAGTCTAATATACGTATAGTCGCATCCCGTACATTTTATAAGGAGTAGTATCAAAAATAGTCGTTTTTTCAAATAAATTGAATGCCATATAAATGTTCTGTGGTGTACACTCGATATATCGCATGGTGCGAAAATGATTAAATAAATAATGAACTTAATAAAGTTTATGCTACAATTGTATTTAACCGGATACTTATAATCTCATTTTATCCAAGAAGCAGACGTCTGTAGCAATTGAATACGCTACGAATAAGATAGCATTATATGAGAAATGTTATCAGCTATCTATTGAAGAATGTTTCGACTTTAAACACTAAGATATTTTGCGGCGGAGCTTTTGAATAGCGTTCGCGAGTTTTCGTCTACGTTTACTTTTTATTTTATTTCGTAGCATTCCTTATTAAGACATTAGTCGCAGGTACAGTTCGGTTTTTAGTTAATACTATTATCGTGTCATAGTATTTGTTACGATGTCATTCGAAACGGCTTGACCGATTTTTATGAAATTTAGCAGGTGTATGAACGGTAGGTATGAGAATACGTTGTAAGCTATTTTTCATACCCCTAAGCGATAAAGTTCGCCAACGCCAAATATTTATAAGCATTTTTTTATCTTATGGCTTGACATTGAAAATACATTTAACCCTCAATTTTATAGCATTCAGTGGCCGATTACTCTTTTACACAATATCGCATGTAGGTTGTAGGTGTAGATAGTAGGTGTAGTTAGTATGTGTAATTATTGGTGTAGAATCTGTAGGTGTATGTAAGTAGTTATTTATTGCAGTGCATGCTTAAGACATAATAACGTATGTTGGGTCAGCTAGCTAATTATATAATTGGCCGTTTAATAAAAGACTCGACAGTTACAATGATTCAGTAATAGTTATGAATTTGCCTCAAAATCCTTGCCAAAAAATCGAAAAATAAAAAAGTCGTGTTTTGTATTTTAAGACATTTAAGAAAATTTGCTCAAGTATTTAAAATTGTAATATAACTAAATTGTTAAACACTCTTGAATTAAGTGTATTTCTACTTTAGATTTAGAGCTATATTAACTCGCAAATTCGCGTATAAATTGAAAGAAAAAACGCGAAAAAGATTTTCCATTCCATTTCCATTCTATTTCCAGTTTAAACGTATGGAAACAAAACGATATTTCTTATTTTAGTATTTCTATTAGTTCTGTATATCGACTACGCGAGTATTTTCATTAAAGATGCCCCATGTGGCAGAAATACACGATAAATTTCATAATGCTAGAAGCCGGTGCACTGTCCGGTATATAAGGCTCAGTACAAGTGTGACCGCAACTAGATTTTCATACATTTTCCATTCTTAACGAGTCATCCATGCCGGACTACGGCAAGCAAATGTCAAAAGGTAGGTGATAAATGGCCCGAAACAACCCCATGTTTGGGGTCATTTAGCCGTAGATACTTTTTGCCTCGACATGTCTCGCCTATAATATATACGTCTATGGTAGCGATAATCGATTGCCCGTTTGCGCGGAACCTAAGTTAATACGTGTTTTCCCAACATTTATTTCGAATCCATATTTCTGTTGTAAAGAAATTGCTGAATGTAATCAACGTATGCATTCAAAGCAACTGTGCCACACCAGTGTTTCCCAATTTAACTTTGCCTAGCGCAACTACTTTTCAAATAGATGGAAGTTTCGTGGATGGATTATGACTTATTTCAAATGTAAATGTAAAATAATTTGGTATGTAATGTAGAGATTAATGAGGGTTTTTCAATTCGTGACATCTGACAGCTTTTTGACACGACAAGGACCGTCGAGCTATCAAGCGCCGCCTGGTGACAGAAAAAGAATCGAAGATTCTTATTGACCGTTTTTGATACCACTTACGCCACCACATGACGCTTTATGTGCGTTGGGTCTGCCCCCTAGCGGCAGAAAAAATATCAAAAAGCCTCATTTGTTTCGTTTGTTGTGTGTTTACATATATTACAATCGCCGACAAGCCCACACCACATTTCAACATTACTACCATGACAATAAGATTCAAAAGTGATAGATACACCGCAGGTGTCCGCGATGTATCTCCATGTAAATGTCAAGGAATCACTTATCGAATGTCCGGGTGGAGGACAAAATTTTGCATCGAATATTTTTTGATTGAGCAATAACACGAATGTGGGCTTGCAATATTTACCAGCTAAGCTAATGAATCCTAGGCCTGCCTGACTTACCCTTATGTCTTATATTCTTAAAGATATAATTTAGTATTAGTGTATACAATGAACGTATGCTAGTTTTTGCCGTGGGCTGATTTTTAGACAAGGTGCTAAATTTACGTAAAATTGTATTCGCTTTATTTACATCCTGAAAATAACGTATCCGTTTTTGGTTTCAAAATAATGTAAGGAACCAAACTTACCAATGTCATTTTTCTATAAACTTAGTATGAACAAAGTTATTAAGGCAAGAAAGGGCAATGCGGGATTTTGTATGAACCCCATCCCCAACCATCAACAGTCATGGGATACATATCAATTTGTTCATTGGGACCACAAAAAAGCCTAAAGAACAAGTTTGAGTTCCAAAAACCATGGGGTTTGATGATAAATATAAGAAAACTTATCGCTAAAACTATACATATTTTAAAGAAAAATAATTTTATTCACAAACATAAAAGCATATTTCACATTCTTAATGTGGAAAAATTACGCTTCGGCATAAATGGACCGTGTTAATACCACGGCGTCAGGGAATACCGACATGAAAAATAAAGCTTGCTTCTAATTACATCTTATCTTACGAAACTGTTAAAAAGTACGTGTCACTTTTTTGGGGTCCTTAAAACACTGTGCGACATGAAATAAGATAATCGTATTTTTTAAATAGAAGAAACACGAATCAAATTTCAATTCAATTTAAATTCAAATATACTTTGTTGTGCACATCACAATTAATAGAAAACATAAAGACAACATTACATAAAATCAGAGATCACAATGGCGACTTCATTACTACATATCAATTTCTTATAGATTGAGACAAACGAAACGAAAAATATTTTGAAATCTATACAATTATTATCTAAATTATAAGGGATAAGCAACTTTTACTATGGGATCAACTTTCCTACTTGAAAAATAAACAGCTGTATCCTATAAAATACTATCTATGTCGTAGCCCTTTTGTAGGAAACAGCTGATTTTCCTTTTCAAGTAGGAAAACCAAAATAACAGTTAATTGTACATATTTTTACTATTTACTAGCTGTACCCATTTTGAAGTTTTAACATATTGGGGCTGATCGTTACTGTGATATTACAGGATTAGCAGAATCGACCTTATGTGACCAGCGGGCTTAGCATGGCGATCCGAAGAAATAATTTTAAAGAAGAAATATTCTATCCAAAACTGTTAGTTGCAAACCAGTTCTTAATCCATGGCAACAAGCTCATCAATAGAAGTCAACATTTCTCAATAGCAATATTTTAAAAATGGCTGCCGGGAAATCTACTGTTAAAAATGATAAAATTTTCAATAAAATGACTGAACGTAAAGAAACTATTTGTCTTAGACCGCCATGATGTGGAGTAGTTGACATTATTGTACGACTATTTGGCATTGAAAAAAGAAAACGTTGTTTCTCATAACCACGAAGCATCGACCTTGCTGCCTTACAATAAGAACTATTTTGCTCCGAATGGTATTTTAATGTTTCTTCAGTCTGTCATTTTGTCGATTCTTCGGTGTTTCTAGGGTGCGCATGCTAAGCTTGCTGGAATAAATAAATAACCACCAACAACACCTACTGTCTCGTCCTACATTTGCTACCTTGAAAAGTTGGCAGGTGTACATTTTGGTGTTCGTAGCTGTTAGTATTATTTAAGTTAAGTTAGTACTTAGTGATAATGTAAATAACGAGTGCACCTGGGAACCTACAAGTCATATATATAATTTTAATAGACGAGAGTTATTATAATATTATAAACAACATATTATAATTATAACAAATGTGTCAATTTACGCTGTCTATGTGTCTAATATGTGCTTATTTTATTTATTTATATACGCTGTACAGTTAGATGTAAATTATTAAATATAAATTTAAATAATATTATGATTCATATTATGCGTACTTATACATTTTTGTACACTATAATATCATATCTGAGCGGTACATCATCATATTATATTAAACTATAAATGTTTGAAATACAATGTTTCATTAATGTGATATTACACGTAGAGGAAGATTATTATAATCCGACGTAAGATTAGATGGGGCAAGATATGGCATACTTTTTTCTAAGTTAAAATAATAAACTTTTTCTAGTGTATTGGCCACCCTTACTCTATCTTGCTCCTTATGTAAATTAATATAATGTAATAGACGCATTAAGAGTTTGAGTAAAATGTAAAGTAATATAAGTATTGATAAGTAGATATAAATATATTATAGATACATCAGTGACTTCAGTTGCCAACGATACACAAAGATTGCAATCGACGAAATCGATTCGACTTGCGATCATTGTAAAAAAGGCATGTGATGCAAAATGTTTAAATTAGAAAATCGAATTATTGCTAAGTATTTAATAATTTATATATATATATATATATATATATATATATATATATATATAGGTACATTGCAAGAATATTTGTATTACACCTATAAGTAAAATTTATAATAATTATATTTTGTTATTTCGATTTAGAATTAAGTCTTCATATTTAATTAAATTGTCTTGCAGCCAACCCGACATAAACCTGCTCCACCAGGGCATCTTGCTGCGGATTGGCATGATTTTTATGTTTTATTCTAACATGCAGTATGTATCTGCAAAGACACAGGAATTTTAATGCGGTTGCATATATTTTTTAATCTTGCAATGGATGAATGGACGCAGACTACCTATTTCAACAATTATTATTATTACAAGCTCGTGGCCCAGCGCGGCGGTTGAAATTCGACCATAATTAATTTAGTTTTTAAGTTTGAACTTTATTAGGGTCCTTTCGTCAAAGACTATATTAGTTAAAATAAACTAATAATAAGAATAAAACCTGCAACAAAATTGCATCCAACCGCAAAAAAAAAAATATAAGTATTTTAAAATCGTGTTCTAATTAGAGATTACTTAATTGTGACATCAGTTTACATACGGTACCTACACTTTCCAAAATGAACAGCGCTTGGGCAAAATTGAAGAAAAGTTATCTTGACAAAAACTGATTCAGACAGAATCTGTTTCTTAACTGTTTTTATAAGCAAATGAATATATTGTATAAACAATTTGTAATTTTTGTAACCCCTTTTGTATATACAAAGTTAAACGTCCCACTTGTAGATATGAATTTTCAGACTCAACTATCATATCGTTCGAAACGGTTTATAAAACAGCTGATAAAACTGCACTCTACGTTTTGGCGTGGATGAAAAATCGATCCTAGCTAGGGGTTTCCAGGTTTTATTTCATTCGTTGCGTAATAAGATATGAGTTATTTCGCTTAAAGAGCGTGGCTCAGCTACGTGTAGTTGGACTTTTGCGTTATTGGCAAATTGGTGTCGTGTTAGAGTGCCGGTGAGACTAATGTTCTTTTAATTCATTTTTAAAACATTCCATCTGTTAACTTTTATCGTTTTACTAGAACTCCGAACAAAGCTCAGGCTCCCAGGCTTTTCCCTAGCGAAACCCAGCCGAATAATCTTAAAAAAATATATATTACAGGTCTAAATAAGTCATATATAATCAATATTTCGATCCATACACTAAGTTTAACGCATACAAACGGACACCAAGTTCCTTTTGATCGATACTGTAACCTGATTTAAGGTTGAATGGGTTAGCATACACAGGACTATACGGATCTGCTCAAGCCTGATGTTAGCAATTACTTGATACATTACCGATTATTGCTGTATTGATAGACAAAAGGTTCACTAAGGTTCGTGGCATCATAGCTCCCAAACGGATGAACAGCTTTTGATCTAGTTTTTTTAAAAGCTGTCTCGAGAGTGTCCTTTGCTATAATTCATCATCATCAGCTCGCTTACTGCTTTACATTGACGGGGGTTACCTACTTAACTTTTTTTTACTTAAATTCTTTGTAAAACGTTAAAAAAAGATCCATATTATCATTTATAGTATTGTAGTTCGCATAATTAAGTTTTACGTAAACAATATTATAATAAGGTTCAATTATAATAAAAACACTTTTCACGAATGTTTTTTATTGCCTTTTTATATTTTTTTTCCAAAATACCTAACAGATATTGTACATACAAATATATACCTACAAGAAAACATCACAGCAATCTTATCAAATCAAAAATGATATAGGTATTTAAATTATATTTAAATGCTACAGCTTGGCAAAAAAGAGTATGACGCGGTGACAGTAGGAACTAAAAACATTTTCGATTGTATCATCTTTTATCCTTATTAGATTGGAATGACAATAGATTATCATATTTATTCATTATGATACTATATATTTAAATTAAATAAGTAATTCTAATCTAATAAAGATTAAAAATGATACAGTTGAAAATATTTTCAGTCCCTGCTGTCACCCCGTCATACTCTTTTTTGCCAAGCTGTACAGCAATGTTGATATATTAGTAATTATAATGTAAAAAATATGATCACAACACTTAAATCATCCAAATCAAAATAATCAAATAACGCTTTGAGACCAGCTCGCTGAAATTAATATTCAATGTAGTGTCCTGCATACTACACCACATAATACATTTCCTGCTACAGCATTTAATATGATCGTATTGTATGTTAATGAATTGACGTAGCATAAGGGGATTTCAATGATTATTAATTTCAATTATTATTGCATCTGCCTTTGCAATGACGTGTTGAAAGTTAATACCTAATCGTATAAGTATGGCTTGAAAACTCATGTACTATCAGGGCATCTAATTCAGAAACAGGTAGAGTGTTCTCATAATTTATATGTATTACTAGCTGTCCCGGCAAACGTTGCTTTGCCATATTAAGTATTTCGCCCATATTATTTTATCTAAGTGACTAAATAAGTATGTCACCATGGCAACGTCGATCGCTATCCCGTCACACAAACAATATGGTCGCCGTCAGTCTCGAGTTGTAATAATTTACTATTTTTCATTCAACAAATGCACTTATCAATATATAAAATACCCAGTAGCCGATTCTCAGATCTACTGAATATGCATATAAAATTTGGTAAAAATCAGTAAAGCCGTTTCAGAGGAGTTCGGTGACTAACATTGTGACACGAGAATTTTATATATAAGATAATGACGACATGCAGTCACAATACAATTGTCATTGACATGTCAGTTGGATATCATAATAATAACAAATTACGACAACAATCAACATGCTTATGAATTGTATTCCCTGATACTACCTTGTTATATTATGGTTTAAAATATTATTACAGGAGCCAGTTCTCCTGAATTTGTTCCATATAATATTCGTTTGCGTTGCCCGTTGTACTGAAAAGTTCGAATGTTTCATAATACTCGTATTCTGGGGGCGCCAATAGAAAAATTACCATTTTGAACTGTAAAGTCAAAACTAGCATAGATACTATTATGTTCCATTTACGAGTTTTGAAAGACGCTGTGTACACGGATGTCAAGCTTTCTTTGATTTTTAGGTTTTGCCTAGTATAATAAAATATCTCTATTGCCAATAACCTTGCCACAGGACACAGTAAATAATAGCCTCTCATTCTTTTTGGAAGTCGGTAAAAAATAAGGAAAATTTTCATATCTGAATGAACAAGAACTTAAAAAGGGGCCGAACCCTGCGCATATTGTTGCAGTAAGAGGATTTATATTATACCAATGAGCATTTTATAGGGGTCCAGGTTATACTTTTTACAACAAATGACATTATTTGTAGGTATTAAGTACTTTTCCTGTCATTATATTTCCCTAGCGTTGAATTTTCGGTACTAAATACCCAGAGTTTATTTTATTCAAATTCAACATTTATTTATTTCTCTCATACACACAGTACCTACATTTTATGTAACAATTCACTTTCTTATGAAAGATAATTAGGTAATTATATATATTTATATATTGGTAATTAATAATTATATTATATTCACGTAATTAAGCTAAAGTCAGTTCTTATTTTCTAAGATGGACCGTTACCTAGTACGTCTATCGAAATTATTAGGTAGTGCCTACTTGAAGAATTCTTGATGAAACTCGTAAAGTTAACACTTATAGGTCATAACTCATAGCAGAATTTATTTCATAGATCTATAGCTAAATTGTTACATATAAAATAAGTTACACGCAAGTTCAGACAGAAATTGAATAAAAATTGTTACATGGTTTTACATGTGTACTGTGTTTGTGGGATTGGAGCGGGTAACAGAAACACTTCTTAACTGCTCTGTAACAGAGCCACACGCTAGGCGGTCGGTATTGGAATGATAGTGGGTGCTTGAGCTTAGTGATAATCGACTCTAGTAACTAACTCGAGTTGGGTTTAACTCGAACCAACTCGAGTTGAATTCTTTCCGACTCGAGTTCGAAAACAGAATTTTTCGTTTTGTTTTTAGTATCATTTACGTTTATAGAAATAATTAAGTACAATATAATAAATACTCAATAATCAACATACAATTAGACTACTGCAAAAAAATATTCATTGTGATTTGTAATACATACTAAGTAGCTAATTTATTGAAAATGTTGTGATTGTGACAATAAAACAATATGCGCCTACAAGTGTACCTGTGTATACATGTCTACATCATAAGTTAGTCTGATTTTATTTTGAAAAGACTGCTATATAATTATATAGTTTTTTTGATAATAAATATACCTAAATATTTTTAAATTAAAATTCAACGTAAATATATATATATATATATAAATTATTCGATTTTAAACAACACGTAACTTGGTTACGTGAATTTTAACTCGGGTTAAATCTAGTTTTGTTTTTCCCGAGTGGGCAAATCACTACTTGAGCTCTCCACCTAGTGCATACCACCACCAATCCATCACCGTACCACGCCCCACGAGTTCGCGTGTTTATATTTATCATAAGTCTCAACGTGCTACAGTGTTTATTCAATAATCATGTTACAACAAACATATCATTACAATTTATAATACTGTAAGGAGAGCCGAGGCAGGTGTCGTCGGGCTTCGGTTGCGGCGGGCAGCGTAATAGGGACTCGGTGCGGGATAGACGTGTGCGCGTGCGCGAGCTCAGATTTGGTGCATTTGTTTAGGCTTGTAGAATTGTAATCGCATTTAATAAAAGACTTTTGTAATATTAGGCTTCTTAGTTTCACTTCTGATACCTCTTTCCTTAAATCAGAAGTGGGATTATGAAAGAAAAAGCTCACGGCCTTAGTACGTTTAGGGCCATCTAAGTTTTATACGGATCTTAGATTTTTGATCTGTGAAAGTGTAAAATTAGTGACATTCCTGACAATTGTGATTCTAGTGACTTGTTGAATTAGTGAGTAAAATCTAGTGCGTAGTAACAAAAGGTGGACTATTACGCAATCCTTTGTTATATTTCGTGGCACCTAGTCGCGTTATCGGTCATGTCGGCTAGTAATCCGAGCTCGCAGCGCCGGCGGTCGCGCGGAATTCCCCGAACCCTGAAGTAGATCTCGGTCTCGTTGTCGTTCGCATGAAAAAGATCGTTGTTCTTCTCGTAGACCTCGCTCACCGTCTACGACTCGCAGCGTTCGTAGCGCAGATAGGGTTCGTAACGTTGATTCGCTACGAGATATGTTAGGTGCTATCTTAACGCGTTTAAACGACGATGGTCACGAATTTAACAGCGAAAATAATTTGTCTAAGATACCGTCTTCTAATATTCCGGTCATAAAAACTAGGGACGATATCCGTGTAACGCGGGACACATATACACCACCCGGTACCCCACCCCGAAAAAATGAATCCACGAGTGATTATCATTGCCAGTCAAGCGGGTGTAATAAAATAGGCGCGGTAACGGGACCGGGCGTTCAACCAAAATTGCAGCCCGCGAGTAGTGCGTCTACGTCATCGGAACAAATACTAACAAACGCTTTGGGTGACGCGTTACGTTCAATTAATACTGCTGTACGGTCTAATCAGCCGTATTATATTTATAGCTTCGACCCATCTCTTCATAGCATTGAAGTTTGGTGTCAAGAGGTTGACCGGGCCAAAACGATTAATAATTGGAGTGATAACGAATGTTTTTCTAGAATCGGTAATTGTTTGAAAGGTGATGCTCGAACATGGCTCAATGATTGGGTCACAAATGATCGTAGTTGGAGCAATTTTAAAAGGGAGTTCAAGCCTCTGTGTCCGAAAAACGTAAACGTAGCTGATATATTGTTTGAAGTAATGAGTACCAACTCAGATCAATATTCAACTTACGCGGACTACGCGCGTCGCTCACTACTTCGTTTACGTATAGTGGCAGGTTTGAGTGAGGAGTTAATTTCCGCCATAATTATTCGTGGTATTACTGACCCACAAATTAGAGCAGCTGCAACTAATGCCATTTTATTAACAAGTGATCTAGTAAAGTTATTTTCGATTTGTATTAAAAATAGCTTCAGTACTTCGACAACAAATCAGGTTCAGCCAGATTTATTTAAACGGCATCGTAAATTTAAAGAAAAGCGCACCAACATTGCGAGGAAACGCCGATTTGACAACAATTTGTGTTTTTCGTGTGGACAACCCGGACACATTTTAGCTAACTGTTATAAGAGAGCGAAACCTAATTCAAATAGTGATAACTTCCCTATGGCGACTCAAGTATCCAGTACTCAAACGACGGCTCAATTTAGAGCAGAACCCTGTTCTTTTTGTAAGAAACCAGGTCATAAAGTGGATACTTGCTTCGCTAAAATAAGATCTGAGTCTCGTAATAAAAACAATGTGAATTTCTGTCATGAAATGAAAGACTTTCCTAAAAGTGTAGACATCGTAGTTGCAGGAATACAGGGCATTGCTGTGGATATTTTAATCGATAGTGGTTCTTCTATATCACTTATTTCCTCATCACTAATAAAACACTTTAAATGTTCATGTAAAGCCGCATTTAGAGTTTTAAAAGGTATTGGAAGTCAAGAAATAGAGTCCACCAGTTACGTAACCTTACCTATAGAATTTGACGATATCACCCTAGAAGTTGATCTCTTTGTAGTAGCATCGGAGTATATGAACACTCCGGTCATAATAGGTACTGATGTTCTAAACCGTGACGACATTACATATGTACGAACTCGAGAACGACAACGTATCACGCGCAACCGAAACAAGCACGATTATGTTTTCACTATTAATTGCGACTACAGAACGTTAATAAAAACAAAACTTGTTGACAACGCGTTAAACAAATTGCTGATTATTATAGACGAATTCTCTGACTTTTTTATCACGGGAACAGCCAGCTCTACTGTAAAAACCGGTAGTATGTCGATTCAACTTAACAGCAATACCCCTGTTAATTATAGACCGTACCGTCTTTCGCAATCTGAAAATTTACGCGTTCGCGAAATTGTGAAAGACTTGTTAGAAAAAGGCATTATACGAGAATCTGAATCTGAATATTCTAGTCCTATTCTCCTTGTAAAGAAAAAGAACGGTAAAGACCGTATGTGCGTAGATTTTAGAAAATTAAATGAAATCACAGTCAAAGATCGTTTTCCATTGCCTTTAATAGATGATCACATTGATCGCTTAGGTCGTCATAAGTTTTTTACGAGCCTTGATATGGCAACAGGATTTCACCAGATTCCAATGGAAAAAGAGTCGATTCCACTCACAGCTTTTGTTACGCCGGAAGGACATTATGAGTATTTAAAAATGCCTTATGGTTTGGCAAATGCACCAGTGGTATACCAACGTATTATTTCAAATACTCTTCGGAACCTCATTGATTCCGGTAAAGTCCTTGTTTATATTGATGACGTCCTTATATTAAGTAATTCCGAAAACGAGGGTTTTAAAACTTTACACAAGGTACTCAAAACTTTGACTGAAGCTGAGTTTTCTCTTAATTTGAGTAAATGTTCTTTTTTATCAACTGAAATTGAGTATTTGGGTCGTTCTATCAGTCAGGGTCAAGTAAGACCAAGCCCACACAAAGTAAAAGCTCTAGTTGAAGCTCCTATACCAAAAAATGTAAAACAAATACGTCAGTTTTTGGGTTTGGCTGGGTACTTTCGAAATTACATTGCCGGTTTTGCATCTAAAATAGCTTGCATTGCACACCTCACAAAGAAAGGCATAACATTCGATTGGGGATCTGAGCAAGAAGCAGCTAGGAAAAGTATAATTGAATGTTTAATTAATGAGCCCGTACTTGCTATTTATGACCCAGCACTGCCCATTGAAGTACACACAGACGCAAGCGCGATCGGTTACGGGGCTGTTTTGATTCAAATTCATAACGTTGTACATAAGAGGGTAGTAGCTTATTTTAGTAGACTAACACAAGGTGCCGAATCAAACTACCATTCGTATGAATTAGAGACTATGGCAGTCGTTAAGGCATTGCAAAATTTCAGGCATTATCTGATTGGCGTGCATTTTAAAGTTGTCACTGATTGCAATGCTCTTAAATTAACACAAAAAAAGAAAGATTTAATGCCTAGGGTTGCCAGATGGTGGATGTATTTGAAGGATTTTGAATTTTCTCTTGAATACCGCAAAGGTAGTGCTATGTCTCATGCTGATTATTTAAGCCGAAATCCTGTAAACGTAGTCCAAATTCAGAAGGCTCGAAGTTGGGCTCAAATAGCACAAGCCGCAGACGAGGAAACACAGATTCTAATCGAAAAATTAAATGATGGAAAATTAGACCCTAAACATTACGTCAAAAGGAATGACCTTCTATATTACAATTTTACACCAGCTGGCGAGCAGCCACGTCTGTTGTGTTTCATTCCAAAGGGTCATCGATTAAGCTTACTTCGTGTATTCCACGATGAGCACGATCATTGTGGTGTAGACAAAACCCTTGATCTCATAATAAAACATTTTTGGTTTCCTGTTCTGGGGCCATTTGTCCAAAAATATATTTCTCATTGTATTGTATGCATGTCACAAAAGAAATTACCTCGTGCACCACTTCAACCTATTAATTCTTGGGAGAAACCAGATTGTCCCTTTACTGTTGTACATGCTGATGCATTAGGTCCACTTCCCGAATCAAATGGGCATCGCTATGTCCTAATCATTGTGGACGCTTTTACAAAATTTTGCCTTTTGTATCCAATGATAAGGCAGGATGCGAGCGAGTTGAAGCGTCACTTTTTAAATGCCATTTCATTATTCGGTTCTCCTAAATTAATTGTCGCTGATCGAGGCCGAATGTTTCAAAGCTCCGAATTTTTACAATGGGCAAATGAAATTGGCAGTGATGTCCACCTTATTACGCCTGAAATGCACCAGTCTAATGGCCAAGTTGAGCGTTACTGTCGCACTTTATTAAACATGATCCGCATCCATTCTAATTACCGTCAAGAAGAATGGTCCAGTGTACTTTGGAGGTTACAACTGGTATTAAACATAACAAAGCAGAAGACAACTCAATACTCACCTCTCAGCCTCCTTATTGGGACGGAAGCTGTTACACCAGTCATTAGAAACCTTGTTCGTGATGTAGCGATATAAGGTTTAAACCCTAACAAACAAGCCATGAACACAATGAGGAAACAACGCGCCTCGGAGCGCTTGAACCAAAATAAAAAATACCAGGACACTCTGATTAATAAAAATAGACGTTTGCCTCATGTGTTTGATATAGATTCGCTAGTATTTGTTATCAAGAAAGCACAGTCGACAGGAAAACTTGACTCTGGTATGCGAGGTCCTTACCGCGTTATGAAAGCTCTGCCTCAAGGGAGATACGAGCTACAGCTTGTTGGCGGTTCCTATGGAAAGCTAACTCAAGCAGCGGCAGAGTCCATGGTGTTGTGGAAAGGAGAGTGGACTCCGGATTCATGTCTGGCTTTCTTTGAAAGTGAGTTAAAACGTATTGATTTCTTAGGTTTACGCGAATATTGTTCATTGTTTTAAACACTTACGGATTGTGTCGCGGTGCACTTTTCTTTTTCCCGACGTTTCGGCTACTTTCCAGCAGCCGTGGTCGGGAAAAAGAAAAGTGCACCGCGACACAATCCGTAAGTGTTTAAAACAATGAGTTAAAACGTATTTTGTGTTGATTTCGCATAATTGTCCATAAGCACTTACAGTTGTATTATGTGAGCAGACCTTACAGTTGTATTATGTGAGCAGACCTCACAGTTGTATTATGTGAGCAGACCTCACAATTGTATTATATGAGCAGACCTCATAGTTGTATTATGTGAGCAGACCTCACAGTTGTATTATGTGAGCAGACCTCACAATTGTATTATATGAGCAGACCTCATAGTTGTATTATGTGAGCAGACCTCACAGTTGTATTATGTGAGCAGACCTCACAATTGTATTATATGAGCAGACCTCATAGTTGTGTTAAATGAGCAGACCTTATAATTGTCTTATATGAACATACCTAACAGGTGTGTTACATGAGCAGACCCATAGTTGTATATCATGTGGGCAGACCTCACACTTGCTTAAAGTGAGCAGACCTCACAAGTGCATTTCGTGATTGAGTAAATCTAACACTTGATATGAACGTTGTTATAATTGAGAGAGCAAGCCTCTCAGTGATACAGTCAAGAGCAGACCTCACAGTGACTGCATAATATGAGCAGACCTCAAGGTTGTATCCCTTAAAGACTCTGTTAAGTGAGCAGACCTCACGATCCTATCTTGGACATTTTAGCTTCGTTTTCCATACAGACGCAGAACAAGACGATTCTGAGCTCATGGGAGTCCTGGAGCCGACACCGACACGTCGAGCGATGGAGCCCAAAAGTCGTCAGAAGTCGTACCACAGGAGAACGAGAACGTTCTTCCGTCAGGAGAGGCCGTGTAAGGAGAGCCGAGGCAGGTGTCGTCGGGCTTCGGTTGCGGCGGGCAGCGTAATAGGGACTCGGTGCGGGATAGACGTGTGCGCGTGCGCGAGCTCAGATTTGGTGCATTTGTTTAGGCTTGTAGAATTGTAATCGCATTTAATAAAAGACTTTTGTAATATTAGGCTTCTTAGTTTCACTTCTGATACCTCTTTCCTTAAAATACATATATTGCATATCGTAATCGAAATATTTTAAAGCATGCCTTAGATACCTATGCCTGTTTTTCTTTTTACCGAAAACTAAAAGAAAAATTTCTTATACAATACCTAAGTACATGGTTTGATGAAACTGGAAATGCTGCTTCTTTGATTTATATTGTTAAATGTTTAAGGAAGATGTCGAGAGATCTTGGACTACAATCTACATAGTAATAATGCACATGAGCTTCTAGCCTAAATTTCTCAAATTATTATGACGTGTGTAGATACTACAGGACTATACACAAATGTTTAACACGTCCAGTACTTTTCTATAGGTATAATAAATGCATTCAAGAATGTAAGGTTTACCAAAGTGTATTAAAAAGCTCAAGCGACTTTTGAAGTTTGTAGTCAGTAGTGTACAACTTAAGAAGTTTAATCGATATTGGTGTTGCATCGAGAAAGTTATTAGTTAAAACCAAATCGATTTTGAAATCGCCGTCAGACACAAACAAGTATTTAAATTTTCAAAACTATGGCGTTTGAAATTTGGCGTTCCGTGTGTGTCCGTCTGTCACCAGGCTGTTTCTCATGAACCGTGATAGTTAGACAGTTTAAATTTTCACAGATGAAGCATTTCTGTTGCCGCTATAACAACAAATACTAAAAACCCAGAATAAAATAAATATTTAAAGGGGCTCTCATACAAAAAACGTGATTATTTCTCCGTGTGCGAGTCCGACTGGCACTTGGCCGGTTTGTATCCGTGGTAAGTACGTGGCGGCAAATATAAATCTGACCAAAGTTACTTTAGCTTTTAAATATAAAATATTTTGCGCGATACTTACGGTGTGATCCATCATACAAGGACATCTAAAATCATCTTAGGAAATAGGACAATGCATAATTTACTGGGATAAATAGGGCAACAAATAAAGTCGTACGTTATTTTTCAGTTTCCAATGACATCGAAAAGGTTAATATAAATATTAACCACGTGAGGACTGTCCATGTAGCTTTGCATTTATTATTACTAATTAATAGGTACTAGTAAAAGCATCAATCATAGTTGGTCTGGTTTCATCAACAATAACATCCTTTTGAACAACACAGACCAAATTCCTCCATCGTCAACAGAGACAGAATCCATTTAAGCAAGAAAGAGGAGCACATATATAACTTACCTTCCTCCTCAGCGGGCAGCGGTCCCACGGTGCCGAAGAACCTCTTGTCCAACAGTTGTAGCAGCTGCAAGGCGCTCTCGTGTACAGGCGCGCGCGGGCAACCCGTACACATTAGGGTTACGTTGATAATCGCCGTGTAGTGGTCACACGGGTATTCCCTGGGTGAAGAGAGAGAAGAGTTTAACGAGCTGAATTATCGCTTGATGGGTTAGGAAATAAACGAGCTAAAACTTTGCAGATGGTAAGCGACTACAACCGCCACAATTGCGTCTCTGGCCTTGTACATAATATATTGCAGTCATCTAGACTTTCGTTTTAAAATGTTTTAAAATAGTTTTTCTACTGAGTGTAATTGTAGAACTTACCTGCTGTCTAAAAACAGTCAAACTTGAAAATAAAACTGTCTATTTAAAGTACTCAAAGAAAAGCCATGTAATCTCATAAAAAAGTAGAGCAACACTTATCGTTTGAAATGACAGGTTACATGCAGCCATCGTTAAAAATAATAGTCCCGTTTAGATTCGAAATGCTTTGATAAAACGGCGCGTTTTAATATGAAAATAAGTGTTGTGTCTTTAAAATATGCACGCCATGGATAGCGTCAAAGCGGAAAAATCTCCTATCCAGCCTATATTTGTCGAGTTTTGATTGAAAATCTTGATAACAAAACACTAGTTTGCTTTCACAACGGGCCTTTGTGGATACGTCATCGCCGATTGACGTGTCAACACACGATGCAACGCTGTACCTGGATGATGGATCTAGGATTTTTTTTATAAGCATCGTCATCAGTGTTAGTGTTTTCTATTGTTAGTTTAGATTTTAAAATTTTAAAATGTTATAAAACTAGCGCAATACCTGTCGGCAACCTGTCACGCAGTTTGGCGGGTTCAATGTACTGTAATGACGTTTAATTGCCAATGTGGAATTTTATTACTAGCTTTTGACCGCGGCTCCGCCCGTGAAAATACAGTATACCACGGGAACACTGTGCTTTTTTGTGGCCTATGTTTTAATCCAGACCCTAAACTACTACTACCATACCAAACATAAAAACCCGTTCAGTAGTTTTAGCGTGAAAGAGTATAATAATAAGTAACAAACATCCATCCATCCTCACAAACTTTCACATTTATAATAGTAGTAGGATTATTATCATAATGTGTGGTGTAGTGGTTAATAGAAAATATGTGTGTGATGTAGTACTTAATACGCTTACAAGCGCCGCAGCTCGCGGGATTGTTCGGGTGAATCAGCGTCAGTTTTGTTCGACTGAGGTCGAAAATAATACTTTTAAAATATAGGGGAACTCACATTTGAATGAGACACAACAAACATGCAAAGCTCTTACGCTTGGTCTCACAATGGGTAAGTTACGTTTATGCCGGGCGACTTTTTATTCCGTCTGGAGAAAACTATACTTCATGCGTCGTATGATGATATGGGTGACAGTTATTATATTCCTTGCTACGCAAACTTCTTACAAGAAAACAAAAAAAAGAAAACGAAATAAATTATATTTCATTGACAAAAAATAATATTTCTTTAATTATAAATGAAACTGCTATTATTCTTATTATTAACTCTGATATCTTATAATAACTGTGAAATATATATATGAAATTGAATTAAGAAAATATGTCATAAAAATGTCAGATGCATGTAACGGAACTTCTGTCAATAGAGATTGACACTGTTGAATCGACATCAAATCGATGAATAGGAGCGGCCATCTTGTGATCAGCACGAGTGCATCGCCTTGTAGGTATGCGATTTGTGTTTTCGTTGCGTCTGCTTTGAGTTTTTGTTGATTTTGACTTTTGTTATTGTTTTTTGTTGAGTTTTTTGTTATTGTTTTTGTTTCCGATTCCGAAACGATCTCGCAATCTTCGAGTTCCGACTGCAGTGAATAAGAAAATAAACTATTTGAATAGTTTTTATTCTTTTATTATTATTTATTTACAAATTACCAATTTCTTAGCAATTTAATTCACAAATCTAAAATCGATAATTTCGATTACATTTCCTTTACGAGCTAATTCGATATTTTAAACAATCGATTAATTTTCGTTAGGTAACTTCACTACGATTGTCAATTATTATCTGTCACGCATATCTTCTTAGGACGCATATAGTATAGGGTATAATATTAAATACAAATAAATAACATTCATAGTTAATTAATCTTATATAACATGAGTTAAACAGCAGACGATTCGTGTATAACATTAAAGTGACTTGTATGACACTAACCTAGCACTAAATATAGTGGCCAACGCCATGAAGCATCCGTCGGCGACACGCGGCGGGCCCGTGAAACACTTGTCCACGGTCCAGTCCAGCAGTGGGCCGATATCGGGGTTGCAGTCAAGCAGGTGGACTATCGTCTCGCGGGCCAGCTCGTAGATCTGTGCAGAGTAGGTATTATTATAGTCGGTAACAAATAGAAATAAAATATGTAAAACATTGTTCGCAACCTTTGCATAAAAAAAATGGTTTTCTTAGTTTCTCGATAACTTGGATAGCAAAACTGTCAAAGAACAAGGGGCATTTTTGTATGGAGCCCGTCCCCACCACTGTAGCACTACAAGACATGTATCAAATGAAAGGGCTTGAAACTACTTACTTCTTTACTTTAAATTTGCACGAATTGAGATAGTTACAATTCATGTCAGACGCTAAATTAAAATCCGATTAAGTCAAAGTGCTTATTAGTATCCAATGACTCGTATGTTACGTACACGTAATTGGATTGATTGAATTCAGTTAGATTATTTGAATTTTGACAGCAGAGTAAACGTCCAAAAAACTTTATTTTTACCCTTATTTATAATATGCTAATATCGGAAAAGTTAAAATTGGTTGCCGGACGATAACATTCCGTGTAATGCTCAAAATATCTACAATCATGATCCGTTATTAAATATTTTTTCTAGGAGATTGACCCAGCATCATTGTGCATTGTTTACATTTCTTTTTCACTCGTGGTTTCTAGTACTCTTTATTTCATTACCTTATCATTACTAGACGACAGCATTTCGCTGAGCCACGGGTATAAGGCACCGTCTTCGGCAAGTGCATTCGGCGCGAAGCACGGACCGCAGCAAGCCAACGCGCTCATAGCCTGTAATATTATACTGGTTATAACCAGTGAATTGAATAGAGAGGACTGGACACCACCAGTGCAAGCAAACACTGTGTGTTCGAACACCGGCCAAGTGCGTGTCGGGCCTTCAAGTGTTGCAGGTTATTGCGGTATTCAAAAAGTGACGTGGCTAAATTTAATGGATAATCCAAATAGTTTCAATTTTTGCTTTCTTCAGAAGAAGATAAAATAATACATTTAATTATAGCTTTGTTTTCTTATGAATAATTAAGTAAAACCTGAATATTAAGGATTAGAAATATAATTAATAATTAATAAACGGTGTCACTACCACTATCATGTCAATGTGACATTAAGAACAGAACTGTATGTTACATTGGCAATTATGGGATCAAGCCCACTTATTTTGTGTTCATAATTCATATTACTAGAGGCCGCCCTGTGGTCGACCATAACTCATGAGTTATTATAGACAGAATTAAAACATGTTTTAATTATAAAGTTATAACTCTTTTTGGTTTCTTTTGCCTCTTAGATACGCAAAAAAAATATGTAAATGTTGTTTATGAATTGTGAAAGAAAGATTGACACTCATTGACGATAAGCTACTTGACTCATATTTAATTTCATACATTGAAGGTAAAGTACCTACTTACTTTAGGACTTGGCTTAGGAAAATGTATTCTAGCGATATCATAAATTACAAACTTAAGATTGATAAATAAAGTTGATTTAAAAATATGTAAGTATGTTTGTTTTTAATTTCTACTGATGAAAACACCTCGGTGTAACTTCCAGCAAGGATGTGACGACACAAACACACTAAACACATATGTAGTAATGAAACGGAACGTTTCTGTAAATAAATAAATAATGACATCTTAAAAGTTAACTTACACACACACACGTTAATGTACACACTTATGTGTAATTTCACACTGATCCGTAAGCACAATTCTCGTAAAACCGTACGTACTTGGAATTTTTGCTTCACGTATTAATATAATGATATTCACCATAATAAAATATATTTATTACTTATAGAATTTTCATTTAACAGTAAACCTGTTAGTAAAAACAGTTCATTCAATTTCGAAGGGGCCATCACTAATAAGTTAAATGTGGTATCATTATTTTTAAGAAGTGACATTAGCTTATGTCAGTTTACTGCATTGAATTAAGAGTTAGACTATTTATTAGGGCACAAGCTCCAGCAAATGTCAGCCATATGCTAACGTAAGCTTAAGGTGACACCGAAAAAAATTCAAACGTCGCGACTAGTGTCGGACAATTCTCTCCTAATATTGTGAAATTATATTGTCATGTCAAAGCAGGAAATGACCAGCGACTAGAACCGTGAACGAAAGTCTTGGCTTGAAAAAATCCACGTCACGCGCGCACACATATCCGCGAGCTGTCTATCGTGTAAGTAAGTTAGTGAATGACGATTCTTTTTAATTTTTAATTTTAATTTTAGTTAGTAATATTTAATATATTCTTTGCTTGTGTAGCGATGTTCTGCGAGCGCATGCTCATATGTGTGAGTGACTTTGACTGACGACACACGCACTGCATAGTAGCCGGCCGGATTGTCCTGTCTCGTATATCATACTAGATGTAGCCCAAAGCGCGAAGTTCATGCGCGACAAAGATAATCTCGCGGAAAGCGTACGTTTATTCATGATAAAAAGTAGTGTCATTTCCCGTGGTCTACTCTATATTTGTGCCAAATATTATGAAATCGGTCCCCTAGTTTCGGAACCTATTCAATGAAAACAAACAAACATACAAACTTTTCCTCTTTATAATATAAGTATAGGGGGGTGAGGCTCTGAGCCCTCACTCACTTGGCGGAGTACAAAACTACTTCACGCCGGGTTTAAATGAGACTGTGCAACTTACCCTCAACGCGGCTAGATTCAGCCTATCGTCTATCTCGGGCGGCGGCTGCGGCTGCGGCACCAGCGAGCCGAGGAGCGACACGAGAGGCCCGCACCAGCCCGCGAACAGCGAGAACAGACCCTTGCACAGCTCCCGCTTGATCAGGCCATTGTACATCTCCGCTGTACAGCATACACGTTTTGTTAAACATAATATTATGTAACATATAAAAGCTAATGAACTAAACATAAAAAGAAATTCGTCCATTGATCTTTAGTGTGGCGATATATCAGCAGAATGTACGGCATCGAACTTTCAGCAGTCAGTTTCAGAAGTTCCAGTCGTAACTTTTGGCTGATGTGTAATATCTGTCAAAGAACACTGCGAGAGTATTCAATTGATCGTTCAGCTCTTTAAGCTCTGAAGACGTGTTGCTGGACTCTTAGCCTACTGATACTTGCGCGGTATATTAGAAGTTTTATAGTAGGTACTTGATGCCGACAGTCAATATAACACTGTGAGCAGAACGGATATTATGTAGTGTTATGTATAAATTTTATTTTTATTAACTGGACGTAGTCAACGGCAGATGAAGTCGACAGAAGTTGAGAGTCGGCGGAAGCTGCAGTTGCGCCGCGGGTGACGGCTTTGTTTTGTCTGTAACACGACATACCTGACGACATGGAGCGGTATACCTGATACGATTACCTGTACAGGTAAACTAGAGCGTGTATGTTGCACAACTGTGCATGTTTCCTGTGCATACACTATCAGATCAAGCTTACCTGACAGGTAAAACAGCAAAACTGTTAGATAAACGTTACGAGTATGGCTAACTTAAGAGCGCTGAATTGCCCGTAAGGCTTATGTATGTAATAATATAGGACCTGGTTGACCGAGCTTTGCTCGGTGTTTTAGTAGAAAGATAAAATAATTAAAAAAATAAAAAAATATTAAAGTAATAATAAGAATCTCATAAATATTTATCTTACCGGGATTCGAACCCACCACATTCCGAATTTCCAAACAGTGCAAAGATTATGCGTAGGTACTGGTTATACCTTTAGGTAAGGTTATACCTTTACAATGTAAGTAGTTGGTCTGACTAGACCTTAAGTCAAGTCAGCATATCCTAACATTATATTAGGTCGCCCGTCGGCCGGACAGTCGGTCTTCCTTCAGTCTTATTGCGGAGCACTTTCTTGTTGTACTATTTCTTGCTCTTTTATTTCTAAATCCTATTTCTAAATAATTATCGTATGGTGTGTTAATATAGAAACCTTTTTTTAAAACGCGATCCGCGAGGCCCCGCATAAAAGGACGCATACCAAGCTGCCAATCAGACTGACGTAAGAGTCTAAATTATTGATATATTGTTGCACGGCGAAATAAAAAAACTCCCTGCATACCAAATTTCATGGTAATACTTGTAGCCGTTGTCGAGATATATAAGATCGTCTCATTTATAGTATAAGATACTCACGTGGAAAACTTTTAATGAGTTCTGTGACGAACTCCGCGAAAGTCAGTCTCTGTTCTCTCGCCGCTGGGGCGTCCTTCTCAGCCTCCACTTCGAGTGACTGACGGACGCCGTCCAGATATTCCGTAAGGTTTGAGTGAAGGCTGCCATTCTCCAATGTAAATGAGCTGTAACGAATATTCATCTGATTTATAAATAACAACATTACCGACTAATCTATCAAAAACTCAAAACTACTGAGCAAGTTGCGATGTTTTTAATGATAGATGTTGCACTTAGATGATTTCCATAGCAGTCTACAATACTAAGGCCCGTATTAATAAAGCGTTCTTATCTCTGAAACAATTTTCAAGAAAGTACTTAAGATGTTGTTCTAATTAATAGACCGTACTTAAGTACAGCTGTAGGTACGGCGTATCAAGTGAGTGCGAACGTATTAATAAACGAGACTCGTTACTCAAGTACGCTGTCATTGATGTCAAACTGTTTCTTGAAACGCGGTTTCGTGGGTACAGTCAAACCTTGACTCGAGAACGGCTTTCTTGGGAATTTGGGATATAGTACATAGATAACACAGATATAGTACTATTTGTGGTGTTTTTGGGTGTGTTACAATGATGTAAATTAAAATCTAAATACTTATGATTAAACAAACTCAGAATTTACACTACATACTCAACACAAAATAAAGTTTAAAAAAAGACGCTTATTGATACTTATTCTTCTTTTTTTTTGATAATCGCGGTTGCAAAGGTTTTGCACCATTCTGACAGTGTCGAGTATTTGTAGAAATATTTGCGATTTTATTTATATATTTATATTAAACGAATTACCTATTTGATTTTTATTCATTGACTTGATTTGACACTTGACAGCAGAACTTTATGTCGCTGCCCAAAAAACAATCCTCATTATATGATCCCTCCCTCCTACAATTCCTCGCCCTATCAACCTTAAATCTGTTCTGTGTTTTGTAAATACTCCTTTTACTGAAACTTTATGTACATACTGTGGTACTGGCCCTAAATGTTTGTGTCTGTTCTAGGTTTTAGATTATTCAACAGACTTCCTCCTGTACACCGTGCCCTTGTTTATTCATAAAACCCACTCATAAGGCAGAGTTTTCGTCAACACAACACATTGGCGAATCATTAAGGAGCCACTTTAAAGAATAAGAAGAATAAGAACTTTTTTCGAATGGCAATGGTCCGCATACCGTTTTACGTAGTTTTCAAAAAAATATGGATAATATTAAGCTAGACAATAATAAATAATAATATCTACGTAAAAATTAATGAAAATCAGTTTTTTCAATACAAAAATACAGAATAAACTTTTTTTGGTATTTATATTATTAAATATTACATTTTTAAAAAGAAACATTGAAGGAATGTTTAATCAATAAATCCGTTCTTTGTAGAAGTGTAAACGAAACGTTATTTTATTCGTTCTTTGTCATGTAGATGAATGACGCTTAAAAGTTGAGTAAGTGATCTCAATAACGTTATCAACTGAGACGGTCTTGAGATCATACTATGAATTAAAGACCATCTTGAGAAGCTAATCGTTACTTGAGACTGTCTCATCCAAGAAACATCTGATAACGAGTTTAATAACGGTTTATTAATACGGGCCTGAATTACCTTAAAATACCTACTTTTTATGAGAAATTTGATATCGGTCTACAGCTGAACGCCGATTGGTCCGCACCGGCCGCACCGCAAGCACAGGACGAAGCGGATTTTTGTTCGCGTTTTTACGAATTCATATGACACTGCGACTACAATCGGTACATCCAACCCTTTGCGTACCGTGCGTGCGTTGCGGCCGGTGCGTATCATTAGACGTCCACCTTAAAACATACCTTGTAGCGAAAGTCTTCCTCTGCGCTATAACAAGCAGCATCTTGTTGAGATGAAGTCTGAGAGCGTCGCGGCGCCGGCGACGCCTCATATTCTCCTGTTTGCGGTCCACTGCCTCGCGTAGTAGCGGTACTAGCTCCTCGAAGAGATCCCTAAAACAATTTAATTTTGTCAAGTAGGTATGTAAGTTACTTTTCAATATACAGATGGCGCTAGGTGTATACATTTTAATTTTTCAATTATCTTTTGAAATGATTAAAGTATTTTTGGTTTTTAAATGTTGAATGTAGTTTTTCACATCTGCCAATACTTTACTCTGTACACGTCATGTTTTTTAATCTAATAATAGCTGACAGTTTTAACAGCAACATGGTTGTAAGTACCCTGGGATTACAAATTTTATCAGAGCAAGAGAAGGAAGTTTTACAGAAAGCACATTCCACATGCAGTCCCTCCATTTGCTCTGAACCCCATTTGTCGCTATTAACTAACACTTTCATTTTTACTTTTATTGAATTATAAATTGATCGTCTTGATATCATAAACCGATTTTTGGAGTTTCAATCTGACGTTGGTTTAACGTTTATGAGAATAACATTTTTCAGTTTTAACATATCAGTGGCAAGCGTATTTACATACTTGAGCGCGTCCGGGTTGATGTGCCCGCACGCGGACACTGCCGCGTCCCGCACCTCGGGCACTTCGCACCTCGCTAGCGGAACCGCTAGCTTGTGCAGCGAGCCCGGCGCCGCCTGCGGAGAGCGCGACTCACCGCCACTCCGTTCGCTCAGCGAATCCGGTGATGAACTGTAATTGAGTATCAATTGATATGATATTAGGTCAAAGTGAGGGGCTAGAACATGCCAGCTTTTGGAAGATCAACACACTGCCCCGCACTAGGCTGCAGGGTGGCACCGGTGACACGCGCGTGAGTGCAGATCTGCAACCGATCAATTTCGTGTTTTCGCGCACCATTACGCGTGTAGACTGTAGGTACATGTAAATCTGCACGTCAGTGCGTGGCTCGAAATCATGCGCGTGAATGCAGTTTTAGTGTATGGTACAATGCGTGTTTTCAAAAAAAAAAGAGATAATTTTACAAGGAATATAATAACCCGTAATCCAATGTGAGGAACGACTTGACAGTTGTGTTTTGGCTTCCTTTAAGTTACATACACGTATGATGTACAATCAGTACCTACTGCTATTGATTTTAGCACTGTGGGCTACATATAAGGGTACAACATCCTAATTCACATAAAGGAGTGAGTTTTATTCATAGTCGATGATGATGACTGTAATAATAACTGTTCTTAAAATATTACAAGCTTTGTATAATATATGTATTGCCCATTACTTCTTATCAATTAATAATGATAAATACCCGTGACTTTATCATTATTAATTGATAAGTAAATTTATTGTGAAATATGTAGAAGAATATTATTATTTAATTAAATTTATAATAATTTAATATTATTATTTTATTCAAATTATGTAAAAGATTATGGATATAAGCAAAATATTTGAAAATAATCGAATAAAATATCAATATGATTAACATCACAAACATAAAACAAAGAAAAGCAGTAGTACAACTACTTAATAATGTCCAGATTTACAATCACAATACACAACCAAAAATTATATTTTGTTAATAAAGCTTTTCTATAGCATACACAAAAACTATGCTTACTTACCGTAGCCGGATAAAACCGGAATAAACATTACAAAAAAGTTGCAAGTCTATTTTGGAAGCTTCATAATATTTTTACTGCAGGAGTTGTTATTAAATATTGTTTATTTTCATCTATTTAAATAGCTTAAACTTAAAAGCCTTGTTTATTGTTTTAAACGCTACTTAAATAAGTGTAGATCTATATGCATTGCATTTCTTCTGTTGATTTATTGTGTGCTGTAAGATCAAACATGCCGAATAAAACAAAATGCCTTCATTTCATGCCATTAAGTTGAAATGAAGCAGAAGTAACTCCAAGTAATAAGGACCAATTTAAACTTTTATGATATAGATACGATCCTAGCAAAAAACGTATTATATCCAAGATTTTATATGATGATGATGGTGTATCATGTATAAATAAACTTATGTATCATGAGTGTGCTCTTTTGCGACACAACTAACACAAAAATTAGCACCAAACAAAAATGAATTATGACCAAACATAAAAACAGAACGAGTGTTTACACTAAAGACACGAGTGAAGTTAGCGTTTTACAGAACGTTTTACAGAACGAACTTGTGGATATATACAAGAGGCTCCATGATAGCTAACATCTGGCGTATGAACAAACAGCGAAGTAACAGTAATCTTTATTACGGAAAAACTACAAGAAAAAAAGAATGACGTACAGAAAATCGTGACGCTGGTGTTATGACGCAAATCGCCTGACGTGACTTTGAAAATTCACGCTCAACGATCCTAAAGTAGTTTCACTACAATAATACCAAATTTCATTGTGATCTATGGATATATAATATCTATCTATCCATAGATAACTAATTGATTCTAAAAAGAAGTTGATTCTAAAGATCACTGTTACATTCCAAACTATAAATGTGATCGATTCCATCTCTAATTTTAACTGTTCAGTTCACTTCAAACCTATACAAAATTTGCAATGCTCTTTTCAAGCGAATATTCATTTGGAATAAGAGTAGAGTGAAAAGGAGATTTTACGATGTCATCATGGCAACATAACATTCTGATAGACAGTTCGAGACAAAGTGTAGTACAAGTTAGAGACGTATGGAAGCGACAGTCACTATGATGATATAACCTCGTCCGCTTATGCTGCCTGTGTGAACGGGCATAGCTCAGAGGCAACGTGAAGAATCCACTTGAAGAGCTGAGGTTCTCGTTCGAGGTACTCAGATTTGGCAGCCCCATCCACCCCTCGGACTCCGTACTGAAGAAATAGTAAAAACAGGGCTACCACCCATACAAAGAAGCCAAAAGGGTTGTTCATGAAAAGTAAAGTGTTATATACTATTGGATAGTTTTTCCAATAGCCAATAAGGCTTCCCTACCTTCCTTTCTTTCATTTTATGGGACTAACCCTTTAAGTAAGACACGAATTTGTTATATATTAATTAAAATTAACATATTATAACCATTTTGTACACACTATGTAAAGTATAATATTAATACACAACTCAATTTTTAAATAATTTTCCAGATTTTATCAGATTACCGCTAGATAAAATAAAATCAAATAGAGAACACCCATTATACTAGCATTAGACAAGGAGTGACACAAACATACAACATAACATACAACTATTTATGTAATAAAAAAGACAATACATTTTGCACATTAAATAGAAGTGTGTCGATTCATAGATAAAAAAGAAACGCAAGAATAGTTTTGGATTCGAATAAAATAAATCTGTTTTATATATTCGGTTAAAGTTTGAGAGTGTTAAAATATTTGCTGGTTAAATAAAAAGTTTAAAATTGAAATTTTAGTGCACAAATCTGTGGGTTTTACATTCCTTTAATAAAAAATATTAACATGCTCATATTAATTTTAATATCACAGGCACGATTAACAATATAAAAACACAATTTAAAAATGATTAAATTATAATATGTAACGCGCAAATTAGTGCAACATATATAATTTAAAAGAGCAAAAAAGATTTGCCATTATATTGGAAAACATATTGCCCATCAAATACATACATAATAAAATAAAATAGAAATTATTTGCTGACACACATGTCATTTATATGTTGTTTTCTATGCGAAAAGGTTACATAATGTGTTTTTACACATTCATAATAATAGAAAACAATTTAACATTTATGGCAATTAAGAAAAAAATTAATAGCGGAAATAAGCTTTTTTATACATACCTTAGGCTAAGATCGGGGCTGGCACACCTTATGACCGGGCTAGGTATAGCCGGGACGACTAGATATGCCATTGTCATGTAGTACTTCCACACTTGCATATAGCCGTCTCTTTCCTTCTCAGGCTTGCGCGGCAACGCGGGCCCGCGAGAGAGGAGAGAAGCGCGATTGTCGTTGACGGGCCTAAAAATATCACTTTATTAGTTATGAGACTATTCAATGCTGTTTGGACCCAACACACAAAGCGCCGTCTGGTGGCAGAAAAAGTAACGAAATCTGCCATTGACTGTTTTCGATACCCCTCGTCTTGCACGGGTCCAAACAGATGTCAGAAGACAGGTCTTTGAAAATCCTCATTACTAGAGTACCAATTTGAAATGAAGTGGGAGAGAAATGCTTTCACTACCGGTTCGGGACCTCTGTCTAACCTCTTTTTTTAACGTGATCAATGAAATTTGTGTACTAACGAATATACAATTAAAAAAAAACTCCTAAAAAACTTACGCGGGTTCTATGATAGTATAGAGAGCGTGTATCCTCGCGTGCAATATCGGCCAAGCCTGTAGCACGGTCGCTGGACATTTGGCCGGCACGCGACTTTTCTCCAATAGACCGAAAAGTACGATCTGTAAAAAACACACGTGTCAGCTAACTGTATATGAACAGTGTATTTCCAAAGACGCCTGTTATGTAATTGCTATGGGGAACAATGAAAAGTAATAAATTCCCCGGCTCGGAGTCGCACAAATCAGTGAGACAAATGTTACATTGAAATTGTTTGACAGAGATGATGCTCAAGAAAGTCGACACAAGTCAAATATTTCTTACCGCGCACTGTATACATTTGTACTGTACAAATACAGCAAAAGAAATTATGTACATATGCATTTCTGTTGTATGTGTTATGTAGCATGTATGTTTGTATGTTCCCTGGTAAGTCTTAAGAGTAAGTTCAGTAAGGACAGTTATTAATTACTATCCGTAAGGGTTAGTTGCCCTGCCGACACCTATGTACACGCGCTATTAATAATGTATGAAGTCCAAAAATATAAACTTTTTAATTTATCTATCTCCCAATAGGGCACATCTTTACACATTTATTGCAAATATTTTTTAAATCTTACCTCCCACGGATCAGCGCCGTTCGTTGAGCTTCCACTCCAACTGTTCTTAGTCGACGTTTCGTCGTGTTGTAATCCTGTGAACCAAAATAAAAAATACATTATGGCTAAAACATCTTCATACACAAAATCATAAGTCAGTATCCGGCTTTTCTTGGGGGGAGGAAACCATAAAATAATCTACTTGGACAAGTAATGTTCAAAACGAGATTTCATAAAACCTTTTTATGTTTATTTATTTTTTATTATTATTATTTATTTTGAGATTGCCGGTGCCGAAAGTTTTTTAAAATCTCGTTTTGAACAACTACCGGCAGGTAATCATTTTGATAAATTTGTATGCTGGGCTTAGTATAAACTTAATAGGGCACCGTTGTTTTTATTAATAGGGTTGTTGTTAGCTATCACCGTCTATCTTAGCTACACAGGAGTTGTACTACTGGATGATATATCTCCTAAAATAAATCCTATATATCCTCCTAATGGTAGGATTTGAACCCACTAATAAACTGGGCCCTACCCGCAGTCCAAACAGCGTGGCTTCTCTCTGCCACCCACACTAGGTCAGGCTGCCCCGCCGCCAGCACCGCCTGTTTCTCAGCAGGGGGCAGTATTGGTAGACACTTCTCAGTGAAGTGTGGGACGTGGGCGTCTGCTGCATCTATAAGAGCTGGCTCATCCCGGGTCAGTTGAAGTTTTTCTAGTAGACATTTTGTTTCTCTGAAAAAAAAGGAGTAAAGAATATATAAAAATAATATATAAAAACTAGGAACTCAGACATACAGAAACAGAAGATTTAATGAGGGTGCAAATACTTTGTTTAACATCAATACAAAGTATTAAAATTAAATAGCATCAATAGAATCAGCGGTGTGATGTCAATTACCTAAAAGCGCCGTAAAGAGCGTAATTTAATTTCTATGTATAAAATCTATATATTATATTTTATATATAAAAGGCAAAGCTGATTGACAGATGTATCAACTCACAGGCCAAACCCTAAGGCTTGAAATTCCCAAAAGGGTGTAAAATAGGTGATAAAAATTTGTATGCACCTTTTTATCTTGGACATATTTCGTATGAATTGAATACGGAAAAAATAATGAGTTACGTATTTCAGCGTTTGCTAAAATTTAGCCCCTAGAAATAGGATATGAAAGTGTAAAACCTTATTTCACGCGGGCGAAGCCGCGGGCAATTAATGCTTGTTTACTTTAATTGTTCTTGACATAAGCAGTAGATCATATGCCCAAAATACATGTAATTTATTTTGAACAACCTCATATTATGCCGTCATATTATTCTAAAATATAAAAAATAAGTAACCTCAAAATATGAACCGCTAGTCTTCGCGGGTAGGCTTTACTTTGGCAAAGCATTACTAGTCCTAAAGCCTCCGCGCCTCGTATAACGGAAGCTAGAGGCTCAGGCTTTGGCGGCACGTTCGTAGTCGGCTCGCCATTCTTCCAACTAGTCAACAACTGTAGCAACATTCTGAGGCCATTCTCGACCAACTGCGGCGACGTGTCTTGCACCTCTTTGGCCAGGAATTGGGTAAATCCAGCGAGGACATCTTGACGCCATTCTGGGAAGTCTACTATTAATGTTTGCAGACTTTGGAATGATAAGCCTCGAAGTTCCTCGTCCATATGCACTGTGAGCCGACAAAGTAGATCCACAAGCTCACTAGAGCTCATGCCTTCAGGAATTATCCTGCAATAACACAACAGATTAATATACAATTTTATTAATAAAGACAATACATTTAAGCTTAAGATTGCTTAGCCTTCAGTGTAGTTGTAATAGATTTTACATTTAAAAATCGGTTGTCTGTAAAGTCGGTTTACTGACGATAGTTGAACGTGATAACGTCATAAGAAAATACTGATGGATCGCTCACTCAAGAAGGAGAGAGACAGATGTCGAACGCTGCCGAACGCGGAGGCCGATTGTGCCTCTTTGTCGCTCGTTCCGCGCTCTCGCTTGCACTTCAAGCCATAAATGGAACGCCTCAGAGCGAGGTAACGCCGCATGAGTCATGTTTTTTCGTGTGTGCAGCGGGCTCCATCGAATTATAAGACGTTGTCACGTCAAAAGTCCAAAGGTAAGGCCAAATAAGTGTGTTGTGTTGCATCGCATCGTCACAACGCATTGTATGTCAAACCTGCGTTGCGTCGACGCACGACATAACAATGCAAGACGGTGAAAGGGCAGCGCAAGCGCACGAGGTATTAACCTCCCTCTTCGTCTCCTGTCCCTCGTTCTGTTGAAATCTCGCGTTCGGTGATGCAATGTATTAATGGTGCATGTTAAACATGTGCATGTCTACGACAAACGACGCAGCGACAACGCAAAGCACTAATAGAGAATCGCTCTAAATAATGTTGTTAATCACTAAAAAGTTTTCTACGTCCTCACTTTGTGATATACGATTTATATAGCAGTAACATTCTATTTACCTAGGTATAGCCGCTACACAGGTTCTGAACAGATCGATTCTAGGCTTCCTTTCCCCTGTATTGATTTCTTGTTCCTTCGTAACATTCTGAGTATTAGTCAACATTAGTGGCCTTCCGTAGTGGGCATCTAAGGCCCTCAGGATCTCCACTAAAACCCGCCTAACGTATGTAAAGTATGCGCTCATTCCAATAGACCTAGCCGTTTCGTCTGTTAACATTTTGTTGAGAAACGTCTTTTTTACACGCAGCGTGTTACCGGATGGTAGAGTTCCAGATGTTCTAGGCATTGGTGGTTCGCCCTCTTTCTGTTGTAGACTGTCAGCCACAACGAGAAAAGCACGAAGTCCTATTGACATTCTTTCCGGCGTTAAAATTATCTTGATCGGTCGACCGACCATTAGGAGATCGAAGACGATTTCTCGCATGGCGAAATCGAGTCGCTCCTGAGCTATGAATTGAATGATCTTGACGAATATATTGAGTGGTGTGTCCCTAGGTACCACGCCTTTGGATCCCTTTGGAAATAGGGAGTTGACGATGCTTTGGAGACGTGATTGGGTTGCGGAGTTGCTCTCGCATTTGATCCTTATCATATACACCCACAGCAGACGGTATAGTGATTCTGAAATAAAACAAAAGCATTATTAAATCTTTTTCGGTGAATTCCTAACCACACTAACACTTTAAGACTAATAGAAGCGCTTCATTTTTATTGGGGATGATACGAAATTTTGTCATAAATGACATTTTAATTCAGTTTCGTATATTGGCAACATTTTATTTATTTCTGGTCGTCGAGCATTTTATATATTTCTGGTCAGGCTATATGAATCATAACTCACCAAGAGCGACACGACACATCTTCGGGTCTCTGTTTTTTAAATGCGACAGGCACATGGCAAGAAAGCAATGCCAATTGGCTAGGAAGAACTGTTTCTGCGACACACAGAGTAGGCAAGTAACTAGAGGGAACAGCGCCAGACGATGTTTGGACTTGGTGCTCGCGTCTAGTGTATGACTGTACAGCATTTCCACGAAATTCTTCAAACACGGCACGTTTACTTCGTTTTTCACCGTCTAAAAATAAATAAATGCTGGTGTAAAATATGCTAACAATCAAATACGTTTTAACTCCTAACCAATCATATTATATGAAATGAAAATTAAAAATGAAAATATACTTTATTGTGCACAATCAGCATATGTGTAACAACACAAAAATATTATACTTGATGTTTTTCCAGTCAGTATCTAAACTTTCTTACTTATAAGCAACTTTTACTATAGGATCAACTTTCCCACTTGAAAAAAAAATCAGCCATTTCATACAAAAGGGCCACGCTACGGCATAGATAGCATTTTGTAGGAAAAAATGTAGGTTTTTTTTTCAAGTAGGAAAGTTGAGCCCATAGTAAAAGTTGCTTATAATCAAGAGTATATTCACTCCTGAAAGTTTGGACACTGAATGGAACAACACCTGTATATATTAACAATATTATATGACAGTCGGACGCAATTATGATTTAAATTTTATGTACTCTTCAGCTCTCACCATAGAATTGGTATCGGTTTTTTATTAGGCTTTGGAATCAAATGTGGTCCATCTGTATCTTAGCATCATTTTCACACAGTATATCATAGACGATTTCTATATGCTCGATATTAATTATTTTGTGGTATTATTTTCTTCCTGCGATCCGTTACATGTTCCAAGATACACTATATTAACACGTGATAATTATTGTATACCCGGATCATTATTCATATATCGTGATAAATATCGAGCGTGTAGCATTTGCCATTACAAACAGTAAAAACTCTTTGAAAACAACCTAAAAACTCACCGCTGCAACAGGCACAAGTATCTCCACAAACAATCCAGCTAGAGCGTGTCTGATATCTTTATCCTTGACCTCTACGAAATACTGAGCGCACTCCTGCAGGAACTGAAACGACGCTTCGAACTCTTCGATCGGCACCATCTTGACTCGGAAGAACTTCATGCCCATCAGTAGCGAGATAATACTTTGGGTTGTGTGAGGCGACGGCTCGCGACTTTTCAACTCCTGAAATAATTGCACTTTAAGTGAAATTCTTTTAGCAACGTTGAGACTGAAATTTCAAGGTCGCGTCACTACACGATTTTGGTTATAACGCCATCTGTAGAAAGCTACTTATAATATATAACATAAATACTTATAGTATATAGTATATAAAAATAATAACAACTTTCTAAATAAGGCTCAATACACAGATGGCGAGGTGTAAAATCTTTAATTTTTCTATTCTTTTTTGAAGTGATATTCTTTAGGCACGATGAGAGTATTTTTAGATTTTAAATGATGAAGTTTCACTTCTACCATGTGTACTCTGTACAATCATGTTTTTACTATCAATTCTCAGTAGGCTAGTGAGCCCCAAGCATTGACATAGACACGAAAAGGGAAAACCCGCAAGAACCGTACATTTTTTGTAATATTAAAAAAGCAGCTTTTGTCCTTCCCCGTGGTCTGTATGATGTATCTGTGTCAAATTACATCAAAATCGGTTCATTAATTTCAGAATAATAAGGTGCCGCAGTAGAAAAGGATAGAGAGACACGCCGGAAAATATTATAGTATAGTAGACGCACATATTTGTAGTTCTAAATATATTTTATTTAAATTACTAATAATACTTACTTTTAGTTCAGCTGTAAACCGCTTCTTGACTGACGCGAATCTCGACTGCGCTAGAACACCAACTACTTCCGCATACAAGTCCGCGATGATATGCACATTCGCCGCATTGGGATTCGATTGTAAGCTGGAATAAAAATCACTATTATATCCAAGTCAGGTGGGGTAAGCCGTAACATGCTTTATGTGTCGTAGGATAATTGGATTAGGATCTTTGCGTAAATCCTAGGATTATTATTATTGTAATCAATATTATGATTCTGTGATAAAATCCTAAGAATTTTCATAATATTCGAAAAAAAACCCGACTGTAGTATGTACCAGAAATATGGGACACTTGAATTAGCTGTTGAAAAGTAGAGCATTTTTATTGAGATTTTACAGCTCTAAAAATATTTTCGATTGTGGATTTGGAGAGCGTCAGGGATTTCTCGCTATTATCCTAGTACGAGGGCGGCACTGAAAATTTCGGGAATCAAGGAAGTGACACAACATTACTATTTAAAAATGTATTTATTGCTTTTCGAAGTATTCTCCGCGAAATTTGACACATTTTTCATACGATGGAACCAATCATTGAAGCAACCATTCCATTCGGAAGTTGGGGTCTCCAAAATGGCCGTTTTGTAGGCGTCCACAGCTTCTTTAGGTGATGAAAATCTCTGACCACGCAATTTATTCTTTATTTTAGGGAAAGTATAGAAATCATTAGGGCTTAGGTCGGGGCTGTACGCCGGATGGTCTAATAATTCTATGATTTCTTGCTCTAAAAACTCTTTTGTTCTGTGCGCGGTGTGAGAACTCGCATTGTCGTGATGGAGGATGATGCGGCGGTTGCAGTTCTCTTTATGGAGTTCAGAAACGACCTGTGGCAAACAAATGTTAGCATACCATTCTGCATTAACCGTTCTTTGTCCCTCAAGAGGAATAGTCGCAACATGGCCGGTTTTGGAGACAAACGTGGCCACCATTTTTTTTGCAACACTCCGTGAACGAACAATTTTTGTTGGCTTTAACTCATTTTCGAACACCCAAACTCGTGACTGGTTTTTTGTTTCGGGTTCGTACGCGTATATCCAGGATTCGTCACCTGATACGATGTTGTATACAGCATTTGAGGATCCTGCGTGGAATCTTTCGAGAGTTCTGACGCACCAAGTAACGCGAGCCGCTTTTTGCTCTTCACAGAGCAAATGCGGTATCCATCGGGAAAACAACTTTTTTACACCTAACTGTTCATGCAAGATTATTTGTATTTGACTCATGCCAATGTCTAAAGTTGCCTTAATTTCGCGGTATGTCACATGTCGATCTTCCTCAATCAGCTTACGCACAGCATCAACGTTTTCTTGGGTGACTGCAGTTTTTGGACGACCTTGACGGGGATCATCACTGAGCTTGACACGTCCACGTTGAAATTCAGCAAACCAGCGATAAATTGTGGTTTTGGATGGGGCTTCATCACCAAATGCAGAAATCATCCGGTCAACACACTGTTTTTGTGTTAAACCACTTCGAAAGTCATAATAAATCATCCCTCTAGAATTTTCTCGAGTCAATTCCATTTTCTCATTATTCTCATTTTTCCACTAAACAAGTTTGACAAGACCTTGTGACAAGACTGAGGATCTTTTTTTAAATAAATAAACGGTATTAAATTTTTAAAACCAAGGAGTTTTAAATTAAAAAGATTTTAATATGACAGGAACAGTGGAAATATTCCATTCCCGATACTTTTAGTGCAGCCTATGTATCTATTTAAATAAGAATATAGAAGTAATCACAGGCTACCACTGTCTCTGCTTGCCAGAATAAAAAGGATAACATGTGATTTGAGCTCCACTTAATTTAAGTAGCGTATACCTATTATGAGATACGATATCGCGGTGTATCGTACCGATAAATTACGAAGGTATGAGAGACAGGATATGTTTCAATATAAAATATATAGCTGTCTTTGTCATTATCGTCACGATATATGAAATCGGACTGGATTTTGAAAAAACGCACTTCCACCAAAGACGTAAGAGCGTTTCCGATCTTGTTATCGGATATCGGTGCTATAAGATTTGGAAACGCTCTTATAGTTTTCGGCCGTAAATCACACATAGGTATGGAGCGTTACAATTGCTGTGGTAAGATGTAACAAGATAATACATACCCCTCCTTATAATTGAACCGCTTAAACGCGACATTCTCGATGTATTGCACCAGGTCTTCATGGCCTGGGTGGAAGGGTAGCTGCTTGAGCACCTCTATCAGCGCAAGGCAAAATAAGAATTCCACTGCCAAGTCGCGTCTTTCCGCTTGGAGCTCTTCGCAGCTGCGTTCGACAGTTTCCGTACCCGCACCACTGCCTGATACTATGTAGATTATACTGAAATTGTGATTGTATATTAGTAATATTACGGCAGCATTAAATATAAAATACGATTTCCCATTTATTGTATTAGTAAGATGTTACCTGGGCCGTTATCAACTATGTTAACTGTTATATTATTACGAATCTCTTGACACCTCATTTGTTAAAATCGTACCAGTAGTTTAGGCGCTATGGTGGAACAAGCATACATATAAACATACATAGACTGCCAAAATTATTACCCTTCTTTTTGGCTTCGCTATAGTCAGGTAAAAATACCATAATACTATTTATAGCCAAATTTTTTTTTTCTTAATATTATAACTTAGCTCATATGAATATTATCGTTCGTAATATGTTTATAATATTAAAATACTGTAAGAGCCTGTTTTACAATCTTCTGATAAGTTCCAGAAAGCTTATTAGCAAGTTTTGTCTATGTCACTTGACAGAGTTAAAGTAAGAAAGTGACTAAATGTGTGAATATAATATAATACGACATTAATCAAAATTTTTTGAAACATAGCCTTAGAATAACGTTATGTTCTGTGATAGGTGGTCTGGTAATTAGGAAGAATTCTCATTTACCTCTTATTCCTCAAATCCTGATGGGGTTTCTTGGCTTGTTCGTTTAACTGCTGCGAATCGGCCATTTGTCGTTCCAACCAGCCAAACAAAGCTCTCAGTAGCGATGGCAGGCAATGTTCAGCGACCGTTCCGAACGCCGATAATATCTGATCTAGCTGCGGGTCTTCGCCCCTTTGGAGAGTTTTATTGAGGGGTTTCTCCTAAAAAATAAGAATATGAACAAGGATAGAACTCATATTAATTCCAGTGTGTTGCAAGTGAATGATTAAATAATATACAGACAACGACGCGCTTGATGCGTTCTACGATTAGCTTCCCGTAGCTATATTTTTGATCCATTACCTATTCAGTGTAACTGAATTTTGGAAGCAAATCATATTGTTATAGATCGTTTTTTAGGGTTCCGTACGAAAAGGGTAAAAACGGGACCCTATTAGTCCTATTACTGAGATTTTAATGTCAATTTGACCGTCCGTTCGTCTGTCTGTCTGTCTGTATCACAGGAACCGTGATAGCTAGCGTTGAAATTTTCATAGGTTTATTTTTATTGCCGCTATAACAACAAATACTAAAACTACAGAATAAAATAAATATTTATGTAGGCCATGAAACAAACTTTTTTGCCGTTTTGTACGGAGCCATTCGTACGCGAATCACGACTCGCACTTGGCCGTTTTTGGATTGTCAAAACGACCCACCCGAGGTCACGAGGTCATGTTCCAGCTCTGACGTCACTGCGACCCATGTGGATCTATTGTAACTACTTGTACTGTCCCCGGCTGTACCATAAACTCAAACTAAACGATATGGTAGGGGTTGGTGCTGCAAAACAAACTATACTAATCTACTAATCTGTTTCGGATTTTTACTACAATGATATAACAATATCTATGGACACTTCACACCTGGTCAGTCTGACCCCGTGCCATGTATCCGAAGAACTAGTGTTATATGTACACTGGTACATATAACACTAGTTCTAATAGTTTAATAAATAGTAATAAACTTCTAGTAACAAAGTCGAACCCGCGCGACCTCCTGCTTGAGCGCCAAAGCATTAACCACTGAGCCCATATCACTACTCCACGAGAGAACAACTCACCAGCGGCTCTGCCATGACAGCCTCCATCTTCCTCTCGGCCTGCACCGTGAACTCCGTGAACAGCAGCCTCATGACGAATTCGCCCGGCCTCTCTGTGTCCACCGTCAGCACCAGGCCCTTGTGAGTGCCCCATGGGAGCATTGAACCTGAGGGAAAATAGTATAGTCAGATAGGGTAAGGTCTATGGGGAAATTCTACTGCTAACAAATGTGAAAGTTTATGAGGATGGATGGATGTTTGTTACTCTTTCACGCAAAACTACTCGACAGATTTTGACGAAATTTGGTATTATTTGGTAGTAGTTTAGTCTCTGGATTAACACATAGGCAACTTTTTAAAAAGTAGTGTCCCCGTGGGATACTGTATTTATGCGGGCAGAGTCGCGGGCAAAAGCTAGCAGGGCAATATAGAAAAATAAAGTATATTATAGTATTCATGAGTACTTGACAACGGTTTTTATACGTTGCAATGGTTTTATTTGGGGAACGCTTAGTTCAAAGCAGACTTATCACTAATTATATTAATTAGATAAAGGCATAGTTTATGCCAATCGAACTTAGTGTTTTGTAGAATAGTATCAGGGTTTGCCATAAAATGCCAAAACCCTGCCGTATAAATGTGAAAGTTTGTGAGGAGAAATTGATGTTTGTGACTCTTTTACATAAATACTACTGGACGGATTTTGATGAAATTTGGTATTGTGGTAGTTTAGGCTCTCGATTACCACATACGACTTTTTATTCCGAAAAAAAAAACACAGTGTTCCCGTGGGACACTAAACACAAGTTAATTATACTACACACTTTGAAACTATTCAAGATTTAACACGTAACATAAGAAACCATGAATACCACTGAACAACTGAAGTATACGATTGATCATTATGACATTATAGTTAATCTGGAAAAATTATCTTCAGAGTATGCCGTGAAGATAACCAACTATGTTCGCATCGTTAGGATTACTGAATAGGTACAGAAATATAATGTTATTTCAAATGAAGCCACATAAGTTAGTAAGCTTAGCAGTCTAATACACTAGAATTGTAAATTATCAGACTCAATCACTTTTGTTTTACGTGTAGAGTTTTTATTTATTACTCTTTACAGTTTTTCTTATTTTTCGAGCCCTCAAGACTTTCATAACGCTATCTTTTAATACACAAAAATGTGAGTTCTAACTTTGGATTCGCGCAAGAACCACCGCCTACGCAAGCAAGTCATCTGGTAGGTATTACAATTTGCAGTCTTCACCTATCATCGGCCCATACTGTACAACTATTTTATTAATGTCCGTCGGCACTCATCGCATCGCTACTGCACTAAAAGTTCTCTTACACATAAAAAACCATACCTCTAGTCGAGACCAACGAAGCGAGTGCGCTACCAACTGCGCGTATATCTGGCGTGGGTCCTATGGTTTTGTCCAGGGAACACTGGTAAACATCACCGCCTTCGCCCATATGGGTGAAGTCTGTGGCGTCATGGCGTTGGGGCTCCGACAGCACACTGCCCTCGGACTCCGCCTCACTCGACACCATGGATGATGGGGCTTCTTCGGTCCCCGAAGCTGCAATTAAATATTAATAACCCTTATTTAGGCGCAGTAAGATAAAAAACTTATGATCGAATACTGAAAAGCCATTTAAAATGAGGGGCCCATAAATGAAATCACAGATAGCCACTGTCATTGCTTGACATAACGACAATTTCTTGAGCGCCACTTAAATTTAGGGAGCGTTCAATGTACGGCTAATATGAATAAACACTTAACTTACTATTTAAGTAATTGTAATTTAGCAAAAAGCAAACAAATCAAAAAAGTCTAAATATTATGCCTTCTCTTTTATTTATACGAAGAACGAGAGAGATAAAATGATATTTAATCAACTATTAACTTTAACAAGCGTTGATGAAATTGACACTCAGGTTTATAATAAATAATAAAATGTTTACAAACTTTCAAAATCATAGCTGTTTCTTTTCGAACCGAAAGGACTTAAGGCCTTCAGAAGTTTTTTAACACTTGTCATGCCTTAAGCATTATTTTAATAAAATATTGCATGCAACGAATTTTACACATTGATTCATTAGCATGGTTATTTAAGTAATGTTCAACAAAACTGAGCATACCACAGTGCTCTTATCAATAGGAAAATGTGGTATTATTAATAACCAACCGAGGAATAACTGCAAAATATTGTTAATACAATTTGTATAATATTTAAGTATTGTAGATCCTTTTGTTGACGACCTCTGTGGCTCAGTGGTTAACGCGTCGGCGCATAGGCCGGGGGTCGCTGGTTCGGTTCCCGCCGAAGGGACAAAAAGATTTTCTGTGTTCCTGGGTCTTAAATATATGTCTAGTATAATAAAATCTTAAATATATGTATGGTACAACTGTATTAAATAAACTGTATTTCGGATAAATAGTACAGAACCAGATTGCATGGTGTGGAACCGATAGATATTATTATATTATTTTGTAAGTACAGTCTTAATGCAACATTAGGGTCACTGCGATTGAACTGCAAACATAAACCACTTTGGAGGCCGATTACTCGAAAATGGTTGACTGTGTAAAATAGTCATGTATGAAATCTTGCTTTTATTTTAAAATACCTATTCAACGATACCCCACACGATGGGGCAGAATGAAAAAAATATTTTTCATCCCCACTTCACATGTATGGAGAGTCTCCCCAAAAATGTAAAATTATTCTTATTTTATGATGCCGGAACCGAGATCTATACACAATCTTGAACTTTGCCAAATTTCATCAATTTGTATTCCATAATAACAGAAGCTAGAAGCGCGGACAGACAGACAGACAGACAGACAGACGGACGGACAGAGCGAACTATAAGGGTTCCATATAGTTATTATTACGGAACCCTAATAAAACCGGCCACGGGCCAAGTACTAGTCGGACTACCGCACGAAGTGTTTCGTACAAAACGGCGTCAAATTCACGTTTGTTGTATGGGACCCCAATTAAATATTTATTTATTGTTATAAGTATTTATTGTTATAGCGGTAACAGAAATATATCTTCTGTAAAAAATTTCAACTCTCCAGCTATGGTTCATGAGATACAGCCTGGTGACAGACAGATGGACGGACGGGCGGACAGACAGACAGCGAAGTGTCAGTACCGTTTTTATCTTTTGGGTAAGGAACCTTAAAAATTAGACTCAATTTTACTTACACCAACATAGCTTTACACTAAAATGCCTTGTTTGGCTGCAAGGATAAAAATGGCAAGAAAAGTATACAACTTTATGGGTCTGTCCCTTGTGTAGGGAACAATGACTGATCCTATGAGGCTGGCATCAACACTTAAGTGTTAAAAGCCTCTTTAAAAAGCTAGAAAAAAAAGGATAATATATCGTCACGAGTTTATCAACATTAGATGAAACATTAATTTATTTATTTCAATTTGGTCAATGTTATCTAAACAAAAGCTACAACCAGTGTTTCACCTTCAGTTTTTATTGTAGGGGGAGATGGGGTACATTGATAGATGGGGCACATAGATACACACATATTAATGCAAAACAAAACACGTTAGAACCGCCGTCCGCCACACTTAGGTAGGTAACCATACACTCTACACGCACACTAGCGCGGAACAACGTGCACTCGGCGGTTAGCGCTCGACACGTATAAACCTGTTTTTGACGTTCGCAACAAAATTTTTATAGCTTTCTTTCGAATGTGATTTAGCTAATATATTCAGTGTTACCTGTCATCTACTGCAATATTTAGTAAGTACATATATGTTATTACATTGTGTAGACATCAATTCGTTTGATTATTTATTGTTTTAATTTTGTGAGATATTTATTTCGATTGTAGTAGGCAGGGGCACACTGATGCTGCTGAAGTGCTGTTGGGGCACAGTGATACGTATCAATGTGCCCCTATATTTTGTTAATGTAGGTAGGTATGTTTCATTTAAACTTATTTTTTATTTTTTTTATAGAAAAATGGTTCGGACATTCAAACGAAACTCGCAGAGAACTTCCATCGATGAAGTTTCTGTGGCTTCTGCAATATCGGAAGTATTGGAAGGAAAATTATCGATAAGAAAAGCAGCCGATAAATATAATTTAAAACCTGCAACTCTACAGCACAGAGTTGAAAAAAATAAGAATACAGACGGCAAAGGCGTGAGTTTTTTATCTAAATATACCTCTCAGCAAGTATTTACGACCGAACAAGAAGAACACCTAAATACTTATATAATAAAATGCAGTAAAATGCATCATGGGCTCACATTGACCAAAGTGCGACAGCTGGCTTACGAATACGCTAAAAAATTGAATTGCAGGTATCCACCATCTTGGGATATCAATAAAAGCGCTGGCTTGGATTGGACATATGGTTTTCGTAAGAGAAATAATAATATTAGTCTAAGGAAACCCGAAAATACAAGTGTAGCCCGTTCATTTTCATTTAACAAGACTGCCGTTGAAACATTTTTTAATAATTTAGAAGATGTTCTCACAAGGTTTAATTTTACAGCTGACCGTATAATTAATTTCGATGAAACCGGCATTACAACGGTTTTGAATACCCCAAAGATACTGGCTGAAAAAACTCAACGTCAAATCGGCCAAATTGTTTCTGGTGAAAGAGGCGAATTCCTCCTGTATATGTGTTTCCCAGAGTTCACTTCAAAAGCCATTTTTATATGGTGCTTCTGAAGGGTCTTTGGGCTTATCGTCTAGATCTGGTTGGATAAACAGTGAATTATTTATAGAGGTTCTGAAACATATTCAAAAACACACAAATAGCACAAAGGAAAGACCGCTTCTTCTAATTTGTGACAATCATGAGTCACATATTTCAGTCGAAGCAATTAATTATTCACGCGAAAATGGAATTTCGTCCGGAAAATCGGTCCGTTTAAGGCAAAACTCAAGGTAGCCTTCAATGACTGGCACATTAATCACCCTGGCAAAGCGTTAACTATTTATGATATCCCAAGTCTTTCTAAGTTGGCTTTTTTTGAATCTTTTAACGCGAAAAATATTACGAGCGCATTTGCTAAGCCTGGAATCATACCATTTCATAGATTGGCATTTTCTGAAGAAGATTTTTCTCCCTGTGAAGTTTTTAGCAACCAGGAATCACAAAATGATCCAACAAATGATTTTAGTGCAAATCCTATTGATACCGAATTAACGATAGAGACCGAACAATGTGTAACACCACCTCCTACTAGGGAGACTCCAAACATCATAAATGAGGTTGAGTTACGTAATATGCCTTCTACGTCGCAAGCTTCTGATGGAATTAACGAAACCCTCACAACCAAATCATGCATAACTCCTGAAGATGTGAGACCTTATCCAAAAATTATTCGAACCAATTCAACCAGCAAAGGAAAAGGCAAATGTAAATCACGAATTTACACAGATACTCCAGAAAAACAAAGGATAGAAGAACTGCAAAGAGCTAAGGATGAAGCAAACCTGAAAAAAGAACAAAGAAAACGCGCAAAAGATCTGAAAACTGCTCAAAATTTACTAGGCATTATTGTGAATTCCGAGAAGAAACCAAATAAAAGGCGTAGAACTGTATCAGTACAATCCGACTCTTCAAACTCTTCTGCTAATATTTTATTGCAAGAATCATTTGATTCATCAGATTCTAACATGGAATCATCTGATGATGATATTGTTAATACTGCCCCACCTGCAGCAAATGATCTTCATGATGGTGACTATGTTATAACAAAGGTAATTAATGTAGGACAGAAGAATCCTTATAAGCACTTTGTTGAGAAAATTGTCTCAAGATACCCCGATAATAATGATTTTCTAGTCTCTTTTTTAAAACTTAAACCGACTGGAACTTTTGTGTTCCCTGACATAAAAGATGAAGCTTCAGTTAATATTTCTGATATTGTGCTGAAGTTACCGGATCCAATTGTAAAGAAAGGCACTAGTCGAACAGCCTCTCTATTTAAATTTAAAATAAATATGTCACCTTATAACATTTCAATGTAAGTTAATTTACCTACTTCGTAAAAAATAGTCATGATTATGTAATTGTAATAGTGATTATATCTTTTTGATTAAGTAAAAGACTAGTGATGACTGATTAGACCAGATAAAGAATGATTATATCATATTGTTTAAGTATTTTTTATGTCATAGTTTACCTATTGTTTGATTTTAATATTTTATAATTATAAAAAGATTTTATTTCAATGCAAATTGGTTAAAAATTAATATAAACAATGTTCCTAAAATTAATAAATAAATAAATGTCTCATAAATAAATAAACTTGTTTCATTTGTAGGAATGTTTCTATGAATCAAAGTGCCCCAGTATACATATCAATGTACCCCGGATGTGGGGTACATTGATACAAATTTAAATTTTTAGTAAAGAGGTTCTGAAATTTTATGTGATTATATCTAACGGTTAATTTCACCTTAAAAAGCTAGATGAATGTACAATGAATAGATTATAAGTCTTATATTAAATGTTACTGTCAATAGGTCGCTTTTTTTTGCATCTGAGTAAAAATCGTATCAAGGTGCCCCAACTCCCCCTAGCGGTGAAATATTGTTATATGTTTATGCAATTAATGAGAAGACACAATCGATTCTCTTGGTTTTTAGAATGAAAAGTTTGTAGTGATTATACTCACTACAATATTTTATTACTTTAGAAGAAGAAACCTACCAACTAATAGGTGTGCAAACTAGGCGGACATATTTTTTTTGGAAATTAAGTGTTAAGGATGTTTAAACTGAATAAAATATGCACTCTATGCTACAGCGGCAAATGCTGATTCTTCTTCATAGGGAAGTCTGTAAGTAACTTGTATAATAGGTAGATTACGTATTATAGATAGAGAAAGGATTTGGATGATAGTCTTCAAAAGGTAAGTGGTAATTGAAGCCGATAGGAATGGAGTTGTAGAAACCCCACGCCGCTGCTATGCTATAAAAATATATTATAGCGATTTAAAAAGGTAAAGGTAATTAAAACAGTAAAAACTGAAAAAATAATTAGGCAGTGTTGTGAAAACACCTTCTCCACCTTGCACATGGAATATACAAGGTGGAATTGGCGGACATTGCAAATGTTATAGCTTCTCTGCCTATCTTATTGTGTGAAAAAACACAAACCTAAAACTTCGTCCGGTTGGCCATCTGATGGTATGGTACTCATTGAGTCCGACTCCTCTGAAGTCATCATTTTGAATATGAATATATGCTACTCTGTGCACATAGATTTAGTGACCTGAAAGCAAAAAAAAACTTTTAACAGAATATGCCACACCATAATATTTATTTTTACCATAATTATATAACACTAATGGAAAGATTAGCAAATATAAGCTTATCAAAACACATCTCATGGCAATTCAATATCATCTTTATGTTTGTAACAGATTATTTGATGTAATCTATTGTGGTTGGGCCCGAGGGTAGTCTTTTAGAAACCATACATGATGGATAAAAGCTAACTTAAAACATAGTGTAAACATTTACAGATCAATTGCACATTAACTTTTTATCACTAACAGTTACAGGAAAAAATGTCTTACCTTCTTAAGTAGGTAATATTCCAGAATTCAACATTATTCCTACAAAGAAACAAATTATGTTACAGATTTTATATGAAACAGTAACAGCTGAGATTTAATCAACAAAGTTTTGATATCAATAACATTATATTAATTAGAATGTAATCATATGTAACTAAAACAACAATAAAAGTACAAATCGCAATGCAAATAATTACTTTAAAAAAACCTTTTCTTTTACAACAATGAAGTGATATGTTTACTTTAAAGTTTTACTACTCAGTTGTTTTAAAAAATGAGAAAAAATTACAAAAGTAATATAATGATAATGATGCAACAAAACAAAAATTATTGTTGGGTTTATAATTTAAGTACCTGAGTAACTGAGCTTTGCAAGTAATGTAATAAACTAGTATAATAGTAAAATAAGTAAGTTAACTAGATTTAAAAATATAATAAAAATATCAAAAATATATTTATCTGACCAGGATTTGAACCCACCGCATTCTAAATTTCCAAACAACGCAAAAATTAAACATAGGTACGCATACCAAGCTGCCAATCAGACTGATGTAAGAGCTTCAAAATTATTGATATTTGTATATTGTTGCACAATGATAGAAAAAAACACAATATATTGCTTAAAAATGCGCAGTTTCTAAGGGTTAAGACATAGCTAGATAAATTTTTCTCCCCCAAAACTCCCTGTATACTAAATTTCATGGTAATACTTGTAGCCGTTGTCGAGATTCCGATTATATATATACAATATTGTCTTGTTTAAAGTATAAGATTAGTAAAACTGAAATCCAAATGCAATTGGGGAAAAATAGGAAAAGAAAATTAATTCAGTTAGAATAAAGCAAAGCAGTGTTTTGTGTATGTTCTTAATGTATAGAATTAGCAGTGAACAAGTACTAATTCTGTTTTGTGCTGAATAGCACAAGTATTCGCACTTATTATTATGACCAAGTACATAGCATAAAAGAAATCAAATTATGTATACAATTTCACTAACTTGTGTCTAATACATGTAAATATTCAATAGAAAATCAATAAAATTATACAATTAATTAAAATAACAAAAACCCAAATAAATACATCAAATAATTTTGATGTACCCAGTGTCACTCTCATGATTAATATATGAATCTAATGATACTTTCAAGCTCAAATGCGTCAAACCATTTTGGCTCTAGAGTGTGCTAAATAATACACTCGAAAAGCATAACACTCCTTCTGGCACAGGAAAGTAAAAAACCATCCAAATTTAAATGTTCTAATGCCCAAATTCGCAAAGCTTCATAAAGTTAAGTGCACCTTAGATTAATAGCTGACAGAGATTATGCTTGGTAAAATGACAAAGATAGCATGTGATGTTTGAGCCTTTTTATTTATGAAGTGTTCGAGTATTGTAAAGTGCCTCTTATATTGTAGGCAGGCTTTTTAAGTGATGGACGGGGGTTCGCTGAGCTGTTTTATGTATTTTTTGGTATAAGGGGCAATTGAGCTGATGGATTGATACAGCAAAACAACTATAGCACGAGTCACAAATGCATTGCTGGCTATTAAACACAAATACATTATGCAAAATTATGAAAGTTAATGCTTAATTACAGTAAATAATGAAAGTAATTGATATATATTCTAACTTTTGCAAAGAAAAAAGAAGGCAAGCATATCTGGAAGTATTGCAAATATTTGAGTCTTATCAGAATTGCTCCAATCAATTAGGTCACTTAGAAATGGTATTGTATCAGATAAAAAAGCGAAAACTTGTGTTTTCAATTAAAATAATATAAAATGCTAGGTTTGTGAGTAATACATTGACAGCAAGTAGCAATTATTGAAGGTAACTACATATAATATGTACTAACAATAGTAGGTAAAAAATATTGTAATCAACACAATACACTCAGTCAATTGAAAAGATAAAGATAATGACCGTATGAATCATTGCATTCGATTTGTTTATAAATTTCTGACATATATTTAATGCATTATAATATAAACCTATTGTAGTGAACTAAATAATGAAATCAATAAAAAAAAGAAATGGTTGCACAAATCGTAACACAAATCGCAGGAGAGTAGGAGGGAAATGAGTGCAGGATTGTTGTGGAGCTATTTAATTAATATCGATTCACCTATTGTTATAACAGAAAATAAAAGAAACAAACCAAAATCACAAAAAGTTCATATTTTTCACAGGTCACAAAACGGTCAAGTCACGACGGCCCTAGATTTTTTAATACAAATTATATCTTCAAAATCAACATACTTTAAACAAATTAGAAATCGGCTAGATTAAAATCCAAATTCGATGAATATTTCAAGAATTACGAATCCCAATCACAATCAATTTTAGCCAATTTCAGATTTATTAAAAGCATTACATTTGACATTTGAAAGGATTCCAAAATAAAGAGTATTAAAGTATTGCTATTTGCAGCGGTATTTCAATACATCACATGTCTTCACAATTTAGTAGGACTACCTAATAGTCTATGACTATTTTACACTCCAAATAACGCAATACACAAATATTATAACACTATTACTTTTACTGAAAGGAAATTTTACATAAAATAGAATTAATGTTATTTTGCGGTGTATTAATAAACACAATTTTTTAATTTATAATTAAATCAGAGATTATATAGATATATACCAGTATAGTTTGCGCAACTCTAAAATTGGAACTAAATCTTACTAAATTTCGGGATATCGTAGGTAGATGGCGTTGTATCATTTTAGTTACTATTAAGCCCGTTAGATGGCAGTAGTACTGCCAGATAATTTTATGGAACTGAAATATATGCAGAAATTATGTTTCTTACGAACGATAAAGACAACTACCAATGATTCAGAATGACCATATTCCCATATAATTGAAAGCTTTGGTCACCGCAATCAGGGGGGTGAAACTCTCATACATGTACAACTTTATAGAAAACAGCGACTTCTCAACACGAGTATCCGGTACTAACAGTTGGAAAAATTTCTGATAGCCACAACATGACACTAAGCGGCTCCTACATCGCACTACCCAAGACACCAGGTCACCCGCCACCGAAATTATCTATACTAAGGCGGGTCAATAAGTCCGTGACTTTTTGAATTTCTAACCTCCTTACTGAAAAAGCAACACTACTCCTGTCAACAGGCATCTGTCAGTTGACTCCTATCAAAATTTGAACTTGCTGCGTCAGTTTGTGTTTTACAGCTATCTTTATCAGACTATCCAGCAACTTAAGGAAACAATGGAAAAAAGTGAATTTCGTGTGCTTATTAAGCATTATTTTTTGCGAAAAAAAACCATTACCGAGACCAAGGCTAAGCTTGATAAATACTATGGGGACTCTGCACCATCGATTTCAATGGTAAAAAAGTGGTTACTGAATTTCGTTGTGGCCGTACAAGCACTGAAGATGCCGAACGTCCTGGACGCCCAGTTGAGGTCTCTACACCCGAAACAATCGAAAAAATTCACGATATGGTGTTGGCCGACCGAAGATTAAAAGTGCAAGAGATTGTGGAAGCCATAGGCATCTTGCATGGCTCAGTGGTTTCAATTTTGAATGATCACTTGGGCATGAGAAAGCTTTCCGCAAGATGGGTGCCGCGTTTGCTCACAGTCGACCACAAACGCAATCGTGTAACAACTTCACAGGAAGGTTTGACGTTGTTTAATCACAATATGGAGGAGTTTTTTAACCGTGGACGAAACATGGATCCATCACAACACACCAGAGACCAAACAACAGTCAAAACAGTGTGTTTCTAAGGGTGAATCGGCGCCAAAGAAGGCCAAGGTGGGTTTGTCAGCCAATAAAGTTATGGCGACTGTTTTTTGGGATGCACGTGGGATAATCCACATTGACTATCTTCAAAAGGGAAGAACAATTAATGGGGAATATTATGCCAACTTATTGGACCGCTTCAATGAGGATTTGAAAACAAAACCGACCTCATTTGGCCAAGAAAAAAGTTCTTTTTCACCAAGACAATGCAAGGGTGCACACATGTGCAGTTGCCATGGCAAAAATCCATGAATTGGGCTATGAATTGCTCCCACATCCACCCTATTCTCAAGATTTGGCTCCGAGTGACTACTTCTTGTTCCCAAACCTGAAAAAATGGCTCGGTGGAAAAAGATTTGACTCCAATGATGAAGTCATCTTGCAAACAAAGGCCTATTTTGAGGACCTCGACAAATCATATTTTTTGGAAGGGATAAAAAAATTGGAGAAGCGTTGGACAAAGTGTATAGAGCTCAAGGGGGACTACGTTGAAAAATAAAATGATTTATTTATCAAAAAATCTGTGTTTTATTCCAAAAGTCACGGACTTATTGACCCGCCCTCGTACTTCATACAACAAGCGTTTGTATAAGAGGTAAGATCTTATTTTGCGGTGACCATATCTGACAATTATATAGGAAAATGGACATTCTGAATCTTCGTCAGGTGTCTATGACTTTCGTAAATAACATAATTTTGTCTATATTATATCGGTCCAATAAAAATTATAAGGCAGTACTGTAGGCCAAGCAGGAGCATTTGTAAAAATCCTAACTTTACGCAAAGTCTCATGGAGACGAATAGGTACTTCAGAATATTTAGGGACCTACCGCTTTGTTATCGTATGAACACAAGAGAAAACGCAGTCCAACAAAGTATAATGAACGAATGAAAGATATATTATATCATATGGATTGAATAAAACAGTGTTGACAAATATGCGGATTTGCCCATATGAATGCAGAATTTAAATTTTCTAGAACAGTAATTCCCAAATAGGTCGAGGTGGACCCCCAGGGGTCCACGGAGGCTCGACGGGCGTCTACGTTGGACGTGACAAAAAATGGGGGTCTACAATCGTAAGCAGGGGTGCATGAAAATTAATTTGGTTTCGATAGTTAAGAACTAAAATTTTGGCTTGTTATTTTAAATAATATGATACCTAAATTAAATCTTCTCAATAAGACAATTTATAAATAAATTGAGAAAAAAAATTTATAGTTCCGAACTGGGAGTCGAACCCAGACCATGTCGGTATTGCGCCGAGTGCTCTACCAGTTGAGCTATCCGGCCCTATGCCACTTTCCTTTTTCAATTTCATTTATAACTTAATGAGCCACACCGTAGGTAATTGATACGAAACATGACCGAATATAAGAAGAAGTGTCGTCAGTACAGTGTTAAATATTTAAAATTTGGTTTTCTTCCATCACAGGCAGATAAACGATTGCCCACATGCCTTTTATGCAACGAAGTTTTAAGCAATGACTCTATGAAACCATCAAAGCTGGAAGACCACCTAACAAGGTGTCATATTGATAAAATAGGTAAAGATTTAAAATATTTTCAAACATTAAAGGAAAAATATGAAAAGAGACCCACCGTGCACAGTATGTTCGCTTCAACGTCTGAAAGAAACAATGATGGCTTGCGGGCATCTTACAATATCTCATTACTTAAAGCAAAATCTGGAAAACCGCACACCATTGGAGAACAGTTAATTTTACCTGCTGTTGAAGAGGTTTTAAAAACTGTTCTGCACAAATCTTCATTTGACATACTCAAACGAATTTCTTTGAGTAACAACACTCTACAAAGACGTATTGATGAAATGAGCTCTGATGTTGAAAGTTTCTTGTATGATTATCTGCAAACAACTCATTTTTCTATTCAACTGGACGAGTCAACCTTACCTGGGGCAATGAAGCATTATTATTGGCATATTCGATTTGTTATGGGCGAATAAATTCATGAAGAGCTGATAAAAATACTGTTCGCGAAAACTTTGAAGACGGGACACTAAAGGTGAATCAATATTTGTTGTATTATACACACTGTAATTGTCCTGAGTGATTTTTGAAAGAAAAATCGATTCCATTTACAAACGTTATTTCGGTGGTAACAGATGGAGCTCCTGCCATGGTCGGTCGATATCGTGGGTTTATAAGCCATCTTAAAAGAATTATACCAGAGGTATCTGCAATTCACTGTGTTATCCACCAACAACATCTAGTAGCGAAAAATTTGAGTGATAGATTGCACTAATCGTTTCAATTTGTGATTAATGCAGTTAAGAAAATTAGAAGCAATGCATTGAATACGCGCTTATTTGCACAATTGTGCGATGAAAATGATGAAAATTTCCAACGACTGCTGTTACATACCGACGTACGTTGGTTGTCGAAAGGTGCATGTTTATCAAGATTTTATTCACTTTTTGACTCAGTTTTAGAATTTCTAGAAAGTAAAGATAATGATTTAAAAAAAACCTAATCAATTTTAAAGGAGACATCGCGTATTTGACAGATTTGTTCAAAAAATTTAGTCACCTCAACTTACAATTACAAGGGGACAACCTTAATTTAATAAAAACAAAGAGTGTAATTTCAGCTTTTATTGGTAAATTGAAATTTATGAAGGAAAATATTGGTCGGAGCAAATTTTCACAGTTTTCAAACTTATCGCAGGTAGAATGCCTTGATGAAGATATTCAGACATACGTTAAACATTTGATTGCCCTGCATGATAATTTTAAAATCAGATTTGAAGACATTCTGTCGATGGAAATACACCATGGATCATATTAAATCCATTTGATGAAACGAAAGTGGAGAATGTAATATTACAAGAAGAGCTACTCGAGCTTAGCACTAATGAGGAGCAGAAAGTGACATTTAAAAAAGGGTATCAAAAATTTTGGCTGCAGACAGACTGCAGATACCTGAAAAATATCCTGGACTGTGGGGAATCGCGCAAAAGCTTCTGATAGCGTTTCCCTCGTCATATCTCGTCGAAAAAAGTTTTAGTGCCGTTACAAACTTATTAACAATAAAAAGGAACAGATTGAATATCACAGAACGGGGAGATTTGGAGGAATCGGAGAGTTGCAGCCACTGCGCAGGTCCTCACATGAGGACTGCTTGCGACAAGTGGATGCGGAGAGAAGTGCCTTACTGCATAAATTGCACTAAGGCCAAGAGAGGTAGCGTGGAGCACAGTGCCCTTGATAGGGAGTGTGTAGAAAGAAAGAGGTGGGACGCTCTAGCCAGATCGGCAGTGTCGTATTGCTGAGGTTGTCTCCGATGAGTACTTCCAGTACCGAATATTGCAGGCCAACCTCCAGCGGAGCCAAATCACCACAAGGGAGTTGTTACTCGAGGCCACCAAGCGTAAGGCGTGCGTTACGTTGCTGCAAGAGCCCTACATAGGTGGGGCGCGGAGTATGAGGACATACAATGGGGTGAGGGTCTACCAGAGCGATGGGGAAGGGGATGGTGTTGTGAAGGCGTGCGTTGTGGTACTCGACGTTGGATGTCACACACACGTCTCAGCAATAACAACATTGTGGTGGCCACCCTCCGAACCAAAGCCTGGGAGATGATTGTAGTGTCCTTCTGCTTCAACCCCAAAAAGGCCCCCGGGGCGGACGGACTCACGTCTGACATTTGCCAACACGCTGTAGAATGTGACCCGGAAAGGTTCCTTGCTCTGCTGAACAGGTGCCTCACTGTCGCCTGCTTTCCCAAACAGTGGAAGCAGGCGACCGTGGTGGTGCTAAGGAAGCCGGGCAGGGAATCGTATCGGGTACCAAAAGCTTATCGACCGATCGGCCTCCTGCCTGTTCTCGGCAAAATCTTCGAGAATCTTCGATATGTATTTGAATATATAATATATAATTACCTAGGAAATTTACTATATTTCATTTTCCACTCCGAATGGGACGTTTTCTAAATAAAATTTGTGAGAATTGATTGGTCCTTGTGCTGAGTCACTGTAGATTTCAAAAAAGTAAAGTTGGATGGAGTCACTTCGATTGGCCAACTTTGCTTTTTTGACATCCACTCACAACACAATGGATTAAAATTTAATTGAAAATTTGTTTCGTCTACCTACTTTATTATCAAATAATTAACCCTATCAAGCAATCAATTCTAACCTTTTTTTTTTCGAAAACTGTTAATTCGTCGTTGAAATTCAGCTTGTGTTGTACAAGTTTCCATAGATGGATACATCTAATCTTCACTTTTTTTCGAGAAATAGAAATTGGTAGTAATGTAGAATGTAGATGCAGGGGGTCCACCGGATCCAGCAAAATTTTGAAAGTGGTCTATGAAACAAAAGAGTCTGGGAACCGCTGTTCTAGAACATTCAAAGCTAAAATTCGGAGATATGTGAGAAGCCAATAATAATTACTTTTCTTTAATGGGCTACATGACCTTATTTTTATTTATGTCCTAAACGATTCATAATTGGTAAAAATTCATTACATACAAAAAAATATATATCGACGGCGCCTACGTACAATAATTGTATCTGAAAAATGCTACTTTTCAGGAGAGCGATTTAAAGTTTATTTTTCGTATAGCTTTGTCCCTCATGATTAGATTGTGCAAATTTGCATAAACCGTATTGTTAGGATAACAAACTAGTAGGTACATTGTATAAAAAATCCAAAATGTTGAACAGTTTTCGCAAAAATTCAGTTACGAACTGAAGAAAATGAAAGTAGAGACATCTGGTGTCAATAAAACAATTATAACATTTGTCACAAGTTTTATTTGTTTCCTTTTGAATAAATTAATTTCATTAAAAAAATGTGTATAATATTATGTTTTATTTATTACATTTCATACATGTGCACATACCTAGATGTATTATACCTAAAGCATATGCATCAATTATTATTCCACATAAATTTTAACATTCATTTTAAAGTTTAATCCTGATTCCTAACCTATTGAGAAGAATTAGCCCATTGCCAAATGCAAAATATTATATCATTAGGCTGACACAAAGTTAAGTTTAACAGTATGACTTGTACTTTTAAACTAATATTGGTGCTTGCATTTTGCCAACTGAATTGATGATATTAAGTCTTGCATTTATATATGGAACATCAGAATTTTATATTAATGTAGAATGTTTTATATGTACTAGTTTCCTCAAGCTACTTTTTGTAACCTTGCTTATCCTATTTCAAAGCTTTGTTACTGTTGTTTTGTCTGAAACCCAAAAAAAAAAAAAGTATATAACTGGTTACATTATATTACTAATTAATATATTTTGGTGTCATAGACCATTAGCATAGGTACTTTATGTTAAAGTTTTATCATAAGCTATCATCGGCTTTCAAATATATCTATACCTAACTTGAATATTGTATAATAGCAGTTATTAATTATAAAATCCCGTTTTTTACGTTTTGTATTTTGTAAGTAGGTAAAGACAGACATTATCAACGCCACCCAGTGTGCGGGTTCCATTCCAGTCATGAAACAAATATTGTAAATTTTGTTCTACAAGAATCCCATATCAATTCTAATATATCATTAAAACCCCCTACGAGAAATACAAAATTTTTTGACTCTTCATTCACAGCTCGTGCAGTCAGTCTGTGGAACAGATTACCAATTTCATTAAGACGCGCTCAATCTTTGCACGTATTTAAAAATGGAGTTAAGGAACATTTTTTGTCACAATTAACATGGTGATCTTTACTATTAGTCCATAATTTGTATGCATTATTTCGACTTTTAATAATAGTATTTATTTATTTATTCTATAGTACGATATGTAAGTATTTGTGTATGTATTAACGAATATTATAAAGTAGTGTACCTAAATAGTATATATCATTTAAAAGTATTATGAAATCTTAAATTACAATATGTATTAAAATAATTTTCTCTTTACGTGTCTATAAAGCCACCTACCAGTATATTACATGTAAACATGTGTCATGATTATAAAGGTTGTCTGGCAGAAATCGCTTGTAGCGATAAGACCGCCTTTTGTGCTTTTATAAGTTTAGTTTTTCTATGTTCTGTATGTCCTATTTGTTTTTGGTGCAATAAAGAGTTTTTCATTCATTCATTCATTCAATCCCAATATATATATTTTAGTGGTTTCTTGCCATGTTGCGAACTTATTTTGTATCTCCTTGTTCATGTGAACGCGTTTGAATTAACAAATGCAAAGCGACAAATTTATCTCAGAAATATTATGAGCCTCTATTAATCATGCAACTGATGGTGCATAGTGCATTTTTATTGTTGTTTGTCAAAAAATTAATTATTATTTATTTCATAAAAATTCGCGAGATTGTTCGACGTAATCTTTGTTATATATATAGACGTGGCCATTATTTCACGTTACTAGATACAATAACTAGCTACGCGGCATGTCACCTAATCACTAGTTACAAGTCAAATTACAAGTAGTGATTTTTGTAAATGCGTTACTGTGTGATTGTTGGGTGTGCTTAGAGCTTGGATAAATGCTCTTTAAGGGTGTGAGTGGTCGAGCGAACGAGTAGTAGTCTAAATTACCTGTATAATCTATGCGTCATAGACCTACTTGAGTTTTGAAATCTTTGATAGACAATAAAATAGAGTGATCCCTGTTTGTAAATAATTTCAACGGCTGGTGATTCCGGAAAGCGAGCGTCTCTTTGAATTTAAAGTAAATTTTGCAAAGATTTTAACTCTACGGTAATACAACTACATACATAGGTACTATACTACATTTATATTCATAATTACAGACGCTAGAGGCGCGGACAGACAGACAGACGGACGGACAGAGCAAAACTATAATGGTTCCTTGAGTATTACGGAACCCTAAAAAAGAATCACAAAAATATTTGTCTGATTTATTCGATGATCGGGATACATTAAGAATTTTCGAACAAAGCAAAATTGATACATATAGGTACGCATAATAATAATAGCTCCCCACACATATTTCGGTGACGGTGGCCGGGTTCATTGAAACCAGGCCAGCTACGCAGGAGTTATTTGTATAGTGCCCAAGTGTGTGCGCAGTACACAAGAGCACACTCTCTTTCTTTACTCTCGTAGCCTACCGACACGACTGGCGAGAGATCAGGCGCAGGACCGACTTATTACATGCCCATCTGACGCATAGATCATCTTTCTTATCAGACAATCATGTTATCGAACCCACGACCTCCGAGTCGAGCGCCAAGCTCTAAACCACAGAGGTTGTTAATTATGTTAGTATAGGTACGCATACCAAACTGTCAATGGTACCTACTAACATAAAAAAGTCAAAATTATCGAACCCACCACATTCCAAATTCTATCAATTTATATTCATAATTACAGAAGCTGAAAAGAAGGAGGCGCGAACAGATAGAAACTTTAAGGGTTCCTTGAGTGTTAAGGAACCCTAAAAAGTAAAAAGAATCGCAAAAATATTTATCTGATCAGGATAAGATTTTCCGTACAACAAAAAAATTTAACCAAACTGCAAATCGGACTGACGTTATAGAGTCGAAATTATTGATATATTGTTGCACGACGAAATAAAAAACCAATGTAGCTTAAAAATGCGCAGTTTCCAGCGATAAGACCTAGCAAGATCAAATGCGCAGTTTCCAGCGATAAGACCTAGCAAGATCAATTTTCTCCCCAAAAACTGTCTATATAGTCCATACTAGATTTCATGGTAATACTTGCAGACGTTTTCGAGAAATCGATTATATATTATATAAGGTCTAGAAAAATCGATTACGGATATTTCGGGCACATGATTTACTTATTTACTTTAGTATGACACAAGCAGTGAATCATGTGCCCGAAGTATCCGTAACTGACGATTATATACAATATCGTCTCGTTTAAAGTTTAAGATAAGTTCGGAGTGGTTCTCATGATACATGATATAGTTTATACGCTTGTTTTGCACATTTAAGGCTATAAAGCGTAGTTATTTACTATAGACTACATACAATGTACTGTTAGAAAATTAAAAACTCAGTTAAACAAATCACCATTAATTTATTAACTTCCAAATCCACCGAACACTGTTCGAAATTCAAACGCGCATTTTCGTTATCTTCATGACGCAATGGCTGCCCTGACTGTTCTCGTATATAGGGAGGGGGCGCGTAAGTCGGATTTCGATGTATCAGTTCGGCCATCCTGTACACTTCTTCGGCCTCGAAGGATTGCCTTAGATGGTGCGCTGCCTTCAGCAGCCACGAAGACTCGGTGAAGCCTCCAGCAGCAGTAGGCCCCGTGGGCAAGCATGGCCGCTTCTAAGGCCGACAATAGTCCCGTAGGTAAATCATAGCCCCATAGGCAAATCAAAGCCCCGTAGGCAAATCACAGCCCCGTAGGCAAATCACAGCCCCTTGGCAAGACTAGCCTCTAAGACAAAATACAGCCCCTAAGGCAAAATACAGCCCCGAAGGCGAAATATATCCACGCAGGCAAGACTAGCCCCTAAGACAATATACAGCCCCGAAGGTGAAATATATCCCCGCAGGCAAGACTAGCCCCTAAGGCAAAATACAGCCCCGAACGCGAAATATAGCCCCGCAGGCAAGACTAGCCCCTAAGTCATAATACAGCCCCGAAGGCGGGACATAGCCCCAAGGGCAAAATTATAGCCCCGAAGGCGAAATAAGAGATAATAGGCTTATTGTAAATATAGGTCAGCACCGTGGGCAGCATTTACATTTTGCTTCCATTAACACACCAACCCTCTGAGTTTTTAATCCCCAAGTTAATCCTAACTGCACCATGGGCAATAAGTCTCCCATACTTTTTGTTCTTCACCAAGATGTGCGGTCAACGAGCTTAATATTGTCCGGTTTAGCCTCTCAACCTGCCCATTTGCTCTGGGCGAAGCAACAGCGTTTAACACATGTCTTATTACAAGTTTAGTACAATATTCATCGAATTCTTGACAAGTAAACGCTCTAAAGTAAAGCCTCTATCGCTGACCATCTAAATTGGACACCCGAAACTTTTGTGAACTGATTAAGTGCTGTGATCGCGCCTCTAGCATTTGCGCTAGCAACAGCCTCTAACCACATAAATTTTGTGAACCCATCGATGATAGCAAAGATGTATGTTTTGCCACCACTCTGGCAAAAAGGACCCAGGTGATCCACGTGGATAGTGTGGAATGGTGTAGGATCTCTAGGAATTGGATGCAGTAATCCCGGTTGCTTCCCGGTAGGCTTCTAGGTAAACTGACAACTTTTACAACTGGTAACATATTTTTCACATTCCTTTCCCTTTTTTCACATTTCCACATTATTCCGCATCTTAGGAAACCAGTACTTAGCTTGGATAGCTTCTAAGCTTTTCGCGGTCGCGAAATGACCGCTTTTATCATGGTAAGTGTTAAATATATGCCACCTTGCACTTTTGGGTAGAACAGGTCTATTCCCACCATCCACAGCAAATGCATAGCAAACCATTAACAATGTTGTAATCCTGAGCAACACTAGCTTTATTGTTAACTTTCAGCTCAAGATCAAGATTCTTTAGAATCGTCTGTATTTCTTCATCTGCATCTTGAAGAGCCTCGATGAATGTTTTCTCTTCAATGTGATTTACTGTAATTGGGTTTCGGCTGAGAGCATCAACATGTGACATCGAAGTTCCTGATCCGTGCCCTACTTCGAAGTCGTACTCCTGTAGATCAAGCCACCGTGCGATACGAGGTGATAAGCCTCTCTTTGACCAAGCTAGTCGTAACGCAGAACAATTCGTTACAATACGTAATTTCAGCCCTGAAACATAAACTTTAAACTTCTGGATGCTAAAAACCACTGCTAGTGCCTCAAGAGTCAAGTTCAAAGCTGTGATACATAACTTCAGCTTCTGTTTTCTGTCTACTGGCATAGGCAACTGCTCTCCAACCGCCATTTCTCTGACACTGCAAGAGTACTCCGCCTAGTCCCACTTTCGAAGCATCAGTATGGATCTGTGTTTCACAAGATGGATCATAAATGGCAAGAATAGGGTCTGATGCTAATACCCTCTTTAAAGTTTCCATGGCGTCATTTTTATCTTTTACCCAACACCATTCTGCGCTTTTTTTCGTCAGGGATTGGGCTGGCATAGGATGATGTCGACTCCTCTATTATTCAAGCTTCGAGTAACTCGGCGAAAATTTGTCTGACCAATTCTCTTTCATGATAGGACATCCGATAAGGTTTGTAATTTATGACTTTATTCCTAGTTAATCTAATCGTCATCACGGTAGCACAATTACCCAACTCCATGCCTTTCCCAGAGAAACAACCATCAAACTCGTCGAGAATAGAAAGAGATAAGTGTGTCCCTTTGATCCTTGGTTAATTGTTCTCCTATTTTGGAAACACCAGTTTTAGATTCCAGTAGTTCAGCTCTAGCAACACAGTCAGCACAATTTAACTGAACAGTTTCATTACTTTTATTAATAAGTCTAATCACTGTGGTACAATAGCAACTTTCTACTTCTTCACTCATCACATCCCTTTCACATCTTGGCTCTCTTTGTTCACTGTACTTTACTTTCATAACACCACTAGCAACAGGTTCAGTTATAACAACCTTGTTCACTCCAGGTTTTAATGTTGTGTCTTCATTAGGGTATAAGCAAACTTTCTCTAAATTTTCACATAGTTCTGCAATGTCTAATGACATTTCCTTATCATATACATTTATTTTTTTACAAGGCATATTGATGTTTTAACATCTCACTAATATGTGAGATGACTTAGTAAATGGTTGGCCCACCAAGATATCAAACTCCTGGGTCTCATTTGGTACTAATAAAATTCGGATTCCATCTCCACTCCATCAACAGACAGAGAAGAAGTAGTAAGTCCAAGCGGCTGAACCAAACCACCCATAGCTTTTACTAACATCTTCACTTACTGTATACTTGAGTATTTTTTTTAGTTTATAATAAAAACTTTGCCTCATCGTATTGCATGAACTGCCAAAGTCTACAAAAGCTTTGGCAGGTGAGTCATTCACAAGGGCGGTCTTAAAATACTTCATATTAGAAGTGTCACTTATCTCAATTTGGATTTTCTTAATATGTATGTCTTATCTAGTTTTCTTCTTTCTGCACTCTTCAATAGAATGGTCTTTGATATTACAAAAAGAGCAATGTTTGCTCTGGTGCCGCTTCTTAAAACAGTTCTCTTCATCATGGCCGGTTCTGTTACAAAACATGCATCTTCGGTCATCATTATTTTTTGTATTTTTCTCCCAAATACTCTAGCCTTGTGTCCAACCTTTCCACAAGTGAAACACTTAATCGTTTTGTTTGGATTATGATTCTCAATATTGGACACTCTGGAGAGTTTAACTTCAGCATAATCACTAGAAGTCTTCATTGTTGCCAGATATTTAAGCAAAGATTTTTATCGTGACAACCAGCTGATAAAGCCCCAACTTCCAACAATTTATCCCCAAGTGTTCGTACAATTTCTTGGGCTATTACATCATCACTCATATTACATGACATACTAATACCTAGTTTATCATAATATAACTTGATCGGGTCTTCATTCTCTTAGCCTTTATGCGATTAACAAGTTCCCTGATTTATGCTAATTTGTTCTTGGTAAATGGGAAAGCAGTAATTAATTTAATTTTCCAGTCTTCCCAGCTAATATCGTAGCAAGTTTGGCGTTTATACCATGTTTTAGCATAGCCAGCTAACTTGGACGTACAGGTGCATATAAGTGTGCATTCATCCCAACAGTGCATGCTAGCCACACCTTCCAAATTACGGATCCAATGTTCAACTGAGACAGATGATACTTGTGGATAAAACTCAGGTATAAAATCATTACGTCCTACATAGCGCACCACTGACTGGACTTTACGAGCAGCATCTCCAGTATTGTCAATTTTCTTTCTTAATTCTCCTATCAATCCTTTCAATGCTTCAATGCGATTGTTTTTTCTCTTTAGCTCCTTCTTGTGCTTTCTACTTTTAGATTATCTGTCACTACCAGAGGAAGAAGAAGATAAAAAGGAAGAAGAGCTATTAGACCTTTGTCTCTTATGCCGACCCATTATTAATTAATTATACACAAAAAATAAATGTAAACAGTCAAGCACAAAAGTTGTTTATAGCACCAGTTATTGTTCTAGATTAATGTACATGTAACACTAAAATAATTGAAATTGGATTGTTTTAGCAAACGTTCAAGTGTTAATTATAATCTAGAACACTTGTCTATAGCACGAATTATTTATTATTTAAAATAATGTCTTTATATCTCTTAAATAATTGAAATTTAATTAACAAACTAGTTATATTGTCATATATAATTCACAACACTGTTTTATATAGCACCTACAATTTTTGTTTTAAAATAATGTCTATAAATCACTATCTAGTCCACAAAAGATAAGGAACAATCTCACCAAGTAGCCAGGAGCTTATTTCACAGGTGGTAGATGCACATGCAGGCTTCCAGCAATGTTTTTGTCTCCGTAGCACAAGCTAGACCGATTTTCAATGCAAGAGAAGTTCAGCAATATTCACTGTACAATTATAGTTGGTTTAATCTCTAACGCCCGAAATTAATAACGTATCTAAAGTAAAGTGACGTGAAGTTTACTACTTTTACTTTCTTTCATACGAGCTCTAGAGCGTCGCTATTTAGCTATGTATACAGGATAATAATAATAATATCTATAACCGCTTCACACCACGTCAATCTGGTCCTGTGCTAAGTATTCGAAGAACTTGTGTTACAGGTACCAGAAAACGGGAAGTAGGTATATTTAAAACTTTTATACTATCCATATATTTAAGTATTTTATTATATTATACACATATTTAATACACATCCATGACCCAGGAACACAGAAAAACTTTTTGTTCCTTCGGCGGGATTTGGACCCGCGATCCCCGGCTTGAGCACCAACGCGCTGAACCACTGAGCCACAGAGGACCTCAGTATGGTGGTGTTCCTATAAAATAATGTTAATTTATGCTTTTTCTGCACGTGCCATATAGCCATATAGTCCATAAAGCGTCGCTATTTAGCTATTTACAGTCATTCAGGGTGGTTGTGTTCCTACATGATATTAATAATTTACATGCTTGTTTTGCACAAGCTATAAAGCGTCGCTATTTAGCTATATACAGGGTGGTCCCCCTCGGTGCTCGTTAGTTATGCAAATATCCACGAGCGGCAGCCAGCAATTGGATGAAACCACGCCCCTCCGATAGACAAATGTATATATTAAAAAAAACTGTTTTTAGGTAAAGTTATTTTGAGATCTAAATCTTTCGATAGTATTGATAACTTCGTTATACGTTATACATGGCTGTAGCATAGTGTCCAAAATATATGCGATGATCCAAGATTTGACACCAAAACTCTCAAGAAGTTCATTTTGTAAACTCTTTTTAAAATATTATGTTTTTAAGGGTTCCGTTGTCCTTAGTAAGTACTTAAGGAACGGACGGACAGAGTGAGACTATAAAGTTTCTTTAGTTTTATATACTTTAAAATTATTTCACATAATTCACCTAGTATCCTGTCTGTAGTGAATTAAGGAATAAATACATTTATTTACTACACAATAAGATACACGTTTCATTAGCCAAGGCATTTAAAATAACAGCTTAGTTTAAATAACTTGACTGTACTGTAACCGATACGAACTCTAGGGTGGATCAGTGTCCATTATGTGCTCCTCGATACAGTGCGGCGCTCCACAAAATTTTAGTGTTCAAGATTTACAGTCCAAGTTTTAGTGTCTAAGATTCTAAGTAAAGGTATGAAAGTTCGACTTTGTTAAACTGCAATTCGACCTTATACTCTTGTGAAACTTGGAATGAAATGAAACCCTAAAGGAGGAAACGAAGCTGTTAGTGACAGAAAGAAAAATTATGCGGAATATTTCAGAATCCGTCCAGCGAGAGAATAAAGAAACTTTTGGACTGCCAGTGTCTTACAAAATACGTCAAAATATAGAGCGCGGTTCAAATTGTGGAAAATGCGCATGAATCGACATACCAGATCGGACCGTCGGCCCTGCGGAGTTACACGTTCGGTTTGGAGCGCGGATTGGAACGGCGCGTGCTGTATACTGATCGTGTGACGGGCGCTAATTTGGGTCACTGCACCGCAGTTAGCAAGTAAATAAGAGTTGGTGTTTATGTTACCGGAAATGTATGCAATCTGGGAATTGTATACAATTCCTAGGAAATTTATACAATGCCGAAGCTATTTAGAAAATGTATAAAATATAAAGGAAATGTATACATTTCCTAGGAATTATATAAAATTCCGATATTATTCGTAGTTCTAGGAAATTTATAAAACTAACGCTTATAATATGAATAAAACTTTCACGCCGGGTTTTTGTGAGGCCTTGTTACTACACCAAAGACGTTTTGAACGTGATAAAAAAGTTAGAACATAACCTATTACCTAACACAAAACTACACAAATGTTTTTTAAGCCTAACGAGTTATGCCAGATTAAATTAGGACAAAAAACATGTGTCTGATGATAATTATGTCTAATGATAAAATATGTCAAAAATTAAGTACAAGTATGCCAAGTATTTATGCCTATTGAGTTATGCCATATAAAATTATGCTAAAAACAATTATATGAAAAAAAGGGATCCCAATAATACGTACGTCATAATATTAGGTCTGCAGTACACATCTGCAGTAATGCTCACCCCCTTTTGGTCTTACCATTGATTCATCACAGCTTCTTAGCTGTGATGAATCACACCGGCGCTAGACCACCAAACAGTGACCATCACTTTTCTAGGGGTAAGTTTTCGTTTAGGGCATTGTTTAGGTGCTGAACCAGGATCCAACCAACTTGCTGAGCGCTTGCGGTTATCAAACAGAATTCATTTTTCATCGCAGGTAACAATGCGGTTCAAAATTCCTTCATTTGTGTGTCTGTTGAGCAGTGCAAGGCACGCCTCGACGCGTACTTCGCGCTGGCGACCATTGAGTTCGTGGGGCACCCATTTGTCAAGCTTTTTTACCTTACCAATTTGACGCAAATGGACCAATATTGTTTTGACGCTAACGTCGAAAGCTGCTGCTAATTCAGCCGTAGATTGTGTATCATCAGCTTCCACAATCGCCATTAATTCGTCATTGTCGACCAAAGCCTTCGGACGACCGCGAGGTTCATTTTTCAAGTCGAAATTTCCAGAACGGAAGCGAGCAAACCAATAACAGGTGGTGCGTTGGTTTGTAGTGTTAGCTCCGTAAACGTCGTTGATGTTGCGTGCCGCTTGTGCCGCGTTGCTGCCACGACGGTAGGTACTCATATTCCATAATTACTCGAATTTTTAACGTATCCATGATGACGAAAAAGATTGAAATGCGATGAAAATGTAACACTAATCAATAAACAAATGACTATTTTTGAAAAAAGAATTCCATGTTTTTAAAATAAAATTAATTTGAAATTAGAATTCTTAGCCAAACAAAAATTATTTTGATTTGAAATGGCCAGTACTGCAGAACGGCAATTTCATAGGTAAATACCTATTATAAAGGTACACATTGACAAATGAAAAACATTTCCAATTGACTAATAATTTATTAAGTAAATAATTTTATTCAGTAAAAATATAATAGGTAAGTATATGGTAAATTACAGGTAGTCAGAAGTACTTAGGTAACAATTTATACTACCACTTAAAGTTAACAATACCGCCTGAACTAGGATAAACCTGTGTTTCAGGCAATAACTAGTGCTAATTAAAAAAATTATAATACAAACTTTTAGCTTAAAATAAATAAATACTTAAAATATAGGTATTATGTATTACTTAGGATTAATTTTGGTATACAATAAAGTGTAGTACACGACTTAAGTTATAAAATACATTAATTTATATTCTTTTTTTTATACAATAACGCCATTTTCGGACTAGTAACAAATTTTCTGTTTCCTCATACGTCAATTTTTGAAATGTGTTCTTTAAGTTAATTTTACAATTGTAACAGTTAAGGGCATACATTTTGAATAAAGCATTAATTCTATTGTAAAGAAGTGGGCCTAAAAATATACAAAAATTTTGCAGTAAAAGCATGTTTGGTATCTGCTTTCAATGGACAAACGATATATTTCCGCCTTTTACTGATGAAATCCGAGCAATAGGGTAGGGATGTGTGCTGCTTTAAAACTACATGTTGTTGTTAGGGAAATGTATAGATTTCCTAGGAAATATGTTTAATAAAATTTATTTCGCACATTTCCGGGCGATTTTAGAATTACAATATACATTTTCGAGGAATTGTATACAATGAAGGATTAAATACAATTCCGTTAACTAAGTAAGATTACTTTGAATCAGAATGGAGTACAGACAATTTTCTATTATTATCGCGTAGTCAAATATAGGAATGGTGTGTAGGTACCTATATCCATTTCTAGAATGGAAATAATGTTTGGGGATTCCGGGGGTTTGGGGGATTGGGGGTTGTTTAAGGAACTGCAAGCATATACCATCATACAACTTACGGTAAACATCACTATTATCACAACAATCCTCACACAAAACACCAACCTGTTATTATAATGACATAGGTACCAAGTACACACTCATAAAAGTTCAGTGCACTGATATAAATGTCATTGAAATTTTGTAATTGCCAAAATTATATTCGTGATCATCATCATCACTGTAGTACTTCTTATTTATATTAGCTTACTGCTACATTTCTGCCGCCGTATATAAACAATAGATAATAATAAATATTTAATTATATAGTATCTAATCAATATCATCACTGGTGATTGTTTAGTAGGTCCGCAGATCGGTAATGCTTACTTAGGGAAATAGGTACTACGGCTTCTCAGAAATAACTGGCATGATATAACGCTTGAGTTTGTTTCGCCGAGACAGTGAGAATAGCGAAAGCATTTTTGTATAACTTTAACTATAACTTACTTAAAATATGTTCATAATAATATAGATAATAAATAAAAAGAGTTTTGTTTTTAAACAAAAACTTAAAACCGGCTTCCAAAGTAAAATGCACAAAAAGTATGAATTAAAACTTATTTTCTAAACAATTCCCCTTTTAAATTCACCTAAAATATTAACTATTTCTCTACTGAATCTTCTTAATTTTGAAGTCGATACCAGCTTTGAACGTGAGTTCTATAGAATATTTTAGTACATACATTGTTTGGGCTGGGTAGAATTTTTACTTTGGAAGTGGGTTTTAATTTTATGTTTTAATATTTTAACTCGTTAATAAAATATCTACTAAAAATTGGTACGTTTATTCTATATTCTATTTCTTACTGTTTGTTTTGTATGAAATTTAGAATCAATGATTAGAAATCAAATCCACAGATACAGATATAGCGTTGTTGTTTTGAATAAACGGTCTGTGCTTGGATGTTCAGATGCACAGATCTAAATTGTACCTTATTCGATTAAAATAGGGTTTACGTTAAAATGAACTTGGCCCTGAAATGACTTGCACACACGCGGTGGTCCTCAACAATTACCGATCAATAGTTGTATCTTAGAGCACAGAGTATAAACGTGTAGAGAATACTGGAAAAATAATTTGTGTTAACAATGTCCTTCTTTAAAAATTCCCGCACTAAACTTCCGTGTTGAATAAGTAAGTAGTACCTAACGTAATATAATAAATATATAATATAATAAATAAGAATGAATTAACATACTGTTGTGTTACAACATGTGCTGCTACTTGCTAAGCGCAAAAATCCTGAATACAGCGGATTTTTGCTGTCGTATTTTTGTTAATACGTAAGGAATGTTCTTATTTAGATAAAAATAAAAATTGCGAGAAATTAGGAACAAACCTGCTCAGGGCCAATAACTTTTGCAACTATATGATTGTCGGTGCACTCGGGCCAGCTACCTAATAATAATCTAGTAATTGAAAATGTTCAGTAATAATAGAGGATTACGATTTCAGCAATTTATCACTCACGTAGCCTAGACGCTTTAGAAAATACTAAAACTAGAGGCAAAGCTATAGGTGGTAAGTGCTTAAATCTATCAGTTACCTGGCATACAGCACGCATGTCTAAAAATCGTTCAAATACAAAAAGCTCTCGTTTTTTATTCGGAAGTTCCCTATTTACGAAAATTATTGTTACAATCTTTACTTGTATTACTAAGGTCACACATACGCAGCAAATAGTAAAGTTATATAAAATTATTTAGGTAAATGAAGCTGTAGCAAAAGTATTCGAACCGTCGAATGTAAATTTTAGTACCTGGGTAACCGAGGTTAGCTCGGAGTTCTAGTAGATTAAAAAAAAAAACATAGAAATATTAACTTGATCGGTATTCAAACCCACCAAATTTGAAATTTCTGAACAACGCAAACATTAAGTTTACCAAACTGCCAATCGGCAGTTCGAGCAATATTAAAATCGAAATTATTGATATACTTATACCTATTGATTAAGACCTAGCTTGATTGATTTTCCTCCTCCAAAACTCCCTATGTAGTACATTTTATGAAAATACTTGCAGCCTTTTCCGAGATGCCGATTAAACCTATATATACAAGATTGTCTCGCTTAAAGTATGTCTTTTACTTGGCGTTGTCATGATTTTCATACAATTTTCATTACTTTATCACGAATACTTTGCTGACAGTTGTTCGTGCTTGCCTATCTACCTGAGGGCTCTGTTACAGTTACTCTGTGCGGTGGAGACATGAAAAGCCGGCGCGAGTGTATAAGAATGATATATGGAGAGGCTATGACGCGCCGCTTTGATGCCACGTCAATATCTGTTAGTGGTCAATACCACACTGACGCACGAAACTTGGATAGGCCACAATGAATTTTAAAAAATTGTTTATTTTCAAAGTATTTTACAAACATTGTTCTGTCCCACAAACTAGGCGAAGCCTATACTATAAGGGAAGTTAGTGGATTAAAATTATAACCGTCTTAAACAGTAGTTCTCATTACTATTAAAATTAACTTATAAATTGTAAAATTGATTTAAATACTGTGTGACAATAAGTTCATTGAGGTTGTATGTTAGATCATCCAAGATATATCAACAACTAAATGAAGTAGTAGCACACATTTCGTAAGAGGCATGATTTCACCAAATAGTCCTTTGATTCTTTGGATCTATAGAATATTTTAGTATCTTTAGACCATTTACGTCCATAGGACATCCTATACTGTACTTACAAAATAAAGTCAATTTTTAAAATGTTTGTCTATCCGTCTGTCTGTCTGTCTGTCTGTTTGTTCCGGCAAATCTCTAAAACGGCTGGACCTATTTTCACGGGACTTTCCTGGCTACTTTATCTTAGGGTTCCGTTTAAAAAATAGGGTTTTTTTCCATTTCCGACACTTCTACGCTAAACGAAGTTGATGCCCAGCTAGTCAGTAATAAATGTCTGTAACGTTCGAGCCATGTTTAGATAGAACATTAATCTACCTCCTCCAAACGTTCTCGAGTCTGTTCTAATATCATTTCGAGATCAGAGGTTGGAATTCCAAATAAGAAGGGTAAGCGATAACCGCACAGCATTCCATAAATTTATCCGGTTGTACTTTTACAGTTTTCCTGTAGTGTACAACTGAATAAAACTGTTAAAAGTCAATAATTAAGGTATAGAGTAAGAAACTAATAAACGGATCGGCTGATGGCAAGAGATTACCCACGTGGATACCGGAGGCTCAAATAGAGCTTATGTAACCAAAATTACGTCAGTTTTCTGTGAGGCCCTGGTAATAATAGCAGTTTTGTCATCGTTATTTTTTACTTTAAACGAGACAATATTGTATAAAAATAATCGTAATCTCGGCAACGGCTGCGAGTATTTACATAAAAATTAGTATGCAGGGACTTTTGGGGGAGAAATATCGGTCTAGCTGGGTTTTATCCCTGGAAAACTGCGCATTTTAAGTTATAAATGTGTTTTCTTTCGTCATGCAACAATATATCAATTTCGAATCTAATAATGTCAGTCCGATTGGAAGCTTGGTTTTTGTGTTGTTCGGAAATTCGGAATGTGGTGGGTCGAACCCCGGTAAAATATTTTTGTGATTCTTTTTTTATTTTAATCTACTAGAGTTACGAGTAAAGCTCTGTTACCCCGGTACTTATAACTAAGGACTTATATATCGACAGTGTTGTATTCAATACGCTTGCCACCGGGAAAAAATATTACTAATCTCGGGAGTTAGTGAGTCAAACTACATACTAAGCATTTAATTTCATTGAATCTACTTTCTAATAATGGACCACGATTATATTGATAACTAGCTTTTGCCCGCGTTATGTTTTAATCCAGAGACTACTATTACCATTACAAATTTCATCAAATCCGTTCAATAGTTTTTGCGTGAATGTTCCATCCATCCATCCGTTAATCCGTTCATCCATCCATCCATCCATCCATCCATCCATCCATCCATCCATCCATCCATCCATCCATCCATCCATCCATCCATCCATCCATCCATCCATTTATCCATCCATCCATATAAACTTTTACATTTTATAATAGTAGTAGGATGCTAAGATGCTGATGGAAAGCTTAAAGCAAAAAGTCTTATCGCAAGTGTAACAACGATAATAATTTGATTAGGGTTGCCTTAATAGAGGCATAAAAATTGCCCACACTATAAGCTAGGGAGTAGAGTTATCCAAATTGTGCGTCGCGACATCCTGGGTCGTCGCAACTTCTACTTGTCGATGACAGTTCATTGAATTGTCCTGTGCCTCCAGCCTGAAGCTCCAGAATAACAAAAATTGATTTTTTGAGCTCGATTACTCACGAATATCATTCCACCGACAGCACTGCAGCTTTCGGGGTTCTTTTACCATTTGCGACAACACAATTTGCGAAATAAGTTTTACTGTAGTCGCTGTAATAAAGACTAAAATTAAATTCAGAGAAAGATGTATAATCTGTAATTGGGCTTCATTTATCAATGGAAATATTGCCTAACTGGGCACACGACCCCACAATGGGCACACGCCACACAATCGCTTCCTTCCTGCGACACCGCCTACCTTTTTAACAGTATTATAAACGCTCCGATAGTTATTCAAGGGGCTTGATTTGGTTATATTTTCGCTGACGATAGCCGGTCCAATTTGTATGCAAGTGTAATCATGATCGGAGTTTTTTGTCGTCTCGGATTTTTGTTTAAGGTTTTTCATAGGAATAATTACAATTGTTAGAACTTTAATTTCTATGTCATTATAAATGCTTATATGGGCTGATTGATGGATAATACCTAATGGAAGTAATAGAACAATATAGTATTGTTATATTCACGTATTATCTATATATTAATACGTGAAGCGGAAACTTCAAGTACAGTTTTGCGAGAATTGTGCGTGTATGAGAGTAAAATTTGGCACAATTAAAGTTTTTGCTGAGGAAGGCGTGCGAAAAGCTTACCTAAATTTATAAATAATGCTTAGAAATTAAATTAATGAAAATATCAGCAACACACACTACCATGAATTTGGTTCACACATAAGTAGTGTAAAGTCAGTTTGGACACATTGTGTTCGAAATTTGTAATTTTGTACCCATGAGAAGTTTAATCTATATTGTTGTCCCATCGAGAAAATTAATAGTTGAAACCAAATCAATTTTCGAATCGCCGTCAAACAAATACGAGTATTTGAATTATTGTTCTTCTTCTTCTTCTTTTGGCATAGCCTTCCTTGTAAAATGAGTTGCCAGCGTCAGAATGATGCAGCAGATGTTCAGTGAAAGAATTATTGTTAAAACTTAATCGATTAATGGTCGATTCAATATTGTCAATCCCTGAGATTTGACTTTGACGTTTGATTTTATCGTCAAAAACATGATTTAAATTTTATTTTTCGTTATTTTAATGGAACTGGACTGATATTCTTCCAATTATCACATTAAATATAGTTTACAATTATTATCGCTACCCGAGTTAGCTCATGTAATTTTATTACATGTTGACGTCTGTCAATCTGTCACAACATTTAATATATTTTTCCTTTTTTCTACTCGTATTTATGAGGCAAAATAATAAATAAGAAGATATATTATTATGTTTCAATATAAGGTGACTTGGGGTAATTCCGGCATATTTAGTGATTAGTTGGTATGATGATTTAATTTAAATATTTTTTACTATAATGCATGTATCTACTTACGACATATTGATAGTTTTGTTAATAGATAAGTATATTCTAGTTCTTTTGATATCCTTTTCTTTTAAATATTGTTAAATCTCAAAGATAAATGCATTTCATTTGTTATATCTTTATTTTTATGGTTAGGTGAAATTCCGAAATATCGTGGGACAATTCAGAATGACTATAAAAAATAGCTTTTACGACACTTAGATTTAAAGTATCAATTTGCTTTTTATTCGTCTTTACCCCTCTTCATTCAAAAAATATATATTATATTTGCTTAGGCCAGAACACGTGTCAAATAATTTTTATTTTCGGAATTACCCCGCCTGGGGTTCAGAGTTTCTCAACATTTTGTACTTGACAATTTTTGAACTAAAGTTTTGGTAAGGATGTAACCATTGCAACAAGGTTAAGGAAAAGCACAATTTTAAACTACAATTTTGAGGTTTCATAGGGGTCATTAAAATATTGAAATATTTTTTTTGGTATACTAGAACAAATATTAACTATATAAGACCTACTTTAAAAATGAGTCAACTAGCCTATTATTCCTGTGTTCTTTTCTTGGTTTCGTTGTTGTAAGATACTCAAGGTACCATCGACCATCCAGTCAATCTAATCAAAGATAACGCAGACTGATAATTATTTACCACAGGTTGCCAACCACTGGAAATTTGTGTTTGTTTCGGAATTACCCCTTGCGGAGTAATAACGAAATAAATACAAATCCAGTAGATAGCGTAACATAACCTACAAAACACAGCACCAAAAACGATTGTCTATCGATACATGTAAGAATCATTAAGTTTACTAACCTGGTTCCGAAGATAAGTCCCGTGGGGTAATTACGATAATCCACAAAACAGCGAAAAATTCAGAGCATTCAGGAAAAAATATTTTACTTAGCTGCACTTGTCGTAAGCCGTTTGGTGTAAGTGACGCGAGAAAGATGAAAAACATGGCGACAAGACTATTGTTGCCAGAGCGAAAAATATGGTAAGTTTTGGTAGTTATTTTAAAATTATCGGATTTTCCCCATTTTCGACATTGCCCCAAGTCACTCTAAAAATAATGTAGCTGTCTCTCACATTATCACGCGCGATAAGTGAGATCGTGTCGCATAATGTGAAAAATTAAACCCACTTCCAAAGTATTAGTATTTTGAAGTCGGTACCAGCCCAAAAAATATCCTACAAAATCTTATTTTTTGGTACCTCCTTCAGCAAAAGTCAAAATCACTATTTGTGTCCATATAAATTTCGAGGAGTTCCCTCGATTCCTCCTGGATCCCATCATCAGGTTTCTACTTTAGTGACTAGAGAACCAATTTCGATTTATGCACTTTACAACAACAAAAGAATTATGCAAATACGTCCATAAACAGCAGAGTAATGTAAAGATATCCGTGAGGGGCAAACAGTGAAGCCTATGGGCGGCAAATGTGTAAATCTGGCACTGTAAATATCATAGAGAAAAATTTGTTGCACATTTAAGTTGCGTATCTAAGAGGCACAATAACCCTAAAAATTGAAACTAAAAAGTTTGAATATGAATTATGGTCGAATTTCGACCACCGGGCGATCTCTAGTTCTAATTAACCGATTTTATAAACTATACTTCACATAGGCTAATAATTTATGCAACTTCAAAGCTCCCTCTAAATCCACTGTAGAGTTGAAGAGATTTTTTGTTCGTCGGTCGCGCCCGGCCCGCATAGCGCTGTTTGTAGTAAGGACTGAAATGCAGGCAGCATGACCTGATATGATGATCTGTGTATAATACAATAAACAATTTCATAATCTGTATTAAGTAAAGAACCTGACTAACCGAGTTTGTTCGGAGTTCTAAAGGACCATGCAAAAAACTGTATGGGTATAAAATTAAGTCGCTCAGTTCCCTGTTCGCTTAGATCTTTTAAACTAAGCAACGGATTTTAATCCAGTTATCAGCAATGGATAGAGTGATTCAAGAGGAAGCTTTATATGTATAGTCGCAGCCGTGCGAAGCTGGAGTGGGACGCTAATATAAAACAATAAAAATTTAATTTCAATTACACTATACTAAATAATAATCAGCGTGGCAAGTACAAACTGAGATAGGTTTGAAATCTGTTGGTGGGTGGGGACGATTTTTTGCATGGTCCTTTAAAAAAATAAAACTATCTGCAAAAATATTTATCTGACGGGATGCGAACCGCGGTATTCCGAATAAGCGAACAAAGCAAAAATATTAAAACAGAGTAGGGTACCGTGGTGGACTTCAGCCTAAACCTCCCCACATTGACAACTTACCCACACTTTAGAATATATTGGTAAGAATGTTCTTGTTATTGTTATTGTATGAAAATATAATTTAGTCATACCGCTTTTATTCTTTCAAACCTTTTAAAAAAGAAACCAAAACCTGTAATAGAAAAATTTGTTTTCAGTAGGTAATAGTAATAGTATTCAGTAGTATTCAATACCTGCACTTCTTTATCGATCTGCCTACGGTCGATAAAGAATTGCAGATATTGAACGACGGTGTTATGTATATCCTACTACTTATTATAAATGTGAAAGTTTGTGAGGATGGTTGTTTGTTACTCTTTCACGCAAAAACTACTGAACGGATTTTGGTGAAATTTGGTATGGTTGTAGTTTAGGTTCTGGATTACAGGTTTCAGGCTACGTTTTATCCCGAAAAAAAAGCAGTGTTCCCGTTTGATACTGTATTTACCCGGACGAAGCCGCGGGTATAAGCTAGTCATACAATAAAGGGTAGTTTACATATCTTGGCTCATATATTTGCACAATCGACATCTACCTCAAATCTTTGTGGGTACCACGGAATCATAGGAGGCCTGCAATTATTATACATTATGTTGCACGCGTCACTTACCCCTCTCTAGTTGGGCTGAATAGTCTTGATACTTGACGGTCGTACAATCGTTTGTAACTACAATTTTTTACGATGGCTTGGTGCTAGTTCGATTTTGCGTCTCCGCTTCAGTCTCGGACCAATGTAAACCTTTAATCCCTAATCTTGTCGCTTTATATGTCGAATGCATAGACGTATATATTATAGACTAGGCATGTTGAGGCAAAAAGTGTCTCCTGTTAAATGGCCCCACTTTTGAGATTTTTGAGGTCATTTTGACATTTGAAGTATGGTAAAAAACAAGATGGCTGGCATTTGAAGTATGGTGAAAACCAACATGGCGTAACTTTTTCTTGTATGAAGATTTGTTCTATCAAATGTACCCTCATAGCCTATCTTGAGATTTGAAATATTTGGTCATATGTGCGTATTTTTTGTAATGCAAAATGTATTAATATTGCGTTTTGTAAAAGAGGAACATAAAGTCGTTTTTTTTAAACATAATATATTTATTTAATCAAAGTATAATATACCATTGCTATCTATGCACTATTGCCATCTCATAGGTAGTTCATTGATTCCTTTACTAAAAAAAACCATTCGGTCAGGAATCAATAAAATCTTTGAAGGCACTTTGGACTGCCCCATCGGAGTTGAATTTTTTCCCTTGCAAGAAGTTATCCAAATTTCGAAAAAATTGTAATCTGTTGGAGCAAGGTCCGGGGAATATGGTGGATGTCTTAGACATTCCAATTGAAGCTCGTCTAATTAGGTAGCCGTCTGTTGTGCAGTGTGTGATCTGGTGTTGTCCTGAAGCAGCAGTGGCCTAGAGCGAATGACCAACCTCGGTTGTTTAGCAGCTGGCTTTTCCAACATGATTTGCAGTTGCTGGTAATAGACATCTGCCGTAATCGTCTGGCCAGATTTAAGAAAGATGTAGGGAACGACACCGGCACTAATCCACCAAACGCTCACAAGTAACTTTTTTTGAGTCAATTTTCGTTTGGGGCAGGCTTTGGCTGGTTCGCCAGGGTTCAGCCATTGTGATGAGCGTTTCCGATTATCGTACAGGATCCACTTTTCATCACAGGTAACGATTCGATTTGAAATCCCTTCATTATTGTGCCGGTTGAGTAATGTAACGCAGAAGTCGACGCGCGTTTGTCGGTTTGCTGCACTCAATTCATGAGGTTTTTCAGGAAGTTTTTAAGCGTTTTCACCTTCCCAATTTGCTTCAAGTGGATTATTGAATAAAACAGTTTTATCACTAACACCGCAGCCTGCAACTAACTCGGATGTGGCTTGCGATGGATCCGCTTCCACAATAGCCTTCAATTCTTCATTATCAACTTTGGTCTCCGGCCGTCCACGGGGCTTGTCTGCAGGTCGAAATTTCCAGAACGAAAACGTTAGACCTAAAAACGCACTGTGTTTTCTTTTGCGACACTGCCGCCATACACATCATTTATCCTTCGAGCCGTTTCTGCAGCACTGGTGCCACGGTGGAACTCGTACTCCAAAATAATACGATATTTCAAGTTTTCCCTTTTGTAAACAGAATGACGCTAAGAAAAAACCAAAAGAGAGAAAAAGAAATAAATTACTGTTTTCAAAACATAAATGCATGAGTAAATAGCGGTATAAATTTGAAATTGGAATTCCTATCCAAAAAGATATATTTGAGATCAAAATGGCCAGTTCGACAAAACGCCAATTTCATATGTGAGGACCTAATAATAGTTATATCGACCTGTATTATGGATTAGATTTACCTTTTTAATTTCCATTCCATACTATCGTCGAAATTGTACACGCTCGAGTGACCGCGCCATCCCCGGTCGTGACCAAATTGTTGTAGGTTAGAATCTATATCAAAATATAATCTATAACCTGTAATCTATATCTATATATCTTTATATCGCTGCCAATATTTAATATGGGAGAGAGAGGACGGGACTTGTGCTCTCACTCGCGCGAGGCTGGGTCGTTATATTTTGTACTCGTATTACACATTTATTTTTGTAAGGGTGGGCCAGTGTGATATCTATACTATTAAATGGATAAATAAATATGTATGATCTTATCTGTTTGTAAAAACAACTAAGTACTTAAGTTACCCGGGCCATATTGTTGCGAATCTTTTGCAACATCATTAATAAAAAACGGGCCAGTAGTTTAGGCGCAAAGGGGGAATAAACATAACACAACATAACTGTACCCTAATAAATAAAATAAATAGAATGCCAAAATCATTACCCTTCCTTTTAGATAAATGAAAACATATTTTACTTTTTTCACAATATTTTAATATTGTTTCCATCTAATATTGAAATGTCCGAATGAAACAGAGTTGCTTTCGCATTAACAAATATATCATGGATACCTAATTGTCATCAAATATTGGTAAGAAATAATATAGAACTCTACAAAAATATACCTAATCAAAAGTTAATTAAACCGACTTCCAAAGTAAAATTGCACAAAAAAGTAAGAAATAAAACTTATTTTCTAAAGTTATTTAGTAAATTATTAAGATTAAAAATTAAAATTTTAGACGAATTTAATAGGGGAATTATTTAGAAAAAACGTTTTATATCATACATATGTATATATAATTTTGGAATTACATGTGACCAATGTCTATCAGTGCACAAAATTTGATTAGTAGCTAGTACATATGTCATCATAATAACATGTTGGTGATTCGTGTGTGGTGATGATAATGATGATTACTGTAAGTGGTATGTTGACATATACTTGCAGTTTTTTAAACAACGCTGGAATCCCCAAACATGTATGTATAAGGACTCAGGAGTTCTGTGCGATACTTTTGGATCTAGGGTATACCATGGTTCAAAAGCTTACTTTTTAATAGTATATATTAATTATAATACTTCAGAAAAAGTTGAAATCACTACGAGGGCGGGTCAATAAGTCCGTGACTTTTGGAATAAAACACAGATTTTTTGATAAATAAATCATTTTATTTTTCAACGTAGTCCCCCTTGAGCTCTATACACTTTGTCCAACGCTTCTCCAATTTTTTTATCCCTTCCAAAAAATATGATTTGTCGAGGTCCTCAAAATAGGCCTTTGTTTGCGAGATGACTTCATCATTGGAGTCAAATCTTTTTCCACCGAGCCATTTTTTCAGGTTTGGGAACAAGAAGTAGTCACTCGGAGCCAAATCTTGAGAATAGGGTGGATGTGGGAGCAATTCATAGCCCAATTCATGGATTTTTGCCATGGCAACTGCTCATGTGTGCACCCTTGCATTGTCTTAGTGAAAAAGAACTTTTTTCTTGGCCAAATGAGGTCGGTTTTTTTTCAAATCCTCATTGAAGCGGTCCAATAAGTTGGCATAATATTCCCCATTAATTGTTCTTCCCTTTTGAAGATAGTCAATGTGGATTATCCCACGTGCATCCCAAAAAACAGTCGCCATAACTTTATTGGCTGACAAACCCACCTTGGCCTTCTTTGGCGCCGATTCACCCTTAGAAACACACTGTTTTGACTGTTGTTTGGTCTCTGGTGTATTGTGATGGATCCATGTTTCGTCCACGGTTAAAAAACTCCTCCATATTGTGATTAAACAACGCCAAACCTTCCTGTGAAGTTGTTACACGATTGCGTTTGTGGTCGACTGTGAGCAAACGCGGCACCCATCTTGCGGAAAGCTTTCTCATGCCCAAGTGATCATTCAAAATTGAAACCACTGAGCCATGCGAGATGCCTATGGCTTCCACAATCTCTTGCACTTTCAATCTTCGGTCGGCCAACACCATATCGTGAATTTTTTCGATTGTTTCGGGTGTAGAGACCTCAACTGGGCGTCCAGGACGTTCGGCATCTTCAGTGCTTGTAAGGCCACAACGAAATTCAGTAAACCACTTTTTTACCATTGAAATCGATGGTGCAGAGTCCCCATAGTATTTATCAAGCTTAGCCTTGGTCTCGGTAATGGTTTTTTTTCGCAAAAAATAATGCTTAATAAGCACACGAAATTCACTTTTTTCCATTGTTTTCTTAAGTTACTGGATAGTCTGATAAAGATAGCTGTAAAACACAAACTAACTGACGCAGCAAGTTCAAATTTTGATAGGAGTCAACTGACAGATGCCTGTTGACAGGAGTAGTGTTGCTTTTTCAGTAAGGAGGTTAGAAATTCAAAAAGTCACGGACTTATTGACCCGCCTTAGTATATGTGTCCATATAAATTTCGAAGAGTTTCCTCGATTTACCATGGATTCCTACATCAGGTAACCACTTTTTTGACGAAGGGACAAATTTTGAATAATAGCCTTAAGATCAATAAAACGATTTTGCAAATAGGTTCACATACGGCAAAGTAATAACTTATATTCAAAGATATCCGTGTCGGTGTAAAATAATTTGAAGAGTACCTATTATATCATCATAAATATCAAGCATCAGCAAGCAGATAAAAATATCAAGCATCAAAATTCATCAAGCGGTGTACCGTACAAATGACAGCGAGCAGTGATTACACGGGCCTAATTCGATAAATAGGGCCGCCCTCCCAGTGATGTTTAACTGAATTTATTACTTGATTGCGTCGCTTGTGCTGCAGATATGTTGCGTGTTGTGACAGGGACAATACGCAATCATTGCACTCGGAAAATTACATGGAAAACTCTAGAATTAAAGGTCAGCTTATACCGCGCTGACACGCGACGTAAGGCGGCGCTGAAAATTTAAGATAGCTATTCGAAATTAAACTTTATTCACTAGACAAAAAGGTACACGTTTCATTTATAGGCAGCGCATGTGCAGTATGACTGATGTCATCATCAGTGCACTATGCTATATACACTGCACATGCGCTGTGAATAACGGTGCAACTTGAAATTCTAACTCTTACAATGAGACGTGTATCTTTTTGTGTACTGAATACAGTTAAAATTTCAATAGCTATCTTTAAAATGCAGTACCACGTCGCATATCGTTTCGTTCCAGTGTAAATTGACCCTAATAATATGTAACTAGAACTCCACATGCTCATTTGCTCTACATTGTAAAGGAGTTGGCGTTTTGATCACTGCGTAGCTCGGGGGATGACCTATGACGTAGACAATTATATCATTCTATATTGCACTGCGATGGCCCCTGTGGCTCAGTAGTAAGCGCGTCGGTGCTTAAGCCGGAAGTCACGGGTTCGAATCCCGCCGATAGTACAAAAAGTTTTCTATGTTCCTCGATCATGGATGTGTATTAAACATGTTTAATTTTTTTTTTAAATCTTTAATACAATATGTACAGTATAAAAGTATTAAATATACTTTCCGTTGTCCAGATCGACGTGGTGTGAAGTGAACACAGATATTATTGTCGTTCATGAAATATTTGGTATTTCATAAATCCAGTTATCACAAGTCACTAAATCACTGACCTCGTGGTGACGCTTAAAACTATTTATCAAGGTCAATGGGAGGTTCCACTAAGTCTATAATTATGATTTTTACTACACTAATAGAGGTCCCTGTCCTGCACAATGTCCACAAATTTCATTTAAGTCCGTTTAGTAGTTTTTGCGTGAATGAATCACAAACATTTTGTGTGTGTAGGCGCTGGACCTGAATCCAGAGGGAGAAGCTGGTGTCTCTATAACATGCTGAGTCGGTCTCACATGGAATACTATCCACATCTCTGGGCAGGGACATCAAAGTACAAGGTATCCTCTGGATCGCATACAACGAAGAAAGACTCGAATTGTCAACTTCCAAAGAGTTTGAAATCCGCCTAACCCTTTGGCATCACGTATAGATGCAGCCTCGCTCTGCATCCTCAATCGGTTATGTCACGGGGAGTGCTCCAAGGAATTGTGCGGACATAAGTCCGCACAATTCCTTGGTATTAAGGTATAAACCTGCTGCAGCTTTCAGCCACCATTCCACGCGCCAAAACTATCAATCATCCTCATCACCTTAAGGAGTGGCAGGAGGCTCGGATTAAAAGTAAACCGGGGTAAAGCGCACGGAGGAGGCTCAGTGCGCTTTACCCGGAGGTTTCTGCCGTGCACAGTAAAACTCTGGAATGAACTGTCGCCAGCGGTATTCCCGGACCATTACGACCTTCAAACGCCGGCCACATACATGAGACTCCTCCGGTGTTGCTTGTGCCCATGGGCGACGGAAATCGCAACCAATCAGGCGACTCGTATACCCCCTAATAATATTATGTAAATAACCTATCCTGATCGAGAGCATGTCAGGACATGTTTAAGGAGGGTTTCGAACTATCAACGCGCAATAGGTTTTCTTTAAATTACTTCAAAAGTCATTGTCCAATATAACTCAAAATAATTTTTCTAAAGAGTTTTTAGGATGATCTATCAACATGGAAACTTACAAGTTTCTATGTCCTATAGTTTAGGAATGCCAGGTCTGGGGACAAACTTATAAACCACTTTGGAGGTCAATTACTAGAAAATGGTTGACTGTGTAAAAAAGTCATGTATGAATACTTGCCTTTATTTTAAAATACCTATTCAACAATATCCCACACGATGGGGTAGACAGAAAAAATATTTTCATCCGCACTTCACATTTATGGAGAGTCACCCCTAAAATTATATATATGGACGTTAACACGTCAAAAAATACTACAATTCTGCAATGATATTATGTACTTCATGTTCCTAGAACTACTTGAAAATTATTTTAATAACTACATTTTTTATAAAAAAAACTATAACCCGACTACGTAAATTATGTTGCCTATTTTACCCGGGCCATTATTACGAATCTATTGATCAACATCGGATCAGTAGTTTAGGTGCTACGGAGCGGTGGAGCAAACATACATACATAATATATAGACTGCTAAAATCATTACCCTTCCTTTTGGCTTCGCCGTAGTCGGGAAATTACATGGAAAACGAATGTGTAATTAATATGTAATTAGAGCTCTACATTCGCTGCTCTAAATTGCAAAGAAATGGACATACTGTGTTTCAGTGTACCTGGAACGTGACATTCATATGAGGTGAAATCTAGCCTACTGTGGGATGGCTCATCGAATCAAAATCAATTATAACCTGCATTGCTTTCATATTCCTCCAGTTATTTACACTGTACCTAGTACCTTCATTACGATTATTAAATGAAATCTTATATTTTAGATTTATGTATTATAAGTATTTATAAGATCTTTTTCGTTTAATCTTATGATATTATATAAGATTAAATGAGACAATCTTGTATAATATTTGTCTCAAGATTGTCTCGTTTAAAATATAAGATTTTAGTATTACCTAACAAGCTACAAGTATTACCATTAGTTTTAGTACGCAAGGAGTTTTTGGGGGAGAAAAATCTATCTAGATAGGTTATCCCCTAGGAAACTGCGCATTTTAACCTGTATATGTTTTTCTTTCGTTAAGCCACAATATATCAACGAATTTCGAATCTATGTCAGTCCGATTGGCAGTTTGGTATGCGTCTGTGTTGTTTTGACTTTTTTCGGAAATTCGGAACGTGGTGGGTGGGTTCGAATCCGAATCCCAGTCAGATAAATATTTTTTTTATTTTATCAGAACTTCGTGGAAAGCTCGGTTACCCAGATACTTTTAATAAAACAAGTTAGTAGAGTACGTTCAGTCACAATAATTGTGACATAATGATACTATTAAGTGAGTGTCAGTGAATATATTTCACAGTAATAGTCTACTGTGAACGGGAAAGCCTACTTAATATATTATATCGTTATATCGTTTATATCTTTCAGTGGCTAACTACAATCTATTACTCCAATTTAAATAGCACTTGTTGTAAGCCTGGGTCTAAGGACCCGGAATCTGGGAGGGCCGGGAAAATTCAATGCATTGAAAATAGAACTCTGCGCTAATACAATACAGAACTAGAACTGAAACAGCCGTCGAGCACGCACGTTGACGTCACTCTTCGTCACCAATAGACCAGGGCCTTTAGTCAAGATGCATTCGATAATTTCGAAGGTGAAGTTCGAAATCAAAAATGTATGGGATTTGTCATAAGTCATCGCTAAGTGACATGCGATGTCTTATGTCAAATCCCATACATTTTGTTTTCGCACTTCGCCGTCGAAATTATCGAATGCGTCTTGACTAAAGGCCCAGATTTTGCTCGCCACTCGGATTGTTAGTTTTTTCATGTTAAGGTTGAATTATGTTCCTATAAAGCACCGGTACAATGAATAGAAGTAAAGGTCGGCAAAATTTACTTTATAATTGCGTACGTTCTTATTTCGATTAAATTTCATATTCCTTGTTAGCAATATGGAAAACTTCTAAGCTTCTTATCACTGGCGAAACCACACTTACGGTTTTTATCTCTTTTGTATAGTGTAAATCAGTGTGGCCCTATTATTAGACAATTTTATTATATTATTTATAAAGTTACTGGCTTAAAAAGCTATTCAAGACATTTTTATGTACCTGGGGGTCTTTAGGTGTTTCATGCCACTTTAGGTGTTTCATATTATGATTCATATATTCATAGATTTTCAACACATATGTTGAACGCATTTCTATTGAAAACTGTCAAAATTGATGTTTTCTAATATGATAAAATCAGATGAATCATGTAGCCATATGAAACATAATACGAAACACCTAGAGTGGCCTTGTTAGACCCCCTGTACTCTGTAGGTAGATAATAAATAGTTTTCTGTTCCAAATATTTAAGCGTTCAATGTAACCCACAATACTCACGCCCGCTTTAACCGACGAAAAAAGCCCTCCGTTTTTTTCAGGTTCTCAAGTCAACTATTTTTTTTTGACGTGATAACGTCTTATAATTTGATGGAGCCGGCTGCACGCACGAAAAAACATGACTCATGCCGTTACCACCGCATTTGCCGTTACCTCAGCTGGCCGCGTCTTAGGTATGTGAGCGGTGGGACGAGAGGCGGGGGCGCTTGATGTTATTACTCAATTCAGCGCCGGACTTCGCGGCGGCAACACGCCTACCTAAGGCGCGCCCATTAAGTTCCGCGCGCACTATAAACATGACGTTGTCACGTTCAACTATCGTCAGTAAACCGACTTTACAGAGAACCGATTTTTTATGTAACCACGCTTAACTTTTTATAGAGTACATAGGCGGCACTGAAAATTTCAGGAATCATGGAAGTGACACATCATTACTATTTAAAAATGTATTTATTGCTTTTCGAAGTATTCTCCGCGAAATTTGACACATTTTTCCATACGATGGAACCAATCATTGAAGCAACCATTCCATTCGGAAGTTGGGGTCTCCAAAATGGCCGTTTTGTAGGCGTCCACAGCTTCTTCAGGTGATGAAAATCTCTGACCACGCAATTTATTCTTTATTTTAAGGAAAGTATAGAAATCATTAGGGCTTAGGTCGGGGCTGTACGGCGGATGGTCTAATAATTCTATGATTTCTTGCTCTAAAAACTCTTTTGTTCTGTGCGCGGTGTGAGAACTCGCATTGTCGTGATGGAGGATGATGCGGCGGTTGCAGTTCTCTTTATGGAGTTCAGAAACGACCTGTGGCAAACAAATGTTAGCATACCATTCTGCACTAACCATTCTTTGTCCCTCAAGAGGAATAGTCGCAACATGGCCGGTATTGGAGACAAACGTGGCCACCATTTTTTTTTGCAACACTCCGTGAACGAACAATTTTTGTGGGCTTTAACTCATTTTCGAACACCCAAACTCGTGACTGGTTTTTTGTTTCGGGTTCGTACGCGTATATCCAGGATTCGTTACCTGATACGATGTTATATACAGCATTTGAGGATCCTGCGTGGAATCTTTCGAGAGTTCTGACACACCAAGTAACGCGAGCCGCTTTTTGCTCTTCACAGAGCAAATGCGGTATCCATCGGGAAAACAACTTTTTTACACCTAATTGTTCATGCAAGATTATTTGTATTTGACTCATGCCAATGTCTAAAGTTGCCTTAATTTCGCGGTATGTCACATGTCGATCTTCCTCAATCAGCTTACGCACAGCATCAACGTTTTCTTGGGTGACTGCAGTTTTTGGACGACCTTGACGGGGATCATCACTGAGCTTGACACGTCCACGTTGAAATTCAGCAAACCAGCGATAAATTGTGGTTTTGGATGAGGCACCAAATGCAGAAATCATCCGGTCAACACACTGTTTTTGTGTTAAACCACTTCGAAAGTCATAATAAATCATCGCTCTAGAATTTTCTCGAATCAATTCCATTTTCTCAACGACTAAACAAGTTTGACAAGACCTTGTGACAAGACCGAAAATCTTTTTTTAAATAAATAAACGGTATTCGATTTTTAAAACCAAGGAGTTTTAAATTAAAAACATTTTAATATGACATGAACAGTGGAAATATTCCATTCCCGATACTTTTAGTGCAGCCCTCGTAGTCCGATTTTCATAATTCTTTTTTTATTCTGAAGAGTTTACTTCTAAGTTGGTTCCATTGTTCCTAAATGGTATACCGGGTGATAAAATCCATTAGGAATCCAGTTACCATCTCGAAATTTATAGGGACACCTATAAATTGATTTTAACTTTTTTTGAAGTACCCTTACCATATTATTATTATGCTACCAAAACATGACATTTCGTAGTAAGGTATACCCTGGTATAACGGAGTAACCGAGATACATTTCTGATTCAAAGCGACGATAAGCAGCGCCTGCATTGAATAATAAATGTTTCAAATACGAGTATTGGATTTTTTGATGATTTTCCCAAAATTGTTTGTATGGATATCTGATTTATCTGTTTGCTATAAAGAGTAGTTCTAAAAGGCAGTAACAACATAATTCATTTGACGACCTCTGTGGCTCAGTGGTTGAGCGTGTTGGTGCTCAAGCCGGGAGTCGCGGGTTCGAATCCCGCCGAAAGGAACAAAAAGTTGTTCCGTTATCCTGGTCCCGTGACCATTTGACCTTTATAACTTTTTTAGCCGGCACGATATCAATGTCGAAATTTCACATCTTCATTACAATCCCGTAATAAAGGTATGGGGTTTAAAATGCCTAAAATTACTGAGCTATTATGAAACATTACAAAAACTAAATCAACTTAAAAGCGATTATATCAAACCAATATCGTTACCATCATTAATATTAGGTCATTGGATATGAAATTGGCGTTTTGTAAAGGAGGAACATAAAGTCCATTTTTTTTAAACATAATATATTTATTTAATCAAAGTATATACCATTGCTATCTATGCACTTTTGCCATCTCGTAGGTAGTTCATTGATTCCATTACTAAAAAAACCATTCGGACAGGAATTCAATAAAATCTTTGAAGGCGCTTTGGACTGCCCCATCGGAGTTGAATTTTTCCACTTGCAAGAAGATATCGAAATTTCGAAAAAAATGGTAATCTGTTGGAGCAAGGTCCGGGGAGTACGGTGGATGTTTTAGAAATTCCAATTGAAGCTCCTCTAATTTGGTAGCCGTCTGTTGTGCAGTGTGGTCTAGCGTTGTCCTGAAGCAGCAGCGAATGACCAACCTTGGCTGTTTAGCAGCTAGCTTTTCCATCATGATTTGCAGTTGCTGGTAATAGACATCTGCCGTAATCCTCTGGCCAGATTTAAGAAAGCTGTAGTGAACGACACAGGCACTAGTCCACCAAACGCTCACAAGTAACTTTTTTGGAGTCAATTTTCGCATGGGGCAGGCTTTGGCTGATTCGCCAGGATTCAGCCATTGCTTGAGCATTTCCGATTGTCGTACACGATCCACTTTTCATCACAGGTAATGATTCGATTATGAATTAAAATATTTTATTAATATTCGATTATGAATAAATTCATTATTGAGCCGGTTGAGTAATATAACGCAGCAGTCAACGCGCATTTGTCGGTTTGCGGCACTCAATTCCTTTCAAGTTTTTTCACCTTCCCAATTTGCTTCAAGTGGATTAAAAAAGTTTTATCACTAACACCGCCGCCTGCAGCTAACTCGGACGTGGTTTGCGATGGATCCGCTTCCACAATAGCCTTCAATTCTTCATTATCAACTTTGGTGTCCAGCCGTCCACGGGGTTTTCGATCGGTTTTCATTACGGTTATTCCTTACGGTTTTCGAAACACAAATGTATGAGTAAATAGCGGTATAAATTTGAAATTGGAATTCCTAATCAAAGAAGATATATTTGAGATCAAAGTGGCCAGTACGACAAAACGCCAATTTCATATGTAAGTAATATTATCAGCGGTGTCGATATCTACTGACCAAAACAAATATTTTCATTCAAACAACACAGTGACGTCAAAAATCTCTTTAATAAGTCTGCGAGTACTAAATCAAATTTTGATTACGAGAAAAAGGTCTAATAGGCGCGAGACCATAACTTATATGGCGGGCGTGGATGGATGAACTCCCTTTCATTATTCATATAATTTATTTGCTGAATATGCACTAAATATCTAAGCATTACAATGAAGATTTTGAATGGGTTACGGAGCTGCCGCGCGAAAAAACATCGAAAACCCAAACTGCCGGTGGACGGATAGCATATTCAATACACATCAGATTTTTAATCTCCGTTTGTGAAAAATAACCTAGCCAAGAGCATGTCGGGACATGTCTAAGGAGGGTTCCGTGACTGTCATCACGGAATAGATTTTTTTCAAATCGCTTCAAAAGTTACTGTTCGATTTCGTTCAAAATAATTTTCCTTAAGAGTTTTTAGCATAATCTATCAGCATGGAAATTTACAAGTTTCTATCTCCAATAATTTGGAAATGCTCGGGGATACACTTACAAACCACTTTGGAGGCCGAAAATGGGCGACTTTTTAAACAAAGTAATGTATGAAACCTTGCCTTTATTTTAAAAACCTATTCAACGATACCCCACACGATGGGGTAGAATGAAAAAATATTTTTCATCTCCAGTTCACAAGTATAAAGACTAGAGAGCCACCCCTAAAATGTAAAATTATTTTTCTTTTATGATGCCAGAATTGAGATCTATACACAGTCCTTAACTATACCAAATTTAATCTATTTATATTCATAATTACAGACACTAGAGCCGTGGATAGACTGAAAGACAGACAGACAGACGGACGGAGGGACAGAGCGAAACTATAAGGGTCCTTGTTTATTACGGAACCCTAAAAACACAATGCTTAGTACGATTTTCTAATATGATAAAAAAAACAGAAACTTTTTCATCTTTTCCATTTTTTAACTCTACAGCCGCGCGCTCATTCGTCAATTCAAATTCCGCGACTTCCTTTTACACACTTTCGTCCCATTTCACGAAATCACTATCACAAATTTCAAGAAGGCGAGAGGAAAGCTGTTACCCATGAGGAACAATAATTTTTACTTGTGATGAAATTATGAGTGTGATTCGACTAATAGAGTATTGAGTGCTATGATTTATTTCCTGACTGCCAAAAGGTAAATTTCAACTGTCTATCACGGTTTATAAGATACAGTCTGGTGACAGACAGAAGGAATACAGACAGACGGACGGTAAAGGGTCCCGTCTTTACCCTTTGGGTACAGAACCCAAAAAGAAAAAATTGTGTGTATTACGTTTTGAAGATTTAATTTCCTCAAAGTCCCCTGCGGGCTGCGTAAGACACTAAGTAGGCGAGTTAGCATGACCTTATCTCTCTTATACCATTCTCGTCATACATTGTTTATGACAAACTAACTTCTAACTATCTACTTAAATATGAACTGGAATAAATAAATAAATAAAACAACTTTGGCCTTTTATTCATCATCCGTTATTGGAAGATTTATACAGAGTGCTAAGTGTGAGTTTTTCTTTTCGCATTCGATTCGATTTGTATGTGATTTGTACAGCGCCACCTAGTTGAAAACGCAACAACTAGGTCAAATCACATACAAATCCCTAGTAAACGTCAAACGCGCTCACGATCGAATGACTGGTCAATATGTCTGGGGGCCAACTATGTGCGGGTTTCCTCACGATATATTCCTTCACCGTTAGAGCGTCCATATAATTTAGTTGAGATCTGAAAAAGTCTCATTTGTACACGCCACAACCTGGGAATCGAATCTGCAGTCTCTATAGTGCGAATCAAACGGTCTACCCACTAGCCCACGGAGCTCAACAACTACACCTACAATGCAACCTACGTCCTAGTCCTACACCTACACCTCTACTCCTAAAACCTACACTTTTTCCAATATTTCACACCGTTTAAACTTTCCCTGAACTTCCACAATTATTTCAAGAGCAAAATTAGCTATTCGGTGCAGGCGTTCTCGAGTTTTAGTGAGACATTGGAATTGTAAGCCAATTTATATACATGTTTTATGTCACGTCCTTCGGGAAAGGGATAAAAAGTATCCTATGTCCGTCTCCTGGTACTAAGCTACCTCTTCAATTTTTAGCCAAATCAGTTTAGCCGTTTTTGAGTTATAAATAGTGTAACTAACACAACTTTCTTTTATATAATATTACTAGCTTATGCCCGCAGCTTCGCCCGCGTGTGCTCGTGGCAAAAAACTGCTTTAGCAAATATACCTGAAATATAGTAATAGCACATAGTAAAAATAGAATTTTTACACGTACTATTTAATTTTAAGATATCTTTAGACATAATCTCTAAGATAAGGATAATTAAATTGTATCCGTCTAAATGGCTTATATATAGCTATGAAAATACCACATTATTTCTGATCCTTTTTTAAAACTTAGAATGGGTATAGTAACCTATACTTATAAGATATACATATCTATGCGTAAAACTTTTTTGTAGACCTTTAAAAGAGAAACAATCCCACCATAGGTACATTGTTTTGTTATTTATCTCCAACGGGTTAGGTTGGGCAGCGTTTTCGATAAAAGTTACCAGTCGGCTTGATTTTTTCCGACACCTTCAACAATTATCGTCATGAATTAAGCAATTTGCACAAAACCTTAATAAATTATTATCAACCTAAACCTTCCTAAGGAACCGCTCTGTCGGTAAATGTAAACGCCATGAAAATCCTTTCAAAAGTTTTTGAGATTATCGTGAACATACAGACAGACAGACTCGGCGGGGCACTTAATCTGACGGGAAGTCTGCTGGTTTTGCTACCTCCCCACCAATTTTCAGCCAAATCGGTACGGTCGTTCTTGAGTTATAAATAGTGTAATATATAGATTATATAGATGTATGTCAGAAGCGGTTGGTGTATGTATAATGAATTAATGACATCAGATACCGATATATCGCTCTCTTTCTTATTGATAATTTAAATTCTTTGTACCTTCGTTAATTTTTTAATATTTACGAAAATAAGTTTTCGATTATTTATTATGAAACCTACGTGCATATTGGTGAAAATAAAATAATTTAAACACTCGGAACGAATTCATAAACTCTGATAATATTACAGAAGGGCAATATAATTATTCCGCATGTATAGTGGCAGGTGGCAGTATAGTTTATTTTCATCTAGTGACTTATGTTGCTATCGGTACACTCGCTAAACGCCATAAATACAGGATTCCATATACCTGTCTGCGCCCGCCTTATTTATAGCCGCAGAATAAATCGCTGCGCGTGTAAACAGCCTTATCAGCTCTCTCACTCGCACACTTCACTTCTGCAATTATTTCGGACAAGCTTCCTGCGTTGTAAATATCGAAGCTGAGTTATGTGTTTGCTTTAGGTGAAATGTATAGTAAAATTCTAGCGTTCTCGAATGACGTGGGCGGTGCTGGGCCGATCATTGTTAAGAAGTGTAATAAGTAACTCTATTTTATAGAAATCATCAGACACTCTCAACGATTCTGGCATGAAAATTTAGCACAGAGTAGGAAATATATTATATACACTTACATACGTAGGTACAGAGAAACAGCTTTAAAGAACGATCCGAATCAATCCTTTTAAAAATTTGACGACCCATTCAACGGCCCACAAATTTTCCACACAATCGTGGACATACCGTATGCTTGTAGTAGTGAAAAAAAAATCAAAAGCTAACGAATGTGTAGCTGTTTACCTGTTATTCTTTCTTTAATCTGTGGTGATAGTCAATATCCATGAAGCGGATCCCGATCATTTGAACTTATTTGAATATAGAAGTTTATTTGAGATTTTCAGGATTACCCTCCTATTTTTTTATTTTTATATTCTGTTGACTGGTGGGATGTCAAGCATCCGGTAGCTACCAGATTCCGAATCAGGAGCAGTTCCCACTTCCCAGAGAGTTTGCATCAAGCGGAACCCCAAATAACCAACCCCGTAATTAACTAACACTTTCATTTTACTTTTAATGGATTCGTCATGATATGATAAACTAATTTTTGGAGTAGGGCTAACAGACAGACGGACATACAGAGTGACGACGGAGACAGAGGACGTAGAGTGAAACTAAAAGGGTTAGCGAAACGGAACTTTAAAAACGACGATTCCTGAAAGTTACTATGATCGTGTTTGTTACCAGTGCGATCATGATTTTTCGTTTGCAATTTTGGTTTCGCCAATCGACAATGCGTCCAAACCGCACTCATTATCGTGGGCCGATGAGCGCTCATTACGACGTTTGTTATTTAAATTTATTCAGCTAGCATCACCCCACACCCTACCCTATTGATTCAAATTTTTGTTGCCATGAATATTGTTCAATATTTCCGCCAGTACTTACCTGATTTTTTGAAGTGAAAACTTCAATAGCAGTGTTGGGCACTATTTGGTAAGGGAATATCTTATGACTTCGCGTCACCAACATGCTCATGACTGACTTGTTGAAAGTCTGTTCAACACTCATATCTCACTCTACTGAGTCTAATCAAAGTATTTTGAATCAAATAATAAATATTTCCAGATTTTTCTAACAATGAAACTATATTTTTGAAGTGCTTTAGCGGTGTTGAGACTGAAATTTCAATGTCGCGTCACGTCACGAAATTTTGGATCCGTCGAAAGCTACTTATACTTCTTAATTCTTATATAACATCGTAACTTTCTTAAATACGGCTCAAGACACAGATGGCGCTAGATGTACCTACATTTTTTAAAAAGTGATATCATTTAAACTCGATGAAAGTATTTTGGTATTTTAAACGATGAATGAAGTTTCACTTCTATCCCGTGTACTCTGTACACGTCATGTTTTTTTTAATTTAGGTATAAACTTCATAAAACACAACGAAATAAATTATTCAGGTGTTAAAATCAGAGTGTATACCGTGCAAATATTGGTGAAAGCGACGTACCTCCTCAAGTTGCGAGACTTCGTTATACGTCTTCGTAACGAACTGTTTGCAGCCCGAGGGGTGACACCCCCCCCCCTGCGAGAGGGCAGGTAATCCAATAACCCCCCGAGTGGGTTCGCCCCCCTAAAACGTTTTTCTTACTGTTTATTTCAGTATCAGAACGAACGACGTGAGACGAATGCGAGATACGAAATCAATGTTTGGTTTGTATCCGATATTATGTTTCAGTTAAACGTAAAGACATAATATCAGGTAAACTTAGGAAAAGCCGGTTTACGTCTATACGTAAACCGCATAATAAGTGACAAAAGATCACCAAGACCAATCATATATCTTTGGTATAAACTTTGTACTTACCAAAACTTAGAACTTAAAACAAGCAGTAAATAAAATTTCTAGAAATTTTGGTTAGAGGACAATGATGTCATATAAAAAGATAAATAATAAATCCCTATAAATACGTCTAATCCTACTACTATTATGAATGTGAAAGTTTGTGAGGATGGATGGATGTTTGTTAATCTTTCACGCAAATACTACTAAACGGATTTCGATGAAATTCGGTATGGAAGTGGTTTAATAAGCTCGGAATTAACACATAGGCTCCTTTTTATCATAATATCATAATCAAAAAATACAGTGTTCCCGTGGGATACTGTATTTACGAGCGCGTAGTAAAATATTATGTATATTAGCCATACACCATAACGTCTATCGTCCATAAAGTATCAATTCCATATTGACATAAACAGTAAATACCGTCGCGTCGTGCCAATCCACCCCAGTTCCATTTCCCTCTATCCACGGTCAGTTCTAACAGATCAAGTCGTTTGGACGATAGACTATGCGGTATAATATGGCTATCATTCAATATAAGTACATATACATTATAATAATAATTAATTAATTAATTTTCTCCCCACAGTGTCATGAGACATGACTCATGAGTAACATAGTATGGCCTACACTTAGGACCTGTTTCACAATCGCCTTTTGTCACTTATTATGCGATTGTGAAACAGATCATACAACAGATCACATTCACAACAGATCCACCATTAACCGTTGTTAGGCCACCTCTCTATCCCGGATATTAGGTGTCCTTAGAGCTATAACAGTTGTACAAATAATATACATAGCATTGATTTACACAAAATAACAAACTTCAATAACCCCTGAATGAATTTGTTGACTCAAAGTAAATTCGCCTAACAAACTCAAAGGCCGCAATTTCTGATGATCAAAGCAGTGAACAATTATCAGGCTCGAGTGCTCCGTAATTTCCGCATTATATCATTATTCTTCACCCATTCATTCGGTCACTCTTGAAGGATGAGTGAACGAATTGCGTGAGAACGATTTATTGACACGCGTCTTTTCACCTCACTGCTTATTAATAGTGGGCCCTAATTTTTATTACGTTCAATTCGCAGCTCTATCGTTAAGTAATAGAGTTGGGAATTGATATGCACGTTCAATATTATGTTAACAACACCATAATCACAATAGAATACTTTGAATATCCTTATTAAGCTCAGATCCTATTTAACTTTATTTCGAAATGCTGTAAAAAGTTTTTTAAAAATATAATTTATATTTTAAGCATTACCGTAGAAATTATTACCTCTGATTACTCTACTATCATGCGTGATGTAATTTTGCCCATAGTTTTTGCCACAAGTTGACATTTGTCGAGCGTTTGTCAATATGTCTTTCACATTCAATAGACAACATTTACATTTTTTATTTGGTGTTTAAGAAGAAAAAAACCGTTATAATTTAAACTTATAAATTCAACTAATTACCTATGGTCGAATTTAGATCTAGTGGTCTTGTTTACAATTGTGACCGCTTGTTAAAAATAATTGACCCATAGAACTGGAAGCTCATTTATGTGGCATGTAGTCAGCCTACTGGGAAAAAGGTAATTTAAATCTAATATAAATGATACCTATTATAATGTATTGTAATGTTCTCATTATAATAATTTCAGGGAAATAACTTAATATGCTGTTTATATAAACTTATTTATGAGTATATACAAGTTTAAAATGCTATGTTTAAAATATTAACATTATTTGTATTACTATGTTTAAAGATTATCCCCCTTACTAATAAAAAAAAATCACACAACGGATAACTTAAACAACGTTTCTGTCTTTGTCTGATGCGTTGGAAAAGTCACTTGACAGACAAAGACAGCAACGTTGTTTAAGTTATCGGTCGTGTGAATATTTTTATTAGTAAGGGGACATATCATTTTAATTACTCAAATATTAATTGAAATTATAATAAACATACCTAATCCGTACCTTTCTAAAAGTTGTAATTGTTTAGAATTCAGAATTCAAGCACTTCAAAATTTTCCTATTTAGGCATTTGGAAAGGATAAAGAGAGATATAATTACTAGATAAATTATCTTAATTATCTCGCTCTTTTTAGGGTTCCATAGTACTCAAGGATCCTTTACAGTTTCGCACGGTCCATCCGTATGTCTGTCAGCCTGTCCGCCCTTCTAGCTTCTGTAATTATGAATATTAGGTCTTTAACTATGAAATTGCCGTTTTGTATGTAAAAAATTAAACGAATTTTATTCATGTATTTTTTATTTGTATTAATCGAAGTAATCACCCATGCAATCAATGCATCTTTGCCAACGCAGTGGCTGTTTATTGATGCCCTTCTTAAAGAAATCAGCTGGACGGGAGGCAACAAATTCTTCAAATTTTGTACTGCCTCTCGGGTATTGAATTTTTTTCCCGCCAAGAAGTTATCCAAATTCTGGAAAAAGTAGTAGTCTGTAGGCGCAAGGTCTGATGAGTAGAGTGGATGACGGAGAGCCCCAACCCCGGTTCTTGCAACTTGGAGACCGTCTGCTGTGCAGTATGAGGTCGCGCGTTGTCGTGCAGGAGCAGCGGAGATGAGCGATTGACCAATGCTGGTTAGAGATGTGCCAGCTTCTCTATCATTGTGTACAGTTCTTCACAGTACACGTCTGCAGTAATGCTCACCCCATTTGGTAAGAAGCTGTGATGAATCACATCGGCGATAGACCACCAAACAGTGACCATCACTTTTCTAGGGGTAAGTTTTCGTTTAGGGCATTGTTTAGGTGCTGAGCCAGGCTCCAACCAACTTATTGAGCGCTCGCGGTTATCAAACAGAAATCCATTTTTTATCGCAGGTAACAATGCGGTCCTTTCCTTCATTTGTGTGTCTGTTGAGCAGTGCAAGGCACGTCTCGAAGCGTACTTCGCGCTGGCGATTATTGAGTTCGTGGGACACCCATTTGTCAAACTTTTTTACCTTGCCGATTTGACGCAAATGGACCAATATTTGTTTTGACGCTAACGTCGAAAGCTGCTGCTAATTCAGCCGTAGATTGTGTATCATCAGCTTCCACAATTGCCTTTAATTCGTCATTTTCGACCAAAGTCTTCGGACGACCGCGAGGTTCATTTTTTAGGTCGAAATTTCCAGAACGGAAGCGAGCAATCAAATAACAGGTGGTGCGTTGGTTTGTAGTGTCAGCTCCGTAAACGTCGTTGATGTTGCGTGCCGCTTGTGCCGCGTTGCTGCCACGACGGTACTCATATTCCATAATTACTCGAATTTTTAACGTATCCATGATGACGAAAAAGATTGAAATGCGATGAAAATGTAATACTAATCAATAAACAAATGACTACTTTTGGAAAAAGGATTCCATGTTTTGAAAATAAAATTAATTTGAAATTAGAATTGTTAGCGAAACAAAACTTATTTTGATTTGAAATGGCCAGTACTGCAGAACGGCAATTTCAAAGGTAAAATACCTATTATAATAATATAAATGGATGAAATTTTAGTATAGTTATATTATATGTTGTGTTTCGGTTTTGGCATGTAAAATATTTTAGTATCATCGAATAGATTTTTTGAAATAAAGTCAAGGTTTTATACATGACTTTTATACAAAGTAAACCATTTTCGAGTGATCGGCAGACAGAAACATAAGTTTCCATGCTGATAAGTCATGCTAAAACCGTTTGCAGAAAATCATTTTGTGCAAAATTGGACAATAACTTTTGAATTAATTAAAAGAAATAGCTAAATGATAGCTAAGGTATCCTAAGACATGTCCTGACATGCTCTTGGTATGGTAATTTCAACGACACCTAGATTACTAAGAAGATTTTACTCTACGAAAATAAAACTGGGCATTTTGTTTGAAAATAACGCTTAAGAGTAATTAGTTAAACTATCGGTCAGGCTATATAAGTTCAAAACTATTGGCACTACCAAACATCAATAAGCTATAAATATTTGTTTTGTATAGTACCCCTCCTCCCTCGAGAGAGGGTATTAAACAATAACAGCGACAACTGTACGCCGCTAACAAGTCTCTGGAGGACACTGTTTGACACTTAATTATATTATCATTACACGCCCTCTGTATCAAGCAATACCCCAAAGAAATATTTGCTACGTCATATTCTATTAGTAACTTCAATACATGACTAAAGCGGCTTTCAGACTACGCTATAATATAATAGCATTCAGTACAGTAGCTCATGGCACAACAATATCGCGCACCATAGATTGTTATGGAGACGTTCACACTGTACTGTACTATATATTATTGGCTTAACGCTATAAAATAGTGCGATACGCCGAGTTCATATCTATATCGCGTGCCGCCCTCTTCCTCCTCCCTCACCCCCGGCCGTCCCGCAAGCGAAATGAGCAACACAACCATACTGAGCTTGCTATATACTATAAATGCTTGCGATAATATCGCGTAATGTGAACGCCATGCTATATAGTATAGCGTTAAGTCCTTCTGTGCTATACTATATAGCAAAATAGTATAGCGTAGTCTGAAATAAGCTTAATACGCAAAGTGGAGCCTCTTTAACAAAAGAAAATAACTTGACTCTTGAATTTAAAAAAAAGGAAAGGACACTTTTGCGATTCGGAACAGTTCACTTAAATCTATAGAGTTTATGTAGAGCTCATGTAAAATGTTCAGAAACTTGACATTAGATAAAATTATAAATATAATGTTTTGACAGTAACGTAAAAATAATAATAAATAAGAACTTTTGAAGAAGAAAATACAAATTTAAAGCATGATACTATTTGGACATAACTTTTTTTATCGATTCTTCGAACCTGATAATCTCTAAAGAATTCTGTTTCATCCTCACTGTCACAACACTCTATCTATTGTTTTACAAGGAGCATATTTACGCGTACAATAAAAAGGGGTGATATTTAAATAGGGGGACGTGTGGCCCCTATGCGGGCGGCCCTAATCGTCGGGGGCCTAATCGCATCTACCGGTCGGCTGCGCGCGCGACGTCCGTATAATCTCGTTGTCCTAATAGTCTTAAGGAGCACAAAGGACTGATCAAACGCTGCAATTTGACGCGCCAAATGTCGAATAAAAGTAACTCGTAATCTTGTAAAATAATTGTAACTGTGAAGCGGCTGTATTACGATTGAGGAGACTGTTGGATTTACCAGTCATTTCGCTCCCCACTTAGCTATATAAACTTTAATATTGTGCTCAGATTCTATCTCCACAGTTTATCGGTTATTACGATCAAATTCGTTGTGCATTTTCGTGTTATATTGTATATATATTTGGACTAATTAAACGGTTCCGATTTAAGCTACTTGCTCGAATATTAAAAAGTAACATATTAACTATCGAGGTATACAAAAATACCAAAAAGTTTATTTAATTCAAGCTAAAATGGATGGATGGATATTGCGAATACGGGAAGTCATAAAAAGTCATGACCCCATTTGAAATGCGCAGCGCATCCCCACAATCAATGGGCGCGGACAAACCGGGACTGATTGTTAATACCCCGGGGGATACCGCGATACCCCGCGCCCCGGAGTACTGGTCACACGGGCGTTAATGTGACTGAGCTGCGTGTCGTCGCAACGCAATGATTTCAACGTACTAAATGTCACACGAGCGCTATCTCCTGTGTATTGTCACCTTCGAGTGGTTTAGACCGTCTTTTTCTGTGGCTTAGAGCTTGGCTCTCGACTCAAAGGTCGTGGATTCAATTCCCGCGTTGGTTCAACAAAAAAAATATGTTGTTTCCAAGTTTCATCACCTGATTGTGTGACAAGAAAGATGAGATGGGCATGTAGAAAGTCGGACCTGCGCCACACCTCTCGCCAGTCGTGTCGTTTATCCGTCCCACTAGATTTCGAGTGTAAAGGAAGAGAGAGTGCTCTTGTGTACTGCGCACACACTTGGGCACTATAAAATAACTCCTGCGTAACTGGTCTGGTTTCAATGAAACCGGCCACCGTCACCGAAATAGTAGCTATATATATGTCACCTTTGGTATGCTAATTAATATCTAATGCGGTGCCACTCCGTTGTTTCAGTGCAGTCCCCTTCCCGGCCTTGTCTTCTTCACCTCTTGTCATTTCAACGCATCGTATGGTATTTCGTTCGGATTTATTTCATTCGATGCGTCACCGCACAGTCGACGCAGCGCTAACGCAACGCACAGACAACGCTCGTATGGCGCGCCACTCTACCTCCCGCGCCTGGAGAACCTCGGGAGTCCCGGAACGAAAACTTTCAGAACATTGAAACGGACAAGCTAATTCGATTTCGATTTGATACTTCGTCTCGGAGTTTATTGTAACTTCTAATTAGGACAACCACTGTGCAGGTTTAGCTTCATTACGAATTCGGAATTTTATTTACATTTGATAGAACTTCCTTTAGCGGAACATTAAAATAAGTTACAATATTCCGTTGTAACTTTTCTTTGCAAAATAAAACAAGAGAATTTTTTTACTAAGTGTATAAGAAATAGGAAACTACTTCCTACCTATATAAAATCAATCTTAAAAACATACCAGTATCTAATAAAGAAATTGTTTATTTTTGCTATTAGCAGGGTCAGTTCACACCGCCACGACGCGATTTTAAAATACATTTTTATGATACCTATCAAAATTATACTGTATTCACTACACACTACACGTTTCATATGACATAAGTCGTACACTGCACATGCGCTGTGCGCACTCTGTGTAATAAATAAAGTTTAACTTTGAATAGCTGTCTTAAAATGGAGCGCCGCATCGCGTATTCGTTTCGGTGTGAATTGATCCTTAGCCGAAAAACAAAACCGTAACCACAACTTCGTTTGGAAACATTTAAAAATCTCATGAAGTTTATTGATTGGCCGTTACAGACATCAATTCCAATAAGTCGTGACCCCTGACTGACCAAACCTCAGATATCTTCATGGAAACTCGTGGCAATTTGCTTATATATTTGATATCGCAATATCAAAATAAAATTAAAAAGTGAATTATTATACAAAAAATACTTACAACGTTATCAATTACAAATAAAGAATAATTAAATATTATAAGGTACGAAATTGAAAAACATTCATAAAACTAAATCATTGTGTAAAAAGTCGCTAGTAACATGACAAAGAGTAAATTTAACCACAACAGGCGAAGTAATTGGCGTAAAAAGAGTTGTATCTTATCAAAATATCTATTTGTGTATAGTAACAGATATTGTTAACCGCGCAACAGTGTGCACACCTGTTCAATTATACAATTACCAAAATTATGATAGCTCGATTTAGGACTTAGGGGACATAGTCTAGATAGATATATTAGCAGTTTTGCTGAAGTTTGTGTACTAGTAATAATTTATCAAATTTCGTAAGTGTAACAAAATAGAAAGAAGGATTTTTGAGAAATATATAAGTTAGGTCTCGTAGTAAAGGGAAACCTTGCTCTAGCTACTTGTAAATGCCTAGTACCTATTCGGGCAGACCTAATGAAAATTAAGACTTAATCTGTATGTGTTTTGTTAAAGATCGAAAATTATTGTCATTAAAACAAGTATATCAACTTCAAAAAAGAATAGAAAAATTAAAATTTGTACACCTAGTGCCATCAGGGTATCTAACCATACTTTAGAAAGTTAAGTCGTTATGTAATAAATATCGCGTCGTGACGCATGTCGTGACGTGACGCGACCATAATATTTAACTCTCGATAGCGCTAAAGAGGTTACACTTAAAAAACAGGTTAAATACTGCCGAAATGATATCGTACGAAAATCGATAAAAATATAAGCCCCCTATTCGTATAAATATTAATACTCGTTCTCATTAATTCTTATTCGAGCAATTTATTCCTTCCCCTCTTGTCTCTTCGGGGTGGATAATTACGGGTCTTCCAATAGTCAGCTATTTCCGAGAGCTTTCCGTTTCGCGCTTTTTTTTTTCTTTTCGCGCTCATGGATTGGCCGGAAGGATCAATTTTTGCGAATTTGAAATTCCAAACGCCTCTCACGAGCGAATTCGTTTAAAAATGGATATTGTACAAAAGGCTTTATAAATTGTTAACAGTTTTTACCTTTCAAGTTTTAAATTATACGTAGATACTCGCAGATAGGTATAATAATAATAAGTAAAAAATGCTCTATCTGACGACTACCTCAGATAGAGCATTTTTTACTTATTATTATTTAAGAAATAATGAGAACGAGTATTAATATTTATACGAATAGGCGGCTAATATTGTAATAAATTTTCGTACGATATGGTTTCGGCAGTTTTTAAACTGATCTTCTACCTATAATACAATTACCTATAATTGTACTTGTAATACTAATATTTATAAAGAGGAAAAGTTTGTTTGTTTGTAAGTCTGTTTGAATTGAATAGGCTCCGGAACTACTGGACCGATTTTGATGAAAATTGGGCAGAAATAGAGTAGACCACGGAAAAGGCTACATTTATCGCGGCAAACTGTACGGTTTGTGCGAGTCTTTTTACGTGCACGAAATCAGTAGCAACATCTAGTAAAATTAATACATAATAAAGCCCTTGAGACTAATGTCCCCATTTCACCAACGTATAGAATCAACGCTTAACGCTGAGCAGCCTGAGCTTCGGTTTAAGCAGCCGTCTCATGTCTGTACCGTTTGAACATTGAATACCTAAACATAAAACAAGAGAGAGATGAAATCCGAGTTTAGCGATGAGCGCGTTTAAAAAAGTTTGGTGAAATCGGGGCTTAAGCAGTATACTACTAGGTATTTGGATTTTTATTCTTTTTTAAATCTATATTATTTGTGTCACTTTTCTAAACCTACATTAGATATAAAAGAAGAGCGATTCTAAATACAGTCCCACATTTAAAAAATGTAAAAAATACATTCTTCCACAGCATTTGTAACACTAGGACATTTTGCTCTACAGATGTAGAGCGCATAATTATAGGATTTCTTGTTCCACAGAGTCCCACAAAGTTGCGACCCGAATACCTTTGACCCCAAAACAGGGAGAAAATCCCAAATTATCATCTCCACTGGAGGACTAAGGACAAGGGGCTTGATTGCAACTGTCACTCGCTGTAATCTCTCTTTACGTACTCAAAATACCCTCCGCACTACAGCGCGGTGTGCCGTTTGTTACTCTATTATTTTTTTTAGGACGGTCACCACTCACCACTAGCACAGAGTAAAAGTATACCTATACTTACATAGTTAAGTGCGATTTTTTGTACAAATGTGTAATAAGTATATACAAATATATAAAATTGAAGTGTCTGTTTCTAATTTTATATTAAGAGCTTTTAACCGAACGCATTTGATAGACGGTACTTGCAATATAACATTTTATTATTTTATTTTTGTCCGTCCGTCTGTCTTTTGTTCCGGCTTATCTCTGAAACGGCTCAACCGATTTTCACGGGACTTTCACTGACAGATAGCTGATGTTATATAGGCCTTTTGTCTGAGGGTTACGTTAAAAAAATAGGGTTGCTGTTTCTGTTAGTTCTAAGCAAGCAAAGTTGCGGGCATCAGCTAGTATATTATAAAGTATACTATATTATAGTGTTTAAGATGGCGTAGAGAGGTATATATTTATTTAGATCAAATTTTCCTTTGATAAAATTTGTAAAAATAATAAAGACGAATGTTTTTTAAACACATTTTCTTCGCCTACGAGTTATTGCTATTCAATGTGGATATTTTTAAAACGTCTCGCTAATGGCATACCACCAGTTTCTGCTCTGCATTCTACGTACACCGCATTCGTTTTCCGTAACTATATCTTGTAGGGTAAAGATTGCTACAAAGTTTCTTGGTAAACAGCTGTAAGCCATATTTGAGCTAATAATTCGTGAGGACTGAAAGCTTGAATAAAAATTGAATATGTTATTCAATTTTTATTCAATTAGATAAATTTGTTGTAGAGATAAATTTTTTAACTATAGCGCTTAAACCACGCACGACCGGGTTGAGAAGCATTGTGACCACCAAATAAATTATCTGTAGACTGTATGACATTTTAATATTACTTCAATTCCTATAAAATATATTTCCTTATCTCAGAAGATGAAGTTTATTTTCAACGAACCCTTATCGATTGCATTTACTCTTCAGCAATATGCACATTGCACAACTCCAATCAAATGATACACGATACGTCACAAAAATACAGCGATCGTTTTAAAATGTACACGTAGTAATAATTCAGGAAATGGACTTTCTATCCTTTAGCTATGTAGAGCGGTTTCGTGCGGACACGCCCTATGGTGCGGTCGACCAATGGCGCGCCAGCCGTGCCAAGGGGCTCCGATTCGGTCCCGCCTCGCCAACTGTAAAAACTTAGTTTACACATCACTATCGCCGAGAGAGGTCGTGTTTGCAGTGGCACATGTAATTTTGTGTGTGTGTTTTTCTCGAAATGTTTTGACAGTCGCATGTCGGCGTGCTCTGCCGTATGTTTTATGTGTGAACTAACACAGTGAGTGCTCCACGCAAGATGAAGGTAAGGACCTTCACGATGTCTACAAAGGTCAAGGTGGCTAAGCCTACATGATGTTATAACATGAAAAGTTTTAATAATTTTGTAGCTACCTACAAGTATTTCTTATGTCATCAAAGCATGCGAATAAAATACAAGCAATATTAAAAATATTTGAAAGCTCTATGAAGGTAGTAAGGTAATATGGGCCCACGTAGTAAGTTGTAACGCAAAGCAAATAAGTCTTGTGTTTTAACAATAAAAACTTGGCAGGCCGAGCTTTTCTCGGAGTTTTAGTAGAACGATATAATATTAACAAAATATATACAAAAGAAATAAAAAAAATCACAATCAATATCCGTCTGACCGGGATTCGAACCCGAGACACCACTTTGCCACCAATACAAAAAGTCCAACGCTAACCAAGCCGCCAACCTGATTTGATATTTGGAGTTCGAAATCACTCGTATCTTATTACGCGACGAAAGAAAAACATATATAGCCTAAAAATGCGCAGTTTCTCCGAGATAAGATATAGCATACTTAATTTTTCCAAGATTCTGATTATATTAATACAAGATTAGCTCGTTTAAATTTATAGTATAAGGTAACAAATTTGAATCTGAAAATTTAATACATTAAGGTAAATTTAGATAATTTGAAAAGTTTTAATTAGTTTGCATGTTAAGAGAGTTTACTAATAGGTATTACTTTAGATGTGGGTTTATAAAATAATGTGACTTAGTCAGTTAAATAAATGATAATAACTGTATCTACCTACCTGCATCTACAAATACCGCCTTTTTGCCTACTGCTAAAAAGATTACTGAAAATAGATAAACATAGACGAGATACTATTACCTACCCATAATAATATTCATGCACAATCTTACACTTTAAACGAGACCATGTTGTATATATAATTGTAATCTCGGCAACGGCTGCAAGAAATTACATGAAATTTAGTATGCAGGGAGTTTTGGGGGAGAAAAATCGGTCTAGCTATGTTTTATCTCTGGAAACTACGTATTTTTAAGTTATATGTTTTTTCTTTCATCGTGCAACGATATATCAATAATTTCGACTCTATAATATCAGTCCGATTGGCAGTTTGGTTAATTTTTGGTTTCGAACCCCGGTAAATATTCTTGTGATACTTTCAATCTTTTTTTAAATCTACTAGAGCTCCGAGCAAAGCTCGGTTACCCAGGTACTATAAATTTATGTAAGTAGAATGAAAACACCATCTTGTTCAAGTAAACTTGAATATCTACGTAACCACTATACGATATATTATTTACCTACTATTAATATAATAAAATTTGAACTAAGCACAATACGCATCATTAAGTAAAAAACTTAATTTATGGTAAATATTGTACAGAATTTTTTGCTTGTCTTAGTTCTGGCCAATTATAATAAACATTTTTTACATGTTTCATTTATTACACGAGAAATTTTCGAATCTCCACGTGCGGTGGCCTACCGTAGGCCCAATTATTAAAAATTATAGCGCGCTACGTGTTGACTCTACGCATTACAAAATTATATAGTCAGTTTTTCTTTGTTTTTCAGAATGATAGTCAATAAATGATGTTGGGTACTATAACTCCATTCCTCATCTTCACTACCACTTACTTTTTGTAGACCCTCATCAAATTCCCCAATTCCCTACCTATTATACAGGCTAGGGCTTCCCTGTGAAGGAGAACTAGCCTTCGCCTCTGGTAAATATGTAGTTGTAATAAAGGACAAACATTATTATCTCTTCATTAGCACGACCGTAACTCTCGACTGGTTGTGGTCAATGGTCATTTTCAAATAGTGTAAAATTTATAAAAATGTAATACACGAACTTTATTAGATCTTCTATATTTTATTATAAAGAGGAAAAGTTTGTTTGTTCGTTTGCATTAAGTAGGCTACGAGATTAACTTTAGCGCGCAAAGTCATCTGTCATACAAGCGGCATCTAGTATAAAATAAATATGAAATCATGTCTTTTAATATAAAAAAAGTAATACAAAAAAAAAGCAGAACTAGATTTTTTGTGATTAACAAAATTTACATACAATTTTGTAACATGCTAATTAATACCACCACAGACGAGAGGCCGATCGTTTCAGATACAACTGACGTCAATTCGGCCTGAACGGATTCGAGCACATGCACGGAGAAAATCGTATCCGACCGAACTGACGTCAGTTCGGCCCTTAGATTAATAACGGCTAGATAGTCTTCAAACAAACGCATCGTACAAAGTGAAGCAAGCAACATATAGATGTAGGCGTAAGAATTATATACCGACACGCACACAAACAAAACTTTAAAGTTGTGAAGTGTGTACTCTTAAAATTGGGATTATTGTATTTGCTTTTATTAATATAATAGTGAGATGTAAAAATATAACTTATATTTCATTTTAAGCCATCTAAACAAAATTTGTGAACTTTATTTATATTAAACTGGTATTAAGGAATATATTAAGGATTATGTTAATACGGGCAATACTTTAAATTCATAATTTAATCAAAAAAAAACCAGAAAATATTATAAAACTTTGTCTTAGTTGCAACTATTAGTTAGCCATGAAAATTTTTAAATAAATTTACTTTTACTAGTAACACTTTCACAATTCACAATAGCAAGATGGCGATATAATATTATTTTATTTTAAAATGTTTTAAATATTTGACTTAATGCATGTCAAATTGTTCGGACATAACATATCAAGCTTTTTAATTCTTTTCCGATGCATTGTGACACCCAATAACGACACAAACCGTTATAATGTTTTTAATAGTCGGAGATGTATGCACTAGCGCTTGAGCTTACCAACTGACGTCGTTTGAACAAACTGAGCCGATATGGCTGAGTATGATATACTTCACTTTTCAAGCACGTACCCGGTTTCTAGCCGTTTTAATCTAAGGTTCGGCCTGAACGGATTCGACCACATACACGGAAAATTGCCGCGAGCTTCGGTCGTGTTTTTAGGGTTCCGTAATACTTAAGGAACCCTTATAATTTCACTCTGCCCGTCCGTCTGTCTGTCTGTCCGCCGCTCTCCTAGCTTCTGTAATAACTTTATGACAATAACTTTTGTAGTAATTCAATGAAAACCTATTGCGCGTTGATAGTTACGGAACCCTCCTTAGACATGTCGTGACATGCTCTTGGTCAGTTTAGGCTATTATTTTATTTATTTATTGTATTTTATAAACTATAGTGGCTTTAAAGTTTTAATTACTTCAATAAATTCTAATAAATTTCTTATGACCACGTGCCATTTTTAGGGTTACTGTTACCAAAGGGTAAAAGCGGGACCCTATTACTGAGACTTTGCTGTTCGTCCGTCTGTCGCCAGGCTGTATCTTAACCTTCTTATACCGTGATAGCTCGACAGTTACAATTTTCACAAATGTATAATGTAGGTATTTCAATTGCCGTTATGACAACAAATACTAAAAACAGAATAAAATAAAAATTTGAGGCTCACATACAACAAACGTATTTTTTTCCGTTTTGTACGGAACTCATCTTGCCGACTCGTACTTGGCCGGTTTTATTTTACACTCGAATTTTATTACCGTTCAGTCCAATTTAATTGCCGATCAGTCCATCCGTATTAATGTTGCCAACTTAGTTTTTTTACAAAGTTTTACTACTAAATTTTGTATTTTCTTCCCTCCTTAGTAGGCATTTAGTTGTGAGTAGTTGTTTTGTAGAAAATAGCTAGACAGTAATCATAATATGCAAAATGGCTTGCTTCTATGTGCTATTATGACCTTATAATAATAACACATAGTACGCACGCACGCATCCGTAAGTCGCTTAAAACTACCGATTTAATTTCTATTTATGTAATATTTCCTACTATATTTTTTTAATTTAACGGTTAAATATTGAACCTGAAAATGTATGTATGTTTGTGAACACAATATCCCTAAATGTCTTTTTATTCCTAAGTTTAGTAGCTTTTTTATAGTAATCGGTACTCTTTTAGTAGTTTTTTGTAGAAAACGACGCGAGTTTAGTAGTTTCGCAAAAACAGAGTTCCAGCAACACTGGAACGAATCGCTTCAGTCCATACCATACGGCCGACTGATGCGATCTCGAAATTGCACACAGACGATACGATTTTGCATCCGTTCAGGCCGAACTGAAGGAAAACCGGACCGTGTATGGGGCCACTTAGTAATTGGAACTCTTTAAGTCAGCGGGGCGTAGCTTTTAGGGCATTTTCGTCAGAATTAGGTCTCATTATAGTTATTAAATCATAAATTACAGACAGTTGGTAAACATCATGCTAATATTTTGAAATAAACATCATGCTAATAGTATGTAAATTTTTGTCTAAATACCTGTTTAAGATCAGAGATTTGATTAATAAATAATGTATCCTTTATGTACTTGTTTTAATTTAGTAGCAATTTTATTAAACTCTACTTTGCTAAACCGTAAACTGTATATTATTATGAACTAAACTAAAGAAAACTATTTTTATTAGGAATGCACAAGGTTTTTTTAAAAAAACTTTTATCGCAATAATAATTCAGGCCGAATACTGAAAGGCTACTTAAATTAAATTGCACCTCAGTTAAGTGCTGTTCTTAACACTCCTCTAAGCAATGTACAAAGTTTATTTTTTTAAGTAACCCACGAATTGTCAAGCTGAGAGCGAGCTGATGAAGATGAATCATAGCTAAGAATATTTACTCTAAAATTCAGACAAAAAAACGCAACTTAATCGGACCCTACATTACGTCTAGAAGCTACGATACCACGGATAGACACAAACAGACAGACACGTGAGACTTATAACACTCCTCTTTTTTGCCCGGGCTTAACAACACCCCTCTTATTGCGTCAAACACAGTTTTGGGGTCAAAAACAGTGATAGCCTGAGATTTAGGGAACCACTAAATTTAAGAAGCATTAACACAAGCAAGCAGAATTCAGCCATTCTTACGCGAAAATGAAGTCGCGTTTTATAAATATTTATCATATAACAAGCTAGTTGGTTAATTTTGACATTTGCACTGGTGATTCACTGTAAAGTTAATGGGAATAGACTATAGGTGTGGTGGTGTTGATAGTTATTTACTTAGTCCAATTCATAGCTAATACAGAAAAATGTCTGCCAGGTCAGAGAGTTGGAATGGTTTTTAATGTGTTTTCAACTGTGAGAACTTAGTGATAGATAGGTATTATGGTAGGAGAGACCAACAGTGTGTATACTAGTTACAAAAGTATAGTTAGAAAAGTATAAAAAGGCCCTTAGTATCAAATAGTTGTGAAAGTGCAATAAAAAAGTGAATCCCCTTTTCAAAATTTGTCTGGAAATTGTGAAAACGGAATACGGGTTAATAATTGGGTGCGGATTATACTATAGCTACTATCTAGTATAGTATAACCCGAACTTACCCATCCCAGCTTGGCTATGTATTACACACAGTAAAATATAAACCTTCCTCTTGAATTCCCCTATCTATTGCTGTAAACTACATTCATATCCGTTGAGAAGAAAAAAAAATCAAAGGAAAGCGACTTTATTTTGTAGTGCGTAATGATTATTTTTACCCGCCTACGGCGAAGCCAAAAGGAAGGGTAATGATTTTGGCAGTCTATGTATGTATGTTTGTTCCCTCGTGGCATCTAATTGTAATACGTAAAGTCACTTCGGATTTTTTTTCGGAATTGTTCATTTATTTAGATTTTTTCAATCTATTTAGATAAAATAAAACTATATTAAAACACGTGTTCTATACCTACTTCGAATAAAAAATATTGCACTCAATATGTAGGTTTCAAGGTCTTGAGAACGTTTAGATAATTATAATCATTACAATTTATTCATTACTTTACAGTAATTATAATAAACAATTAACATTAGATTAATATGCGCTACATAATGTTAAAATTACTATGATGATACGGTTTTTGTTGCTTATAACATTTTTTGAAGCCACGGGCGGTGTCATTAGATTTCGTCTTTAAATTACTTTATATACAATACGTAAGCGCTAAAGGTTTTATTTTAATTAACACTGTCTGTCTGTCACTAGGCTGTATCTCAAGAATCGTGATAGCTGGATAGTTGAAATTATCACAGATTATGTATTTCTGTTGCCGCTATAACAACAAATACTAAAAACATATATCCTACTAATATTATAAATGTGAAAGTTTGTGAGGATGGATGGATGGAGGTTTGTTACTCTTTCACGCAAAAACTACGGAACGTATTTCGATGAAATTTGGTACGGTAGTAGTTTAGGCTGTGTATTAAAACATAGTCTACTTTTTTCCGAAAAAGTACAGTATTCCCGTGGGATACCAGATACAATATTTAGCTAGTTGGTTATAAAGAAGTAAAGGTGTAGATAGGTATTAGGTAGATCAGCAGGCTTAGCATGCGCACCCTAGAAACACCGAAGAATCGACGAAATGACAGATTGAAGAAACATTAATACCATTCGGACCAAAAATAGTTCTCATTGTAAGGCAGCAAAGATGCATCGCATCGTCGTTATGAGAAACACCATTTCCTTACTTCCCGACCATTAGCTCACAAAATGGCCTCTTTTGACAGCTAAAGTAGAAACGTTTTCTTATTTCAAAGTCAAATAATCTTACAATAATGTCAACTACTCCACATCATGGCGGTCCAAGACAAATAGTTTCTTTACGTTCAATCATTTACATGAAAATTTGATCATTTTTGACAGAAGATTTCCCGGCAGCCATTGTAAAAATATAAATTAAAAATTAGCATTGTAATATTTAGAAATGTTAACTTCTATTGACGACCTTGTTGCCAGGATTAAGAACTCTTTTACAACGAACTGTTTTGGATAGAATATTTCTTCTTTAAAATTATTTCTTCGGATCGCCATGCTAAGCCCATAGGTAGGTAGTTGGTACCGTACAACCGATGTCTATACTAATAATAAAAAAAAGAAATATTAGTTTCTTTGTTTGTTTGCATTGAATCTGCCTAATGGACCGATTTTGATGAAGTTTGTCACAGTTTGACACATATAGCACAAGGAAGTAGAGATAGGTCACTTTTTATAACGGCAAAATGTACGGTTCTCGCGGAGTGTTTGTTTGCACGCACGAAGTCGCGGGCGACATCTAGTATAAAATAAAAATGAATCAATGTTAAAGTTTTAAGTTTTTACATATTATGTCTGGTATTAAAATATAATTGGTAGGTACATCTATATATAAAATAATTAACAATTTTTTTAATTAGGTAGTTTGCCGCTATACGAACGACCTTATTATTACTTTTTGTATTCGTCTAAGATATCTATCTGTATTGAAGTTTTAAACTTTGTATTGTTGATTATTTCCCAAATCATTTCACTGAATGTATTCAACGGGGCTCGAACCCACCACACTCCGAATTTCCGAACAACAAAAAAATTAACCAAACTGCAAATCGGACTGACGTTATAGAGTCGAAATTATTGATATATTGTTGCACGACGAAATTAAAAACAAGTAATTAGCACAAGCTCAAAAATGCGCAGTTTGACCGATGTTTCTCGCCCAAAACATAGCATACTAAATTTCATTTAAATACTTGCAGCCGTTGTTGAAATCACGATTTTTATGCAGAATCTAAATAAAACTAAGTCTGGCAAGTTACATTATTTGTTACTCAAGAACCGCTGGACAGATTTAGTTTTTTGATGATCTACGATTTGTTTAATTTGTTTCCGCTATAAATAGCATAATAATAAAGTTATAATAAGTATAATATAACAGTATTATAATAATGGTAAAGAGTAGAGAAGACGTTAGCTAAGAATGAATTTAGTGCCAGAGCGGGCGATGTGGGGTGGGTGTATGTAAAAATGTAAAAGTTACGACACGCCTGATTTGCATAGGTTAAATACCTATGAAAATTAGGCGTATCGTAACTTTTACATTAGTGTATACAAAGGGTTACGAAATGGGAAGGTTTCCAAACGGGAAGGAGCCCAAAATACTCAATTTGACGACGCGGCCGCGGGCATAAGCTAGTTAAATAAAACAAAACCAATATGACACACCAGTTTTGAGGCTTCTATTTAATATTGATTTACGATTCCATTAGCCTCAACAATTTAAAATGTAATAAAGCTCTCTCGCAGCGCCAAGATGTATGGCCGATTTAATTTTGCCATTTTTCATTTAACTTAACGATTAACCCGTTGACTGCCCGTGATTTTTTCTGTAACTTAATTTAGTTTTTAAACATCCATCTTTGTCTAGTGGGTACTTCCAGGATGGTGGAACATAAAGAATATAATAATGGACTCTGTGGTGTATATCTAATAATACCTGGGTAACCGATATTTATTCGGAGTTCTGATAGATAAAAAAATAACACAAAAATATTTATCCCATATATCACATTCCGAATTTTCGGACAAAGCAAAAATTAAATATGTGCATACCAATCTGCTAATCTGACGGACACAATAGAGTTGAAATTTATGATATTTTGTTACTATTTAGAACTCAAGAACAGCTGAACAGATTTGGCTGAAAATTGATGGGTAGGTAGCTTAGAAAACCAGGAGACGGATATAGGATACATAAGTGCCCCGCCGAGTTTGTATGTCCGTATGTTCGTGATTTGTCGACTTGTTTAAATTGTTTGATTTATGACGATAATTGTTGAAGGTGTCGGAAAAAATCAAGCCATCTGGGAACTTTTATCGAAAACGCTGCCCAACTTAACCCATTGGAGATAAATAACAAAACAATGTATGGTGGGATTGTTTCTAAGAAGTTTTTTGCCATGAACACTCTCCCACGCGAGCGAAGCTGCGGGCAAAAGCTAGTATCTTATACTTTAAACAAAACAACATTGTATATAATTATATAATCGTAATTTCGGCAACGGCTGTAAGTATTTAGAAGAAATTTAGTATGCAGAGAGTTTTGGGGGAGAAAAATCAGTCTAGCTTGGTTTTGTCCCTGAGTCACTGCGCATTTTTGAGTTGTATATTATGTGTTTCTTCTTTCGTCGTGCAACAATCTTGTATATAATTATATAATCGTAATCTGGGCAACGGCTGCAAGTATTTAGAAGAAATTTAGTATGCAGAGAGTTTTGGGGGAGAAAACTCGGTCTAGCCTGGTTTTATCCCTAACTCCCTGCGGCGCATTTTTAAGTTCTATATTATGTTTTTTTATTTGGTCGTGCAACAATCATGTATATAATTATATAATCGTAATCTCGGCAACGGCTGCAAGTATTTAGAAGAAATTTAGTATGCAGAGAGTTTTGGGGGAGAAAAATCGGTCTATCTTGGTTTTGTCGATGAGTCCCTGCGCATTTTTAAGTTGTATATTATGTTTTTTCTTTCGTCGTGCAACAATCTTGTATATAATTATATAATCGTAATCTCGGCAACGGCTGCAAGTATTTAGAAGAAATTTAGTATGCAGAGAGTTTTGGGGGATAAAAATCGGTATAGCTTGGTTTTGTCCCTGAGTCCCTGCGCATTTTTAAGTTGTATATTATGTTTTTTCTTTCGTCGTGCAACAATCATGTATATAATTATATAATAGTAATCTCGGCAACGGCTGCAAGTATTTAGAAGAAATTTAGTATGCAGAGAGTTTTGGGGGAGAAAAATCGGTCTAGATTGATTTTGTGCCTGAGTCCCTGCGCATTTTTAAGTTGTATATTATGTTTTTTCTTTTGTCGTGCAACAATCTTGTATATAATTATATAATCGTAATCTGGGCAATGGCTGCAAGTATTTAGAAGGAATTTAGTATGCAGAGAGTTTTGGGGGAGAAAACTCGGTCTAGCCTGGTTTTATCCCTGAGTCCCTGCGCATTTTTAAGTTCCATATTATGTTTTTTATTTTGTCGTGCAACAATCATGTATATAATTATATAATCGTAATCTCGGCAACGGCTGCAAGTATTTAGAAGAAATTTAGTATGCAGAGAGTTTTGGGGGAGAAAAATCGGTCTATCTTGGTTTTGTCCCTGAGTCCCTGCGCATTTTTAAGTTGTATATTATGTTTATTCTTTCGTCGTGCAACAATCTTGTATATAATTATATAATCGTAATCTGGGCAACGGCTGCAAGTATTTAGAAGAAATTTAGTATGCAGAGTTTTGGGGGATAAAAATCGGTATAGCTTGGTTTTGTCCCTGAGTCCCTGCGCATTTTTAAGTTGTATATTATGTTTTTTCTTTCGTCGTGCAACAATCATGTATATAATTATATAATCGTAATCTCGGCAACGGCTGCAAGTATTTAGAAGAAATTTAGTATGCAGAGAGTTTTGGGGGAGAAAAATCGGTCTATCTTGGTTTTGTCCCTGAGTCCCTGCGCATTTTTAAGTTGTATATTATGTTTTTTCTTTCGTCGTGCAACAATCATGTATATAATTATATAATCGTAATCTCGGCAACGGCTGCAAGTATTTAGAAGAAATTTAGTATGCAGAGAGTTTTGGGGGAGAAAAATCGGTCTATCTTGGTTTTGTCCCTGAGTCCCTGCGCATTTTTAAGTTGTATATTATGTTTTTTCTTTCGTCGTGCAACAATCTTGTATATAATTATATAATCGTAATCTGGGCAACGGCTGCAAGTATTTAGAAGAAATTTAGTATGCAAAGAGTTTTGGGGGATAAAAATCGGTATAGCTTGGTTTTGTCCCTGAGTCACTGCGCATTTTTAAGTTATGGATTATGTTTTTTCTTTCGTCGTGCAACAATCTTGTATATAATTATATAATCGTAATCTGGGCAACGGCTGCAAGTATTTAGAAGAAATTTAGTATGCAGAAAGTTTTGGGGGAGAAAAATCAGTCTATCTTGGTTTTGTCCCTGAGTCCCTGCGCATTTTTAAGTTGTATATTATGTTTTTTCATTCGTCGTGCAACAATCTTGTATATAATTATATAATCGTAATCTGGGCAACGGCTGCAAGTATTTAGAAGAAATTTAGTATGCAGAGAGTTTTGGGGGATAAAAATCGGTATAGCTTGGTTTTGTCCCTGAGTCACTGCGCATTTTTAAGTTATAGATTATGTTTTTTCTTTCGTCGTGCAACAATCTTGTATATAATTATATAATCGTAATCTCGGCAACGGCTGCAAGTATTTAGAAGAAATTTAGTATGCAGAGAGTTTTGGGGGAGAAAAATCGGTCTATCTTGGTTTTGTCCCTGAGTCCCTGCGCATTTTTAAGTTGTATATTATGTTTTTTCTTTCGTCGTGCAACAATCTTGTATATAATTATATAATCGTAATCTGGGCAACGGCTGCAAGTATTTAGAAGAAATTTAGTATGCAGAGAGTTTTGGGGGATAAAAATCGGTATAGCTTGGTTTTGTCCCTGAGTCACTGCGCATTTTTAAGTTATAGATTATGTTTTTTCTTTCGTCGTGCAACAATCTTGTATATAATTATATAATCGTAATCTCGGCAACGGCTGCAAGTATTTAGAAGAAATTTAGTATGCAGAGAGTTTTGGGGGAGAAAAATCGGTCTATCTTGGTTTTGTCCCTGAGTCCCTGCGCATTTTTAAGTTGTATATTATGTTTATTCTTTCGTCGTGCAACAATCTTGTATATAATTATATAATCGTAATCTGGGCAACGGCTGCAAGTATTTAGAAGAAATTTAGTATGCAGAGAGTTTTGGGGGATAAAAATCGGTATAGCTTGGTTTTGTCCCTGAGTCACTGCGCATTTTTAAGTTATAGATTATGTTTTTTCTTTCGTCGTGCAACAATCTTGTATATAATTATATAATCGTAATCTCGGCAACGGCTGCAAGTATTTAGAAGAAATTTAGTATGCAGAGAGTTTTGGGGGAGAAAAATCGGTCTATCTTGGTTTTGTCCCTGAGTCCCTGCGCATTTTTAAGTTGTATATTATGTTTATTCTTTCGTCGTGCAACAATCTTGTATATAATTATATAATCGTAATCTCGGCAACGGCTGCAGCCTGCAAGTATTTAGAAGAAATTTAGCATGCAGAGAGTTTTGGGGGAGAAAAATCGGTCTAGCTTGGTTTTGTCCCTGAGTCACTGTGCATTTTTAAGTTATCTAATATGTTTTTTCTTTCGTCGTGCAACAATATATCAATAATTTCGACTCTATAATGTAAGTCCGATTGGAAGTTTGGTTAATTTTTACGTTGTTCGGAAATTCGGAATGTGGCGGGTTCGAACCCCCGGTAAATATTTTTGTGATGCAAGTTTTTTTTTAATTTACTACAGCTCCAAGCAAAGCTCTACCCAGGTACTAGCTTAAAAATGGGCAGTTTCACAGGAATAACATCCGATATTGATTTTTCATCCCCAAAATTCCCTGCATACTAAATTTCATGGTTACTTGCAGCCGTTTTCGAGAAACTGATCATATATAATATACAAGATTGTCTAGTTCAAAGTAAGTATAAGATTTCTATTCAGCATATTATGTACTTTTCAATACTAAATCAACTTAGATGTCCTTGCATCTAGATAGCATATTATACGACTACATTATAACCTTAACCTTTATTTTATTAAAAGTCAATATATTATTTAAAATGGTAATTTATTAATTTTATATCAATACATACATAAGCCTAAGGGAAAGCAGAGACGGGTGCTAAACATATAAATATAAAATGGTTGCTATTGCACATGTTCAATTAATATGGTAATGTACCAAGATGGCGATTAATTATTTGTTTTTAAATAATATAATAATTATAAAGGTCGCTTGAGGGTTAACACATGGTTTTAATTAGTAACTTACTCCGTTCGTTACGTTAACTCAATCTTTGTAAAGGTTCAATTACCAACCATAATGATAACTGTGTAAATCTCAGCGCAGTTCTTTTTTTCGTTTGGAAAGAATCCAAGAAAAGAAATTTAAGAAGAAAAAAAAGAAATTTAAGAAGTCTTGGGATCCCTATCCAGAATAAGGACACTTAAAATTTGAGTAATAAAAATATCTTAGTAAAAATCTTAGTTTGATTTACATGTCATCGGTGAATTTTAGGCTGGGGCTATATGACCCGGCATCCGGAAGGCCGGAGAAAATTCAGAGCGCTGAAAATCAAACACGTGAGTGTCAAGTCAAATGTCAATCTCAAATCTGACAACTCGAAACTCGTGTGTTTTCAACTCTATTGTAATTTGTATAAGTCGAGAATTCTATTTTCAATGGTAAACATTTTCTGCGGCTTCCGGATTCCAGACAATATAGTACCAGCCTTAAGCTCCGCTTCTTCACACATTAATAGATTTGTTTCTAGCTTTTGTCAGCGGCTTTGCTTGCGCTATTTCTATACACATTTTTAACTTCCATTTCATACCTTTCTTTCACACGAATTTCAGAAGAAACTTGCGCAGAGCGTTAGGGTAAGTAAATGAATGAATTCCAAATCCAGATCATTCCGTCCAATAGCTTCAGCTCTGTGTTGTCGTGTTAAAACGATTAATTTTTGTAAACATATCACTAAATCACCACACCGCACCGATTTATAAGTCCAATCCGATTAAAAATCGGGTGCAACGTATAAATCGTGTACTGTCATCGACGATTCGACTTACCCGAATACAAGCGGCGTCTTTGGGCTAATGTGGTGTTTAGCGCGGGCGAGCCGACTCGACGCCCCGCGGTGAGCGATCAATGCCGATATTAATGATACGCACTCGTTCACTGGTGCTTCATGCGAATGTCTTGTTCGTACGGGTCAAAGGAAACGAGGAAAGGTGTGGATATCAAAGGGTTTAAGGATTGTGTTTTTAAATTTTTGAAATTGTAACGATAAGTCGGTGCAATGTAAGAGATCTGCTTCTTAAATTTTATACTTTAAACAAGACCATCTTGTATATATATAGTCGGTTTCTCGACAATGGCTACAATATGTTTAGCATGCGGGGACTTTTGTCGGAGAAACATCGAACTAGCTAGGTCTTGTCCCTGGGAACTAGACATTTCACTTAAGTAAAATTAATTCAATGTCGCAATGCCCACTCCCTATTCGAAAGCAAAGTTCCCAACGTTAAACGCGGCCCAAAAAACTCTTTGTTATTCATATAATAGCTTCTGTTAGACATTAAAAAAGTTGGAAAGAGTTGACAGGGGATGAACGTGACGAGGATTGGTCTGTTTATTTAATAAACAAGAAGGAGGGCCGTCGGCGACCGCATTGTGGTGCATGACAAGACTTTTATTACACTTTTGGGGATCCCCAAAACTTTATTCGATTTATTAGACGCAAACCAAAAAAAAATGACCTTAAAAGTCTCGAAAATAAGATAAGGAGAAAGACAAGAATTACTGGAAATACGATAATTACTTGGGAGGTCCCAGTCCATGGTCGAGATTCTGTGTTTCGAGTGTTTTTAGCTATAATTCATCATCACTGCTTGAAAATTCGAGGGTAACTAAAATTTTTAATTTTGTTTTGCAGTAAAAAGAAATAAGAAAAGACGATTAAAAGCTTCATTGTGTAAAAAAATACAAATTACAATGTACCATTGGATATCTCCAAACGTTTTTCGGCGTCGTTTCGTCTGGATCATAAAAATATACAATTGGTGGTATAAAATGATTAGAAATGTTTTAAGGTTAGAAAAAATCGAAGGGTTTTCTGTAATTAAGCGGTAAGCTTTTGGTAAGAAACTCGTGTGAAGTAGTTTCAACGACTACATATAAAATGCGGTATTTTTCTACTTAGGGTGGCAAAATTCTTTAATTTGCAAATTGTTTTATTATCGCTTTCTTTTTGTTTATTAGTTAGTTCAGGCGTTCAAATTGTGTACGATTGGTCATTTTCTTAGATATTTTAAACGTTGTTATAAAAGATCGATCTATGTCGACCATTAAAAATATTTTCCAATAAATTTAGTTTCGATAGATTCGCAAAATGGCGACAATATAAAATATCCATTCGGACGTAGACCTCAAAATTTGTTTATTTATAGCACACGTTTCGGATACGCCATAGTATGCGCTAAAGTGATGTTTTTTTTTCTAGAAAATTGACCCCATCTGTGCCTTTGATCACACCGACATAAATAATCATAACCAGACATAGAAAAAAACATTAATAATTTGACTTAAACTTGTTTATTGCCCAAATAAAATACACATGTTATATGTCAATTTATATGCTAATGACATAATATCGGTATTGGAAGAATTCTTTAATTGGAACTTAATGTACTTACATTAACAGGTCGGACTATTCATTTTGGAGTTTTGAAATAAAATATGAAACGATTTCATTTGAGACAATAAATAAAATAGGTATCTTTGAAATCTTCTCGATTTTCACGAGTTAGTGTAGGACCTTCAGAGATTTCTACCTAGTACCTTAGTAAATAAATAAATAAATAAATAAATATCTATGGATGCTTTACACCACGTCAATCTGGCCCCATGCTAAGTATCCGAAGAACTTGTGTTACAGGTACCAGAAAACGGGAAGTATATTTAATACTTTTACTTTTTATACTATACATAAATTTAAGATTTTTATTATATTATACACATATTTAGTACACATCAAAACTTTTTTGTTCCTTCGGTGGGATTCGAACCCGCGACCCCCGGCCTGAGCACCAACGCGCTCAACCACTGAGCCACGGAGGTCGTAGTAGTTTATTATCTGTGTGCTATTGTAAATCATTACAATGGCAATAACAATATTACCATTATTAATTACTTAAATATACTAAAACAAGATCTAAATTAGTTAAATTATATATATTATTATTACGTAAATCTAAAACTTTAAGAACAATTTTACGAGAATTGTGCGAACGGAGGAGGATGTTTCACTTGGATTTTTGCATTAAAAATGTTACGAAACCCAGTGTGTTATGTCGAAGTTTATTAATAAGCCATCCTTCTGACACGTTGATATTTGGACGAGAATAATCAATTGTGGACGAGCTCGATAAAGAAACAATAAAAAAAGTAAAAAGATTTGTAAAGATCGAGGCAAAAGCGTGATTCTCACTTTCTGATCAATACGAAAATATTCTGAATATTTCTACCTCGTTGACTTAGCCGCGCTTGTATGAACGTGCATAATAATTAAAAAGTAAGACTTATTTGTTTTGGTCAGTTTTTATTGTGCAACTGTGGTGTGTGTTTGTTTGTCTATTCGCGTATTTCGTAAGTAAACAGTGAAATATCGTATGATCAATATCGCATAAGGCGTGTCCACATTAAACACTCATAGTAAGCCATTTTGACATAATCATACTACACGTGACTTATTGACATTTACTGCCTTCTCAACGCGAATATACTATAGTGAATCTTTATCGTGAAGCGTGATCTTGCGGCAGAGTTTTGTTAATTGATCAAGTAAATCAAACTTAGGGACTCTATATTCAAAGTGAATATTTCAAAAATCTTATTCTCAGCTATATGGATTTTTTTTCTGGGAGTGTAATATACAAATCATAAAAATGTTATTTAAACTACAATTTTATTACGTCGGACATAGATAGATGGCGGCACGAGAGCTAACACTTTAACAACGAGTGATTGATACGATCGGGTCACTCGGACCCATTTCGGACCGGTCCGGAATCCACAGCCATTAATATATCGTCAAACATATGTCCGATTTTTTAAATATTAATAGTCCTGGAGCACCGATACAATGTAAACTTCACAAAAACCGTTTATGTTGAAGGTTATGAAGTGAAAACAACATATTTTACGCCGCTGAATGAGTAATGGGAGATTTAAAATTACAATAAGTAGGTATCATACCTTTTTTTGAGCTTTTGATGATGGGAAGGAGGTTTATATATATGGTTATAAAGTGCTCCAGGTGGTGTTAATACAGTGACTATGAATTCTAATCTAGTACATAACGCAACGATTCTGACTGTAGTACTTTCATTTCATAGTACTCTAAAGTCGGTTAATCGTTGAAAATATATTGACGACTAATAAAAAATAGTTTTTCGACGTTATAATTTCAAAGATTAATATTTCGCATTCGAAATCCTTATAGCTGACAAGATATTTACATCGTATTGTTAATATACATTAACCATTACTTATATCGACTTTTCATTATGAACTATTAAAGTTGTATGCGGTGTTCGTGCTTACAAATGCTTTAATAGTGGCACAATATACGCCGTATATCAGAGGCGGCACTACGGGAGTATCGATGTGTAAGCTTTGGAGCAAACGAGCCACAGACGACTGCAATCGGTCGCAATCTTTACAAAGTTAAAAATAGTATTTTGTGCGACCGGCCTCGCGCGGCTAAACGATGTTGCACCGCTACACATTTTGAGTGACTAGGTTCGAGCTTAAGCCACTACCGAGGCTCGGGTTTTCCTCAATATGAGGAGTGAGAAGCATTACACACAAGTTGGTTTGGCAAACTTCACGGGCTTTCGAAAATTGTTAGACTTCTCAGATACGTAGATTTCCTCATGATATGTCGCTTCTCTGTTTTATGCGTCCGTACAATGTGCTTAGAAAACAGAAAAGTCTTATTCTTGTGCGCCACAACCTGGGAACGGACCTGCACTCTTTACTGCGAATCTGCATGGAGCGCCCGTGACGGCTACACGAAATATTATAATATGAAAATTGTGTAACAGTAGCGACCGATCGCCGTCATCGGTAGCCCGTTTGCACCGAGCCTTATACGGGCCACTCGCCATGTATAATCCTTCTGTAACAGTAATTTCTATTGGATTTAATTCGTGCTACAGGCAATTTATCAATTTGCTTCTTAAACATCTTTTTGTGTGACGCCTTGAGGATAAAAATCCAAAAGGCCATTGAAATCCTTGAAGTTTGGGTTGAGAGTTGTCAGTTGGGACGCCGAACGTTTTCTTCGTTTTAATGTGTGTGTGGTGAAAAAAAAACATTTTCTATTCTTTTATAGTTTCTCTAGCTAGGTGTTATCCTTAATTTATGGGTTTTTTATTTCGTCGCACAACGTCGTATATCAATAATTTCGACACCCTTACGTCAGTCTGATCGGGAGCTTGGTATAATATAACTGTATATATTGTATATATAACCTACGTACAATTTTTGCATTGTTTGGAAATTCGGAATGTAGTGGGTTCAAACCCAAAGCATAAATATTTTTGTGTTTCTTATTATTTCTTCCTTTTTTATATCTTTTTATTATTTCATCGTTCTACTAAAACACCGAGCATGCTTGGTCTTCTACGTACTATAAAATTAAATATACAAAACGGTTCTTTCTTCAAAAACTGTATAATATCTTCTAAAGCTAATCTAAGATGGCCGTAGGCAAATAAAACCACAGATAAATAGGTAAAAATATAAATGCATCGGCGGAACAGATTGTAAATGTTTACGGCATTTTCTATCGAGTCAGCGGTTTACATCACAGAATGTAATAAATTAACTGTGATCACGTAACATTGTGATATAAAATCAGAAAAAATTATATGAAAATAATTGACTGGAAAGTTTTATCACTACGGGTAACCTGATACAATAGGCACGCATATAGATACCTAATACTTAGATTTAATTGACTAATTAAAAGTACATTTGATTATTTATTTAATTAAATGTATGAAATATTAAAGTGATCAAGCAAGGTTTATAAGAAACCCAAAATATATATTATAGGTAAAACTTTACTTAGTAAAAAAATTTTATATAACTAATAATAATTAATTAATTGAATCTTGTGTTTATTCAAATGCAGCAAAATATAAAATTTTCACAGGATAAATAACCTCTATAATATTAAACTACGAAATTGTTCCATGTTATTATTGCCTCAAAATATTATAGAAAAGTAGAGTTCTCAAAATATTGTTGGCTATAATATTTTGAGGTAAAAACAATAAAACAACATAAGCATTTCGCGATCCAAAAAATAAATAAATACACGTAGCATAGTCCCTAATACACGCTAAAAACCGAGACGAATCGTTAATTCTCTAATGGATGAATGAAAATATTATCATACATGGAAATGATTGAAGAATGTAGGTCGAGTCTACCTACGCTCGTGTGAAAAGTAAACTTCAGTGCCAGTGTTCTGACATCTATATTATACACTCTGTAATGTCTACGTAAGCCTTAAATAAACAAAAATTAACCTTATCGCCGTGACATAAAACTTAAAATAACATAAGCTAAGGCTTTGTATACACAGTTTGCGCGGGTGTCGCACGTATTGTTTAAGATTCGAAAAAAAGTTGTATCATGTGATGTGTAAGGAACTATAACACATAATGGCGAACTAATAAGGGTTAGAATTTTTTAAAACATATAAACATTTCGTTTTAATTTGCTTTTTAAAAACTAAATAAACGTTAACCAGCAGTTTTACATACATGCTTGCTTCAGAATAAAAACTTCGTTGGCTGGAAAACACCTTTTATTTAATTATAATATTTAAGTTTTATGGCAAGTCTTATTCATAATTTTAATTTTAAAGTAAAATTAAGTTTTTCCCGTGGCCTATTTTGATTTAAAACTTTTTTTTACTGAGAACTTTAAGTTGGCAGTAGGTACTATTACTATACCTACTGCCAACTTAAAGTTCTTAGTAAATACAAAAGGCAAATCATGCTAAGAATTATGGCGATCGCTAGGGATGATTTGTGATAGTGATGATAAATGTTTCAATGATGTTATCGATAGTGTCATTACACTATACTGTACATGCGAATACCGTTGAAACACCACCTTTGTTCGAAATACATTTTAATATATTAATGAATATTTTCGTCTTAAATGTCAGAGTACGTTCAACGTGTTTTTATGTAAAGACTGTTGGAAACATAAATAACCAAACTTTACGGTTTATATCTCGTTATTAGCATTTTACTGTTGCAAAAACTGAAAGCATAAACTATCACAGGCCTCAACAATGCATTGCATAAATCCGTCATACCCTACATTGCAAGAGGCTTTAAAATATTAAACAATATCGTACGAGAATATTAAAAGTCAAACATAATCGGTGTTATCGCCCGTCCGGGCGTATTAAAAGGATCATCAATTTTATAACGCTTAGCCGACCACCGGGGCCGGGATTCCCTTATTCTGAGAAGAATCAAACAGCGGGACGTTCGGTTCATTCTCAGACAATGTGTAGGTATGTTTGTGTAGACAATGGGAGGTATTTATGTACAAATAGCCGATCACCGAGGCAGGTGGAGGCGGGCACGAGCGGCGCCCCGCTGAGATTGACACCGACATGACACACGACACTGCGGCCGTATCGATATCGATAATTGCCAATGAAAATTAAACATCTCTCATTTTTCAAAGGTCAGCGAAGCACCTGCAATAGAAATTATTAATTATAATAAAGGTCGGTCTGAGATGAACATTCTGTTGTTGGCCTGAAAATAATAATAACAAAGGTGATAAAGAAGAAGTGTTATGCATTTCTCGCTTTGTTTACTCCAAATCTATCTTTTTTTCTTAGTTATCTTTTACTATGTAACGTAGCATATTTTAACAAATAAATATTTAGACATGATATATGTATGACGTAGGTACTCATAGATAACATGATCTTTTATTTACATTTGAACGGAACATAGGCTTTTAAAATTCATATAAGTAATTGAAATAAAAATTTAATTTTTATTATGTAGGTATTTGATAAACCTTTTTAATTTTTAATATTATCCACACCTTATTGATCGATATACAATATCGACATTATCGAACCAACACAAGCACGACACTAAAAATCTGAACGTGAAGATACATTTCACACCTGCTTTTAAGTTTTCCGTTGAAGTTAATGTTTTGTACAATAAACCCACCAATTGATATTAGTAATTTAAAATGGTCATAATTTTATCAGCAGGTCGCAAAATTGTCAAAATGGTGACATGTCGGGTCCTAAATGTTTGGTTTACAAATTTCGAATTCAGCACATAAAAAATCATTAATATTGGCAATAATATTATAATTTTATTTATATGATTAAAAAACGTAATTAGTAATTACTCGTGAAACTCTTCAATTATATTTATTTAGTAGCTAATCTAAGCCAGGACGTATAAAAATTATACTTATGATCTGTTGCACAATCTACTCATAATTATTAGTGTCAGATAGTTTTTTGCATGTTTAGTCTGACTTGATATAAATTATGCAGCGACAAAACTTCCGAATCTGTATATCTGACCCATCATCTTAAAATAAACTAGTCGCGCCGTGTCAGAAATATCATTAATTTTTTTCAAAATTTCAAACTTAGGGAAATTTTTGACGAAGACACGGCGCGACTAGTTTATTTTAGTTACTTTCATAATAGAATGTCTTCGGCATCCTTTTATTAGGGAAATGCCGCCGACATTAATACAATATTTGTGCCGCAGAAGCGAGCAATACGTTCAATTTACTAAATGCCCCCTTTTGAATCTCTGAGAGAAAAGTTTAAAGAAATAGGTATTCTGGCCGTCGCTTCTCAATACATTTTGGATAATTTATTATATGTCAGAAAGAATATTAGTAATTTTAAATCTAAAAGCGACAATCACTGTAGAAATACTAGAAATAAGCACAAGCTAGATATTCTGGTGATCAGACGAAGTAAAGTGAGCAAATCCTTAAAATGTATACGCCTATACAATAGAATCCCAGAAAACGTTAAAAATCATTCCATTAATAAATTTTTAAAAAGTAGTTAAAGAACGTTTGTGTGCAAAAGCTTATTATAGGGTCAATGGTTTTATTGACGATCTCATTAGGACGAAATATGATGAATAGGATGGCCGCCTGCACGGCTGTTCCTATGTACTATATGTATCTGACTTTTGTTAATATTATATTGACTAAGTTTACATATTGTAAAAATATACTTTTTTTTTTCAAAAATAACAATTTAGCCATCTTTTTGTTAAACGATGGCCCCGTGCGAGTTTCTTACGCCGGTTCTTCTCGCCGGGCTAGTTCCCGAACCGGTGGTAGGCATCATGTAGATCGACGTTCAGAAAGTGTACAAGAATACTAATGTTTTTGTCATCAAATATTCCCTCATAATTTATGCTATTCGCTACTATGAAGACTGATAAACATTTAAAATCGCTTAAAACTAAGTAGTTTGTAGCGATACTATACTATAACTCATTATAACATGACTTGCGCTATCTTTTGTCTTGCTCATATGAGCTAACAAAAAGCATTGTTTTGTTGGCTTGTATCGGAAAACAATTAATAAGTATACATAGCACATTGTCTGTATGTTGTGTTGTTAAAGAATATGATAATTATAGTTAAACTAATTTAATTGAAGGTTTCACTTCTATCAGTGAAGTGATCAAGAGTGAAGTATCAAGATAGAAGTGAAAGCCATATACATAGGCTAGGTTTATATTTTATTTTCTATATAAGATAAAAATATTATAAATTCTAGATAACCAAATGTGTCAGTATCAGGAAAGCTAAAGTAAGCCCTTTCCAAATTGACGTTATAAAGTAATTAAGATCATTTTTACAACTTTTAATTAGTACATAGTAATTATGATTTCTTGTAGACCGTTAAATAAATTGTTTTACAACGAATTTAGGACTAATAAAACTAACAGTTCAACTTTAACTTGGAAATTATTAGACCTCTTCATTAGAGTTCGCTACGTGTGTAGTGTGCACTTACTTTAATAATTTATCTCTGGATAGGTGTAAAATAGCAATATTCTCTATACTAATAATATAAAGAGGAAAGATTTGTTTGTTTGCTCTGCACATAGGCTCCAAAACTAAGGGGCCGATTTTGACGAAGTTTGGCACAGACATAGAGTGGACCGCGGGAAATGAAATATGCTGCTTATTAATCGCGGAAAAACATTCGACTCCTGGGGAATTTTCTTTTACGCGCAAGAAGTCACAGGCAACATCTAGTAATTAATAAACGTGAATCAAAATTTGAAATTGAAAATTATACACGACTACAATAAATGTTGCCCACGAATCCTGCGCGAAAAAAAATTCCTGCGGTAACCGTGCATTCTGCCGTGGTCAAAAGTAGCCCATGTCCTTCCGTGTGGTCTGTTCTATATCTATTCCAAGTTTCATTAAAATCGGTCCAGTAGTTTCGGAGCCTATTCGATGCTAACACACAGACACACAAACAAATTTTTCCTCGTTACAATATTATATATATATATATATATATATATATATATATATATATATCCATCCCATCCGGTAGATGGGCGTCCTCGGACTGCTGTCCCGAAGGAAAGGCAGCTGTCGTCGACAGGCCGCTGCGATCGTTATGCTGCTGAAAGCAGATGCCGCTTACTGGCCCGCTTCTGTTATCACTTAGGCGGGTCCGGCGGCCCAGCACCAAGCGGAGGAGTCACCTAGGGGTCTTAGTGCGGTTACCCCGGGTATATTTCTCACCTCGCGCCTGGGAGAGTCCACATACCCCGGCCGACGTCCCCAGTCCGCCGGTCATGCTGTTACCACAATTAGTAAACGCCGGCAAAAGATAGTCTTCCATAAGAACCTGCACGTAATGCAAACAATATAGTCGGAACGAAACAAGTTTTAATTAGTTTAGAATTTGAAAGCTATGAATATTTAAAGCTCACGGGCCATTTAATTTACAACAGGCCCGGGCCGCCGCAATTATAGCGTTTATTAATATTGGTCAGCAACCGGCGCCTTCAGAAAAAACCGGCAAAGTGCGAGTCGGACTCGCGCAATAAGGGTTCCGTGCAATACGGAAAAAAAACACGTTTGTCGCATGGGAGCCTCACATAAATATTTATTTAATTATGTTTTATCTATTTTCTGATATAGCGGCAACAGAAATACATACTGTACATCATCTGTGAAAATGTCAACTATCTAAGTATTTACAACGGTTCATGAGACACAGCCGGGTGACAGACAGACGGACAACGGAGTCGCTTAGTAACAGCGTCCCGTTTTTTACTCTTTGGGTATGGAACCCTAAAAATGGAATTTATACGTCAATAAGAGTTTGGATATGAGTTTAATAGTTGGCACAAGGCGAGCCGCGCCTATTACGGCCTGAGTTATACGACAGTTGCCCGCCGTGCCTCCTCTAAACACTGTTTCAAATAATTAACTAAACACGGCATGCTTTTCATTTTACTAAAAATCGAGCGATTATATTATGTGTTGATGTGTATTTTATACTATTCTCAAGCCATCAAAAGTTTTGATGCCTTAGGGCGAGTTCACATCGCGACGATACACGACGCTACGCGGCGCTGCATTTCTAACATAGCTAGCTATTCATCCATCTATTCATCTTCATCCGTTTATAATAGTAGTAATATGTATTTGTTGATTCCACGTAGATAAATTTTCAAAATACTTATGACGTGCATAATGTATAGCTTACGCCTCACACAACAAAGTCGTAAGCAAAATATCACAAAAAGATGAGAAAAAAAAAGAAACAAAAAAAATATACAGCCGAACGTATAACCTCCTTTTTTTGGAAGTCGGTTAAAAATGAGACAAGCATTACTTATGTACCTACAGTCACCGACAATCCCGGTGTAACGCGTTTCGATCTTATTATATAGTAGTAAGGTTTAAAATTGGTAAACCCGGGGAATTCGCGACTGCACACTCTTCATTAACCGTAACTGATGTTATCACAATAAGTTCACTTTGTGCCCGCTACAGAATTCCATTTGACGTAGAAACTAGCTTAATGGTAATAAGTTATAAGTATTAATAATATGAGAGAAATATTTTTACGTGATGGAAGTGAAACCTTAAAAATATGCCTCCTTTCACCATTACAGCTAAGATTTTTTTATCAGCTGTAGGTCCGGATTATTTTGGGAAATTTCTTTATTAAAATAAATCACAAGTGTTGTTACCTAATAATTATATTGTGGCAGTTGGCACTCTTTATCTCTATATATAATGACCATGTTACGGGCACTTTCGCACAGTAAACTTTTAGTTTCACAGCGTAATATAATAATTGTCCGTATTGACCTTATTAGCATATTTTAATTTAGCAATTAGTATTTATATTATGTAATATTAGCTGCTTTAATTTACGGAAAAAATAATGTAAATAGCTCCCCACTTTAAAATTAATAGAAACGCAATTTTATGGATACTTACTCAGTCTTTTGTTACGTAATGTGTCTAACAAAGCTTTCAAGCAAACGAGAAAAGTACCTCCTTTTAAGTCGGTAAAAAAATGAAATAGATACGTTTATGAAATAAGAGCCATTTATAATCACTTACTAAGCCCTACTTAAGTGGCCAAATTAGTTTATTGTAAGCTTATTAATATAGGTAATATAAAATGCTTATAAATGAAAATGTGTAATCGTACAATTAATGGTTTAAATGAGTTCAATACTATTATTTGTTAAATGTTTGGTTAAGAGATGAATTGAAATTAAAAATAATATCTTAAGCATATTAAATGATGCTAAAAGTGTAATGTTTAATTTGTATTAAAAAATATATTCTTGGTGATCGTCAACTGTTATGGAGGAACGCCGTGGTGGGCATTACTAGCGAGGAACGGCCATTGAGACACATGTTATGATAATTTAAAGGAGAATAAATCCTGTAAATTGTCCAATTGGAGTTTTAATAACTAGACATGAATACCGATTTTAGAGAGAACTTTACATTATAATGATATAACCATTAGCCAGAAAATATAGCCAGCCATACAGAAAAATAATTAATTACGCATGGGAACAAATTTCAATCTTTTTTGTACAACTGTCAAAATATTATTTGTTGTGGATTACAATTGCCTGACGTAACTAGAAAATGAAAGTGAATTTACTGTAACAGGTCTAAATTTATAGATACAGCGATACTTGAAAAACAAAAACAAAAAAAATGTCTAAACAATTTTTAACAAATTTTAACATAATGGCATTAATTTGAAATTGTCCACTATTATAGAGTATTTGAAACTTAAAGGTTTTATTTGGTTAATTACTTTTCCTTTTTGCCTTTTGTGTGACGTTAAATCTTCTTTTTTGAGGAACCAACCAAAATCTGCCATCATAGCTGGACCCCATCGTCCTTGGTATCTTATTTCTAAACATAATTATGTTTAGATAACAATCTATCTATAACTATCTATCCTTACTAATATTATACACGTGAAAGATTGTACGTGTGGATGTTTGATACTACAACTACTTTTAATTGCCGCAAAAGGAACGGTTCTTGCGGAATTTATTTTTGAGCCTACGAAGTCTATTATACGAGACTAACTTAACAATGGTCAACGGTATTATCTTCAACCCAAAACTGATTCATAAAGAGGACATATTTGTTTCAAGTATGTTTGTTTGCACGGTATAGGATTCGAATCTACTCGAGCGATCTTGATTAAATTTAGTACGTCTATAGATTATGGGGTATAGAATTGGATGGGAGGATGGGATTAGGAGTACGTTAATGGGGAAGGACACTTTTTAATGCGGCAAAATGTGCGGTTCCCGCAGTAATTCCTTTTGCACGAACGAAGAATAAGGATTGTAATAACAACGGCCAACGTCTTTCTTTGTATTAGACTTCAACGGCTGTCGAAATATATTATCTTTCGAAATTAAATATGGTCTATGAAACGGATAAATTATAATATACACTAATTTATTTATATTGTTTAATATTTTTTAGGTTGTCACATTATTATGATTGTTATAATTTATCCGTCTAGTGAACTCTAGTGTCAAATAAAAAACATATTGTTATACGCTTATAAAGTATAATATACTTTTGTTGTATTAATTATATGTTATCAAAAATATATAAATTAAATAAACACTAATAAGTTCATATTTTTATTCATTTTAAGTTTACTTTTTTTCTATTTGATACTATGATTGATATTATTGATTATGACCGATTTATCAAAATTCCTAAATACTACTAAACCGTGGGCTTAGCGCGACCAATTCACAACAACGTATTCGTAACCTTACCAAATGGACATTGTATAGGCGCTGTTATGATTTTCATACATTTCCCATTCGATAACGTTACGAATGAATACGTTGTTCTCAATTGTTCGCACTAAACCCACAGATATGATTAAAATTTATGTCCGTTTTATTTTAACTTCTGTGCGAATGAAGCTGCGGATGATCCTTAGTAATATTTTAAACGTGAAATTTTGTATCATGTACAGATGTATGGATATTTGTTACTCATTCACACGAAAACTAGGTACTGAACGGATTTAGGCGAAATTTGGTATGGTGGTAGCTAGACTCTGGATTAAAACATAGGCGACTTTTTATTTCAACAATATGTACGGTTCCTGCGGGATTTCTTTTTGCGAGTAGTAATATCTAGTCTAGTATAAAATACATGATACATAAAACCGACTTTCAAAGTAATAAACAGAAAATTTAACCGACTTTTAAAGTAAAAATGCACAAAAAAGTATTAATTTTAGCCAAATTTAAAATGGGAATTATTCAGAAAATAAGTTTTTTTTCATAATTTTTTGTGCATTTTGACTTTTGAAGTCGGTTTAATTTTTTGATTATTACTTTGGAAGTTGATTTTAATTTTTTGTTTAAAATAAAAAAAAATCTCTTTTTAGTTATCATTATTAAATTATTATTATTAAAACATTTTAAGAAAGTTATAGATACAAAAAAGACTCCGCTCTTCTCATTCTTTCGGCAAAACAAACTCAAGCGTTCTTTTATGCCCATTTTCTAAGAGCCCGGGGTATTTCCCCAAATAAGCATTACCGATCTGTGAACAATCACCAGTGATAATATTGATTAGGTACAATATTTTTCAATAACTATTATTATCTATAATATTCTATATATATTCTATATATAATATATATCTATTATCTAATATATTATAGTGATGATGATAATCACGAATATAATTTTGGTAATAGCGAAATTTCAAAGACATTGATATCGATGTACAAAACTCTGATGAGTAGTGAGTACCTATGATGACGATGATGATGATTACTGTAAGTGGTATGATGGCATATGCTTGCAGTTCTTTAAACATTGCCGGAATCCCCAAACATGTATCTCTAAGGACTCAGGAGTTCTGTTCAGTACTTTTGGATCTAGGGTATACCTTGGTACACAAACTTACTTTTTGGTAGCATATGCTTGAAATACTTCAGTAATAGTCGAAATCGCTATATATGTCCATATAAATTACGAAGGGTTCCCTCGATTTATCATGGATCCCGTCATCAGATCTCCACTTTAGTGACTAAGAGACAAATTCCGAATTATAGCCTTTACAACAAAAAACAATTTTGAAAATAGGTTCACATACGGCAAAGTAATGAATAATGTTCAAAGATATCCGTGTCGGTGTAAAATATTATGAGAAGTATATATTATATCATCATAATGTGATGATGGTGTTGATGATGATGATGATTATTGTAATTGACATAGTGGCATATGCTTGAAGTTCTTTAATCAACGCCGAAATCCCCAAACATGTATCTATAAGGAATCAGGAGTTCTGGTTAGTACTTTTGGATCCAGGGTATACTTTGGTACAAAATCTTACTTTTTGGTAGCATATGCTTAGACTACTTCATAAAAAGTCGAAGTCGTCTCTCCTCGAAATTTATATGTGTCCATATAAATTTCGAGGAGTTCCCTCGATTCCTCATGGATCGTATCATCAAGTCACCACTTTGGTAAAAACGGGACCACCTTGGGATTATACCCTTAACATCATTATACCCTTTACATCACCAGTACGCTGTACGACTCTCAAAGTGTGTACACGTTCGTCTGGTGAACCAGTTTTATCAGCGTTTCCGAAACTTTTTGTTTTCTCCTTTCACGATGTTTACCTGTGCAAGTTGCGGGAAAGATCGCACGGACGGCCCATCATGCAGTGTCAGCAAGCAGCAATATGACTTTTCATGCTCGGGAATAACGGAGGCCGTCTACCGTAAGCTAGGCGATAGAAAGAACAATTGGCTATGCCCCAGATGTAAATCATGCTTGTCGCCCTCAGGAGCCGTAACCTCACCCCAGCCGAACCAGCTAGACAAGTTGCATGAGCAACTAAATGAAATTGTACCGCAGCTGAAATCGCTAGCATCACTCTTGTAAGACATTAGATTCATATAGTCAGAACTTAGTCCCTTAAAGGATTCACAAGAAATGACACAGCATCTTCTTACATCATTATCTGAAAAGGTTAATACACTTGAATCCAGGACAGTCTCCATCGAAAAGATTGCTAAAAAGGTATCTTGTAAGAAGAGATATCCAGAACTTGAACTAAATGAAAGAAACTGGCACGAATGTCTTAATAAAACTATATTTGAGGAGGCAGTTACTACCTTTAACGATTGTTTATATAGCGTTATGGACAGACATATTCCCCAAAAAACAGTCAACAGTCGAAAAAATTTCCCAGTTGGGTATAGTTCCGCTTTTAGAAAAGTTCTTAAAGAAAAATTTAAATATCTTCGTAAATATAGAACATATGGTAATACATCAGACTATCACACTTTTTCATTACTTCGAAAAAGAGCCAAGACTTTGGAAGAAAATTGTTAGAAATCTTATCTTAAAAATGCGAAAACTCATTAGTTACTAACTCTAAATTTTTCTGGTCTTTTATTTAAAATAGTAAAAATACTCACGCTTTACCCTCTTCACTCACGTACGAAGGCCGCACTTCTACATCGGGAGCAGACGCTTGCTCCATGTTTGCTACTTATTTCAATAGTACTTTTCTCTCGCCGACCATTGACGCTAATCGAATGCCTCAGAACTTTCACAATCCCAACAATATTACTATAAATTATATTGATGCACATAAAAAACATGCCCGAGTACGTAAATCATCTCCTAAAGACCGTTGATCGCACTATGGGTGCGGGCCCAGATAATATTTCCCACATATTTATATCTCGCTGTTTAGATTCTCTTACGAAACCCATCACTGCTCTTTTTAAACGCTATATTAAGGAAGGTATCCTACCGAAAATTTGGAAATCTGCCTTCATATCTCCTATTCATAAATGTAAAAGTAGAAATGAAATAAAAAAATATAGGCCCTTGTCAAAACTATGCATATTTACCATAATATTAGAAAAAAATGTCTATAAACAAGTCTACAGCTCTCTTTCAACCTCCTTTATTACTAAGCAGCATGGATTTCTACAGAATCGTTCAACCATATCTAACCTTTTGTCTGTGGTCAAGTAGACGCCATATTCACCGACTACAGTAAAGCTTTTGACCTTTTAGATCACTCTCTGCTCCTTGAGAACTTTATAAATCAGAAATAAATGGTAATTTATTTAGATGGTTTACTTTCTAATTTGAAAATAGGTCCCAAGCTGTAGTTGTCAGTGGTTTCACAACTTCATAGTATGTCGTGCCATCAGGCGTCCCTCAGGGCTCATTGTTAGGACCGTTGCTGTTCAACATATTTGTTAACGACATATCTACATGCTTTCGGCATTCACGATTTCTTTTGTATGCTGATGACATGAGGATATTAAAAAAAATCAAAAGTCTGCACGATTGTCATCTACTGCAACAATATCTCGGCAGACTTGAGGTATACAGTCATCTCAACAAACTTGACCTGAATGTTACCAAATGCTATTCAATGACTTTTAGCCGAGCCATTCATGCCATTGACAATACCTATTTACTTAAAAACAATATTTGAAAAGAGTAAATGAGGTCCGCGATCTAGGTATCATTCATGTTTCAATGATGACGTATAACAAGCACCTTGACCACATAATCACTAGAGCTAATAGATCCCTGGGCTTTGTTATGAGTATGAGGACTCGATTTGAAAATATAAAAGCAGTAAAAGTTCTTTATTGCTCGTTTGTTCGCAGTGTCCTCGAGTATTGTTCTCAAATATGGAACCCACAGTATGATATTCATATTAATCGGCTGGAATCACTTCAAAGAAGGTTCACGAGATTTCTATAACTTAAGTGAAACACGTCGGACAATAACTATGAGTCTAGGTGTAGAAGATACCATCTCCTGTCTGTACACTTGAGACGTCAAATAGCCCACATCTCGATGCTGCTCAAAATCACCCAGCATAAAATAGACTCCCCTTCCCTCCTTTCAAAAATAAATTTTAACGTCCCCCTACGATCTTCTAGAATTTCTTCATATAACACCCTCCATACCCCTTTGTCTCACACAAACTATCGAAAAAAAATTTTTTTTATATGATCATGTAATTTTTTTAATGATTTAAGTAAAAAATATGAACTTGATATATTCAACTCATCAGTTACTGGCACAAAAAGGCTAATATCTAAGCACTGGTTTGAAGCTGTTCTCTAACTGTTGATTCATTGCTAACTGCTAACTTTAATATGAAAACTATTACGTGTACCGTTTTAAAACTTTTTAATATGTACTTTTTATTATGAATATTATCAACTTTGTATTTTAGTTTCACTTGTCCGAAAAGCTTTTGTTGCTACTTAGTTTTTAGATGCGGAAACGTGTAAATAGTGCCAAGACTTTATATAGCATTTAATTTTGTAATAAATCACTGTATGTTTTTCTAAAAAAATAAAAACTAAAAGAAATAATTTTGAAAATCGGTTTACAGACGGCGGAATTATCATTGAAAATACAAAAAAAAACACAAAAATAAAATTTATACAACCGAATGCATAATCGCCTCCTTTTTTTGGAAGTCGGATAAAAATATAAGTTAACCAGTCGCAAATAAGTGGACAGTCATTTATTTGGTATGGACGTCCACCGCACACGCGATCCACATATTCATCACAACATAAATTAAGCAGCTGCAAGGATATCGTTTAAAATATATTAATAGTTTTCTTCTTCTAGATCATTTTACTCCACATAATGAGACTAAATAAAATATCTTTTACTGACTACTGGCCACACACATTTCATCAAATTTAACTATTGAATTAAATGCAACTACGTAATTACATCCCATCATTGGCAACTAGTCTTTTGAAAAAACTCTTGGATCCAGACCCTATAGTCAATAGTCAAATTATTTATTCAAATTGGGGTTTTTTTATGTCAATTTACAATATTGCTTTATAATACTTTCTTATTATTATTGTAATATTAACATGGTCATTATTCTTATTTATATTTCGTACATATTATATGTCATTTTACAAAGAAACATAATATTATGTAGAATGTACGTCACAAAAAACGTGTACGTCAAATAAAAAAGTAAAGACAGCTTTGTTAAAGAGCCATATTTTTTACCGACTTTCAAAAAAAGGAGGCGGTACGTTCGGCTGTATATATATATTTATATTATTATTAATTTCTTTTTTGTATGTTCAAAGATAGCTCCGCCGTCTGTTAACCGTTTTTGAAATTTATTTTTTTTATAAAGGGTATAAAATATTACCAAAAAGTTAGATTTTACTCTAAGGTATACCCTATACTCCAAGGGGATTTCGGCGTTGTTTAAAGAACTGCAAGCATATGCCACTATGTAACTTTCAATTATATATTAATTCAATTATACATTTAATCGTTTATTTTAAACTATGAGAATAAGTTTTATTTAAAAGTATGAAGTAAAACTTATTCTCTTCATAATTCCCCTTTTAAATTTGGCTAAAATTTTAACTATATTATATCTTTACTATTAATATTCATATTAATTCAATACAATATTCATAATTTTGAAGTCGGTACCAGCCAACTTGAACGTGTAATTTATTTTAAATATTGTTTTATCAGGATTTTGTTCGGGCTTCGGGCAAAATTATAAAGATTGAGTAGAGAAATAGTTAAAATTTTAGCCAAATTTAAAAGGGGAATTATTAAGACGATAAGTTTTATTTTTTTGTGCATTTTTACTTTGGAAGTCGGTTTAATTATGTTTGTAGTGCAAGTGTAGCTAAACTTATTCTCTTCATAATCCCCTTTTAAATTTGGCTAAAATTTTAACTATATTATATCTTTACTATTAATATTCATATTAATTCAATACAATATTCATAATTTTGAAGTCGGTACCAGCCAACTTGAACGTGTAATTTATTTTAAATATTGTTTTATCAGGATTTTGTTCGGGCTTCGGGCAAAATTATAAAGATTGAGTAGAGAAATAGTTAAAATTTTAGCCAAATTTAAAAGGGGAATTATTAAGACGATAAGTTTTATTTTTTTGTGCATTTTTACTTTGGAAGTCGGTTTAATTGTTTGTAGTGCAAGTGTAGCTACGCATTACAAACATAAAAAAAAAACAGAAACCGCGACAGCTCGTCTTACAAGGTAAGGCGTAGTTTCGTTACACGTGTGTGCGTGACACTGTTATTACACGGTCTTTGGTCTGAATACCTATTACATATACGATAGTAATAGGTAAGTAAATATTTAATTTTCTAGTAGGTGTCTTGCTTTATTATAAGAGCGTCCATGACCTACTGAACCCTTGTGTCATACACACGATGGAGCATGTTCGATGCCGGGAAGTGGTGTGTACCAATTAGAGTTTTTCAATAACCTACTTATTTTAATATACACCCATCTTCTGTCAACTCTATAAACATTTAGATTGTTCTATGAAATTTGATCATCGTACGTAAGTACCTAATTAATATTTACTGTGTTTTCAGTGTGAAAATGTAAAAACAAGTTTAATAATATGTAAACTAAAAAGTTTCTGAATAAAAGCCTAATAATAAATTTAATATCACAACTATTATTTATTGCATTATACACTCATGTGACAATGACTCATATTTATCGATACGTTAACACGTTCGACCTATGGCGTCGTAAAAAACGACAAATTAACATAAAATACGACCGCAATTGGTCATATATACGCCATAAATCATTTGCAAACCGCACTGCTATTAAACAAACTATTAAAGACAAAGACTCAATACAATAAAAAGTTTGAAATATCTAGAATTTAGGATCTTTTTAAGGTCAATGTCACAGACTCAATTAAGTTTAAAGGTTTTAAAAATATATTTCGCTTTTGATATAGTTACTTATAATTTATAAATAATGGATCTTTATGAAAAACGTACACGATATTAAAGTAACTCTATAATGACAGCTTTGTTTTGCCCAATATGAGTATTCCGTGCCAACTTGTATTGCAAAAATATTATACATCATATAAGTACTTTTTGCTCGCGTCTTCGCGTAAAAATTAAACTTTCTTAAAGATATGTCTATCCCATGAGAACCAATCATTTTTTAGGATAAATGTCGTATTAGTTTAGGCTACAAACTATCTTTGTGGCAAATTTCATTTTTATCGGTTTATTTTAGTTTTTCGTAAAAAACTAAAGAACTCAATTACTTAGTTAATAAAATATCATCATAACTGCCGCCTTATTACCATTGTATTATTGTACAATACTGTACTGTACAGTACTGTATTATTACCAGATCTTGCCCACGACTTCGTAGGCGCAAAATAAAATTTAGCGGGAACTATACATTTTGCCGCAATAGCCTACCCCGTCTACTCTATGTCTGTGCCAAATTACATCAAAATCGGTTCAGTCGTTTCAGAGCCTATTAAATGCAAACAAACAAATATCATAAGCTCTACATTATCTCCTACTTTTTGAGCAAAAACATTACCAACAAATATTTCTAAAACATATTTTATAAACTGATAGATATACTAGCCGTCCGCTAAATGGACGAATAAAATATATACTAAACGTCCACTAATAGGACAAATAATATAATTAGTGGTCAGTGCTAGTCGTCTGCTAAGTGGAAAAATAAAATATTATACTTTAAACGAGCAAATCTTGTATATTTTGGTTTTGAGGGAGGGAAATAATTTTTTACCTTTTCATCCGCTTAGTGGACGATAGACATTTCGTTTATAAAACACACACATTCTTTATAAACTACAAAAAGATGGTTAATATGCACTATATATAGTAGGAACAAGCGGGGGGTATCGATAAGGTCTTTAATTGTTCATAATTACGAACCAATCTCTGTTATCCAGTTTATCGGCTGTTTATTACTTAATACTGTGGCTATGGGTGTATTGTGCCGACAGAGGCGATTACGACACGCACACTTTGAATATTTGTGTCGTCTTTTGTTTAATAGTAATAGATTCGATGTTATTGGATAACTGTTCTTTGGATATCTTTGGAATGTAACGTGAATGATTTTGAACGGGATTAATTTCTAGAGATTGTAAGTATCGTATTGAAAGGGTCACATACAGGTATGCATTATGCACTGTGGTGAACAGTATGAAAGCTGTTTCTTTGTACCTACCTAAGTATATAATATATTTTCTGCTCCGTAAGAGGAGTCCACTAAAGCACAGAACACCTTTCATAGAACGATCCAAATTGATACAAATTTGAACATTTTGACGTCCCCCTCAGCAACCCGCAATTTTTCAACACAATCGTGGACACACCGTATGCTTGTAGTAGTGCAATCAAATCGAAAGCTAACTGTGTAGCTGTTTATCTGTTCGTCTTTCTTTAATATGTGACCAAAGCTTGGTAAACTTAGTATGACATTCTACATTATTATCATTTACCACAGCGACAACATTTACCCCGCTTTATTTTAACGTAACACTGGAGCTATCACTAGAACAAGAAAATATAACAATCAATATGTCTGCTTACATGTAGTGCAAGATGAGTACCGTGTGACGTCACAACACGCACACCGACGTGACGTCACTGGCCACGCCCATCCCCGCCCGCTGTCGGCGCCGGAGACCCCCTAGACAACAAACTACAAACTAAAATGCACACTATGCGTGTAATCATAGAGTCGATATTGCAAATGCAGGGCACAGTTTTACTTACAGTATTTCGTGGCAGATCCTTATCGATGTTAGCTTCGTGATAGAATAGGTACTTGTATTCCATATTACATTTCAAATAGGCCAGGCCAGGTTATAATGTGTCCTATAAAACATGGTTGATTCGTGATTCAAACGATACGCAGCAGATGTATTAAGCTTTATATCGCAAATATTTTAAGGATTTTGTATGAGGTATTTTATATCGAAATAGCCTATAGACGTGTATAGGGTCAATAGATGAAGAGGATATTATTGAGTATGTGTCTTTAATTAACCTTGTTTTAATAAAAAATATAGTATACTTCGTGCGCGTAAAGGTAAATCCTGCGAGAACCGTACATTTTACCATGATAAAAAGCAGCCCATGTCCATTCCCGTATCTACTCTATGTCTGTGCCAAATTTCATTAAAATCGGAACAGTAGTTTCGGAGACTGTTCAATGCAAACAAACAAATAAATCTTTCCTCTTTATAATATTATAGTATAGAATAGAAAAAGTAAATTGTTATAACCATACCAAAGTTATACAGAAAGAATCAAATTGACATTATTTTAGCTACCTGTTATTATTTACATAGCCAATGTCACTTCTGTGTTCTCACTAATTATACTGAAATACATATAGAATCTGTCCTAGTACGACCACATTTAGATATTTTATGGGACATAGGAGGAAACAAAAAATGATTTTCCTACTAATATTATAAACGCAAAGGTTTGTAGGTAATGTTCGTTACTCTTACACGCAATAAGCGCTAAACGGATCTTGGTGAAACTTAGGAGGAAGTTGATATTTTGGATAAAAATGTACGGTTTCCTAATTGCGCGTACGCAGTCGCAGGCAACATCTAGTATTCAACATTCAAATTAAAAATAGCGAAAATAACCAGTTTCCTTTCGTTGGATCCTCTCTCTTTCAATGTTAAGACGTTATAAGAATTTCAGATTTAGAAATAAATTACTCTAAGCTGTTGTCCTGTATCAGTTCCAAAGAAAATTGTGACAAATAAAGGGTGTCCCAAAATTAACGCAACATTTGAATTCAATAGAAAATTCAAGAGAAAACACAGTTTTTAGTCTTTTGATTGTAAGTTTTTTATTGAATCATAAAGTACATAGGGTTATGTGTGGAATATATAATACATCGGGCACATGGCTTCCATGTCCTTGCATACACATACGAACTCGTTTTTTAGGGTTGCCAACACTTTACTGCATAAATGGCGCCAAATCAAATCTTGTGTAAATTTTCAGGACAACTTTTATAAGGAAAGGCTTTGTAATATTTTAAGATGTATTTAGCATTTTAGCACCTACCTATCCTTAACGTATCCTACTAATATTATAAATTGAAAGTTTGTGAGGATGGACACATGGATGGATGATGTTTGTGATTCTTTCACGCAAAAACTGCTGAACGGATTTTGATGAAATTTGGTATGGTAGTAGTTTAGATTCTGGATTAAGCGTAGGCTATTGTTTATTTCACAAAAGTACACTATTTCCCTGGGATACTATAGTATATACATTAAACCAATATTTCGACGAACTGATATTCTGCTCCTTCTTTTGGAAATAAGAAATAAAAAGTTTTAGGTAGGTAACTTCTAGGATGTTATGTTAGGCAAAAAAAACTTTTATTTTGCCTAACAACACATCCTAGAAGTTAAAACAACATGCGTATCAGACAGTCTACGAAGGCCACGGCAAAAAAAAAACACAGCCTGGCGAGAATTGTGTGAAAAACTATGATAAATAAACTTTTATTTTGTCTAACAAGACATCCTAGATGTTAAAACGACATGCGTTCCATACAGTCTACGGGGTCACGCCAAAAAAACCACAGCCCGGCGAGAATGGTGTGAAACTCTTCCTATTATGCGATCGTCCCCCGCTGTTCCTTGACCCCTTTGTCCCTCCACGTCCCTCGCTGACACAAACATAATTTATTTCCGATCCGCCTTTGTTACCCAGTTGGTTTTTTGATCGTCAATCATACAAGAGCCGCGAAAACAAACACTTTACACTTGGAATACTTTTAGCATAATTTTACGTGGGATACCCACGCTTCGGCACGGGTTGGCCGGCTCGACCCGCAGAAGACCGGCGTGAAATAACGCTGTGTTTGTGTGAGTAAGGTTACCGGGGAATTTTTCGGACTGCGAACGCCATTCTAACTCCTTTGGTGTTGCCGTTTTCCAGGTGTTTATTTTCCAGTGGATTTCATAAAAAATGTTTTCTTTTTACGAAATCTCTTGACTATTTTCCAAGAGAATTGCTTCCACTTTGAATATAAAACGATCTGAAGGAGCTACCAATTTCCGAGATTGTCTACTGTTATGGAAATGCGAGGAGGTAACTGCGTCTCGTTTGTATGCCATTGTGTACAAAAATGTTTCTCATATTTTTATTTGCGAGGAAAATGTTTTTTGAAACATTAAGAAATCTGAAGGAATATAAAAGTATCAAACTTTTGATACGTATAGATATACGACATACGATAGATATATATACGATATGTACTCGTAGTTCATGTTGTTGTTTTTAAATATTAATATTTTAAGTAGGTATATAATGTTCTTATGTCCTTTTAATGGAACTTTAGATCGCTACAATAGCTGTTGTATCTAATTTAGACAGTATCATTTTCTATGACCAATCTCATAAACAAAAGGTTGGCTGGTAGATATTGCTTACTAGCAATAAATTCGACTTTTGTACATCATTTTATGTGAAATTTTTGTAATTTTTGATTATGTTTGTAGTTTCAGTGTGCAATAAAGTGTTATTGTATTGTATTTAACAACCTACCATCTGCTTCTAATAGGTAAATATAAAATAGGTACTCGTACCTATCATTTTAAATATACCATCCGTGTCGAATTCTGGCACAAGAAGATTTTCAAATTGTTTAATATTGTTTGCACATCAATTTAACTATATAAAACTCCGGTTTTGAGCCACACACATCCACATCCACAGGAAAAAAAACCCAAAGTCTGATATCCAAAACGAAAATAACCTTATCGAAAGCGGTAGGATAAAATATAACTCCAAATACATTGTCACGTATTGATATAACTTATAATATCAAAAGTAATATAGGGAAAGCTGTTGAAATTAAAGTTGAATTCCTTCATAAGTTATAACTGGTCGGGCTCGCACCCACAATCCTTAATCTCCAAAAGACATTTATCATGTTCAGACGATAAAAATGCCATTGAGATCGGGCACACTGCGCACACACAATGAGATACAAGCTCTCCTTACCTGATACGAGGCCGAAAGTCAATTATATTCAAATATAAATCGGATTTGCGAACGTAAGCTTGTGACAATGGGATAGACAGGCGCCGTGGCAGTCATAGCGCGGGGACAAAGGCCGTTTGCCACACAACTGCGGGTGTCCCTCACGCCCAAACCTGCCATTTGCCGAATTCCCCGATTTGCCAAACTCCTCGATGCCCATTTCGCCGACAGCTGAAAATTATCGCGAATAAAACTACTTTTGCGGACATTATCGTGGTTCAGTGGCGTGCACAGGATTATGATACTGGGTATGCGGCGAAGTGCTCGGTCACAAAAACTTTTTTGTTTATAGATTTTTAGCATAGCTACAGCCAAGCGACGAATCTCTAAGTCGAAACCATGCCAACAGAGCAAGTTTTAGATGTACATCTTCTACGGCAACGCAGACAAAACAGCGATCGATCGTCGCGGCGGAAGAAATTCTAATAAGTAAAATAATAAGCATATTTTAAAATATTATAACTACTCACCAGTCAGTCAGCTTCAATTTTCACATATTCAAGGTTCCGGTTACTTGAGATTACTATATCCCGATGTAAATAAACGCAAGATTTCGGCCACCTCAAATATCTTATCCAAGTGAGTGCGGCCGCGGAATAGAAATTATTTGAATCTGAATATCCCGAATCAGTCCACACTGTACTAGAATTACTAAATAATATGCAAGGAAAACAATATAATTTAATCGTGTGCACACAACCACACAGCCAGATATACGTTTCATAACTTTTAACATGAAATTTTCGAGTTACATTATTTTTTTGCTGGTTTAATTGTTGTAACTCGGGTACACACCTACCTTTAGACAGAATTTGGATCTTTTTACTGAATGACAATTGTGCGAACTTGTTATTTATAATTTTTAATAAACACGCATTATCAACGCAAACCTCACAATCAAATAACATTTTAAAAAATCAACAAACGCACTAGTAAAAGCAAATCACTACAATTATTATAGAAACTCAGTAAGAAACTGTTAAATGTACACACATTCAAATGTTAAAATGAAAAATCTTTTAAGAAAACTATAAATAAACAGGAGAGATTAAATTTTAAACAATGCTTATCACATGAAATATACAATATGGTCCCCGCGAAACACAAAACGTTTCTTCTATTTAAACAAATAAAACCTTACTAAACAAAAATGCATAATGTGCATACGTGAATTATTAGATTCGCGTCTATTATTTTTACTCGGATTATCAACGAATAATTTCCGACAAGCCAGTTCGGCGGTTTTCAGAAGCGATCGGATAGCCGAACCGAAGCCGAGAGCCATCGCCTGCCGCTGGAGTTACCGCTATATAATCATGTCGATATTCATGGGTGTGTGCGTTTGCGAAGTATGAAAATTACGCATACATGCGATGATTTGTCCTGCAGAACGCAACGGCATGAGATGAGTTGCTATTTATAAAATATTAGGCGTTTTTAAGTTATTATATTTTTTAAATTAATTTATTTACTATAAATTAAAGTCATCTAAAACGTACGAACGTTTAATTAAAATATCTGTGAATGACAAGTAAAGCACTGCATTTCTGCCTACAAGGAGCGCACGCCCCTGTCGTGGTTTATGTTTTATTTTATCTACAACTAGCGACCTGCCCCGGCCTCGGAGGGGTATAATGTACTGTATGTACATAATTATTATTATAAACCTTCCTCTTGAATCGCTGTATAATATATTGCTCAAAACTGCATGATGGAGGCGTTAACGACAAGTTGTATGACAGATTACCGAGTATGGAGAGCAAAGATATTAGAAATGTTTTGAGCGATAAATCCAGACAGCGACCAAAAAAACCGTATTGCCGCGCAACAAAATTCATAAGAGCAGAAAAATGATCCTACACACGACCTATTTTTGTAAATTTTGGGTTTAGAGGTTCTGGATTTGTTCTGGAAATGTTTTTTCTATACTAAAAATCATATTTTTTATTATATTTTTAGATAAAGAAGTACTCTCTTTGTTAGTTTTGCAGGATTTGAATCCTTGAAATCTATTGAGTAGTTTAAAAGATCTAGGCGAACAGATAGCGGAAGCCTCTTGATTTTATATAAGTACTTACTATGTAAAGAAAAAGCCGAAATTGGGATAAGCTAAAACGGAAATAGAACGACACAATATGTAGGCTCATATGACAAAATCCGTAATAATAGTTTTATTTGCAATGATAGGAATATTAATAGATGAAAATTAGTAAATCATCTGCAAACTTTAAATATTAGTAAAGATCTGCAAATCTTTAATAAATAATAGAGTTTCGATAACACATGTTTGTCGCTTATAAATAAACATAAAGATTAATGAATAAATTATAATATTTACATATTAATTGCTACGAATGCGTCGGTTATTCATTTTATATAATAATTATTACGAAATCGTATTTTTGGTACGACGAAAGAGGGATATTTTTGTGTTTGGCACATCAATCAAAGTTTCGAATCGCTAAGCTATATAATATTGAAATTGAATAACAGAATAAAATATAGAATCGTAAGTAGCTATAAATGAAGAGTTGCTGATAATAATGATGATGAGTTGTATCCAATTTAAAAGCTACTTGCTTGTGAATTCGCTAGGACGTATTTTCAGGTCATAAAATGCTGTGATTTATAGTATTCATCTGCATTCAAATATCAAATCAAATCAAATGGTCTTATATTCTGTGAGAGCTGCTGATACATTCTGCCACTACAGTAGCGTGCAATGGATTAAAAATAATAATTGTTTTATTAATTAAATACGTTACGTACGTTAAATAAATTACATTTAGATAAAGTTAAAGATTCGTATAAATAGTCAATTTGTTTAGTATATAAAAATAAAATTCATTATAAAATTATTACAATGTCAAAGGATAAATTAGCAAATAATACAAAATAAACACAATAAAAGAAATTACATAAAAAGTATGATTTTAAAAACAAATATATTATATATTATATTCAAATATGTATATATATATAATATATAGTTACATAATATATATCAATTACTTAAATAGAGATGCTATTCACAATTCTATTCCATCTCTACCTTCAGGTACTAAAACTAATCTGTATATTAGCTATATAAATATATCTACATAGAAGATAAATAAATTATTAATCTCGACAACCGAATTGAAGTATATCAAATAGTATTTAACACACTATTAAGATCGATTTGAACACAACTCAAGTCACGCCCGCCAAATCGGCTGACAATAAAGCGGCCCATTCACGGCACGACCGTTGCGGACCGTCAACCGACATTAGATATCAATAACACCACAAAAAGGGAAGCCACCATAAATCATTTTCGGTTTCACATCTGTGACGTGTTAAACTATTTGTAAAAACGCACAGATTTCAAAGGTGATAGATAGCTCGAGTAAAAAAGTATTAATGGTGTAGATCATTTGACTACGCTTTTATGTTTCTATTTGAGATTTTTATCGACATCTGCTGGGGATTGAAGTTGTAGTCTCAAGCCTAATAATTTAATAATGTAGCTAAAGCTCAAAATATTTTTTGTTTTACAGCGGTCTTTGTAGAGTATCATGCATCTATAAAATTAGGTACACTTTACTATTAGGTTACATTAGGTTAGGTCATATTATATCATGCAATTACAGACAACTTAACATGTCGATAAATTTATTTTGATAAAAATTGTATAAAAGTAGAATATTCACAATTTATATTATAAGTTAAACGAATTAGGTCACCATAAATCTCGTATCAAGCTCAGTTTGACGTTAAAAGGCTTGCATTTGCATAATTTAGGCCAACGTGTAAATGACGCGTTAAATACTCACAACGTCATTATGTGCGACCGCGTCAGAAAAAATTACACAAAAAGCGGATCATGTCAGCTGGTGACACAAAAGCCGGCGCCATACTACCACTCAGTGGGACCCTTAAGAAATTTGTTACGAAGACATTGACAACTATTGTACCGGGACTCGGGAGTACGGTGGCTACAATGTAACATTTATTGCTGAATTTGTTTTGGGGTGATACACCGTGGATGTTCCTTTGTTTGTTATGATGTGTATTGTATGGGCCGGGTGCGTGTAAGTCAGAATTGAGTGGAAATTTATCAAGTCGAGGGCTTATTGTGTACCGTTATAAACCGTTTTAGTGGTTTTTAAGATTTTATAACGCCAGAGTTTATATGGATTTAGGTTGTGTTAAAATGTTTATTTCGGATGAATACATTACCTACGTTCAATTAAAAATTATATTGACGAACGTGTCATCCGCCCACGTGCACACGACAAATGGATGCTGCCTATAGGTATGTATATACTATATATTAATATATATATATTAACATAGCGGCACGAAAATTCGGAGGTAATATTACAGTGTAGTGTAACTTTCTGTATTTGTTATATCAGAATAAAATTTTGTCCTTTCGACGCAAAAGCGTATATTCCATATTTTCATATGCCCGCTTTCTTATGAACTCTAGATAAACTAAGTTTAACTGGCACAGATCCATGGACGTAAAAGCTAATATTCCACATTTTCACAGGAACTCTAGATAAACGATGATAAAAGTTTAACTGGCGCAGATCCATCTACAGGTTTCTTTGATGAATCTTTTTTCAAATTCATTGATAAAGTTATTTTAATTTGTTTTGCATTTAAATTCGGGAATGTAACTAGTTTTATAAAAAACTTTTGCTACTTTGCGTGTGAAATGGAGCTTTAAACTATTTTAACTAAGAAAATAGTCATTTTCTGTAAAGTTTTTTAAATCCTTTCTGTATCAGCGCCATCTACTGATAAGCAGAAATGTCTATTACAAGTTATGGAATCGATACGATCGAACGGACCTTATTGTTAAACTTAGTTTATATATTATCACTTTTTTGTTCACAAACCTAATAAAAGTAATAAAGAGATAAACTACAGATAAATTCACCTCAGAAACCGGGCATTAGAAAACAAGTCTATAAAATATATTATCACAACCCTACTACTATTATAAATGTGAAAGTGAGGACGAATGGGTGTTTGTTACTCTTACACACAAAAACTACTGAACGGATTTCGATGAAATTTGGTATGGTAGTAGTTTAGTATCTGGATTAAAACATAAGCTACTTTTTATCCCAAAAAGTACAGTATTCCCGTGGGATACCAGATACTATAGCCGCAGGAGAAAGCTAGTTTCATAATATTTTAGCTAACCTAGTGACCTAGGTCTAAACAAACTTTACGTTGACAAATAACAAGTTCACGTTCATATTTACTTTCCTTATTTGATGTTTCCTTTCCGTAAGCATTAATAAGCTTAAGTTTAAAAATAGATGTATAATACCATGCATCTATTACTAAACCTATTCATAAAAGTAATCAAAACAAATTTAGATCCATTATATGAGACAGGTTCGTATGATGAATATTTTGCGAGGAAATTTGTGTAATTTTGCTACGACGGATATAATAAGCAGGTGCCAACTTGTAAGAGAAATCAACAAAAAACATAATTTACAAGAGTAAATTAATGTAAAGTCACATATTAAGTCATTTTAATAGTGTAATATTAAAAAGAAATTAATATTTCATATAATAATTAACATAAAGTAACTAATAAAATTGAGTTGGACTTTTATGTTACTTGCTTTTATGTTAATAGTTTCCAAGTTATTTATTACTTTATCAATTTGCACAAATTGATAGGCTGTAAACAGTTACATTGTAATCTGTAACTACATTTTAATACAGGTAAGCTGCGAACAGCTTCTTTTGAAATGTTACTTGGAAATTGCAACTTAGTAAAATTGAAATAGGTAACTTTGAAAACTGTAAGATCACAATTCAAATACACCACTATTCTACATATAAACCGCACCGCAAGTTATAAATTAAGAAAAACACAATGCAAATTGTAACATTGCAAGTTGTAACGTACAGTAAGAAACGACAATTCAAATACAGCAATTGTAAGTTGTAACATTGGACATGTGCGTGGATTGCGCGGGGTGTTGCGATCGTAATCCAATATGTCACCCCTCCCCGGGATAATCAAACACTGGCCAAATTGATTTAACCAAATATTTGCGACGTGACTTAAATAAAACTTTACACGGAATAACATGCGTGGGGCGGTGTGTTTTGGTGTTCATTGATTAGAGGGGGACGTGTGCAATTCCTTAAATAGTAATAATGATTTGTAAGGGGTTATTTTATGATTGTCCCAAAGGATAAGTTTATTATGGATGCGTGGAGACTGATTTCACAGTACATCCATGTTGTCAATGTTGCTCGGCCATCGTTATTGAAAAAATTTTTAAAAAATGAAACTCACAGACGATTTATGAAAAGTCTGCGTTTTTTTTTAAATATGCATGGACGCTTTTACATCACGTCAATCTGGTCCCGTGGCAGATTCTCGAAGAACTTGTGTTACGGGTACCAGACAACGGAAATATATTTAATACTTTTTATACTATGTACGAGTGGCGAAGGCTGGTTCTCCTTCATAGGGAAGCCCTAGCCTGTATAATAGGTAGGGATTTGGATGAGGGTCTTCAAAAGGTAAGTGGCAAGTAAAGCCGTTAAGAATGGAGTTATAGGAACCCCACGCCACTGCTACTACATATATTTAAGATTTTTGTTATATAATACACATCCATGATCCAGGAACGCAGAAACATTTTTGTTCCCTGGCGGGTTTCGAACCCGCGACCCCCGGCTTGAATGCCAGCGCGCTAACCACTGAGCCACAGAGGTCGTCGAATTTTGAAATACATTAGGAGAGTGGACCTGTGTCCTTCAGAATATTTCGTAGACGCGTTTTACTTTTGACGTGATAACGTCTTATAAATCAATGAACGCCGACTGTACGCACTAACAATTGTCACGTTCCGCCTAATTGTCACGTTTAACCTGACTCTGAGCCGAGCGTGCAAGCAGGAGCGCGGAAATAGTTTTTTTTTTTTTTGTAGGTTTTGCCTTCTTTGTAGAAGATGGCCAACGCCAGGGTTACTTATAAACCACTTTCACAGGCCTGGTGCTTCATCTTCTACACATAATTCAAAACCACAGAAACTTTGTCCTGGGATGTTTCTTCAAAACAATTCCTTTCATTCGATCTAAAACCTTACTCTGCATGTAAGACGTCTTATGGTTGAGGCGACGTACTGACCTCACACCGTGGACCGTGATGTTCTTTATGGGCTGAGCCATGACTGAGCCGGCCAACAACAGCAAGTCCAATGAATGGGATTCTTGCAATCCTTCCGCATAAAACTGAGCTTGAGTTCCTCTACTCTTTCAGACGGAGCACCGCACATGCTGCGCCTGCGGTGAGCCGATTGCTGACCGTTTCTTACTCGAAGTGGGCGGGAGCGCGTGGCACACAGCCTGCTTGCGATGCTGCGTCTGCGCAGTGCAGCTGGACCGCCACCCGTCCTGCTTCCTGCGCGATAGGCAGGTCTACTGCAAACAGGATTATTCCAAGTGAGTATAATTGCAGGGAGGTCTTCTACACCAATGGCATAGGATAGGTGCGTATATAATTTTGCTCCAAATAAGATAAGGCCAAGTGCAGGTCTCCTGCGAACAGGAGTGACGAAGGAGGAGATGTGACGGAAAGGTTTGGTGTTCTCTTTACTACGGTCAATAAGTATTAACTTCCGTATCTTCATCGTACCTACGAACTAAGTGGGCTGCTTCAGTTCTCACAGTCTATCAGTTAACAGCTGTAGGAAGGTAAAAACAGTTTAAATTAAAATTTCTATAGCTAAGTTTATGTTATATATGTTTGTTTTGTTTTGCGAATTCGCTTGCTTTCTTGCTATACGGCGACTATTCTAATCCGTTGAAACGTAATATTAAAATGTTTATCGATTTTTGCGTGAAGGCCGATTGAGCACGCAGACTATCTATTGAAGAAACAATTTAAGATTTGAGCATCGTTTTCGATACGAGCAATAATTTCTTTACAATACACTGCCTGCGTTCAATTAACCTTCCACGTAAAAGTATTCATAGTTCGTACCAATTTTCCAAGTCATTCATACCATATCATGTACCATAGTGATGTATATTAATCGATAGTAATGTGCAATACTAACCGAATTGAGATACGAAATTTAAAATGTTATTTGAAGGGCTGTGTTACTGTACTCTATCATATTTTTTGTCGCTTTTAATGATACAAAGTTGAAAAACAATATGTGTAAATTTAGAGATCTGTTTTTTTTACAATATTCCCAAAATAGATAGATAGTATTATTATTAATCTATATAAACTATACAATAGGGATTATGACTACATCTAAAATATTTAGTTTCATTAATATACATTTTATATGCAGTTTAATAATTAGATATATATAAAAAGTACAAAAATGTTTAATTTATTTGCTAAATTAGTAAACAAAACCTACATCATTATTTTATAGGTACTTACATCATATACAATACCATTCATTATGGTAAGTATGAACTTAAACGCACAAATATCGGAGATATTTACAAACATATTCCTGCGGCTGTATACTTCATACACTTTAACCTAGACGTGACGTGATTTAACGTATTGAATTTTGATATACTGTTTCTTCTGAGAAGTTACTCATATTTAACAGTACTATTCATTTATGCAAAAAAAAATTAGTCATCTAGCCTATTTATGGCGTTCTTATTATTATCTCTTTCATTTAAAAATATATGGTCATTGGTCATCGAAACAAAGTTAATTTATTTTTTCAAGTTATAGAATCGGAACTGATTTTTCGATTATATAGAATAAATTATTCTTTGACTTTATGCCGTGTTCGACAAATTTTACTAAAAATTATTATGCTCATCCCTATAAAATTGATAATTTTCAATATGCTTTGATCATATTTTGTTTTATAGATATCGATATACCGTCAGCCCATTCCTATACAATCGATATGCTTTGATGTAGTGTCGGTGGTCGATGGGTTTGTTTTGTGGTATGCGGCCGGTGTGCAGACCTATGACCCTTGCTGTGTGGCCAAGATGATGCTAACATTTCAGGCATTCCATCTCATTTTGAATTGAATACTCATGAAAAGAACAGATAACTGTTAGGACGAGGTCACAACACTGAAAAAATCGACGTGGCATTCCAAATTACAATACAATTTTAAGAATTCTACGACGTCGTTTGTGCGATGCGTCGTTGCAACACAGTGTTGTGGCCTCGCCCTTTGAGGCTTTTTTGACACACAACTGAAACTACTAAAAGAGTTTAGCAAATTGAATTATAATAATAGTAACCTAACCAAGAGCATATCAGAACATGTCTAAGGGTGAGTTCCGTAGCTATCAAAGCACAATAGATATTTTTTTTTCAAATTACATACTTCATAAGATTTTGGCCGAATTCGTTCAAAATAATTTTCCTAAATAGTATTTATATGACCTATCAATATGGAATGTTACATTTACGTAGTATTCATATAAATATATTCAGTCACAAAATTAATGTATAAACAAGTTTTACAATTTTTTATTGGTATTGCCAAAGAATATTACTTATATTATATTCTTACTAACGTAATAGTGCTTGACTATTACTGCATGAAATAATATTGTATATAAATATGAAACATATTGAAAGCTCATGAAAACAATAGCAAAAGCAGTTTTACGTTTAATAATAATAAAAGTTAAACCATAAACTATAACGAAGGATCACCGCTACAGAAATTATATTTACAAACGGCTTATAAAACTAAAGCCATAGAACCATAGAAACGAATCGAAATTAGAATGTTCTATAATGGCCCAAGGGTTATTACTGTCGATGAGTTATAGACGCGCTGCTTATTCCAACTAATTGATTCATTAATCCGTACAATTAAAGTCCATAATTAACTAAAAATAGAGTTCCTTCCATCACCGCCCCCATAAACAAGGCTCATTTCAAAATAGATTAACAGGTGCGTGAGAATTACAAAAAAATGTGCCCGATGTCCAGACATTTATTGAAAATCCCGACTCGAGTGTGGCAACAAAGCGATGAAGGGAATGTTGCCAGCGTAAAAAACACCCGCCGCCCGATGACTTGCAATGCTGGCATTTTCATTTGTCATTTATTTTGATTGTGATAAGTCGACGCGAGATATGTTTCAATCGGGGTGACACGACCACCTGGCCTCCAGAAAATGCTAGAGGATATCAACTACTGGTATTTAGACGTTACATACCTGATGAGTGATAGGTATAACTGCATGTACCAATCTAATAGCAACGTCCAATAATTTTATTCGATTCTTTTTGAGGAAAGGGGTCAAGCCTTTGTCAAGCTCAGTCTAACCAAACCAAAACGTCGTTAAACCTACGCAGGAGTTGTTTACGTCGCGTCCATACCAGACCAATTGTGAGATTAGTGGTTAGCAGAGCCGTAAAATAATAATCCAACTTTTGATTTGAACTGCATAATATATTCAGATATTTAAAAAAATATCTTTAAAAGTATTTCGAATACAATAGAATATTTATAATAAAGAAAGAAAAAAAAGAAAAGAAAATTTATTTCGCGCGTCGTGTATCGTCTTGTTTCAGTGTGCACTGGCCCATATGTGCCTCATATCAGCTACGATATCGCGTAATGAAAACGTTTAGAAAGGTCGACGTGTAAGTGAAAGACACCGCTGATGTTCTCTCACGACGGCGATAGTCACTCACCAAGCGATATTATTAATTTTCCTCCTACACAAAAAAAAAAACACAATAGTTTATCTGAATATATCTAGAGAGCTAACAAAAAATATAAGGATCGTGATTCACAGGTTCAATTACAATAGGTCACGGTGTTCGGCGGTTCTCGGATACACCCTTGACATTAGTGATGATGCCACACGCGTTACTACATAATCACGTATTGAAACGGCTAACACGTCAAACCATTGTACCCACTTGGGCCGATCAAACGTCCAGTGATACGACTCGAAACAATTTCACTTATTCTATCTTGGTGTTAACGTTCACCATTGATTTGACTAAATGTTGCCCGGAACTCCGTATGCGCTAAAGGAAATCATGAGGGAACCGTTCATTTTGCTGCAATGAAAAGTATGTAGCATAATATGTCCTTCCCGTGGTTTATTGTATATCTGTGCCAAATTTCATCAAAATCGGCCCAGTAGTTTCAGAGCCTATTCAATGCAAACAAACAAACTTTTCCTCTTTATATTATATTAGTATAAACTAACGCGCTCTTAACGGGCGCCACCCGCGTGAATACAGTAACGCACGGGAAAATTGTACTTTTCGGGATAAAATATAGCCTATGTATATGTTTTATTCCAGAGCCTACTACAACCATACCTAATTTTATCAAAATCTGTTCAGTACATGAAACAGTCATAAACGTCCACCCATCCATCCTCACAAACCTTCACGTTTATAATACTTAGTAGTGGGACAAGCAGACGTCTCGTATAATGGTATGACTGCATGGACACGTGCAATACAGAGTTTTATAAATGTACCTAATTCTAATTCTTTAAAGAAACTTGAGTATTGGGTAACCAGTGTAACCACCATATCATATATGTTATAAAATTCAAAACAATGTTTTACACCGGTTTTCTCTAAGGGCTATCTTTGCCTTTGTTTCATTTATTAGTTCTCGTCTTGTCGCTAAGCAAACAATGTTTTAATATTGTCGAAAGTGCACAAGTATTAACATTTGCTTTATAACTTACCAAATAAATAATTAAGAATTACACTTAAAATAATCACTGTTCGACGAACCCAGTTTTATGGCGTAAAAGTGTTGCCAACGTTGCAAAACAACGTGAGAAGTTGCCAGCTGGCGACCAACCGGATATTTAGTTAGTAGATGCGAGGACAGACAACGCTGCCGCGCTGTGGATAAAGTTCCGAGCTAAATTTCATCATGTTGGGAAAAGGTCGCGCGTCATGTGTTGCCTAGAGGATACAAGGCTTGAAGCCCATAGACGTTTAAATTATAGACGAGGCTTGTTGAGGCAAAACCTATCTCCACATAAATGGCCCCACTTTTGGAGTTTTTGGGGCCATTTTGATTGAGGTATTGTGAAAACCAAAACAGCGTAAATTTTTCCTGTATAAAATTTGTTCTGTCAAATTTACGTCAGAGTCGATGATACGAATGGCGTACATTTTGCTAGATATATTAGTTTACTCTCGTATTAGGTCTTTACCTGTGAAATTGCCGTTTTGTATGAAAAAATTTAAACGAATTTCTTTTATGTATTTTTTTATTTGTATTAATCGAAGTGCCCATGCAATCAATGAATCTTTGCCAACGCAGTGGCAGTTTATTGATGCCCTTCTTAAAGAAATCAGCTGGACGGGAGGCAACAAATTCTTCAAAGGCATTTTGTACTGCCTCTCGCGTATTGAATTTTTTTCCCGCCAAGAAGTTATCCAAATTCTGGAAAAAGTAGTAGTCTGTAGGTGCAAAGTCTGGTAAGTAGGGCGGATGACGGAGAGCTTCCAACCCCAGTTCTTGCAACTTAGAGACCGTCTGCTGTGCAGTATGAGGTCGCGCGTTGTCGTGCAGGAGCAGCGGAGACGAGCGATTGACCAATGCTGGTTGGAGATGTACCAACTTCTCCATCATTATGTTCAGTTCTTCACAGTACACATCTGTAGTAATGCTCACCCCGTTTGGTAAGAAGCTGTGATGAATCACACCGGCGCTAGACCACCAAACAGTGACATCACTTTTCTAGGGGTAAGTTTTCGTTTAGGGCTTTGTTTAGGTACTGAACCAGGATCCAACCAACTTATTGAGCGCTTGCAGTTATCAAACAGAATCCATTTTTCATCGCAGGTAACAATGCGGTTCAAAATTCCTTCATTTGTGTGTCTGTTGAGCAGTGCAAGGCACGTCTCGACGCGTACTTCGCGCTGGCGATCATTGAGTTCGTGGGGCACCCATTTGTCAAGCTTTTTTACCTTGGCAATTTGACGCAAATGGACCATTATGGATATGGATATGGATATTGTTTTGACGCTAACGTCGAAAGCTGCTGCTAATTCAGCCGTAGATTGTGTATCATCAGCTTCATCAATCGCCTTTAATTCGTCATTGTCGGCCAAAGTCTTCGGACGACCGCGAGGTTCATTTTTCAGGTCGAAATTTCCAGAACGGAAGCGAGCAAACCAATAACAGGTGGTGCGTTGGTTTGTAGTGTTAGCTCCGTAAACGTCGTTGATGTTGCGTGCCGCTTGTGCCGCCGTTGCTGCCACGATGGTACTCATATTCCATAATTACATAATTACTCGAACTTTTAACGTATCCATGATGACGAAAAAAATTGAAATGCGATGAAAATGTAACACTAATCAATAAACAAATGACTACTTTTGGAAAAAGAATTCCATGTTTTTAAAATAAAATTAATTTGAAATTTGAATTCTTAGCCAAACAAAAATTATTTTGATTTGAAATGGCCAGTACTGCAGAACGGCAATTTCATAGGTAAAGACCTATCTTTAGTTTTGAAATATTTGTTGAAGCCAGCAAATTGAACCCGAATGCAGTGACATAAATTGGTGATATTTATACGAATATTAAAAATAATCACTGTTTGACGAGCACGGTCACACTGAAGCATTCCAATTTGCAAGTGTTGCCATAAAGGCAGGTCGAGTGGCATAAATATCGCCGTGCCTCTGGCTGTTATAATTAATATTGTTGATATACCCTGCATTGTTTATGTAGCGCGGTTTTTTATCAGTAGCCGGTTGAGGGTTTTGTTTTAGCGCAGCATATTTCAATTTCGTTTATGACGTATGGAGTTTTGGATTTGCATTTCGAATGCTCTCCGATGATTCGATTGTACTACTTACTAATAATATAAATGCGAAAGTTTGTATTTATGGATGTATGTTACTCTTTCACGCAATAACTACTGAACGGATTTTGACGGATTTTGTTATTGTATTAGTTTAAACAGACTCCGGTTGAACACGTATGCTGCTTTTTATCGCAGCAAAATGTACGGTTCTCGAGGGATTTCTTTTTGCTCGTACGGACAGACAGACGTCGCGGACAGATAAATAAAGGCTTCGATAGCAAAATAATTTGATACAATTTGTAGGTATTGTTATTGTTAAGAACGTTGATACCTCGCGCTTGAAGTCAAATTTCACGCACTCCAACGCAGCAAAGCCTTTTCGTGTACAAAGGTCTAATATAGTTAAGTTAAACGCATTGATCCTTGCATTGCTTTATTAATATTTCTATATTATCAATAATTGGCACACACATTTTTTATAATAATTATTTATAATAATTTCAAACTTAATAAATAATAGTGGCAAAACTAAACTTTTTTTATTGTTTGTTTTTTTTTATTGTCTGTGCCTGATGCGTTTTAAAAGTCACTTGACAGACAAGATTTTATTCTCACATCCATTACTCAGGAACACAGAAAACTTTTTGTTTCCTGGTGGGATTCGAACCCGCAACCTCAGGCTTGAGCACCAACGCGCTAACCACTGAGCTACAGAGGTCGTCGACATTTTTATGATATCATCTTTATGATGATAAGACATGAAATAGAAGCTCTATATAGAAACACGAACATACGTAGGTGCAGTCCGCTGTGTAACAAATTTTAACCACACTTCATAAACGAAACTAAATTAATGTGTTTGTATTTGTAATAGTCATATGACATCATAAACAACTTTATGATCATTATTTTAAAGTAATTACTATAAAAAGTGGACTTTCTTTTGGCTCGCGCTTTTCAGAACAAAAGATTTCAACGACACCACTCCAAGAGAAACTATTAAAACTTTGTTTATGTTAGTAACTACAATTGATTTATATGACATACTTAACTATTTCATAATAATACAAATCGATGCTTATAGTATTTATTTATTTATTTATTTAGTAAGGTAAACCAACAGTACACACATAAACTAAATAACATAATATTAGACTCATAATTTTGACCTGATGTGTGTACCAAATGTGTGTACCCCTGTAGGCGTACACATCATAACAAGTAGAGTGACAGACTATAATATTTAAAACATGTTCAACAAAAAAATAAAGTATAATATATTATGCGAACTGAGAATAATACTTTACGATATATTTTATAGTAACTTAATCTGATACGTAACTTAATCTAACATTAATTATTATTATTTATTAGAAAGAGGTTACATATTAAAGTACCTATAGAAAATATTATAAAGGAGTGCTATGCAGGATATGCAACAAACTGTTTTTAAACTTATGTATGTTGTAAATAAATATATCTATATCATTATTATTACATTTTAAAAGTTCGTTGTATTGTCGGGCTATTCTAGTTAAAAGATGTGTGTGTGTGAAGTGGGAGATATTATTTTTGCAAGTTTGTAATAAAAATAGATAAGTTTTATTCGCTCTGCGGGCACAATATTCTATATTAAAATTAAGACAGGACAGGAGTTCAGGACAATCAATAATTGAATGTACAATTTTATAAAGATAAATGCAATCAAAGTACTTATATAGGTACGGCGCATTTCTTGGATTTGAATATCGAACGTTCGAAGTATATCCACATATCCCGAGCCGAAACACTGGGCTTATGCCGATAAAAAGCAATCTTAAGACACGTCCTTTGAATCCGTTCTATAGAGTGTATGTGAATTTTATAGTTTGGTTACCATATGACGCTACACCAGAACACTGCGGACCAGTGCGAAGAATATAATAGCGTATTTTCAATGAAAATTTTAAAAAGGAGAATTATTGTAAATCAAAGGTCTTGCTCGAAATCTCAGTGTCAAATAAAAAAGTAAACTTTTTGATAATTCAAGTGAACAAAACCATGTACGTGTGAATAGTACATAAAATATACGCGTATATCTGTTTATGTTAATGCAATAGTATATTTGGATGGAATATTCTAGAACACATGCGATGTAGCGCCCACACTACTCCACAAATGCGCCCTCCATGTTATATGTTAATGCCGCTTGTAGCCGACGATTTTAATTAATCCCCGATTATAAATAAACTCTAAATTGTTTAGAATAAATTTATATCATAACGCGATTGTTATCTATCGCAAATACTAAATAACAATATGTAATAATAATAAAATGCAAAGTTTACGTATAAATAATAATATTTATAATTATAATAATATTATGTACCTAATAATAATAAAAAAATAATGACGTGTACTCTATTCACGTCGCAGAAATCAAACTACATTCATCATTAAATGATGAACCCAAAAATATTCTCATCGTGCCTAAAGTGTATCACTTCAAAAGAGTAGTTAAATTAAAATTTGCCCACCTAGCGCCATCTGTGTATTACTTTGGACATACTTTAGAAAGCTAAGTTGTTATTTAAGAAGTATAAGTAGCGTCCAACAGATGGCGTTATATCCAAATTAGTCCTTGAAATTTCGCTCTCAACGCCGCTAAAGGATTGTTACTTCAATTATAATAACCAGACCAGCTACGCAGGAGTTATTATAGTGCCCAAGTGAGTGTATAATACGCAAGAGCAGAGTGCTCTTGCTCTTCCTTTACTCTCGTAAACCAGTGGAAATTGGGATGGATGACCGACACGACTGGTGAGAGAGAGAGAGATCAGAAACCCAATTTATTGACAGTCCAAATTAAATCTTGTATTTAACTTGGACTGTCAATTTATAATAAGGAAATGTATCGTTTTGTCATAAACTGATTTCGATTGAACAGAAACACCGTATTCTCCTAACTCATAATCACATTTCAGTAAAATCACAGTCTAACCTAAAAGTATCGATTTGACAACTGACATTGTAAGATGTTGCCAATGTTTGGTTTTATTGATAAAGTGGCGATTCTGAGTTTAATAGTAACTTCGGTTTTACTAGTTTATTTTACTATGATTATATTTACAAAGATTGCGATAAAATTATGCTGTTTTTCTGTATAGTTGGTTTCAATAATATTACTAGAACGAACTATACAGAAGAACTGCATTACTCTCTCTTATTCAATGTTAGAACGGAAGAGACAGGTCAAAAACCGTAGTACAGCGTTAAAGGTAGTTTTAGTACGTTGTAAAATGGGGACTTAATGGAAGATAGGTAGATATAGTTCCATTTTAAAGCAATCAACATTGCTTTTTAACCGACTTCAAAAAAGGAAGGTGTTATAACATTCATAACATTCGGTTATACTTCTATATATATTTGTATGTTAAATGATACTCCGCGCTCTGTGGACCGATTATCAAAATTCTTCTTTTAAATTTATCTTTGATTCTCGGTAATTGTAAATCGACTACTTCACATTTTATTTGCATCCTTTAATTTCAAATAGCAATAAAAGAATCATGCGAGCATAGACGTACTCGTATATATTACAGACGAGGCATGTTGAGACAGAAACTATCCCCACTTAAATGGCCTCACTTTTGTAGTTTTTGGAGCAATTTTGACATTTAACGTATGGTGTAATGAAGATTACTAACATTTGGGGTATGGTGAAAACCAAGATGGCGTAACTTTTTCTTGTATGAAGATTTGTTTTCTCAAATGTACGTCGTAGTCCATCTTTAATTTTGAAATCTTTGCATGCAAGTGTGAAAACTATTTATTACAAAGCGGTATGTAATTATTAATTTCAATACTCCACATTTAAACTTGTCCTACTGTGGTAAACATAAATTGTCTTAGTTCATATTAACTCAATAACAGAAAACCAATTACAGTGCGCATATAAAGCTATCACTCATCGACACTTGCTGACGTTGATGTAGTTGCTAGACACTGCATTTGTTGGCTTTAAAGTGTCTCAGCTCTCGATGTCTTCCGTGTCACATAAGGATCAGTTCACAACTAAATGGGGCGATACGTGACTCGGCGCTGTATATTTTAAGATTGCTATTCAAAATTGAATTTTATTCACTAAACAAAAATATAGTATCTCACCTACGTGTATCATATTAAGACATCAGTCGTATACTGCACATGCGCTGTGCAGCGCTGGAATTTGACATTTGAACTCTTCCAATGAAACTAGTATCTTCTTGTGTAATTAATAAAATTTTAATTGCTATCTTAAAGGTGAAGCGCCGCTTCGGGTATCGTTTCGTTTCGGTGTGAAATGACCTTTATATCTGAAATCTATCCTTACGTCTATCCTAGAACGTATGTACATTCAGATAAATCCTAACTTCCTTAATAATATTATGAACGCAAGAGTTTATATGTATGTAGATGTGTAGTTAGTGGATGTTTGTTACTCTTTCACGCAATAACTACCGAAGAGAATTAGACTCTGATTTAACAGATAGGCTTTTCTATCGCAGCAGAATGTACGGTTTACTCGGAGTTTCGATTTGCGGGTACGACGTCGTGAGTAACATCTAGTACGAGTATCTCATGAACCACATTAAAATTTTTGCGAAGAATTTAGAAAATACGAAAATCTTGCGACATAATGATACCTAATGTCCAGATGATCGACTCATAAACTACATAAGCAACATCTCGATTATTAATGAAAATATTGTTAATGTTTAATTTTTCACAGGCCATTAACAGCTTTTACACACATACATACAACATTTATTTCATTTTGCTATCCCACAATTAATTTGTTGTATCTATATTTTGTTCCACATCTAAGGCTCGGGAGCTTTGTTAAGCGTATTGTGTGGAGCTCATTCGGTACGTCGCCGGCGGCACCTCACAGCTCCGATATTAAAACAAACGCGTACGAGTGCGCCTAAAACAAATAACTTGAATCATGTCGCCGTGTTGCGGATACAGTCGGGTAAATAATTCTCTGGAGAAAAAAAAGTAAGCCCCGTCTGATGATGAAGATAGATATAGATAGATATGGAATTATGGAGTCTCGATCACGTCAAACGTTAAAAAACTAGATCAAAATCGATTAATTCGTTTAGAGGCTACAGGTTATGACACACTGACAGACACGTTTAACTTATAACACCGCTTTTTTCTACGGGGGTGAAAAATAACTAAATAAGGCCCTGCGCCTACGGGGGCGGGAAGACCAAACTGTGTCTGACACATATTGTCTCATGAAATCTCCAGACTTTGTTTTTATGAAGATAAAATATATACAAATATATAAAATTGATGTGTCTGTTTGTAATTTCAAATTAACAGCTTTGCGCTAAATGCATAATATGTAAATACCTAACTGAGTACCTACACAAATCCGGCAAGTCTCTGAAACGACTGGACCTATTTTGACCCGACTTTACTGACAGACAGCTGATGTTATAAGGAGTAACTTAGGCTACTTTTTTCTTAGGGTTTCTTTTAAAAATATAGGTTTCCGTTTCCATTAGTAAAAAAAAATGTTTTGTCGGTCTGAAATCTACTGACACAATATTGTATACGCAAGCGAGGCCATTAATATTATCTCCTTTTAAGTATTATAAGGGTCATTTTACACCGAAATGAAACAATACGCGACGCGGCGCAGCTTTTTCAAGATAGCTATTCAAAATTGAACTGTATTCATTACACACGTAGATAAACGTTTCATTGTATATCGAATGCCAAGTTGTACCGCGCTGCTCAGCTCATGTGCAGTATATGACTGATGTCATATTATGTAACGTGTACCGTCGCGGTGTGAACTGACCCTAATAGGGATTTTACTATCACGCTCGAGTTATTCGTTTGCGACATAACAATCGACAAGAAGTAGACATCTAACTTTCGTACCCACTGTTGGATCGCTCATAGAGGGCCATGCTGCAGGCGCATAACTTAGGATCGGTCACACAAAGACAAATCGATATTGCACGTGAGGTCACGCGATGCAGCGCTACATATTATAAAATTTTATAGCATCTTTAAGCATCGTCGCGTCGCGTCGTCTCTCGGATCACAGCGCACTGGTTACAGGCCAAATGTGTATTGAATTATTCAGACGACTGTACGCACTCTTAGAGGTGTTCCTTGGAGAAGGGGTACTAAAGCATTCAGCCGGTCAGGATTTACAACGGCGCCCGCGGCCGCGCCGGGTTTTGTCAACTGCCTCAGGGTTGACCAAGTCACATATATCAATAGTTAAATGGAAATAGGTTATTGGTTTGCTGATTTATGCTAATAAGATAATTTCTTATTAATATTCAGATGACTAAGTCTAAACAAAGAGCAGCAGGGCAATCGCAAGTTGTTTCATTTGAATCGTAAGCGAACCGTGAACGTTACTCGACTTTTTTAATGAATCAGTATCGCGCTAACGTTTTGACAGATAGTTGGAACGCAGCCGCCCCGCAGCCGCTTGGCTGCTTGGACAGCAAACGCTGTCAACACAAAAGGTGGATACGATGTTACTTTTTCTTGCACGTTCCTGAAACTTTTCTTGTTTTGGTGTGTTAAATTGTTGAGAATATGAGGTAAACGACTTGTAAAATAAAATTAAAGTAAAAGTTAAATTGGGTTACGATTGAAAGGATGGTGTGATATAGAAATTTGTTCAGCCGCCCCGGAATCGAACCGAAACTGCGTCATAACCGAAGCAGAGTTGAATCTGAATAAACGATAAACGATAGCGCGACTGGCCTTCTGAAATGATGCATGGACCATGGTGCGTAGTAAAATATAATATTACTAGATTTCGCCCGCGGCTCTAACCCTATATTTTTTCGGGATAAAAAGTAGCCTATGTTTTAATCCAGAGCTTAAACTACTACCATACTAAATTTTATCAAAGTCCATTCAGTAGTTTTTGCGTGAAAAAGTAACAAACATCCACCCATCCATCCATACATTCATCCTCACAAACTTTCACATTTGTAATAAGTACTAGTAGGATTAAGGAGTTAAATTAATTAAAAACTTGAGAGGTGTCAAGGGACACCCGGATGGAACGAAGTTCCTTTCGATTAATTAGTGAAGGAATTGTAGTAATTTTTTTTTTTAAGTTATAATAATATTTTTTATTATTAACAAATATAATGTAATATAAACTAAATCAGTAGGCTCAATTTTTGGAATAATTTAAAGGCAAAGTCAAAAATTTTTATTCAAAATAGGTATTTTCATACACTTTCTGAACGTCGATCTACATGATGCCTACCACCGGTTGAGATTATATTTATTATAGACACCGGTAATTGAGAGAGATAGAAGGAGAGACACAGAAAAACACGCGCACGCCGCACGGCTTAGACTATAGCAAAAAGTGTCGTTACAACTTTTGGTCTTAATTTTTTCCGTCTAGCCCCCTTTCGCAACGCGCGATAAGGAACTTCATTCCAAAAAAAATATATTTTTACGTTTCTTGCTAGAGTGATCCGTCTTTTATACATACCATTTAGATTAATCGTCTCAAAAAACCTAGAAGAACGAACACGAAAAAGTTGCATTTAATCACTGGTTGCGTACGGCGTACCTATTGAATAGCTAGTATACGGGACCACCCTTTTGGCGTGTTCATAGCTTCGCGTCACTTATCTCCTCTGTCCGACATCTTCATTACCGCTAGTGTTAAACCTTGTTAATCTGTCACTTAGTTAATTACTATGCGAGGATTTAATTGATTCAGGCGGCAAAATGTTAATAAGGCACGATAACGGGAGCTTGGAAATGGCCGAATGCAAATACAAGTGAAACATTGCCGGGGATAACGTTAATGTATAGGATCAATTAATATTTTACGTGCACACGATTTTGAATCTTATAAACTAAGATATCGATGTAAACGATAGCTAGATTCACGTGGAATTAGGAACTGATTTTATAAGAGTACATAATAAAGCTACATTAGTGCATTGATTTGTAATGTAAGGTAATAATAAACTTAACATTCGTATCGTTAACTGTATCTATTGAATTTAAGTACCCCTGGAACCTACTTAAAAACAGCACCAGTTATTCCCAGGGTTATTTACTTATTTGTCTGAACAATGAGGGTGGGTATAGGTGCTTCCGGGTAACGTAGATGTCTATTGTAGTTAGATTTTTCCATTTTAGCGATTATTGAGTTGTAATTCCATGCAGCGTATATTATCAATTTACGTGTGCATGCATTAAGTTTCATTTGCGAATTCCGCCGAATTTGGCTACTGTTTTATTTTATTTTATATAACACCGGTAGCAAAACGCCATATCTGCTCTGATAAGATAATGATTCATCTCAAATGACCCGGCAAAGTGGTTCGGTGTGCAAAACTAAAACAAAAAAAATCCGAAGAGATAATATGATTGCGTGTTAATGGTCTCTTGCACGCGTTCGCTTAATTAAATATTAAAATATAAAGGCACTCGTAATCGGCGCTGATAACACCGAAATATTATAATATATACTTATATTAAATATTATATACTTATATTTATTCATACGTATGGCTCAAGTTAAACTTGTAAATATTTCGCCTTTATCGCGGCTTATTAATTTGTTATAAACAAATTACAAAGTTATGGGTGAAACGGCTGAGATGGCAGGTGTAGAAATCTGCTAATTATACTTTAATGATCAGTTCACACTGCGACGATAAGCGACGCGACGCGACGCTGCATTTTTAAGATATCTATTAAAAATTTAACTTTATACACTACACAAAAAGATGTATGGCGATATGACATCAGTCACACGCTCTGTATGCGCTGTGCAGCGCGATGCAATTTGACATTCGAACTCTTACAATGAAACGTTACATTCTTGTATAATTAATTAATAAAGTAAAATTTTGTATACCTAGCTATCATAAAAAAGCGGTGCAACGTCTCGTATCGTTTCGTTTCGATGTGAATAGACGCTTACGTGTATTTCACTTCCCTTTATGATTTTTAGCGGCCAACGATGTATTAAAATTATTTGTAAGCAGTACAAAAATGTGTCGCATAATATTCCTTTGGGCTTGTCAGTTTCACAACTTTTTTAGGCCTAGCTCGACTACAAATGGTTTCATACATGATCTAAAATTCCTACACATGATTAATAATAGGTAGCAGCTTGGTTCAATTAAATTGACTTTATTCTTCACGTTTTTTTAAAAGCTTAGCCCGCACTGCGAATTGCGTATACTTTATGTAAATAAGTACCTATATTAATTCAATTATTTACATATTCTTTTGTATAGCATTAAAAAGAATTACATTACATAAATCCTACATATTCAGCATTTTAAGTTCATAAACGCTCGTAAATTTCCTTCGCACCACCAAATATTGTTATAGTAAAACATTAATTACTATACCGAGCAATACAATAGAGGGCATTTATTTTAATTCTACCATTTAGTATATCTATGGGTTTAAGGAAAATGAATTATATGAAACGCCTAATTCGATTATGCCTATAATAAAATTTAATTACTCTCTCACTCTTTTTCGTACAATGTTTTATTGTTTAATTTAGTGTTGAATTTAACCATCTGCTGGGACATTTCTTATGTCTCTATTGTAGTCGGAAGTTTATTTCCATACTTTATGCTTCTTTATATAAATTCACATATTATGTATATTATTCTAAAAATTGTATACTTACCCATTATTTAGTTGTAAAATTATTAAAATTTATTGAAATCTTATGTGTTTACCTGAATGTAGGGCTACAAACGTATATTTTCTGGCTGCCGCAAGCAGGCTGGGTGCTGCGCGCCTAGGCTTATCATAGAGACAGTATTTGTTATTCGTGTGCTTATGTCTTGTGCGCAGGAGTTTCGGTGCGAAGTGTTCCAAGTGCTGCCGTGGTATTTCGTCGTCGGACTGGGTGAGAAAGGCTCGCGAACAAGTCTACCACCTGGCCTGCTTCGCCTGTGATGCGTGTGGCCGACAGCTGTCGACGGGTGAACAGTTCGCTTTACACGAGGATAGGGTGCTTTGCAAACCGCACTACCTAGAAACTCTGGATGGAGGATCTATCTCATCTGATGGTGAATAGCTTTTTTTTCAATTAATATGTAATAATCAAGAAGCGATGAAGCTTTGGTCTAAGATTATCAATGAGGATTTTAAAATTCGTGTCATTTGACAGCTTTTTGACGCGACAAGAACCGTCGGGCTACCAAGCGCCACCTGGTGGCAGAAAATAATCGAAAATTCTTTTTGACCGTTTTTTATACCACTTACGCCACCATATGACACTTTGTGTGCGTTGGGTCTGCCCCCTAGTGGCAGAAAAAATATCAAAAACCCTCATTGAATCAGTAAAACAGTAGTGAAGCTTAACAAAATTGCGTAATCTTATATTAACGTCTTAAAGTTAATCGTTGATTAGATATGTTGTCGCTCTAGATATTCATAGTAATGAAAGAGAATGCATAATATTATTTAGACAATCTTTTAGAACTACATTAATCCTACAATTCGGATGTTGACTAGGTGTTGTTAAGTCACAACAATAATACTACCTACTATTATAAATGTGAAAGTTTGTGATGATGTTTGTTACTCTATCATGCTAAACGTACTAAACTGATTTTGATTGTATGGTAGTAGTTTAAGCTCTGGATTAACACATTAGCTATTTATTATTACCATTTTATCCCGAAAAAGAAGAGTGTTCCAGTGGGATACTGTATTTAAGGAGGGCGAAAGCTAATTCCTATTTAATATTATAATTTGTATTCAAAGTTTCATCGTTTACTTCCAGACGGCTGCGACTCGGAAGGCTACCACAAGAGCAAGGCAAAGCGAGTGCGGACGACCTTCACAGAGGAGCAGCTACAGGTCCTGCAAGCGAACTTCCAGCTAGACTCGAACCCTGACGGCCAAGACCTGGAGAGGATCGCCCAAGTCACAGGCCTCAGCAAGAGGGTCACTCAAGTATGGTTCCAGAACAGCCGGGCTCGACAGAAGAAACACCAGCATACTGGCAAAGGGAAACAAGCACAAGGTATCATGACGCTACATTTTTTGCTTAGCGATTTACATAAATTTGCAATGCGAATGAAATGCAAAGGTTTTTTTGTGTGCACTTTTAGAAATAACATTTTAGTTTCTTTGCGTTTAGGATCATCCATCTTATAGGCAAATAATTATTCTTGCGATTTCAAAAGATAAATTGCATTGTTCTAAGTACTATTAAAGTTTTTATAGTTTTAAGTTGATTGTTTTAGAAATGTAGCGATGTTTTGAATGTGTGTAGTTCTATAAAAGCTTGTGATTATTCGCAGTGATGCCTCGCGACTCGGACCCGGTGGGGTTTGGGCGGCCCATCAACCTCCACCTCACTTATTCCTTCCAGAACAAGCCCCCGTTTGGACCAATAGGTAAACAATGCCGTTTTACAGAAAAACTAATAAAGACATTGGTCGTTTTTTAAACCGCCGCTTAAAAAAGTGGCTACAACAAATAAAACTATTTTTCAACCGACCTCCACACAGGAGGAGGTTCTCAATTTGTGTGTATGTTTATTTTTAGTTAAAGCTTGTACAATTTTCATTCAACATTTTCATTCACATAATTATTGTAATTCACATCCATGGGAAAGTGTACATAATCTATAAATTGTTAATCATATTTGATATAAACGAGTCAAAATATCACAGCATTTACCTCACCTCCTGCTGAAATACGACCTATGCCGTTGCAATCCAGGTGTACGTGACATAGCGCTGCATTTTTTGGCTGGGACTATATGATCCGGATTCTGTAAGGTCAGAGAAAATTCGGAGCACTGAAAATAGAACACTGTGCTAATACAATATAGTTGACATTCGAAGTGTCGAATATCATTCATATGAAATTGACATTTGACTCGACACTTGTATGTTAGATTTTCAGCTCTATTGTATTAGTGCAGAGTTCTATTTTCAATTTTCTGAGTTTTCACGAGCCCGCCGGATTCCAGATCATATTATAGTCCCAGCCTTAAGATAGACATTCAAAATTGAACTTTATTCATTGCACAAGAACACACACATTTCATTGTAATAGTTCGAATGTCAGGTTGAACCGCGCTGCACAGCGCATGTTCAATGGATGACTGATCTCATATGCATCTTAGATTGGATCTGGATCTGAACAAAATTATATTACTCGTAGTTAATTAGGTCGAGCCTGTATAACTATGAGCTTTCAAAAATTTACTAAGAGTGAAGTCCGTTATTTTTGGATGATTAATATTTTCATCAATTAATTTGTAACAAAAACCAAACAGTGTTATTTCCTAACCTTAGTTAAAAAGTAGATTTTTTTTATTATCTAATTCTATACTCAGCAATAAATTGTGCTATGAAAAATTCATTGTGTGTACATCCACGTCTACTAGAAGTATAACTGACCAGAGTAATAACAAAATACACGACCGCATTTTTTTTCGTTGTCTGCTTGACGTGAAATGCCCTAAATATTAACTTTAAACTCCTGGTTAATCTGATTATTTTATATATATAATAGCTATACTACATCTTCCTGTTTTCAAGTCGATTTTATATATGCTCATCTATGTATGTAATACAATTTCAGATGGCACGTCTTTTACTGATTCATCGATGGACGAACTATCAGAAGACTCGTCTATCCACTGCATGCAGAGCGAAGTGTAGAGGAATACTAATGAAAAGCATTTCACACCATGTAGATATAACATTAGATATTTCTATATTCTCCTCATAGGCTGTAGTATTAAAATTAAGATTTATATGCATTTAAATCTTGTACCATACAGGGTGTTTTGTAATAGAGATCATTCAGTAAACGTTGGTTAGTTTAAAATACCTGCTTCAGTGATAAACTCAATACTCTGTTCTGAACCAACCAACCATCTAAACGCAAACTAACAGATTAAATGCGACCAAATTAATGTGACATTATATTACTTAATTCCACGGCAAATACTCGTAAAATGTCGGTTGCATTATAGTGGGCTGTTGTCTATTTGTTTACGTTTGGATTAAATTAGTGTCCATAGTACAGTAGTAAAAGGTGTAGGTACACAGTTTTCCTGTATATGCTATTTGCTAAGTCATAAAATTCACTTGTATATATCAATCAATGATCGGCACTTTTATGGCACTCGTATCTCTTGGCAAAAGCAAAAAATATTAACTTTTAAGTCATCGTTTCCCAACCATTAGGTACTATGTCGCGGTCCACGAAAAAACCAAAAAGTTAAGTGGAAAGTCTTGCGACCCCGTCACTATAAAATTATAATAATATGTACATAGCGCGCTATTTTATCAGCTATAATTAGCCTTTATTGGTTCGAACGCATTTTTCGACGTTCGATACAAAAGATTAGAAAAACGAATCTTTTGTACCTATATGTAGTTTGTATTTATTATTTTTTAACAGACTGCGACCCCCTTTAAAATCAAACTCGACTCCCCGACCCCCCGGTTGAGAAACGTGTTTTAAGGTAAGACCGCACTAAGCGGTAGCGGAGCGACGCGACGCGACAAGTTCCTACTTACCTACTAATAATACTATGCAATGGAGTGCCGCGTAGTTCCGTTGCCGCGTAGTTCCGTTGCCGCGTAGTGAGTTATATCTCATACAATTTCATACAAAGAATATTTGGCCGTGTCGCATCGCGTAGTTCCATTGCCACATTGTTACGTCTAGTGCGGTCCCACCTTTAAGGTCTAACCACGTTTCGTGCCAGCGATTCATGGCAATCCAGTAATCAAGAAAAAAGTACGTGCTTTGTTAATGATTTAATCAAACGGTTCGAAATATCTTTTACCAGAAGCCAATGTACAATATCGACAAAGTTTCTGCTCTCCCGGTTTCTAAACTTTTTCCTTTGCAATAGGACGCCTCAAAATATTTAAACACAAGAAAGTGATGGCAACGCCTGCAGACCTAGTTAAACTACGTATTTATACATGAGTATGTGTGCGTGCGCACGATTCGACGGCGTTGGTAAGATTTCATCTTATGCCTGGTCGAGCGGCAGCTTGTTCGATAGTACCTCTAGTCCTACGTATATTTTTGCAAAAATCTCGTTTGGCACTCGCAGATGCACGAATAAACGCACATGCGAGTTCGACGGCGCGCGGCGTAGGCCGTTCTAACTCCTAACCCAAACAAGATTTTATCATATATTATATTAATGCGTGATGCGAAAACTTTTCGCGTCAAAAATGTTCGAACAAAAATTATGCAAACGAAATTATGAATATGAAATCTGGCACAGTTTTATGTAGAGGGAGGTGTGCAGAAGGCTAATATTTTTTTAAAATAATGCTTAAATATACACAAATCAATGCAAAATAAAGTTACACTCAGATCAATAGCTCACAATACCATGCGTTTTGTGTAATAACAGTATGCTGTATGTGCTATGTGCTGTGTTGCTTTGCCACAATTTTGAATCTTTCACATTCGTCACATTCCATAGATAACGTTCAGAATTATTATTGCGTATCTTAGAGGCAAAAGATATTATTATATATATTTACCCTGTTATCGTTGAAACTTAAAACTTAAAATTATGGTTGGATTTCCACCGCGCTACCGACCGACCGAATTTCATGAACAATAATATTGTGAATTGGCACTGACATTGGATAGCCTACCCTTTACCTGCTGGAAAATTTAGATCATAGCGTCAGTAAACTGCCGATCAAAAAAGTTACGCCATAGCTCGTAATTTATTGATATCTGTAACATAGAATTAAAAACCATCTCTAATGAGGTAGATGCAATTTTCCTATTTATTGTAATATGTGAAAATAAATTTTAATAATCTTATATGTAAAGCTTATTGGTACGACAAATCAGTATTTATAAATATTTAAAACAAAATTGAAAAAAATAATTATTAAAACTTAAAAACTTAAGTAACCCCCGAATTGTCGAGCAGTGATAGAGCCGATAATGATTAATCATAGCTTAGCTCTCGATCATGTCAGCTTGCAAACAAAAAATCGGTCCATCCGTTTGGGAGCTACGATACGAACGACAGGCAGGGAAAGTCACGTCAAACTTAAGCTAAACTTGGCTGAGCAATCGTAAAAAATTTTTAGCGCAAATTATCATCGTAGACGTTAAAAAATATATTCAGCGCTAAACATATTTCATTTCATTTTTGCCTAAGTCTTTTTTATATAAATAGTTTTGTATAAAGTTATATTTATTTATTTATTACTAGAATCTGTGATACGTTCGTTTATGTGTATTACGCCCACTATTCAAGCAGGATGTGGTGTGCCAAACTGTATTAATATATTCGTGGTAATAAAACGTAACGTACTTAAAACATATGATGTTATTGATATTTCCAATTAATTCTCACTTCTTTGTATTTTTTTTAAATTTAGATTTCTCGTGAAGTGTAAAAATAACCGTTATTCTTTTTTACGTTCGTATAATATATCTTTAAATATCGAAATAGAACTTCCAAAATACAGGATTCCGATGTATTTTAAATTTCAGTTTTATTATATAATTGCTTGAAAACAAGCTTGAATTATAATCATTAGTATAACATTCAATCCTCGCTTTAAAAAATATTTTAAACAGATATTACGTGAATGTGTTTTGTAATTAAATTCATTTTTGAGATTATTATGTAAACATGTTTCAAATTTTCTCATGATGTTAATCTTTCACTGTTTCTTAGCTAATAAGAATTTAATGGCTCAATCTATTTCGGTGTAAATCAAGCCATAAGTAATTCCATACATATGTACAGATACATTGCTTAAATGTATCTATAAATATTTAGTTACACTGTGCATTGAATACGTTGTATAAGTGTTTCAAAAGACATACTTAATAATTAGTAATAAAGTACCTTTACAATAATGTACAGTATAACTGCTTTTTTAATATATTTCAGGGATCGTCGTGTTCCCTACGTCGTGTGACACTTTCATAGTAAAACGATGAAAACTGAGGGACATTAAGAAAGTAGATGGTAGGTCAAAATATCTTGGTATCTAACTATTCAAATATCTCACAATAATTGTAACAATAACTCACTTCTTTATCTTCTTAGCACTTTGTTATATTTATCAATATATAAAGATATGCAATATGTAGTTTAGTTCCACTAAGGTACCTATGTAAATATAAGCTTAATATAATTTTAATTGTAAATTAGTGCTATTTATGTATAGTTAAAATGTCTCTTTAGCATCTTGTCAATCGATGGAATGTATATCAAGTACTAGGTACTTATTGTGTACAAAATATATTATGTTGGTTAATATGTCTTTTATTTCTTTAGATTTACAATAGTTTTCTTAAGAATAATTTAATGGTAAAAACATAAAAGGTTCACATTGTATTTAAAACTAGTTAAATATCTAAACTATATATAAGTTATTGTCTAAATTAAAAAAGTGCTATAGTTAAAAAACTGAATCTAGGTAGGATGCTGCGGGTAGAGTACCTAAGAGGCTGGCAGCATTGCCTCGCTGTATGGCCAAACTGATACGTTGGCCGAGGTATGCGCCAGCCTTAGATTCACTGGTTTTGTCTTTTGGCGTAATCTTTAAAAAGGAGCTTGGCACTCGGGCCCCACGGACCAATAGTTTCGACGCCAAAAGGCAGAAAAATGCAACCAAACCATCACCGATGGATTCATATTTCCGCCATTTGTCTTTCTTAATAATAGTTATAACTTATATTCTACCAAAACAAGGATACAAAACTTAACTTAGGATTTAATAATGTAATAACATGATGTTATATACTTTTTATTACAGGTAATTCTAGATAAGTAATTAAATATATAATATTAAATATATAATTTGAATTAAAACAATGTATGTATTAGTGTAGGAGTTAGGCTTAAAATGTAGTAAAACATTACTATGAACATTCGTTTTCACTGCGAGCTTTGGACAAAGGATTTAAATTCTCATAGAAGTTATAAGATGCCATTAAATAACCAGCATCTTACTATATTCTACAACAAGAAAGTAATAAATATGTTAGGTATATTGAATCTATATGAATCTATTGAATGATAGAAATATTATGAATACTTAATCTAAATTCAATCTTATAAAGATAATGTCATGACTTCAAATTATTATTATTATTGACTTAGCACGATATCTAGGGACCACTGCTAGGGGCGCATGTACCCTTAGAGCATTAAACCAACCATGTACCGTACAAAATCGGCAGCAAAATGAGTAAAATATTAAAAACTGATATTATTGTAACTTAAGATACGAATACTACTGTAGTTTTTCCATAGTGGTAAGGAGAAGGTCCATTTCCTGATGAACTTGTCGTAAAAGGTCCTGCATCTGCTTTGGAGAGTCCATAAGGTCAATACTTTGCGTGTAAGGGTTATACCGGACTCCAAAGTCACGTGGAATCGTTTTGGCGAATTTTCTGGAAATGAAAATGGTAAATGAGTTTCCCAAGTGAGTAATGATGATAACGTATTAGTTAAGTGTCGCATAATGGGATTGAAAATGTGACTGAGGTCTTAGCTATTAATTTTCTCTCATAGCTAGATGTTCCTGATTAATTTGACAGTCGAAAAAACACTTTAAACGTTTCATAAATTCTTACATCATCTTTTCCTTTGAGTTTTCGAAGCTGTTAGCAACGAAGTATATAGGCTGGTACTCTGTGATAGGATACTTCTGTTGTCCCGTAACTTCTGGTTCGAATTCCTTGAGTTGTGGCCTGTCACTAAGACAGTATTGGAGTTCACCGAATGATGAGAGAAGACCAGCTCCATATGCCTTCAATTGACCATCTTGACGACACAACCCGAACTCAACAGTGAACCAGAAACACTAGAATAGAAAAGGTTGAGATAGAAATAAATAAAGATATTAAGAGCATGAAACATAACAACTTAAATATATTCTATAGCTAAACTATCCTTAAATTGATCAGGAGTAATATGCCAAATTAGCATTACTTACTAGATGCGGATGGTAAAAGGAAGAAGAAAAATAACTCACCGTTGCCAATTTTTCGATATAATCATCAGGAGCTCCCAGCGAAGCGAGTCCGATTTCCTGTGAGAACTGCGCAAAGGCAGGATCGGCAAACAGCGGTGCGTGACCCAGCAACTCATGGCAGACATCTGGTTCTGGAGTGTAGAGAGGTCTGGAGTGGTGTCTGATGTACTGGGTGCTGTGGAACACCCTGAAAGCCAGGCCAGCCAGGAAATCTCGGGAGGAGAGCAGACCAGCTACTGGCCGTAAAGTAAAGCCCGTACAATCTGTAATAGAAAAATTTAGTATCTTAAAAAATATATGACTTTATCACGGGTAAGGTTCGCGACATGGCGCTGCATTTATATCATAGAAGATATACGTTTCATTGTATGAATTCGAATGTCAAGTTACACCGCGCTGCACAGCGCATGTGAAGTGATCTCATAGAAAACGTGTGTCTTTTGTGTGGTGAATAAAGTTCAATTTTTAAAAGTTATCATGAAAATGCAGCGCTGCGTATCGTCGTGATTTAAACTGGCCCTAACACTCAACAACACTTAAACAAAAGTAAAACAATCTAAAGAAGTCAGAAAAACGAACCTTTTAAGAAATTTGAGACATCTTCAAGCTGTGGTATATTATCCTCCCTGTACCCACAGTTTTCAATCAGAAGTGGGAACACATGGTTGTGTTCTTTGCAAGCGTGGGTTGGGTACAACTCTGTAAGCTTTCTAAAGACTTCTCCCCAGGTTGCTATTTCTTCTTTGGTGTAGTCCACGTGGGGTAGTGGTTGGCCATGCTTGTAGTTGTAAGCAATGTCAGCGAAATACCTCCTTCTTGCGCGATACTCGGGGTCGGTGAAGCCTGGATGGTCAGAGTCCAACTCAGCGCCATACGAAAGGATCTGGTTGGCGAACCTGTCCAAATCTCTGATACGTCTTGGGAACCAGGGCACAACCGCTGGAAGAAAAATATAATTGTCAAAGTTTAACGTATTTTCACAAGAACAATATTATCATATCATAGCAAGTTTATACTTATATATATATATATATATATATATATATATATATATATATATATATATATATATATATATATATATATATATATATATATATATATATATATATATATATATATATATATTACATAAGTAAATAATAATAATTCCTGGTTCCCGATTTTCGAAAGGCAAACACAAAACCCAATATGCCAATCGAATTGACATAATATTTAGTATCGAAATTTTTAATTATATTTGTGCACAACGAAAGAAAAACATATGTAGCTTAAAAATGAACTAAAACTAAGTTTCATGATAATACTTGTAGCCGTTTTCAAGATTACGATTACATACTAGCTGACCCGTGCCCCCTTCGTTAGGCGTCAAACATTTTTTTAATGATGACGATGAAGATAAAAAGTATCCTAAGTTACTCCTTATAACATCAGCTATCTGCCAGTTAAAGTCTCGTGAAAATCGCTCCAGCTGTTTCAGAGATTAGCCGGAACAAACAGACAGACACAAAATTTGTAAAAAGTGTTTTTTATTGTTAGTACCGTATATACTTTGATATGCATTCAGTGAAAAACTGTTAATTTAAAATTACAAAAACCACTTCAATTTTATTTATTTATATATATGTATAGATTATTTCTTCCATTAGAAGCAAATACTTTAGAATTAAAGCAGAATTCAAGCATTAGAAGCAAATACCAAATACCTCCAAACTCTAAATGCAAGCTGTGATTGGATTTTTAACATCAAAGGCAAAGGCGTTACGCCTTGCATGATTCAGATGCAAATGGCTTTTGCTCGTCAACGGACAGATCAATTGTTTATTTATTTGTATGTATATATAGATTATAGATTGTTAGTACCGTATATACTTTCATATGCATTATGTGAATAAATGTTAATTTAAAAAGTACAAACAGACACTTCAATTTTATTTATTTGTATAGATGTATAGATTGTCTCGTTCAAAGTATAATATTAAGTAGCTACATGTTATTATGTAAATGGAAACGTAACTATGTTGTATGTTTACTTGTTATTATACTACTAGCTGTTGCCCGCGGCACCGCCCGCGTAAATAAAGTATCCCACGGGAACACTGAACTATTTCGGGATAAAAAGTAGCCTATGTTTTAATCCAGGGCTTAAACTACTACATACCAAATTTCATCAAAATCATTTGATGAAATTATTTCATTTGATTTATAATAATAGTTCGATATCCACTTACATCTGTTATCCTTGTAATTCCTCGAAATAATGTTCAGATATCCAGTACTGTTCTGCAAATTTTCGACAGCAGCCGCAAAATCTCCGGATCCATGCTCACATTCCACCATGAACTCATATCCTGGACGCCTAGCAGAAGACCTGGATTCAATGTGGCTGAGGTTCACTCCATATGAGGAAAAAACGCTCAAGAACTTAGCAAGAGAACCAGCTTCGTCGCGTGTGGCTGGTGAGAATAGGAGCCAAGTGGTTCGGTTCGAGTCTCTACCTTCAGCAATGTAGTTACCCTCCTTGAGTTGCGGCTGTAATTTTAATTTTAATTTTTTGAAATGAACCAGGAAACGAGCAGACGGATCGCCAGATGGTAAGCGATTACCGCCGCCCGTGGACACTTGCAACACTTGGTGTTGCGATTTGCGTTCCCAGTCCTTAAAATCTCCAACCTCCCCTTGGGTCTCCGGTAACATCACTCACTAGGCGAAACACAACGCAAGCGTTATTACACGCCGGTTTTCTGTGAGGCCGTTGTATTTATCCGGTCGATCCGGCCCATTCATGCCGAAGCGTGGCTCTCCCACATTAAGATTATTCACGATCTCAAAGTTGGGAATCCAGAGCCCACTGAATATGACCCTTCCATATTACGCCTAGCCCTTAGACACCTAAAAACGCCCTTGTTTAATGTTTATAGTCATAAAAATAAGTAGGTTTTTATCAGTAATACAATTACATGCAGGAAAGATAATTTTAATGAGAAATGTTATGCATTATTTTTATTTCCTGGATAAGGATCTATAATAATAATATTATCCTCGTACTTAAGTAAATATTTTTTACGGAGAGTCGTACCTAAAACGATTTTGCCTTTGCTTAACTTGCTATGAGAATTCAAGTATCTAAGAAGCATAGATTCGTTCGTCAGTTCGATCAACAAGATCTCCTTCCAATAGAAAAAGTCCTAATAGAACGAGATGACGATTTACTTTTTTATGTAATTTTTTCATTTATCAACTCTTCACATTTTTATATACTATTATTTTGTACTAAAAGAAAAAAAAACACATATATATATATATATATATATATATATATATATATATATATATATATATATATATATATATATATATATATATATATATATATATATATATATATATATATATATATATATATAACATATATACATATATTTCTATATGAAGTACTAGCTGGCAACTTCGTTTGCGTAGAACTACCGGAAACGGCCTATGCCATGCCTGGCTACCTTATAACATCAGCTATCTTAAGCTAAAACAAACGCTTCAATTTTATTTATTTGTATATATGTATCAGAAAAAATTATCAGTTGCACATTGTAAGTAACATAGGTTGGATATTTTTTTAAACTATGTTTTTTCGTTTAATATTGAGAATAGTTATTTTGTTTTCAGTTGGATCCGCATCTGTCACAGCCATATTTTACATGTTTCAAGTCCTAAGCTAGTGAAGTAAAGAGACGAGTAAATTATAAGCAAATATACATCGGGTATTTCACCCGAAGTATAACAGTGTAAGCTGTGTTGATAAGGCGTTCCATTTTGCAATCTCATTTGGGTAATAACTCTAAGATAACCCCAGTTATGTCAATGCACAAATTACTACGCGTGTTTTTAAAACAGTGTTATCTTATGATTAATTGCTTGTACATAATTTGTTAACTGATGAAATGTTTGCATCATTAAATGTAATTTTTTCAATTATCAAAATACAATATAGAGCTAAATAATAATATAAAATAAACTTAAAATTAATACTTAAAAAAAGAAGACTTATCTACAAATATTACTATCTCTAAAATATCTATAAGTAGAAAAACTTCCCCAGGTCGTCCCCACCTGGCAGAGTACCTAGCAAACTGATATCATTGCCTCGTTGGATAGCAATGGCTATCCGTTGTGCCAGGTAGTTCCCGGCTCTTGGGTTTTGGGTGGCTTCATTAAGCTTTTTTTATATTTCTTCAAAAAGCTTATGTTAGTCCGGACCCCCTGCGCCCAGGGTTTCCACCCCAAACGGTTCAAACATGAGGTCTCCGCTAAGGTTCTCATATTTGCGCCGCTTGAGTTTCTCTGCTTGGTTTTCAGCCGCGCTCACACAGTTCAAGGTGCCATGGACATAGGACGGAGCAAGAGTATCGACACAAGTAGCGTCCCATATAAGAGCCCGTCCCACACTCCAAGGAATCAGGATCATGCCATCAGGTCTCTTGACAAGAGCCCGACGAATGAGGTCATTCAGGCTGTGATGCCGGGAAATGCGTCCAGCGCTTCGTGAGCAGCACAGTCCATGGTGACCGTGGTTGTCTACGTTTGCGCGGCAAACACATTGATGAGGGATGACATGGGGGCACCAAGACACCAGGGCAGTGGCTAGCCGAAATGAATTGCGGCCCAGCAATATTCCAGTATTGGCTTATGGTAGTCCCTGCATCTAAATGCCCGACTACCACTTCTTCACAGCCAAACGACGAGCCCGCTCTGCAGGACTGGAAGATGTGTTAAAAAGTCTATTCCGGACCAGTCTGCAGATGGGCTCGTCCCAAAGCCTTTGGAAAAATGTGTTCTCGGGCACATTGCTGCCGGCACTATCAATGCCCCATGCGTCGTTGGCCTCGTCCGCAAAAGGAATAATAAAGGGGCAGGATGAGCGCTCTAATATTTTCAAATGCATCATTTGAATCTTAGAGATAACTAGATATTACCCGCGACTTCATTTGTGTTGCAAATCACGCTACACAGTAGGGATTTATTACGAATTATTTAAAATTACGAATTACCGCGTTGCGTTGCGATCTGAGCTGACCTTAACTCTGTGGAGATAGCCCCGCCATAGAGCTCTATGTTTGGTGGAGTGAGAGCAGTCGTTTATGGAGGAGTGCGTTACAGATTTAATTAGGTCTGTCCATCGTGTTGGAGAGCGCCCACGTGATCTTTTTCCCTTCACTTTCCCTTGCTCCACCAATCGTTCCATTGAGTCCTCGTTACGCGTAATATGACCAAATAACTTGAGGATTCGCGATTGGATGTGGAGGATGATAATCTTTCTTGGTTTTTAAGTTCTTTCAGGATGGAGACGTTGGTTCGGTGCGCGGTCCATGGGATTCGGAGCATGCGTCTCCAACACCACATTTCCAGAGCGTCAATCTTGCGACGGTCTTGCATCCTCAGCGTCCACGTCTCAGCTCCATATAAAAAGATAGGAAAGACCAGACACCGCATCAGTCGAACCTTTATGTTTTTGGTTATTCTACGGTCTTTCCAAATCTTTGTGAGTTTTTCCACTGAGGATCTAGTCACAGCGCAACGTCTTCGTATTTCATCCTCGCAGCCTCCAGTGTTGGTGATAGTGGAGCCCAGATATACGTACCTCTCAACTACTTCGCATCCTCCTATGGTCTGGACGTCTGGTTGGTTGTTGTCCGCACGATCGACAATCATCATTTTGGTCTTGTCGTGATTGATTGTAAGTCAAAAATCCAACGCTGTGATTTCTAGGTAACTCAAGCATATGCTATCAAAAAGAAAGATTTTGCTCCAAGGTATACCCTGGATGGAAAAGTACTGAGCAGAACTCCTGACTCCTTATAGATACATGTTTGGGGATTTCGCCGTTATTTAAAGTTATTTAAAGTTAAAACTGCAAGCATATGCCACTTTGTCAATTACAGTAATCATTATCATCACCACCATCATCACATTATGATGATATAAAAGATACTTCTCATAGTATTTTTTACCGACACGGATATCTTTGAACATCAGACATTACTTTGGCGTTTGTGAACCTATTTGCAAAATTATTTTGTTGTTGTGAAGCCCTCCAACTTGATGATATATCAGGATATTGTTTGGGCTGGTACCGACTTCAAAATTATATAGATTGTGTAGAAAAATTGTTAAAATTATAGCCCAATTTAAAAGGGTAATTATTTAGAAAATAAGTTTTATTTCATACTTTTTTGTGCATTTTTACTTTGGAAGTCGGTTTTCATTTTTTGTTTATAAATAATATTTTTTCTCTTTTTAGTTATATTAATTATTTAACTATGAAATTGCCGTTTTGGATGAAAAAATTTAAACAAATTTTTTTCATGTATTTTTGATTTGTATTAATCGAAGTAATCACCCATGCAATCAATGCATCTTTGCCAACGCAGTGACAGTTTATTGATGCCCTTTTTAAAGAAATCAGCTGGATGGGAGGCAACAAATTCTTCAAAGGCATTTTGTACTGCCTCTCGGGTATTGAATTTTTTTCCCGCCAAGAAGTTATCCAAATTCTGGAAAAAGTATTAGTCTGTAGGCAAGGTCTGGTGAGTAGGGCGGATGACGGAGAGCTTCCAACCCCAGTTCTTGCAACTTGGAGACCGTCTGCTGTGCAGTATGAGGTCGCGCGTTGTCGTGCAGGAGCAGCGGAGACGAGCGATTGACCAATGCTGGTTGGAGATGTGCCAGCTTCTCCATCATTGTGTTCAGTTCTTCACAGTACACATCTGCAGTAATGCTCACCTCGTTTGGTAAGAAGCTGTGATGAATCACACCGGCGCTAGACCACCAAAAAGTGACCATCACTTTTCTAGGGGTAAGTTTTCGTTTAGGGCATTGTTTAGGTGCTGAACCAGGATCCAACCAACTTGCTGAGCGTTTGCAGTTATCAAACAGAATCCATTTTTTATCGCAGGTAACAATGCGGTTCCAAATTCCTTCATTTGTGTGTCTGTTGAGCAGTACAAGGCACGTCTCGACGCGTACTTCGCGCTGGCGATCATTGAGTTCGTGGGGCACCCATTTGTCAAGCTTTTTTACCTTGCCAATTTGACGCAAATGGACCAATATTGTTTTGACGCTAACGTCGAAAGCTGCTGCTAATTCAGCCGTAGATTGTGTATCATCAGCTTCCACAATCGCCTTTAATTCGTCATTGTCGACCAAAATCTTCGGGCGACCGCGAGGTTCATTTTTCAGGTCGAAATTTCCAGGACGGAAGCGAGCAAACCAATAACAGGTGGTGCGTTGGTTTGTAGTGTTAGCTCCGTAAACGTCGTTGATGTTGCGTGCCGCTTGTACCGCAGTGAACCGCAACGACAGTACTCATATTCCATAATTACTCGAATTTTTAACGTATCCATGATGACGAAAAAGATTGAAATGCGATGAAAATGTAACACTAATCAATAAACAAATGACTACTTTTGGAAAAAGAATTCCATTTTTTTTAAATAAAATTAATTTGAAATTAGAATTCTTAGCCAAACAAAAATTATTTTGATTTGAAATGGCCAGTACTGCAGAATGGCAATTTCACAGGTAAAGACCTATTATTTATTATGATGCAAAAGCGACGATTTTTAGGCCAGTTAAGCCACCGTTTCTGTATTATAATGATCAAGTAATTAAGAAATAATATCCCTAGACTTCTTACACAAGTTATCGACTTTTTAGTCAAGCAAAACATTTTACTGTCCTTTGTTGTCTTTTTTTAACATCCCACCGTTTCTGCGCATGTTTCATATGCTACTAATAAGACGTGTCAGATAGCTTCATTGCAAGTTCTGTCTCTGTCACTTGAGGTAAATTAGGCAGCACCAACATTTTTTCACCATCATTTATTAGGATATTGTAAAACAGACCCTAAAGTTTAAACGCCAGCATATAAAATCCTTACAAGAAGATTTACAATTCCCATGTTGGATAATCGTTATAATTATGTAACGGTAAGATAAAAACGTATAATTATAATTTATACCTCATTCATGCATAATAAACAAGAAAAATAAAATGGTAGAATTTTGAACTTAAATGAGCGCACAGTGACCTGATATTCAATATAATATGGCCGTCAACATTAAATGATAAAATTACCGCCTGGAACGAATAATTCTAGTAAAAAATAATATCTGTCGCATGGCTGGCGTGTCGCAAAAAATAATTACCTTATCAGGTGGCGAACTTGAAAGCCGCTCTTGGTCATTTACTTGTATTTCCATTTTCTTACCGACTTCTAAAATGAGGTTTACTCAGTACAGGACAACGCACGCGCGTAGCTTCGTCGATAGAAACGAGGTAATGCGGCGTGTCTCATATATATGCTAGCTGACGTATGACGTAGGTTGAGGTTGGAGACGCCTATAAAGTGGTATTGGCTTAACTTATCAGTGGACACAGTGGGAAAAACATTCTACGCAATCGTAGACGCGGGAATAGACCTAAGTTTTTAAGGCTTCGGCAAATGTGGATACTGGCAGCTAGCTGATGAATGTGCAATTACCAACGCTTGTGGTGGCTGCACCAGAAACGTAACAAACCATATATCGTTGAGCCATCTCTTTACCCGACTACGGCGAAGCCAACTTTTAATCGTGGGAGAGCCACGCTACGGCATGAATGGTCCGGCTCGATCGGTTAAATACCACGGCCAACCATTTGCCAACCAACCAACACGGTTAAATACCAAGGGGGGTTGGGAATTTCTCGATAGAAGAAATAACTTGTTAGAAAAATATGGTCTACAATTTATAATTAATATCTTCAACGCAAATACAAGGCGTAAGTATACTGGGTTCTTTGTAAAAACTATAGCTCTTTATAAAATAATTAAAATTAAACAAATATATCAATAGGGTAAAAACGTGACTCTATTACTGAAACGTCGCTGTCTGTCTATCAAAGCAGTATCTCATGAACCGTTATAGCTAGAGAGTTGAAAATTGAAATTCACAGAAGGTGTGTTTCTGTTGCCTCTATAACAAAAAAAATAATACTAAAAACAGAATAAAAAATCTTTTAGTTTGCCGTATGGGATGGGATTGTCATATGGGATACGACAGACGTGAATGTTTTGCCGTTTAGTACAGAAATCCACGTGCGTGAGCCTGACTCGCACTTGGCTGGTTATATTTGTAGCAATGCACATTTTCTCATCATCATCTATTTATTTAATCACAATGTTTCCTTATATTTTGGTATTCTGGCGATGTATATCGCACGCGCTAGTATTTGCTTGTTAAGGCCTATATGGGTGGCATTATGTTTAAATGTTTTGTTACACCCGAAATTAATGATCAATCTTAATCTCATTTTAGCTGAGATCAAGACTTCAATATATTTCAATGATCCTAAGGCTAACTTCACAAAAATTTACGTCAATTTTTGTTTGAGAATCTAAGATTGAAGTGAATCTAAGATTTTAGATACGTTATTAATTTCGGGCGTAAGTTGTTACAGATTACCTTGTCCTTGAAATGAACCTTGTGTAGGTTACATAAATATGCTAATGTAATAAAAGCATTGAGTTGCGTTTGAGTTTTTGTTGACGATCTAGAATTGCACGTAAACTGTGATAGAAGGTCAGAACGCTTAACATTTTATGATATATACACAATATTACTTATAAACAACTTTCATTCCGTTTATTTACTTCATTTCATTGTATGGACTAGTTGGCAACAGATAGTTTTTATTTTGTTTCTTGAATATTTTTATTTCATCACTAGATGTTTTCGCGCAAACATATTATACTTCGTACATTTTGCTGCGATAAAATGTACAGTACCGTACTTACCGTACGGAACTGCCTGTATCTAGGGTATATAATCTAGAGTCTAAATTATTACTGCCAAACCCAATTCCATCTTAGGTTATTGTTCAGTTGTTATTACGTGAAAGAGTAACAAACACCCAAACAATCCATACTAACACACTTTCGCTTTTGTAATATTAGAACAGAAGTAATGATTTATCTAACTGTGCACACGTTTATATTATTTGCAAATTAAATTTTTAATATATATTACGATACTAAAGTGTTTTTTATATTTTTTAAATAAGTAATTTAAAAATTACAGTTGGAGCAAGATAGTCTACTAGTAGAGCTGGAAAGAAAAATTAAGTATCTATACCCATTATCCAACTTACCACAAATGAAAGGACCCTTGATATCATTTGGTACATAGAGCGACAATCTATATAGTGCGAAAGATTCGTCAATAGGAATTACAATAAAAAAAAGCACGGCACTTTAAACTAAATTCTCTAATGCAATTATAACAAACGTATTATTATGTATCCTTGATTATTGCGTGGATTTGAGCTATCAATCATTCTTAATTACTGATTAATTTCCGATTGATATATGAATCTAAAACACTAAAATTGTATAAATATAAAAAAATTAAACAAATACAATTTAGAAATCATTGTAAGTAGCTAGTATAAAGATTTTAGAATTAGGGCACGCTGAGAGTATTTTTGGATTTTAAATTATGAAAGCAGTTCAAGCAGTATCAATAAATATTATGTATTATGATTTCAGTTGCTGTCAAAATAGGTTGAGAAACATAATCGCCTTGACCTCAGATAGAGGTAACTGACCTCTTATTCTATTTCTTTTATACTGACGTAATTCAAATGACAGTAGTTTTTACATTGTGATATTATTATATAACCATCCATGATGGATTATTGACTCCTCGTGGGTTTCATAGAAGCCCTCATTCGAAATGACAAGGACAGCATGTGACTTGAGCGTCACTTAATTCAACTATCGTTTCAGTATTTGGCCCTTAGCCAATCAAAGCCAGGAAATTATTTTGTATACTTTATCATTTTATATAAGAACATATTGTGGCGTAGGTATGGCTTGTAATCACTTGTATCACACTAATATTTTTAAATCCGAGGGTTTGTATGTTTGTATCTTTAGCTGATTAGCTAGTTGAGCGTCAGAATGGATTTAAATTAAATTTAGCACACATATAGTTAGTAAACTATGTGTGTGATAAATTTAATTGCTCGGCTCGATATTGCCCATTTACATCTGCTTACCGGAAAAAAGTACGGTTCCCGTGCAATTAACATATTTCTGCGATTAACATTAGTGAGCATTTAAGTTAAATAGAACACCGCAAAATGCGTAAATCATTTAAGTAGGGAATGAGGACACTTGACAATTAATTACAAATAAACCAGAATAAAGTCATAAATTTTACACTGCGATAAAATATACACACCGGCATATTTAGCGGAACATAAAATAAAGGTTTGATATCAGTATCATATAAGGTTGCTGGCTTGTTTATACGTCATTTAATTTAAAATAAATATTTTCAAATTAAGAAAACAACTGAACATCACATCTTATGCAATTGTTTTAATTTTATTCAAATACACCTTATCTGGAGCGAACTTCGAGTATTTCTTCCTTCTGAGGTTGATTCAACGACGACGACGGACGGTCGTCCGTCCGTCGTGTACACACAGTATTTATAGATTTTATAGCTTTTGCTTGCGGCTTTTACCAGTTTATGGGTAATGATTATGGCAGTGTATGTATGTATGTAAATGATTTTAACAAATCGTGTCAACAGTTTCGTAATAATAGCCCATGTAACATAGGCTATGTCATTTATTACGTAGTCGGGTTATAGCTTTTATAAAAAATATAGTTTTTCTCAAGTAATAGGTATCAAAAATCTGCTCTATACTGTGTTCTTAATCTCTATTAAAATTAATAATAATATTATGTATCAACGCTTTCACACCACGTCAATCTGGTCCCGTGGTAAGTTCTCGAAGAACTTGTGTTACGGGTACCAGGCAACGGAAATATATTTAATACTTCTTATACTATACTTAAATTTAAGATTTTTATTATATATAATGTACCTTTGATTAATTCTTGCATAAATATGTTATATTCTTACAAAACTGACAATATTTCTGTGCCGTAACACACATTGACATTTTTCATTATTGTTACATTTCACTCACACAGCAAAAATTCATGAAAGGGATGGCATTCTTTATTCAATAGCAAAGAAAAATATACTTTACCACGGAACACGTGACAGTGACTTGTGTTTGTCACAATTACACACTCTTCCACATTTAAAGTTTGGAATCTCTGCCATAGAATATTGTTAAGGAATTAGGGTCCGATATTCGGAGTAAAACGCCAATTTACTCTAAGGGAGTTCGATGCGAATTTCCACACCAACACAGGTCTGGCCTTCCAACACGCCGAAATGTCCAAATCGTAAGCAGTCATAATCGTAATTCGTAGCAGGAGTCGTACAGAGTAATCGCACTATTTACTTTAGGTATCGCTCGAAATTCACTCGAAGAACACTCGTAGTTAAGGCCTTGGGTGGGGAATGATGATCAGGGGCTTGGCCCCTCTACATTGGGTAGAAATGACGAGTACTGGACGGAAGACTCCCGGCTGAGATCAAAGTAGAATGATAGCGACGGCCGTGGACGGCCAAGACTTGCAGTCCACGCCGGCGACACGTGGGGTCCTGGTCCGGGGACCAGGAAACGTGTATGGGTCCACTCCTGCACGCGCCGCGTTTGTCGGCTGCGGACACAACCGACTTGGGAAGGAAGGGAGGGAAAGTGTGTTCCCAAGCCCCAGACTTTTGGTTGGAGCTGCCACGGAGTTGACAGTAGAGGTTTGCCACACCTCAAACTCCGGGCGCTCACAGAAAAAGTTTGCGCCGGTTTAGGTTGGCTCTGTCTGGGATCCCGTTCGGCGGGCAGGTGTGCCACGGCAACGGACCGGTCTAGACCGGGCACGTGGCTTCCGCTCGCTAGAGGAGATTGGTGGCACATCTGTAACTTAAGCATAAATAAAATTACCACGTTCAAAGGGCGCGGAGAGGACGTTGCGTTCCGCACGCGTTTGCCCCGAGCCCAGAGTGCGCGTCGTAGATCTCCGTCAGTCACAGTCAGCTCCTCTGATAGAAGCCGCTGGAACCCGGAGGTATCTAGACGCAGGTCCGGCTGTGGGGCTTGGGCAGTCATACTGAAATGAGAGATGCTGGGGGTGGAGGCGCCTTCCAAGAGGGCCTGCAAGTGTTGGAATTTTCAATTTTTTTAAATATAATCTTAATTGACACAATAGATATGCAATTTCAGTATATAGAGCAAAATAATAAACGAAAATAAACTAAAAATTAATACTAAAAAAAGAAAAATCTAAACATATCTATAAATAGAAAAACTTCACCAGGTCATTCCCACCTTGCAGAGCACCTAGCAAACTGATAGAATCGTTGGATAGCAATGGCTATCCGTTGTTCCAGGTAGTTCCCGGCTCTGGGATCCCGGGTGGCTTCAGTAAGCTTTTTTGATATTTTATATCTTGATTGGGTATAATCCCAAATTGGTCCTTTCGATATCAAAGTGGTGACCTGATGATAGAAGAAATTGAGGGAACCCCTCGAAATTTATATAGACACATGGCGATTTAGACTTTTTCTGATGTAGTCCAATTAGTCCAAAAAAATTAATTATAAAACTATACCATGATTACATAAAAAGGGGTCTAAAAAGGCCGAAACAAGGAAATAATTCGGATAGAAATCCAGTAATACGAGGGCGGCACTGAAAATTTCTGGAATCAAGGAAGTGACACAACATTTGTATTTAAAAATGTATTTATTGCTTTTGGCAGTATTCTCCGCGAAATTTGACACATTTTTCCATACGATGGAACCAATCATTGAAGCAACCATTCCATTCGGAAGTTGGGGTCTCCAAAATGACCGTTTTGTAGGCATCCACAGCTTCTTCAGGTGATGAAAATCTCTGACCACGCAATTTATTCTTTATTTTAGGGAAAGTATAGAAATCATTAGGGCTTAGGTCGGGGCTGTACGGCGGATGGTCTTATACTAAGGCGGGTCAATAAGTCCGTGACTTTTTGAATTTCTAACCTCGTTACTGAAAAAGCAACACTACTCCTGTCAACAGGCATCTGTCAGTTGACTCCTATCAAAATTTGAACTTGCTGCGTCAGTTAGTTTGTGTTTTACAGCTATCTTTATCAGACTATCCAGTAACTTAAGGAAACAATGGAAAAAAGTGAATTTCGTGTGCTTATTAAGCATTATTTTTTGCGAAAAAAAACCATTACCGAGACCAAGGCTAAGCTTGATAAATACTATGGGGACTCTGCACCATCGATTTCAAGGGTAAAAAAGTGGTTTACTGAATTTCGTTGTGGCCGTACAAGCACTGAAGATGCCGAACGTCCTGGACGCCTAGTTGAGGTCTCTACACCCGAAACAATCGAAAAAATTCACGATATGGTGTTGGCCGACCGAAGATTGAAAGTGCAAGAGATTGTGGAAGCCATAGGCATCTCGCATGGCTCAGTGGTTTCAATTTTGAATGATCACTTGGGCATGAGAAAGCTTTCCGCAAGTCGACCACAAACGCAATCGTGTAACAACTTCAAAGGAAGGTTTGGCGTTGTTTAATCACAATATGGAGGAGTTTTTGCGCCGTTTTGTAACCATGGACGAAACATGGATCCATCACAACACACCAGAGACCAAAAAACAGTCAAAATAGTGGGTTTCTAAGGGTGAATCGGCGCCAAAGAAGGCCAAGATGGGTTTGTCAGCCAATAAAGTTATGGCGACTGTTTTTTGGGATGCACGTGGGATAATCCACATTGACTATCTTCAAAAGGGAAGAACAATTAATGGGGAATATTATGCCAACTTATTGGACCGCTTCAATGAGGATTTGAAAAAAAACAGACCTCATTTGGCCAAGAAAAAAGTTCTTTTTCACCAAGACAATGCAAGGGTGCACACATGTGCAGTTTACATGGCAAAAATCCATGAATTGGGCTATGAATTGCTCCCACATCCACCCTATTCTCCAGATTTGGCTCCGAGTGACTACTTCTTGTTCCCAAACCTGAAAAAATGGCTCGGTGGAAAAAGATTTGACTCCAATGATGAAGTCATCTCGCAAACAAAGGCCTATTTTGAGGACCTCGACAAATCATATTTTTTGGAAGGGATAAAAAAATTGGAGAAGCGTTGGACAAAGTGTATAGAGCTCAAGGGGGACTACGTTGAAAAATAAAATGATTTATTTATCAAAAAATCTGTGTTTTATTCCAAAAGTCACGGACTTATTGACCCGCCCTCGTAATTCTATGATTTCTTGCTCTAAAAACTCTTTTGTTCTGTGCGCGGTGTGAGAACTAGCATTGTCGTGATGGAGGATGATGCGGCGGTTGCAGTTCTCTTTACGGAGTTCAGAAACGACCTGTGGCAAACAAATGTTAGCATACCATTCTGCATTAACCGTTCTTTATCCCTCAAGAGGAATAGTCGCAACATGACCGGTTTTGGAGACAAACGTGGCCACCATTTTTTTTGCAACACTCCGTGAACGAACAATTTTGGTTCGCTTTAACTCATTTTCGAACACACAAACTCGTGACTGGTTTTTTGTTTCGGGTTCGTACTATTATAGGAGACTTAGCGAAAGCCTTTTTAAAAAAAAACTTTTATTAGCTAAAATTAAGATTACAATTAATTACAAAGAAATGGAATTAGGAAATAGTAAATCGGTTAATTAAAATTCGACCGACCGATTCGGAGATTGGATTAGAACTGGGCTGCGTCCGGCGCTCGAGCAGCGTCTCTCCTATTTTATGCTGACTTAGGAAAATTAAGTGTAAGCACAATTGCTTACATAGTAAGGGTATAACAACCCCCCGCTGAAGACGGAAATTCGGGGTTGAACCGAATTTCAGCGGAAACATTTTAATTCTGGTTCTTTTGTAAGATTACCCAGATCCTTTTTAGATTCTATATTAATATCGTCTAGTTCAATCTCGTTATCGGTTGAGGTTTTCTTAGTTCTATTAAATTTTTTAAAGCTAGGAATACTAAAAACAACGTTATAAATTTTTAAGAAAATAATTACAATTACAATAATAACAATGACAATAAAAATACCATTGAAGACAAGATAATGCTTTTCGTATTTAATCAATACAGGTTCCTTATTAATAACCTTATCAAGTTCTGAAATAATCTTATTATTTTCTTTATCAAATTTTAGTTCGTCGAGATTACTGATATTTACTTCTTCAGATGAAGTATAATTTTCTGATTTATCTATCTTACAACAAGGATTATTAATAATATTAAAATCTAACTTAGGAATTAGCACCGTAATGTTCGATATAATGTCTGAGGTTATTAGTTTCGCACTTTTCGTATAGACGATACACTTTTCAGGAATATTTAGTATTCCTATTCCGAACACTTTTAATTCACTGGTTCCGTTGTACTGCAGTCCAAATGTATTTTACTGGGAACACTTTGCACGTATAGCCACCGATTGTTCTTGAGTGGTTGCCATATGTTTGCGTCACCTTTAATTGTCTTTGTTTTACACTGTTCAGGAATGTCACTAGTTGTCTTAGTTAATAGTTCACTTTCACACGTGGGATTGTTGTTCGTCAACATTATCATTGAAATCTTGCAAAGGAATAACTCAGAATTAACCGTCTTACATAATTCTAGACTATCTAGTATACAATAATTAATTTTATCATATGATATAGCGATGTACTTGTTATGAGGTTGAATCATACTCAATACATTAGGCTTGTCTAAGCCATGTGGCGTAGGTAGCGCCAAACTATGATATAGGCTGAAATCGTCATTTAAAACAAGTGGAATTTGTAAAACGAATACAAGCTTATTTCTAAAATAGTAGCATGCAACATCAGATATGCTTAAGATTAAATGAATTTTGTCTATACTCATGATAGTCGGGATTCTCGAATTTTTGGGTAAGTATCTATCGTTATTAATTAATTCATTGAAAAGCTGCATTGGCGTAATAACTGTGGGGTGTAGAATATTTTGTTTTGTTGGTATGACGGCATCGGTTAAGTCTTCCAATTCGAAGGATAGAGTCATGAGAGCGCTCTCTAGGTAAGTTAATATAGAAAGGACTTTTGAATATAATTTAAGTGATTCAGTGGTGTTATGAATACGATTCGTTATATTCAGCAAATCTTTAATTTTATCATTTAGGCGCTTTTCGTTTTCATTCAGTTTGGCTATAGAATACTTAAATTTTTCTAATGACGAATTTGTAACTAAAATATTTTCTTTTACTAATTGTGCAATAGTTTTTTCATCGTTTTGTAATTCGTTAATTGCGCAATCGTATTTTACCGCATCGTCTTCATCTAGAGTACCAAAGATATGTTTAAATATTGTTCCTACTGCACCGAACCATGCGGATCTCTTATTACGTTTAGATATAAGATGAGATATAGATTCATATTCTTTAACAAGTTCTTCATATCGAACCGCTAAAGGAGACAGTGTTTCTAGACATTGTTGGAGTAATGATTGTTTACAAGTGAAGGTGATTGTGTTCATAATTTCTTTTAAATTTACAAGGTGAGATTGCATATAGGAGATATCTATATAGTTTATAACATTTAATTGTCCATTTACGACTTTTAATTTTCCCAGTCCATCAAAGAAGATGCCGGTAGAATAGTTGAATGGCTGTATAACATCTGGCCGTACACCGATCAGCATACCGCTGAAATAAGGTAAGTGAACATCAATTACTATCCTACTTAAATTCTAATATACTTAATCTAACTTTTATCTTAATTACAATTTCTTTCAGGTTATTGTATTTCAGCTGGTTTAAGCTGATCAAAATGGTGAGTAACATACCTTCTATTAATCAACAGGGTAGCTGTATGGTTATTATTAACTCTTATGATCTTGTAAGGTCCCTTCCAGATCGGGGATAGTGCCTTCCTGAGTCTCAAATGATTTTTGATGTAAACGTAATCGCCAGTTTTATATTTCGGTGGAGCTTTTGCTCGAGTATCGTAATAAGTTTTAGACGTTTCTTTGGACCTGAGAATGTTTTCTAATGCTTTTTCCCTTGTGTACTTAAGTTTATGCTGTAGTTTTCTAATATAGTCGGTGTATGTTGTACCGAGGTCGCAATCGTATAGTGAATTTGGAATATAGGGCTTGTTGCCGAAGACTAACTCGTATGGAGTGAATTTCGTTGTTGTATGTATTGTTGTGTTATACGTAAGTATGCCTGTATAGACGTATTTTGCCCAGTTGTCTTGATTGTCATTGACAAATGATTTTAGGTATTCCTTAAGGGTAGAGTGGCTTCGCTCTAACGCGCCTTGGGATTGTGGATGATACGGTGAGGACCATATTTGTTTAATTTTTAGGAATTGGCACGTGGTTTTGAAAAGGTCGGAGGTGAAATTGGTACCTTGATCGGTAAGGATGGATTTAGGAATGCCAAAGAGGGATATGAAATGAATGAGACAATTACTGGTTTCTTCTGCTGTTGTACTTCTTAAAGGATATGCTACTGAGAATTTAGTAAGGTCGTCCTGTAGAGTTAGGATATATTTAAGGTTAGCTGGTCCCGATTCTGGTAAAGGTCCTACTATGTCTAACGCTATGCGTTGAAAGGGAGTTGTCGACGTTGTGGTAATTTCCATGGGTGCTCTATTAACTTTCCTTAACGCCTTATTTTCTTGACAGAGTCTACATTTCTTTACAAAGTCTTCTATATCACTTCTCATTCCTTTCCAGTAATATTGTTCTTGGATTCGGTTATACATTCGTGATGATCCTAAGTGACCGGCAATTGGAATGTCGTGATTCTCGCGCATAATTTTGATTCTTTCGCTTAACGTTGGATAATTTATTTTATTGAAATAAATGTGTACTGTGATTTTGGAATCATGGAAAATATAGGTTAACATATTATATATTTTCGTATAAGCATGTTGCTCGAATGGGTTTCTAAAATCGGATATAGCAATATCTGTTGTATTGAGCCTTGTTATTTCTTCTTTGATATTCTGAAGGCATTTGTATATAGATGGATATGGTGATTCGTCGAAATAATGTACTTTGGTAAACATAAAATATATAATTTTATCTAGATAAGTAACTTTTAAAAATGAGTATAGTTCCTTTTCTTCATTGATTATTTCCTCTTTATTTTCAAGGTTTGACAGGATTTCGGAAACGTAAGGGTTAGATTCGTCTGAATCTATAGATGTAGGAATAATTATTGTATTACATTTTGTTTTCAGTAAAGTTTCATTGTGTTCATTCATGGTGGTATTGAAAATTTTGTCTTTGTTGGAACTATCTTTTAAGAATTTAGAATAGGAGTTTTCGTCAGATGTAGGATTTGCAATTGGTTTTTCAGATATGGGACTAGGCAAAGGCATATTGTCGAAGTCTAGATCAATGTCTATGCTTTTAGGACTTATGTTAAGGTCGTTCAAGTCAATGAGGTCGGAGTCAGGAGTTGCAGGGTTTTGATCCTGGGTTGGTGTGAGATCTTGTCTCCTCTCGGGGTTCATTATAATGTTGGGATTTAGGAAATCTTCTGCGTCGAAGGAAAATGGTATGTGAGATGGTAGCTGTAACAAAGGGTCTTCTAAGGGATTTGTAATATTATCTTCATTGTCATTGAGTGCGGGATTTAGTAATGGGTTTTGAACAGGATTTACAGGAAACCGGGATAGGGCGTCGGCATTCGTGTTGGTCTTTCCTTTTTTATGAACTATTGTATACTCAAATTCCTCTAATTTGAGCCACCATCTGACTAGGCGAGAACCAGGGTCTTTACAATTAAAAAGCCATTGCAATGGTTTGTGATCTGTTACAATAGTAAATTGGCGCCCGTATAAATATGGGCGGAAAGCTTTAGTACCAAAGACAATTGCTAAGCATTCTTTTTCTGTTACGCTGTAGTTACATTCTGCTTTATTGAGCGTTCTGGATGAATATGCTATAGGTCGATCTTTCCCTATTTGACCTTGGGAAAGTATTGCGGATACTGCGTAATTAGAGGCGCCGCAAGTAAGTATGAAAGGTTTAGAAAAATCTGGGTATGCTAAAACTAGAGCTGTAGTTAATTTATTCTTTGATGTTTCGAAAGCGAGTTGTTGTTCGTTACACCAGGAGAAGGGTATGTCCTTTTTTAGGAGTGAGGTTAGTGGTTTGGCGAGTTTGGAGAAATCTGGAATGAATCTTCTGTAGTATGAAACGAGACCAAGGAAACTTTTAATATCTTTAGGTGATCCAGGGATTGGAAATTCGGCGACTGCTTTGACCTTTTCAGGATTGGGTTTGACCCCATCATTGTTTATGAGATGACCTAAATATGCTACTTCCTTGCACATGAACTCACATTTGTCTGGTTGGAGTTTTAAATTGAATGATCTGAGTCTATCGAATATTGCAATAAGTTTTTGGACGTGAGACGGGAGATCGGGTGAGTAGGAGACTATGTCATCTAAGTATACAAAGCATCTATATCCTTGAAGGCCAGAGAGACATGTATTCATTACTTTTTGGAAAGTGGCAGGGGCGTTTTTTAGCCCGAATGGCATTCTTTCAAATTCAAAGTGGCCCTGTGGTACTGTAAAAGCTGTCTTGGGAGCATCTTCCGGGGAAATTGTAATTTGATGGAATCCTGAGGCAAGGTCTAACGTTGTGAAGTACTGGCTTTTACCTAATTGATCTAGAATTTGGATCACTTACTCACCCATGGATCACTTACAACATTAAATTAATGATGCGGCGAAGAGATGAGGCTCATCGGCGAGCACGCAAAAGTAAAAATGTAACGCATATTGAGTTTTATAAAAACCTCAAGCGAGAAGTGGCTCTGGCACTGGCTAGAGAAAAAACAGCTTATTTCCAATCGTGCATAAACTGCAATATCAAACAGCCGCGACTTATGTGGAACCGCCTTAAAGAGAATGTAACTATTAGCAATAGTAAAACAATCCTTTCTCTTCCGTTACATCTCAAAAATCCTACTTTAATAAATTTACACTTTCTAGATATGCCAGGCGATAATTCTACACCTTCTTCTCTAAGTTTCTTTACATCGAATAGATTTAACTCTTCTACCTTCTCGTTCACCTCTGTATGTAGTAATGACGTTCAAAAGATTCTAAACTCGTTTAACTCAAACGCTATGGGTGCTGATTGCATTACGCTTGATATGATACAGACAGTCTGTCGTTATCCTGCTTGTCTTAATAGTTTAACTCAAGTAATCAATAAATCAATGAGCTCTGGTGTTTTCCCTGAAGCCTGGCGCCTAGCCTTGGTTAAACCCGTTCCTAAAAAGGAAAATGTTAGCGAACTAAAGGAGTTGAGACCTATAAGCATTCTTGCTTGTGCGTCAAAGGTTCTCGAGAAGGTTGTTTGTAACCAAATGACTCAGTACCTAGACACAAACCGTACTTTGCCTGAGGTTCAGTCGGGATTTCGGAGAAGTCACAGCACTACCACGGCGCTCATGGACGTAGTAGATAATATTCTTGCTGCGCAAGATGCAGGCGAGGGTACAATACTTGTACTACTTGATTTTTCACGTGCGTTTGATACTATTAACATCTCTTTACTACTAGCTAAAATGAAATATTATGGTTTCGATCAAAATTCTTTCGATTGGTTCTCAAGCTATTTAAACAATCGTACCCAACTTGTGGAGATAATTGATGATTGTAGTGGAATATCGTCACGTTCAGACCCATGTGATGTAAGTAGGGGAGTACCTCAGGGGTCGGTTATTGGACCAGAGGCCTTCGCGTTATACTGTGCTGATATTGTACGAATCATAAAATACTGCAAATTCCATATCTACGCGGACGACATACAATTATACATATTTTTCAGGCCAAATAAAATAATTGAGGCTGTTAGTAAGCTAAATAGTGATCTGGCTGGTATTTCAGATTGGGCTAAGGCCAATGCACTTGTTCTCAACCCGGCGAAAACTAAGTACATGACATTGGGAACAAGGCTACAAATTCAAAAAATAAAAGCATCGCAACCAAAAGTATATGTAGATGGAGAATTAATCGAAAGAGTAGACGAGGCTCGTAATCTAGGTGTATTAATGAACGAAAAATTGAAGTTCGAGAAGCATGTTATAAAAACCGTCAGCAATTGTTTCTACCGGCTAAAGGTACTGTATAAAATTAGAAATGTTCTGCCCGTCAACATACGTGTTATACTGTGTGAGTCCCTAATCTTATCTAAACTAAATTACGCTGATGTGGTAGTCGGCCCCTGTTTGTCATGTAAGTCAAAAAAACTAATACAAAAGGTTCAGAACTCTTGTGCCAGATTTTGTCATAACGTCCCTCCTCGTGCTCATGTATGCCCTTACATTAACGAAACGCGTTGGCTTAGAATGGATAATAGAAGGCAACTGCAATTTGCCACGCTGCTGTTTGGGATAGTAAAATTTAAATTACCAACCTATCTCTATAATAAACTACAGTGGGCAGGAGATAAACAGCTGACTATCACAACTAGGGGATCATCCTATCTTCTTATTAATCTTCTGCATCACACCTCCGCATTCAGAGGTAGTTCCCGGTATTTGTCGAGTAAGGTCTGGAACAATCTGCCGCCACCAATCCGAGCTCTGCAAACAATACAGGGGTTCAAGTTAAAATACAAAGCCTTTATAATGCAGCAACAACTTTCTTCTTACCAGTCTCTTCAAAACTAATGACAACTGAATTGTAATATACCAATTAGTATTTAATTTATATATAACTGTGTCGTTATTACTTACTCGTATATCAATTATAGTATCCGTAATATATTATTTAATTTCGAATCGCAGAATGCAAACCCTATCTATATATTATACTCTCCCTATAACTACAATAACTACAATCTTATATACGTATATTACATTAAGTGTGATATAATTTTCATTATACTTACCGAAGTGTTGTAAGCTGTAGTTATGGCGGTGTAAATTCTTATCACCAACGTCAATGTCTGCTCACTGCATAAATGTAGTAAATAACAGAGGATTCTTCATTTATTATTCTTCCCGTATATTTATGAATTACATATTATATGATTGTGTTTATATTTACTAAAAATATTATTTCATCTTATTATTACTCGCAATCATGATATTTTAAATTATATAATATTATATTATATCGAGCGTCGTTGTCGTGCCGCCCGTGTCGAGGCAGGAGCGCTGAACGCGTCTCTGCGCCGACTGACTGATCGTGTGCGGTGACTATGTGCGCCGTGAAATAAACAGCTTGAAGCGATAATAACAATGTAATTAGTATCGTATCTATACTATTATATGTATATATGCGTTGTGTTTTATTTTTATTTATTTTTTTGTACCTTTTTTATTTTTGTAACTCAATAATTATGATTGTGTGCCGTCGTGAGATCGCGAACTTACATGGGGGTCACGGAAGATCAGGCGCCACGGCTTGCCGCGGTCGAAGCCTGAGTGGCATCCCTTTAAACACATGGTGTGGGCATTGCATAGCCTTAATCAGCTGTGTTTTTAAAACTGTCTCTTTTCGTATTCTTTGAATGATATAGTGCGTTAGTGTATAATTTACTTGTTTTTTGTTAAAATTTGGCTGTGTCATGTCCCTTGTGTGTTTAATAAAGATATTTTTTTTTTTTTTTTAAATTTTAATTTCCGTGATTTGAGGAATTGGGTAGGTTTCCCCGATGGTGACGTCATTTAACTTCCTATAATCTATCACTACCCTCCATTTGCGTTGGCCTGAGGAATCTAGTTTTTTAGGTACCACCCAAATTGGTGAGGACCAAGGTGAATTTGAGGGTTTGATAATTTTCTGATCTAGCATTTTTATGATTTGATTTTCCACTTCCTTTTTGTGGCATTCTGGGAAACGGTAGGATTTAGTATGTATGGGTAGGTCGGTATTTGTTCTGATTCTATGTTCGACGGCTGTGGTAAAAGAGAGGGAGTCATTTGGGAGATGGAAGATATCGGAGTAGTCAGCGCAAATGTTGAATAGGGCTTCTTTTTCTTCTTCGTTTAAATGATCTGTCCGGAGTGAATTTAGTACTTGTTGGGTTCTGTCTGAAACGCTTGTTTGCGAATGGGGATATTGGATATGATTTTGCTGTTTGAAAGGTTCAACGTTAAGGTTTAAGTTAGAGTTGATGGTAAATGGTTTATCAGTTGTATTGACTACCGTTATATTAATACGACCATTTTCTTTGACTTTGACTATGCTGTTTGCTATTAGTATTTTACCGGAGATGTGTTGATCTAGAATTATACCTTCGGATATATCAGGATTTTTGATCGTACATTCTATTACAGATTCTGTACGAGGAGGTATAGTATAAATTGGAGCAGAGAATATAAGATTTATTGATTCGTCTCCGATGTGTAAGACGTTTTTGTTATAATCAATCTGGCATTTTAGATTTTCCAATAGATCGTTACCGATGATTCCGTCATGAGCGAGGATAATTTCCTTTACGACATGGAATTCGTGAACGTATGGTTAATTGTTTTTCCTGAAAATTGACACATAGAAGCTACCTAGTGTGGGTGTGATTCTTTCACCGGCGTCGATTCCCTTAAGTGATATGACGTTGTCACTTAGAGGTGGAATTTTTGAAATAGATTTAAGTTTAATTAGTGATATCGAAGATCCAGTGTCGACTAGGAGAGATAGTGGTTTTGGAGCAACTGAAGTTTGGATTTTAACATGAGGTAAGTACCTTTCCTTAATATTATTGTTAATTTTATAGATTTTGGTTCCTTCGGACTGTGACGCACGAGGACTAGTAGGTATAGTAGGGTTAGATTCAAGGGAGGTAGAAGGTTTGGTAGAAGTGGAAGTTATAGTGGGTATAGCAGATGAAGTAGGAATAATAGATTAAGGAGGACTAGTAGATTCGGTGGGTATAAAAGAAATAGAAGATTTAGTAGACATAGAAGATTTGGTAGGTATAGGAGATGTAGAAAATTTTGTAGATGTAGGAGGCGTAGAAGATTTAGTAGATATAGGAGATGTAGAAGGTTTAGTAGTTATAGGAGGTATAGAAGATTTAGTAGATATAGCAGATGTAGTAGATTTAGTAGATATAGGAGACGTAGAAGGTTTAGTAGATATAGGAGATGTAGAACATTTAGTAGATGTAGGAGATATAGGAGATTTAGTAGATGTAGTAGATTTAGAAGATATAGGAGACGTAGAAGATTTAGTAGATATAGCAGATGTAGAACATTTAGTAGATGTAGGAGATATAGGAGATTTAGTAGATATAGGAGGTATATAAGATTTAGTAGATATAGCAGATGTAGTAGATTTAGAAGATATAGGAGACGTAGAAGATTTAGTAGATATAGGAGATGTAGAAGATGTAGGAGATATAGGAGATTTAGTAGATATAGGAGGTATAGAAGGTTTAGTAGATATAGCAGATGTAGTAGATTTAGAAGATATAGGAGACGTACAAGATTTAGTAGATATAGAATGCGGGTAATCAGTTTTGACTGAGGCATGTGAACCTGGGTTTGGATATAATGAGTAATTTGATATAGTGTGTCTATTGGGCGATACAGTGGAACTAGAAGGTAAACGTGATGCGTAAAATGGTGTAGTAGATATAGTAGATTTGTGTGGTGCATTATACGATACAGTGGAACTAGTAAATTGACGCGGCCTATTATACGACACAGTGGAACTAGAATTTAGGCACGGTTGGTTATACGATACAGTGGAACTAGTAAATTGACGCGGCCTAATATACGATACAGTGGAATTAGGAGCTAGGCGCGATTTATTATATGATACAGTGGAATTAGTAGGTTGACGCGGCCTATTATACGACACAGTGGAACTAGAATTTAGGCACGGTTGGTTATACGATACAGTGGAACTAGTAAATTGACGCGGCCTAATATACGATACAGTGGAACTAGGAGCTAGGTGCGATTTATTATACGATACAGTGGAACTAGTAGATTGACGCGGTCTATTATACGACACAGTGGAACTAGAATTTAGGCACGGTTCGTTATACGATACAGTGGAACTAGTAAATTGACGTGGCCTAATATACGATACAGTGGAACTAGGAGCTAGGCACGGCGTGTCAAATGAAACAGTGGAAATAGTAGATCGGCGTAGCCTATTATATGATGTAGTAGAACTAGAAGTTAGGCACGGCCTATTATTTGAAACAGCGGAATTAGAAGTTAGGCGTGGTACATTAAATGAAACAGTGGAAGTAGTAGGGCGGCGAGGCCTATTATTATAATATGATACAGTGGAATTAGCAGATGATTCAGTGAGTTTAGTATCGTTTTCTAACTTAATTGGGCAATTTCCCGACCGATACTTATCAGGAAATTTTACTCGTTTAAATATTCAGACTCGTCGTCTGCTATGTGTTCTTCTCTATGGACTCTGTTGGCAGTGAAGACTGCTCGAGAGATGGTTGGTGGGTTGGTTTCGAATTTGTCCCTGTTTGTGGGTCCCTAGGATTTTGTCTAAATCTATTAGCGTTATTGGAATTGTTGAATACATTATTGTTGTATTGGCGCTTTCTACATGCTTCAATAGAATGGCCGATATTTTTACAATACCGGCAGATCAGCTCGCTTGTATTAACTGGTCTCCTGAACTGGTTAGGTTGAGACCTTTGGGTTGTCTGAAATCGAGGGGTTTGTACATTGAACTCGCGACGGGGTTGGACCCTTGGTCTCTCGGTGACCTGTGTAAATCTTTTCGTCATGCTTGACATAATTTTTTCTTCAGCGATGGCAAAATTTAACGCTGAGTTTAGCGATTCAGGGTTACGACACCTAACCATTTGGGAAATTCGTGGGTGTAATCCCATGATAAATGTATGTGTAGCTATATCCTGTATGGTAGCAATTCGTCCGGATAAGTCAGTTTTCCTCTTTGTGGGATTGGATATATTTATTTCTGTTATTAATTTAGAAAGAAGTGTCTCTATATTTAACGCGAATTGGCTGACGGATTCTGACGGGTTTTGTTTGCACTCCTGCAATTCGGAGAGAAGGTGTGAATAATGCTTCTTTTCGCCGAACTGATTCCTAATGAATTGGGTAAATTGGTCGAATGATTCGAATTCCCTTATGTCGCACGTGGATTGTGCTTTACCTTCAAGTTGACTAAGAATGTATCTAAAAATAATTGGTTTTTGTGAAATATCCGCTAAATTATATGCATTTTGGCAATTTGATATAAAAGAGTTTAGTTTTTCTCGACTACCGTCAAAAGGCTTAATAAATTTTAGAAGCACACTTAACTCGATTCTTTCTGGGATCTTAATTTCGAGAGTCTCTGATTCATCTTTTGTAGATAATCTGGAAGTACTTGAACTTCTCGTTTTGCTAGTCATTTTGATTTATTTACCGTGTTGATTAATGTCAGAATATAGAATAATATGCTATTAAATACAAGTACTAAAAAAAAGAATAATTAAACGGACACAGTGTACGCTTTGCCTTATTGAACGGTCAAAGAATTCCTTATATAAACAATCTCATCCGGTCACAGCGCGGTAGTAGTTATGTTTACATTGTATCCTATGCATACAATGTAAACATAACTACTAATATAATTATTTCCTACTGACGGTTCTGAGTTATTTAGCAAGAGTTAGTAAAGTTCACTCACAGGAATATCAGGATCAGGGAAGTCGTTGCTGGAACCATCGTTGAGCCTCTAGGACTCCTGGTAGCGGAATGTAGCTGTTGCCGTTGCGGGTGTTGCCGATGACGGGCACTGCTGGTGCGGGCTGCCGATGACTGGTATTGCCGATAAGGGTGCTGCCGATGGCGGGTGCTGCTGGCGACGGGTGCTGCTAATGAGCTCGATAGCACTCGTTATAGTCCCGCGGAATTCACTCGATTATTTATGTGTTTTCACGATAGTTCACACTTTGGGAAACTCGTAGGTTACTTCACTTACAGTTGTTTCGGGGCGTATTCGGGTTTTACTAATTTCGGGATTCTCGTATCCCACCGCGAACACCATTTATTATAGGAGACTTAGCGAAAGCCTTTTTAAAAAAAAACTTTTATTAGCTAAAATTAAGATTACAATTAATTACAAAGAAATGGAATTAGGAAATAGTAAATCGGTTAATTAAAATTCGACCGACCGATTCGGAGATTGGATTAGAACTGGGCTGCGTCCGGCGCTCGAGCAGCGTCTCTCCTATTTTATGCTGACTTAGGAAAATTAAGTGTAAGCACAATTGCTTACATAGTAAGGGTATAACAGTACGCATATATCCAGGATTCGTCACCTGATACGACGTTGTATACAGCATTTGAGGATCCTGCGTGGAATCTTTCGAGAGTTCTGACGCACCAAGTAACGCGAGCCGCTTTTTGCTCTTCACAGAGCAAATGCGGTATCCATCAGGAAAACAACTTTTTTACACCTAATTGTTCATGCAAGATTATTTGTATTTGACTCATGCCAATGTCTAAAGTTGCCTGAATTTCGCGGTATGTCACATGTCGATCTTCCTCAATCAGCTTACGCACAGTATCAACGTTTTCTTGGGTGACTGCAGATTTTGGACGACCTTGACGGGGATCATCACTGAGCTCGACACGTCCACGTTGAAATTCAGCAAACCAGCGATAAATTGTGGTTTTGGATGGGGCGTTTTTGTGTTAAGCCACTTCGAAAGTCATAATAAATCATCGCTCTAGAATTTTCTCGAATCAATTCCATTTTCTCAACGACTAAACAAGTTTGACAAGACCTTGTGACAAGACCGAGAATCTTTTTTTAAATAAATAAACGGTATTCGATTTTTAAAACCAAGGAGTTTTAAATTAAAAAGATTTTAATATGACAGGAACAGTGGAAATATTCCATTCCCGATACTTTAAGTGCAGCCTATGTACATAGGTACAAAAATGATCAAGCTAGAGTCGTGGTCGCACACATGGCATCTAACCGTCAGTTCACGCCGCGAAGATGCGTCGTTCTAGGAGTGAGCTGATCCTAAGGCCTAGAGATGTTTCTAGAAAATGCGTATATTCTTTATACACATGCATACCCCAAGATTGATACGATATGACGGCTGTGATTTGACATCGATTGTTCCGACCCTTATAATATTATGTGGTATGTGGCGCGACCACGGCTCTCCCTTGACCATTTTTGTACCTATGCATTTCTGGATTTCTATCCGAATTATTTCCTTGTTTCGGCCTTTTCAGACCCCTTTTTTATGTAGTCGGGGTATAGTTTTTTAATTTATTTTATTTTGTTTCGTATTTTTCCGTTTTCCGGATATTATAATTTCAAACACTTGAAATTAAAATATCTTCTTCACGATCACGGAGTGAGGCAATTTTTTTCTAAATTTTTAAGAACGATAATAATAATATTTTCATTTTCCGTATCTATGCATAAATGTAGTCGATTAAATTATCTTACACATCAAAACACGATACTGCAATTCAGAAAAATGTGAGACCCGTTTAGTGACATCTATCGAACGAATAAGTAATCAAAGTCTTAATAAATATTTTTTCTGCGTTTTATAATTAAAAACGGAGAACCGATAAACAATATTAATTGGGATATAATTAATCTTGCGAACAAAAAGCAAGTTGGCGACTGCACATGAGCATACTGTATTACTGAATTTGACAGCGAATTAATATGTTGGCGATTAAATTACTAAACTGGCGAAAGCACTCAGGTGACAAAAACACAAAAATTGGCAGATAAGTGCCGAAATTTAATCCAAATTGGCACCGACTTTAAAAGTTGGCGACTTTATTTTCGAGTTGGTGACTATATACGATGTAAACAGCTATAAAACCAGATTGGGTTGATAAATTAATGGCTGCTAAAAATTCAATTTGCAGGCTACCGAAAATCGCATTTTTGGATACTGTCGGAATTTGTTTTCCTTTGGTATGGGTGTGTGTCGTTTTCAAGGTTTTTGGGGGTGCAGAATAATATGAAAATTAAATCCATTTTGACATTTCGAAATGGCGTACATTTTATTCATTAAAATTATTATGGTTGTCCTTTTCCAGGTTTCTGGAGGTGCTGATGATAAAATTGTCTTCCAAAATGGAGAATTTTCATACTTCGTAAAAATGACATGAGTACTAATTTAAAAGTTGTTGCGGATGCTGATTAGGATTGATTATTAACACAGTATGTTATGTAGTACAAGCTATGTAAGCTAAAGAATTTTTTGGAAATTCAGGATTTAAAAAAAATATTACTCTTATCATAAAGAAAATACGTGGTTACGGGGTTAATTGGGGGGAGGAAATTTTAATTATTTTTTCAGTAGGATTACCTGTTCTCGAGATAGAAGCGATTATAGAAAAAAAAATATGGCAATGCCTACATTGAGATACGAGCGATGTATAAAGCTATTAAAATGTTTGAAAATTCTGGATTTTCAAATTTCTTTTTCTCACTTCATAAGAGATAATATGTGGTTGCGCTGTTACTAAGAGGGAGAAAATGTTCATTTCATTCACAATTTTTTCAGTAGGATGTACCGCTTCCGAGATAGAAGCGATTATAGAAAGAAATATGGCAATGCTCTACTTTGAGATCCAAGCGATTTATAAAGCTATAGAAATGTTAGAAAAATCAGGATTTTCAAATTTCTTTTTCTCCCATCATGTAGAAAATATGTGGTTGCGAGATTAAAAGGGGGTGGGGAATTCATTATTTTTTCAGTAAGATGCGCCATTTTTGAATTTTATACAAATTAAAATATATCCGCAATTTTGAAATTTCAAAATAAATTATATTTTTGGAATTAACAGCTCCTAAACCTAGAAAAGGACATATTAATTTTTATAAATTGAAGTATGTCCGCCATCTTGGACTTTCAAAATGAATGTCATTTTCGTATCCAGCACCCCCAAAGTCCTGGGTGACACCCATATAAATTTTACGAGAAATAAATATCCGCCAATTTTTTTTATTTCAAAATCTACACAATATCTATACCCCCGAAACCGAGAAAAATTAAAAATGAGAATTTTGTACGCTCCTTTACGTTTTTTTATGTGCGCTCGTTTTGGGTGCTTATTATGTTTTTTTAATTACCTACATCAGAATGTATGTGCCTATTCTTAAATGAAAATATATGTGCCTATTCTTAAATTAAATATAGTACACATTCTCAACTCAAATTGTCACCAAGATGGTTATTTGTTCGCTAAAATAATATCTGTCTGCCAGTTTGGAATATTCAGTGAAAAAAACTGGTATTAATTAGGAACCAGATTTGAAATTTTTGTTCCTTATATTCTTTCTTCTCTTTCGCCAACTAAGACTACTTAAGATTTTGCACTAAGGTATACCCTGGATCCAAAAGTACTGAACAGAACTGCTTAATATAGTAATCTAATCATCATCAGCACTGGTGATTGTTTAGCGGGTCCACAGATCGGTAATGTTTATTCAGGGAAATACCACGGAAACTAAACTACTCTCAGAAAACTGGCATAAAATAACGCTTGAGTTTGTTTTACCGAGGGAGTGAGAATAGCGGAGGCTTTTTTGTATTTATAACTTGCTTAAAATGTGTTGATAATAATATTATATATTTTTAAGAAAACAAAAAATTAAAACCGACTTCCAGAGTAAAAATGCACAAACAAGTATGAAATAATTTTTATTTTCTAAATAATTCCCCTTTGAAATTCGGCTAAAATACAAACTAATTCTCTACTCAATCTTCATATTCTTGAAGTTTGTACCAGCCAACTTGAACGTGAGTTCTATAAAATAATGATTAATCAGGATGTTGTTCGGGCTGGTACCGACTTCAAAATAATGACTATTGTGTAGAGAAATATGTAGTAAAAATTTTTGGCGAATTTAAAAGGGGAATAGGATTTTGTTATTCCATACTATTTGTGTGTTTTTACTTTGAAGTCGATTTAATTTTGTTTACGATGATATTGCATTGGATACAGAATAGTTATTTAGCAACGAAATCCATTCCTCCATCCATCCATCCCTCCATCCATGTGTCCATCCATTCATCCGCACAAACTTTCACATAATATATAAAATTTGTAGCATTGAAGAACTCTCCTTCGAGGTTGAAGTTATAGAATGGTTACTTTTTCCTCATTCAAGTGAAGCTAAAGGGTAAAGCTTGTAGGTAGTATGTACCAGATTAATGCATAACATCAGATGACAAATATGTTTATTATTTACATATTTTGTTGGTTATTTCAAATACCTGAATAACTTAAATATTACAATATATGGCGTTAAGTCCTACGTAAGCCTACTAAACTATATCCGATGCTAAATTATGACGACAATATTGTTTATAATATAATTTATGCTTGTGAAATAATATTTTACCTCATGTAATATTTTAATCAAATGAACTCACCAAGAGCATGTGAGGACGATATTCTATGGGGTGAAAAAAAAAGTGGAAAAAAAATCCTACTTTATATATATATATATATATATATATATATATATATATATATATATATATATATATATATATATATATATATATATATATATATAGACTGAGTAACATTTCCCCAATACTCCGAGCTCCAACGTTACAATAAAAATATAATTATTACGGTTTAATACGGATTTTTGCGACTGCCGTATGGCGAAGTGCGATTTCAGTCCATCTGAAAGGATGTGATTCTCCTTGTGACTCCTTGTGGATTAAATAACAAAAATATGAACGTGTGTATTTAAAGCGATATGAGAATAAATACGTTGTAGAAATATACATAAATATATTAATCAGCTTTAAGATTATCGCTACTTGATGGGAATGCCACTGAGTATTTAGCGATAACTACTTTATGATAATTATTTGCTGGTGCCCAAAACTTCCTTTGCGTGTAATATTAATGGAAACGGAATCCTATCTGCCAGTGGAAATCCGCTAAAAATTGGTCCAGCCGTTTCAGAGATTAGCTAGAATAATCAGACAGTGTAGGTGTCGTAAATATATGCATTTGGTGCAAAGCCGTTAATTTTTAAATTACAAACAGCTTCAATTTTATTTATTTGTATAGATTGTATCCTTAAAATTCTATGCCCATCTGCCTCTTTTTAGTAATTACTTTTTTATTAACTAGTAATTACGGATAGTTCTATGAAAATGACAAAAGCTAGTACATAATGATAAATAAATATAAATTTATCTATCCAATAAGTATAAGTATCCATCTACATGACATGTTATGTAGCAATAAAATAAATAACAATCATAGTATTAGCGCCCCCCTCTAGTGACGCGAACAATCAAATCATACAAAATATGCGGCAAATAAAATTTTACAGAAGAAACTTATTTATTAGTCCATAAGTACTATCGAACTAGTTGCCGCTCGACCAGTCATAAAATGAATATCACTTAACAATTTTGAATTGAAAGACTGCTATTGGGAAAATACAATATAATCAATAGTCTCAAACAGAACATCGGTGTAAAATAATACATGTTGATTATGTAAAAAGCAAGTGAGCGGAGCGAGGGATCAAATTTTTTAAATATATTTTCTTGCAGTCTTTTAGGGTTTAAAGTTTAAGCAGATTTTGATTGATCATATAGAAAAAAAATTGCTTGCTCACTCCGCTCACTCGCTTTTAACATAAATAACGTGTTATTTATTCTATTATTTAATACCGATGTTCCGTTTTAATCTGTTGATTTTTTGAAGCGCGAGGCGCCTTGGACTGTGAGGCCGTGGGCGGTCGCCCACAATACACATATAAAAATACACACACATAATGGAATATTAAAAACTAATATGATACTTTTTTTGTATTCAGAACTATTTTCAACTATATTGGGGTAATACAATAGAATAATAATACACTAAAAATAAAATAAAATAATACAATAGCTGAAAATCGAACTCACAAGCGTCATTTTCTTAAATTGCTGTCGTGTTTTCGATTTTCAGGATTACTGAATTAGGCCTTAGCGCGTAGTTATATTTTCAGCGCTATTATTACTATTTATATATAAATCATTTTTTACGCTCCCGCGGTCGATGCAGCCGAACAGACGTTGGAGCGCGGGGAAAGCGCGGGCCCCATAGCCCTTACTGCCTTGGCCTCTTTGCTCCGGTACTGAGTGTAAAATAATGTTTCTATTTTGTATTTGATATAAAAATACTTTAACAGATTTAATAGTGGCTTGGCTTCTCACAGTAATTTTTATTTAACAAACTTTAAATATTTACCACGTTAAAATAGATTAAAGTTTCCATCAGTAGCCCAAGGATCAATTATTTATTGATTATTACGTATTCGTAACGTTATTGGAAAATAAGTGTGCCTCCTAACCCGCTGGCTTCAAAATATACTGTACTACTCCTCAGTGGCGAAGCGTAAGTTCATATGTGTGAGTTATTATGATTGCACTTAGTGGCATCGATTAAATAATATTCATAAGGGAATCCGATATGATGTAGAGTTGTATACACGCGTCGCTACTGCTACTCCTACTGTAAAATTAATGTTCAGCCTCTTCTAAGTACTTGTCGTAGGCTTCCTGACTCATGAGCTTCTGTAGTTCCTCTGGGCTGGACAGCTTGACCTTGAACAGCCAGCCCTCCTCGTAACACGATTTGTTGATAATAGATGGCGTTGATTCCACTGCCTCGTTTTTTTCTGTTATCTGGAATTGCAAAATTATCGTCGTATTATGCTGCGGCCTTTTAGCGGCCCGTAATGGGCAAAACATGGTCCTCATGGAGAATATAGTAAAGGAGTATCATCTCACTAAGGCACAAAAGCTAAAAAGTGTTCGACTTAAGTAATAAAATAATAGGTTCAAAACTGGCCATAATGGCGTGTAGTCGTGTAAATTTTAGACTACTCTAGTAGTTAATTCAGAAAATTATGTAAATTCTAATTACTCGCGTAGTCGTTTTTTTTAGTCTCGTATTCAATTGTACATTCGATCGTTTATTTTAAACGTTTTTAAAATGTATTAATAATAATTTAGCAAATATCACTGAAAAGTGAAAAATTTAAACAAAAAATTAAACCGACTTCCATAGTAAAAATACACAAAAAGTATGAAATAAATCTTATTTTCTAAATAATTCCCGTTTTAAATTCGGCTAAAATTTTAACTATTTCTCTACATACATTTTGTGTATTTTTACTTTTGAAGTCGGTTTAATTTACGGACACTTTTTCGTGCATGGAGAAGGTACTCTTTCACTCTAGCCTCCATGGTTGTTTTGTTTACTTATTGGAAAATATTTTATTAAAAAAAAAAAACGCATAAAAACGATACGCGCCGCTGCATTTTAGCAGCGGCGCGTATCGTTTTTTTGCGTTTTTTTTTGCGCCTATTAGATAGGCGGTAAACAGCTATTAAAAATTTAACTTTATTAATTACACAAGAAGATGCACTTTTCATTGTAAAAAGCCGCGTATCGTCGAGGTGTGAACTGACCCTAAGAGAAAGCTCTACAAAGCCGGTCAAAGGTCTATGTGCATTATTTTTGGCCAGTTACTGTTATGTACTTACACTGCCCGACACTGGTGTATACACCTCGCTAGCCGCTTTGACGCTCTCCAGCGCTCCACATTCGTCGCCCGCAGCTACGGTTTTGCCCGTTTCTGGTAGTTGTGCGAATACCACCTCACCTAATGCATCCTGAAATGTGGAGTAACTGATGTGAGCGGTTGTTATGCAAACGAGCAAATTCATATCAACTGGTATGGTAAGTGGATGGTAAGTTAGATCCGTAACAATCAGGTGTCACGCCGAAAACCGCCAAGTAACGCTTAATATCTGGTGATGCCAGTGTTAATCGGGGGTTACTGACAATAATAGCTGACCGTCTTCTTGTTTTCAGATTGTATTGTAAAAGGTATAATACCGCGATAAAATTACATCAACTGCTATCATGCCCATCAAAATCCGTTCATCAGTAGTTATTGCGTAAAATAACAACATCCATACATACAATCTTTCGCATTCATAATATTAGGAATGATAGTTGCGAGTTCATTTAATTTCCATGTATAAAATTTATTTAATTAAAAAAATCTTCGAAAACTAGAGAAATTTTATGTGACCAATTGAATGGAATGATAATGTATATTTTGTTTACGTTTATACATAATTATCTACTATCAGTGTTAAAAAATATTTGACTAGTAAAAAACTACAGCAAGATAAACACGCGAACAGACGATCACATCACGTGTTTAGGTGATGATAGTTAACTCCTAAGGTTGATCACCAAAAAAAAGGCAATTTGCAGTTAATTTTTTAGCAGATTTTATGAAATTCGACTGTTTTCTGCCAGGTTTGTAACATAATTTTTAGCGGTGAATATGCAATAAAATTCTCACTCGCTGTTCAATGTTCATATTATAACTAAAAGTTTTTTTAAAGTATGAAACTTTCAGATTTGGATATTACACTAAATATGAATAAAAATTTTGCTCGCTCAATGTACGAAATTCCAAACTCCGCGGCCGCCTTACGGCTTACGCGGCTTACCTGGGCGAAGCTTGAGATTCCGACTGTTCCTACACCGGAGTCAATAGATACCCATTCATGCTTCTTCGTGTAGTATCGACCTGAAATATTTAGTAAAAATAATAAGCCCAATCAAAATCCTCAAAATTATAAGTACTAGAGTTTGAGCTGTGGTAGAAATTCGCACATAATGATACGTATAATTTTAATTTAGAATTATATAAGGGCCATTTTGCTACTTAGATTTAAAAAAAGTTGTGAAAAACGTCAAAGTGTATCTAAATTGTATTTATCAAATGCACGGTAATGTGAGTTAATAATCTACCTCAGATTATTAACACACACTACAGTTCGTCTTGGTGTTAAATTTATTTATTTTATATATTTTCAAGCATTTTTTGAAAACATATTATTAGCTTTTTGCACACCTTCCTCCAGATAAACTTTGATTAAACGCCCAAATTTCATACTCCTCTGGTTGCACAACTCTCGTAAACGTGTACTGAAAGTTTTTGCTTTACGTATAAATATAATAATGATGTTGTTTACATTTTCATCAATGTTAGCTAGGGAAAATATCACAAAAAAACCAAAAATCTAGACACCAGCTTAAAAATAATTTATAAAAAAATTGTAATAATGATAATTATATTTTAAGCAATAAATTATTGTAATTATTTTTATGACAATACTTCATGTTGCTAGCGACTTCGTTCGCGCATAAATAAATCCAGCACGAACCTAGTGTTAATCTAGAGTCAAAACAACTACGGTACCAAATTTCTTCAAAATCCGTTCGGCGGTGATTGCGGGAATGAGTAACAAACATCCACACATCACATCCATATACATACAAACTTTCGCGTTTATATTATTTATATATTCACGATAACTAAGCCATATTTTGTGTAGACTTTCGCATAATACAATACACAATACACATTGAAAAACATTCGCAAAAAACACACACAGCAATTGATTAATTTTGCAGCAAAGAATTGTTCGTGGCTGCTTACAAAAAAGTTTTTTAGCCCAGACAAAATGTACAAGAAATTATTTTTTTAGAATGGTAGTGATCATCTGAAACCTTACAAGGGCTTATATTATGTTGATGATTTAACAAAAAGTAATTCTATGTTCGAATCGCGCCGAAGAAACAATAATATTTTCTGTGTTCCTGGGTTATGGATGTGTATTAGATATATGTATTATATAATAAAAATCTTAAATATATGCATAGTATAAAAGTATTAAATATACTTCCCGTTATCTGGTACCTGTAACACAAGTACTTCGGATACTTGGCACGGGGCCAGATTGACGAGGCGTGAAGCGTCCATAGATATTATTATTATATTATGTTTCAACTAGCACACAACTAGCACACAACTAACACATTACGAGCTACTCGGTGTAATGTAAAATATCAGCACGGCTTGTGCTCTTTACCACAATACATGTTTTTAGGGTTCCTTAATACTCAAGGAACCTTTATAGTTTCGCTCTGTCCGTCCGTCTGTCTGTCTGTCTGTATGTATGTATTTTTCTTGAATACTTTTCTTCAAAGTTCGCTTGCAAAAACTTAAGTTATTTTTAGAAAAGTTAACATAGAGCTTGGCTATGGAAATGTACGATAATTGTATGTATTTACTTTTGGCGTCGGAACTGTATAATGCTCTACGGCAGCAGTGGCTCGTGCTACCCCTGGTCATCCTGCTGGCCACTCGAATTACACTACACAGCACCATCTTGTTGTTTATCTGGAAAAATTACGATACGAATATTACAATAATAAAATAAGCTGACCTAACTCTATACTACTCAATAAATCAAGAGTTTCTTCCTTTACATTCTATGAGTTATTGTGCAATACCGCAAAGAAAACTCGGAAACCCAGGTAGGTAGGTTTTCTAAATAAAAAAACGTTATAGGTATTGGTTTTACTAATTGTAGATGATATTATATTTATGCAGTTTTATCGAAAATGTTGTAAATGCGAACTTTAAATAAGTATGTACTAATTTTTTTAAAATCCACAATGTTTGTTTCAAGTCGTTAGAAGTTCGTTCAAGTAGTAGGTACGTACCATTAATATTTCCATCTCTTTCATTTATTGAATTATTATTGTACTAATATATATGTATGATTAAATGTTATTGATCTGTGAACAAAGCGAATCCTTGACATCATTATCACGTAGATAAAGAGACCATCGTAATACGCAGAGATGATTACTCAAAACTCTAACGACGAAAATAATTTTATCTCTAACGAGCACGCGCAACGCCTGATGATGTGGTTACCATTAGCGCTTGGAAAGTTATGACATAAAGATTGTATGCGATAGCTCCACATGACATAAAAATTGTATGCGATAGCTCCTTATGAGATGAAGATTGTATGAGATAGCTCCTTATGACATGAAGATTTTATGCGATACCTCCTTATGACATAAAGATTGTATGCGATAGCTCCATATGACATGAAGATTGTATGCGATAGCTCCTTATGACATGAAGATTGTATGCGATGGCTCCTTATGACATGAAGATTGTATGCGATAGCTCCTTATGACATAAAGATTGTATGCGATAGCTCCTTATGACATAAAGATTGTATGTGATAGCTCCGTATGACATGAAGATTGTATGCGATAGCTCCTTATGACATGAAGATTGTATGCGATAGCTCCTTATGACATGAATATTGTATGCGATAGCTCCTTATGACATAAAGATTGTATGCGATAGCTCCTTATGACATGAAGATTGTATGCGATAGCTCCTTATGACATGAAGATTGTAGCGATCGAATATCGCGAGAACCGTACATTTTCCCGCGATAAAAAGTAGCCCATGTCCTTCCCTGTGGTGTTATGGTCATGTCCTTCCTGTACATGTGTGCTAAATTTTACCAAATTCAGCCTACTAGTTTCGACAAACAGTTATTTCTTATAAATAAGACTTGTTGTCCCGACACACGTTGTTCTGTCTTAACTATGAACTGGAAAAAATAATTAACTGAACGCTCCTACAAATATTTTAACTGTCAAGTGACAAATTGAACCTAGTGAAAGTATAGGAAAATTCAGTCGTTTTTAGGGTTCCGTAATACACAAGGAACCCTCATAGTTTCGCTCTGTCCGTCGGACTACGTACGTGTACGCGCTTCTCGCTTCTGTAATTATAAATATAAATGGATAAAATTTAGTTTAGTTATAGATTGTGTATAGATTATGTATTGTTTTGGCATCATAAAATAATAATAATTTTATATTTTAGGGGTAGCTCTCCATGCATGTGAAGTGGGGATGAAAATATTTTTTTCTTTCTGTGGGAAATCATTGAATAGGTCTTTTAAAATAAAGGTAATGTTTTATACATTACTTTTTTACTAATTCAACTATTTTCGAGTGGTCGAGGGCCTCCAAAGTGGTTTGTAAGTTGGTTGGATCCCCCTAGCATTTCTAAACTATAAGTAAGAAACTTGTAAATTTCCATGCTGTTAGATCATGATAAAAACTCTTTAGGAAAATTATTTTGAACGAAATCAAACATTAACTTTTGTAGTAATTTCAAAAAAAACTATTACGCGTTGATAGTCACGGAACCCTGGAGGATACCTATCGTAGCTTCTTACCGAATAGACAGTTTTTGCTAGTTGACCCCTTTTACCCAATTTATTTTACAGTTTCAGCCACCTTAAGCTTAATGTTGTATAACGTGTACTGAATTTCTACATATCGCTAAGCTTTGTTGCTCCTTAAATCAGTCTATGTCAATGATTTCAAAACTAAGGATGGGCTACGTACATTTGACAGAACAAATCTTCATACAAGAAAAAGTTTTCACCATACCTCAAAGGTCTGCCTTCTTGATTTAAACCTCAAATGTCAAAATGGCCCCAAAACACCTAAAGTGGGGTCAATTAAGCGGAGACAGTTTTTATCTTATATTTTATGTTAAATAGCACTAGTATTTGTCAAACAATGTAATACCTGTTACTGGCCATACTAATTGTTACATGTTTAGTGTTAAGTTCTAAATTGTAATACGCTGTTGGTATTGAATAAAGAAAATAAAATAAAAATAAAATAAAAAATCCGTAAAAGATATCCGTAGGTTCCGTGAGAAATAATTTTTAACAAACTCCACAAATGAAGTTGGGCTCTCGTTTAAATATAGAGAGGGACTGGGACAAATGCAGCCACACACACACACATGCCAAGCTAACATACTATATATTAAAAGTATTCATTTGTCTCCGTCTCTCTTCAATACGAGTTTTACGACTAATTAATTTTTAAGATTGATATAATTACTTACCGTTATGGGCGAGGCGTCCGGGTCGATCGGCTATCGCGGAGTATATATACTTAAGTAATTATCGTCATGAACTCCTCGCTACATCTTATTATATGTACAAACAGCAGCAAAATGTCTTCGAAGAAAATCTTTAAGCGAACTTCATTACTTTCTCCATAGAGTATAGACTAATCCTGCTACTATTATAAATGTGATAGTTTGTGGGGGTGGGTGGATGGATGGATGGATGATGGATAAACGGATGGATAATTAATGATATCTATCTCTTTCACGCAAAAAACTATAATTACAATTATAATATTATAATTATCGTTGTGTTTCAGCAACTTTACTAAAACCAAATTGCAGTATCGTGCTATTTAATTTATATTATTTTATTGGTACAGACAGCAGCAAAATGGTTTTGGGAGAAAATGTGAGGAATACGCCGTTTTGTATGTGAAAACGTCCTTGCATAACTCAGTTGCCGTTCAGTAACTTAACCTCATAGTTATTGAAGTTTAACAATGGGACTTTAATTAAATGGTAAAGAAAATCATTGTGGGTCTGGTGAAATTATAGCCTGTCTGAGAATGCCAACAATCTTACAAAACATGGTAAATCTGCCTAAGCCGTAACCTAGTTACAGACCTATCCTCCTTACTTTGATGAAAGACTGCCCAAGCAACAGATCAGTGTTTGAATCGTTCTATCAAATATTAAATTAAATTAGATTAAATTAGGATTTAAATACGATGAGCAGTTCCTAGTGGCCCGTAATTAGTTTCTCAAATGTGTGAAATGGGGATGATGTCTTTTCATTCTACTCCATCGTGTACCGTCGAATAGATGTTTTACTAAAGAAAAAATTAAAACCGACTTCCAAAGTAAAAATGCACAAAAAAGTATGAAATTAAACTTATTTTCTAAATAATTCCCTTTTTAAATTCGGTTAAATTTTTACTATTTCTCTATTCAATCTTCCTAATTTTGAAGTCGGTACCTGCCCAGTCAATATCCTTTAATATTTTATAGAATTCACTTCTTTGCTTGCTTCGACTTCTTCAGAAAAAGTCGAAATCACCATGTGTCCATATAAATTTCGAGGCGTTCCCTCGATTCCTCATGATTTCATCATCAGGGCACCACTTTGGTAAAAACGGGACCAACTTGGGATTATACTTTATATCAAAAAAATAATTTTGAAAATCGGTTCACAGACGGTATATAAATATTTATATATTTTCCATGCTAAAAGGTCCTGCCAAATACTTTACAGGATAGTTATTTTGATCGAAATCTGACTATTAAAAGATATTAAATAATTTGCTATAACTGTCTGAAAATTACAGTTGACAACGGGGTGATGATTACACGTTTATAAAGATTATTAGCAAAGTTAATTAATCATTCTAGTATCAATAGCAACTAAAGCTAGTGATGTACCCACTACCCACTTTGCTTCAATAGACTAAGACGAAAATGAATAAAGTAGAATATTATAATAAGAAAAGGGCGTCTAAAGGGTTTAGAATTATTGGTTGGTTACTTTAGGTGTATTGGCCTGAGAAGAGATTTACTCACGAGGGTGCTGATTTAGTTTAAGGTAAAAAGGTGTAAAAAAAATCTATAGAATGCATTTGGTAATTGCATTCAAAAAACTCATCATTAACATTATAGTATTCTATTATTTGCATGCGCATAAAGTTTTCCATCGTGCAGATCGCTTAACTGTGGCTTAACCCTCTTTACAGAAGATAGATCCAAGCCCCAGTGGTAGCGATGTTAGAAGTAAAAGTTAATAGCATCTTGCACACGTAAAGTTCGGACCGCAAATCGAACTGCATTACAAACTGCGCGGGCGCGGAGGGATCTGTGCGGCTTGGACTACGGATTTAGACACGACAGTTGTCGTGCTAATTACGACTGAGAATGCGTCAATGCGTGCCGGTGTCTTACTTAATACGTCTAAATACTGTATAGCCCGCGGCTCAAACTGTGGAAAATGAACTGTCATCGACATGCCAGATCCGACTGTCGGCCCCGCGCAGAGTAAAAAATATATAATTATTATATATACGTACAGAGAAACAGCTTTTATAGAACGATCCAATTCGATCCAATTTTGAAAATTTGATGTCCCCTCCAACGGCCCACAATTTTTCCACACAATCGTGGATACACCGCAAGCTTGTAGAAGTGCAATCAAATCGAAAGCTAATTATGTAACTGTCTATCTTTTCCTCTTACTTTAATCTGTGCGTTCGTTTTGGAGCGTTGTTGTTGGAACAGCGCGTGCTATTTCTCGCGGTCAGAACTGTACGTCTGATGGGCGATAATGAATAAAATATCGATATTATTTAAACATCGTCCGTCCCTATACTAATTATATTTGCTTCTACTCCTTATCTCTTATCAAAACTGAAGTCCATGGGGGGCATCTTGCATGTAAATGTGCAAATATTATGAATAAGCTTTACGTCAATGTTTATTGCTAAATATTTAACTAGCTATTACCGCGACTTTGCGATGATATTTATTGCGCGTCGAAAACCGTACTTTTTAATTTATTTATTTAATATTATTTGTGGGCTTAGGTTATTAAATTATGCTGCAGCATGGCCTACTTAGTAGTTGCAGGTATATTTTCATTAAAACGATTAGAGAAAATCTATAGTTTAAAATTAACAAACTATTTAATGAAATCTTTGCAGTTTTCTTTACAAAACTCATATAAGTAAGAAGACATATAAAAATATAATAAAAATACTATGGCTACATAGTTATATTATGTTTATCTAATAATCTTAAATAGATCAATTGAAAATCTTACTTAACCCTTGTTAAGTATACGAATCATTCGGAATTAACAAATTTCATTATTATTAAAAATTAATTCAAAATAACTACACAATCATTTAAACTTATTGACAATAATTATTGTTATTTCATTTTATTTTAATCCATTGCCGTCCAATATCTGGGAACATCGCATGGACAGGTCAGAACTGTATACTTCGAAACTTCATAAATCATAATATTTAAATGCATTCGCCGTTTCTGTCGTTTTTGTTTTGATTTTATTTGAGACTGCAAAATCCCAGATATTTTACCTTAATGAATTACATATTATTCATGTTATTTAGAGTATTTTTTTTATTTTAGATAGCAAGGTGTCGCCTGCGACGTGCTGAAGATGGCGCTGATGGATGCGTAGGTCGCCGCGACAGCAGCAACCGCTCCCAAACCCACCACCTGCCAACACAGCAGCCTGGACCAGCCGGAGGTCTCACTGAAATTCAATTGTAAAAAATTGGTATTATGCAATCAGAAAAAAGTTTTTTTTAATATCTTAAACGCTTCACACAATGTCAATCTGGTCCCTTGGTAAGTTCTCGAATAATTTGTGTTATGGGTACCAGACGAAGGAAATATATTAAAGGTTCCATTTTCGAAATACAAAATTTTGAAAAAAAATTATATGTTATCCGCGGTATCATTACGAATCTATTGACACATCATTTAATAAAATCGGACCAATAGTTTTGACGCTAGGAGGAACTAACATACATACATACATACATACATACATACATACATACATACATACATACATACATATGTACATAGACTGCCAAGATAACCTTTCCTATTGGCTTCGCCGTAGTCGGGTAATAGAGTTACATAGGTAACCAAAAAAGCATGATATAGTCAGTAAAGATTGCATACTAATATTATATAATAACTACTATCAATTTTTATAAATACAGTGAGTAAATATCTTTTAAAACGACAATATTTATAGCGCCGAACCGGAAATTACGATGAGTTTTAGAGGACTGCCAGGGTACAATATAATCATTTTTATTCGGTTTTAACGACTTTCGGCCTTCAGTGTCCTTATATCCGATTTTAACTGTATTGTTTAAGTATATTATTTGTTAAAGAGGGTTAATAGAGCCTATTATTTACAAATAGCAATATGGCACAGCGTCTATACCTACAATTTTCAAATAGCAATAGTGGGTGCAGTGATTGGACACCACAAGGAAGGATACAGGCTATATTTTATCGCAGGAAAGTATACGATTCCCGCGAGATTTTCTTTTTGCTTACTAAGGCGCGGGAAATGTCTAGTAACAAAATATAATTTATTAAAGAACATTATTAATATAATAATATCAATATTTCAAGGTACGTAAAAATATAAACGACTCGCACAGTTAATATAATATATTATAATATTGTCTATAAACTATCTTCATTCGACTACGCGCAGAACATCTAAAAATATTATTCAAAAAAGTTTCCCGAAAATCTCACCTTTGAACCTGTCCCTCGGCGGGCGGCTGGCGATCCAGCTTGAGGAAGCAGTAGCAGGGCAGGATGAAGGTAAGTAGGGCGATGGAGGTGGCCCCGACCAGGGCGAGCACGGTGTAGAACCGCGGGATGCTCTCGCCAATGAACATTATGCCGGCCATGATGGAGACGCGCACCAGGATACGGTGGCCGAGGGAGTCTGAGGAGAAGTTTTTTTTAAAGTAATAATCAAAAGTAAAAACTATGACCCGATTACGCAAATTATAAAGCCTATGTTACCCGACCGACACCTCATTCATTAAAATCGGATCAGTAGTTTAGGCGAGTGTGGTAAATGGTGGCTAAAGTGGACTAAACAAACATACATACATACAAACATGGACTGCCAAAATTATATCGAAATGTCTGTCTCCTTATGTAAATACAGCCTGATGACAGAAAGACGGACGAACAGTGCAGTCTCAGTAATAGGGTCCTTTTTTTACCCTTTGGGTACGCAACCCTATAAAAGAGAACAAAAGCAAACTTAGCTGTACTTTTCCGAACATGCCTGAAGGAATCTGATCATTATAGAGAGAAACTATTCGCTTTTTAGCTTTTTAATAACATTGTAAACCATAGCTTGTAGGTTTGCCGTTGTAGCTTGTAGGTCAGCTCTTATGGTAGAAATATTTTGTAAACATTTCCCAAGTTCCTAGAAATATAGTATGTGAATGTTAAACACTCTTGCTACGTACCTCTAGGGATATTATACATCTCCTCCATCTCCTGGCACACGGGGTTGATGCTGATGATGAAGGCGGAGACCAGCTGCACGGCCATCAGCACGTTAGCGACCAACGTCAGTGGTGTGGCCGCCAGTGAAGTGATGAAATTGGGTCCAACGCTCTCGCCGTAGACCGCGTAACCGGCGATCGAGATTGGCAGGTAGACCGCCATTATAGCTGGAAACAAGAAGGAATGTTATGGAAATATCGTTGAATTTCATGATTCGAGAAGAGACCGGACAAATTGCCTTGAAATTATATACATGTCACAAGTTACAATATTATCATGCCTAAAAGATATTAAGCTTACCATAGTACTTTACCATCTTAAGGAATACAGAATGGCATAGACCATGGACATAGCTAAAAACTACAATAATAGATACCACTTAAGATGCTGTCATTTTTATTTGCCGGTATGATCGTGCGTGTGTGTGTGTGAAAAATATATTTCATTCCGTTGATATCTCGAGGTTTTGTTGTAGGTATTTCGAGAGCCATATTTAAAGTTAATTTAGTAGCTTGTAATCAATGTATAGTTAAACGCAAAATCTTAAACTGTATACCTGCGAAACTGTACTGCAAGCTCTTGTTGAACTTGGACTTGTCGGCCATGTCGTTCTGGATGGTGGGGAAAGTAGAGGCTCCATTGAAGGCGAACATCATAATGCCAATAGCCAGGAAGAAGTCCTTGAACCCGTGGATTCCCCAGCGGAACACGAAGGGACGGATGTCGTTCATCATCTGGATGAAGTAGAGGATGCAAGCGATCACGGTCGCGAAGAATGCGATGGTTCCTAAGAATCTGAAATAATATTGTTTATTAAGTGACCTATTCTTATTTTATACTTTAAACGAGAAAATCTTGTATACATACATTATTATAAAGTTAGAAAATAGCTGCAAGTATTTCCATAAAATTTAATACGCGTTATAGGGGTGAAAAATGTTCTAGGGAGGTGTTATCCTAAGAAACTTCGAATTTATGTTATATATAACGTTTTTTTCGCTATAGCGCTATATTTATATAATAAGTTAGTACCTGGGTAACGATCTTTTTTTCGGAGTTCTGATAAATAAAAAAAAAACAAAAATATATTTATCTGACCGAGATTCGAACCCACCACATTGCAAATTTTCGAACAAAATAAAAAAATATACGCACGCATACCAAACTTCCAATCGGACTGACGTCGACATTATGGTAAAAATGCGCCAAATAAGACCCAGTGAGATGGATTTTTTCCCTAAAACTCCCTGCATATTAAATTTCAAAACTTGTAGCCGTTATCGAGAAACCGATCACATAATTATATACAACATTGTCTCGTTTAAAGTATAGGATTATGAGTGATTTCGATTTCTAATGTCAAATTGGTGTCTCGGGTTCGAATCTCGATTAGACGAATGGTTTTTGTGATTCTTCCATGTCATTTTGTGTAATATTTTTTTATTTTCAACTGAAATCCAAAACACAGAAGGAGGTCATCAATTCGTATGTATGTTTTTTTGTATGTATGTTATGCGATTACTCCGCCGTTTGTAGACCGATTTTCAAAATTGATTTATTTTTATTTTAAAGAGTTGACTTCCAAATTGGTGTCATTGTTACCAAATAGTAGATCTGGTGACGGGATCCATGAGGAATCGAGAGAAATCCTCAAAATGTATGGGGATACCTCTAGTGATTTGTACTTTTTTTGGAGTATCTCGAGCATATATTACCAAAAAATGAGTTGTTGTGCCAAGGTATACTCTGAATCCAATTAGAATGTCGTGTACATTTGAAAATTTCAGCATTGTTTATAAAACTGCAGGCATATGTCACTATTAAATAATCATTATGACCACAACCATAATCACACCATACACCATGTTAATATGTTGATACAGGTATTTCTCCATAGTCTTTTAGACCAATAACGATTTCTTTGAACATTCACAACTACCAAAAGTAAAATGTTGTACCAAGGTCCACAATCACTGAACATAATTCCTCAGTCTTTAAAGATTGATACAAAATTTAACTTTTTGGTAGCATATGCTTGATTTACTTTACAAAAGTCAAATCTCTATAGAGGTCCCTATACATTTTGAGGAGTTCCCTCGATTCCTCATGGATGCCATCATCAGGTCTGCACTTTAGTGACTAAGGGATCAATTTCAAATTATAACCGATACAAAAATAAAATAATTTCACAAATAGGTCCACAAAAACAATATTCAAAGATATCTTGTGTCGGTGTAAAATACTATGAGAAGTACTACATAGTATATCGTCATAATGTGATTATGTATCAAGTGATGATGGTGGTGATGATGGTGGTGATGATGGTGATGATGATGATGGTGATGGTGGTGGGGGTGGTGCTGATGATGATGATGATGATTACTGATGATGATATGTCAATTAGACATAGTGGCATATGATTGCAGTTCTTTAAAAAACAAAAAAAAATTAGGAGACCCCCCGCCCGAGTGAAGAGTAACAATTTGGCTGGAGCCCCATATAATTGATACGGCTGGGCTGATACAGTGGTAGCTGCCGAAATCCCCAAATAAGTAATAATAAGAATAAGAAACATTTATTTGCAGCTCTACTAAAAATTGAAATAATAATCAAGATTATATTTAAATATAATAAGACAAAACATCAATGAAAAACGTCTAAAACTAAAACAGCGTTGGTAGCCGTAAATTGGATCAAGCTCGGCATTGCTGGCACACCTAGGTACTAAGGCGGGTCAATAAGTCCGTGACTTTTTGAATTTCTAACCTCCTTACTGAAAAAGCAAAACTACTCCTGTCAACAGGCATCTGTCAGTTGACTCCTATCAAAATTTGAACTTGCTGCGTCAGTTAGTTTGTGTTTTACAGCTATCTTTATCAGACTATCCAGTAACTTAAGGAAACAATGGAAAAAAAGTAAATTTCGTGTGCTTATTAAGCATTATTTTTTGCGAAAAAAAACCATTACCGAGACCAAGGCTAAGCTTGATAAATACTATGGGGACTCTGCACCATCGATTTCAATGGTAAAAAAGTGGTTTACTGAATTTCGTTGTGGCCTTACAAGCACTGAAGATGCCGAACGTCCTGGACGCCCAGTTGAGGTCTCTACACCCGAAACAATCGAAAAAATTCACGATATGGTGTTGGCCGACCGAAGATTGAAAGTGCAAGAGATTGTGGAAGCCATAGGCATCTCGCATGGCTCAGTGGTTTCAATTTTGAATGATCACTTGGGCATGAGAAAGCTTTCCGCAAGATGGGTGCCGCGTTTGCTCACAGTCGACCACAAACGCAATCGTGTAACAACTTCACAGGAAGGTTTGGCGTTGTTTAATCACAATATGGGGGAGTTTTTTAACCGTGGACGAAACATGGATCCATCACAATACACCAAAGACCAAACAACAGTCAAAACAGTGTGTTTCTAAGGGTGAATCGGCGCCAAAGAAGGCCAAGGTGGGTTTGTCAGCCAATAAAGTTATGGCGACTGTTTTTTGGGATGCACGTGGGATAATCCACATTGACTATCTTCAAAAGGGAAGAACAATTAATGGGGAATATTATGCCAACTTATTGGACCGCTTCAATGAGGATTTGAAAAAAAACCGACCTCATTTGGCCAAGAAAAAAGTTCTTTTTCACTAAGACAATGCAAGGGTGCACACATGTGCAGTTGCCATGGCAAAAATCCATGAATTGGGCTATGAATTGCTCCCACATCCACCCTATTCTCCAGATTTGGCTCCGAGTGACTACTTCTTGTTCCCAAACCTGAAAAAATGGTTCGGTGGAAAAGATTTGACTCCAATGATGAAGTCATCTCGCAAACAAAGGCCTATTTTGAGGACCTCGACAAATCATATTTTTTGGAAGGGATAAAAAAATTGGAGAAGCATTGGACAAAGTGTATAGAGCTCAAGGGGGACTACGTTGAAAAATAAAATGATTTATTTATCAATAAATCTGTGTTTTATTCCAAAAGTCACGGACTTATTGACCCGCCCTCGTATGTCCAGCACCGGTCTTCCGCTAGACCCTTTCCGTGACCTCACAGCCGTCCAAACGCTTAAACACTACTTTAAACAATAATAATAATAAAAAAAGAGAAAAACCATACAATAAGCAACGTTGCTGTCTTTGTCTGATACGTTGGAAAAGTCATTTAACAGATAAAGACAGCAACGTTGTTTAAGTTATCCGTTGTGTAATTTTTTTTATTAGTACAATATCGTGACAAGTGTCAAATGACATGATTCATGCAAAATATCGCAATTTTATATTCAAATTGAACATTTTAATCTTTATTTATTTAAAAAAAAAGTGAAATGTGAATACTACTACATAGGCTGCGCTAAAAGTATCGGGAAAGAAATATTTCCACTGTTCCTATCATATTAAAATATTTTTAATTTAAAACTCCTTGGTTTTAAAAATCGAGTACCATTTATTTATTTAAAAAAAGATTCTCGGTCTTGTCACAAGGTCTTGTCAAACTTGTTTAGTCGTTGAGAAAATGGAATTGACTCGAGAAAATTCTAGAGCGATGATTTATTATGACTTTCGAAGTGGTTTAACACAAAAACAGTGTGTTGACCGGATGATATCTGCATTTGGTGATGAAGCCCCATCCAAAACCACAATTTATCGCTGGTTTGCTGAATTTCAACGTGGACGTGTCAAGCTCAGTGATGATCCCCGTCAAGGTCGTCCAAAAACTGCAGTCACCCAAGAAAACGTTGATGCTGTGCGTAAGCTGATTGAAGAAGATCGACATGTGACATACCGCGAAATTCAGGCAACTTTAGACATTGGCATGAGTCAAATACAAATAATCTTGCATGAACAATTAGGTGTCAAAAAGTTGTTTTCCCGATGGATACCGCATTTGCTCTGTGAAAAGCAAAAAGCGGCTCGCGTTACTTGGTGCGTCAGAACACTCGAAAGATTCCACGCAGGATCCTCAAATGCTGTATACAACATCGTATCAGGTGACGAATCCTGGATATACGCGTACGAACCCGAAACAAAACACCAGTCACGAGTTTGGGTGTTCGAAAATGAGTTAAAGCCAACAAAAATTGTTCGTTCACGGAGTGTTGCAAAAAAAATGGTGGCCACGTTTGTCTCCAAAACCGGCCATGTTGCGACTATTCCTCTTGAGGGACAAAGAACGGTTAATGCAGAATGGTATGCTAACATTTGTTTGCCACAGGTCGTTTCTGAACTCCGTAAAGAGAACTGCAACCGCCGCATCATCCTCCATCACGACAATGCGAGTTCTCACACCGCGCACAGAACAAAAGAGTTTTTAGAGCAAGAAATCATAGAATTATTAGACCATCTGCCGTACAGCCCTGACCTAAGCCCTAATGATTTCTATACTTTCCCTAAAATAAAGAATAAATTGCATGGTCAGAGATTTTCATCACCTGAAGAAGCTGTGGACGCCTACAAAACGGCCATTTTGGAGACCCCAACTTCTGAATGGAATAGTTGCTTCAATGATTGGTTCCATCGTATGGAAAAATTTGTCAAATTTCGCGGAGAACACTTCGAAAAGCAATAAACACATTTTTAAATAGTAATGTTGTGTCACTTATTGATTCCCGAAATTTTCAGTGCCGCCCTCGTATACTACTAAATAAGGATGCCAATCGAATCAGTAAAATTTTCAATACAGGAAGCAAAGTGCAAAACTAGTAACCTGAAACATACACACCTATATAATACACTTATATCATGTCGCATGCTTTCCTGTGCTTTCTGTTCGCGTAAAAGAAATTGTCGGAGTTACTTTTTAGAAGTTCCTAGACTTTTTAGGTTCCTAATCGGCGGCAGTATGTTATCCCAGCATTTGAATTCCGAATAGCGAAAGCTGCCCCTGAACGACGCTGTACGATATTTCTCGATGTCTAGCTGGACAGAACATTACCTCGACCCACAAGACCTAAGGCTAGCAGTTCTTTAGAGTTTATCATATAGATATCTAGGCTCCCTATATTTTAATACGTCAAACAAAAGACAAGCAAGATGAAGTTTTCGCCGATGCTTCATTTTCAATATAAAATGCTCAATCAAGAAGGGGGTTACATGACTTCTAGGTGGGATATCAAAACAGTAACGGGCACAGGCATTCTGAGCTTTTTGTATGAGCTTTTTAGTTCCAGATGTTAAACGTGGGCCAAAAACAACATCTGTATAGTTCAACTGTGACCGCACCAAAGACTCAACAAGACGAATACGCATTTCCACTGACAGAAACGGTCTCAGTCTGTATAGTATCTTCAGTCTATAAAGGAGTTGTTAACTAGACTAGTTATATGTTCATGGAACTGCAGATTACAATCAAGTAAAATACCGAGATTACGTGCCACATAAATGCGTTCAATGGGTTCACCCATTAAGTTTACGTCACTTGTAAGGCTCAGATGTTTGAGTTGTTTAATGGAGCCACAAATTAAGATGAATCTATAAGGAGTCAGGAGTTCTTTGGATCAAGGGTATACCTTGGTACAAAATCTTACTTTTTGGTAGCATATGCTTAGGTTACTTCAGACAAAGTCAAAATTGCTATGTATCCTTATAAACTCCGAAGAGTACCCTCGATTCCTCATGGATCCCATCATTAGGTCACCACTTTGGTGAAAACGGGACCAACTCAGGACCCGGTACATCAAAAAAAAAAATTGAAAATCGGTTTACAGACGCCGGAATTATCGGTGAACATACAAATATATATAAGTATATATATACAGCCGAACAGATTTTCTCAGTTATAGCTTGGTCTGGCACCTTTGTATTTATCCAAATTTTGAGTAACTGTTACAGCTTTTCTTGTTGCACTTTAAATGATACTTACGAGAAGTCCTTGGGCGTGCCGAACAGCAACAGCGGGGTCATCGCTCCAGTAACGATGAGGTACCACAGACACAGGGTCATTGTGGGCACGAGCGCCAGGAACACCTGTTGAATGATCTGCGCTGCCAACAGTAGGTACACCACGGACACGCCGAATTGCGTGACGATCAGCGCCACTGAGACTACCGCACTGAAAGTTAATTCATCAGTTTAGACTTGACCGCACCCAGAAAGGGTGAATTACGCGCGTTAATCGATATTTCTGGCCAAGTCTAAGAGTTTAGACGCATCTTTAATGAAATGAGTATTTATGCTTTAACTCCATGGTTATCATGCTGGCTACTTGTTCCTTCTAGGCCTCCTATTTGTTTAGATCTCAATAACTTTAGTTTTTTCATTTAATGTCTAACAGGATTATTACAATTTTGGATTAACTGGAGTGCTAAACAAAGAACTAAAGGTACTCAATGAAGTCTACAATGTGTGTTCGTCGTTCGACGCTCTGCTCACAGTTTAGACTTCTCAAGTTACGGGACTAATAAGTGTTTGCCTTTTTTTCACCAATGGCTATTATCTACTCTGCAGCAGCTACAGACAAGACTACTAACTTGCCAAATCAAAAATGGCGGAAAATGAGCAGATAGGTACCTGATCTTAACATCCCTTTAATGTCGAGAATCGCTTTTAAATAAACTGTTAAAACATAAATCTCTTGCCTCCATGTCTTCCCAAGCGCTTGTTCAGCAATGATAGCATACGGATTCCTCTTCCTGGTCCTCATTTGAGGGTCTCTGGCTTCGATGAGGGACCAGCAGTCTCCCAAACGTTTGCCACTGAACGCCGCCATTAAACATATCAACAGCAGTATTGGAACTCCGACCCACCCTGTAACAAGTGTTAGGTAACATAAAAAACGATTTTTCACGATAACTTGAAAGACAGCAGCAGCAGTGTGCATTTAAAATGATTCACACCGGCTTCACGTTTAATTTTTGAAACCGTTTGAAACTTAGTAACCGACAACATTACCTTATAGATCATGAATACCTAGTACCTACTTGTACTTACTTAAGGACAGGGAAGTTTTTTTTGTCAGACTTAGGAACAGGTATTAAAATAAGGTAAGGTAAGAATAGGTATTAAAATAAGTTATGCAACTGTTCTAGGCAAGGCTAGGGCTTCGCATTGATAGAGAACCAGAAAGTCACTAATCACTATCATGTCGCTTTTTGGCTGTTCGTGAGCGGACTGTGCGCTCATCGTAAAATTTTTACTCTCATATTTTTTCCAAATGCTGCAAAAGATGTAGTGCTTCAATACATAAGATAGTAAAAGTTTACATAAACAAAATTTTAAAATTTATCTCCGAATTGTCAAGCAGTGAGCGACTTGGTGATGATGAATTCTATTTAAGAATACTCTCGGTCATGTCAGTTTTCAAACAAAAAAAAATCAAAATCCGTTTGGAAGCTACGATGCACACAGACAGACAGACGTCAAATTTATAACATCCCTCTTAAAAATCGGGGTTAAAAACTGATGAAGGAACTCTGCTTGGTCGTTTGATTGGTAAGTTATGCTTATGAGTTACTACAGATTATGAGATACTACAGTTAGAAATAGGAGAGAGTTATTATAGTGTAAACAGTAATGTTGTGTTGTTAAGGAAATCGAACGCTCAGCTGTTCAGCGACTGACTCGGTGTTAAACTGCTAAACATTAGTTTTATGCGACTGTTTTTTTTAAATTCAATTCTTGACCCCTATCATTGACAGGGCTTGTTGTTAACATTTGCTTTTCTTGTGCCATGTATACCATTCAAACTTACAACTAAATAATAAAATGTAATATAAAATCCCACCACAAACATTTTCATGTAAAGTGATACCAAGCTACCATATGACTCGCACTGTCAAAAAGCTATCAGATCTCATGTAAAACCAAGCTTCTGACTCTATACGCCTTAACTCAGCAAGGCCAACTTCACAAACTCTACACCTTAGTCCAGTTATGTGGCCTGGCCATTTCGCTACATTCGCTTGGGCGTAAGGTGAAAAATTTACGGACTGTTTTTTGATATACTAATCTTGTAGGAACGAAACGGCCAAGCCACATAACTTGCGTAAGGTGTAGAGCTTGTGAAGTTAGGCTTACAAATTTTAATCCCCTAGTTTAAGGGGTTAGAGGATAAAAGTTACAAGTTTGGCAATTTTTATGTGGTTTATGTGCTAATACTAGCTTACATACTTTATCTGGTATAATCCAAACTCAAATTATGATGCTTCAAAAAATCGAAGAAACGCTTCGAGATAAGGTGGTCTAGTAGTGACCTTGCCCTTCGCTTAGCTGTGTTTATATATTTTTCTGTGTGTATAATTACTGTGCCCCCAGATATTCAATAAAATACAAAAAAAAAATACAAATAATTAAAATTTAACAAAAATAATAATAAATAATAAAGCGCACAGAAACTCTAAACCCGTATATCATAGTTTATCACTTTAATTATATGTTATTACTAGCTGTTTCCCGCGGCTCCTCCCGCATAAATACAATATCCCATGGTAACATGATTTTTTTAGGGCTAAAAAGTATCCGGTTTTCATAATGAGCTTATACTACTACCATACCAAATTCCGTCAAAATCCATTTAGCAGTTATAGCGTATCATCCATCCATCCATACATCCATACATCCATCGTCACAAACTTTCACATTTATAATAGTAGTAGGATCACAGTTTACTGCCGTTTCTTTTATTTGCACTACTCTTTTGCACTATGCTCACACAATATTTCAGGAATACCTCCGTGTTTTCCTCCCAGTATGCTGGGCAGATACTTACCCGTCATCGTGGTGCCCAATTTCTGCTCAATATTGTATCTGTTGCTAGCAAAAGTCGGGCACTCAAGTAACAGGTGAGGAATCGTCTCTGCATCTTCGGGATGACATAGGCACGACGGGTCTTCCTTAAACTTGAACCGATTCAAGTAGAAGGCGAATCCGCCGTGTCCAGTCAGTGCTTTTGTTGAGTGATGTGTGATGTCTATTTTACCACTATTCTGTGCGCAGCAGCGGCGCTGGGGAAAACTGTTTCGTGACTCCGGCCGACACATATCTCCTTTCCTATTCCTCAATCATATCCAGCCTTAAGATACGCTTAACGAATGAAACAGGACACCGGTCGTAATCAGGCTTACTCTTCAACCTCAGAGCGAGCCTCCTTAGCTAGTTGGTCGACTCATTCATTCCTTTACGCCTTTTACGCGACTGTTTAGTTTACAAATTATATAGGTAATTATAATAGATTATAAGAAGTGTCCAAAAAAAAAAACATTTTCAGGTAAAATTAAGCCAAGTCGAGGCCAAATGACTAGCACTAACAAAAAGTTACCATAATATTTCATCTAGAGCCAAGATTCTTCTGAATACAAGAAAAAGTTACGCCATCTTGATTTCACCATACCTCAAATGTCAAAATGACCCAAATAACCCCAAAAGTGGGGCCATTTAAGTAGGGAGTTCTACCAGTCGATCACGTTCGAGTTAAGTTCATCATCATTAGTCTTGAAGATCTGTGTGTTTGTATTGCATAATAATATTTGTATTGCACAATAATATTTGTAATGGATAATAATAATTGGTGGTTTTAGTTTACTTTGCTCAATACAAGTTAGATTAATTCGCATAAAACTTAGCATTGGTTCGCGTTAAAATTAAAACAATTTAACCTTACCCTAAGAATTTTAGGGAAATTAATAAAAAGTTCTTATATTACAACAACAAATACGCAATAATTTAATTTGTACAATTTTTAATTTTACAAATAGAAATTATTCCTACTATCCCTACTAATATTATAAAATATGTGAATGTTAGTTTGTTTGTTACTCTTTCACGCAAAAACTACTGAACGGATTTTGATGAAATTTGGTATGGTAGTAGTTTAGTCTCTGGATTAAAACATAGGCTACTTTTTATCCTGGAAAGGTGAGTGTTCCCGCGGGATACTCGATAGTATATTTACGCCGGCGGAGCCGCGGGAAACAGCTAGTATGAAATAAATTAATATCCAGTTCCTAAACTGGGGTCCCATAGTTGTTATTGATAGTAGTAAAACAGGTTCGAACCTTCTCTCTCAATCACGTGGCGAGTGACAGAGATACACATACTAATTATATTGAAACACTGCCATATTATGATTTCCATTTGGAAATGTTCAGAATGTTGCGCAACATTTTGTGGGAGGCAAACAAAATTATCATAAAACCTCACGAATAACATAAAACTAGAGTTGTTAATTGAAACAAACGAAATATTACAAACTTGGATAAAATCTTGCATCCAGATTTAGAAGCCTTATAACGATGTAGACATTAAGTAAATAATGTAAATTCGCACGTAGGTACATAATAGGTATAAAATAAAAAGGTTTTTTGCCGAGCAACAAAAGCCGAGCAAATAAGTCGCAAATTGTAATTCGCAAAAGCAGCCAAGCTTAGGTATGAAGTATAAGTTACAGTATTTAAAAAAAAAACGAAAAACATTCTTTGAACTAATAATAGCAGGTTCATTTGTTAATACTCTATGTAGTTAAATTATAATTAATTAATTGTTAAAAATGTAATTCACTATTTAAACTTTCTATGCTTAAAAGGTAGGAATGCAATTACTTTATGTCAGTAATACGAAATTAGGTCATTTTGCTCCTACAATAAAAAAATAGAAGGTTTACGAGACAATTTTATGTTAATGCACGAGACCGGACAATCTAGGTATTTAGACATTTCTTAGTTATTATTTATAGATTATAAATATTTAAGATATTACCCAATATTGTAATTAATGTATTCAAAATGGTCATTGGACATTTGCAGCCGTCTAATAAAAAATTGTGAACAAAAACCGGTTTTAAAAAATTCTTGAACGAGTTTAAAAATAATGTATTACTACATTTATATGCAAAATAAGATAACTGAAATGTTTTGACACTCGTGTAGGCCCTAATAAATATCAATGTGTTTCATTGACATAAATAACCACCATGGTATAATAAAAGTATTGAAACAATAAGTAGGTACTAAAACATACTATTTTTGCATAACAATACCATAAAATTATCTATTAATAGGTATACGTCCAGCCTCCATGGTAATCTCAAAGTTTTTAGATTTCAGGAGTGTCGAAAGGATTAGATGTAAACAGAAGCGGTCTAAAATTGACTATTTTGAAGAAGTTGCTCTTACAGTAGCTTCTAATAGTTCTATTAATTGTCAATTAATTTTTATTATGTGTACCATTTTACGCGTTTCTATTGAAAATTTATTCACTTAATGTGGCCATTTTTGACCTGTTGTTTTCTTGACTATTTTCTATATTATAATCCTCGTTTCGGTCTACGTGCTGATCGTCAATCGTGCACACGCGAGCGGGACAGAATTGCCAGCAAACACGAGAATCCCAAACCGCCACCACCGCAGAAAAATTAATACATACCAATTATTACGTATAAATCAGTAACCCTTTTTGTTTTATTTACCAAGACGTTCGTTCTTAGTGCTTTTGGCGTTCGTTCCTTGTTAACTTAACAAGCCGTAATTAACTACTTTATAATATTTCTGTAGAAATACATTATTATAGAGAGAAATCAGTCCTTAGGGACCAGCCAAGCCGGTTGAAATATGAAATAGAGAATAGGAAATAGATAATTAGCTGGGGGGACGCGGGTGGACATTCAACTAGCGGTGCATTTACATGATGATATAATTAAATCGATCGAAACATCAGTCTCGTTTCTCAATATAAGTCGGTTTTTTAACTAGTAGACAGTAGAGAAAAGCATTTTACTCGTTAATGATTAGAATAAATTGCCAACATTCGCGCTGTAAAATCTCGCAGCAACCGTACAGTTTTCCGCGATAAAAAGTAGTATAATAATTATGTCCTTCCATATCATCTGTGCTAAATTTCATCAAAATCGGTCCAGTAGTTTCGGAGGCTATTCAATGCAAATAAACAAACATACAAACAAATATGGCTCCTTATAATATAAGTATAGAATATAGATATCCTGTTGGCTGTAAAATAGTATAAGGTTTGAGTGCAAGTTGTATATAACATTTTACAATATTGCGTTGTATTGTGTAAGTGGATACCATTGGGCATTGACTTACCTGTTTTGACGAGTGCTCGTGGTAAGGCCAGAACTCCACCGCCGGCTATCTCCCCCACCACCAGTAGTGCGGTCTGCTTCACGGATAGACCACCACCATTCTTGTTCAGCTCTGGATCTTCGCCATTTTCTCCCTTTAAAAAAAATAAACTTCGATTCTAATTACAAAACTCCTAGGGCGACGCGACGTCGTTCATTACTTGAGCCCATCCCAAGAGGTTTTGAATTGGTACTTATAAAAAAATCGTAGCCCGATCTCATGGACTAATACAGTTCTGTGCATTATAAAAATTTCATACAATTGAGGTTATTGACCTCCCCTAGTAAAGTGATTACCTGCTATGAAAATTGAAAATGCTATGAAAATACCGAAGGTATTTGGACACACTCCAGTCTAGACAAATGGGAATTCTACTCTCGCATTAATTTTGATATATGCTTTACGAAAATGTAATAACGAACACAATATGCCCCCTTTTTGGTTTTTAAAACGCTGTGCCCTATTGTGTTTACTTCTGTCGGCACTCTCGGAGTGCCACTGTTTTGAAGTGATTATTATTGATAAAATCGCATTGCTAGTCGTATCTATCGTGTTACAATGCACTTGAGCTCTGTACTAGACAAACTCTTCTTAAATCTAGATTAGTAGCTATCAGGTCATCGGGTATCGTAGGACCTAATATCCGCACTAGATGAAAAAATCTTCCCTGTCGGTATCGGGACCAATCGAGACAATTACAATACAGTAGCTGCCTCTTTTCTACTCATAAGCAAACCGAAGATATTGGTTCCGCACCAGCGTTAGGAACAGTGTTTTATATGCCGGTCCGGCATGCATGCGGCTAGTTCACGATCGGTTCTATTAGACCTGATAACGCAATTAACGTGTTAATAAGAAAAAAATATATATCAATATTATTTTTATTATAAAATGTTAGTTACCAATAATATTTTCGTGAGCTTTATTAAAACACTTAAGACAAAAACTATGTTACATTCGATACACATTAATTTGACATTTAGCATATTTTTATCAGCTTCCCGGGTAGCCGTTGTTTTTCGTAATTCCTGATAGCAAAGTACCACCTATCATCTATGATTTTTTCTTCAAAAACACGCGCCGACATTTTTCGGGAGAGCTTAATTTTACATTATTATTAAATGTATTTTGAATAAAGGCCGGAAAAAGTCGATAAGCATTTAATCGATTATAAGGTCAGCTTCTCACTAATGGATACGCCGTACGCCCTCGCCCGCGCCGCGCCGCCGCGCCATGCCAGTGCGATACCGGACATGCACATACAAGTCGTATTCGCCCGGTAACGCAATGAATGTAAAGATTTTTTGTTCTGTGCGTACAGAGTAAATATGCCATTTATGTTTATTCTATAATAATATATTGTAATAAGACCGTCTATATATATATATATATATATATAATATATATTCTTCTCTTTTTGTACTGACGCCGCACTAGCGAGAAATCTAGTTTTTAGCGTTCGCACCACGGGAAAGTTCAGTACATATCATATTCGTCCGGTAACGCACTTAACGTGTTAAAAGTGCAGCGCCATGTCGCGTATCGTTTAGTTTCGGTGTAAATTTACCCTAATAGGCAAAGGATTAAAGAACCCTAAAAATATAAAACTTAAAAATTAAAATATGAATTTTGATCGAATTTCGACCATTGGGCGACCTCAATTAATAACATGTATATGTAATACTCGAGAAATTATAAGAAATTAACTCCAAGCCTCCATTGTAGGCAAATCCAATTAGTACGAAACAGGATTACTATAACAGCTGCGAGAACTGTGACCTGCTCTACTGTCATCGATCCTAGAATACCTACATGTACACAGTACAATGTATACATTACATCATTCATGACAGCAACGAATATGAACAATATAATCAAAAGTTAAAAACTATAACCCGTCTACGCAAATTATATAGCCTATGTTACCCGGGGTCATTATTACGAATCTATTGACACCAAATTCATTAAAATCGAAGCTGTAGTTTAGCAACGTACACAATACGTAGTATATACATACATACCTACATAGGTACATAGTATTATACATACTAGTGTTATAGGTTACATAGGCTGCCAAAACCTTTGCTTTTGGCTACGCCGTCGTCGGGTCTTACCATATTTCTGTAATTACTAATCTAATTATATTTTTTATAAATACTAGTCAGTAGGTATGCTCCAAGTAATAGCGCGAGGGAAAGCTTTTCCAAACCGGAAAAGGATTTCCAACAAATATCTTAGCTGTAACTAAGAAGTATGAACGTAATTACGGCTTTAAAATAATAATGTATAGTTAATAAACGTGTCTTGGAAAGACCTTGGGCTAGAAACTAATGATGCACTCGGCTATAATATAATATATTAGAACCTATAGGTATAGTACTTAGTACATGAGGTGTACCGCAACTAGGAACCTATCTAATAATAGCACAGACATTATACAGAGGCAAGGATATTATGAACTGAAGATTTATAGTCGTATCATAGTTAGATGTTCAAGAATCAAATTGACTGGATGCTGATCTCTCTTTTAACAAACGCCATCAAAGCAATCATATTTTGATCAATTTTACTTGATATTATGTATATTTCAATAAGGACGCGAACTGATGACGATAAGTTGTAGCTAAGAACTAACGTGATTACATCATAATTTGTCTATTCGCTTGGGAGCTACTATGCCTCATGGCACAGACGCTGTGCAAAATGATGGGTATTCTAGGTAAGTAATATTATATTATACGTTCGACGAGCTTGTGTCTGAACTCTGTGGCATTGCGATGCCGAATGAGCCGATTTCGATGCGGTTATTTTCTATTATTTATTAGAGTTATTAGACATTGCTTACCACTTTGGCCACTAGAGGTGTAGTTTCTGAAGCCTGCGACTTGCCGCGCGACGTGGATGACTCTAAACAGTTTTTCTTACTCATTGTTTCCCTGTGGAAGAATGTAAAACGTCACTTTGTAATATCTTTTTTTTTTCGTGGGATATTGCTTTAATAAAATTATATCTAAAAGAGGCAAGAGAAAAAATTGTTTTGCTAAGTAAATGGAAGCTACGCCTCACTTAATAAGTTGAGTTTTTAAGGGTCTAAAATCTAAACAATTATTGTGCAAATTGTAAATTTTATTCTAATTTGATCGGAATACTGATTATAATGTTCAGAATTACCTAATATAAACATTAGGCAAGATATGCACCTAATGCCAAATCTAAATCGAAAATTTAAGGAACAAGGTGTTTTAGCTTTTTACGTCTTTTAAATTTATTTATCAAATATTATGTCTACCTAACATTTCTTCTAATAACCTTCTAAATTCTATTATTCTAATTCGAACGCGAAGGCGGCTAGGCGACGATCACTGACTTGTTTATTTCGAATAAAAGCCGGTTCTTCGAACGCATGCTACGGTTAAGGTTAGATTAAAAAATTGATAACGGAATAAAAAGCGTTTTTGTGGATACAGAGACGCCTTTGAGTAATATACTTATACTTAATTAGGTTCAACGTGTCGATCAATAAAGATCATTCTAAGAAATAGGCGACATGTTTTTTTGGTTTTTCTAAAGCTTTCGACCTGATTTTGTTTTTACGTAGTTTTAGAAGCTTCCGAATCACATTTAATCAGTTGGACTGTTAACTATTTATTACCACAGTTATTACTAAGATATAATCTTTAATAACATAAATTCCAAATCCTCCATCACCGAATCTATATTAGATGGATTGAGGTACCTAGATAATAAGATAGGTACAAGTATTATTTTAAAAAAAACTATACCTAACTTATTAAAATTTATATGATCGCGTCGCATTGCCGACACAACGAGCTTAAAATTATTTCCGGGTTATATTAAAATATAATAGATATTAGTGATTGATTTAATTACTAGTAATAGGTTATACTTTCGTTGGAATCTTTTACAGGCGTAATTGAAATAATTTTAATATGATTATATTAAAACACTGATATCACAGTCTTACGCGTTTCTCCACATGACTTAGTTTATTAAAAAAGCTTTTTACCGGCTTTAAATTACTCGAAAAACGCAAAAATCAAATCTACCTCCAACCCTAATTTCAGTTTAAAGTCTAAAAAAACAAGAGAGATGGCATTAAAAGAGGTTCTCCTCCAAAAGTCTAGAAACAAACATCGTGGGCTACTCAACTGGTTTGGACAGTTTAACGATCTATCAACCAATTTCCTGTCCATAAATGAGCTGAATTGGTACGGATTCACTCACCTAACAAGACGGCCGGCTCCCACTGTGAACGGTATAAAACTGACGGGCACCTGACGGGCTCAGAAGTAAAAACTAGTAAGACGATTTTAATTGCTTGTGTCAAGAATGTTGAAGTTATTACGATTTTTACGGATTATTGAATTAGTATGATTTAAAAAAAAACTTTTCACGTAAGAGGCGTTCTTTATCTCAGAAACAAAGATACATTAACAATTTTGACATATTGAATAGTGCAGAATAGCTATTGGCCTAGTTCGTAGCGGCCTCGCTTTTTGTAAATTTTGCTTAACTTTATAATTAAACCCATATTTGCAGAGAAAGATTTTCATAAAATGCGCGAAGTCACTTTTTTGAGCTCCTGGATTGAACTACTGTTCTAAGCACATTAAATAAAAAAAAATATAATGTTATCTCCTATATAGTCGTATAGTTCGTAGCGGCCTTAGAATTTTGAAATTTCTTTGACTTAATATAGAAAAAAATCTTATTCTAAGCCAAAAAAAACTTCGAAAATCGCTTTAAGTTAACTGTGAATGACTCCTATCTACGATAATATTATTAAGCAAAATGTATACCAGAACAATTGTTACTTCATGAGGAATAAGCATTTTATAATTTTAAAGCATTAATTTATTAACCTATTTCAATAAAAACGATAAATACAACTGCAAAATTACTACAAAACGCGAAATGTCGGGGACGCTTCAAATGCCTAATCTTCAGATTTGAAATTGGGCTTTTTATTTTAAACCATTTATCAAATTAAATAACTGAAGTTGCTGCTTGATATTGATAATTAGGGATGCCGTATTTTAGGAATTATTTAATAAAACGTCCTGCTGGGACAAGGGCTAAAGTACTCACACAATACTCGCAATATAACAGACAAGGCTTGTAATAATGTATTGTAGTAATTGTAGTAATGTATAAGTATTGAAGATCAATGGACAATAGGCAGCTGAACTTGATACAACTGGAAGGAAATGCGATACGATTATCTCATATCAGCTTTCAGCTCAAGGCGTCAATCATAATTACAATTAGGTTAGGTATAACTAGTGTTCCCAACCCTCCCGGAGTGCCCGGGAGATTTCGGTAATAATGGCCCACATTCCGACCTCCTGTGCCTTGTTTAATAAAAGTTACAAGTCGACAATTTTGTAAATAAGTGACAATTTTTTTAAGTTGTATGGCAAGTGCTGTTTAATAAACCTTACAAATAAATAAGAATTTTACATATAAATTCTCATGGTCATTTTTCCCCGTTTCGTCCGGTCATTCCAGGCCAAAAAACCTTATAAATATTACAGTCAGTGTAAATGTTTTAATTGATTAAGTTAATGAATAATTTAATCTCAAAGGTGCACGTTTTATTTAATCTCTCAATTCATTAAATAAAAAGATTCTCGAACAAAAACATGTCAAAATTTCATTCCTTTCCTTATCCAAATGGCCACCTGGGTGTTTTTCAAATACTTTAGAGCACATTCCTCCAATAAATGTTCAGGTTTTTGTACGGATATATCAAATTACACAATAGCAATTAATAATTATATAAAATAAATATTATGTTTAAATGAGTGCGTAGTATTATATGTACTTATATAAAGAATCGACATTCAAATTTTGTCAAACGAAAAACGTCATTCCATCCTTTCCACAAATATTGCAACTGAAATTATTATTTGTTCCCAACTCTATTTCTACTTTAGCTTATCGCGTACCCCTCTTGCGTATAGGCCTGCCGAAATAGTTCACCACGGGAGAACGTGCGCAGTCACAGCGGAAAATATTTACGGTTTTAAGTTTAGAAATGGCTTTTGTCACAGGTAAGTACACATTACATTCATCGCATTGTGAAGTAAATCCATGATCATATTAATTCTCTTTTTATAAAACTGTAGTTTATAGTTTGGTTTCATCATATTTTTCGCGGTAAGTATATGGTTATTGCACTATTTATTTTGAAATAAATCTAGAAAATCTTCTGAAATTTCATTCCATTACATTCCGTTCCCTTCCAAATTTTAGAGGGAGAAGAATGAGTGGATTTGGAAGCTAGTGATTTTTTGTGGATATAAACTAATGAGGGTCGTGTTTTTTTAAATTAAATAATGTACAATTTAATTAATATAATAGTAGGTCCTTACAATATATGAAATTGGCGTTTTGTCGTCCTGGTGACTTTGATCTCAAATATATCTTCGTTGGTTAGGAATTCCAATTTCAAATTTATACCGATATTTACTCATGCATTTGTATTTCGAAAACCGTAATTATTCATTTGGTTTTTCCTTTTTGGTTTTTTCTTTGCGTCACTATGTTTTTTCGAGTACGAGTTCCACGAGGAATAATGATGTGTATGGCGGCGGTGTCGCAAAAGAAAACACAGTGCGTTTTAGGTTCCAACATTTTCGTTCTGGAAATTTCGACCTGCAGAACAAGCCCCGTGGACGACCGGAGACCAGAGTTGATAATGAAGAATTGAAGGCTATTGTGGAAGCGGATCCACTAACCACGTCCGAATTAGCTGCAGGCTGCAGTGTTAGTGATAAAACTGTTTTAATCCACTTGAAGCAACTTGCGAAGTTTTACCTTCGCAAGTTGCTTCAAGTGGATTAAAACAGTTTAAGCTTGAAAGGTGGGTCCAGCAAACCGACAAACGCGCGTCGACTGCTGCGTTACATTACTCAACCGGCATAATAATGAAGGGATTTTAAATCGAATCATTACCTGTGATGAAAAGTGGATCCTGTAATCGTACAGGGTGCCAATTATCGAATCGGCAACGGTCATCGCAATGGCTGAACCCTGGCGAACCAGCCAAAGCCTGCCCCAAGCGAAAATTGACTCCAAAAAAGCTACTTGTGAGCATTTGGTGGACTAGTGCCGGTTTCGTTCACTACAGCTTCCTTAAATCTGGCCAGACGATACAGATGTCTATTGCCAGCAACTGCAAATCATGATGGAAAAGCTAGCTGCTAAACATCCGAGGTTGTTCATTTGCTAGGCCACTGCTGCTACAGGACAACGCTAGACCACACACTGCACAACAGACGACTACTAAATTAGAGCTTCAATTGGAATGTCTAAGACATCCACCGTACTCCCCGGACCTTGCTCCAACAGATTACGATTTTTTTTCGAAATTTGGATAACTTCTTGCAAGGGAAAAAATTTAACTCCGATGGGGCAGTACAAAGCGCCTTCAGAGATTTTGTTGATTCCTGCCCGAATGGTTTTTTCAGTAAAGGAGTCAATGAACTACCAATGAGATGGCAAAAGTGCATAGATGGAAATGGTATATACTTTGATTAAATAAATATATTATGTTTAAAAAAATCGACTTTATGTTCCTTCTTTACAAAACGCCAATTTCATATGTAATGACCTAATAATATATCTAATACTCGCTCATTTGCTTGCAGATTGTGGGTATTTTTCGCGGGATATTACAGAGTAAAGATACTATCGAATCTTCTTATTTGTCCTACCCATGTTCCCAGTTTATCTGGGGTCGGGTCTCCCTGTACATGCGCCAGAATTTTCTGTTCTGGCTTGTCTGAATAGTGAGGTTTTCCTGTTCCATCTCTATCTTGTTGTTCCACCAAGTGGCGAGCGGTCTTCCACGACTCTTAGTCATGTTTGGCATATTACAGACTTTCTTTACGACATAAGTAGGCGTCATCATTCCTTACGATATGATCATACCAGCGTAGGCGGCTCTCTCTCACTTTTTCCACAACAGGAGCTACTTTGAAGGAACCTCTTATACTTATGCTCGTTACGTATTATTCGCGTTTGACGTCTTGCTTTAGTCTATGTTGCTAGCCGGCAACCTTATACGTGGTGTTCATATCTTCTGCATTTTCCAACCTTTGGTTAAAATGTTCATTTGCCGCAGCTCGGGACTGTGCTACTGCCGATTCTACAGTGTTTTATATATGGTGTGACCTTTCCTAAATCAGATTTTTGCCAGATTTTCAAAGCAATATTTTAATTATATTTTATTAGTACCTTAACTCTATCATTCCACCAGATAATTTTGTTGTGTTTTTGTTATAAATTAATAAAAAAAATTGTGTGTTTGTACCCATATTTGATTACCTACCACGTTTTCCTAGTGGTTTTTAAAATTTCCAGTATGTAAAAGTATTTATTCTAATTTATAATAAATATATATTTTATTTTAAAGTTAAATCTTTCATTATCATCCATACGAAATCATTATAATCTCATCATATTTCATTACATTCCACTGCTTCATTGCTATCCAAGGATATTCTCGAAAAGGAAACTATTTAAATAAACGCCTTTAATAGTTGCATCTAATCAATATACACCATCAATTTTCGAAACCATCCAAATAAAACAAAATCCACAAAATCATACCGATTCGGACGAAACGGTGGAATAAGCCATAAAATTACAAATATTGTAATTACAGGTGCTGTTTAATAAACGTTTACATGTATAGAAAACGCCTGTAGATTTCGTTGAAAAATTGTATGTACAGATTTGTAGTTGTAACTTACAAGGTACATAAAATGTAACTCCTTGTTTAAGAAATTCACGATACCCTCGTCAATTTCTTTTTATAAAAAATCACGATAACCTCGTGAGTTTTGTTTTTTTTTTTTATTTAGAATTTGGTTTACCGAGTGCTTTCCTATTTGTTTGATTCTTAACGAAAGTCATGGAGCACAATCACAAAAGAATTTCACGATTTGTCTCTGATATACGAGAAAAAAGTTGTTTAATTAAAATGTTTTATTTGGTCGGTATAGAGAAAAACTAACACATGATATGAAAATATAAAAGTGGAAAGACGTTGCGAAATATTTTAAATCTTTGAACATCTACAACAATGAATGGAAACACCTACGTGACACAACATGGCAAAACTTTAGAAAAAGGACCATCCCAAGGAGATTTTTAAATTATTCAGAATAGTTAAAGTTATACTGGGTATAAAAAAAGGTGTTATGGCCAAATTCTGCCTATTAGATGCCTATTAATCCCCGACGGAAGCGGGGTGTATAACACTTCTACGTGTATTTGTCTTCGTATATGTGTGTCTGTCTGTGTCATCACAGCTCTCAAACACGGAAGAACCAATTTTTTTAAATCCCAACGAAATATAGCATTTTAATTATTTTTATATTTGAATTAAAATAAAATTACTATTAAGTATGTATTTCAATATTTTCAGGAAAAAAAGGGACAATCGTCAGCAGACGGGATCGGGAGGAGGGAAGAAATGTAGATATGATGATGTTGATGTACTAGTACTCAAAATAATCGGGAACATTCTCCTGTAATAGAACCAATTATAGCATATAGAATAGCAACCATCTAATTTTACGTTACCATTTTATTTACAAAATGTTACCATTGATTCTTCTTCTCCACTTGTTATCCATTCCTCTGAGCAAAATCAAAACGTTGGAGGTATTTTAGAGGTAGCAATAAAAAGTATAAACTAGTTTATAACTTTATTTTCAATAAAACAATATTCTCTACACATGCAATTTTTTTTATTCAAACAATTGTATTAATGACAGCAATACCCCAACACCTTCCTGTTCAAATACTTCCTCCTCGGCACTTTTATTAGCAACTTCGTTATCACGTTTATTATTTTGTTCTGAGTAGGGAGCATAATGCTGCGATCCTAAACGCTTTTCAATATTATGCAGAACTATGCTGGATAATGTAATTTTGCTTGCAACAATTGGCTGTACTATTAAATGATTCAGATATTGAAATATTTCTTTTAGTATGCCCAATGCATTTTCCACCAATCTACACGGTGTTGATTTAAGACCACGTTAATATATTTCCAGTGCTAACGTTCTGGGTATTTGAACCGGTTATTGACGATGATGATGAGAATAAAAACTATCCTTAGTTACTCCTTATGATATCAGCTATCTGCCTGTGAAAGTCCCGTGAAAATCGGCCCAGCCGTTTCAGAGATTAGCCGGAACAAACAGAGAGACAGATGGACAGACAAAAATTAAAATTTTTTTTTTTGATGGTAAGTACCGTATATACTTTCATATGCATTAAGTGAAAAGCTGTTAATTTAAAATTACAATCAGACACTTCATTTTTATTTATTTGTACATAGAAAATATTTTATGCGCCGGATGTTTCGCTAGAGTCGCTAGTCCTGTCGGAAGTAGAACAGATCGTTCTACTAGATTATGAGATTAAAGGATGAGAGAGTGCTTTAGAGCTTGCGCACATACTTGGTCATTATAAAATAGCTCCTATAGCTAGCCTGTTTTCAAATAAACCGGCAAAAGTCACTGACATCGGTGTAGGAGCTATCGTTATTATTCTTTTTTTTAAATTTCCGTTTATGGCGGACCAATTAGCGCCACAATCCTGAATCGAATCGAAGTTTTCTAAGATCGGCGGTATACGAGGGCGGGTCAATAAGTCCGTGACTTTTGGAATAAAACACAGATTTTTTGATATATAAATCATTTTATTTTTCAACGTAGTCCCCCTTGAGCTCTATACACTTTGTCCAACGCTTCTCCAATTTTTTATCCCTTCCAAAAAATATGATTTGTCGAGGTCCTCAAAATAGGCCTTTGTTTGCGAGATGACTTCATCATTGGAGTCAAATCTTTTTCCACCGAGCCATTTTTTCAGGTTTGGGAACAAGAAGTAGTCACTCGGAGCCAAATCTTGAGAATAGGGTGGATGTGGGAGCAATTCATAGCCCAATTCATGGATTTTTGCCATGGCAACTGCACATGTGTGCACCCTTGCATTGTCTTGGTGAAAAAGAACTTTTTTCTTGGCCAAATGAGGTCGGTTTTTTTTCAAATCCTCATTGAAGCGGTCCAATAAGTTGGCATAATATTCCCCATTAATTGTTCTTCCCTTTTGAAGATAGTCAATGTGGATTATCCCACGTGCATCCCAAAAAACAGTCGCCATAACTTTATTGGCTGACAAACCCACCTTGGCCTTCTTTGGCGCCGATTCACCCTTAGAAACACACTGTTTTGACTGTTGTTTGGTCTCTGGTGTGTTTTGATGGATCCATGTTTCGTCCACGGTTAAAAAACTCCTCCATATTGTGATTAAACAACGCCAAACCTTCCTGTGAAGTTGTTACACGATTGCGTTTGTCGACTGTGAGCAAACGCGGCACCCATCTTGCGGAAAGCTTTCTCATGCCCAAGTGATCATTCAAAATTGAAACCACTGAGCCATGCGAGATGCCTATGGCTTCCACAATCTCTTGCACTTTCAATCTTCGGTCGGCCAACACCATATCGTGAATTTTTTCGATTGTTTCGGGTGTAGAGACCTCAACTGGGCGTCCAGGACGTTCGGCATCTTCAGTGCTTGTACGGCCACAACGAAATTCAGTAAACCACTTTTTTACCATTGAAATCGATGGTGCAGAGTCCCCATAGTATTTATCAAGCTTAGCCTTGGTCTCGGTAATGGTTTTTTTTCGCAAAAAATAATGCTTAATAAGCACACGAAATTCACTTTTTTCCATTGTTTCCTTAAGTTTCTGGATAGTCTGATAAAGATAGCTGTAAAACACAAACTAACTGACGCAGCAAGTTCAAATTTTGATAGGAGTCAACTGACAGATGCCTGTTGACAGGAGTAGTGTTGCTTTTTCAGTAAGGAGGTTAGAAATTCAAAAAGTCACGGACTTATTGACCCGCCTTAGTATATACAACATCCGAAATGCATACAAGTGGGCTTCGGCCTTACCGAGCATACCATCTCGCTCAGTTGGAGATCTCCCTTTGGAGCTTCCATCTATCCCACTATCCCACACGTTGTTCAAGTCTCGGAACCCTTATAGTTTCATCATATCCTGCCGTCCACCCGTCCATCCAAGCGGTTAGTGCTTGAAAGTTGAAATGGATGTGATGCAATGGATACATGGATAAGTGTCTGTGGAACATTTCCCAGCAATACTTAGAGAGGACTCAAGGAATGGGGCCGCAGCCTAAGCATAAAGCAATGGGCTGCAATCCCAGACCTTGAGCATTCCAAAGTATTAATTCCGGGTTTTACCAAAAGGCTAAAAACCTCACCAGAACCCTAACTGGGTACAGCAAGCTCCACGAACACCTCAACAAAATAGGCGTTGGTGATACAACGACTTTCAGATTCTGCGAGGAATAGGATGAGACTCCTCTCCACCATCTCCTTGACTGTCCAGCAATTCAACAGAACAGAAACAGGTACCTTGGGCAGCACGAATACTCTGCCACAGAGGAAATTTGCAGCACCAACCTCAGCCATATCGTTCAGTTTATGAGCATCATAGAGTCATCATACTATAACGCGAAAGAGTCACGATGGATCCACATGGGTTGAAGTGACGTCAGTGCTCTTGTTTGCACGCTCGGCTCAGGCGGCACGTGACAATCAGGCGGAACGTGACAAGTTTTCTGAAAAAATAATAAAATATTGCCTCCTCTTTCCAAGTAACCTAGTAGTATTTTCTTTATGATAAGGGATTTTTTTTAATTTTTGGAAATTCAGTATCCAAAAATTACACAGCTTACATAGCTGGCAACTCGAATTATATAACATACTGTGTTAATAATCATCAAACCTAATCAGCATCCCCAACAACATTTAAATTAATACTCATGTGATTTTGCGAAGAATGAAAATTCTCCATTTTGGAAATTAAAATTGGAAGACAATTGTGTAATCAGCACCCCCAGAAACCTGGAAAGGACACCCATATTAATTTTAATAAAAAAGTACGCCATTTAGGAATTCCAAAATGGATTTAATTTTCTTATTATTCTGCACCCCCAAAAACCTTGCAAATGATACCCATACTAAAGGAAAACAAACTCCAACAGTATCCAAAAATGCAGTTTTGCAAATGTAATTTTTAGCAGCCATTATTTATTTATCTTCGCTGCTAAATTCAGTAATTTAATACAGTATACTCATGAATAGTTGCCAACTTATTTATTGTTCGCCAGATTAATTATTATAATATCCCAATTCTATTTTCCTACTTTAATTACTTGATACTGGCAAAGGTTCATGCTTTACTACTAAATAAGGAATAACTGTCAAGTGACATTTTTATGTCAGTTGTCAGTAGAAATATCAATGTTGGAGTTTTGCCGGGAATGTAATTGGTGATGTTGTGGTTTTTGTATTTCCTCATAAATTTGTGTTATTTTGGTTCTTAATGTGTAATATTGGTAGAATATTAACCATTAAATATTCCTTAACGTGCACAATTGTGGGCAAGTGGTACAACTTCAAAAAGCGTGCTATTTTGTGTTTTCTCCAAAACTCCCTAGGAACATTCAATAAAGCTTCTACCACTTTACTGCATCGACTGACTTAACTCATTGACTGCATTGACTATTTATTTGGACTTTGACTAGACTTTAGACTTGTCGATTTAGGAATACGGTGTTGAAAATTGAAACGAAAATTCTATTTCCCGCCTTTTTAACTTGACACTGGCAAATTGTTTTAAGTCGACGTCATAATATATTTAAATATAAAAAAATATATATCAATGTCAAGTTGTTGTAGGTAGTTGACAGTTGTTGCCAGTTGCCAGTTGAATGTTCTCAATTTGTTTGTGTCAATTCAATGAAACACTCAACAGTTATTAGCCCAGGCCCTAAGAAACAGTGAAGTCTAGACAAATACTCTAATTATGAGATATATGTTATACATAATATTACCATAGTTTTTGTTTTGTTACGTTCTTTAGTAATCTTCTAACGTATAATGTCTGTTAGTGCGAGTGCTGAGAACCTCTCAACGGATGCACAGGTGTGTCTATTTACTTTTTATTTCGAGCATATTGTTTAATTGATATGCGTAAGCGTGGTTACGCATTGTCGGGTTTATTCATTGGTAGATTTACTCTGATAAATGGATAATTTTGTAGGACGCCAGCAATGCTTGTGAGTTGTTCTTGTGACTCATTCATGAACCCTAATACGGATACCGCGACAAATTTATATGCGTAAATTAGCCGTGCCAAGCTAAAACAGCCCATAAAAACTTCTATAACCTGGTTACTATCATATTACTTCAGTGATTGCAGTTATAATGAGATAAACTGCAGACTTAACACAAATATCAGGTCAAAAGTTATCATTGCTTGGATTTGAATTTTATGTACCCACTGATATACAATTTTTAGGTCATTATAAATGATGCTTGTGTCCTAAATCTTCACAATACTCAAATTATGCAACAGTAATTATAGACCTGAATAATGATTCAGGTCTATAATTACTGTTATATGAGTATCATACAGGAATATACATGCTTAGCAAGTAATATTATGCATTAACATTTTTTTATTTCATAATCCAATAAGCAGCATCGTGTGTACAAATGTAATAAATGTGGTTTGCCAATAAACGCATACATAGGCCTAATTTACTACTATTATTTATTATATTTATTGTGCGTAAAAAATATCACCCTTTGATATTGAGCCATCACATTAATATGATCTTTACACTATACACTATAGTAGTATACAGAAAAAAACAATACATTTGAATAATATGATTGATGATGATTTATTATGTTTCAATCATACAACTAATACTTGATCATTATTGGTGTCAAGTGGAACCCATGAACGGAAGCTGTCAATTTCCAAACAGATTGTTTTAAATTGACTTTATGCGCATTTATGAGTATTATTTTACTCATTTTTAATAGTTTTAAATATTGCAGGCTACTTACTATCTTAAAGGTATTTAAAAAAGGTATTAGATACATAAATCTGACAAAAGTATTTTATATTTTGCATTCTCATAGATATGTTATTCACAAAACACAATATTTTCCAAACTTTTAACAGACTGAAGATAATATTTCAGTATTGTTACATAATTTTGTTGAAGAAGAAGCTATTTAAAGATACAAGGTTTCTGTCCAAGACTCAGAAACTCTATAGCTCACTATAGCTATTACCTTTGTTTGTTTTACTCAAAGTTCTTTTTCTCTAGAGCTGCGATGGAGGCACAATGTGTCTGGAGTTGGCACTGGAGGGAGAACGGCTATGTAAAGCCGGAGACTGCCGAGCCGGTGTTGCATTCTTCCAAGCCGCCATACAAGCTGGTACCAATGACCTGAGAACCCTCAGCGCTATCTACAGTCAATTAGGCAACGCTTATTTCTATTTAGGAGATTATAGTAAGGCCATGCAATATCACAAACATGATTTAACATTAGCTAGGTAAGTAAATTGGTTTTTTAGTAGTTTTTTTATTCCAAGTATGTTTATAAAGGGCTTGATTGTGTGATACCTTTGTAGCCTATATCAGGGCTTCCCAAACCATTTGTATGCTTTTTTTCCGACACCTTGTTGTAATTAGTTTGATAATGTTGATGAATAGTAGGAAATTTGTTTGCAGTATTCTACAAAATCCAGTCATATGTCTCATATGGTGTCACTATGTGTCATATGGTGTTCATACACACAGTATGAATGGTATGATTGACATTGCACGAATTTACGTCAATGGATGTATGAATCATTCTATTGATGAATAACAATAATAATAACACTGTGATGAGGATTTAATTAAATTTAATTTATGTTTATTGAGTCACATTGAAATCCTTAACAATGGCTGTTATCTATCATTTCCTTTTGAAAACAATGCAGTACCTAAAGTAAAGAAAATTAGTACTTTTATCACAGTCATGCCAAAAATATACTTAAAAGGAGAATGAAAATTCTGGCCTACAGTCAATACCCACAGGCTATATTATGTGATTAGAATGGTCACTTTTTATACATTATTTCTTTGTATCGTCATAAATGTTTGACAGAAAACAGTTTTTGTTGCCTTTTTTTGAGCATACTTGACATAATTTGGACTGAGAAGTGTAGAATAGTTGTTTTTTTAACGTGAAACAGCCATGCTTTGGCACGAAGCATGTCCAGAAAAATAACACGGCCTCATAGAAAACCGGCGCGCGGCGTTGCTAATAAGGATTAAATTCTGGAAAGTACTACTATGTGGAAAACTTAAGGATCTCGTAGTATTTTAATAAATTGCTTCATCTTTCTCTTTTAGACGTATAAAAAGAAAAGACAATAAACCCCATTACTTACAAGCATATTGTATCCAAAAAAGAAAATAATGTACAAAAAAAGTTCTTTCCATTGACATAATTATATGATAATAAATAAGGTTTGGTAAAATCAATTACGGATTCTATGGGCATATCGTCTTTGGGCTTATGTAATTACATTATAATTACATAACGTAGCTAGTAAAGCTATATTTTTGTATTTTATCCATACAAAAATATAGCTTTTGTCAGCCACCTCCTTGTTAAGTCTTACTTTACGAAAATTTTGAAAAATGACACTTTTCTATTTAATCTCGTTGATTAAATAGAAGTGTCATTTTTCAACATTTTCGGAAATGGTCATTCAATCAGTCTTTACATAAGCAGTGGATCATGTGCCTGAAGTATTCGTTATTGGTTTTTGGAGACCTTATATATAAGGTTCGGTAAAACCAATAGGCTATTCTATTTTTTTTTCTAAGATATTTTGAAATGTTCGTATCGATTCGTTAGCCTATTACGGATATTTTGGGTATATGATCTACTGCTTATGTATAGACGTTTAGGTAGAAAAATAATTGATATACTCGAAAAAAAATCCATTATATGGGGGAGTTCGCGTTGAGCGAAGAGTCTCCCATCATGAGATGATTTTTTAACTTTGAGTATGATAAATTTTTTTCGCCTAAACGTCATTATATGAGCAGTAGATCATATACCCAATCTTGTTCGTATTGAGCTAGTAGTCCAGCGTTCATATACATATATACATTACTGCCTATTCTCCTTTATAATAAGCTAATCAAGATAAAACCAATCTATTGTTTAAATCGAAACAAGAAATTAATAATAATAATAAATTCCAAAATCTATTTTAATATTTCCCGCAAAAATAATACTCAGAGGTCGCGAGGTCTGGACTCGCGATTAGATTAATCCGACTAGCGATCCAAGTTAATGTTTTTTTTAACCGACTCCAAAAAAAGGAGGTGGTTATTAGTAAATAGGTTAGATCAGGACTTGCTAAACTTTAAGATAACGGAATTCCAACCAAATGCCTTCAATTTAATGAAACTCCATATTAAATAACTACATATCAATATTGAAATTCTTATAGCCTGCACTATAAGGCACTCACAGGCAGGAGTGACACTAGGTAACTGGTATACCTTAAACCAGGAAGTCTTCTCGGAAACGGCTGCAAATATTTCCATGAAATTTAGTGTCTGTGGTTCGAATACCAGTCAAAGTAATATTTTTGTGATCCTTTTTATTTTTTTAAATCTACTACAGTTTAGAGCAAATCTCGATTACCCGGGCACTACTTGAACTAAAATGGGCAGTTTAGTTTTTAATTCAATAATACTACATCAATGTTAAGATCTATGACTGGTGTACTATACATATGTATAGGCTGCAGCCAATCTTTACACAAACACTTCGCTTTCCAGGACAATGAATGACAAACTCGGCGAGGCGAAAGCGTCGGGCAACTTAGGCAACACTTTGAAGGTGATGGGCAAATTCAGCGAGGCGATCCAGTGTTGCAAGCGTCACTTAGAGATTTCCCGCGCGTTAGGCGACCGTTTGAGCGAGGGCCGCGCTCTATATAACCTGGGCAATGTGTACCACGCACAGGGAAAACAATTGGGTCGCGTGGGCCAGAACGACCCTGGACATTTTCCGCAGGAAGTGCGGGACTGTCTCATGCAAGCTGTTGTTTATTATAAGTGAGTGTTTTCTATTCCATATACAGTATCCTAATAATAATGTGACTTGTATAATGTGTTATTGGACTCTTTACATTATTATATCTTAGATAGGTACTTGTCTTATATAATTTAAGACTATTCCTGACCTGTAAAACTTCGTTGCAGTTTGAATCATAAAACGTCTTATATATAATAATAACCTGTTATTAATTTTCATTATTTAAATTATCTGTTTATTGTGTTGTAGCTTTTGCACGCGGCTTCGCGCGCGTGAAATTGGGTTTTAATAAAAATAAATAGCGACCCGCCCGAAATATAATTGATAAATTATGGTTTTAATCTAATCTTATCTAACCTTTAGAACTTACTATAAGTGCGGTTTTTCTCGGAATCTACTTTGAGAATACGGCTACCAAGAAAAAGGCTTTTCATTTTTCGGGTTTACATATAGCCTATGTCACTCACAAATAACGTAGCCTTCTATTGGTAAAAGGATTTTCAAAATCGGTTCAGTAGATCCAGAGATTACACCCTACAACCTCACAAACTTTACTATTAGTATAGATCATAATTGTTACGATTTAACTTTAATCCATTGTTTATCCATTTTCAGGGAAAATTTAGAGCTAATGCGGAGCCTCGGCGATCGTCAGGCGATGGGCAGAGCGTGCGGTAACCTTGGCAACACCTGCTACCTACTCGGCGACTTTAACCAAGCGATAAAATATCACACGGAGCGACTGCGAATTGCCCAAGAAGTGGGAGATCGAGCGGCTGAAAGACGAGCGAACAGCAACCTGGGGAACTCCCATATTTTCCTAGGTGCGTTTGAAAATGCTGCCGAACATTACAAGTACGTATATACTCCATTCCGAATCATTCTGATCATATTCTGATTCATTCCGAATCATTCTGAGCATTCTCAAACAATTACACTAATTACTTTAAGCAACACATTCACAGGAATCTTGAAGGATCATACTCTACGAATAATAATACTATAGAAGTGTAATTGAGCCAAAAAAGTGGTCCCACGATTTATCAACCGCGGTGGGCGGGGCTAAAAATATCACTGCGCGGTTTGCTCCCGAACGTATCTAAAATCTTAGATTGACTTCAATCTTAGATTTTTAAACAAAAATTACGTAAATTGATGTGAATTTAATCCTAGAATCGTTGAAATGTATTGGAAACATTGATCTCAGATAGCTAAAATGAGATTAATATTGATTATTAATTTCGGGCGTTAGTCGGTTGCCACACTCGTGTCCATAGATTATACAGATATATACTAGTATAGAAGCGCAACTCTAAAATTGGGACTAAGTCTTACTAAGTTACGGGATATCGTATGTATATGGCGTTGTACCGTTTTACTTACTATTAAACCCGCTAGGTGGCAGTAGTACTGACTGATAATTTTTATTGAACCGAAATTTAAAATGAAATTTAAAAACAAACGAAAGTCATAAACAACGACCAATGATTCAAAACGACCATATTCCCATGTAATGAGGGTTTTTGATATTTTCTCTGCCGTTAGGGGGCAGAACCAACTCACACAGAGCGTCATCTGGTGGCGTAAGTGGTATCAAAAACGGTCAATAAGAATTTTCGATTTTCCGTCACCAGGCGGCGCTAGGTAGCACGACAGTCCTTGTCGTGTCAAAAAGCTGTCAGATGTCACAAATTTAAAAACCCTCAATGAAGATTACGGTCAACGTAAAGCAAGATGTTAGCGAGCCTCTTATACAAACGCCTGGTGTCTTCGATAGTGCGATGTAGGGCTCCTACTTAGTGTCATGTTGTGGCTATCCGAAAATTTTCAAACTGTTAGTACCGGATACTCGTGTTGAGATGTCGCTGTTCTCTGTAAAGTTGTACGTGTATGAGAGTTTAATCCCCCTTCTCGGGTCGTGCGGTTGCGTCGGACATAATATTGTGTTTTTAAGGTTTTTACGCTATTTATTTATTATACTTACCTTAATTTTGTAAGTTTGTAATTTGGAAAAGTATTGTAAATAAATAGTGTAATGTAAATAAATTTTCAAATACTTTTATGATATTTGTTTTAATTTATTATTTTTGTCGTACACAAATCATTCATAAAAAATAAACACAAGTGAGCTTACTCAATGTAGCGTAATCCTACTACTATTATAAATGTGAAAGTTTGAGTGGATGGATGGATGGATGTTTGTTACTCTTTCCCGCAAAAATAACTGAACAGATTTTTATGAAATTTGATATGGTAGTAGATTAGGCTCTGGATTAAAACATTGACTACAATTTATCCCGAAAAAGTACAGTGTTCCCGTGGGATACTGTATTTACGCGGGCGGAGCCGCGGGCCAGCTGTGGCGAGCGCCGAGCCGACGGGGATAATATGACCTTGGCGCGACCAATCGCAACGTGATCGTGCACTGAGGAAGTATGAGTGTTACGTTGTAATTGCAATTTGTTTGTCCTTTGTATGCGTAAATGGAACCAAAATCAAAGCGGCATCGTATGAACGTTTAGTTTTGTTATTAGTAGATCATACCTACTTGATATTTCACGATATTTTATAACAATCAAAATATTAATAATATATTTTAACGTAACATCAAATGGTAAACTTTACACGCAATGTCATGCCATTTTGTAAACTTGGTTTATAGAATATTGTCTATAGTCGCAGGATAACTAAAATCTCTTCTTACTTTCATCTGATTAATTTGGTTGTTGTTCCGAAGACAGCTTCGACATATCCCTCAGGCACTTTATATAATCTCGGTTCGGTCATCGGGCTGTCTCAATCGTATGTGCGTCATAACTCATATACTTAGTATGCGTGCGAGCGGGACAGACTGAAAATCCAAACGACATTTAACCGATAGTAATTACAAGAATTGCCTCCAGAGATCGCAAAGGGTTTGTTGATAAGTAGTTACCGCTATCGATCCTGGCTACACAGGAGTAGCGGTGGTGGGAATGTGTGGTGGGCCAATTAAAAAGAATCGCAATTGTATCTAGGTATTGCCGAATATGGATAACTGAATGATTACCACGCAATTATTATTGCATTTATTTTAAGTATCAACTTAAAATAAATGCAATAATAATTCTATGTCCTGTCGCGTTCCATCGATGAAATCAAATGAAAACCTGATCAGTATAGAATGTGCACGCGAATTTTTACATTTTTAGTTTAGAATATTTACAGCGAATGTTGAATATTTTGATTGCTTGTTTTGATTTTACCATCCAAGCCAAGCCAATCCAACAGTTGAACGAAATTATATGCATAGGATGGTTTACAATTCTGAGTTGTACGGTATCCGTGGGTGGTAGATTTTGTTACATGTATTTAATATGTTACAGAAACCTACGAAATCATAGCTCAACTTTTGGCTGAAATAGAGTCATTTGCGGAAATTACTAAGTGCCTATGCGAATTACTATTAAAATAATATTAACACATTGCATATGTGATAAGATGTGTTTTAATACTCATTTCTATACACTAATGTTGCCTAATATTGTAATAATTCGTAAAAAAAGCGGAGCGATATCAGACTTATATCATAAATGCGATAGTTAGTATATCATGTATGTATGTATATTGTACAAACGTGTGTGCATCTAACTGTCGTTGAAGCAAAAACTGAATGTCAATTCTGCTAATTAAATCGTCAAACGTCAAACTCGTTTTGATTGTTCCAAACTCCAAAATTCAGTTTAAGATATCAAGATGATTCATTTACAATTCAACGAAAGTGTAAGCTAATTACGAGACTTGGGGTACTGCTAAAAGCAATTGATTAAATTTTGTCAAACAGATAATTTGTAGCTTAGATCAACACGTGGATTATTTTTGTTCCCAGAAAAATGGGATGATCTCCTGATTCCCACGATTTATTTTTGCGCGAACGAAGTTATGGAAATCAGGTCTAGTTTTAAATATTGAATACTAATCGATTTGATTGGTCACCTTGTCGTCTTTCTATTGTGCATCTTATTTTTGCTGCGAATTCATTATCAGTTTTTTGTGCTACATTCTTTTAACTTTTTCGTGTAATCTTTATATTTTATGTGTTCTTGTATTGTGAACTACCATTAATATTATAGTATTGTATGTATGTTATATGAATCCGAGTAATTAACATGCAAGCAGGGGTGTTTATTCACCGTATCATAAGCCAAACACACTTTGTATGGCTACTTATCATATGACTTGAACTCTTGGTGCTGTTTATGTTTAATATCGAGTTCTCCCGACGCACATTTAAGTTGTTAGATCAAAATGAATAGGTAGCGAAACTGTTATACGTCATGCGATGTGTAACACATTTTCATCTTGGTGTGACGTTTGGTTTGATCGAATATGATGAAATTATCGCCCTGTGGTCGAAATTCGCCCATTATAATATATATTTATACATATCTATACAAATAAATCAAATTGAAGTGTCTGTTTGTAATTTAAAATTAACAGCTTTTCACATATTGCATATGAAAGTATATTCGGTACTTTAAATGTTTGTCTGTCTGTTTGTTCCGGTTTAAAAGGTTGGAGCGATTTTCACGGAACTTTCACTGGCAGATAGCTAATATAAGGTCTAACATAGGCTACTGTTATTTTAGGGTTCCGATTCCGTTAGTTCTATGCAAATGAAGTTGCAGGAATCAGCTAGTACTTAATATATTTTTTAAAAAATATATTAAAAAACCGTCCAAGTGCGAGTCGGACTCGCGCACGTAGAATTCCGCACAAAACGGCAAAAAATCACGCTTGTTATATGGGAGGCCCCCCCTTAAATATTTATATTATACTGTTTTTGTGTTTGTTGTTATAGCGGCAATAGAAATACATAATTTGTAAAAATTTCAACTGTCTAGCTATCACGGTTCCGGAGTGCCTGGTGACAGACGGATAGACAGACTGCATAGTCTCAGTAACAGGGTACCGTTTTTACCCATTGGATACGGAACCCTAAAAATAGATTGCAGTTTCTATGTCTCGCTTAAACTCGAGAACGGCTGGACCGATTTGGCTAATTTTGGTATTAATATAATTATAGATAAGGGAAGGTTTCAGGTAAAGGTTCAGGGAAAGTTTAAACGGTGAGAATATTGGAAGAAATGCGAGAAATTTTTTAAAAGCTATGTATACATTTTCCCATACTAACTGTTTACTGTGTTTAATTTGTCATTTGTCAAATACAGAATGGTAAGTGTGAGTATTTCTTTTCGCATTCGATCGTGAGCGCGTTTGTCAGGAGTGGATTGGAATACGGGTCTGCTATATTTGCCAATGCCAAATTTGCAAATTGAATTCAATTTAAAACCAGTCTTTAAGGCTATGTGGTGGTTTCGTCAAATCGACCCCAGTACATATTTTAGAAAATGAGCTTTGCATGCCGCCATTAAAAAATCGAAGAAAATTCTTATCAGACAAATTGTTTATAAAATTTTTTTCGCGATATGATGACAGTTAAATTAAGCTTATTATTGACTTCGATAATATAATTAGTTCAGGTGTACCTTACTGGAACAAACATGATAATATTTGATAGTTACAAAAATCTTAAGCAGCTAATAATTTCAAAATATGATATTTGGCCTTCATATGAACTTAATATACTTACATAATTTTGTGATACCATTTGAAGACTTGATGACATGCCAATTATGAGCATTGACATAATAGGTATATTTAGAGCACTAGAATACATAAAACCACTGATTATCAAAATGTTGTCATCATTACTGATTCTAAAAGTGGACTGTTACACCTAACCTCTTCTTGTAGTAAAGGCAACATGGGTAGGACTTTGGCTTTCCTCGTTATTAAATGTATTTATAGTCTAATACGTTATGGGGTTAACGTTCGTCTACAATGGGTGCCTTCTCATGTAGGTATTGCAGGGAATGAGACTGTTGACGCTTTGGCATGTGCAGCACGATCGGAGGGTACAGCTATTAATGTAACTCCTTATTATACTGATTATACATTACTGATATTATACATTAGAAAAAATTGTTTTGTTATGTGGGATCAGTATTTTCAACAAAAATCTGTGAACTCGGGTATTTGGTGTAGGACTTTAGTAGACAAACCACCAAAACGTCCTTGGTTCGCAGATGCCAACCTTAGTAGGAGAGATTTAACTCTCTGCTTCCGTATCCGTTCCAATCATATTCGTTAAATAATTTTACTTTCCTCATGGGCAAAAGAGATAATCCCAATTGCACCGTTTGTGACCGATACGAGGACTTGTATCACGTGCCTATGGAATGTGAGAGGAACGAAAGTTTAAGGCGTGAATTGTGTACCAACTTGTATTTTTTCGTACATAGCGTTGCATCGTCAAATTTTAAAATAGAATTTAGTGATATATTTCTAAGTTATGTAATTAATTCGTTACATTTAAGGGAATTAGATTTAAGTTAATTGTTACCATTGTTAAATTAAGGCTGACATAATCATATGATGAAGAGCCTTTAAATAAAGATTTTAAAAAAACATTAACTATCTGCCGATTCTGCTGTGCACTCAAATTTTACTATAGCTATAATGGACGTGAAAAATAGAAATCCTAAAAACCTTTAACACACTAAGCACACAAACTTCACCACGAGAATGTCAGTTGTGACTTGATTATGATGATGATGATATTCCTTCACAGACAAACGCTGGCCTTAGCCGAGGAGCTTGGGGACGCAGCGGTCGAAGCCCAAGCCTGCTACTCCCTGGGTAACACCTACACCCTGCTCAGAGAGTATCGTATAGCCGAGGAATATCATGCTCGACACCTGACAGCAGCCAGAAAGTTACAGGACAGAGTAGGTGAAGGCAGAGCTTGCTGGTCGCTAGGCAACGCGCACGCCGCCTTGGGAAACCATGAAAAAGCCTTGTACTATGCGAAGGAACATTATAATATATCGAAGGAGGTAAGATTTTTGGCTGAAAATCGCACAACTAAGTTCTTAACTCTTAACTCTCGGCAATCATCATGTTTCTATAAAGTTTACTAGTGTTAATAAGCCAAATTTTCAAAGAAATGTAATCGAAATAAATTGTACACATAACCCAAAAAAAATTCAGACAATAGACGGACCCGCGAGGGCCGTACATTTTGCAGCGATAAAATGTCCTTCCCCGTGGTCTACTCTATGTCTGTGCTAAATTTCATCAAAACCAGCTGAGTAGTTTCGGAGCCTATTCAATGCAAATAAATAAACAAATATTTTCTCTTTATAATATTATTATAAGTATATATATTAGACATACTAAAGGCGATTTGTGTCGTATACATTTGTTTTATTGATTTGCGAATTTTCTGAATTAGCATTAGCTGACGTGAAAATTGAGAAAATACACAATTCTCTAAAGTTTTTCTCTCTATACTCTGCTAAAGAGATTATGATAAATATTAGGATTTTTATATAAAATAGGATTTTGAGACCTGCTTTACTTTTGATAGAATTTATTGCTAATTTTCTATTTATTTTACGCAATTAATGAGGGTTTTTAAATTTGTGACATCTGACAGCTTTTTGACACGACAAGTACCGTCGGGCTACCAAGCGCCACGTGGTGACTGAAAAAAAAACGAAAATCGCCTATGTCTTAATCCAGAGCTACTTCCATACCAAATTTGATCGAAATCCGTTCAGTAGTTTTAGCGTGAAAGAGTAGCAAACACCCTTCCATCCTCACAAACTTTCTTATAATAGCAGTAGGAATGACGATGACTTTGCAGTTAGTTAAATTGTGACCTCCAAATTTAATTAGGTTGTCACATCCAAAAATCATCCGATGTTTACGGATGTCGTAAAAGGCACCACTGCATTCAATACTTCCACTATAAGTAATTCAGCGACGAACAAGCTATAGCGCGAGTCAGATTCTATGCGTTGCCATCTATTGAATAAAAGTAAAAATGCAACCACCGGATACTTGTTTGACGCTGAGTTGGGTTTAATGAAGCGCCATCTGTTAGGTGGTTTGTGTTTTGTGATGCACTTGTTACTTGTTGGTTTCATTGCTATCGTTATCTATCGAACCTTGTAGTTTCCATGACAATATTCTTTATCCCCGTATATTAAATAATCTGGAGTGAGAGGCCCATTCAAACCTTATGTATCTAAACCCCAATTCTCGTAATTAACTAATACATTAATTTTACTTTATTGAATTATAAAGGAATCGTCTTTCTATAATTTATAATTTCTGTAACATCTATGAACGCTTCACACCACGTCAATCTGGCCCCGTGCTAAGTATCCGAAGATGTATGAAGAATAACTTGTGTTACAGGTACCGGATAACGGGAAGTATATTTAATACTTTAATACTATACATATATTGAAGATTTTTATTATATTATACTCATATTTAATACACATCCATGACCCAGGAACACAGAAAAACTATTTTGTTCCCTCGGCGGGATTCAAACCGGCGACCACCGGCTTGAGCACCAACGCACTGAACCACTGAGCCACAGAGGTCGTCGTCTTGATATCATGAACTGATTTTTGGATTTCGGACCAATCAAAGCGGGTTAGACGTTGGTTTGAAGTTTATGAGAATACCATTTTGCAGTTTTAACATTGATTGTAATTGGATTGGATTGTAACTGTATTATTGCTGGATTTAATTAGCAGAATCGACCTTCAGAATCAAACTTCAACCACTTTAGGTGCTAATCAGTTGCAAACGTACACTTTTATAATTGATAAGCGATAAGAATTATATTAGATTAGATTAGATATGAAATTGCCGTTTTGTATGAAAAATTTAAACGAATTTTTTTCATGTATTTTTTATTTGTATTAATCGAAGTAATCACCCATGCAATCAATGCATCTTTGCCAACGCAATGGAAGTTTATTGATGCCCTTCTTAAAGAAATCAGCTGGACGGGAGGCAACAAATTCTTCAAAGGCATTTTGTACTGCCTCTCGGGTATTGAATTTTTTTCCCGCCAAGAAGTTATCCAAATTCTGGAAAAAGTAGTAGTCTGTAGGCGCAAGGTCTGGTGAGTATTGGTGAGGATGACGAAGAGCTTCCAACCCCAGTTCTTGCAACTTGGAGACCGTCTGCTGTGCAGTATGAGGTCGCGCGTTGTCGTGCAAGAGCAGCGGAGACGAGCGATTGACCAATGCTGGTTGGAGATGTGCCAGCTTCTCCATCATTGTGTTCAGTTCTTTACAGTACACATCTGCAGTAATGCTCACCCCGTTTGATAAGAAGCTGTGATGAATCACACCGGCGCTAGACCACCAAACAGTGACCATCACTTTTCTAGGGGTAAGTTTTCGTTATACTTCGCGCTGGCGATCATTGAGTTCGTGGGGCACCCATTTGTCAAGCTTTTTTACCTTGACAATTTGACGCAAATGGACCAATTTTGACGCTAACGTCGAAAGCTGCTACTAATTCAGCCGTAGATTGTGTATCATCAGCTCCCACAATCGCCTCTAATTCGTCCTTGTCGACCAAAGTCTTCGGACGACCGTGAGGTTCATTTTTCAGGTCTAAATTTCCAGAACGGAAGCGAGCAAACCAATAACAGGTGGTGCGTTGGTTTGTAGTGTTTTAGCTCCGTAAACGTCGTTGATGTTGCGTGCCGCTTGTGCCGCGTTGCTGCCACGACGGAACTCATATTCCATAATTACTCAAATTTTTAACGTATCCATGATGACGAAAAAGATTGAAATGCGATGAAAATGTAACACTAATCAATAAACAAATGACTATATTACTACTATACTGCATTACTGCAGATGTGTACTGTAAAGAACTGAACACAATGATATATATATATATATATATATATATATATATATATATATATATATATATATATATATATATATATATATATATATATATATATATATATATATATATATATATATATATATATATTAATAGCCAAACAAAAATTATTTTGATTTGAAATGGCCAGTACTGCAGAACGGTAATTTCATAGGTTAGGCACCTATTATAGTCACCTATTATTATTATTTACAAATAGTAAAGTTGCAAAAGAACAGACGCTTGATGGTAAGCGATAGCAGCCTCCCGTGGACACCCATAGCACCAAAAAAGTTAAAATCCTTTTCTTTGGAACTCCGATAACATCACTCACCTTAATCATTATTTCGTGGCGGTTTTCTGCAAGGCTTTAGTATTAGTCCATTCGTGCCGGGTTTGAATTATTTCTCACTACTTGGACTTCTTGATATTTACTCTCATTCACTCTGAACCTCAATGCATTGTTTAATATTGGTTTTCTGCACGCCCATGCAATGACTGTCACTATTGTCTACAGCTCGGTGACGTTCTCGGCATGGCAACAGCGCAGATGAACATAGGCGACCTTTGCAAGGTGCTAGGACTGCCGGTGGAGTCGGCACCGTCGCCGCCACAAGATACGGAACAGACGCCTCAGACGCCCTTCATAGCGTTGCGTGTGAGACGGCAGAGCATGGAGCAGTTATCGCTTATACAGGTGTGTATGTGATACAATGGGACGGAAGTTTGTAAGGGCCTGCACACATGTCCACGTCACGACGTCGTCAACGTGAAACAGCGCAGTGTCGCGGCGTCGTGGTGCGGTACGTTGTCGCGTCGTGATTTTCACGGCACGGCAACGTTGACGCAGAACGGGGCAAAATGTAGCGGAATTTTACATGGCACGGCGATCCGGCGTCGTGATGTTCATTTTTACGGCGACGGTCATTTGCACTTTATGTCAACGCACCGTTCCGCGATACCGCACCGTTTTACGTCGACGACGTCGTGCCGTGGACATGTGCACAGACCGTAACAGGTCCAGAGAAGATCATGTCCTTTGGTTGGGCTTATAAGCACGAACGGTGGTTAAGTGTATGCTCTGTATTTTGTTACAATATGAACAATTGGTTTTTGAAGCAAAACATTTTTTTGCGTTGAGAGTAAAATTGCAAGGTCGCGCCACGTCATGATTCTATAGATATAACCCCATCTGCCGGAAGCTACTTATACTTCTTTCAAAACAACTTTACTTTCTTAACACAGAGTGCGGTAGGTCACCAATTTTTTTTCTATTCTCTTTTTGAAGTGATGTTCTCAAGGCACTATGGTTCAGTTTAACCTGAAACTTCGTCTGTGTAACAAATTATTATTTCATGGAATGCGTATGTAGGGGACTGTATTATTCCACAGGGATTCAACCGCCGGCTCAGATTAGACTCGAAGATAGCAAGGTTACACCGATTTGGGCAGAGCCGGGGCGATAATAAAACACTGAATTGAGGAGAACATTTTTTCACCTTTTCGCTTTGCTTACCTGGCTCATGGCAATGCCGAATAGAGAGCCGTAGAGAGGCCCGTACGCCTCTTTCGGGCTGATCTTCCTTTCACTTTTACCTCTCTATACGGCTATTTTCCATATTTTTCCCCATTTTTCATGAGCCAGGTGAAGCGAAACGCATTATGTGAAATTCTTTATTATTCAGACCATATTTATCAATCCTTATATACTACATATCTTATGTCCTAAAAGAGTTATATACATTTTAAGTGTCCTTTACATGAAATGTTGTACCATTTTTACCACTGTTTGCTTAATAATTTATTTACCATTTATTATATGAACTGAAACTTTACATTACACGTTATATACTATTCTTATTTACCTAAGAAAAAAGAAGCTACGTTAAAATTAGCTATCGTTTAATATATATGAGCAAAATAACCCGCACTAAATAAAACACCATTTTGCACTATATTTCACACTGATACCATATAAATCTATACATATAGTCACTCGATATTCACTGTTATGATTTTATGTACAGTTTAAATCACTTGTTTATTGTTCAGATTTAAATTCACTTAAGTTTCACATTACGAGGCCGCTGTCCTTAACAGCGTATTATATGTATTGTGTGTTTATGTTATAATTTTATATTTCATACCATAAAACTTAATATTGCAATTCATGGTATTTAATATAATTATTATATGAAATGTGGAACTTAGTACTTAGTCACATTTTACAAAAAGCTGAAATCGATTGACAATATATCTATGATTTGAACTGCGTTCTAAGGAAACATCATTATGAAATACGCACGAGACGCTTTATTATTATTTTACGCTATATTATTTTGGCCCCATTGGCCAAAATAATCCCAATGACAAGTATCTTCAAGCGAAATATCGGCAGTTTTTTTTAAATGACTTCCAAAATTCCAATAGGAGGTTCTCAATTCGTATTTTTATTTTGTCGGCTATTGATGAATTTTGATTATTATTTTTATTATTATAAATTCACACCAGATAACTCCTGATGCTAAGAAGAAAGAAGACAAGACCGACATGGTTCGCGGCGAGTCGGAGGAAAGTGACAACCCTACGGAGCTGTTTGAGCTGTTGGCACGCTGTCAGTCAGATCGCATGGACGAGCAGAGGGCAACCCTGGATAAGGAGAACCGACCACGGCCGAAGGTGCAGAGATCCGCGAGCAACGGGAAGGAGAATAATGGGTGAGTTCAGAGTTGTCATAATACCATCCTACTACTTTTCTCGTGTAAATACAGTAACCCACGGAAACACTGTACTTTTTGCGGTAAAAATGTAGCCTATGTTTTAATCCAGAGCTTTAAGAGGATGGATGGATGTTTGTGACTATTCTTCGCTAAGACTACTTAACGGATTTTAATGAAAATTGGTACGGTAGTAATTAAGGCTCTGGAATAACACGTAGGCTACTTTTTATCTGAAAAGTACAGTGTTCTCTTGGGATACTGAATTTACGCGGGCGTCGGCAAATCTAGTATCTATTGAACACGAATAGGCGAATTTACAATCACGAATTGGCCACAGAGATCAGACCCGGGAAAAGGTCCTCCCCATTTTACACAGGTCTTCTGTTAGACCTGCTTAGAGAGAAAGAATGCCATTGTAGATATTTCGCCAATTTAGTGAGGAAACCAGTGACGATTTAAAAGACCTGCAAAATTCTTATTAACGGAGATAATCGTTTACTATCAGGCGATTGGCTGGCTCAATGCCTACCACGGCGTACTTAAACCAGCGCAGCGTAATACAATGCTAAAATAGTGATTCGCTCGCTTCGTGGAAAATCGACATAGTATCTGTATATCCTCTGGTGTTTTATTAGAAAATAGAAAAATTAGATTAGACAATTAATTATTACGACCGACCGGGTTTGAGACTGAACTGGAACTGATCGTCTCTATCGATCAAAAACGCGTCCTGCTATCTGCTGCTGACATAGTCAAAGGAATAATGTCAATTAAGCATTCTTGCTAACAGTGTAGGGTCATAAGCATAACAGATACATGAATAGGCATCTCATGCACGAATTGCAGATTGGATCAAACATGCCTCGTCATGCTGATTGGACGAAAGGAAGTATTGTGTATGGCTTGCATAATAGCAAGTGCGAGTGCACATGCGTACGAAGGGTTCCGTACACACACACACACACAGACACACATATATATATGTGTGTGTGTGTGTATATATATATATATATATATATATATATATATATATATATATATATATACATACAGCCAAATGCATAATCGCCTTGATGAGCCTGCATATCATGGCGCTACGTTTTTTGGCGTTTTAGTGGATCACTGAGGGGTTTTTAGTGGGTAGACATCCCCATATACCCTATCTCTTATCCCCAAGAGAGTTAAGGATGATCTTATAAAGGTTTACATCTCCAAAAAAAAAATGGCTTTCACAATCTACCGATAGCTTATTTGCATATATTATGTATTGAATAAGATATCCGATACTTATAAAAAGATTGTGAAACAGGCCTTAAGTATAATTTTAATTAATTTTCGGTCATTAAACTTATTATTTTGTAAATATATATGGGGCTGTTAAATCTGTTCCTTAACCTTCCACTTCCACCTCTGCCTTCTCTGCTCGTTCAATCATGTGACAAAATAAAACTATATTATTATATTCACGATTACAGATGTTTTAAACTGTTTATATATTCTAGGGCACGAGTATAGCACTCGTTTCAGTTGAGATCCTAGTTCTAGCTTACTTGGCTTAAAAGCACAATAAAAGCGTACTTTAACAAAATAGTAGCACATATATAAATGATTGGTCTCGACGCGGTGCTCGACAAGATACCGCTGGAGTACTTAAAAAATGCGGCAACAAATAGTACGCCGCAGTCGGCGTGCCCGAGCCCGTCACATTTAAAAACCTTCGTGTCTGATGTACGTACCGAATTCACACACTACTACTACAACACTAGTAATTGTCTTACTCACAATGATAAGGTCTTTCTTTACCTATAAAATTGCCGTTTTGTATGAAAAAATTTAAACGAATTTTTTTCATGTATTTTTTATTTGTATTAATCGAAGTAATCATCCATACAATCAATGCATCTTTGCCAATGCAGTGGCAGTTTATTGATGCCCTTCTTAAAGTAGTTTGACATGTACGACATGTATTGTCACGTTTGGTATGACCCCCCCACCCCCTCCCACTTGCCCTGTGACTTAATACATGGATGATATTTTTACCCCTTTCTAATGGTTTTCGACCGTTGGCATTTTTCATACATCGTCTGTTAATTTCTATACAAAAACAAAGATACCATCCGCAAATTGGTTTACTATCTAATTCTTTCGCAAAATTTCGAAATGAATGAATGAATCCAGCAAAAAAAATCTAAAATGTCTACTTATGTAAAGCAATATAATATGTACAGCTACGTTGCTTTCAAAATATTATATCTGCATTTAAATCTGTGATAATTTAGCTATAAATATATCAAAACTTACTTCATAATATGCCAAAATAATCATAAAGTAATATTAAACTGGACATACTAATGGACAGTTTTGTACGTTGATAGATTGGATCTAAAAATGCTTTTAAATTAAAATATCTGATCACTCGACATCTCGAGGCCTTCACACGAATAGATATTTTGTTATGGATGGATGGAATATGGATGTAGTAACTAGTAAAAATATGATATCTTATACCTTTAAACGAGCAATTCTTGTATATTTATTTATATGTTTCTGTGATCCGGAAACGGCTCTAACGATTTCGCTGAAATTTGGTATATGGGGGTTTTCGGGGGTCAACAATCGATCTAGATTAGTCTTATGTTTGGGAAATCGCGTGTTTCGTGTTTCGTTTCATGCGTTTTTCTGTCCACGCAGTATATGGTCGCTAATTTCGTCTTGCCGGCCACTGTCCGTCTGGTCCAGGTCGGCTTAAGACGCGGACGGCAAGAAACGAGTATTACGGGTTCGAATCCCACTCGGTGACTTACTTTTTTTTTTATATGTTCAATTTCATATATAATTTTATAATTTTTATTGTTTTTAGACAAGTTTAAAAAAATTTAGGTAAAGTTTGAGATAACAATATATATTTCTCATAAATATGTCTAACATTTACCTATACTGATTACGTGAATAAGATTTATGCTTTCGAGTTTCACCATATTACAATAAATAGTAATAACCGAGCGAAGCTCGGTCGCCCAGGTACTATAATGTTAAATGGAATATTATTGAATTTACATTTGAATGTAGTAACTAGTAAAATAAGCCAAGGGGACTTTTAAACGATACGTTTCGCCCATTATAACTTCCAACTATTACAACGGAATCAAAGTTTCGTTCGTTTAGTGGTTGCTCCAACTGGCCAAAATTCTGCCGTACAGGCTTGATGTAGCTTTGGCAAAAGGGGTGGCCACCCCACCCCATCGCTCCAGCTTTAATTTGAATAAATACTTGGTAAATCATTTTAAATAGACAGTAACCCCCTTGCTAATAGAAATATATACACAACTGATTAGCTATTCAATGTTGCTGTTTTTGTCTGTTATGTGACTTGACCGACGGATAAGCCACATAACTTGACTAAGGTATTTTTTGGTTCTTAAGTTTGTGAAGTTAGGCTTGTAGAGTTACGAGGGCGGGTCAATAAGTCCGTGACTTTTGGAATAAAACACAGATTTTTTGATAAATAAATCATTTTATTTTTCAACGTAGTCCCCCTTGAGCTCTATACACTTGGTCCAACGCTTCTCCAATTTTTTTATTCCTTCCAAAAAATATGATTTGTCGAGGTCCTCAAAATAGGCCTTTGTTTGCGAGATGACTTCATCATTGGAGTCAAATCTTTTTCCACCGAGCCATTTTTTCAGGTTTGGGAACAAGAAGTAGTCACTCGGAGCCAAATCTGGAGAATAGGGTGGATGTGGGAGCAATTCATAGCCCAATTCATGGATTTTTTCCATGTAAACTGCACCCTTGCATTGTCTTGGTGAAAAAGAACTTTTTTCTTGGCCAAATGAGGTCGATTTTTTTTCAAATCCTCATTGAAGCGGTCCAATAAGTTGGCATAATATTCCCCATTAATTGTTCTTCCCTTTTGAAGATAGTCAATGTGGATTATCCCACGTGCATCCCAAAAAACAGTCGCCATAACTTTATTGGCTGACAAACCCACCTTGGCCTTCTTTGGCGCCGATTCACCCTTAGAAACCCACTGTTTTGACTGTTGTTTGGTCTCTGGTGTGTTGTGATGGATTCATGTTTCGTCCACGGTTACAAAACGGCGCAAAAACTCCTCCATATTGTGATTAAACAACGCCAAACCTTCCTGTGAAGTTGTTACACGATTGCGGTGAGCAAACGCGGCACCCATCTTGCGGAAAGCTTTCTCATGCCCAAGTGATCATTCAAAATTGAAACCACTGAGCCATGCGAGATGCCTGTGGCTTCCACAATCTCTTGCACTTTCAATCTTCGGTCGGCCAACACCATATCGTGAATTTTTTCGATTGTTTCGGGTGTAGAGACCTCAACTGGGCGTCCAGGACGTTCGGCATCTTCAGTGCTTGTACGGCCACAACGAAATTCAGTAAACCACTTTTTTACCATTGAAATCGATGGTGCAGAGTCCCCATAGTATTTATCAAGCTTAGCCTTGGTCTCGATAATGGTTTTTTTTCGCAAAAAATAATGCTTAATAAGCACACGAAATTCACTTTTTTCCATTGTTTCCTTAAGTTACTGGATAGTCTGATAAAGATAGCTGTAAAACACAAACTAACTGACGCAGCAAGTTCAAATTTTGATAGGAGTCAACTGACAGATGCCTGTTGACAGGAGTAATGTTGCTTTTTCAGTAAGGAGGTTAGAAATTCAAAAAGTCACGGACTTATTGACCCGCCTTAGTAAGGCGTGTGGAGTAAGAAGTAAGAACTTCTTTTTGAAAGTTGTTATGATATTTTTTTATTTTTTTTATTTCATTGTTACTATATTTTATTACACTGAACCCTACAACAATTTTCAGACCTCTAGAGTAAAAATTTGCGTAGGTGAAGTCTCTAACAAATTTTCATCCTCTAGTTTAAGGGGTTAGAGGATAAAAGTTCCATGTTTGCTGATTTTGATGTTGTTTATGTGCTAATACTAGCTCACATACCAAATTTCAGCTGTCTAGGATATCCGGAAGTACCTTTGTAATTTTGTTGATCATCAGTGAGTCAGTGACGAAAACATGGATATAAATCATATCTTCGATATAAATCAAATCTAAAGTATAAGACCTATGCAATGAAAACGTTACATGTTTAATAAGTCCGCTACTGGGAACATTTGCTGAAAATTTCGTTTATCTGGTATTATCCAAACCTAAGTTATGAGGGTTAAAAAAATTCGAACGAAAAAACGCTTCCAGAAAAGGTGGTGTGGTAGTGCCCTTGTGCTTCCCTTACTCCGTCTTGGCGGGGACTATAACTGTGCCCCCAGAATTGCGTCGACAAAGTGTTAAAATAAAAACAGGTAAAGTATTTTTATATTATTCGAGATACACCTATATTACAAAAAATAATAAATAACCTCCCCTTCACGTAAAGCGGGGATTTTTTTTTCGCGTCTACCCCATAGTGTATTATTAAATAGGTCTTTTCAAAACATTGAGAGATTGCTCAGACGATTTTTGATTTAGGTATCCGCTTGCGAGATTTTTAACTTTAAAACGCATTTTTTTGTTGAAATAAGTACCCCCTCTAAAAGCTAAACTGCTTATAAAAATCTGATTTTTTTTACTAAATAACTATATTCTATGCGTGGCCTGCCACGCACTTGGCCAGTTTTTTAATATTATTAATAACGCAGTTTATTTATTTGTATGTCATATTGATTTACAGTACCTCTACAATATGATAAAACCTACTGATGCTAGTTTGAAACACACAATAAATCAATTAGCGAACTTGGTTTAGAACCTTTCAGGCTAGGATCCGTAGATTAAGAGCCTTTTTCACTATCGCCAAATAAGTTTCAAGTAGCTTGTCCGGAAGATTTGTCGCTGCTTACTTTATACTGAGCGACAGAGACAAAACTTGCCGTTATGCTATCTGACACTTTTCAGTAGAAGCAGCAGTTAGCAGTTGTGAAACAGGCGCATAAGTACAATAAATAATCCCACTACTATTATGAATTTACACTTGATAAGAGATTTCACCGCTGATTAGTTAATTTTGGCGTTGATTAGCCTTTCAGAAACCGGGGGAATGTCTCTTAATAAAACAATCATGTCTGGCTTCTGTAGCCTATATTATAATATAAAAATAAAACTGTATTTTATAGGTATTATAAGATAAAACTGCAAAAGTGCCAAACATCTATCCATCCTTCTAAGTAATAAGTCTTCTAATATGTCTTTTGAACTTGTAAAATTATAAAAAAAAAATAGATTAGTTGTGAAAAACTGATGATTACGACCACCTTGACCCAAATACAAATCGAAACATTGCAAATTAATATATCTATGAAACCTAGAGATCCGATAAAATATATAGGGTAGTGTGTAGTCCATGTAGGCGTGCATCGTATGTATATGATTCACCTGTGTGCATGAATGCAGGTCAAAATATATAGGCTTGGTATGAGGGAACACTCCCAACTTCCTACGAGCTTCTGATAGCCAGTTGTGTCAGGATTCGCGCGTGGAATGGATCGTATTCGAAAAATGACCGAAAAGTGCAATACTCACGCCAACGGTGCCATAAAAAAAACCACCGCCCCCAAACCTAAAAAACAAAAAGTTACGAAGGAGAAGTATGTATTAAAATATTGTTGCACCGTAATACTTTGTTTTTTTTTTGTTTATTTGGGTAAATCAATAAAAATGTTTATTTTTTTTATTTTCATTTGTTATTTTGCTTCTTTATTTTATGAACATTTAAAACGTCTTAGACTATTGGGTGTTAAAATTCAATTCAATTAAAATTCAAAAAACCGATTGGTTTTTTGAGTTTGGATATATAAGATAACTAAAAATACCTAAATTTTAAACTTAACAACATTTAAAAAGTTTTATGACATCTTGAAAAATAATATCATAGTAATAGTGCAAGATCCGGTATAAGAAATATATACCCTCATCCTGTTATTTATTACTGATAACAAATAAATTATAGATAATATTCACATTGACACAATGGCAGCGGTGCGGTCGCTGATGGCCGCTACGGTCGCTAGCGGCCATCAGCATATAAATAACAGATGAGGGTATATATTTCTTATACCGGATCTTAGACCATAAGCTGTTGAAAACTTATTCACTTTTGAATATGCTTTTGAGAATACATTATTATTAGGTATATTGTATATACAACATACAGTTTTTGTTTTAAATTGTCTTTAGGGATTCTTTCTGTACCCAAAGGGTAAAAACGGGACCCTATAACTAAGTGGCCCCATACACGGTCCGGTATTCCTTCAGTTCGGTCTGAACGGATACAAAATCGTATCGTCTGTGTGCAATTTCGAGATCGCATCAGTCGGCCGTATGGACAGAAGCGATTCGTTCCAGTGTTGCCAACTCTGTTTTTGCGAAACTACTAAACTCGCGTCGTTTTCTACTAAAAACTACTAAAAGAGTACCGATAACTTTAAAAAAGGTACTAAACTTAGGGATCCCTAAAGGTTTTAGGGATTTTGTGTTTTCAAACATACATACATTTTCAGTTTTAATATTTAACCGTTAAATTAAATAAAATCGGTTGTCTGTAAAGTTACGGTTTACTGACGATAGTTGAACGTGACAACGTCATAATAATAAATGGAACGCCTCAGAGCGAGGTAACGCCGCATGAGTCATGTTTTTTCGTGCGTGCAGCCTCGGTTTACTGACGATAGTTGAACGTGACAACGTCATAATAATAAATGGAACGCCTCAGAGCGAGGTAACGCCGCATGAGTCATGTTTTTTCGTGCGTGCAGCCGGCTCCATCGAATTATAAGACGTTGTCACGTCAAAAAATATAGTAGGAAATATTATGTAAATAGAAATTAAATCGGTAGTTTTAAGCGACTTACGGAAGCGTGCTACTATGTGCTATTATGATAAGGTGTCATAATAGCACATAGAAGCTGGCCATTTTGCATATTATGATTACTGTCTAGCTATTTTCTACAAAATCACTACTAACAATTAAATTCCTACTAAGGAGGAATAAAATACATAATTTAGAGTAAAACTTTCTAAAACAACTAAGTTGGCAACATTAAATCTGACCTGTACGGATGGACTGAACGGCAATAAAGTGAGACTGAACGGTAATAAAATTCGAGTGTAAAATAAACCGGTCAAGTGTGAGTCGGCAAGATGAGTTCCGTACAAAATGGAAAAATCACGTTTGTTTAATGTGAGCCTCAAATTTTTATTTTATTTTGTTTTTAGTATTTGTTGATAAAACGTCAATAGAAATACCTACATCATACATTTGTAAAAATTTTAACTGTCGAGCTATCACGGTATAAGAAGGTTAAGATACAGCCTGGCGACAGACGGACGAACAGCAGTCTCAGTTATAGGGTCCCGTTTTTACCCTTTGGGTACGGAACCCTAAAAATGGCATGTGGTCTAATGAAATTTATTAAAGTTCATTGAAGTACTTATTTAAAACTTTAGAGTCACTATGGTTGATAAAATCTAAAGACTATTACTATCAAACAAAGAGAAATGATTTCTATAACAATTATTACTGGAAAAATGTATGACACAATAATTCGGTTTCGTCGATAGCGTAATTACAGTTGCCGCAAAATACAATTAATAAATAAAATAATAGCCTAAACTGACCAAGAGCATGTCACGACATGTCTAATGAGGGTTCCGTAACTATCAACACGCAATAGGTTTTCTTTGAATTACTATAAAAGTTATTGTCATAAAGTTATTACAGAAGCTAGGAGAGCGGACAGACAGACAGACCGACGGATGGGCAGAGTGAAATTATAGGGGTTCCTTAAGTATTACGGAACCCTAAAAAAACACGGCCGAAGCTCGCGGCAATTTTCCGTGTATGTGGTCGAATCCGTTCAGGCCGAAGCTTAGATTAAAACGCCTAGAAACCGGGTACGCGCATGAAAAGTGAAGTAAATCATACTGAGCCATATCGGCTCAGTTTGTTCGAACGACCCGTAACAGTTGTCAAGGTCAAGCGCTAGTGCATACATCTCCGACTATTAAAAACATTATGACGCTTTGTGTCGTTATTGGGTGTCACAATGCATCGGAAGAGAGAAAAAGAGCTTCGGACATAACATTTCATATGTAAGTATGAAATGTTATGTCCGAACAATCTGACTTGTATTAAGTATATTTAAAACATTTTTAAATAAAATCATATTATGTCGCCATCTTGCTGCCCTATTGTGAATTGTGAAAGTGTTACTAGTAAAAATATATTTATTTCAAAATTTTTATGGCTATATTAGTTAGCCAACTAAGACAAAGTTTTATATTATTTTCTGATTTTTTTAACTATCAATTTAAAGTATTTCCCGTATTAAGATAATCCTTAATATATTCCTTAATACCTGATTAATATAAATAAAGTTCACAAATTGTGTTTAGATGGTTTAAAATGAAATATAAGTTTTTTACATCTCACGATATTAAGAATAACAAATACAATAATTCCAATTTTAAGAGTACAAACTCCAGAACTTTAAAGTTTTGTTTGTGTGCGTGTCGGTATGTAATGCTTACGCCTACATCTATCTGTTGCTTGCTTCACTTTGTACGATGCGTTTGTTTGAAGACTATCTAGGCGTTATTAATCTAAGGGCCGAACTGACGTCAGTTCGGTCGGAGGCGATTTTCTCCGTGTATGTGCTCGAATCCGTTCAGGCCGAACTGACGTCAGTTCTAACTGAAACGATCGGCCTCTCGTCTGTGGAGGCCTTAAGACTCCGCTGTCCGTCCGTCTATCTGGCACCAGGCTGTATTTCATTAACCGTGACGGTAAGATTGAAATTTTCACAGATGATATATTATTTCTGTTGCTACTCTAACAACAAATACTAAAAACAAGTGCTAAAATAAAATTACGAAAAATATATATTTTTGAAGTACCGTAAGAACACGTAAAGTTGGGATGATTATTTTTCTCAAGTCTACCCCATAGTGTAGGATATCATTAGATAGTTCTTTTAAACATTGAGATGTTGCTAAGTCCATCCATCTGTCTGTCTGTCTTTCCGCTCTTCTAGCTTCTGTAATTATGAATATAAATGGATGAAATTTGGTATAGTATTGTATATTGTGCATAGAACTCGGTTTTGGCATCATAAAATAATAATAATTTTATATCTTAGTTTCATACATTACTTTTTTACAAAGTCCACCATTTTCGAGCAATCGGCCTCTAAAGTGGGTGTGGTCCCCCCCCCCCCCCGCATTTCTAAACTAGAGGAGATAGAAAGTTGTAAGTTTCCATATTGATCTTGCAGGAAAATTTATAAGAATATAGAAAAAATATTTGGAGCGAAATCAGACAATAACTTTTGAAGTAATTAAAAGAGAACATATTGCGCGTTGATAGTTACGGAACCCTCCTTAGACATGTCTTGACTAGCTCTTCCGTTCTGTTTGCAAGATATTTAAATTTAAAGCACTTTTTATGTTAAAATAGAGCGTCTCCCCTAAAAGCTAAACGGTTGGTTCGAAAAATCTGAAAAAATGAATGATGGTAGTCCACGGGATGAACTTTAAAGAAACACGATAACGGCTTATATAACTTTGTTAGTTTTGGAGTTATAGATGCCTTACTTGTAAAATGCGCGTACTTGGAAAAATTTGTACAAAAATAACGATATAATAAGTAAACATGTAAAATATTGTTATAATGGTACCGAACCCTACGTGGGCGAGTCCGACTCGCACTTGGTGGGGTTTCTGTATGGATATTGTGACGCTCAGCGCACATTGTTTATGTTGATATTATATGTATATACTGGCATTTTATTGTTAAAAACAATAATATTATCTTCTATAATTTTCCTAATACGCTCTAAACAAAATACAGTAGGTAATGAATATGTTGCATTATTTTTCAATTTTGTTTTTTCTTATTTAAAATATACAAATAAATATATAAGTTAAAGTTTATAGAAATATGAGGGAAATGGGAATGATGAAATAATGGTTTCTATAAAAAGATAAAAATCGTCATGCGCATTAAGACAGAAAGCTTTTGTAGGAAAATTTGATTTGGGTCAGCAATGATCGATAGTGAAAGTTTAAAAATATTTTTTACAACTATGTCATTTTAGGGTTCTGTAGTTAGGTTGCGCCCATAAATTAGATTAGGTTAATTAAGGGGGTTGGGAGGTAGGGGATCAGCCGAATCTCACCAAATCTCACTTGGCACTTCGGGGAAAGGCGGGTCTTAGCAAATATCGCAAAATTTTTTACCCGACTAAGGCGAAGCCAAAAGGAAGGGTAATGATTTTAGCACTCTATATAGTATGTATGTATGTTTTTTCCATCGTAGCGTCTAATCTATTGGTTGGATTTTAATGAATGAGGTGTCAATAGATTCGTAATGATGCCATGGTAACATATGCTATATATATATATTTTTTTTCCTAATTTCGAAAATGAGACCTCAGATTCTAACTTCTAAATAAATTCAACCAACATAATCATCACGTGTTTAGTATCAAAAGAATGGTCTTGGCAAGCACAACACAAATATGTATAAGTATATATATATATTTTACATAATTTTCATGTGCTTGCACAAATATGTCAAAATCCATACAAAATACAACCGGGTTGTACAATACAAATATGTACAACCCAGTTGTCCAATTTTCGAAAATTACGTAATATAGGACTATAAATTTATAATTTATATATTAATATATATTATTGTACCTTCACAAAAGATATTTTATTTAATTTATCATAGACAATAAAATTGAAATTGTATTCCAGCAGGATAGACATACAAATATTTAAAAATAATTGTCTGTCTGTCCTCTGTCTGTCTGTTTGTTCCGGCTAATCTATAAAACGGCCGGACCAATATTGACCGGACTTTCACTGGCAGATGTCTGATGTTATAAGGAGTAACTCAGACTACTTTTATATTCCGTTTCCATTAATAGTTCAAAGCGACGAAGTTGCGGGCACCAGCTAGTTATGATTATAATAAAACGAAATTTTGTATAGTTATAGATTGCATATATCGAGTTTATTTTTTATAAAATAATTATATTTTTTTATTTTAGGGGTGCCTTCCCATACATGCGAAGTGGGGATGAGTTTTTTTTTTCATTCTACGCCATCTTGCTGAGTATCGTCAAATAGTAATTTTTAAATAATTGTGCGAGGTTTCATACATGCACTTTTTTATAATGAAAACGATTTTTGAGTAATTTAATCTCCAAAAGTAGTTATGTAAACTATAAGAGGTAGAAACTTGTAACTTTCCATTGTTAAATGATCCTTACGAAAATTATTTTGAGCTAAATCGTACTTACTTTTGAAGTTAAATTTGAAAAAAAAAAGCTTTGCGCGTCGATAGTTACGGAACACTCCTTAGACATTTCCAGACATGCTCTTGGTTAGGTTTTTTTTTATTTTGCTATCGATCCTGACCTATTTAATGTATAAACTTGTGTGTTTCGTGTGCTAAAGCGAATGTTAACCACAAATTATATTTATCTAGATAGTCATTTAATGTGTGGTTTTTATTTATTTTTTTATTTTAGCAGTCGTTGCGATTTAATGCCAGCGAATTATTATATGACGTGTGCCACAAATGTTTGATTTTTTACCCAACTGCTGAAGAGGGGTTTATCAAATTTTGTATGAATTTTGACGGGTGCTCAAACCTAATTTGTTGTTTTATGCTTTAGGTATGATTAAAAAATGGGATATAATTAATCTTGCAAACAAAAAATAAGTTGGCGACTGCACATGAGCATACTGTGTTAGGTACTGAATTTGGCAGCGAATTAATATGTTGGCGACTAAACAACTAAACTGGCGATGAGTGCGTTCGCACAAAAAACGCGCGGTGACAAAAAATACAAAAATCTGCAAATAAAAAGTGACGAAATTTAATCCAAATTAGCACCGAAATTTATAAGTTGGCGATTTAAATTTCGATTTGGTGACTATTATACCGTATACGATGTAAGCAGCTATAAAACCAGATTGGGTTGATAAATTAATGGCTGCTAAAATTCAGGATTTTCTAATTTCTTTTTCTCCCATCATGAAGAACATATGTGGTTGCGTAGTTACTAAGGGGGAGGAAATTTTCATATATTTTTCAGTAGGATGCACCATTTTTGAAATAGTAGAATTTTACAGAAATTAAAATATATCCGCCATTTTGAAATTTCAAAATGAATGATTTTTTTTGTAATTGACATACCCTAAACCTAGAAATGGATATCATTTTTGTATTCAGCACCCCTAAAAACCCCGAAGACGACACCCGTATCAATTTTACAAAAAAATAAATAAACGCCATTTTGATATTTTAAAATGAATGAATTTTTGATATCAGTGACTCCAGAAACCTAAAAAAGAACACCTATATCCATTTTTTTAATGTTTAATATCTTGGAAATTCAAAATGGTTGAATTTTTGCAATCAGCACCCCCAGAAACCTACAAAAAGACAACCATATTATTTTTTATAAAATGAAGTATACGAAGAATATAAGAAGTCCGCTATCTTGGAATTTCAAAACGAATGTCATTTTCGTATCCAGCAAAAACAAAAACCTGGTAATTTCAAAATAAATCTACACAATATCTTCACCCACCGAAACCGAGAAAAATTTAAAATGGGAATTTTGTACGCTACTTACGTTTTTTTATATGCGCTCGATTTGCTGCTTATTTTGTTTTTTGAATTACCTACATCAGGGAAAATATATGTGCCTATTGTTAAATTAAATGTGTACTATCAAATTGTCGCCAAGATGGTTATTTGTTCGCTAAAATAATAATATCTGTCTGCCAGTTTGGAATATTCAGCGAAAAAACTGGTATTAATTAGTCACCAGATTTGAAATTATTATTTTGTCGCAAGTTTAAATACATGCCTTTAAAAATTAAGGGCATGGATTAAGGGTAGGTAGTATAACACTTTTATTTTACCTACTATTAGCTTTTTGTAATACACATTAGTACAGACGCTGAAAATAAAATTATATTTTTGCGGTTTTCCGGTCTGTCCAAAGCGTCTCCCCGCTATTTCCGAGAGTGTAGTGTTCCTACTCAGAGAAAAAAACCATTGTGAATTATCTAATTTGAACTTCGCGTTGAGAATTCGACAGTAGTTACTAATAACCATTTTTAGTTTTTTATTCTGACCAAAAAAGGTCAGGTCACGCACTTCTGAAAAACTACAAAATGGCGAAAATCTCAAAAGTCAGAAACGGTCCAATATCGGACATTCAAAGGGGTGGTTCAAATGATTTTACTTAACCCCCGGATCTACAATTCATGGATTTTTAGTCATTCAGTATGCACTATGTACCTACTTAGAGACTGTTAACCCTTAGAAGTAGGCTATTCTTTTAAAGCAGTTATCCTACTAATATTATTATTGTGAAAGTCTGTGAGAATGGATGAGTGAATATGTTTGTTACTCTTTCAAGCAAAAACTACTAAACGGATTTCGTTTAAATTTGGTATGGTAGTAGTTTAGGCTCTGGATTAAAACATAGGCCACATTGTATCTCGAAAAAGTACAGTATTCCCGTGTGATACTATATTTATGCGGGTGAAGCCGCGGGATTAAGCTAGTCCTTCATATCTTATCTTATACTTTAAACGATACAATCTTGTATTATATATATAATCGTAATCTCGGCAACGGCTTCAAGTATTTAAATGAAATTTAGTATGCTGGGAGTTTTGGGGGAGAAAAATCGGTCTAGATAGGTTTTAACCCTGGAAACTGCGCATTTTTAATATGCTGTTTCTTATATCGTGCAACAATATATCAATAATTTCAACTCTATAATGTCAGTTCGATTTTCAGTTTGGTTAATTTTTGCGTTCCAACACGTGGTAAAATATTTTTGTGATTCTTTTTTTTTTAATCTACTAGAGCTCCGACCAAAGTGCGTTTACCCAGGTACCTACTATAGGTTGGTACATTCATTATTATTATTATTAAATAAAAAACGATCTATTGGTGTAATAGGTGAACTTTATTTTTCTATATAAGCTAAGTGTGCATAAAAATAAAATGAAAATCTAAACCGCGGCCGCAGATTGTTTTTGAAGCTACAAATATTATTCTATCGCTGAATAAATTGGTATCGGGATCTGGCGTTAACAGATTTAAAATGTATCGGATCCGTAGTTCAAGTTTATACGAATTTGTTAGTGGGCTATCCGACACACAGTATGCTAATAATATGTAAACATTTTTTTTTGAATTGTATAAGTAGCTCTTTGGATTTTTTTTTTATAATTTAGTAAATTAATGTACCGTTAGCGGTTTGCGCTACACTATTTCCATACATAATGCACCGGCTATACACAAAATTACGGTCGCGCCCGCCTGTCGCCCGTTTGCGCCGACTAAACTTTCGGCTAATAAAATCAGCTGTCTGCGGAATTTGTCAACGAGCTTAAAACAAAGTTCAAGGGTAAAAGGATTCATGAATATGTTTCCTAGGATTTAGGGATAGTTTGTGTCAATTTCAGACTTGCTTTTGGCAAATCGAAAGTACCTGTTTCACTTTGTATGCAATACGAATACCGTGTACGAAGATTATAATATGTATTAACGTAGCGTATCGAATGCTAAAGAAGTTCATATAATATCTTATACTTTAAACGAGAAATCATGTATATTATAATATAATCACGTTTCTCGGAAACGGCTGCAAGTATTACCACGAAATCACAAAAATATTCATCTGGCCGAGATTCTAACCCGAAACACCAATTTGTCAACAACGCAATAACGGACGGAACATATTCGCGTACCAAATCCGGTGTCGCCTACACACGCACGGATTTGGTCCGGGCGAATTGAAAACTCGACACTCATGTGTTCGATTTTCAGCTGTGTTTTATTAGCGCAGAGTTCTATTTACAGTACTGTTTTTCGACGACGACGATGATTCCAGCAATCAATTGAAATCGTGCAGTGATACCAACTGTCAAAAATATTTCTCCCCAAACTTAACCCTTAATGCGGCCCTGATTAGTTATAGTATTTACAAGATTTACGCTGATTTTATTGGAATATAATTGGGTTATCCCAATTATATTATAATAAATAATAATATAATTATAATAAAAAAGAGATAATAAGCTAGAACTGTATGTGTTTATACACATAAAGACTTACGCGTAAATGACATAAAACTAATGTGTCACTTAATCTGATTTCTCATGAATGAAATCAGAATAATATCAATTTTTATATAAAAATTGATTCTTAAGGAGTAAACTCTTAAAAAACGTGCCCCCTTGTAAACCCCCGTAGATTTGATACGGAGCGGACCAAATCCGTGGTCCGCTCCGTACCGAATCCGTGCGTGTATTAGCACTTTAACGCCTACCAAGCCGGCAACCCGATTTGTCATTTAGAAATCGAATTCACTCATATCTTTTTACGCGACGAAAGATAAAACATAATATATAAATTTAAAATTTGCAGTTTCCCTGGGATAAGACCTAGCTAGATCGATTTTTCTTCCCCAAAACTGCATACTAAATTTCATGGAAATACTTGCAGCCGTTTCCGAGATTCCGATTATATCCAACAAAAATATTTTCATGTAAAATGATGAGACCAAATGACTGGCACTGTCAAAAAGTTATCAAATCTAATGTAGAGCCAAGCTTCTGACTCTACACGCCCTACCTCTACAAGGCCTAACTTCACAAACTCTAATCTTAATAATTATGTGCGTATCTGAGATTTGCTCGTTTTAAGTATAAGATTGAAGTCTTAATTTGTCTATATCTAATATTATTAAAACGCATCTCAAATATATATTTCTTTTCAAAGTCTAAACAATAAGAAAATAATGATCAATATCCTATTAAATAAGGAGACCTATTCAAATCTAAATACCTATCTACTTTGATTGATTATTACAATATAATACATCTATGCCTACCTATATTAAATTGACCAAAGAAGCTCCCTCTCCCTCAAAATCCCTCATTGGTGAATGTGAACATGGCATACCATGTTTACATTCACCAATGAGGGTTTTTGATATTTTTCTGCTTTTAGGGTGCAGTCTCAAATCACACAAAGCTTCATCTGGTGGTATCAAAAACGGTCAATAAGAATTTTCAATTCTATTTCTGTCACCAGGCGGCGCTTGTAAGCACGACGGTCCTTCTCGTGTCAAAAAGCTGTCAGATGTCACGAATTTAAAAACCCTAATTGAAATAAGCCATTCAATTAGTGCCTACAGAAGCGTTATTGGTCAATATTGACATTTGTTCTGATGACTCACTTCAAACTTAACGCGAATGCCAAGATTTATTAGGAAACAATCAATATCGTTATATATACATGTCAAAAGGTGAATTTTAGAACTCATATTAGTTACATACTTAGTTAGTATAGGCATTTAACATTTCCTGAAGTGTTTTTATAATCAGGAATCAGGATCTTTTTATATTACCTAAAAACTTATAAACAACATTCTTAAAGCTGTGTTTCTAAGCATTTGCAAGGTTGTCTTCACTTTTTAAAATTGTACAGCCTTGATAAGTTTCCTGGTACAAGGCCTCGAGTGAAAGTTCCGCTTAAATGAAAAAAATGTGACGTGTCACGTGATACACTAAAATAAAGATCACATTTTTGCAATATTTAAGGTTATGCATCTTGATATTAATCAACATGTTGGAATTGAAAATATTCAAAAAACTTTTTCATGGCAGACCTGTTATTAATATAAATTGATGGGTATATTTTTAGATTATGTGTATAGATCTCAAGTTTGGCATTATAAAATAATACTTTATAATTTTATATTTTGGAGTGGCTTTTCAAACACGTGAAGTGGGCACGATTTTTATTTTCATATTACTCCATCGTGTGGGTTGTCGTCGATAAATGTCGATAATAGTACACTTATAAAGTGTACTATTTTTAAATAATTGCCCTCCAAAATTGTTTAGAAGTTGAAATTAATAATTATGTAAACTATTTCTATAATCAAATGGCAACCCACTCGTAACTGTTTGGTGATGCAAGTTTTGTGCGAAAGCAACTTACCATCAGGCGATCCTTCTGCTCATTCATTGTTTTATTTTATTAAAACCTGACCAGGAAAATAAATAACAACAAAGAGCATGTCCGGACATGTCTAAGGATGGTTCCGTCATACAACGCGTAATAGGTTTTTTTTCAAATTACTTCAAAAGTTATTGTCCGATTTCGTTCGAAATAAGTTTCCTAAAGAGTATTTATCATTATCCATCAGCATGGAAAATTGCAAGTTTCTAAGTCTCATAGTTTAGAAGTACCAACTTATTAACCACTTTGGAGGCCGATTACTCGAAAATGGTTGACTTTGTAAAAGAGTCATATATGAAACCATTCCTTTATATTAAAATACCTATACAACGATATCCCACACGATGGGTTAAAATTAAAAATTTACCCCATCGTGTAAAAAATCGGTTGTCTGTAAAGTCGGTTTACTGACGATAGTTGAACGTGACAACGTCATAAGAAATGAGTCATGTTTAGCGAGGTAACGCCGATATCGCCGCATGAGTCATGTTTTTTCATGCGTGCAGCCGGCTCCATCGAATTATAAGACTTTATCACGTCAAAATATATAAATGCTATCTCTAAAATTATTATTATTTTATGATGCCGAAACCGAGATCTATACACAGTACATAACTGTACTAAATTTCATTCTAAATTAATGTTCATAATTACAGAAGCTAGAAGAGCGGATAGACAGACAGACGGACGGACAGAGCGAAACTATAAGGGTTCCTTGAGTATGACCGAACCCTAAAAACCCGTGCTAATATTACGAAATATCGTAATTTTTATAGATCACTTTGTTGTCCTTCTGTCTCTCTGCCTGTGTCTGTGTCAAGACCCTTTATTTCGGAAACGCGTGGAGGTATCGAGTAGAAATTAAAACCGTATGTATACCTCAGGGCTTCAGTCCTTTGAAGCTGTCAAAAATAGGGACTTCTAAGTTAACGTAAAAAATACACGTGGTTTCGAGACTCAAGGGAATCAAAATTCATAGTGTACTTCCCGTTGACCTAGAACTATGAAATTTAGCCGGTAACACAACGGTGTTACCGGCTAAATTTCATAGTTCTAGGTAGGTAGGTAGGTATACATAACGATGTATACCTACCTACTTACTACAAATCCAAAAAATATCTAAAAACATTTATAATTATTTATAAATTCTAAGTCTTCTAATTTCTAATTCGATCTTAGTATAAAGTCTTAAAGGGAGTCGAAATTTTAAGTTGAAGCTAACTACACACACCGCCATATTTAGCGGAACATAAAATAAAGGTTTGATATCAGTATCATATAAGGTTGCTGGCTGGTTTATACGTCATTTAATTTAAAAAGAAACATTTTCAAATTAAGAAAACAACTTAACATCACATTTTATACAATTGTTTTAATTTTATTCAAATACACCTTATCTGGAGCGAACTTCGAGTATTTCTTCTTCTGAGTTTGCTTTAAAATTTCATTGAAATACTGTTTTTTGTTAGTTTTTTTTTAATCGCGTGTCTTTTTGGAGTTGAGGACTGAATTATGCTTGACTAAGCCCCAACGGAGATTGCCAGGGCACTCGAAATGCGAAGAAATGGTCAAACTTACAGAGTGATATCCAGAGATCTTCGTCGACCAGTTTCAACGATCCATCGCAGTATCCAACGGTTCAGGGAGACCGGTACTTATGTGAGAAGAGCAGGACAAGGCAGAAAAAGACGCACTTCGAGTAGGGATGATCGTTTCATTCGGCTTCGTGTACGTAGGAACCCCCGTTTGACGGCCGTCCAAGCCCGACATGAGTTAGAAGCAGTACGGGGTGTAACCGTAAGTGAGCGTACGGTACGAAGAAGGTTCGAAGAAGCTGGTTTGGGTTCATTTCTGCCCGCCAAGGCTCCAAGGCTTCAGGTAAATCGTCGTAGAAACAGGTTAACTTTTGCTCAGGAACATCGACTTTGGAACGCGGACCAATGGACTAAACAATACCTTTGTTTAGTGATGAGTGCAGAATTCTCTTAAATCAAATTGACGGCAGGCAGGCAGGAATATACAGACGCAAAGGAGAACGATACATTCAGACAAATTTTGAAACTACAGTTGCATACGGTGGTGGATCAATAATGGTTTGGGCGGGCATTTGTTTGGGAGCTCGCACAGACTTGGTAGTGATTAACAGAGGGAGTCTGACTGCAGACCGCTATATCAGAAAAGTTTTAGAAGAAAATGTCTTACCGTTTGCCCCATATATCGGTGACGATCGGTGATTTTTATGCAGGATAATGCTCGGCCGCATACCGCTCGGGTAACTCAAGCTTATCTTAATGATATGAATATCATTAAGAATATATCTGTTATGGAGTGGCCGGCGAGATCACCGGATATGAACCCAATAGAGCACGTTAGGGACTTGCTGAAAAGAAAAGTTAAGTCCAGAATTCCAGCTCCTGCCAACGTGGGTGAACTGCGAATCGCCGTAGTTGAGGAATGGCGGAGACTATCCCAGGAGACCATCGATAACATCATTCTCAGTATGCCTAGACGAGTAGAAACTTTAATAAGAGCACGTGGAGGAAATACGCGATATTAATCACCATTTTTCTAATTTAATTAATTGTTATTTTAATATTAATTTTCACTTTTCCCGGTTACATGAAAAGTTCAAAAATGTATCATTTTTCACAAATAGCCTTTACTCGCAAAATCTGTTCTTAATGTGATCTCATTTTAAGTAAAACAAATGAAACTTTAAATAACAAAAGAAGTGTAGTAAGTAGGTTTTAAAATAAAACCATATTTTTTTAATTATGGACCTTTTTTTTTGTGTTCCGCTAAATATGCCGGTGTGTTTAGTTAAAATGGGGTATGATATGAAAGGGCTTGATTTGAGCATTTCAAAACTTATTTTATTTATTTTATACGACGCATAAGTTTTTATTTAAAAACAAAAAATTTGAAAATCATATCATAAAATTCAGGCTCGAAAAAAAACTGCGAAACTCGTTTCCTGAACTATTCATGTTGTTCCTACTTTGTACGGCACCATCGGCAGGACAGTCCTACTCGCCCTTGGTCCGATTTTTTGTTGCAGCAACACTACGAAAATTTCGAATGCTATTGGTTAAAGCTCTAAGATTTGACATAAATGACATTTAGTTTCACGAAGATTTTTTCGCAATATGGCAAGGTTTTTACATATCAATATAATATCTCGGGCTATGAATATTTTTTAATATTGTTCCAGACAAGAGGCTACCAACGAAATGTTGACTCTGATCTCGACGCTGCAATCAGAACGCATTGATTCGCAGCGCGCCGAGTTGCGTCCGGTTTCGAAGACCAAGAAGAAATCTTTCCCTGGTCTGCTCTCCCATGGCTCCATCAAGGAACCCAAGTCCGACGACTTCTTGGACATGATTGAGAAGATCCAGGTAAGAAGACTGCAAACAAGTTTTGAATTTTCAACTTAATTTTATTCTATTTTCGGTGCTCTAAATTTTCTCCTGCCTTCCGGATTCCGGACAATATAGTACCAGCCTTAACAATTTCACATCCAAATTTTCAGAGCACACGCTTGGAGGACCAGCGCACTGAGCTGCCAGCTAAGAAACCGAAAGAAAAGAAGAAGACTCTCCCCGATGATGACTTCTTTGCTCAAATCATGAGGGCTCAGGCCGGACGAATGGAGGACCAAAGAGCCTCTGTGAGTACCTATATTCAAAGCACGGCCTCACAGAAAACGTGTGTGTAATAACGATTAAGTTTTTACGCAGAGCGAGCTTGGAGTTTTAGGATACATAAATGCTATACTCGTGTGGTACGAGGGCGGGTCAATAAGTCCGTGACTTTTGGAATAAAACACAGATTTTTTGATAAATAAATCATTTTATTTTTCAACGTAGTCCCCCTTGAGCTCTATACACTTTGTCCAACGCTTCTCCAATTTTTTTATCCCTTCCAAAAAATATGATTTGTCGAGGTCCTCAAAATAGGCCTTTGTTTGCGAGATGACTTCATCATTGGAGTCAAATCTTTTTCCACCGAGCCATTTTTTCAGGTTTGGGAACAAGAAGTAGTCACTCGGAGCCAAATCTTGAGAAAAGGGTGGATGTCGGAGCAATTCATAGCCCAATTCATGGATTTTTGCCATGGCAACTGCACATGTGTGCACCCTTGCATTGTCTTAGTGAAAAAGAACTTTTTTCTTGGCCAAATGAGGTCGGTTTTTTTTCAAATCCTCATTGAAGCGGTCCAATAAGTTGGCATAATATTCCCCATTAATTGTTCTTCCCTTTTGAAGATAGTCAATGTGGATTATCCCACGTGCATCCCAAAAAACAGTCGCCATAACTTTATTGGCTGACAAACCCACCTTGGCCTTCTTTGGCGCCGATTCACCCTTAGAAACACACTGTTTTGACTGTTGTTTGGTCTCTGGTGTATTGTGATGGATCCATGTTTCGTCCACGGTTAAAAAACTCCTCCATATTGTGATTAAACAACGCCAAACCTTCCTGTGAAGTTGTTACACGATTGCGTTTGTGGTCGACTGTGAGCAAACGCGGCACCCATCTTGCGGAAAGCTTTCTCATGCCCAAGTGATCATTCAAAATTGAAACCACTGAGCCATGCGAGATGCCTATGGCTTCCACAATCTCTTGCACTTTCAATCTTCGGTCGGCCAGCACCATATCGTGAATTTTTTCGATTGTTTCGGGTGTAGAGACCTCAACTGGGCGTCCAGGACGTTCGGCATCTTCAGTGCTTGTAAGGCCACAACGAAATTCAGTAAACCACTTTTTACCATTGAAATCGATGGTGCAGAGTCCCCATAGTATTTATCAAGCTTAGCCTTGGTCTCGGTAATGGTTTTTTTTCGCAAAAAATAATGCTTAATAAGCACACGAAATTCACTTTTTTCCATTGTTTCCTTAAGTTACTGGATAGTCTGATAAAGATAGCTGTAAAACACAAACTAACTGACGCAGCAAGTTCAAATTTTGATAGGAGTCAACTGACAGATGCCTGTTGACAGGAGTAGTGTTGCTTTTTCAGTAAGGAGGTTAGAAATTCAAAAAGTCACGGACTTATTGACCCGCCTTAGTATTAGTTATATATATTACAGTCCATGGACGGCGATGGTTACATACCGTCAGACGAATCAATAACCAAATAGTAGTTCGAGAAATTTTGAGTTTTAAGTGACTTCTTAATATATTTATTAGGGTGACAAATTTTTATAGAAATAATTAATAACTTCAATTTTTTTTTCAGATACCCCTGAAAGAAAAGAAGGACCAAAATAAGCCAACAAACTCCAAAAAATAGACGTGCACAATACGTCTACATACTTTAAACTTCACTACATTAATTATGATTAATCTGTTGAAGCTTATATTTAATTTTATGAGCATGCAGAGTAATATTCAACATTATTGTAAGTCAAACTTTATAAGTAGTGTACCTCACGGCCGAATACTCAAACTCTTCTTAGATTAAGGACCTCTCAAGTCACGTGCTGCTCTTGTCATTGTGTTAAGCACAAAATACAAAAGCATGTTGTGCCTTGGGAACCTTCTAACTATATGAAGCGTTTGAGTATTCCGTTAATCACTTCAAATCTTGCTCCTTCTTTTACTTATTTTTACGTGTCATATACTGAATTCCGAAATTATCAACCCACCTAAAATTTTTAGTTATCGATTCCTTTTAAAAATGTTTAGATTAATATTAAAAAATCATACTGTAATCAATCATGCTTAGTGAAATTATTTTAAATCCGTATTTACATTCTAGAATACGCATTTTGAAGTTGATAAAATTTAAATGGCGGAAAAAAAACTTTTATATATCGAATTTCTGATTAGGAAGTGAAACGCAAAAGTTGAATATATCTGCATTTTTTAGTTGCAAAATGATTCTGTCATTGATCAAGAATGTAATTTTGTTTACACTTATAGAAAACGTTGCTCAGACGTTTAAAGAAAATGATTGAACTTATAACGAGTATTGTCTACATAAAAGTTTTAGGACAAAGCTGTCAGGAGGCGCCACTGTCTTAAAATCGCTTTCTTTAAATGACCGAGTAACATCACATTTATTGTTAACTTGATATTTATTTCAAGTGTCGTTATCCTTCCTAGAATGTAGATCTCAAAAGAATAACAAAAATGGCAAACCGATGTTTTAATGAATTCGGCATATTAAAACTATTACCATTGGCTGTTGTAAGTCTTTTGACATTACTGTATGCATAATATGAAACAAAAGCGTAGATAATACAACATTATTATTTACCAGACGATTCCCGTGATTTCGTACGCACATAAGGAAATCACGCGGGAAACGGAAAACGTTTCCGCGATAAAAGGTAGCCTATGCCCTTCCTTGATGCTTATCATATCTGTACCAAATTTCATCAAAATCGGTCCAGCAGCTTTGGAGCCTATTCAATGCAAACAAACAAACATATTTTTCCTCTTTATAATATTATCATTACTTGGGAGACCGAACTTTGCTCGAGCGGTGTCTTAGTAGAACGATTAAATAATTAAAAATAATAAAAAAAACATAAAAGAAAAAGAAATAATATTCAAAAAAATATTTTTCTTACCAGAATTCGAACCCACCACATTCCGAATTTCCAAACAATACAAAAATTATACGTAGGTACGTACCTACGCATACCAAGCTGCCAATCAGACTGACGTAAGAGTCGAAATTAATGATATATTGTTGTACGGCGAAATAAAAAAAAACATATATTGTTTAAAAATGCTCAGTTTTAAAGGATAAGACCTAGCTAGATCGATTTTTATACCCCAAAAATCCCTGCATACTAAATTTCATGGTAATAATTGTAGCCGTTGTCGAAATACTGGGTGTTTTTTTAGATTTTCTCTTTCCTACTTAAAAAAAAATCAAATGTTTCCTACAAAAGGGCTACGGCATAGTTACCACTTTGTAGGAAACAGTAGATTTTTTTTTCATATAGGAAAGTTGACCCCATAGTGAAAGTTGCTTATGTATTCTAGAGTAAATTCACTGCTGAAAGTTTGGACACTGAATGAAAAAACACCCTGCATTTCGACAACGGCTACAATTATTACCATGAAATTTAGTATGCAGGGAGTTTTGGGATATAAAAATCGATCTACCTAGATCTTATCCCTTAGAAACTGAGCATTTTCATTCCTCAAAGATTGGACACTGACTGAAAAAACACCTAGTATATAATATAGAAGATCGTCTCGTTTAAAGTATAAGATATACAAGTGATGTCTTTCTGTAGTATATTTTTATACAACCGGCAAACAAAACAACTAAAAAAGAATACACAACAACGTTCGAAAATACATATTCGGTTAGTTTCGGCTTTGTTTTATACTGTCTCTACGTTTGTCGCTGCAATGTGCGTAAAAGAAAGCGCTCTACAAAGACGAAACTAGCCGAATATCCCTTTTTAAATGTTTATGTGTATTTTTTATGGTCGGGTACTGTATGTTTTATTGACACAAGACAAAGTACCTGAGAAACCAAGCTTTGCTCGGAGTTCTAGTAGATTTAAAAAAATAAAAAGAATCATAATAATGTTCGTCCTACCTGGATACGAACTCGTGACCAATTTGCCAACAAAGCAAAAATACGCATACCAAAATGCCAAAAATAATGATATTTTATTTCACTATGAAAAAAAACTTATATGTATAACGGGATAAGACCTACCTAGCTAGTTAAATTTTCTCTCCCCAAAACTCTCCGCATAATAAATTTCATGGTGATACTTGCAACTCTTTTTAAGATTCTGATTATATATTATAATCAGAATCTCAGAAACGTTATATATAATTTGCTTATTTAAGTATAAGATATACAATATTCAATGGTAATTATTTTTATAACAACGGCCTGCAACACGGATGGCAAAGTTTCTAAATTACGTAATCTAAAATTCTATTTATTAAGTAACTATGTTTGTAGTTTTATTTCTATTTATTTATTAAGATCACTAGGAAGTTGATAGACTGGTTTGTAAGAATAGGGCAAATAGACTGTCAGCGAGAAGACTCTCTTGTGAGAAGAAGCGCGACATTCAAGGAGAAAGAAAAAGGTAGACTCTCTCTCTTTCTTCTTCACGTTTCTCAAGTATTCTCGGCGCGAGCACCGGCCGAATCGGTGCACGCATACTTACGCGTCATGTACACGGCCGCTGACGAAACCTCAAATAGCAGAAATATGTAGTGTCACGCCGCGCGCTGCGCCGCCGCGGTCGCGCCGCCAAGACGTCTTATCGCTGCATTGGACGACTAACCACTTTTAGTTAGTTGTGCCGCGACGCTTGCGCACTGTCAACGCCATCTTTGTAGACGTACCAGCCCTAGCACTACTTTCGGCCACGCTCAATCGTAGGTAAAATTCCAAGGACACGGCTGAGTTCAGCTTCTGTACATTATTTATATAGTATCACGAGTCTTGTTAGGCCTTGTAATAATACATATACGAATAACACAAATTAATTATAATTACATATATTTCAATAGTGTGCTTTAGTTAGTCACTGCCATAACTCGTAACTTCATTTGCTGTCCAATAATATCGCTGTGAAATCGATTGTGAACCTGTTTCACTGTTAACAGCCTTTAACCCCTAGCTTATTAGATCTCCCCAGTGACGCCACCACAAACATGCTAAGCTTCATGGAGGGCTTACCTGATGACCATCGGTCCCCACCTATTTGACACTTTTCCAACCATTTGCCAATAGTATCCAATAGGTGGCGACACAATAATATGTCCTACAAATAACCTCTGGTGGCGCCACCGCGTAGGCTAATGAGCGAGGTTCGTTAAATAAATAAGTCGCGAAATACAAAATATGCTCATACATCCTTATAATGATTACTTACGTTTAAACTGAATAATTAGATGATAAAATTTATATTTTTGTAAATCACGATTATGTTGGTCTAAATAAATATGGTTAGCATTTAAATTGATTAAAAGTTGTGATGACTCATCTTGGTCTAACACTAAGAAATGTTTAAAACAAACACTTACACATTTAAAAAAAAAGTCCAAGCGAGAGTAGGGTTCCAGTGACAGACAGACGGACATTGCAGTCTTAGTAATACGGTTATGTTTAACCCTAAATGCGTGTAGTTTCCAACATATGAAATTAACGTTTATTAGTGGTAGACCCAAATATAAAACACAAGCAATAAAGATATATTTTTTTAAATATAAAAAAAAATCTCATTGACATGCTATTGGTATAAATAAATCGAAATAAATATTTGTAAAATGTATAAAATAGGTTGTGTTTTAAAATATAAGTGTGACAGAAAGTAGGTAAGTATTATATTTTAGTGATATTTGTATTGTAATATAATGCGAAATTAAAAAATACAGGCTTCTTTGTACAAGTGTACACTTTCTGTAAAAGTATTTATTATCATTATATTGTTGAAAGCTTTCTGAAAACTAGTCCAGAAGTTATGAAGAGATTATATTTTTATAAAGAAAATAAATAACAATAGTTAAAAGGATTAAATGAGGAATAAAATATAAGCATGAAAGTATTCACCAAGTTACTCACATAAATTATTATCATCTACATCAACTTAGGCAATCAATGACAACACATTGCTTGGCAAACTTATTTTTTTACTGGCATTTACATAATTTGGCACGCAAAGGTAACCCGTCCATGTTTGAATAACTTTTTTAATGTGTAAGTATTTTCATGGCTCAATAATGACAATGCTCACGCTTGCTTCAAAGTTCATATGTACCCGGTGCAATAGAAAATTCTAAGTACATAATTTTCGTCCATTGTCAACTGGCCTAACTGCCAACTTGCTAGTGTCAAAATAAATATTTTAATGTAACTTTTTCCTTGGTACTATTATGCTAATGTTTAATGATCATATTTTATACGAAATATTTTAACGTAATCTACAATATCAATATTATTTTTAATATTTTTAGTAATAATTATAATGAATCTCATAATATACGGCTCGATTCGGCCTTTTGATTACATTATTTTCAGATTGTTAATACGCATTTTGAAGTAATTTAAGTAAAAATCGTGTGTTCATGAAATTATTATATTAAAATTAGTATGTATTTGTGAACTAAATTTATGATTTTTGAAACTATTTAAATGCATATTTTTCGTGTAACTGGCCTATGATTCGTTTATTAAATAATGTGGATATTTTTATATTATTTTGAAGTCCTATTTGGACTTACACTAGCGGACACATAAACTGCATCATAGTGCAAGATAACTTTTAATGAAATATAATTAGTGAAAGTGCAAACTATTTTGATTTATTTCAATGATAGTGCTAAGAGTGGTTCTAAATCTGATAAAAAAATCAATTCATGTGTGTAAAGGTCAAGTTTTCTCACTAAAAGAATCAAATTACTCTTTTGTAGCTTTTTGGAATGAAATAGTGAATAGAACAAAAACGGCTTTATTATGAAAATTTTACAATACTAAAAGTTTTTTTGTTTTTAATAAGTTGCCTAATTACATCCTCTTGCCCTAATAATTGATTCAAGTCTGTTTCGAATCGACCCGATCAATGTTTTTAAAAGATCTTGCAGAGTATTGTCCCATTCTTGTGACAATACAACTCTGAGCTCCGCAACCTTTGTTAGGACCGGATTTCTTTTTAGGTTGTCCCACACGTGTTCTATCGGATTGAGGTCCGGGCTACGTGCTGGCCAATCCATGGAACGAATCTCAACCTGAGTAAAGTATTGCTCAACTTGTCTCGCTGCGTGCGGACTAGCATTATCCTGCATCAGAATGAAGTTTTCGCCTATAAATCCCGCTATATTGGTACCACATGAGGGTCCAATAACTCCGTTATATAGCGATGTGATGTTAAATCACGGTTACCACAGGCATGTGTGTCTGCGTCAATAAACACAAGTTCAGTTCGAGCATCCATCGATATGCCGCCCCAAGCCATACGAGACCCGCCTCCAAATGGAACCCTCTCCTCAATGCAATTTTGAGCTTATCGCTCTCGTCTACGGTAGACTAGTCTGCGACCATCAGCACCGTACAAATAAGTCTTACACTCATCAGTGAATAATACGGAAGCCTATTACTCTTCAGTCCAATTTAAGTGTTCACGAGCAAATCTTAGTCGAGCTTGCCTGTGAGCTGTAGACAATTTTGGTCCATTTGCGGGTCTGAAAGATGTGATGTCACATTCTTTTAGCCTTCTTATGGTTCGTGCACTAACCGCTACGTCACGTTGGAGCTCATTTTTAATGCTTATAGACGTTAAAAACCGATTTCGCAAGGAAGTTGTCACAACAAACCTGTCGTCACGAGACGTTGTCACCCGAGTTCTGCCGGTTCCACGTCTTCTTTTGAATGAAACTGTCTCCATAAACCTTCTGTAAACTCGGGAAACCGTAGACTGGTGTACATTTAAATCTGCAGCAATTGTTCGTTGGTCTAGGTCTTGCTGCTCTAGAGCAACAATTTGTGCGGCTTTTTCGAACGATACGTCCATATTCGTGAGAGAAAAACGTGTTTAAAATGAAAACAGACTAGCAATTAATCAATTAGTAACGATAATTCAACATGTAACGATATAAAAATAACCATTAATCACAACATTAACGTAACGAGTTCATCTTCATCATCAATCACATCATTAACGTAACCACGAGTTAATCTGTAGTAAATTGACAAGATTTCTTCTATATAACATTTTCTTTCTTTTGTGAAAGTACCATATTTAAATTTGATTTTGTTTTTGTGTTTATAAACCAGCCTTTATTTTCCAATACCAATAAATCTAAAAAGTTTGCATATTTCGTAATAAAATTTGATTGAATGTGTTCTTGCACTATGATGCAGTTTATGTGTCCGCCAGTGTATATTAATATTATATCTTAATGCATCTTTAGATAAGTAATTGTAGCTAGGGAAAGACTTGGATAGAAAAGTTATGTATGATAAGGCCAATAAAAATGCCAAATTTAACATTAAAATATTGTACTACGCTAACGATTTGTTTCAATTTCCTATAATCTCATGAAAAGAATGCCCCATTATTCATATATTGTAAATATTTAAACGACTTATGCCATACACCACACGATTTTTGATATAACGCAATCTGTGGGAAGCTACTTATACTTCTTACATTTCTAAAGTACGGCTCAATGGACAGATGGCGCTAAGTCTACCTAATCAATTTTTCTATTCTTTTTGCAGAATATAAAAATTACAAACTTTAGGCACGATGAAAGTTTTATTGGATTCTAAATGATAAAATCGTCGGCTTATTGCAAGAACTCATTAACTACAAAAAATCACTAAATACGTTTTTATCTCAAATGGAATCCGTTTGACAAAAGCTACATAATGCAAAAACTCATTAATTTCTATCTAGTCAATTTTAGCCGTTACGTCCTTGTTATAAAATCCATAATTGCAACTTTGGAAGTCAGGCATTTATAAAGAATCACTAACCTGCACAAGTTATTTTTATCAATATGATAATTATTTAAAAAACAACTGACATTAATATACATAACTCATTCTCATCATTTAATTAACTTAATCCAAACGAGTGTAACATAACTAGCTTATTATTATGTTTCGATAAAGATAATTATTTTCATTTATTTAGTTCCTGTAATGAACCATTTATTACAATAGCACAATAAGTAGTGTTAATGAATTTTAGTAAAAAATATTTTTGTACTGATTCTAATACTAAGATTTCCCTAAAATCATTTATTGCTTTTAATTACTTTTGATTTTGTCCGTTGCCATATTTTTAAGAAATTAGCATTGATTAAAATCATATAGTAACTTCTTGCAGGCTACTTAATAGGACTCACTACTCCAATTACTTACCTCTGTCTTTTCGTTTCAGCACTTAAGTGATAATATAGAAAATACACCATCCCCACGGCCAATTACCCGCAACATAGGTCGACCAATAAGTAAAACGATACTATCGTCAGACGAAAGCGATAGCTAAGTATTACAAGTCAATAATATTTTCAAAATGTTGTCCAATATAGATAATGTTTCTGAAAATATCAGCCCACCATATAATAACAATCATGTAGTAAGTAAATTAGTAGTCCTTTGAAGATGACTTGCTTTTAACAGATGATTATATTGCTGATCCTGACTGGAAGAATCCTAAAGACTTACCTACCAGAAATATAGAAATTGATAGTTACCCTGAAACAGTACAACCAGAGGTCGTACAAAAAAAAGGAGAACAGATACTTATGAACGAAATGAGTAAAAAAGGAATCGTTCACAAAGTTTACCATATAAAAACTACAAAAAACAGACACAGCCTTCCAAAGTACCAAAATCTGGAGACTGTAAATGTACCTAAATTAAATTGTTTATTAAATTTCCCTGAAGAAGATCGCATGGAAATATGTAAGTCTTACTGGGCACTATCGGATTACTGTCGACAAAAAGATTTTATACTGATGAATGTTATAGCACAGGCGCCACAAAGACGTCTCGTAAATGCAACTCGGAAAAGGACTGTATCTCGTATATTAAGGACGACCGAAAGATCAGGGTTTTGTGAATTATTTTTTCAAACACCTTTGTATATCCAATGGTCCCATTAATAAGGCATTTTCAGAAGTAGGAACATCTGAGGGGCTCTTTTGAAGGTCAGGACAGACGTGGCAAGCATGAACCTGTCAATGAAACGAATGAAATAGATATAGCATTTGTCAAAGAACACATCGAGGCTTTCCCTAATATGGAGTCACATTAATGCAGAAAAACATCATCTAAAATGTATTTGGATAACAATCTTTCCATCTCTTAAATGTACCAAGAAAAATGTAAAAATGCAACTATAACGCCTGTTTCCATCAACGTGTATCGCAATATTTTTTGTACTCGGTATAATTTAGATTTTCATAAACCCAAGAAGGACCAATGTTTAACGTGCCATAAATATAACCGCGCCAAAGCTGAAAACGCCTCCTATCGGAGGCTTGCTGCTGTTATGCAGCAAATGTTTGATGAGCACATGTCGTTAAAAGAACAAAGTCGGAAAGCTAAAGAGTTGGATAAAATTCGGGCGAATGAGGATAACAGCTTTAAATCTATTACGATCAACTTACAAAAAGTATTGCACTTGCCGACTAGTAATGTTTCTTTACTTTACTACCTGCGTAAATTAAACGTTTACAATGCTACCATTTATGAAGCCCGTTCTCTAAATGATAGCATTTGTTACTTGTGGTCTGAAATCGATGGAAAAAAGGAAGTGATGAAGTGGGAACCGCACTATATCTTTGGATCTAACGACTACCGTCAACAGTTTCCGAAATATCTTTATTTTCTAATACGTGTGGTGGTCAAAATCGTAACCAGTTCCTGTTATGCTTAATGTTATACGTAGTTCAAGTTACCCACCTTGAGGTAGTCGAACATAAGTATTTAGAATCGGGTCACACTTGTATGGAGGTGGATAGTATCCATAGCGCTATTGAAAATCAGATGCGTCTTATGCCAATGTTTTCTATGATAGACCTCTGTAATGTTATAAGGTTGGCTAGATCGAAAAGAAAGATAAACAAGAATAAAACAGCAAAGAAACCTTACGAACCTGTTGTAATGAGCAACTCTGATACCTTGGACCTAAAAGATCTAAGGAACAACTTAATGCTCAATAGGTCAATTGACTCCGAAGGACAAAAGCTACAGTGGCTGAAGGTTAAAGTGCTTTAAGTTTGAAAAAAAGCGGCCTAACATTGTTCAATACAGGTATAACTACGTTTCTGACTATAAACACCTGGATGTATCAAAAAAAGAAACACCAACCGCGACCGTGTCTTATACAAAAAACCTGCGAAGGCGCAAGCACGAGGAAACTGGAAGTATTTTTTACTACAATAACTATCCTCTTTAAAAAGCATAATATACCAGGAAGCTTCCAAACACAAAATTGAAGAATTAATAAAAATGTGCAACGAAAGAATTATACCTGCAGAACTACACCATTGGTATAATAATTTACCTGACAAAGAAGGTCCAGATTAGAAGAAGAAATCTCTGATACAGAAAATGTTTAGTATCTAATGTTTTTAAATTTTTCTACGGTCTTATCGCAGTTCCTACTTTTTATTTAAAAAATTATATGACTGATAGTAAAATGGAGAACAAAAATTATTTTAATTTTAAATGTTATGGATAACTTTTGAACGTAAGTTGTTGTTAGTTAGTGCAATACTCAACTATTATATTAAGAAGAGTTGTTTTTCTTTATTTTTTGGAAACTATTTCGTTTTGATTATAAAACCTAGTTAAACTACTTACTCCAGCGCTCCATTAGTTAAAAGCTTTTTTATGGTGTTAAAAAAGAAGTTATTTTATTTGATTTGAAGAATTTAATTTGTTTTTCAAATTTCTAACACGGATCTGTTCGTTATAATAATGCCTATACCTTTTTTAATTAAGCGTTTGATTAATGTTTCCTTGTTTTATGACAAATAAAGAAATAAGTAATTTACATCACAAACAATCTTTCAGTAGCCAGAAGTCATTAACTTTTATTTTTGGTTTTAAAAAAAATATATAACTTCGTAGGACTTGTGAATCTCACTAATAACAATAATATAGATATTAAGCTAATCGAAAACATTTAACTATTCGTCACCGTAATTATATATAGGATAAAATAGGCAAATCAACATAACCACAAACTAATTCGAACTAAAATGCCGTTTATCTCAGATAAGTGAAATGTCAAATAATGATTTCTTGCAATAAGCTGACGAAATACAAAGTTTCACTTCTACCACGCTTAGATCAGTGGTCGTCATCTGCGGCCCGCGGTCGTTGGCACTCTCTGACATTTTATAACTTTAATTGTTCCTGAATTTTGAATAATTGAATAAAAGTTCCCATGTTGATAGGTAATGCTCAAAACTCCTTAGGAAAATAATTTTGAGCGAAGTGGGACAATAACTTTTGAAGTAATTTAAAGAAAACCCATATTAGGAGGAGGAATATCTATGGAACCACGCTTAGACATGTCCTCACATGCTTTTAGTTATATATAGAAAAATTTCATAACAGCCCACCAGTTATCTGCATCCTTTCTTACCTATATTATTGCTCAATTTGAACATTCTAAAAAAAACAGCTTTCAAAATAAGCCAGTCAATTGTCAAAATTCAAGTGTCAGATGTCAAAATATTCTATGTAATTAGATTCAAGGTTAAATTATGGTTTTAATATTAAATTGCGATCATAAATTATTAATAATAATAAAAAGACACAAATACCTACCTGTATTATTCATTACAACCTGTGGATAGGAGAATTACAGAAGTGGCTACATTGTCTAAGTGATGAAGTAAAGTGAGAAACTGTGCACAAGATTTTGGTTAAAAAATTAAACAAGACTTGTTTTTATTGTCGTTTTAACTAATTTAAGACTATTGTGTGATAACACGTTAATAATTCTTACTCAACCATATCGTATGGGGACTATTAACTACAAAAACAATATTAAAGAAGTTGGATAGAATTATTTTACATATTATTGTACATTGTAAGTTCTTGAAGTTTCCATGCTTATTTACGCGGGATGGATGATCTTCGACAGCAAAGAAGCGATAGTGATCCAAATCAGTAAGTAATAAAGTTTTTCTTGCATGTCAATTTGGTTATGCTTACTCTTGCATTGTTTTTCTTAAGGTATTGGAGAATTTGTTAAGTATATAGGTACACATTAAACATATGTTTTATAATATTACATGGCTATTGTCTTTTTTATTTTTTTTATTATTTATTACTTGCTTGACGGACAACACTTTTAAACATCAATATTACCTAAAGCCATTGATGGTTTACTTTTTTCTTCAAACATTTTCACTATGTTGAGCTAGTGGTAACTCTGGGGTCGTCCACATGTTACATTCCCCCTAGGTAACGTTTTTTTAGCATGCCTGGTCACACCTTTTTAGCATGCCTGTATCTGTACTTAACATGTACTGTACATTCTGATGTCACATTTAGTATGACATAGACCATGTTGATGCATAAAGTGTCCATCACTTAAACTGTCCTACTTTTGGGTTTATTTGGGGCAGTTGAGGTTTGACATTTGTCATCTTAACATTTGCTTTCTGTGGTATAATCAGCAGGGCTATTAGCTAACTTTGTTGGAATTCTTGTATAAATTCTTCCAGCCAATTGATTTCAGGGTATTACGCAACTATATACTTACCTATATGAAACTATGTTGGTCATGAAGGGTGAACTATTGTTGTGTTGAAATTTTCGTTTTGTTGTGTGTATTACCACCATGTAATCTATTAAAATTTTATGCTAAATTAATTAATTATAAAAACTATTAAGGACTTAAAAAGAGCATTTCAAATAAATACTTTTAAACGCCACCGATGTTGTAATTTCATATTTAAAACAATTTATATAATTTTCGAAAAAGGCCATCATGACGTGTAATATCGAAACGCAATATTGTCATTTTACTTCAAAACTATAAACCATGCCAAACAACAACATAACCCAACATATGTTAAACATTTTTGCATTTATAAACAAGTTTAATTAATTTAGATTTTTATAGAAAAAAGGTAAGTTTTGATATATTGGATTCTTTCCCATGTTCGGATCTATGAGATTCCATGATGTATTGTTTTGTAAACTCACAGGCCACAATATTTATTACGACTGAAAAGAACGAATAAATCAAGAGACAAGAATATTTGCAATCGAACTGGGTAACAGAGTAGGTACCTTTCTATGAAGCATAGATTATTATTTACCTAGCAATACGAAATCTACATAGGATAACCGCCTCCTTTTTTGGAAGTCGGTTAAAAATGTCGAAGCCGGGAGCACAATAGGTCCCTGCTTTGTTTGACAGTTCTTATTTTAATGGCTTATGTCAAAATGCACTAATGAAATGACATAAATTACTAAAGAAATCGGCATTCAAACTACTATTTACTTCTTAAACAGTTGTTTTGTTGCATATAACCTTTACTAATTATATTGCAGTTTATTATCATTTTAGTTTGAATGATATTTGCATTAGTACAAAAAGTATTAGGAAAAATTACATGGAAAGTGCAGAAACTTCTGAATCTAATGTTCGTACATACTTGATTTCTAAGCTTAATACTCAAATCTTTTCAATAACTAATTCGTAAGATCCTACAATACAAACTTTACTTGTACGAAAATTTGTATTGTACGTAAATTATTATAAATTATTTAGTGTGTTATTTAGTGTGTGTGTAGTTTTTGTTATTACTTTCAAGGCAAATTGTGTTTTAAGAATATAAAAGAGGTTGCCTAGTGGTCAAAATTCGACAATAATTCATATTTAAAATTTTAAGTTTCATGCTTATTAGGGTTCTTTGGCCTCTTAGATACGCAATAAAATATGTAAATGTTGTTTATGGAATGTGAAGGAAATATTGACAATAATTGTGTCTAATCATCACCTACTGTTATTATACAAACACATGCAATTTCGTACTCCTCCCTTTGTTGATTGATTTATAAAAAGGAGGTTTGGTTTTCATATTAATGTATTATATACTAGCAAAAGTCGATATTATAATATTTCAAATTAAAAATTAAAATTAATTATGTGGACCTTATTTGGAAATATTAGAACATCATGCAAATTATGTAATGCATTATGCAATAAAATTATATTTTTGCACTATAATATTGGTATTATAAAATACTATAGAGTGTGCTCACTACCATACACCATATTAAATTATTTATCAATATCTGTCTGATATTTATAATGTTATCAAAATGCACTACTGCATTGAGAGATAAGTAACAATAACAATGCATTTATCTGTTTTTAATAATGAGAAAGTTTAATATGAGGAAATTGATTATTGTTAACTATAGTGTCCAACCGAAACTGGTTTTTACGACCGAAAACGAAAACGAATTTGGCAACGAGTTTCGGCCGAAACCGAAAAATCAAATTACATACAAGGATCAAATTTTGAGAAAAAAATAAAGAAAACATTATTAGTCTTTTTTTTTTATCTTTCACCCGTCGGAAGTATGGTAAATAAATGTAACAATAAGTATATGGTGGGCTTTGATCCATCCCCATATAAAAAATAAACTATAAAACTTGTTCCTAACGAAGTATCTAAAATATATTTACTATTGTTTATTGTAAAAGAACTATATATTATAATATAATATGGTGTATCTAAAATCTTTACGCTTGGCGTACCTAATTCACAAAATGTCTAACTCGCGTTACGTCTTAATCAAATTTCAAACGATATCCATCTACATGGTAGCATGGCTCTCACACAGCTATGAGAAATGTGGTCAAACATCACTCTTATCTATGTACAAATATTTAGGCTTAACGCGTGTTACGCCATAATATAAGATTTAGATACACTATATAGCGAAGTAGTTTTTAATTTAATTAAGCACAACGCAATATAGGCTAACAGCTCGTAAGCCTAATAGCGCCGCGCTCCGAACCGAACGTGTAAATGCGCGGGGCCGACAGTCTGATCTGGCATGTCATGCATATGTATGACGCCGGCAGTCCAGACCGCGACGCATTTTTCGTCGTAATTAGCACGACAGTTCGTTCAACAGTCCAAACCACACAGATCCCTCCGCGGTTTGGAATGCAGTCCGATCCGCGGTCCGAACTTACGTGTGCAGGGCGCTATTAGCTATTTGTAAATGACGTTTAAGTAAAACGCGAGTAAGTGGTTCTGTGAATTAGGTATACTAACCGTAAAGGTCTAAAAACTGCAATAGGTACACTTTCACTATTCAATTTTAATATTTATCTAACTAAAAAACTAAGTACAATGAGTTTTTTTACGAAAAAATTTTACCCAATCTGAAGAAAATGCAACAGAACTAAATAAATCATGTCCTGACAACCATTCTCGAGTTTTAGCGAGACATTGGCATTGCAATCCAAAGGGTAGAAACAGAACCCTATATACCCTAGGTACTGATACTTCGCTGTCTGTCTGTCCTTCCGTCTGTCACCAGGCTTTATCTCCTTAACCGTGATAGCTTAAAGTGTTAAAATTTTCACAGATGGTGTATTTCTCTCGCCGCTAATAACAACAAATACTAAAATCAGAAAAAATAAATATATTCAATGGCGGACTCCCATAATACAACAAACGTGACTTTTTGCGGTTTTGTGGGGAACCCTTAGTGCACGAGTCCGACTCGCACTTGGCCAGCATTTTAATTATATAAGATTTTTTTAGTAACCGGTTCGGTACCCAGTTAGAGATTTTGATTTGATTGATTTCCAAAAATCCCAATAATGCCATTATTTATCAAAATCTGGCCCATGTAACTCCCTTGAGGATTATTCGTTGTTTCTTGTAGTTTTGGATTTCGCCAGCTATAAAACTCATAAAAACGACAGCTATTGTCCTACAACTTGTAAACTTCCCTTATATTAAACTTTTCGGAACACGAAGTGGCTAAGTTTTAGTTCGTATTCATCAAACTGAAGATTCAAGTGTCTAACAAGTGTATGCCTAAATGATAAGGGTGACCCACCCCTAAATATTTATTTTTTCGTCATTTTTATTTTATTTTATTATTACATATTAAAGCAGAATAACGTAACTTATGTACCTATCTGTACGTACAGCTACGTTAGTAATATAAAATACTAGCCGATCCCGACAGACGTTGTTCTGCCTTAATATATTGTAATAATAAAAATTAAAAAAAATACCAATAATAATATATTTAGGGGTGGGTCACCCTTATCATTTAGGGGTTAAAAAATACATTACGGCCGATTCTCAGACCTGCCGAATATGCAAAAAAAAATACGAATCGGTCTAGCCGTTTCGGACGAGTGTGACACCGAAGACTATGATACGAGAATTTTATATATATTAGGTCTTTACCTATGAAATTGCCGTTTTGAATGAAAAAATTTAAACGGATTTTATTTCGTGTATTTTTTATTTGTATAAATCGAAGTAATCACCCATGCAATCAATGCATCTTTGCCAACACAGTGGCAGTTTATTGATGCCCTTCTTAAAGAAATCAGCTGGACGGGAGGCAACAAATTCTTCAAAGGCATTTTGTACTGCCTCTCGGGTATTGGATTTTTTTCCCGCCAAGAAGTTATCCAAATTCTGGAAAAAGTAGTAGTCTGTAGGCGCAAGGTCTGGTGTGTAGGGCGGATGACAGAGAGCTTCCAACCCCAGTTCTTGCAACTTGGAGACCGTCTGCTGTGCAGTATGAGGTCGCGCGTTGTCGTGCAGGAGCAGCGGAGACGAGCCATTGACCAATGCTGGTTGGAGATGTGCCAGCTTCTCCATCATTGTGTTCAGTAATTCACAGTACACATCTGCAGTAATGCTCACCCCGTTTGGTAAGAAGCTGTGATGAATCACACCGGCGCTAGACCACCAAACAGTGACTATCACTTTTCTAGGGGTAAGTTTTCGTTTAGGCCATTGTGTAGGTGCTGAACCAGGATCCAAACAACTTGCTGAGTGCTTGCGGTTATCAAACAGAATCCATTTTTCATGTCATTTTTTTCAAAATTCCTTCATTTGTGTGTCTGTTGAGCAGTGCAGGGCACGTCTCGACGCGTACTTTGCGCTGGCGATCATTGAGTTCGTGGCATTGAGCACCCATTTGTCAAGCTTTTTTACCTTGCCAATTTGACGCAAATGGACCAATATTGTTTTAACGCTAATGTCGAAAGCTGCTGCTAATTCAGCCGTAGATTGTGTAACATCAGCTTCCCCAATCGCCTTCAATTCGTCATTGTCGACCAAAGTCTTCAGACGACCGCGAGGTTCATTTTTCAGGTCGAAATTTCCAGAACGGAAGCGAGCAAACCAATAACAGGTGGTGCGTTGGTTTGTAGTGTTAGCTCCGTAAACGTCGTTGATGTTGCGTGCCGCTTGTGCCGCGTTGCTGCTACGACGGTACTCATATTCCATAATTACTCGAATTTTTAACGTATCCATGATGACGAAAGAGATCGAAATGCGATGAAAATGTAACACTAATCAATAAACAAATGACTACTTTTGGAAAAAGAATTCCATGTTTTCATGAAATTAGAATTCTTAGCCAAACAAAAATTATTTTTATTTGAAATGGCCAGTACTGCAGAACGGCAATTTCATAGGTAAAGACCTATTATAAAGATTGTATTATGTATTCTGGCACAAATTGTCGCGACCCGCGAAAATTCAGGAAAGCTAAATCATCGGTACATTGTAGAAAAGTTTTATTTTTGCTAGCTGGTAGCCGAAGATCTGAGGTTAAACTGATAGTAAGGCTAAATGGAGGGTATATGATTTCTAGGTTAGGTTATTAATTAGTATTTTTTTCAACAATTTATTTAAAATGTTAGGATAAAATCGAACGAAACTATTCCTTATTAATTAATTTTCACTAAACAAGTGTGTGAGAGATACCTGATGATGACTTTGTCGAAACCGGTCGTGTAATATATTAAAATTAATGTAAAGTACTTATTAAAGTGGAAACAGTGCAAAAAGTCCTGTGTGTGATCACTGTGAAACATGAACTTCCAACAAGAACCTACAGTACAATAAATAACATATCTAAAGTAAGAGAACCACTATAGTCGGTTATTATCTTAGGTGATTATTTGTTGTTTCTAGTATTTCTGACAGTTTGTAACCTTCCCTTAATTTCCACATTTATTTCAACACCAAAATTAGCCAAATCGGTCCAGCCGTCCTCAGATTTTAGCGAGACAAAGAAACTGCAATCCTTTTTTTTGAACTGTAAGTGTAAGTATCGCTACTTTAGTATTATAATGGAACACATTTTAAGGTACTAATCGTCGGTAAAACGCACCGGACTGAGCTCGTTATCGACGATTATGTTCGTTAGCTCTTAGTCTATAATCTCTACAACAGAAATTCTCATTTGTTGCTAAAAATGAGAGTTATTGCGTATTGTCAAAGATTTAGAACGTGAGGGAACGTGGCTTACTCCTACCATCTACTAGGTACTCCCCACTCAGAAAACTGTACTTAACGAGTTATTTTGAGGTTATAATATTTGATGCTTCAATGATTGATCATCTTTTTCTGAGCCTCAAAATAAATCAAGTCGGTCTTTAATGACGGCTCGTTTCAATTACCTATCTACCAATAACTATTTGTTAAAAACGTCAAATTTGTATCGCAAAAAACTGGCAAATGCTTGAATGACGACTGTTTTTAACAAATACTTATTGGTTTATAGGTTATTGAAACGGTCCGATAATCTAGTTGGTCTTCAAAAATTGATCTACAATATGATTGATTCTAAAATACAGGTAGATTGGTTTTTGATAAATTTTTTTGAGCCTCAATAAAATCAGAAATGGCATTATATAATTGAAATTGGATATAATTTACTTATAAGATTTGATATATTAAAAGTAAATATATTACATTCTGTTTTTTTCATATTTAAAGAATTTGAACGTAATAAAAATGATCTAACCTAACCTAACCCGTTTTTTAAATTCCGTAGTAATTAGAAGGAACGCTTATAATTTCAAGTTGATCTATTAAAAGTACTGATTAACCGCCTTCTGTTTTGTTATATTTAAGACGTTTTGAACGTGATAAAATTTTTCTAACCTAACCTAACCCATTTTGTTGCTTCCATAGTAGGGGAGAGTGTTGCGACATTGCCAATTTCTCGGAACCTATGACCGTTAATGAGCTGGAAACCATGCACAACTTCGGCAAAACTTTACAAACGTTATTTCGCGTCAGGTTTTTGGTAAGGCCGTTTTACAACGTTTGCGTAAATTGTAGCTCTGCAAAATTTTATAACAGAAGGCAATGGTAAACGAAACGTCACAGAAACGTTAACATGGCTGAATTTCTGTACAATTTATCAATTTTGTTTTATCTCAAAAACTACGGATCTAATCATTTTCAAAACTTGTAAAATTACTTCGAAAACAAAGACAAAAACAATATTTAAAATAGAACTCACGTTCAAGTTGGCTGGTACTGACTTTAAAATTAGGAAGATTGAGTACCTAGAGAAATAGTAAAAAATTTTGCCGAATTTTAAACGGGAATTTTTTAGAAAATAAGTTTTATTTCATACTTTTTTGTGCACTTTTACTTTGGAAGTCGGTTTTAATTTTTTGTTTAATAATCATAATTTTTCTCTTTTTAGTTAAATTTATTATATTTTATATAGTAGATAATAAATTTAACTAAAAAGAGAAAAATTATATACACTCTTAAACTCTGATGAGTAGTGAGTACCTATGTCATCATAATAATATGTTGGTGTTTCTTGTGAATATAGTGGTAATGATGATGATGATATCTGTAAGTGGTATGATGGCATATGCTTGCAGTTTTTTAAACAACGCCGGAATCCCCAAACATGTATAAGGACTCAGGAGTTCTGTTCAATACTTTTGGAACCAGGGTATACATTGGTACAAAATCTTATTTTTTGGTAGCATATGCTTGGAATACATCATAAAAAGTAGAAATCAGTGTATGTGTCCATATAAATTTCAAAGAGTTCCCTCGATTCCCTCATGGATCCCCTCATCAGGTCTCCACTTTGGTGACAAAGGGACGAATTTAGAATTATTACCTTTACAACAACAAAACAGTTTTGCAGATACATATCACGGCTAATTAATGACTAATGTTCACAGATATCCGTGTCGATGTAAAATAATATGAGAAGTACCTATTATATCATCATAATGTGATCATGTATGGTGTGACGATGGTGTTGATGATGATAATTACCGTAATTGACATAGTGGCATATGCTTACAGTAAGCAGTTCTTTATCAACGTCGAAATCCCCAAACATGTATCTATAAGGAGTCAGGAATTCTGTTCAGTACTTTTGGATCCCTGGGTATACCTTGGTGCAAAATCTTACTTGTTGGTAGTATATGCTTAGACTACTTCAGAAAAAGTTGAAATCACCATAATGTGTGTTCATATAAATTTCGAGAAGTTCCCTCGATTCCTCATGGATCCCATCATCAGGTCACCACTTTGGTGAAAACGGTACCAACTTAGGACTATACCCTTTACATAAAAAATAAATAAAAAATATATATAAAATACAGCCGAATGCATAACCGCCTCCTTTTCTATTCGGTTAGCCTCCTAGGTCGTAGGTTGACCCCCTTATCTGACGCTTATAATTTATGATGTGGGTGATACTATCAGGATAAATAATGTAATTTGTGTTATTAAACAGCCGTATAATTATACAAATGCCGAGACCAGTTTTTGTGCTTTGAAAATGGTTAAAAGTCTTCTAAACTGGTATGTAGATAATAAATTAGTTAATTTTATACAATTATATTTTAAACATGCCTATAATTTGTTGAGATTCTATTTTTGCATTTTTTTATATCTTGCAAAAAGTAATCTATACGTGTACTAGATTTCATTAATTTAAATTCATAATTACATAAGCAGGGGTGGACAGACGGACGGACAGAGCGAAATATAGGGATTACTATAAGGATTACTTGTAGTACTACGGAACCCTACAAAATAAAATTCTTACTACTTTTTGAGCTATGATCAAATTGTAGTTAAATAATAACGCGTGCTAGCTAGCACGAGGTAGCGCAAAGTTTGGCGAACGAAACTCGATAATAGGCTACTTGACCTTGTTTTTATTTATGTCCTAAACGCTTCATAATTGTTCCAGTACAAAAAAAAATACATTATTTTGAAACTTAAAAAAAATATTATACCAATTTAATTTTTAAAAACCGCCGAAAATACTATTCGCCATGTTGGTTGATATATTATCTGTGCTGTGACGTCATACTAATACTATTTGTAATCTGTGCTATAGACCGCTCAGACAAAATGGCGGTGTGGCGTTCCGTTTGATGTTTTGACATAAATAACTTTATAAGATTTAGTGTTGATGTTATGAAGATAGTTCATGCTATTTAACTTATTCCGTTTCACTACACGTATGGTTTGTCACATTCTTTCCGGAAGTTACTTCGAGGTGTTTTCATCATTAGAAATTAAGAAACAAAAATACATATTTTTTATTTAATTTTTGTTATTCTGGCCATACAGCGAGCCAATTCTGCCAGCCTCTGAGGTATTCTATCTACCCGCAGTTTCCGACATAGATCCAGTTTTTTTTAAATCTTTTTAGCCCTTTTTTATGTAGACATTAAGTTATATATAATTTAGATAATAATTTAGATATTTTAACTAGGTTCTAAATCTTTTTTTTTTTTTGAAATAATGAAATGAAAGTGCCACCCCACCTAGCATAAAGTAGATGTACTATTAACCTTATTTTGTTATTGCTATCGAATAATAGGTGCCGCTATTACATCAATTTTGATTTATATTATTATTAACACTTATTTTGAAATCGACTTTATTTATCAATCTTAAGCTTTTAATTTATGATATCGCTAGAATACGTTTTCCTAAGCCAAGTACTAAAGGAAATACTCATTCAATGTATGAAATTAAATAGCACAAGTAGCCTATGGGCAATTATTTAAATATACTCTAGTTTCGCCGTGGCCGAAAGTTCGGCCGTTTTTTTAAGGCCGAAACGAAACTCAATTTTTTGGCCGCAACCTTCGGTCGGACTCGAATTTTTTTGGCTAATATTGGCATGCCTAGTCCGTAGTATAATAATATGTCTCTGACCCATATGCTATACTAGTATATATTATATTATACTATCGATACTACCTAACGAAAAAAGTTGAATTGCTAAAATATTTCCTCATTAAAACTAAGCAAATATTGTGTTACAATATTTATTTCTGTTTCAACTGCATGATACTACGGATATTACAAACTAAATTCATTACACGTAACACGTGTAGATATTTACTAAAATTCTAACTTTCAATACCGCGAATTGCGAAATATGCTGGTAAAGTTAATCGTTGGATGGCTTGTATTTTACAACAAATATTTGATTGGGTTGTCATAAAAATATTCTATATTATAATTTAAAATAAATTAAATAATTTCAGAAAATTAATATTAGAAAAATGAGAACCTGAAGAAAATAAAGTTTTTAAGTACAAGTATTTAATGAAATATATTATAATGTACAAATTACAGAACAGTATTTTTTTTCCTATAGGTATAAATTACAGAACAGTATTTTTTGCATATTATTATATCTTATACTAAGGCAGGTCAATAAGTCCGTGACTTTTTGAATTTCTAACCTCCTTACTGAAAAAGCAACACTACTCCTGTCAACAGGCATCTGTCAGTTGACTCCTATCAAAATTTGAACTTGCTGCGTCAGTTAGTTTGTGTTTTACAGCTATCTTTATCAGACTATCCAGTAACTTAAGGAAACAATGGAAAAAAGTGAATTTCGTATGCTTATTAAGCATTATTTTTTGCGAAAAAAAACCATTACCGAGACCAAGGCTAAGCTTGATAAATACTATGGGGATTTTGCACCATCGATTTCAATGGTAAAAAAGTGGTTACTGAATTTCGTTGTGGCCGTACAAGCACTGAAGATGCCGAACGTCCTGGACGCCCAGTTGAGGTCTCTACACCCGAAACAATCGAAAAAATTCACGATATGGTGTTGGCCGACCGAAGATTAAAAGTGCAAGAGATTGTGGAAGCCATAGGCATCTCGCATGGCTCAGTGGTTTCAATTTTGAATGATCACTTGGGCATGAGAAAGCTTTCCGCAAGATGGGTGCCGCGTTTGCTCACAGTCGACCACAAACGCAATCGTATAACAACTTCACAGGAAGGTTTGGCGTTGTTTAATCACAATATGGAGGAGTTTTTAACCGTGGACGAAACATGGATCCATCACAACACACCAGAGACCAAACAACAGTCAAAACAGTGTGTTTCTAAGGGTGAATCGGCGCCAAAGAAGGCCAAGGTGGGTTTGTCAGCCAATAAAGTTATGGCGACTGTTTTTTGGGATGCACGTGGGATAATCCACATTGACTATCTTCAAAAGGGAAGAACAATTAATGGGGAATATTATGCCAACTTATTGGACCGCTTCAATGAGGATTTGAAAACAAAACCGACCTCATTTGGCCAAGAAAAAAGTTCTTTTTCACCAAGACAATGCAAGGGTGCACACATGTGCAGTTGCCATGGCAAAAATCCATGAATTGGGCTATGAATTGCTCCCACATCCACCCTATTCTCAAGATTTGGCTCCGAGTGACTACTTCTTGTTCCCGAACCTGAAAAAATGGCTGGGTGGAAAAAGATTTGACTCCAATGATGAAGTCATCTCGCAAACAAAGGCCTATTTTGAGGACCTCGACAAATCATATTTTTTGGAAGGGATAAAAAAATTGGAGAAGCGTTGGACAAAGTGTATAGAGCTCAAGGGGGACTACGTTGAAAAATAAAATGATTTATTTATCAAAAAATCTGTGTTTTATTCCAAAAGTCACGGACTTATTGACCCGCCCTCGTACTTTAAACGAGATAATCTTGTATATATGAGGATCTTTTATTCAAAACTTGACATTCCACTTTTGATGAAACTGATTTATTTTGGGAACATTCACACTCCGCGAAAATATAATTGGGCGATAACAAAATTGGACGAAAACTTGATTATAACACCAGAAAAAAAATATTAAAATTCATTATTTCCTCAAAAATAGATTATTTCTTATTGAAATGAAAAAAAAAATTAATAAGTATTTTCTCAGATTATGAAAAAACACAAAAGTTGAATAGTTTGGAAAAGAACTTCCTCATACTTATTATACTTTATGTTATCGTAATCTCGACAACGGCTGAAAAATGAATTTACATGAAATTTAGTTGCAGTGAGTTATGCGGGAGAAAAAATTGATCTAGCTAGGATTTATCCCTGGAAACTGCGCATTTGTATGTTATATATGTTTTTTCTTTTGTCGTGCAACAATATATCAATAATTTCGACTTTATAATGTCAGTTCGAAGGCAGTATGGTTAATTTTTGCATTGTTCGGAAATTCGGAATGTGGTGGGTTCGAACCCCGGTAAAATATTTTGGTGATTCTTTTTTTGTTAAGTTTACCAAAGCTCCGAGCAAAGCTCGGTTACCCAGGTACATTACATATACATTACATTACTTACATTACAGCTGACCCAGCATACCTTGTTCTGCCATCTAAATTCTCACTTTTTTGGCATAGAATACCGACTTTACACAAAATTTTCATAAAATCGGCCAAGCTATTTCGGAGGAGTTTGGTTTCAAACACTGTGGCACGATGTATATTAGGTACCTATATACACACCGGCATATTTAGCGGAACATAAAATAAAGGTTTGATATCAGTATCATATAAGGTTGCTGGCTGGTTTATACGTCATTTAATTTAAAAAGAAATATTTTCAAATTAAGAAAACAACTGAACATCACATTTTATGCAATTGTTTTAATTTTATTCAAATACACATTATCTGGAGCGAACTTCGAGTATTTCTTCCTTCTCAGTTTGATTTAAAATTTCATTGAAATACTGTTTTTTTTAAGTTTTTTTTAAACGCGTATCTTTTTGGAGTTGAGGACTGAATTATGCCTGACTTAGCCCCAACGGAGATTGCCAGGGCATTCGAAATGCGAAGAAATGGTCAAACCTACAGAGTGATATCCAGATATCTTCGTCGACCAGTTTCAACGATCCATCGCATTATCCAACGTTTCAGGGAGACCGGTACTTACGTGAGAAGAGCAGGACAAGGCAGAAAAAGACGCACTTCGAGTAGGGATGATCGTTTCATTCGGCTTTGTGTACGTAGGGGGTTCCGTTTGACGGCCGTCCAAGCCCGACATGAGTTAGAAGCAGTGCGGGGTGTAACCGAAAGTGAGCGTACGGTACGAAAACGGTTCGAAGAAGCTGGTTTGGATTCATTTGTGCCCGCCAAGGCTCCAAGGATCGAGGTAAATCATCATAGAAACAGGTTAACTTTTGCTCAGGAACATCGACTTTGGAACGCGGACCAATGGAGTAAGGTATTGTTTAGTGATGAGTGCCGAATTCTCTTAAATCACATTGACGGCAGGCAAAGCATATACAGACGTAAAGGAGAACGATACATTCAGACAAATTTTGAAACTACAGTTGCATACGGTGGTGGATCAATAATGGTTTGGGCGGGCATTTGTTTGGGAGCTCGCACAGACTTGGTAGTGATTGACAGAGGGAGTCTGACTGCAGACTGCTATATCAGAGAAGTTTTAGAAGAAAATGTCGTACCGTTTGCCCCATATATCGGTGACGATTTTGTTTTTATGCAGGATAATGATCGGCCGCATACCGCTCGGGTAACTCAAGCTTATCTTAATGATATGAATATCACTGTTATGGAGTGGCCGGCGAGATCACCGGATATGAACCCAAAAGAGCACGTTTGGGACTTGCTGAAATAAAAAGTTAAGTCCAGAATTCCAGCTCCTGCCAACGTGGGTGAACTGCGAATCGCCGTAGTTGAGGAATGGCGGAGACTATCCCAGGAGACCATCGATAACATCATTCTCAGTAAGCCTAGACGGGTAGAAACTTTAATAAGAGCACGTGAAGGAAATACGCGATATTAATCACCATTTTTCTAATTTAATAAATTGTTATTTTAATATAAATTTTCACTTTTCCCGGTTACATGAAAAGTTAAAAAATGTACCATTTTTTACAAATAGCCTTTACTCGCAAAATCTGTTCTTAATGTGATCTCATTTTAAGTAAAACAAATGAAACTTTAAATAACAAAAGATGTGTAGTAAGTCGATTTTAAAATAAAACCATATTTTTTTAATTATGGCCCTTTTTTTTGTGTTCCGCTAAATATGCCGGTGTGTTTATAATTATTTAATATTGGGATATAATTAATCTTGCGAACAAAAAATAAGTTGGCGACTGCACATGAACATACTGTATTACTGAATTTGGTAGCGAATTAATATGTTGGCGACTAAATTACTGAACTAACGAAAGCACTCAGGTGACAAAGAATACAAAAATATATAGATAAAAAGTACCTAGCGAAATTTAATCCAAATTGGCACCGAAATTTATAAGTTGGCGATTTAAATTCCGAGTTGGTGATTTAAATTATAAATTCGTCCCTTAGTCACCAAAGTGCAGACCTGATGAAGGGGGGATGGACACATATGCTACCAAAAAGTAAGATTTTGCACCAAGGTATACCCTGGATCCAAAAGTACTGAATAGAACTCCTGACACCTTATATATACATGTTTTGGGGATTTCGGCGTTGTTTAAAGAACTGCAAGCATACGCATGCCACTATGTCAAATTCGGTAATCATCATCATTAACACCATCATCACATTATGATGATATAATAGGTACTTCTCATAGTATACCCCGACACGGATATCTTTGAGCATTAGTCATTAATTTGCCGTATGCGAACCTATTTGCAAAATTATTTTGTTGTTGTAAAGGCTATATATAATTCGAAATTCGTCCCTTAGTCACCAAAGTGCAGACCTGATGAAGGGGGGATACATGATAAATCGAGGGAACTCCGCGAAATTTATATGTACACATATAGTGATTTCGACTTTTTATGAAGTAATCCAAGCATAAGCTACCAAAAAGTAAGATTTTGTACCAGCTTTTATACCTTATACCCAGGATCCAAAAGTACTGAACAGAACTCCTGAGTCTTTATACATGTTCGGGGATTCCGGCGTTGTTTAAAGAAATGCAATATGCTTCATACCACTTAATGTAATCATCATCATCATCACCGCCATCTTCATAAGAAACACAAACATATTATTATGTTTACAAAGGTACTCACTACTCATCAGTTTTGTTCACCGATATCAATGTGTTCATAATAATATAGATGATAAATTTAACTAAAAAGATAAAAAATATTATTTTTAAACAAAAAATTAAAACCGACTTCCAAAGTAAAAATGCACAAAAAGTATGAAATAAAACTTATTTTCAATTAATTTCCCTTTTTCAATTGGCAAAAATTTTAAGTTTTTTTTTTAAATAATTGGCTGGTACCGACTTCAAAGTCTTTTCACCCATATTTAATATGGGTGAAAAGATTCTATGCTAGATACCAGAAGGGACGATTCGGAGGGGAGCTGTAACAAACACTTCAAGATTTCGAAAACCTGATTTGATTATGCATTACTAACGTTAAGCTAACCTTAGCAATGTTAGTTTGCACAACTTTTAATAATTAATTAAAGCTTCCGTTTTCTAGAAAGATGAAATGGTATGGTATGTATGTATATTTACTACGTCGACAAAGTGCTAAAATAAAATCGCGAAAAATATTTATTTGGGACCTCCCCTACACTTAGAGTGGGGATGTTTTTTCTTGCGTCTACACCATAGTGTGGGTTGTCATTAGATAGGTCTTTTAAAAGTATTGAGAGGCTGCTAAGACGATTTTTTTATTTAGTTTGCGAGATATTCAACTTTAAAGCGCATTGTTTCTGTTATAATACACACTCTCTCTATAAGCTAAACGGCTGGCTCGAATAATTTGAAAAAATTGATAGTCCACGTGATAAACTTTGGAGGAAAACTATAACGGCTTAGATAATTTTGTTACTTTAGGAGTTATATTAGAGAGTACTTGGAATTATGGAATATTGGAATTATATACTTGGAAAACTTCCTACAAAAATATCGAAATAATAAGTAAATATGTAAAATACTGCCTTTTGGTACGAAACCCTATAACGTGCGCGTGTCCGACTCGCACTTGGCCGGTTTTTTGTAACTAATAGATGTTATCACATTATATTTACTTACATACTTACAACATACGCAACACTAATGTAGATTATATTAATTGTACGGAAATAAGCGTGTTTGTTGCTTCGCTGATGATACTAGTTTGGGGCGGCGAGGGGAGTGTGAATGACAGGCGCAACAGGTATCCCATTGTGGAGTAAGTGGATAAGGCCGTGTTCATAGTATTTAACTTATGTTGCAGATTCGAGTTTTGTTTTTGAAGTGAAAACTGCTGTAGCCGCGTTGGGCACTTTTTGGTAGGGGAAAATCTTATGGGTTCGCGTCACCGACATGACAGACTTGATGAAAGTCCGTTCAAAATTATTTTACCTCCGACTTGACCTTTATGCCGACGACATAAGGATCCTAGTTTGTCATGTTTCTTTCGTTGTGTAATACAAATAATTAGATATGAGTAATTTCGAATACTAATGTCAGATACGCGTAACGCAGTAATGTAGGCGCTTTTTGCGTTGTTGACCAATTGATCTCGGGCTCGTCTATCGAAGTATAAGTCGAAATATATTTATTATTATTTATTTATAATTTTTCTTCTATCGGTAGTCCCTTTACAACTTAAATAATATATATATATATATATATTGATTTCGTAGGAACTATTTTAAGTTCTTATTTCAGCACTTGTACGTGTTATGTGTGTTTTACGCATATCCTTATAAGGTTGTCTGGGAGTCGGAAGAAAATGCTGTAAGCATTAAGACCGCTTTTTTGTACAGTTGTATTTCTTTTTACCCCTACAGCCTACGTCTGGTGATGTGTGAAAGAGTTATTGTCTACTGAGGGTTGAAGTTAGGGGTATGAAAAATAATTTACAACCTTTTCTCATACCTACCTAAAAATTTCATACAAAGCGAACGTTTCCTCTTACAAACACTGTGACACGAGAATTTTATATAATAACATAGATATTGTACCCACTCACTACCACCAGGGGTCATCTGGATGTTTAAGGTCTTGGAAATCAAATTGAAAGTAAGACCATGTTGTCACTGGGGTGACCTTAAATGAATAAAGGCCGCATTATATAAATTAGAGTTCACCCTGTTGTTCGTCATCATGTCATCATTATATTAAGTTAGGACTTTATGAGGGTTCTTATGCCTAGGAGTTAGTTATTTGTAGTTAATATAAAAAATAAATGTTGCGACAGATTGACAAACGTTAATGTGTAACAAAATTCTATTGCTATCAAAAGTACCTACCTCAGATTATATCTATTATATATTATCGGCAGTAGGGTGTGGTGTCATTTTTATGTATTTTATGTATTTCTAAGCATTATTAAAAATATATAAGCTTTCTGCCTACCTTCCTCCACATAAACTTCAACTGTGCCAAATATTATACTCCTCCGTTCGCACAATTCGTGCAAAACTATACTGCAAGTTTTTGCTTCACGTAAATGATGACAATGATGATTCGTTACATTTGCTCTAAATCTCATATCCAAAGTTGTATGTCATACAAACATTTGCACTAATCCTACCTACCCTACCTACCGAACCTACCAAAGAAACCTATAATTTCGGTTATACCTTACGAAAATCGTGCTTGGCGGGACCACTAAAGTAACCCGTCTTATTTCGCCCATGCGTTACTAGCGTAATGCCACGTTTTTTAAAGTAACTTGTAATATAATAAAATATATACAAATAAATTTTTCCTATAATTTTTTTATAAATAAACCTTTTTTATTCGTTCGTGACAAATTACCACTTTTTCAGAAGTTTCAATGGTTTCTCATCTTACGTAAATTGCTTGGTCATCTTGTTAAAAATAAATGGTGTAAATGTATTAATATCTCTAGGTACCTACAGCTATTATTATATGGATAAGTGCCAACAGTATATATAGACTATATAATCTATGGTGCCAACTGCTACATTTATAATAATACCACTTGTTATAAAAAAACGTTACAAAGAAGGCAACATACATGTCAGCATTGCACACAACGGTTCAATCCTCAAATACCTCAAAAACCTTAGTATTAAGTTGGGTTGGGTAACCACCCTTAGGGTTTAAGTAGGTTTGGACGAGGACGTGCGAGATATTTTAGTTGCGGGGATGCTTATTTTTCTCACTTATTACCAAAGCTAAAAAATAAATTTGTTTAGCCGCAGCATAACACATTAGGGTATTTTCCTAGTTTTGGAAAAATATGTCAAGTTGTTCTTATTAACATAATACATTTGCAATTTGATTGAGTGAATTTATTTCCTTTCCTTGCAAATCAGCGTTCAAGTCTAAATAATTAATAGAGCTGAGATGTGTTGCCATGACGTCACCTTCTTGTAAACAAGAACATATACCTGTCCAGTATTAAATCACACTAAACATGTCAAATCCTAGAAATAAATTGACTTTTACGGTAAGCGGAAAGTTGGATACGTACCTACTATCAATTGTGATTTGTAGTTATCATATCAATAGACGATCATAATATTAGTATATTATTATATAATGGGTTGCACCGTGGAAGTATTTTAATATTATGATTATCTTACAATAGTTAATTAATACCCAAAAAACGTTTTATTATTAAGTACCTATTTAGTATCTTAAAATACTTACACGTTATTGTAGTTATTCTTATAGTTACCTAAGTATTTACAATTTCTCTCGGACACAACTCTAACGCTTACGTAACGACCTTGACTTGAGCTAAATTTCCTTTCAAGAAAACTTGCACAAATCACGTGTTGTAGCGACTAGGGCTTCCCTCTGAAGTAAAACCACCCTTCGCCACTGTATTGGGAAATCTTAAATATTAGACAGTCTAATTGATTTCTTTAAATCCTTGTAAACGCGCCTTTATCTAAATAAGATTCGTCCTTTGTATAATCAAGATATTGCCGAGCAATAACTTTCATAAATACATTTAAACGAGACAATCTTGTATATATATATATATATATATATATATATATATATATATATATATATATATATATATATATATATATATGCTGCTGCAAGCTGCAAGTGTTACCATGAAATTTAGATTGCAGGGAGTTTTGGGAGAGCAAAATCGGTTTAGCTTGGTTTAATCCCTGGAAACTGCGCATTTTCAAGTTATAAATGTTTTTTCTTTCATCCTGCAACAATTTATCAATAACTTCGACTCTATAATGTTAGTCCGATTGACAGTTTGGTTAATTTTTTCGTTGATCCAAAATCCGGAATGTGGTGGGTTCGAACCTCGGTAAAATATTTTTGTGATTCTTTTTATTTATTTTTATTTTGTACCAGGTTACCCCAGGTACTATAGGTAAAATAACATTTTTTTTATAAAAACTATAACCTGTCTAAGTAAAATATATAGCCTATATTACGCGGGCTATTATCAGGTCATTACATTACATATGAAATTGGCGTTTAGTAAAGGAGGAACATAAAGTCGATTTTTTTAAAACATAATATATTTATTTAATCAAAGTATAGGTATACGAAACGCTCACAAATAACTTTTTTTGAGTTAATTTTCGGCTTTGGCTGGTTCGCCAGGGTTCCGCCATTGCGATGAGCGTTTCCGATTATCTACAAAAATCCCTAAATGCTACATCTATATCATAAACTTAGATTAACAAAACTATTGTATATTCGTTCTGATAATTAAAGGTACCTACCTAAATAAATATGAGTGGTCGCAATAATATTGCTAATATATACTTAGAAAATTGTTCAATGGTTGTATAGTCAGTTTAAGCTAGTTCCCTACCTTATCTCGAAAGGTGTTTATAAATTTGCTTCTCAAGTATCACTGTTAACATACACAACAGACGAATAGTGTTCTCAAAGGAAGTAAGACTTTTAAATTAAATATATTGAACGATGTTGTTTGTTATTGATTTTAAAATAATAAAAACTAAGAGCATTGAACCAATTTACTAATAAACTTATAAATTTTATGATTTATAGGTCAATATTTAAATGAATACCTCTATTATATTACTTAATTACTGTTTTGTTGAATTTATGTTTTGAGAACATATCTGTAATTTAAGTTAATGATTCTGTTCAATATAACAAACTGACTATACATACAACTAGATGTGCCTGTATCTATTAGCCAAGTCGGATATTCAAATGCCTGACAAAGTACACCGTACAATATCATATGAGTGAAAAATTATCAAGATCACACAGATTGGCATTTTGACGTGTTTTAAAAGACGTGACGTGAAAGACGTGTTTTAATGTTGATTTGTGATATTGATAGGTAGTTCCAATTTCAATGAAATGTATATACTAAATGTAGTTTGCTTCCACTGAAAAAATAAATAAATAATAATAATAATAACAATATGATAATAATAAAAATAAATAATTAAACAATACCAAAAGCAAGTATTTCATACTTACAGAAAGATTGTAGAGATATAACCACTTTTATTACAAGTAGAGGCTTATACCGTTATAAACGGTTAATGTTTGGGATTTCCTGTGCCCCTGAACATTTCCAAAAAATTATGGAAAGGATGCTTCTTCCATGTGAAGGCGTTATACATTTCATCGATGATATTGTCGTGTTTGGTTGCAATGTAACATAATGATAGGTTGAAAAATGTTTTACAGGTCCTAAAGGAAAATAATGTATTGTTGAATGATAAAAAATGTATCTTTAATCAGTCCATAATTGAATTTCTTGGCCATGAATTATCAACAGAAGGCATAAAACCATTAGAAAAATACATTAAAGCTATATCAACTTTCAGAGCACCAAAGACTGTAGAGGAAGTACAAAGCTTACTTGGCCTCGTAAATTACATTGGGAAAGGGATCCCTAATTTAGCTACAGTAACAGAACCAATTCGTGAAATTTTAAGACATAAGCTATCCAAACACGCCAATATTGCCGAATTTTGGTACAAAAAGCAAGCACTTGCGTTTGCGGAACTGAAGCAGAGTTTAAGTAATCTTCGTACTCTAGGATTTTATGATCCTCATGACAAAACGACAGTGATTGTAGACGCAAGCCCTGTAGGACTAGGAGCAATTCTTATTCAGCATGACACACGTGAACCTCGGGTCATTGCATATGGCCATAAAAGTTTAACGGACGTCGAAAAAAGGTACTGCCAGACAGAGAAGGAGGCTTTGGGACTGGTTTGGGCCATAGAACACTTCAGCGTTTACTTATATGGTTTGAAAGAATTTGAATTGGTTACAGATCATAAACCGCTTGAAGTGATATTGATTTCTTAGGTTTACACGAATATTGTTCACTCGGGTACGGGAGTCCTCCCGTGACCACGGCTGCTGGAAAGTAGCCGAAACGTTGGGAAAAAGAAAAGTGCACCGCGACACAATCCGTAAGTGTTTAAAACAATGCTTGAAGTGATATTTGGCCCTCGATCCAAATCTTGTGCACGCATAGAACGATGGTTTTTACGGTTGCAATCTTATAATTATAAAATAGTATATTGTTCTGGGAAAAACAATATAGCCGATTCTCTCTCCAGATTATGTTCAATGCAAAATTCAGACCCTTTTGACAATGACTATCATGTAAATCAAATTGTACAATTTGCAAGACCCACGGCAGTATCTATGGAAAGCATAGTTAACGAGACTACAAAAGATGAGTAATTACAATTAGTAAAAGTAGGCCCTATCGAGCAAATCTTGGGACACTAAAGTAATTAATAATAAACTTTTTGAGACTGAGCTTTGGGTCCATGAAGAGGTCTTCCTGCGTGGTAACAAAATTGTGATTCCCTTCGTGCTACGTCAACAAGTGCTAGAATCGACACATGAGGGTCATCCGGGTATTGTGGCCATGAAAGGCTGATATCGGAATAAAGTGTGGTGGCCCAAAATAGACAAAGATGCTGAAAACATCGTTAAATGTTGCAAGAGCTGCACCTTAGTCTCGGGAGCTAACCCTCCTGTGCCAATGAAGAGACGTGAATTGCCATATCAGCCTTGGGTAGATATAGCGGTCGATTTTCTAGGTCCACTTCCCAGTGGACATTATTTGTTTGTAGCTATAGATTACTATAGCCGTTATAAAGAAATCATAATAATGAAATCGATAAAATCTCAAGAAACTATAGGAGTCTTGAAAGAATTTTTTTCAAGACTAGGAATTCCAGTTACTTTAACGGCTGACAACGGACGGCAATTCATTAGCCAGGAGTTCAAGTCTTTCTGCTCAGAGTTTGGCATTTTACTTTATCATTCTCTACCGTACTGGCCGCAGCAAAACGGTGAAGTAGAGCGGCAAAACCGCGATATCTTTAAAAGATTGAACATTAGCCAATGCCAAAAGTCTGACTGGAAGGACGACCAATTACGATATCTCATGATGTATAACAGCACTCCGCATAGCACGACGGGTAAAACTCCCTCAGAACTATTTTTTAAGAGACAGTTCCGAGACAAAATCCCTTCTGTTATAGATGTATAAACAGGCAGGTTGATTTAGAAGTGCAAGACAAAGATTTTATGAAAATTATGAAAGAGAATGGGAATAACAGAGAAGATTTGAAAAGAAGAGCAAAACATACTACATAAATATTGGAGAAAAGGTTTATATAAAAAATATGATTAAAGAAAATAAATTACACTAAATTTTAGGTCTATACCACATACAGTCATTAGCACCCATGGAGGAGATATAAATATTAGAAATGATGTGTCGGGACAAGAATTACGAAGAAATATAATACATCTTAAAAAAGTAGAAGGACAAAGGAAGATTCAGAATGAGAATGGAAATAAGATTCAGAATGAGAATGAAAGTGAAACAGATCAAGATTAACGAACAAGTTTTAATTTAGTCTTATACTTTAACTATTGTATTTTTATATTTTTTTTGGAAGTACAGTAAATCAGTAATGTAGTATACATTCCGATTCGATGCTTGATGCTTATATGTATTAAAGAATACTTTCAATCAATCTAATGACAGTGTATTTTTAATTATTTTGTTAAGAAATGTTTATTTATTAAATTTTAAATGGATGTGACATATAGCTTTGGTTATTTGATTAAATATTGTGTCTGAGAACCGCCCGCTCGCCCCGCACTTCATACCGAGCTGTGGAGGCGGGACGGTGTGTCGCAGGCGCATTGTAAACAAATTTGTGTTTTACTCTTTTGGCCCGATATTCTACATAAAAGTTATAAAGACACCACAGATCCGCTTCCACAATAGCCTTCAATTCTTCATTATCACCTTTGATCTTCGGCCGTCCACGGTGCTTATCCTGGAAGTCGGAATTTCCATAACGAAATCGTTGGAACCAAAACAGCACTGTGATTTCTTTTGCGACACCGCCGCCATACACATAATTAATCCTTCGAGCCCTTTCTGTAGCACTGGTACCACGGTGGAACTCGTATCGAAAATTAATACGAGATTTCAAGTTTTCCATTTTGTAAACAGTGACGCAAAAAAAAAAAATAAAAAAAATAAACTACGGTTTTCGAAACACAAATGCCTAAGTAAATAGCGGTATAAATTTGATATTGGAATTAACCAATAAGAGAAGATATATTTGAGATCAAAGTGGCCAGTACGACAAAACGCCAATTTCATATGTAAGGACTTAATAAATGTAATAAATAAATGCTCATATTTTGAAAACAACAAACCATAGAAAACATGAATTAACTCTTTCTTCTTTTATTTATGGCAATCGCAGTTGCAAAGGTTTTGGACCATTCTGCCAGTGTCGAGAATATATAATTTTTTTTTCGATTTTATTTATTTACATTATCATTTTGCGAATTAAAAATAAAACATTAATTTCGAGGATCGAGATTTTTTTTTATTTATATATTATGGCATCGGCTTATAACCATTTTCCAGTGTCGAGTTAAAAAGGCGGGAAATAGAACTTTCGTTTCAATTTTCAACACCGTCTTCCTATATCGTCAAGTCTAAAAGTCTAGTAAAAGTCCAAATATATAGTCAGTACAGTCCATGAGTCATGTCAGTCGATTCAGTAAAGTGGTAGAAGCTTTACTGAAAGTTCCTAGGGAGTTTAGGCGGGAAACGGTAACGGTTTAAGGTATTTAACACCTGTCATTACATAATATTCCGTATTATTAGACAAAACTAGTTTTGAAAAGGATACTTGGAAAAAATATATTTTTAATTATAAAAATGCAAAAAAGTTATTTCAGTGCATCGATAATAATCAAACAAAAATAATTTTAAGTAAACGCAGCCATCCGGTGTGTGTACCCCATACACGGTCCGGTTTTCCTTCAGTTCGGCCTGAACGGATGCGAAATCGTATCATCTGCGTGCAATTTCAAATCGCATCAGTCGGCCGGATGGACTGAAGCGATTCGCTCCAGTGTTGCCAACTCTGTTTTTGCGAAACTACTAAACACGCGTCGTTTTCTACTCAAAACTACTAAAAGAGTACAGATAACTATAAAAAAGCTACTAAACTTAGAAATCCCTAAAAACAACAAAAAACCACTGCATTTTCAGTTTTAATATATATTGAAAATATGATAATTTTATATACCGTAAAATAAAAAAAATATAGTAGGAATGTAATAACATAATATAGAAATTAAATCGGTAGTTTTAAGCGACTTACGGGCGCGTGCTACTATGTGTGATAAGGTGTCATAATAGCACATAGTAGCACGCCATTTTGCATATTATGATTACTGTCTGACTATTTTCTACACTACTAACAACTAAATTCCTACTGAAGAAGGAATAAAATACTAATTTTAGTAGTAAAACTTTGTAATACAACTAAGTTGGCAACATTAATTCTGACCTGAACGGATGGACTAAACAGTAATAAATTGAACTGAACTGTAACAAATTTTGAGTGTAAAATAAAACTGGTCAAGTGCGAGTCGGCAAGAGGGGTTCCGTACAAAACGGAAAAAAATTACGTTTGTTGTATGGGAACCTCAAATTTTATTCAACCTCAGAAAATAATAAAAGACAAAGTTATTTATTATTTTCTGATTTTTTAAACTATCAATTTAAAGTATGTTTAGTATTAAGATAATCCTTAATATATTCCTTAATACCAGTTTATTACGAGGGCGGGTCAATAAGTCCGTGACTTTTGGAATAAAACACAGATTTTTTGATAAATAAATCATTTTATTTTTCAACGTAGTCCCCCTTGAGCTCTATACACTTTGTCCAACGCTTCTCCAATTTTTTTATCCCTTCCGAAAAAATATGATTTGTCGAGGTCCTCAAAATAGGCCTTTGTTTGCGAGATGACTTCATCATTGGAGTCAAATCTTTTTCCACCGAGCCATTTTTTCAGGTTTGGGAACAAGAAGTAGTCACTCGGAGCCAAATCTTGAGAATAGGGTGGATGTGGGAGCAATTCATAGCCCAATTCATGGATTTTTGCCATGGCAACTGCACATGTGTGCACCCTTGCATTGTCTTAGTGAAAAAGAACTTTTTTCTTGGCCAAATGAGGTCGGTTTTTGGCCAAATCCTCATTGAAGCGGTCCAATAAGTTGGCATAATATTCCCCATTAATTGTTCTTCCCTTTTGAAGATAGTCAATGTGGATTATCCCACGTGCATCCCAAAAAACAGTCGCCATAACTTTATTGGCTGACAAACCCACCTTGGCCTTCTTTGGCGCCGATTCACCCTTAGAAACACACTGTTTTGACTGTTGTTTGGTCTCTGGTGTATTGTGATGGATCCATGTTTCGTCCACGGTTAAAAAACTCCTCCATATTGTGATTAAACAACGCCAAACCTTCCTGTGAAGTTGTTACACGATTGCGTTTGTGGTCGACTGTGAGCAAACGCGGCACCCATCTTGCGGAAAGCTTTCTCATGCCCAAGTGATCATTCAAAATTGAAACCACTGAGCCATGCGAGATGCCTATGGCTTCCACAATCTCTTGCACTTTCAATCTTCGGTCGGCCAACACCATATCGTGAATTTTTTCGATTGTTTCGGGTGTAGAGACCTCAACTGGGCGTCCAGGACGTTCGGCATCTTCAGTGCTTGTAAGGCCACAACGAAATTCAGTAAACCACTTTTTTACCATTGAAATCGATGGTGCAGAGTCCCCATAGTATTTATCAAGCTTAGCCTTGGTCTCGGTAATGGTTTTTTTTCGCAAAAAATAATGCTTAATAAGCACACGAAATTCACTTTTTTCCATTGTTTCCTTAAGTTACTGGATAGTCTGATAAAGATAGCTGTAAAACACAAACTAACTGACGCAGCAAGTTCAAATTTTGATAGGAGTCAACTGACAGATGCCTGTTGACAGGAGTAGTGTTGCTTTTTCAGTAAGGAGGTTAGAAATTCAAAAAGTCACGGACTTATTGACCCGCCTTAGTATAAATAATGTTTACAAATCGTGTTTAGATGGTTTAAAATGAAATATGAGTTATATTTTTACATCTCACGATATTAAGAAAAACAAATACAATAATTCCAATTTTAAGAGCAACAAATTCCGTGGAAATTGTCGCTTAAAACTGTACAAACTCCACAACATTAAAGTTTTGTGTGCCTGTCGGTATGTAATGCTTACGCCTACATCTATCTGTTGCTTACTTCACTTTGTACGATGCGTTAGTTTAAAGACGTCTAGGTAACGTTATTAATCTAAGGGCCGAACTGACGTCAGTTCGGTCGAATGCGATTTTTTCTGTGTATGTGCTCGAATCCGTTCAGGCCGACACGGATGGATATCTTTGAACATTACTCTGCCGTTTATAGACCGATTTTCAAAATTCTTTTTTTGATGTATTGGGTATAATCCGAAATTGGTCTCGTTGTCACCAAAGCGGTGACCTGATGATGGCATCCATGAGAAATCGAGGGAACTTCTCGAAATTTATATGGACATATATAGTGATTCCATGAGACCAAAAATTAAGATTCAGCACCAAGGTTATACCCTGGATCCAAAAGCACTGAACAGAACTCCTCAGTTTTTAAAGATACGCGTTTGGAAATTTCGACATTGTTTAAAGAACTGCAAGCATATGCCATTATGTAACTTACAGTAATCATCATCATCATTATCTTATATACAATACATAATGGAAGCTCGGCGCGTACTCAATTATACATTCGATCGTTTATTTTAAACGTTCTTATAGTGTGTTAATAATAATTTGACAAATATCACTAAAAAGGGAAAAAATATTATCATTTTAAACAAAAAATTTAACCGACTTCTTAAGTAAAAGTACACAAAAAGTATGAAATAAAACTTATTTTCTAAATAATTCCCCTTTTAAATTTGGCTGAAATTTTAACTATTTCTCTACTCAATCTTCAAAATTCTTAAGTCGGTACCAGCCAACTTGAACGTGTGTTCTATTTTAAATATTGTTTTAGCAGGATTTTGTTCGGCCTGGTACCTGGTACCGTCTTCAAAATTATGAAGAGAGTATAAAATAGAAATTATTTTCTAAATAATTCCCCTTTTAAATTTGGCTGAAATTGTAACTATTTCTCTACTAAATACCGTCTTCAAAATTATGAAGATTTAGTAGAGAAATAGTTACAATTTCAGCCAAATTTAAAAGGGGAATTATTTAGAAAATAATTTCTATTTTATACTTTTTTGTGCATTGTTACTTTGGAAGTCGGTAAAATTTTTTGTTTAAAAATAATTTACAACACGAAATAACGAAGCAATCTAAAATATTTTACTATTGACAAAGACATGTTGCAATAAAGATGATTTTTAAATTAACTCAAATAACCTAACCTAACCAAGAGCATATAAGGAAATGTCTAAGGAGGGTTCCGTAACTATAACCGCGTAAAATATTTTTTCAAATTACTTAAAAAGTTACTGTCCGATTTCTTTCGAAATAATTTTCCTAAAGAGTTTTTAGCATGATCTATCAGCATGGGAAATTGCAAGTTCCTAAGCATACTTTGGCTTAGAAATGCCCGGGGGGACGAGGGGACTAACTTATTACTTATACTTATTATAAACCAATTTGGAGGCCGATTGCTCGTAAATTGTTGACTTTGTAATAAAATCATGAATGAAACCTTGCCTTTATTTTAAAATACCTATTCAACGATACCCCACACGATGGGGTAGGATGAAAAAAATAATATAAAATTATTATTATTTTATGATCCCAAAACCGAGATCTATACGCAATCTATCTTCTTTTTCATTCTTTTTCATCATTAGGGCTATTTCTATTTTGGAAACCGCTCTTCTAAAAATATCCGTCTGCGGCCAGTTCTCCTTCTACCTGCCACTTTGCCTTGCATGATCAATTGAAGGTATTCATACTTTTTGGTGTTGCGCATAACATGTCTGAAATATTCTAGTTTCCTTCTCTTAATCGCTGTGAGTACTTCTATGGTCTTCTTCATTCTGTTAAGCACAATAGTATTTTGTATGCGGTCTGTCCATGATATTTTGAGCATACGACTGTATACTCACATTTCAAACGCTTCAAGTTTTTTAGACATGGCCTCTGTTAGCGTCCAAGCCTCTACACCGTATAGCAGTACGGAGAAGACGTAACACCGTGCTATGCGTGTTCGTAATTGGATGTTTAGTAGTCGCCTGTCACACAAAACTTAGGCCTTTTCATCCGTTATTGGATGATTTATACAGTATTCTCCGAGCGAAGTAACCACTCTTGAAATACTATAGTGCCTGGGATAGTTGGTTTTTTAAATGTCGTAAGGTTGCCCAAGCACACACGACATTCTCACAACACAGTCAGCCTATTCCAGAGGAATGACTGGTCAATACGTCTGGGGCCAACCTTGTGCGGGTTTCCTCCCGATGTTTTCCTTCACCGTTGGAGCGTCCATATAATGTACTTGAAATCAGAAAAAGTCTCATTGGTACACGCCACAACCTGGGAATCGTACCTGCACTCTCTCGAGTGCGAATCAAACGGAATCAAATCAAAAATCACTAGGCCACGGAGCTGTCACACAACACCCCTTTTACTCGTGTGAAGGCACTACGCGCTTGTTTGATTCTGCAGCGTATTTCAAGACTATTATCTCCTTTGTCGTCAACCATTGTGCCTAAGTAACGAAATTTAGAGACGTGTTCTATAATTTGGTTGTTAAAGCTTAAGGATTCTGTATACAAAGCTCTGGTGTTCGGCTTATTATCATGTATTTAGTCTTTTCAATATTGATGCTAATGCCTTAGTTTGAGCTGACGGAAGTTACTTGTGATCAGGATTGTGTCGTCCGCATACAACACGTAGGTATACAAAAATGAGCGTTGGTAATATAACGACTTGCACATTCTGCGAGGAAAAGGATGAGTGAGACACCTTCTCCTTGACTGTCCAGCACTTCAACAGTAGGTACAGAAGCAGCATGAATACTCTACCACAGAGGGAATTCGCATTCATGATGAATTGTGGTCAAAATATATGAAACATTTTTATCTTCATGTTCTATTTTCGGGTCTAAATAATATAAATAAATTACAGATTTTTTCTTTATGTAACGCGATTTTGGCCTGAATAAATGGGAAATAATGGTTAAACTTACCATAGTTTATCTTAAATAACCTTGGAATAGTGATTGAATTTTAGTATTCTGGAATTTACTGTATCGTTGTCAGAAAGTTTCAATAAAATAATAATACTAGTTATCAGTAAAAAAATATTAAGTTTTTTGTTTATAATTATGCTCAAACATAAAAAAATCAATTTCTTTATTTGACTAAACAATTTGATTATTTTGATGGTGATATTGGGAAATATAACATTATGTAAAATCTATTACAGATTTTTGAGCATATAATTTACTGCGTATGTAAAGACGTTTAGACAAAAAAAATTTAAAGTTAAATATAATATATCTAGTAATGAAACGAATCCAGCCAGCCGTTTAGCTTTTATTGAGACTGGGGTGGAGTTTTAACAAACTGATACCTAAATCAAAAATCGTCTTAGCAATATATTATATCTAATGACACTCCACACTATGGAGTAGAAGCGAGAAAAAAAAATCATCCTCACATTACATGTAGGTTATATTATATTATATATAATAGGTCTTTACCTATGAAATTGCCGTTCTGCAGTACTGGCCATGTCAAATAATTTTTGTTTCGCTAATAATTCTAATTTAAAATTAATTTTATTTTAAAAACATTCTTTTTCCAAAAGTAGTCATTTGTTTATTGATTAGTGTTACATTTTCATCGCATTTCAATCTTTTTCGTCATCATGGATGCGTTAAAAATTCGAGTAATTATGGAATATAAGTACCGTCGTGGCAGCAACGCGGCACAAGCGGCACGCAACATCAACGACGTTTACGGAGCTAACACTCCAAACCAACGCACCACCTGTTATTGGTTTGCTCGCTTCCGTTCTGGAAATTTCGACCTGAAAAATTCGAAAACTTTGGTTGACAATAACGAATTAAAGGCGATTGTGGAAGCTGATGATACACAATCTACGGCTGAATTAGCAGCAGCTTTCGACGTTAGCGTCAAAACAATATTGTACATTTGCGTCAAATTGACAAGGTAAAAAAGCTTGACAAATGGGTGCCCCCGAAGTCAATGATCGCCAGCGCGAAGTACGTGTCGAGACGTGCCTTGCACTGCTCAACAGACACACAAATGAAGGAATTTTGAACTGCATTGTTACCTGCGATGAAAAATGGATTCTGTTTGATAACTGCAAGCGCTCAGCAAGTTGGTTGGATCCTGGTTCAGCACCTAAACAATGCCCTAAACGAAAACTTACCCCTAGGAAAGTGATGGTCACTGTTTGGTGGTCTAGCGCCGGTGTGATTCATCACAGCTTCTTACCAAACGTGGTGAGCATTACTGCAGATGTGTACTGTGAAGAACTGAACACAATGATGGAGAAGCTGGCACATCTTTAACCAGCATTGGTCAATCGCTCGTCTCCACTGCTCCTGCACGACAACGCGCGACCGCATACTGCTCAGCAGACGGTCTCCAAGTTGCAATAACTGGGTTTGGAAGCTCTCCGTCATTCGCCCTACTCACCAGACCTTGCGCCTACAGACTACAACTTTTTCCAGAATTTGGATAATTTCTTGGCGGGAAAAAATTCAATACCCGAGAGGCAGTACAAAATGCCTTTGAAGAATTTGTTGCCTCCCGTCCAGCTGATTTCTTTAAGAAGGGCATCAATAAACTGCCACTGCGTTGGCAAAGATGCATTGATTGCATGGGTGATTACTTCGATTAATACAAATAAAAAATACATGAAAAAAATTCGTTTAAATTTTTTCATACAAAACGGCAATTTCATAGGTAAAGACCTAATATTAAGTAGGTTATTTATTTAATAACAATTATTTTTTTAATTGCGGAAAAAATATTTGAAAATGGCCCCTTAATACAGCCTTGGTTTCATTGAAACCAATATCTTCGTTCCTATTCAATCTTTTAAAATTTTGAAGGAAACAATAAGTTATTGAAAACTATCCCCAAAAGATAGGGTAAATATTCAGTGTGTGCATCCCTTATCTTTTAAAGCATCCCTCGAAACTGCTTCCTTCGTTAAACAGCAATTTGCGCGTCACTTTCTCTGGTCTCCCATCCATAGTTCTCTCTATAATATCCTACTACTATTATTAATGTGAAAGTTTGTGAGGATGGATGGATGGATGATTGCTTCTCTTTCACGCAAAAACTACTGAACTGATTTCGATGAAATTTGGTATAGTAGTAGTTTAAGCTCCGGATTAAAACATAGGATACCTTATCCTGAGATAAGTACAGTGTTTCCGTGAGATACTGTATTTACGCGGGCGGAGTCGCGGGCAACAGCTAGTAACCCGATAATTAGGTATTTTATGACTATTTACATAAGTTTATTAAGGCTCTGTATAACGGCAGTGACCTTGCTCGAATAGGCGTTACCGCTGCACGAGGGGCGAGAGGCGCGCGGGAGTCGCCGCGCAACACGCAACAATATTACTCTAAAGAGCACAAATACTTCTATCCAAGTAATATTATGTATGCCGATGTAGTATATTTGTAGTCTATTTCCGGTAGTCTATTTGTTATATTAGAATAGAAAAATAGTATTAGGTACATAATCAGTACAATAAACATATTGCGTTTAAAAATAGATAATCGTTGGGACAATTCAATGCTATTTGAAGGAAATTAAGTTAAAAATAGATAATCGTTGGGACAATTGAATGCTATTGGAAGGAAATTAAGTAAATGATTATTTTACTAATTAATAATAAGTGTTATGATGTTTCGCAAAATAACAATTGGTAGCTATTGTACCTATGCAGAAAATAAATATATTACATTATACATACTTACCTTTTATTATTTTATTTTTATTAATTTAATAATTGTAGTGATAAAGCTTTATAGCAATCATTTTTATTAGAAAATATATACAAAAACAAAAAATTGTAGTGTCTGTTTGTAATTTTAAATTTAAATAAACAGCTTTTCACTTATTGCATAGAGAAGTATATACGGTACATACAATAAAAAATGTGTGTCTGTCAGTCTGTCTGTGTGTTCCGGCTAATCTCTGATACGGCTGGACCGATTTTCACGTTACTTTCACTGGCAGATGGCTGATGTTAGTTGGTCACTTAGGATACTTTTTAGCCTCATCATCGTCATTATCAAAAATTGTTTAACGGCTAACGAAGCGGGCACGGGTCAGCTAGTATTTTATTAGAAATTTAAATAAATTGAAAAAACCTTTTGATGTAGATGGGATTGGAACCCACGTCTTGAAGCGAACTGTACCCACTACCCATATGCTCCAGAGTCCAGACTGCTGAGCTGCTTATCTTATAATACTCGTATGTATTAGAAACAGCGCCTTCATTTGCCACAACTCACAACTTTTTTGTTTAAAAAGGCCCTCTAGGGTTGAAAACCGTTCTATTTTCCCATGACATGTCCTGGTTTTGCAGTATCCTGGGGTGTCCCGGATAGTTTCAAAGCAGCGTCTTGGGTTTTTAGACTGCCCTGTTAATGTCATGTATTTAAAATTGCACGCGCCAATTTTAACAATGTTTCTTTCTATTTTTATTAATTTACTTAAAAAATTTTATGAGAAAATATGATCATTAGCATTACATTTATCATTGCATCAATCATTTATCAATTTATCGTGTGCTATCATTCATAAAATCATTAACTTATTTTAATAATAGGCACACAAACGTTCTTTAACTACTTTTTTAAATTGATTGATTGAAAAATTTTGAACACTTTCTGGGATCTTATTGTATAGGCGTAAACACTGGCCTTTAAACGAATTCTTTACTTTACTAAGTCTAGTCACTGGTACATCAAGCTTATGCTTATTTCGGGTATGTATTTCTATTATGGTTGTGTAACTTTTCTTTTTGAATAGGTTTAAATTTTTTTTAACATATAATATTAACATTTGATAGAACATACTGAGAAGCTACAGTTAAGATTTCAGTTTCTTTAAACTTATCTCTTAATGACGTGTTGGGGGCCAGCTTATAGATTGTCCGAACAGCTCGCTTCTGCAGCACAAATATAGTATTTATATCGGCAGCATTTCTCCACAGTAGAATGCCATAGGACATTATACTGTAAGTAACTAAAATATACAAGCCTTGCTGTGTTTTCGTCTGAAAATTGTCTTATCTTACTTACTGCAAATGCTGCTGAACTGAGTCTGTCGGCCAACCCAACAATATGAGGGCCCCACAGTAGTTTTGCGTCTAAAGTTATACCTAAAAAGACAGCTATATCTACTAGTTCCATACCTTTTTCATTCAATAGAATATTGGTTTCAGTTTGCCATACATTTGGCAACGTGAACTTTATACATTTAGTTTTTTTGCTATTTAACAAAGAGCTAATTAACACTAAACCAGTGTACTATTTTTGAGAGAGCATTATTTACTTCGTTAAAGCCTGAGGCTGGCAATTAATATTAAAAGTAAGTGACGTGTCATCGGCAAATAAGACTATCCCGTTTTTTCCATTAATAAGGTATGGTAGGTCATATATATATAGACCAGAAAAAGAAAGGGTCCTAAAATGGATCCTGGTGGGATCTCAATTTTGGTACCAGTGGATCTTTTTCCATTTATTTCAACCCTCTGAGTCCTATTTGATAAATAATCAAGCATCAAAAATATAACCAATCAGATCAAGCCATTATCTGTTGTAGAGCGACCCTTCGTAAAACCAAATTGTTTATTATGTATAATGTTATTTATATTAAAGTGTGCTAGTAACAGAGTAAGTATTATTTTTTTCATATATTTTACTTAGTATTGGTAAAATAGATATAAGTCGGAAGTTAGATGGATCCCACTTACTACCAGACTTAAACAGAGGTAAAACTTTACTATGTTTCATTAGATTAGGAAATACGCCACTTTTTATACAATCATTAAAATAGTTGCTAAGTAAGGAGCAATAATATCGATTTAATAACTTTCATTGATAGGCCCCATAAATCTGCAGTATTCTTAATATTTAATAAATTGAAATTTTTAATAATGTCTTGCGGTCCTATTTCTTTAAATCTAAATTCACACTCTTTTACATTATCTTTAAGAACTAATTCAGCATCAGCAGGAGAGGCATACAGATTTTTGGTGGTTGAAACTGGAATGTCAGCAAAGAATTTCTCAAAAGCAGTTGCAACTTCATTGTCGGATTTAATTATTTTACTATCTATATTCAATTTAAAATATGTATTGCGGCTGGTGACTCTTCCAGTTTCATTTGCAATGATTTGCCAAGTTGGTTTAATCTTATTTTTCGAATTCGATTTTATTTCTAACGTGAAGAGATTTTGCTGGAGAGCAAACTTGCTTGAATCTTTTTGAATATTTATATTCTTTCATTATAAAGCTCATACAATTTTAATCTACTTTTTAAAATACCTGCTGTTGCCCATTCGCTGAATTTACTTTTATTGTTAGTTCTCACTTAAAAGTTGTAGTTTAATTTTGTAACCTTTTCCTTATCGTCGCTCAGCGACAATGTTTTTTCCAATTCCATAGATTTATTTCCAATGTCGAATACATTCGTAGTCGTGTACGTTCGTAGAGTAGTCGTGTGAGGCATGAAATCTGTGAACTTTTTTATTACCCATTGTTAAAAAAGTAAACAAAATTTATATTTAAACCTAACAATCAAAATATACAAACCTATAACTAACGCTAAATAACTAAATTAAAAAAACAACAGCAAAACAAATAAACTAACTAATATTAGAAACTGTTGAGTTAAATAAGCTTTTAAAAAGTTTAACTAGGTGACAGCTTTGTCTATGACTCTCTATGCTTTATTGTATCATCGTGTTCTTGCTGTGCAGTTGAAATATAAGAGTTTTCATATTCAATTAATTACCATCTTTTTATTGATAAAAAGACCCATAACCCTTTAGGTTATGGGCCCAGGTAGACTCTGTAATTAAAATCTCAAAGAAAACAGCAAAAGAATAGTTACAATCGTTGTTAGAACAAATTGACAAGATAACCTCAAAATGGATTCCCGCGCGACAGTGAATTTAGATAAATTCGATGGACAGAACTTCAGGCAATGGAAATTTCAGATAAAGTGTGCACTAAAAGCAAAAGGGATCGATATTTCAGTGCCTAAACCATCTGTAAACAGTGTTGAGTGGACGAAAAATGACGGCATGGCAATGTATATTATGACCTCTTCGATGGATTACAAACAAATTACCTTGATAGAGAACTGTGAAACTGCCATGGAAATAATGTCAAAACTAGAATCAATATATGAACAGAAGAGTGAACTATGTAAAATGTTAGTTCATGAGAGATTCTATCAATACAAAATGTCTACAAGTGACAGTGTCGCTCAGCACATTTCTAAAGTCGAATCTTTAGCCAAGCAGTTAAAAGAAAGTGGAGAAAACATCAGTGAAATGGCTGTGATAACAAAGATACTTGGAACATTGCCTCCCAAGTATAGGTCACTCCGTCAAGCCTGGATGTCATTGGATCCAGCGAATCAGACTCTTGTCAATTTAACTGCTCGTTTATTGAACGAAGAAGCCAGCTTGCAGTGTGAAGACGAGCAGGAAACGGCTCTCCTTGTGGCTAACAAAGGTTGGAAGAATAACCCAAAACAAAACGATCAGAATAAAGGTGCTGGTAGTTCAAATCAAAATAAACCCACCAAACACAGGTTCGAGTGTTATAATTGTGGAAGGCGAGGACATTTTGCTCGAGAATGTCGTGCTCCAAAAAAATCCAAGCCCAGAAAACCTCAACAGGCAGGTGCAGATTTATTAGCGTTCAATATAGAAACCAGTTTTAATACAATTGAAGAGAATGCTTGGATTTTGGACAGCGGTGCCTCTGCACATATGACATACAGAAAGGAGTTCTTTTTAAATATTTTTGAATGCAGCCAGAAATCATTGACATTAGGAAACAAACAGTCAGTTGAAGAGGCCGGATTTGGCAAAGTGTTAATAAAGAGATATGTCAATGGACAGTGGGAGGATAGTGAGCTGCATAATGTGTTATATGTTCCGAATTTAAGAAGGAATTTATTTTCAGAAGGTGTGATAATGCGTCAATCCTATACGATTATAAAGAAAGATTCTAGTGCACTAATTTATAAAGGTAATGATTTGGTAATGTGTGCAAGAATAACAGAAAACAACTTGTATGAGTTAAAGATAAAAGCAGTGGTCGCAAACACCTGTAACTTAGTCCAAAGTAATCAAAATAATATTAAAATATGGCATGAAAGACTGGGACATCTTAACCTAAAACAAATCAAGAATATGAGTGCTAACAATGTTGTAGAAGGTTTGACACTAAATAACAGTGATCAAACTGACTTTGTGTGTGAAGCATGTGCATATAGGAAGCAATGCAGATTTCCATTTCACAAGTCTGTACGTGGAGAACTACAGCCAGGTGACCTGGTGTATAGTAACGTCTGTGGCCCTATGAGTCATATCTCTATCCAAGGTATGAGATATTTTGTTCTATTCAAAGACGCTGCTACACGTTACAGACATGTATATTTTATTAAACAGAAAAGTGATGTGATGGAAGTATTTAAGAAATACAATGCTATGATCAAAAATAAGTATATGCACAGTGTAAGGATATTGCATACTGATAATGGAAGGGAGTATGTCAACAAATCTTTCGAGGACTACCTGAACAAAGAAGGTATAGTACATGAACGTACTGCACCTTATACGCCTGAACAAAATGGGTGTGTAGAGAGAGAAAACCGCACGATTGTGGAGAGTGCACGCTCAATGTTGTATGCTAGGAATGTACCACTGGACTTATGGGCAGAGGCTATCAATTGTACAGTATACTTACTAAACAGGACTTCCTCCAGCCAGACTCCTCAGAAATCACCATTTGAACTATGGAATGGCATCAAACCTCATTTAGGCCATGTCAAGATATTTGGAAGCATAGGGTATGTACACATTCCTGATCAACTTAGAACTAAACTTGAAAAGAAGAGTGAGAAAATGATATTAGTTGGGTATGATAACAACAATTATAGGATGTTCAGTCTAGAAACCAAAAGGGTGAAAATATCAAGAAATGTCATCTTTGATGAACAGCATGTTCCAGATATAAGGAAAAATATTACACAAATATGCTTGGATGATGAAGAGAGAGTAGAGCTAGAAAATGAGACGCAAGGAACTAATGCAGAGGATACTCTCATAGAATCTACATCATCAGAGAACGAGGGCAGCTTGCAGAGTTGTAATAGTGATGACCCTACATATGAACCCTCTCAAGAGATAGATGATGACACAATCCAGAGCAACATAAATTTGAGACCAAGACATAATAGGATCTTTGAAGCTAACCTAGTAGAATTTTCAGTGCCACAAACATATAATGAAGCAATGAAGAGTCCACAAAGAGATGACTGGTTGCGAGCTATAGATGAAGAATTGCTTGCTCATAAAGAGAATAATACTTGGACTTCAGTTGTAAGGTCTGGTCAACGTACTCTTACTACAAAGTTTTCAATATTAAGAGGGATGAGAATAACCAGGTTAAGCGCTTTAAAGCTCGTTTGTGTGCACGTGGTTTTAGTCAAATTAAGGATATAGATTACCAAGAAATATTCTCTCCGACAACGAGATATGACTCTATAAAAATTATCCTTGCTATTGCAGCTAGGTATGATTTAGAAATTCAACAATTTGATGTAAAAACTGCCTTTTTGAATGGGTATTTAGATGAGGACATTTTTATAGAAATACCAGAGGGTGTGTTTCTTAAAAATGATTGTGTTTTAAAACTTAATAAGTCTTTGTATGGTCTTAAGCAGGCATCTCGTTGTTGGAATAGAAGATTTACTGAGTTCTTGGTAAAATATGGTTTTAAACAATCTCAGGCTGACAATTGTGTTTATATAGGTATATTTGATGGGGTAAAAGTATTTATAATAATTTATGTTGATAATGGGCTTATAGTCTCTTCCAGTTCCTCAATGATTAAAAAGATTATAGAATATTTAAAACAAGCATTTAAAATTAAAGAACTAAATTTGAAATATTTTGTGGGGATAGAAATAATAAAAAGAAATAATTGTATCTGTATTCATCACAGAGACTATATAGAACAAATTTTAGAGAAATTTTGTATGAGTGATTCAAATTCTGCTAGTACTCCAGCAGATGCAAATGTAGTTATTACAAAGAAATTGGATGAAAGTTTTGTTAACTTTCCTTACAGAGAAGCTATAGGCTCCTTGTTATTTTTGAGCTCTATTTCAAGACCTGACATTTCATTTGCTGTCAATGTCTTGAGTAGATATGTTAATAATCTAAGTCAGCAACATGTGAATGCTGTAAAACGTGTTATTAGATACCTAATAAATACTAAAGATTTGTGTATAAAGTATGGAGAAAGCAGTGATCTCACTGGCTATTCAGACTCAGATTTTGCAGGCGATGTGGACACGCGTAAGTCTACTACAGGGTACATTTTCAATATGAATGTAGGACCTATAACATGGTGTAGTCAGAAGCAGAAGACTACTGCTCTCTCCACTACTGAGGCTGAGTTAGTATCAGCTTGTGAAGCTGCAAAAGAGATATTGTGGTTACAGCAACTATTGTCAGATTTAGGTGAAAATATTAAATGTGTTCAATTGTATGTTGATAATCAGAGCGCCATTAAATTAATTAGCAATCCTGTTTATCATAAAAAAACTTAGCACATAGATGTGAAATACAATTTTGTAAAGGAAAAGGTTGAGTTAGGTATAATTAAATTAAATTATATTCCTAGTAACAGTCAATTAGCAGACATGTTAACAAAAGCGTTGCCAGTTCTATCTTTTGCCTACTTTAGAGATCAAATTTTTTATAACTTATGTGATTAAATTTCAATGAGAGATATATGGTTAAACTTTTAGTGGAAGTGTTGAGTTAAATAAGCTTTTAAAAAGTTTAACTAGGTGACAGCTTTGTCTATGACTCTCTATGTCTTTATTGTATCATCGTGTTCTTGCTGTGCAGTTGAAATATAGGAGTTTTCATATTCAATTAATTACCATCTTTTTATTGATAAAAAGACCCATAACCTTTAAAAACCAAAATTATAAAGTAGTTTGCGCGCGATTCCGAATCCGAATTTCCAAAAAAAAAAAGCACAGGTCCGTTCAGCACCGCGTCACGTCCCGCACTGATTTTTTAGGCGACAAGGGGGTATCGCGCCGACTGGAGAGTATTGAAATCGGATAAAAAATAGCTATAAATATTTGAGAGAAAATTTGCAAAAACTGAATCGACTATCCTCTGAGTCTTGTCTTACTTGAAATACTGAAATCATTTTCAGACTCGTGTGATTTATAGAAGAAGATAAAAAAGGTTTAATACTTAAAAAAAAGGTTGACTTTGAGCATATTTATTAATCAATAAAAACACAATACTCGGCTAAATATAATGCAGATTAACATATACTTATTTTTTTGGGATTTTTCAATACGACCATGACTGAGAAATAAAGGTTTCAAAGAACTCCAATTTTCAGTTCTATCCAGCGCACATCCCCTTAATGTAAAAATAAAATTACAAAAATATATACATTTATTCCAGAAAAACCCTTTCACCCAATAACTCACAAAATGAATTGAAACCTATCCTTAGTACCTACCTATTGTCAACATTTTGCAGCTAGTACTGTATTTTGGGTCTAAAACCCTTGAATAAGATAAAAAATAAATATAGACAAAAAGCGGAGCAAATAAATTATTAGGCTTCGAATTTGCCAAGGGTGTGAATTCTGGGGACAATTGGCGGCAACACAATAATTTTGCGATCTCTTTTATTAGTATTTTTCCTTATCGATAGTTATTCTAAATTGGTTAGTGCCTTTAATGACTATTAGGCGTTAGTTAGTGATTAACGTAACTGTGGACAAATCAGGTTTCTAATTGTGTGGCATATTAGTTCATTTGAGAACACAACGTTGCTGTTATATCTTTTAGGGTTAAGATATATCTTTTAGGGTTCCGTAATTCGTACCCAAAGTGTGAAACTGAACCTTACTCCACTGTCTGTCTGTGTGTCAGTCACCAGGCTGTATCTCATGAACCGCAATTTAAAATTTTACCAGTATAGCTATCAAGCTATACTGGTAAAATGTTCACAGATAATGTATTTTTGTTGCCGCTATAATAATAAAGAACCTGGGTAATCGAGCATTGCTCGAAGTTCTGAAAATTTTAAATGAATAAAAAGAATCTGACCGGGATTCGAACCCACCACATTCCGAATTTTCTAACAAAGCAAAAATTATACATTAGCATTCACACCAATCGGCCAATCGGACTGACATAATACAGTCGAAATTATTGATGTAATTATTGTTGCACGACGAAAGAAAAACATAATAATAATATTTAGATCGAAAAAATGCATTGTTTCTCAGGGATAAGACCAAGATAGATCAATTTTTCTCCCCCAAAACTCCATGCATACTAAATTTCATGGTAATACTTACAGCCGTTTTCGAGATTACGATTATATACATGTATAAGATTGGCTGTCTCGTTTAAAGTATTAAGATATATTATTCCAAATACAGAGCAAATAAAATATTCAAGTGGGGCTCCTATATCGCAGCTCTAATTTTTTGCCGTTTGGTACGTGTCCGACTCGCACTTGGCCGGTTTTTACTTGTAGTGTTCCTTCGAAGTCTTGTTTTGCTACGGCCTAGGAGAGAACGGAGCAGTAAGTAAGTAGTAAGTAATAAGCAGTAACCTATAGGTTGATGCCGCAGAACATTAAAGTTGCTTTTGATGTAATTATGATTTATCTTATTATTTTCATCATCATATTATTCGTTTTTTTTTTGTAAACGGAAAATGACGTACAGTGTTTGAAGAACGTAAAAAGCTATAATACATTTGTTTCGATTTACTTTTATTTAGCTATCTATTTTCCACATTGTTCCGTCAAAAGCATTTAAAATATATGTAAATATAAAAATCCCATACGATGTGCATTTTATTTTATATTTATTATTAATAACATTTTTTTAGTTATCGTTCTGTAGAAATAAAAGAAATGTAACTCTCCACATTCCTATGTAGATACTTTATTTATTTTCAACCGTGTAAATTTTGAATCTATTAGCAAAATAATTTACGGTAGTGATGTATTGGAGTTTAGCGACAATGCCAAAAATTTAGGTCTAATTATTGATTGCAACTTGTCGTGGTCTGCTCATATTAATGGTATAAGCAAAAAGTTACATCATTCTTTGCATACATTAAAAAGACTACAGAATTTCCTTCCTCTATCCACTAAAATTCTTCTAGCACAATCCTTGTTATTGCCATTGATAGATTACGCTGACTCCTGTTTTTTGGATGTAATTGAGGAGCTCTTGTGTAAACTTGAACGTCTCCAGAATTTGTGCATACGTTTTATTTTTGGACTGCGCAAATTCGACCATGTTACCGAGTTTCGCAACAAATTACAATGGCTACCCATCAGCCTTCGTCGGAATTTTCATATATTAACCCAGTTGTTTAAAATTCTAAAATTGTCCAACTCTCCCTCTTACCTATTTGAACGATTTTCATATACTACCCCGAACGATAGGCCTCTGCGTACTTGTAACCCAAAAAAGGTACTCGACACCCCTTGGTGTAACTCAAATTTCTACGCCAACTCGTACACGGTCCGAGCTGCCCAGCTGTGGAATGCTTTGCCTGAACATGTGCGGCAGAGTCCAACAGTGGACACGTTCAAGACTAGGCTGAAGAATCATTTCTTATTGTCATCAGCAACAAAATAGTCTATGTAGGTTTATTTTATCATATTATTATTATTTATTAGGTTCATTAATTTTTGTTTATTATTCTTTTATGTAGGTATTATTATATTTATAATATGTATTAGTATATTGTATTTATTAGTTTATTATCATTATAAATCAGTTGTAAGTAATTGTCTCTTTTTCAATCTGATATTATTCTTTGCTGTACTACCTGTGTCCTACTTATTTTATTTTTCCTAAACTCTGTGTAAGGTCTGCTGGCAGAGATCTCTTTTTAGAGATAAGCACGCCTTTGTACCATCTCTTTTGTGTATTTTGTAATATTTTGTGTTATTTTTGTTGTGTACATGAAGAATAAATAAATAAATAAATAAAGTTTCTACTTAAAAGACTCTTTCTTACCTACATGATCCTATGTTGTAGGTAATCAATAAGTTAACTAAATGACGTCATTTACCTTCCTCGAAAAAATATATCTTCAAACTAGTAGATACTAAAGTAGCATTTCGTTAACATTTTATTATAAAATATGCATAATTTTTTCCAACGTGAGTAGGTGTAGGTTGTATGTGTAGGTAGTAGGTAGGTAGGTGTAGGAGCAGGTAGTAAACAAACACACAACACAAGAGCATGTCAGGACATGCCTAAGTCTAAGGAGGGTTCCGTAACTATAAACGCGCAATAGGTTTTTTGCAAATTAGTTAAAAGTTACTGTCCGATTTCGTTCAGAACAATTTTCCTAAAGAGTATTTAGCATGATCTATTACCATGGAAAGTCTCAGTTTAGAAATGCCAATTACCAACTTATAAACCACTTTGGAATCCGATTTCTCGAAAATGGTTGACTTTGTCATAAAGTAATGTATTAAACCGTATCCTTATTTTAAAAGACCTATTCAACGATACCCCCCACGATGGGGTAAAATAAAATAAAAAATCATCCCCACTTTCCATGTATGGAGAGCCATCCCTAAAATGTAAAATTATTATTTTTATTTTATGATGCCTAAACCGAGATCTATATACAGTTTTTAACTGTACCATATTTCATCAATTTATATTTATAATTACAGAAGCTAGATGGGCGGACAGACATACAGACGGACGGACAGAGCGAAACTATAAGGGTTCCTTCAGTATTACGAAACCTTAAAAACCGATTTAGCAACCTCTCAATGTTTTTAAAAGACCTATCTAATGATACCCCATACTATGGGGTACATGCGAGAAAATCAAATCATCACCATTTTTTGGGGTACATGCAGGTAACGTAACTTACACTTCTCAAAAAAAAAATATTTTTCGTAATATTATTTTAGCACTTTGTCGGCGCGTGGTAAATAATTATATACATGCAAAGTTTCATCTCTCTAGCACTAACCGTTTAGACGGTAGTACGAAGACGGACACGGACGGCCGGATGGACACGACGAAACCATGGCGCCCTAAAAATAGGGATACCTGCTAAAACTTCAATAATACGGCCCAAGGTGTAAAAAAATTTGCCATCAATATCTTTCGCTGCATACGCTGCTAAACTATTGACGATACTAAGGCGGGTCAATAAGTCCGTGACTTTTTGAATTTCTAACCTCCTTACTGAAAAAGCAACACTACTCCTGTCAACAGGCATCTGTCAGTTGACTCCTATCAAAATTTGAACTTGCTGCGTCAGTTAGTTTGTGTTTTACAGCTATCTTTATCAGACTATCCAGTAACTTAAGGAAACAATGGAAAAAAGTGAATTTCGTGTGCTTATTAAGCATTATTTTTTGCGAAAAAAAACCATTACCGAGACCAAGGCTAAGCTTGATAAATACTATGGGGACTCTGCACCATCGATTTCAATGGTAAAAAAGTGGTTTACTGAATTTCGTTGTGGCCTTACAAGCACTGAAGATGCCGAACGTCCTGGACGCCCAGTTGAGGTCTCTACACCCGAAATAATCGAAAAAATTCACGATATGGTGTTGGCCGACCGAAGATTTAAAGTGCAAGAGATTGTGGAAGCCATAGGCATCTCGCATGGCTCAGTGGTTTCATTTTGAATGATCACTTGGGCATGAGAAAGCTTTCCGCAAGATGGGTGCCGCGTTTGCTCACAGTCGACCACAAACGCAATCGTGTAACAACTTCACAGGAAGGTTTGGCGTTGTTTAATCACAATATGGAGGAGTTTTTTAACCGTGGACGAAACATGGATCCATCACAATACACCAGAGACCAAACAACAGTCAAAACAGTGTGTTTCTAAGGGTGAATCGGCGCCAAAGAAGGCCAAGGTGGGTTTGTCAGCCAATAAAGTTATGGCGACTGTTTTTTGGGATGCACGTGGGATAATCCACATTGACTATCTTCAAAAGGGAAGAACAATTAATGGGGAATATTATGCCAACTTATTGGACCGCTTCAATGAGGATTTGAAAAAAAACCGACCTCATTTGGCCAAGAAAAAAGTTCTTTTTCACTAAGACAATGCAAGGGTGCACACATGTGCAGTTGCCATGGCAAAAATCGATGAATTTTGCTATGAATTGCTCCCACATCCACCCTATTCTCAAGATTTGGCTCCGAGTGACTACTTCTTGTTCCCAAACCTGAAAAAATGGCTCGGTGGAAAAAGATTTGATTCCAATGATGAAGTCATCTCGCAAACAAAGGCCTATTTTGAGGACCTCGACAAATCATATTTTTTGGAAGGGATAAAAAAATTGGAGAAGCGTTGGACAAAGTGTATAGAGCTCAAGGGGGACTACGTTGAAAAATAAAATGATTTATTTATCAAAAAATCTGTGTTTTATTCCAAAAGTCACGGACTTATTGACCCGCCCTCGTAGAACAAAATAATGTTCTACATCATTAAATAACAATCTAATATCTACATATCAATGTCCGCGACAGCATACTACTACAGTTAAGGTAGTATAACAGGTTTTGTCTTCTAAAATTTAATTTAATCACTGGGACCAATATTTTTCTATTTCTTTAATAAGACGGTTTTAATTTTTATCTAAATAAGTAGCTTACTCATGAAGTGTTGTTTTAGAAATTAAATACTCTTTGTTTATCGAAATCGGACGTTTAGTTGGGAAGTAATCACTTTTACAGTTTATAGTTCAAAAATAAATTCTGTAGTCAAAAGTGCCTAATGTTGAAACGGCCGAGTCCGTGTCAGATTAATTCGTAGTTATAGTAGGTGTTGGTTGTAGGTGTAGTTTGTAGTTTTAGGTTGTAGGTGTTGGTTATAATTGTAGGGTGTAGGTTGTAGGTGCTGGTTGTAAGTGTAGGTTGTATGTGTAGTTTGTAGTTTTAGGTTGTAGGTGTAGTTTGTAGTTTTAGGTTGTAGGTATTGGTTATAATTGTAGGGTGTAGGTTGTAGGTGCTGGTTGTAAGTGTAGGTTGTATGTGTAGTTTGTAGTTTTAGGTTGGAGGTGTAGGTTGTAGGTGTAGTTTGTAGTTTTAGGTTGTAGGTGTTGGTTATAATTGTAGGGTGTAGGTTGTAGGTGCTGGTTGTAAGTGTAAGTTGTATGTGTAGTTTGTAGTTTTAGGTTGTAGGTGTAGTTTGTAGTTTTAGGTTGTAGATTTTGGTTATAATTGTAGGGTGTAGGTTGTAGGTGCTGCTTGTAAGTGTAGGTTGTATGTGTAGTTTGTAGTTTTAGGTTGTAGGTGTAGGTTGTAGGTGTAGTTTGTAGTTTTAGGTTGTAGGTGTAGACCAAATAACCCTACTGTAGGTGTAGGTATAGTTATATTTTATTTATTCAAGTTCATACTTTATAGTTAAGACATGACAAGTCAAGTTAATTTTCTGATTTGTGCAAGTTTATTTTATTATATCTATATTATTAGCATATGGAAATAAAATAAAAATTATATGTTTTATCCGTATTATTTGAATATTCATGCCAGTCATATTCGAATAATAAAAAAAATAGACGAATATTCGAATAATAAATAAAAAAGACTATTATTCGAATAGTCGTATAAAGTACCTAAAACGTGAGAGACTAAAAGTTTCTCTACATTTTCAGCGCACGTTTTTAGGGTTCCGTAATATTCAGTACTCAAGTCCGCCCTTCTAGCTTCTGTAATTGTGAATATAAATGGATGAAATTGACATTTTACAAACTCAACCATTTTCGAGTAATCAGCCACCAAAGTGGTTTAAAAGTTATTACCCCCTGGCATTTCTTACCTATAGGAGATATAAATTTGTAAGTTTCCATGCTGATAGGTGATCCTAAACACTCATTAAGAAAATTATTTTGAGCGAAATCGGACAATAACTATTGAAGTAATTCAAAGAAAACCTATTGCGTGTTGATAGTTACGGAACCCTCCCTGGACATGTTGGACATTGACATGCTCTTGGTTAGGTTATTACTATGTTTTATGACTTATACCTTAACCACAGTAATGAAGATATTTTTCTAAGTATGTACTATGTATATACATTATATCTACTCTGATAACATAATATCAGAACATCTTCCGTTGCTTATTATTTCATTATTCACCACTGCACACGCGGAAAATACTTGTACGGTACACATCGATAGGTACATTGTATTTTTATTACTTACATTACCTACGCGATTTGCGAACGCTTGTTAACGACGACGTGACGTTGTTTTACCTAGTAGCTGATGTAATGAGTCTGTGGGTGTAGTTTAATTGTTCCTTGATGTTAGTGTGAGTGGCAAGTTCACGGGCGACTGTAGAGCTAGCATTAGTCGTATGCATTCGTCAGCCGCCACGCGCGTTGGTCGCAAGATTGCGACGATAGTTTCAGTGCAGTAAATGTTAAGTGCGGTAGATCGTATAATCGAACTTGTTGAATACACTTGCAAAGATACGTATGGCCGGCCGTACCTACATTTTTTGTGTTTTTTCCGTCTACATATTTTTTTTTGTGACTTATAAATTTGTAAGAACAGCGGGATGACTTATGAATTAAAATAAAATGGATTTTACTCCAGTTAGAGCCTTAAAAATACATTTGCTAAGTATTCATAATAATAATATGTATATTGAAAACAATTCTTTCCCTTTTATTTATCTATATTTCAAACAATCTTGATTATTGATGTCAATTCAATTCTTACTATTTGAAACGAAAATACGTGTTTTACAATTTTCCGCATCAACATAATATTTTTAACCAAAATAAAATATAAATATATATTTTATTCTAATTAATCTAATTTTAGTTCTTCTTAGAGCTAGACCAGAATTATTGTACAATTTATTATACCTAATGATACAGAATTATCTGGCAGAAGTATAGAATCGAAATAATAATTGGGCTGTTTTTTAATATATTGTTGTTGTGTAGACTTTAACCCATTTACGCCGCCGTCGGCGGTACGCATGTGTGTACCGACGAAGCGTTATAGCGATCTCGATAACAGCACTAGGATATCGTCCGGCCAGAGTTATTTTACCTCTGACGGGACCTGTATGCCGACGACATAGGGAACACTCTAAGAATCCCCCAATATAGAATCCCCGAGGTGAAATAACTCTGAAAGGTCTGTAGTAGGTATATAACGCTCAATATGTATCCGTTTCAATACCAAGCTGAGAATACGAGGGCGGCACTGAAAATTTCGGGAATCAAGGAAGTGACACAACATAGTAATGTTGTTAAAAATTAGTCGAATTTCGCGGAGAATACTTCGAAAAGCAATAAATACATTTTTAAATAGTAATTTAAAAATGTATTTATTGCTTTTCGAAGTATTCTCCGCGAAATTCGACTAATTTTTCCATACGATGGAGCCAATCATTGAAGCAACCATTCCATTCGGAAGTTGGGGTCTCCAAAATGGCCGTTTTGTAGGCGTCCACAGCTTCTTCAGGTGATGAAAATCTCTGACCACGCAATTTATTCTTTTTTTTAGGGAAAGTATAGAAATCATTAGGGCTTAGGTCGGGGCTGTACGGCGGATGGTCTAATAATTCTATGATTTCTTGCTCTAAAAACTCTTTTGTTCTGTGCGCGGTGTGAGAACTCGCATTGTCGTGATGGAGGATGATGCGGCGGTTGCAGTTCTCTTTACGGAGTTCAGAAACGACCTGTGGCAAACAAATGTTAGCATACCATTCTGCATTAACCGTTCTTTGTCCCTCAAGAGGAATAGTCGCAACATTGCCGGTTTTGGAGACAAACGTGGCCACAATTTTTTTTGCAATACTCCGTGAACGAACAATTTTTGTTGGCTTTAACTCATTTTCGAACACCCAAACTCGTGGCTGGTTTTTTGTTTCGGGTTCGTACGCGTATATCCAGGATTCGTCACCTGATACGATGTTGTATACAGCATTTGAGGATCCTGCGTGGAATCTTTCGAGAGTTCTGACGCATCAAGTAACGCGAGCCGCTTTTTGCTCTTCACAGAGCAAATGCGGTATCCATCGGGAAAACAACTTTTTTACACCTAATTGTTCATGCAAGATTATTTGTATTTGACTCATGCCAATGTCTAAAGTTGCCTGAATTTCGCGGTATGTCACATGTCGATCTTCCTCAATCAGCTTACGCACAGCATCAACGTTTTCTTGGGTGACTGCAGTTTTTGGACGACCTTGACGGGGATCATCACTGAGCTTGACACGTCCACGTTGAAATTCAGCAAACCAGCGATAAATTGTGGTTTTGGATGGGGCTTCATCACCAAATGCAGAAATCATCCGGTCAACACACTGTTTTTGTGTTAAATTACTTCGAAAGTCATAATAAATCATCGCTCTAGAATTTTCTCTAGTCAATTCCTTTTTCTCAACGACTAAACAAGTTTGACAAGACTTTGTGACAAGACCGAGAATCTTTTTTTAAATAAATAAACGGTAATCGATTTTTAAAACCAAGGAGCTTTAAATTAAAAAGATTTTAATATGACAGGAACAGTGGAAATATTCCATTCCCGATACTTTTAGTGCATCCCTCGTAATAACGACAATCCTGAATGAAAACACCTTTTCCTGTTAGTAATAGTCTGAATCGGCGACGTCGGGGGGCCAAAAAGAAATCTAGATGTCGTGGAGATAGGTTTTATAGATATAGATAAAGATTGTTTATATGTAAATAAAAAACTGATCAAGTGCGAGTCGGAATCAAACGGCAAAAAAAATCACGCTTGTTGTATGGGAGCCCCACTTAAATATTAATTTTATTCTGCTTTTAGTATTTGTTGTTATGGCGGCAACAGAAATACAAATACATCTGTCTAGCTATCACGGTTCATAAGACACAGTCTGGTGACAGACAGACAGACAAACGGACGCGGACGGATAGCGGAGCCTTAGCATAAATAGTGTCCCGTTTTTACCCTTTGTGTACGGAACCCTAAAAATTACTTTGGTAGTAAAATAGCCGTGTGTTTTCAATACGTCATGGAATTCACAAAAACACGTATCTATTTTAGAGGCTGTGTCTGACCGTGACGTTAATGTAAGTACAATTGTTAGGCCCTGAGAATAATATGCAGAGATTCGCCCTTCGGCTGTCAGAACCGGGCGACCTCCCGCTGTTCGTAATCGTATTTATTCGATGATATCCAGTTGTGTTTTTTCGGTGATTCGGAAGTGATGTGTGCCCCGTGGGCGAAGGTTTAACTTGGGCTAGTGGGACAGTAGGTAAAGGTGAGGGCGGGCTAGGGCGGACGCTCAGTTAGACGGGAAGGCTGCTAGGCGGTGGACGCTATGGCGCGTAAAAACGTTCGCGTCCACGACTATTACCTGCCGATGCATGATTTGCAGCAGCACACACCGCCGCACTTCTACCATCCTTTTGGACAGTGAGTACATTTTTACTTTTGCGTTTCTCTTACTTATTTGCTGAGCAGTTACTCGAGTGTTTCATGAATAAGAATTTAAAATATCTTACCGTCTAATATTGCGGACCATAATTTATAATATTAGAATTAATTTGCCAAACAGGTTGAGATGATCAAATTTTTTATTGCTCTTAATTGTTGCGACTTTTTTGTTTTACCTGAAATTTATTTTTGTTACTAGGTACTTATCTAATTTTAAGTCTGTTATAATTTTTTTAAACAAGTTTTAAAACTACATTCTTTTTGCATGATTTTTCTATGTAACCTGTTGTGCGCTTTACTTTGTATGGCAAGTCACTTGTTGAATGAGCGTTCACATAAATTTATTATAACAATTTGCAAAACGTGTCTATTTTGTACATTTTCGATTTTAAATATATAGATAGGTAGATAGGTAAACTCTTTATTGCTCACATTAAAGAATACAATCAGTAGACTAAAACTAAACTTATAATCTAAATGTGGGCAAGGGCGGCCTTATCGCTATAAGCGATCTCTTCCAGGCAACCCTGCAGCACAGGAGAGGTAAAATAACTAAATAAGCAGGGTAATACGGAAAGTCAAGAATAACTTTCAAAATAATATACAGTTGTTCAAATAATAAATAGTTAGGTACTTATAGTTAGATTAGCAAGTGACTTTGTTCAGAAGATAGTTATGCAGTTTGGATTTGAAGATAGCAAGTGACTTAGTTTTAATTCTTAACTTGTTTTTAACTTGCATTGTTTTGATTTGATTAACAGATCAAACATCTTACAATAAAGTATATATTCTACTATAATTTATAATTAAGTTGGTATATAATAATAAATTAATAGGTATATTTTTTAATTTACTTGAGCTAATTTTTTTTGCTATGTACGTATTTAATGACACTGGTCTGCAACCAAATGCTCCTAAAATGTATTTTTTAAATATGAAGATTTTAATGCTCTGAATCTGCTCCTGTTGACCAATTTTTTTATAACATCTAGATTTTATGATATGATTTTTATTTCCAAAATATTTTAAGAATTAAAAAAAAACCCTATATTATAAATATAGGGATTTCAATTTGACCTACACCGTTAAATATACATAATATAAAATTTATTCGTTACTATTATTAATATTTATTATATAAAATATAATTTTTATTCGTTCTATGCATTAAAATCATAAACAATCTATATAGATACAAAATAAATTTTGCCGAGTCGTTAGAAAAAGAAGGTAAGTGTCTAAATACATTTTTATTGTTGTACTTAAATATGTTTTTATTGTATTGGAATTTTTTAATGATTATTTACCTACAATCTACATGTACAATTTTGATATAATAAATGCTATGTATAAATTGTAATTTAATGCCATAACCGCACAATATCTATATAATATAATCGAGAATCAAAATCGAGAAAAATATCGCGGAAATCTTCGCGCGAGATTTCTTTTTGCGCGTACGATGTCAACGGCTTTAACCGATTTTAACGCGGTTTTCGCTAATGCGTTTTGGTTTGCTCCACTTGAAATTTAGTGTTTGTTTCATTTTAATCAGTTCGTAAAAAATATATCAATTTTTGCTTTAATAAGTCCGACACAAATTTTTAAGACGTTGAAGGGAAGAAAGAAGGTGTACGCAAGGATTGGAAAGAGAAGAGTTTGAGCTAGATTGATTTTGTCGCGACTGTCAGAAAATTACTTAATCGTCTGAGGGAAGCTGTGGCGGTCTATATTTTTCGTAGTTCTTGGATTATTACTTTTGTATTTTGTTGTAAAATGCGCAATTCCAAGTAAGGGCAAGAAATCAAAATTATAAGTAAACATGTGAAATATTGGTACATAATAACATGACTCTATCTGTGTCTATTCTTCTAATCTTGTTGTGATTTAAAGCTACGAACGAACCGTGCGGAAATTGAATACGCTGGACAGAAAACAAAATATAGATCGCAGTTGCGAACATATCACTGACAAACTCATTAAATATTTTTTAAATACAATTCTATATCAGTGATAAAATGTTATAGGTATTTTTCTACAAACCGGACGGACACGAAGTTTTATTGGGTTGTTGTCATTTGGTCACTAGCCCAATGTAACTTGTAACATGCTTGTAACATAATAACCTAACCGAGAGCATTTTTTAATGAAATGAACCAGGAAACGAGCAGACGGATCGCCTGATGGTAAGAGATTACCGCCGCCCATGGACACTCGCAACACCAGAGGAGTACACTTGTAACTCCTCTGGTGTTGCGACCTGCTTTCCCCAGTCCTTAAAATCCCCAACCTCCCTTGGGCCTCCGGTAACCTCACTCACTCGGGGAAACACGACGCAAACGTTATTTCACGCCGGTTCTGTGAGGCCGTGGTATTTACCCGGTCGAGCCGGCCCATTCATGTCGAAGCGTGGCTCACCCACACGTACTAGAGGTCGCCCTGTGGTCAAAATTTGACTGTAATACATATTTAAAAAATATTAGCATTCTGCATACCTTCCTTCACATAAAGTTTAACTGTGCCTAATTTAATACTTTTCCTTTCGCACAATTCTCGTAAGACTGTACTCAAAAGTTTTTGCTTAAACCAATTAATGAACTATGGATATTCAATTGTTGTAGATGTCAAGCTTTCCATAAAATTTAAGGCTTAGTGACTACCTATCAATGTCAAGATGTCACTTACATTGCAATAATGTTGCAATTCATTCGTCCTATTAAAAAACAACTACAATACCTTGCTTATCTTATTTTTTTTTATATTATGAATTATGATTAAAGTAAGCTAATGTTGTAGGTTTGTTTACTAATTTAGCAAAAAACAAAACATTTTTGTACTTTTTAGATGTGTCTATTAATAAACTACACATAAAATATTAAGTCCTTACATATGAAATTGGCGTTTTGTCGTACTGGCCACATTGATCTCCAAGATATATTTGGTTAGGAATTCCAATTTCAAATTTACACCGCTATTTACTCATGCATTTGTGTTTCGAAAACCGTCATTCATTTGTATTTTCCTCTTTTGGTTTTTTCTTTGCGTCACTGTGTTTACAAAATGGAAAACTTGAAATATCGTATTATTTTCGAGTACGAGTTCCACCGTGACACCAGTGCTGCAGAAACGGCTCGAAGGATTAATGATGTGTATGGCGGCAGTGTCGCAAAAGAAAATACAGTACGTTTTAGATTCCAATGTTTTCGTTTTGGAAATTTCGACCTTCAGAACAAGCCCCGTGGACGGCCGGAGACCAAAGTCGATAATGAAGAATTGAAGGCTATTGTGGAAGCGCATCCGTCGCAAACCACGTCCCAGTTAGTTGCAGGTTGCGGTATTAGTGAGAAAACTGTTTTAATCCACTTGAAGCACATTGGGAAGGTGAAATAGCTTAAAAGGTGGGTACCTCATGAATTGAGTGCAGCAAACCGACAAACGTGCGTTGACTGCTGCATTACATTACTCAACCGGCACAATAATGAAGGGATTTTAAATCGAATCATTACCTGTGATGAAAAGTAGATCCTGTACGATAATCGGAAACGCTCATCGCAATGGCTGAACCCTGTCGAACCAGCCAAAGCCTGCCCCAAGCGAAAATTGATTCAAAAAAGTTACTTGTGAGTATTTGGTGGACAAGTGCCGGTGTCGTTCACTACAGCTTTCTTAAATCTGGCCAGATGATTACGGCAGATGTCTATTGTCAGCAATTGCAAATCATGGTGAAAAAGCTAGCTGCTAAACAACTTAGGTTGGTCATTCGCTCTAGGCCACTGCTGCTTCAGGACAACGCTAGACCACACACTGCACAACAGACAGGTACCAAAGTAGAGGAGCTTCAATTGGAATGTCTAAGACATCCACGGTACTCCCCCGATCTTGCTGCAATAGATTACTATTTTTTTCGAAATTTGGATAACTTTTTGCAAGGGAAAAAATTCAACTCCGATGGGGCAGTCCAAAGCGCCTTCAAAAATTTTATTGATTCCTGTCCGAATGGTTTTTTTAGTAAAAGAATCAATGAACTACCTATGAGATGGCAAAAGTGCATAGATAGCATTGGTATAAACTTTGATTAAATAAATATATTATGTTATAAAAAAATCGACTTTATGTTCCTCCTTTACAAAACGCCAATTTCATATGACCTAATATTATATTTTTTTACATTTATCAAGTAGTAACGCCTCAATATTTTGTGTATATTAATGAAACTAAATATTTTAGATGTAGTCATCATTATTGCATGACAGTACCTACGTTCCCACTAGCAGTTTTGGTGGTCGAGACATAAAAACTACACTGTAAATTATAGTTTCGTAAGAAAATTCAAAATGTGGACGGCATAATTCATCTCGTATGAATTCCATTCCATTTCGTGAAATCTGAAATTGGTGAAATGAAAACCATATTGGATACCTGAAACAGGAATAGTGGGACGTATCGCGTTTCTTTTTCGATTGTTTAATTATGCCCTGTGATCTGTCGTTGGCCGGCGCAGTTCTATATTAATCGAGTCGCCATTACCAGAGTAAACATCCTACTTACTAATATAAATGTGAAAGTTTGTGATGTTTGTTACTCTTTCACGCAAAAACTACTGAACGGATTTCAATGAAATTTGGTATAGCAGTAGTTTAGACTCTGGATTAAAATATAGGCTACTTTTTATACTAAACTCACCGGCATATTTAGCGGAACACAAAAAAAAGGTCCATATTCAAAAAAATATGGTTTTATTTTAAAATCTACTTACTACACTTCTTTTGTTATTTAAAGTTTCATTTGTTTTACTTAAAATGAGATCAAATTAAGAACAGATTTTGCGAGTAAAGGCTATTTGTGAAAAATGGTACATTTTTGAACTTTTCATGTAACCGGGAAAATTGAAAATTAATATTAAAATAACAATTAATTAAATTATAAAAATGGTGATTAAAATCGACAGACCCCCTCTGTCAATCACTACCAAGTCTGTGCGAGCTCCCAAACAAATGCCCGCCCAAACCATTATTGATCCACCACCGTATGCAACTGTAGTTTCAAAATTTGTCTGAATGTATCGTTCTGCTTTGCGTCTGTATATTCTTTGCCTGCCGTCAATTTGATTTAAGAGAATTCTGCACTCATCACTAAACAATACCTTACTCCATTGGTCCGCGTTCCAAAGTTGATATTCCTGAGCAAAAGTTAACCTGTTTCTACGATGATTTACCTCGAGCCTTGGAGCCTTGGCGGGCAGAAATGAATCCAAACCAGCTTCTTCGAACCTTCTTCGTACCGTACGCTCACTTACGATTACACCCCGCACTGCTTCTAACTCATGTCGGGCTTGGACGGCCGTCAAACGGGGGTTCTACGTACACGAAGCCGAATGAAACGATCATCCCTACTCGAAGTGCGTCTTTTTCTGCCTTGTCCTGCTCTTCTCACATAAGTACCGGTCTCCCTGAACCGTTAGATAATGCGATGGATCGTTGAAACTGGTCGACGAAGATCTGGATATCACTCTGTAGGTTTGACCATTTCTTCGCATTTCGAGTGCCCTGGCAAACTCCGTTGGGGCTAAGTCAGGCATAATTCAGTCCTCAACTCCAAAAAGATATGCGATTAAAAAAAAACTAACAAAAAACAGTATTTCAATGAAATTTTAAATCAACCTCAGAAGGAAGAAATACTCGAAGTTCGCTCCAGATAAGGTGTATTTGAATAAAATTAAAACAATTGCATAAAATGTGATGTTCAGTTGTTTTCTTAATTTGAAAATATTTCTTTTTAAATTAAATGACTTATAAACCAGCCAGCAAACTTATATGATACTGATATAAAACCTTTATTTTATGTTCCGCTAAATATGCCGGTGTGTGTATATTTACGCGGAGCCGCGGGTTAAAGCTAGTAATACATAATAATATCTATGGACGCTTTCACACCACGTCAATCTTATCCCGTGGTAAGTTCTCGAAGAACTTCTGTTACGGGTACCGGACAACGGAAAAATATATATTTGATGAATATAAAATATTAGGTCATTTCATATGAAATTGGCGTTTTGTAAAGGAGGAACATAAAGTCGACTTTTTTGAACCTAATATATTTATTTAATCAAAGTATACTTATACCGTTGCTATCTATGCACTTTAGCCATCTCATAGGTAGTTCATTGATTCCTTTACTAAAAAAAACAATTCGGACAGGAATCAATAAAATCTTTGAAGGCGTTTTGGACTGCCCTATCGGAGTTAAATTTTTTATCTTGAAAGAAGTTATCCTTTGGAAAAAAAATGGTAATCTGTTGGAGCAAAGTCCGGGGAGTGCGGTGGATGTCTTAGACATTCCAAATGAAGCTCCTCTACTTTGGCAGCTGTCTGTTGTGCAGTGTGTGGTCTAGCGATGTCCTGAAGCAGCAGTGGCCTAGAGCGAATGACCAACCTCGATTGTTTAGCAGCTAGCTTTTCCACCATGATTTGCAGTTGCTGACAATAGACATCTGCCGTAATCATCTGGCCAGATTTAAGTAGTGAACGACACCGGCACTTGTCCACCAAAAATGCTCACAAGTAACTTTTTTGAATCAATTTTCGCTTGGGGCAGGCTTTGGCTGGTTCGACAGGGTTCAGCCATTGCGATGAGCGTTTCCGATTATCGTACAGGATCCACTTTTCATCACAGGTAATGATTCGATTTAAAATCCCTTCATTATTGTGCCGGTTGAGTAATATAACGCAGCAGTCGACGCGCGTTTGTCGGTTTGCTGCACTCAATTCATGAAGTACCCACCTTTCAAGCTTTTTCACCTTCCCAATTTGCTTCAAGTGGATTAAAACAGTTTTGTCACTAACAGCGCAGCCTGCAGCTAACTCGGACGTGGTTTGCGATGGATCAGCTTCCACAATAGCCTTCAATTCTTCATTATCAACTTTGGTCTCCGGTCGTCCAAGGGGCTTGTTCTGCAGGTCGAAATTTCCAGAACGAAAACGTTGGAACGAAAAACGCACTGTGTTTTCTTTTACGACACCGCCGCCATACACATCATTAATACTTCGAGCCTTTTCTGCAGCACTGGTGCCACGGTGGAACTCGTACTCGAAAATAATACGACATTTCAAGTTTTCACTTTTGTAAACATGAGTGACGCAAAGATAAAACCATAAGAGGAAAAAACAAATGAATTACGGTTTTCGAAACACAAATCCACGAGTAAATAGCGGTGTAAATTTTAAATTGGAATTCCTAACCAAAGATATATTTGAGATCAAAATGGCCAGCATATAGCAGGACGTAATATTTCCGTTGTCTGGTACCCGTAACACGAGTTGTTCAAAAACTTACCACGGGGCCAGATTGACGTGATGTGAAGCGTCCATAGATATTGTCCCTCTTGCCTTGCAAAAACCGTATAATAAATGAGTAAATAATCGAAAAAAGTTATTTATAGTCGTTGAGTCACAGAAATGTAATAATAAACCGGTCAAGTGCGAGTCATACTCGCGCACGAGTATGACTCGCACTTGACCGACTTACGAGTTCCGTACCATTACACCAATATTTTACATGTTCACTTATTATTTCGTAAAATCTGAACGAAGTTTTCCAAGTACGCGCATTCTACATGTTAGGCATCCACAACTCCTAAACTAACAAAGTTACATAAGCCGTTATAGTGTTTGTACGATTCGACTAATCGTACGAAATAGCTATATACAGTCCAACAGTAACGTGATGACTAACTGACGTCTACTGTCATTGTCATCTGTTACGTCAATGCACGAGATAATACAAATACCCACATACACTTCATCCCTTATTAAGTTTAATTTATTTTGTGTATGAATAAATTCTACTTGCATTTAGTCATAATTCAATTATTAGCAATTATGCCCTATATTAATGTTGTAACGTCTTAATTGGTTATCATTATTTTATCCGCATATCTTACCATTTCATAAATAATTTAGAAAACACAATTAATTTGCTTTCAATTCAAATCAATACATTCACCTTCCTTATAATTTCCACGACTACGCTCTTTATCTTTCTTCCTTATTTCCTTTACCCTTTAATCCGACGTGTGTTTTACCTTTCTCTCTTTGTCCTCCAAAACCTTACCATGTCCCTCAAACCTCTTTTTAAAAAAAAGTGTACTACACTTTGTCTTGGTGCTTTTTTTCTGTTGAATTATTTAAAACTTCTATATCTTAATGTCTATTATTTTTTACACACTTTTGCTTTCCTTTCTCCCTTTGTATACTCTTTTCAGCTTGGCCGACCTTCAACAATTGAGGTTATCGTGAATTTTGACACTCCACCTCCCATTTCAGTGTCTAACAGGGTAGGGTAGAAAAGAGTTATGTTCTTCCAACTTGTTGTTCCAACTTCACAGTTATTTTCGATGTATTTTCTTAACTACTTCATATCTATATTAGATTGTGTATTATGTGTAAACTGGAAATCGTACCTTATTATTTACTTCCCCGATCGATTAACGTAATCCGCCTTATTTAACATGAAAACTTCACTAAGGAAAGTTTCCATTGATGTCTATGTGTAACCCCGTCGGCCGTCGTTCAGTGATTCTCGCCTTTAGTGCATTTGGAGCTCATACTAACAGAGCATATTTTATTTTAATAACTCTGATCTTGTTGCAATGCATTTAATTCAACCGGTATAGATATTCTGTTAAGAAACCGTGTGTTTAGTATGTGAATTTGGATAATATGAATATTTTACAACCATGGAAAAAGTCTTCAAATTCCTAATACCCATGTTTGTCTTCTCAATGCCTTATTCCAACTTCAGTCACAAAATCGGCTCTATCAAACGCACGGTAGTGTGTGTTGTTGTTATTTTCCTTAATTGTATGTAACTCTAAGCCTTATTTAAAAGCCACACCCGCCAGTCCAACGGCTACATGATTACTAACGGACGTCTAATGTCACTGTCATCTGTGACGTCAATGCACGAGATATTTTTTTATTTATTTATTAAATAAGGGGGCAAACGAGCAAACGGGTCACCTGATGGTAAGCAACTACCGTCGCCCATGGACACTCGCAACATCAGAAGAGCTGCAGGTGCGTTGCCGGCCTTTTAAGAGGGAATACGCTCTCTTCTTGAAGGTTTGCAGGTCGTATAGGTCCGGAAATACTGCTGGTGACAGTTCGTTCCAGAGTTTTACAGTGCGCGGCAGAAAGTTACGCGAAAAGCGCACGGTGGAAGACTGCCACTCATCAAGGTGATGAGGATGGTATGTTTTTCGCGTGGGACGATGGCGAAAAGTTGCAGGTGGTATGATTCCGAACAATTCCTCAGAGCACTCCCCGTGATACAACCGATAGAGGATGCAGAGTGAAGCTACATCTCGGCGTAATTCCAAGGGGTCCAAGCTGTTTGAAACACTATGGCACTCAACAACTCGAGCGGCCCTTCGTTGGATACGATCCAGAGGGAGCAGTTGGTATTTTGGCGCCCCTGCCCAGAGATGAGAACAATATTCCATATGAGGCCGAACCTGCGCCTTGTAGAGTTGTAGGCGTTGGTCCGGACTGAAGTACTGTCTCGCTCTGTTAAGAACACCAAACTTCTTCGAGGCTAATTTGGCCTTACCCTCTAGATGATATCGGAACTGGACTTCGCTCGATATGTTGACGCCAAGTATCTCAATGCTAGGGGAGATGGTTAAAGATACTACCCCATTCAGAGACTTTCTGCAATGAATTCTCTATTTTAGACACAAGTTCGTTTCGACTCTCAATGACATTTAGCCGAGAAATATTGGGGGAGCCGGTATATACAGCATCACCTGTACTATCATCCGCATAGCAATGAATGCCGTTGGTCTGTAACATGTCATTGATATGCAGTATGAATAGGGTAGGCGATAGCACACAGCCCTGAGGGACACCAGCATCAACAGACTGAGTTTCCGAGCATTCGCCGTCAACTACGACCTTTATGCTTCTATCTGCTAAGAAACTAGTGACCCACTTACATAATTTCTCGGGCAGCCCGTATGATGGAAGCTTTGATAGCAGCGCTTTATGCCAAACCCGATCAAAGGCCTTCGCAATGTCCAAACTAACAGCCAATGCCTCTCCCTTCGACTCAATTGCCTGAGCCCAACGATGAGTTAGGTACGCCAAGAGATCACCAGCCGAGCGACCCTTACGGAACCCGTATTGTTTGTCGCTTAGTAATCCCTGGCCGTCCAAGTATCGAAGAAGCTGGCTATTGATAATGGATTCCATTATCTTCGAGAAGAGAGAGGTTATAGCGATTGGTCTGTAGTTGGAAGGATTTGAGCGATCACCTTTTTTGGGGATCGGGTGCACCAAGGCTGTCTTCCAAGAAGCCGGGACGATGCCAGAAGAGTAGGAGAACCGAAATAGACGCGTCAAGACCGGAGCCAACTCTGGAGCACACTTTTTCAACACAATAGGAGGGATTCCGTCAGGCCCACTCGACTTTTGGATATCAAGGGAACGGAGGGCTTTTCGCACTGAGCGCTGATGAAACCGAATATCCGACATGATGCTCGTGCATCGCGGTATGGTCGGCGGTTTCTGCCCCCCGTCATCCAGGGTCGAGTTTGACGCAAAGAGCTTGCCCAGAAGATCGGCTTTGTCCTTTGCGTCCTGGGCCAACGATCCATTTCCTACGTGTAGGGATGGTAGGGTTGGCTTGCAGAAATTTCCTTCAATAGCTTTGGCCAGAGACCAGAATGCACGGGTTGCCGAGGGGAGGCGCTCAAGTCTCTTACCAATTCTATTGACGTGCTGTTTCTTTGCCCGAGTGATCTCTTTCTTGAGGGACCTAGAGGCAAGGTTGTATTACTTTTTATATGTGCTGGTATTTAAATCCCGAGCAGACACTGCATTGGCCCAGGATTGGTAAGCCTCTTTTTTGGGGGATGAACTAAACCAGGGACGAAATCTGCCGCCAGTTGGCACTACAGAGGACGGAATGAAAAGTTCCATCCCTTGCATCACCACATCGGCAACAGAGTTGGCAGTGTTGTCGGGATCATCCGGCGAGAAGCACACGTTCACCCAAGGATAGTATGCAAAAAACGACCGCATCCTATCCCAGTCTGCCGACTTGTAGTGCCACACACGACGGTATTTAACAGCACGCTGTCGTAACACCGTCGTAAGTGCCACAGAACTCCTAACAAGGCAGTGATCCGATGTACCAAGTGGTGCGATTACGGATATTTGGTAGCCGTCAGGATTTGAAGTCAGCAGAAGGTCCAACAAGGAAGGATTCTGACCATCCACATCTGGGATTTTGCGTAGGCGTAGTGACCAGTTGTGTCAAGTCGTTCGCAAGGGCAAAATTTACTGGAATTGAGCCAGTCGGCGGGGTGGGCATTAAAGTCGCCAAGTATTATGATCTCTGCGGATGGGATCTGCCGCTGCACAAAATCTGAAGCAGCTTGCAGGTGTTCCAAGAGTCGGTCCGTCTCGGGGTCACCACTATGGGACCTATATAGGCACGCATAGACGCGAGGGTGGTCGTCGCAATCTATGCGGAGCCATAACGTTGACAGGTCCCTGTCCTCAAGATTGCTGAGGCGGCGAGAGCTGATATCATCTCTGACATACACACACTCCAGTTTTGGGCAGAAAGGAGTGCTCGAGAGAATAACCTGGGTGGGAAAGGTATGATGTGTCACTCGGAGATGATATCTGCGTCTCGGTTAAAAAGAGCAAAGCCGGCTTTGCCGTCTCAAGGTGGTAATGGTGTGGCAACGGCATTAAGGTTGGAGTGTAATCCCCTGATATTACAAAAGTCCATGTTTAATATCGAGGGGGGTGCCTTTGTGCGTTTGCTCTTGCCCCGAGCAGATTGGAGCGCAGTTTTGCCCTCCCCAGAATACGAGGGGCAGCCCGGACGTCCACGTTCAGTTCCAGGGGTTCCTGAGCATGGACGTCCAGAGAGGGTTTCTCCAACGCAGTTGGTACCCTCCTGGGGTAACAAATTGCTTTTCAACTGCGGCATTTCTAGGGGGGTAGGGGATTGGGCCTCCGGTAAACTCACTCACTCGGCGAAACACAGCGCAAGCGCTGTTTCACGCCGGTTTTCTGTGAGCCCGTGGTATTTCTCCGGTCGAGCCGGCCCATTCGTGCCGAAGCATGGCTCTCCCACATGAAGATAATACAAATACCCACATACACTACAGTGTTCCTTTATAGTTCACCACATCATGAATATTTTCGGATTTTTCGAGCCAGCCGTTTAGCTTCTAGAGGGGGAGGGGGGGTGTAGTACTATGTGGTAGATGCGAGGAAAAAAATCATTCCCGCTTAACGTGCAGGGGAGGGAAAAAAAATAATTATCGTGATTTTATTTTAGTACTTTGTCGACGTTGGTAAATACACATATCCATGAAAAAGTTTCATCTTTCTAGCACTGATTGTTTGGATGGAAGGCCGAAGACGGACGGACGGTTCCGAGACGTTAATCTACGGAACCCTGAAAATGGTTACCTACTCTCAAATGACGGTAACGCAATAAGAAAGTTGCGAGATCCAAAGCCTTAGTAATTTATTGGCTTGTCACGTGGCCCTTTTGTCATGTAAGGGTTGAGGGTGAAATTATTTTCTACTTGGAAAAGTTTTATAGTCTTATATTACGTAATGTTTGAAAATTTGACTAACTAATGGGTTGTACGAATTGGACGAACGCATTTTAAACGTATATTATAATGTCTCAAACAGTATACTTAATATAATATATATAAAATAAACTTCAGGAGTGAATATACTCTTGAATATAAGCAACTTTTACTATGGGACCAACTTTCCTACATGAAAAAACAAAAATCTGCTGTTTCCTACCACAGCGGACGAAGTCGCGCGAAAAAGCCAGTAGACTAATATTATAAATGTGAAAGTTTGTGAGGATGGATGGATGTTTGTTACTCTTTCACGCAAAAGCTACTAGCTCTGGATTAAAGCATAGGCTACTTTTATCCCGAAAAAGTACAGTTTGGGATACTGTGCTTACGCGGACGGAGCCGCGGGCAACAGCTAGTGGACTATAAGTATAGAGCATACAAAGCCACAGTGGTTACAAGGTTCCAACTCGCCGTCAGCGATACCAGTTAAACAAACAAAGATCAAACCGCATGATTGCCAGTCTTGTTTAGCTATCAATAACCCTTAACTAGTTGATTCATAATACTTGGCTATATGCGCAAATGTGAGTACAAAACTTAATTCTTATGAAATAGGTTTATTTAGTTGGTAGTAGGTATAACTTAAATGAAAGATTAGGTACATATGAACGTTACATAATTATGAAATTCAAACTGTATCTTGAGGCGGGCATGTAGGGTTATGAAATATAAAAGCAGATAACAAGACTTAATTAACATTCTTATTTTTAAACTAAACTATGAAAACCGATTGCCAAAGTAAAAATGCACAAAAAAGTATGAAATCTAAACTTATTTTATAAATATGTTCCCATGTTATATCATATTTATATCTTTTCGGAACCCTCGTGGTTTCACTTCAGTCGTGTGGTCTAAAGCACACTCGTTTTTAGGGTTCCATAATACTCGAGGAACCCTTATAGTTTCGCTCTGTCCATCCGTCTGTCTGTCTGATTGTCTGTTTGTCTATCTGACTGTCTGTCTGTCAGGCTGTCTGTCTGGCTTTCTATCTGTCGATCCGCGCTTCTAGCTTCTGTAATTATGAATATAAATGGATGAAATTTGGTATAGTTATAGTTTGTGTATAGATCTCAGGTTTGTCATCATATCAATATAATAATAATTTTATATTTTATATTTTTACATTCTAACCTATGGTGTAGGATATCGTTGAATATGTATCTAAAATAAAAGCAAGGTTTCATACATTACTTTTTTACAAAGTCGACCATTTTCGAGTAATCGGCCTCCGAAGTGGTTTGTAAGTTGTCCCTGCCCTGGCAATTCTAAAGTATAGGAGATAGAATCTTGTAAGTTTCCATGCTGATAGATCATGCTAAAAACTCTTTAGGTAAATTATTTTGAGCGAAATCGGGCAATTACTTAGTTTTGAAGTAATTCAAAGAAAACCTATTGCGCATTGATAGTTAAGGAACTCTCCTTAGACATGTCCGGGCATGCTCTTGGTTAGGTTATTTTTGTTAGCGGGTCAATAACAGGTTACAATATTGTTTATACTTTAATGGGTATTAATCTGAATGATAATTGTCTATAACTAACTCCGGCCTTCGGCATAGCTCTGTTAGTAATTAAAGAGATGAGAACAGCGTTTCCTGTTCACTTGAGAATGTACCGTAATCGCGGTAAAACGTGAAAATACAGGTGCGAAAACGTCGTCTTTTAGTTATTTAGTACCTGGGTAACCGAGCTTTGCTCGAAGTTCTAGTAGATTAAAACCAACGAGTCTTACAGTAGTCGCATCATAATATGATATGCAACATTTTATGAAAATGATTTAAAAAAACAATGCTTAGTACGATTTTCTAATAATATAAAAAAAAATAGCCAATCTTCCACCGAGCGATCTAATAGCGCGCGCTTCCGCGACTTCCTGTTACACACTTCCGTCCCATTTCACGAAATCACACCCAGAAATTGCAGGAAAGCGAGAGGAAAGATGTTACACACCAAAAAAATAAAAAGAATCACAAAAACATTTATCTGACCGGGATTCGAACCCACGACATTCCGGATTAGAAAGACATAAACAGATTTAAATACGCACTTTCCTTAGGGATAAGACATAGCTAGATCGATTTTTCTTCCCCCAATCTCACTGCATACTAAATTTCATGGTAACACCTGTAGCCGTTTTCGAAAAAACGGATTACATTCAAGAGGGTGCTCCTAGATTGTACCTCCTGTAACACTTAGGTCTCAACTAGAAATTGGTCCAGAATTACATTAAAAAAACACAAAAGCAAATACTGCCTGGATTGCCAGTTACTAAGTCCGTACAGTGCGCGCTTCCAATTTAAAATGCATATAACATTTCACTGACAGATTAAAATCAAAGTAAGTGCTTAATAGGTAATTATTTGATTACTAAGTAATCGGTACGTACCGCTGTACGTATGTCCCTATAGGGAAATAACATTTGTTTATAAGATGTGCCCTGTGTTTTAGGTGACCGGTGTCCGCCGGTCACCTAAAACAACAGATGATTGTCTTAAATTAACTTGCGTTGCGATTAATTCTGAACTGCTGCTTCGTAAAGAAGAAACCTGCCAAGTGCGAGATGGACAAATGATGAAAATGATGAAAAAATTGATGGCCAAACCTCACGTTTGTTGTGTAGGAGGCCCACCTAAATATGTATTTTATTCTGTTTTTTTAAGGTATTTGTTGAAACAGCGGCAACAGAAATACATCATCTATAAAAATTTCAACTGTCTACGTTCTTAAGGCACAACCTGGTGACAGACAGACGGACAAATTTAGGGACAGCGAAGTCTCAGGAATAGTGTCCCGTTTTTATCCTTTGGGTACGGAACCCTAAAGAGAATGTCGCACTATATCCCAATTTCCAATACATGATAAAAAAATACTCTATAGAAGTTTTAAATTTGTAATTTCCCATTTATCGTCACAATAGGCTAAACGACTGTATTTTTTAATTGCATATATGTGTGTAGTAAGTTCGCAAGGGACACAATATATAATAATTTAACCAAGAGCATGTCAGGACATGTCTAAGGAGGGGTCCGCAACTATCAATAGGTTTTTTTTTTCTTCAAATTACTTCAAAAGTTACAGTCCGATTTCGTTCAAAATAATTTTCCTGAAGCATTTTTAGCATGATCTATCACCATAAAAAATTGCAAGTTTCTCAGTCTCGTAGTTTAGAAATGCCAGGGGGGGGAAACACTTTGAACGCTGATTACTAGAAAATGGTTGACTTTATAAAAAAGCCATGTATGAAACCTTGCCTTTATATTAAAATACCCATTCATCGATACCCCACACGATGGGCATACCTTAAATGTAAAATGATTATTGCTTTATGATGCTAAAACTGAGATCTATACTCAGTCCTTAATTTTACCAAATTTCATTCATTTATATTCATAATTACAGAAATATAAGAATAATTACAGAAGCGAAACTATAAGGGTTCCTTGAGTATTACGGAACTCTAAAAATCTATATTTTCATAGGTACATCGATTTGCTTACAAAATTTTGAAAGTATTGCGAAAAATGCCTTTGAAAAATTGCCTCATACAAAAGTCTCACCTAACTGTGACGTCAATATTATTTAAAAGTGTATAAAATGTAATAATACCTTAGTTAGGGTAACAGAAGTCGCCGTCTTCTCGTCCACGACGCCAAAGATTGGTGTACTAAAATAAATTATTACTATACTCGTTATATTAAACAAAGGAAATAGCCAATTATCGTCGTTGAAATATTTTTTATTTTCACTTTACTCCTCGAGTTCATTAGCGTTATTTTATCTTTGTCAATTAAAAGTTCAGCGTTTCGATTGGCTAATCCATGGATACGTCAAACTTTTTACATTGTGGATTTTTTTGTTTCAATATTTTTTTCAAAAAAGTTGCGAAGATGGGTTTAGCTAAATGGTATATCGAGCTATTTTCCGCGGCTCCGCCCATGTAAATAGCGCCTTTTAGAGTTTAAATAAATCCAAAGCCTAAACTATTACCATACCACATTTCCATTCATATCAGTTCAGCCATGTGGGTGTGAATGACAGGGGGGTTTTCAAAGTACTACGCTTGGTCACCGGGCGGGGGAGGGGTCTAGCTTTTTGTTACGTAGTCGGCTCCTCGCGCTTCGGCCATTGGTAGGTACTACGTGAAAAGGTGGGGGGAGGGTGTAAAAATAGGTAAAAAAAGTGGGCACGTAATTCCCTTAGGTACTTTGAATAGGTGACTTAGCTAACCTTAGGAGCCACTGTCTCTTGCCCTCCACACGGTACAGTTCCGACCGCGCATCAAAGGCTGCGTTCCAAACCGCTATTGGATCGGTGCGGTTTGGACTGTTGATAAAACTGTCGTGCTAATAACAATTAAAAATGCGCCCACGGCTTGGACTGTACACGGATTAGACATTTAGAGCGTTTCAAACTGTACGTGTAAATGTGATCAAGAACTTAGACTGCAGTTAGGACTGGCGCGTGGAACGGTAGTACTAGTAGTCGAAAAGGCGACATATCACGTGTGAACGCAAAATAAAACATTTTGCGTTCACACGTGATGCGCGGATTAAACTGTGGAAAATGCGCTCGCTTCGACATGCCAGATCGGACTGTCAGCCCCGCGCATCATTGTGCTCGTGCAGTTTCTTCGGATCGAACTTTACGTGTGAATGTGGCGGGGCTACTCTCGAGTTCGAAGTTTTCTTGTTTACTAATCTACGGCAACTATAACGGCCTAGGTGCTACGTACTTCAGTGTTCTGCTTATTAAATCTTACAATAATACAGTTTCGATGCAGTCGCGATATGTTAAAATAGCAAAATGTCGTCAAACCAACGTCAAATGTTTTTATTGGTCCAAACACCAAAATCAGTTTATGATATCAAGTCTATTCATTTATAATTCATTGAGTCTAAGGCCCACTTGCGCAGATCTGGGATAAAGTTAATACTTGGTTAAAATATCATGCCATCTCCTTCACAAATATGTAAGAATATAGTGGCAAACCCCAAAGGGATATCTCCGACCGAGCGAGATGGTATGCTTGGTCAGGCCGAAAGAAAGATGTTGTATATATAGCTGTTGGTACTCCTTTTTAGGGTTCCGTAATAATCAAGGAACCCTTATAGTTTAGCTCTGTCCATCCGTCCGTCCGTATGTCCGTCCGTACGTCTGTCTGTTTGTCTGTCTGTCTGTCCGTCCGTCTGTCTGTCTGTCTGTCTGTCTGTCCCCGCTTCTAGCTTCTGTAATTATGAATATAAATTGATGAAATTTGGTAAAGCTTAAGATTGTGTAAAGATTCGGTTCCGGCATCATAAAATAATACTAATTTTACACAAAGACAAGGTTTCATAATTTTTTTTTTTTTTAAAGTCAGCCATTTTCGAGTAATCGGACTCCAATGTGGTTTATAAGTTAGTCCACACTCTGGCATTTCTAAACTATAGGAGATAAGAAACTTGTAAGTTTCCATGGATATAGGTTATACTAAAACTTTGTATGAAAATTACTTTTAGCGAAATCGTACATTAACTTTTAAAGTAATTCAAAGGAAACCTATTGCGCGTTGATAGTTACGGACCTCCTTAGGCATGTCCTGAAATGTTCTTGGTTAGGTTATTTCGTCCATGATTTCCTCGGCTTACACTTAATTTAGCTCTTGAATTAAGGATTTTAACAGTTAGCGCAAAACCACACGCTTGTCCATGATTGTCTATATGGAGTAATGAACTGGCACTTCACAAAGTCATGCATGATCAACTTTACGTTTGAACGCTGGTGCAATTACTTATGATAAATGCTTGTGCAAGCTTCTGCTTGCGCAGAAGTCTTCTGCTTGCGCAGAAGACTTCTGCTTTGCGTCTGCTTCGGGCATAACTAGTACTACTAGCGCTAGCTTTGCATGTTTCTCGCCACTTGCATTGGGATTTAATATATAGGTTAGTGAATATGTATCGTGCAATCTAAGGCTGGTACTATATGATCCGGAATCCGTAATCCGAATTCCGTATCCGTATCCGTCCGTAATCCGAATACGGATTTCAGTTCTTTGAATTTTTTCAAAGAACTGAAAATATAACTCTGCGCTAAACACAATAGAGATGAAAATCGAACACACGAGTGTCGAGTCAAAGTAAAAAAAATATTAAAAATTGGTATTTTTATACACTTTCTGAACGTTTGTCTACATGATGCCTACCACCGGTTCGGGTACTAGCCCGGTGAGAAGAACCGGCGTAAGAAACTCGCGCGGGGCCAACTTTTATGAAAAAGATGGAAAATTGTGCTTTTAAAATAAATAAGGTATATAATATAACAATGTTATGACTAAAACTACATAACAAGAGTGCAATAATAAATGTAATTTAGAAGTAGCCTTGCAGGGGGCCACCTCATTCCCAAGGTGTGCTCTCATTAATAAAATCATTTACTTTATAATAGGCTTTAGCCAAATGTCAATGTCATATATGACAGTTCGACACTTCGATTTTCAACTCTACTGTATTAGCGCAGAGTTCTATTTTCAGTGCTCTGAATTTTCCCGGGTCCGTTGGATTCCGGATCATATAGTCCCAGTCTAACGTGCAATTGTACATCTTTCTCTCCATGTAGCTCAGTTAGCTGAACATGCATCATTTGCAAGTCAACCATAGTATTCATTATCCTTGGCGCTTTGGTTCGCTTATCTACATAAGTACCTACTTGCACTTGTTTTGAATCACGGATAAATTTAAATAAATGAATCCTATATTTTATATAGCTTAGTCGTAAGGTCCTATGAAAGGGGCCGCGCTTTTTCAAGACTCGTAGAATTTTGATCTGCATAAATCTGTAAGATTATATTATCTAGAGATAAGCAAAGTAGCATAATTGTCCACAAATTTGTCGCCTTTATGACCTTACTGAAGGATGACGGATTTTTGTAAAATATTGAGATTAAAATCAATGTAGACGTCGACTTACTTATCTACTTTATGATGTGAGATAAAAAAAAATGTTTTTAACCGACAATACAAAAAGGAGGTTCTCAGTTTGATCTGTATGTATGTATGATTGTCCGCGATTTTCTCAAGAACCACTGACGCTATTTGGACGGTTTTCACCATTGAATAGCACATTTATCATGGAAGGTCATCGCCATACAATGTTTCAAGGTCAGATGAAGATCTTCGGAGATAAACCATGGAACTCTTCAACAAGTAACACCAAGTGACGCGCGACTGCAGCTTTGATCGGCCTTAACTTTTTGCTTTTGATGCCTTTTGCACATTTATCAAGAAAGGTTATGATGACGCGCGACTGCTCTTTTGATAGGCCTTAACCTTTTTAACTGACTTCCAAAACGAAAAAAGGAGGTTCTCAGTTTGACCTGTATGTTTGTATGTATGTATGATTTCCTACCGACTTCAAAGAGTGAAATAAAAATGTGGACTAAGAAATAAATGAGAATATATGTGAAATTCTTGAGTACAAAACTTGAGATTCCGTCATGCCCTGTAGCACAATCTGGGCGCAGAGTCGACAAAATGGATTTTACTTCTAATTCAGAAGTTGGTAGCAAAAAGAGGGAATTTAAGCTTGAAACACTATCGTCACTTCTAGTTTCAGGATGGGATTTGATTTCTTGAGCTAGATTTTCGCCATCTTGAGCGAAATATAAATTAATTTCATTAATGTCTTCCTTACTACTTACTTACTTTTTATAAGTTCTTTGGGTACACTGTCTTTTTCAATAAAAGTAGTATTTCGGATTGCGTTCCAATCTAATCTACTATTTATATTTTCCTGCCTTATAAATCTTTCCTTTATCAAACTCTTTTTTTACATTTTTTTTAATTGTATTGCAGAAAATTCCTATACCTCATATATGATATTTTGGTATTTCATTATTTCGTTTTCTTTTTTAAGTTTCTTATCGAGGGTATCTCTAGTTTTAATGCATCGTAAAAGCCCAGCAGGCTTAGCATGCGCATCCTAGAAACACCGAAAAATCGTCAAAATGACAGATTGTAGAAACATTAATTACTATTGGGAGCAAAATAGTTCTTCTTGTAAGGCAGCAAGGTCGATGCATCGTCGTTCTGAGAAACAACATTTATTTTCTTCTCGAGCATGAGCTCACAAAATGGCATCTTTTGACAGCAAAAGTAGAAACGTTTTCTTTTTCAATGTCAAATAGTCGTACAATAATGTCAACTACTCCACATCATGGCGGTCCAAGACAAATAGTCTCTTTACGTTCAGTCATATACTTGTAAATTTGATCATTTTTGACAGAATATTTCCAGGCAGCCATTTTAAATTTATTATATTATAAATTTTATGGCTATTTAGAAATGTTGACTTCTATTGACGATCTTGTTACCATGGATTAAGAACTATTTTGCAACGAACTGTTTTAGATAGAAAATTTCTTTAAAATCATTACTTCGTTCGGGTTTTAAGAGATAGTTACGATTAGATGTTGTATTATTGATTGTGCTGAAAGCAATTTTAATTTGAATTAATGTATTTAGGTATTTTAATTATATTATTAGATATTATATTAAATATTATTATGTATTATATTGGTATGTATTGTATATAATTATTATATTATAACCATATTGTAGCATTGCCTTTATTAATAATAATTACATCAGCAATTGTGCACGCTCTATCTGAAATTTCGTATCTAATTTCTCTCCATAGGACTGCTGGAAGAAATTTCTTTTAGAGATAAGCAGTTCCTTTTTTAGTACGCAACTTCTCCGAAGAAACAGTATATATCAAAGTCAATATTTTCAAAGGTCGTACCAAACTAAAGTCGTACCTAGCTGTGACGTCACGTCTAGGTAAAAGTGTATGAAATATAAGCCTGCAGGGACATAACATTTGTAAATATCTCCGAAATTTGTTCGTTTAAGTTCATACTTACCATAATGAATGTTTTTGTATATGATGTAAGTAAACTGATGATGTAGGTTTTGTTTACTAATTTAGCAAAAAAGAAAATACTTTTTTCCACTTTTTAGATGTATTTAATTACTATATTATTATTATTATATATTATTATTATTATCATTTGGGTATTTCTCTACTAAATGGAAAATCGTTGTCGTAAGCAAGTTTTAAATAATACATTTTAATATTTCCCAGTAATAAGTTTAATATTTCCAAGTAATAATTCCTAGTTTTTTGTATGAATAATGACATAGAATTAGGTATTCTTGCCAGGCCACAGCTTATCCAGTAATTTAATAATGTAATATTTAATAAAATCAACCTCAAACACCTCAAAGCACAGTCCTATGGTATGTCCCTTTTCCCAAATTACACTTGTGTTGTGACCAAATTTGTTTTTTTTATGCCGTTGATAACTGAATAAAAAACATACCGGTTGTCTGTAAAGTTGGTTTACTGACGATAGTTGAACGTGACAACGTCAACAACAACAACAATAACAAAAATAATAATGAGGTAAAGGCAATGCGAGCTAACGCTGGTACTTGGTAACGATAACGGGTAACAGGTAACGCATGAGTCATGTTTTTCCGTGCGTGCAGCCGGCGCCATCGATTTATAAGACGTTATCACGTCAAAAATATTAAAACGCTTAAAAAAACAGTAAGTCTATATGTGAAGGCTGTCCTCAAAAGTTTTAATCCCCTGATAAAATTTGAAATCCGCGTTTATAAAAATTTTTTACTGGCACTAAACATGAACATCGTGAAACGGAAAGTAATCAGTGTGAAGTTCGTTCAGGTGCAAAGTTAAACGGGCAACCTTAATTTTTTTCAGTGCCACTGCCTAGGCAGTGTCTGCTAGAGAACCAATTGTCTCGGTTGTAAGCTAAAACAGTTTTAAGAGTTTTAATTACAAATATTTGATTAAAATAATTGATTATTAAGTAGTTATGTAGCCACATTTGTTTCGTTAAATGTGATAAGTTTATATGATTTTTTTTTATTAAATAAAAATTACAGTCCCCTGGCCGACAGGCCCATGTCATTTCAAGGATGAAGATGACATTTTTGATGTCAGTTTTGTCTAAATACTAGAGAAGTTACCGCAGCCATATCAGAGAGTACTCTAGAACTGAGAAGATTACTTTATTATTTTCATATCCGTCTTTGAGAAATAACTTAAATGTAAGATTTTTTCGAAACTGCAATGTCAAGCTGATTTTCTGTAAGACATTGTGACATGCATGCTAATTATTACTTACTTTAAAATTAAAAGGTTTCGAAATATTTTTTGACTACCTACTTGAAATGTTGATTGTGATTATTATATAGCAGAAGTTTCAAAAATAATTATTTATATGAGTAATAAGTAAGAATTACAAATAAAATTTGATTACTTTCATACTTAAATACTTGTTTTTGTTAATAAAAACAAGTGTTTAAGTATGAAATGTGCGTTTACAACAGTCCCCTGTCACGATTTTAGATAAAATCATCTATAACTCAAAAACCAGGACGAAAATCAGTGCGCTTTTTAACGAGATATATTTAATTTAATAATGTCCTTCACTTTATTAACAAACATTATCAGTCTTGTATGGGCGAGTTTCCAAATAGCAGAGGAACATCCAAGTTGTAATACCTCATTATTTCTGAATATATCAATTCAACTCAATATTTTACATGTAGTCATCTACCTTATTAATTAGGCACTTACATGTTCCGTACCTCAAAAGAAATACCTGTATATATAAATATTTGCGTCCTTTCCAAGATTTTATTAACCCCGTAGTCCGTACCTAATTTTTTTCAAATTACGTTCTCACGTTTAAGCTTGAGTGCGCTACAGATATACAGACTTACTTTGGAATTGGACGGACGCGTTCTTTTGATTCTTAAAAATAAGTTCCTAGAAGAATTAGCATATTTTATTAATTTAAGTAGAAATTTAACACAGGTATCTAGTTCTACTTTGTAGTATCATCAACAAACAACGCGACTAATTTATGTAGATAAGATAAAGTACGGTTCTCCGTGGCCTAGTGAGTAGACCGTTTGATTTGCGATCGAGAGAGTGAAGGTCGATTCCCAGGTTGTGGCGTGTACCATTGAGATTTTTACAGATCACATACGGACGCTCTAACGGTGAAGGAAAAACATCGTGAGGAAATGCTCTTGCTTTGTTTTTTTTTATTTGAAAACTTACGTGATCGAGAGTGTTCTTATAATGCATCATAATCAGCTCGTTTACTACTTGACAATAACGGGTTTTTAGTTTAGCACAGAAAATCTCAATCAAAACCCCACAAGATCCCTTCTCCAATTTAAATCCTCCAAATAAACTCATAACATAAACAGGGTAAAACATTTCAAGGGTAGCGCCCTAAATTAATTAGTTTTATTGTATTAGTGATTGATATCGACCGGGAAGCCGTACAGCGGCGGCTTAAAAAATGGCGGTTTCCCGCGCTCGCTCGTGACGTAACTGACGTAATCACCTGACAAACATGATCTAAGTAGTCTGTTGCAGCGATTTCTAAAGTGGGTTACATGGAAAAGTTGTAATTTTTCATTAGTTGTCCATAATCCATATATTATTATATGTAAACCGCGACGAAAATAGAGGGGTGTTATAAGTTTGACGTGTCTGTCTGTGTGTGTGTTTGTCCGTGGCATCGTAGATCACAATCCGGATGAACCGGATTTGATATAGTTTTTTGTTTTAAAGCTGACATGATCGAGAGTGCTCTTAGCTATAATTCATCATCATCACCTCGCTCACTGCTTGACAATTCGGAGGTTAATTTGTATATCCTAATTATTCATGTTGACAGCAAGAAGTATGTTCTCAGTAAGAAGTGGTATGTGGTGGCCACTTTATATTTTGGACCTAAAAATGAAATAACAATAGTTCATACAAAGGGCACTTAAAGGTATTTGCTCGGAAATGCCATTGGAACTCTTGTATACGGGTGCGGATAAAGGTAATATAGATTTCGTATATAAGACATGTGAGTCTTCTTTCTATATGTTGTATTAGAAAATTGAACAGGCCAAATACTTTGGTAGATATTATCTAATAAAAGACTTGAGCATTTAGTCTTGAAGGTGGATAAGAAGTTGGGCGAGTGGGCGTGTTCTCGCCCCGCCCAAATCGCCCCGCCCACCCAAAACCAACGAGGGTAGGTATCTTCATTTTAAAATGCAAAGGTGATGGTACGAAATTGGCCCAGAGTCAACAGCAATTAAAGATTTGACATTAAAAGATGCCAATGTATTCACTTTTAATCATATTTATTGTCACCAAAAGGACATCCAAAAAACGCCGTGTATAACAGTTATGAGCATGAATAATATCAGTTTTTACCCGACTACGACGAAGCCAAAAGGAAGGGTAATGATGTATGTATTTATGTTTTTCCCTCGTAGCGTCTAAATTACTGGTCCGATTTTTTAATAAATGAGGTGTCAATAGATTGGTAATGATGCCGCGGGTGACATAGGCTATATAATTTTTTTCCAAATGTTGTATTTCTAAAATTTTACCTCACATTCTAACATCAAAAAAAATTAAACCGAGATAATCATCACGTGTTTGGTATCAAAAGAAAGGTCTTGGCAAGCACATCACAAATATGTATACACTAGCTGTTGCCCGCGGCTCTGCCCCCGTAAATACCAGTATCCCTGGGGAACACTGTACTTTCTGAGGATAAAAAGTAGCCTATGTTTTAATCCAAAGCCTAAACTACTACCATACCAAATTTCATCGAAATCCGTTAAGTAGTATTTGCGTGATAGAGTAACAAACATCCATCCATTCTCACAAACTATCACATTTATAATATTAGTAGGATACATAGTGTGGCGTGCTTGCACAAATGTGTCAAAATACACGTTTGAAATGCGGTCGTACAAACCCAGTTGTCCAATTTTCGAACATTACGTAATATACGACTATAAATTAAAGTTATGAGTTTAATTACTTTTTTTACAAACTTTAATTTCTTTGAAGTTATTAACTTAGTTTTGTTCTTATTATTTTATATTTGTACTAAAGACTTATTACGACTTACTCATAATATTACACGTTACAAATATTATATTAGGTCCTAACATATAAAATTGGCGTTTTGTCGTATTGGCCACTTTGATCTCAAATATATCTTCTTTGGTTAGGAATTCCAATTTCAAATTTAAACCGCTATTTACTCATGTCCGAATGTTTTTTTTAGAAAAGGAATAAATGGACTACCAATGAGATGGAAAAAGTGCATATATAGCAATGGTATATACTTTGATTGAATAAATATATTATGTTTAAAAAAAATCGACTCTATGTTCCTCCTTTACAAAACGCCAATTTCATATGTAATGATCTAATATAGATGAGCGCATCTCGCCGTCAAACACTCGTTTGGCGGCGTGACGTAAAACGTAGATATTTTAAAGTATATCTGCAGAACATCTTCCATAATATTTTTTTTGGATATCCTTTAAAGAAAAATAAACTTAATAAATAAATAATACTTTTTTAACTTTCAATGTCTTAGTACGACCTGTTAAGTTAATTTACTTACAATTTTGGTTATTAAAGTCATAAGGCATCTTGTCCTAGTTGTAAAAAGCAAAAAATAATGCGATTTTGACTACTAAATTTCATAGTATACAATCAAAATCTAAAAATTCAGCAAATTTATGAAAAAAAATTAAAGTCGAATATCTCGAAAACGGTTAGGTTTAGGATAGGGTGTTTTATAGCCAAATCAGTTAGAAACGATGCTAACTACACGCCCTTAACGGATCTACGTCGACTTTTCCTGTAACCCTGTATTATACGTTCATAAAATATATTTATTTGATCTTAAAATCTAGAAAAAAAAATTGCTTCGCATCGCGCCCGTGAAGAAGATATTATTTTCAATTTCAAGTGTTTTGATTAGGTACTTATTAATATTATCAATCATATCCAAAAACATGTTCGATAGGGAAACGGCAAAATACGAAAGTTAAAGAACTATAACCCGACTACGTAATAAAAACCTAACCAAGAGCAGGACATGTCTAAGGAGGGTTCCGTAACTATAAACGCGTAATAGGTTTTATCAAATTACTTCAAAAGTTACTGTCCGATTTCGTTCAAAATAATTTTCCTTAAGATTGTTTAGCATAATCTATCAGCATAAAAAATTGCAATTTTCTAAGTCTCATAGTTTAGAAATGCCAGGGGGGGACCAACTTACAAACCACTTTGATGGCCGATTACTCAAAAATGGTTGACTTTGTAAAAAAATCATGTTTTTGAAACCTTGCCTTTATTTTGATATACCTATTCAACGATACCCTACACGATGGGGTAGAATGAAAAAATATTTTTCATCCCCACTTCACATGTATGGAGAGCCACCCCTAAAGTGTAAAATTATTTTTATTTTACGATGCCAAAACTTAGATCTATACACAGTCTTTAACTGTACCAAATTTCATCCATTTATATTCATAATTACAGACGGACGGACAGAGCGAAACTATAAGGGTTCCTTGAATATTACGGGACCCTAAAAAAGGGGTCCAAAAGGCCGAAACAAGAAAATAATTCAGATAAAAATCCAGAAATGCATAGATACAAAAATGGTCAAGCTAGAGTTGTGGTCGCACCTACTTTATAAGGTTCGGCACAGTCGATGTCAAATCGCAGCCGTCTGTCTTGGGGTATAATTCTAGAATCTTCTCTAGACATTAGCGTCTTGGTGTAAACTGCAGCTAAGATGCCATTAGTGGCGCTACCTTTATAATTTTGTACCTATGTATTTTTGGATTTCTATCTGAATCATTTTCTTGTTTCGGCCTTTTTAGACCCCTTTTTTATCACGTAGTCGGATTATAGTTTTGTGACTTTTTTATTTTTTCTTTGGAAACGACAGAGGTGAGACGATGTATGAAAACTGACGATTTCCGAAAGACATTAAAAACAAGCTTGTAATAATATGTTGGTCGGTGTAGGTAGTAGGTGTACCCTACACCTACACCGACCAACATATTATAGGTGGGTAGGTGTATTTTTTGGTTTTGAAATTGTGGGTATACTCGTACATATTACGTATTCAATGTACGGAGGTACGACTTTTGCGGAACTTCCGTAATTGTGGAGGCGGAAACAAAGCTTCTTTACAACAGCTCTAATCTATGCTTACACCTACAGACCTACAACAGCGACCTAACTACATACCTACACTTCCTACACAAACAAATACATTTACAGCTACATCTCCACCTACTAATATTTTGGATTTTATTCATGCTAATAACTTCTATACCCATTACCCGCGTATTTCAGGGTGGCCTCTTTGGTACTGTCATCAAATATGATTAAATTAAAGTCAATCCATTGGAAAACATTTCATTGCTGTCTGGGTTTTTTTTGTATGAATTTTCGACCACGCCCTTTGGTGAAGTGATAATGTGCAAGATGTGTGTGTTATATACAGGCAACTCATCTAGTAAACGAACAAAAATGCGCAGTCGATTAGTTAAATTCGAAATTGATGAGAGGATGCTTTACCTCCTTACTTACATTTTGATGTATTGAATAATGAATATAAATGGTATTTGCAATTTAAGTACAAAGAAACTTTGATAAATCATGATTCATGGCTAATAATTACTACATATTTTAAAGTAGCCATACACCATCTGCCTATCGTCCAATGACGTCCTCGATTGGATCAGTGAGCCTAGCAGGAACATTTGACAGTGGCGTAAACGTAACCTATTAGGCCCCCAGTTCCTTAATGACATAAACAGTATATAAACACAAACCGTCATGCCAATCCACGTCCATACACGGTCAGTTCGAACTGATCTACTGGCTACATTAAACGTATCTCTCTACTATGCACCTTATTATGTTTCCAGGTACCAGTAAGTTGTGTTAGGTAGCAGATAATTGTACTTGCAATAAGTATTACATAATCGATTACTCATATAAATATCGAGATGAAGAGAAGGAAAACAACGTATATTTAAATAACACTTACAGGTGCTCTCGCAATGCTGAATGATTAACACGGATGGCATTTCAGGGTTCTGAAGTAACCTAGGTAGTTTCGCTCTGTCCGTCCATCTGTATGTCTGTCGGTCTCTCCGCCCTCCCAAGCTTCTGTAATTATAAATTTAAATGGATGAAATTTGGTGTAGTTTTACGCTTTGCAGTATGGTTTTGGCATCATAGAATAATTAAACAAACGGGCTATAATTTTTTGGAACGACGATTATTCCACTCGGGCGGAGACGTAGGCAAGAACTAGTTATTTAAATAGAAATATAAATAGATTTTTTGTGATCAACTCTGTCCGGCAAGTAGTACGTGACTTGAACGGATTATCAAGAAATGATTAATTAATCTGTTACAGTAGATGCTATTACATGTTACGTAAGTTATCCTAAGAGGAACTTGTACAATAGTCAATTTAATAATGACACGATATTCTAACTTTTTGTCGAAAAAAAAAATAACTTCGCTCACAGGTGAAAAAATTTATTTAATTTTTATAACCACTAAATATTTTGTAGACAAAGTAAAATTCTAACATACAACAGGATTTTTGTATGAAATTTTTGTTCGGTAAATAGTAGGTATCCTACTTACTTATTAACAATGTTGTTTTGTTACTTATCTTAACCATTGAGTAGGTATATATTATCATCTATTGACAGGAAATATACAAAACACATAAAAACGTTACAACCAAAACAATGTAATACGAAGCTTAGAAGCATACAGTTTTTAGCGTGTACGGTATATTTTTATTTTGTTAAATTTTTTGAGATTCTAGTCTTGAAAGCATCGATGACATACCCCAATAGGCAACAGCCAACTCTTCAGCTATTAAACATTCAGAATGATGATAATATGGGGACGGTAGCTATCTTTACATAGGTATATTAGAGGTTTATAAGTCCAGAAAGACCCCAGTATTAATAGACCTCGCTTTGCAGCAAAATTCTTTACAATTCTAGTCTAGTCTATGTATATCGAACAGCTCGGCGACCTAAGGAGTTTGATTTGAGCGTTGACCGTCCACTTAATTCAAGTGTGTTAACAGTAGCTCAAAGTGCAGTGCATCAATCTATTAATCAACCATTCACCGTAACCACAGCGCCCAGGGGCGACACTCTACAAATGACAGCTCGAGCACCGGTCAATGTCAGCTATGTTGACGTAAGCTTATGGTTCACACTGAAATAATTTCAAAGGTCGAGTCAGAAAATCTTTCTTAGTATGAAATTATATTGTCAATTTTGTCAAAGCACGAAACGACCAACCCCGTCAAACCAAGTCGACGGCTATGGAAACCAGCGAACCCCTCTTACGTCTTACGTTAGAAATATAATATTGTATAAGAAATATAAATAGATACTTATAATATTCTTTGTCGCAACGGCACGGGCGTGGCAGACTCGAGGTATCAAAATGATAAAAAATATATATACAGCCGAACGTATAACGGCCTCCATTTTTGGAAGTCGGTTAAAAAAAGATAAACTTCTCCCGCTCCAAGGACTGTGTCGAGCTTTGGCACCTTCTAGAATCTAGAATCTACTTGACTATAGAAGAAGAGTCCTGCGAACAATATCGCGAGAAACAGTCTAGGCCGGAGGTCGCGGGTTCGAGAGAACAAAATGTTTCAATGTTGCTAGGTCATGGATGTGTATTAAATATGTTTTGAATATAATAAAAATCTTAAATGTATGTAATATGTATATTATAAAAGTATTAAAATATATACTTACCCTTGTCTAGTCCCCGTAAAACAAATTCTTCTGATACTTACCACGGGCCAGATTGGCGTGGTGTGAAGCGTCCATAGATCCTACTACTATTATAAATGTGAAAGTTTGTGAGGGCGGATGGATGGATGTTTGGTACTCTTTTACACAAAAACTATGAAATTGTAGTAGTTTAAGCTCTGGAATAACACATAGGCTACTTTTTATCCCGAAATAGTGGAGTGTTACCGTGGGATACTTTATTTACGCCGTCGAAGAAGCAGACATTAACTAGTATTATTATAACAACGAATATCGATAACGACTCTCGATTGTAACAGGTCAACTGGTGTTATTGGTGCAACTTATTTCTTGGCAATAAGGTTCAAAAGTTGTACACCAGATCTGTCTTCGACCGTACAATGGCGAACTCAATGTATCTTTCATTGTAGTCTTTGCTTGTGTTAGTTGTGTTAGAAGCGAAAGATATACCTATTTGTGTTATTCGCATTATAAATCAGTAATCCTACTACTATTATAAAATATGTGAAAGTTTGTGAGGATTTCACGCAAAAACTACTGAATGCATTTTGATGAATTTTATAATATTGTTCGGAGCCGCGGACAAAAGCTAGATATAAACTTTGTGCAAATGGAAAATGTATACTTTTAATTACTTATTCAAAGCGTAGGTTTAAAGGAAATTATGATCTTGAAATGTGTCAAGTTCATCATAAAGCTATATCAAACTAATTGTAAATATTGCTACTTACAAGGTGTGTTTCAACCGCAGGTAGCAAGCGTTCAAATAAATATATTCTGTGAGTTGAGAACAATAATATGTTATTATGTCTACAGACTACACTCGAGCAATGTCAAGGTTATTCGGTTCACGTCTCTGAGGAAACGTACTCATATTACTAGCAATACGCGAGAAAAACTAAATTTTTGTTGTGAATTGTGAGCTACCGAGATTTTGCATCACTTTGTTTGGTACAGAAATAATTAGACATGTCAGTGTTAAACTACGGATTGTACGAGTGGGTACCTACAGCTTATTAATTGCCTTGCTATAATATTTCAAATTTTTCTTGTAAAATTAATATCGGAGGGTGCTGGGCAGAACGGGGTACTTAAGGTTTAAAACATTATATATCTCATAAACATCATAAACATATTTGGTATTAAAATTATCCTTAGTTATCTGACTATTGACCTGGAATATAGGTAAAATTAGGAAGATTAGTCAAATCAATAAGTCGTAATATTGCGAAATGTAAGAAGAGGGAAATCACCACATGTTGGAATCTGTGGGGTAAGAAGGGAGGGGGAGGGGGCACCCTTTTTTAATAAATGTTAGCTTACTTTTGGTATTTTTTTCTATATTAAAACGCTCATTGCAAATAATACATACTATTTGAATTTAGGCTTCACTATAAAAAAACGAGCACGAGACATATAGCAGTCGCGTATCGTGTGGAAAGTATTTTATGAAACTATTTCATATTATTTGTAAACAAAAAATTAAACCGACTTCCAAAGTAAAAATACATAAAAAAGTATGAAATAAATCTTATTTTCTAAATAATTCCCCTTTTCAATTCGCCTAAAATATTATCTATTTCTCTACACAATAAATATACCAATAATTATTTTATAGAGCTCACGTTTGAGTTGGCTGGTACCGTCAAGGAAGAGAAATAGTTAAAATTTTAGCCGAATTCAAAAGGGGAATTATTTAGAAAATAAGTTTTATTTCATACTTTATTGTGCATTTTTACTTTGGAAGTCGGTTTTATTCTCATCTGACTGCCATCTCTACCACCGTGCGCTCATTCGTCAAATTCAAACAGCGCGCGATTCCGCGACTTCCTGTTACACACTTCCGTACCATTTCACGAAATCATTCCTATCCCACAAATTGCCAGAAAGCGAGAGGAAAGATGTCACATCAAAAATGTATTGTTCGAAAATCGTAAATTATCCCAGATTAATATTGTCTATTTGCTCGCAAAACCAAGTGCTGTTTTGGCGGAAAAATTTATGTTTTTTCGTTTCATAAATCACTTAAATCCATAAATAATTGATGAAATTAAAGTCACTTTTTCAGGTGAAAATTGCTTTACCGCCCGCTGCACATTTAACGTTTTATCGTAACGTTATAAGGGTGTAAAAACTTGTGACAGCCATGTAAAGCTATTGTTTAACTATAGGTACGATTGTTGTAAAAATTCACGTTGGCAACACGTGAGATACCAAATTACATATACACTACACCCGCAAATCAACGACACCGCATATTTTCTTGCGATAGACCAAAAGAACAAGACACAAATGGCAAAAGATACATCATTGTTTATTTTTATTTTGAGCGTCTATTTTTATTTGTTTCGCCGACGGTTGTACTCCATGAGGTTTTCTTGAATCGCAAAATGTAGTAAACTGCACGTATTGCTTTTGCAATGTAATTCAATGTTCAAATTGCAAGAGAAATACTTGTACACGGGAGCTGTAGGTATTGTTTATTAGTTTGTTAATGAAGTTTATTATAATCAAAGATCAGCCATTAAATTAGTAAAAAATAATGTGAAATTGCAATGAATAGTATTATGCAACATATTAACTGTAAAAAAATTATCTATAGCACACTTCAATAGCGAGTAAAAGCCACTAAAGTTTTGGGGACCGTTTAGCGATATAAGTTACACGAAAGTGGTATGCCGTGCTGATCATATTATATTATTATGTATATTTGTTGCAGCTCGGTGCCGGCGTACGAGCTGACAGTGGAGGCCGCGGGCGCAGTTGCGGCGGCGTGCGCCCAGGCCAACACCGCCTCGGCGCAGCACCAGCACCATGACCACAGGAAGAGGACGTCGACCAAGTTGTGAGTACATTAGTGATCCCACTTCTGATTGTTTAACTAACACTCGAAACGCGACTATAAAGAACTGAGACCAAATTGTGAGCATAACCGCCTCCGTTCTACCTACTGTTATCGCACTTCTGATTGTGCACTACATACACTAACATAAATGGCTACTCGAAATAAGACCTTAACCAAGTTGTGAGTCCGCTATGTGATCCCAATTTTGATTGGCGCGTTTACAAATTTGAAATAAGTTTGCTATTTATCGGTCCATTTTACGACCAAATTAAATTTCCATTGTAATAGTACATGTTTATCTAAAATTGGTTAAAAAAAATATTATAATAAATTATGATTTTTACTATAGCAAAAATAATTTTTCAGAACCTTCTCCCAAAATTATCAAAAAGAGGTCGTGTTTAGGATTTCTTTTCTGCTCTTATGTAGCTTACTTTGTTTGTTTAAAAATACTTATAGATAGATTTAATCACCTTAAAATTTTCTAAAAATCCAACAATATTAAAAAGTAGCATTATTTGCCCGCGGCTTCGCACGCGTGAAATTGGGCTTATATCTGTATAATAATTTAAAACGTTTATCCTCTATTTTACTCTCTTAGGGATTGAATATTAGAAAACGCTGTAAAATACGTAACTCATTATTTTAACTCAATTCATACGAATTATCATGCAAATATGTGTAAGAAATAAAAAGTTTCATACAAACTTTAAAAAAAGGGGTATTTTACCCCTGAATTGAATGAAATTGAAAATTGAATTGAATGAATTTTGAAAAATCCTTCTTTTGTGGATGCCTACGTCATATGAGAAATACGTGTGCCAAATTTCTAATTTCTAGACTTAAGATTTTGGCCTGTGCGATGATACATCAGTCAATCAGCTTTGCTGGTTATAATATACATATACTAGCTGGTCCCCGCAACTTAGTTTGCTTGGAAATAGTAAATGGAAACGGAACCCTTTTTATCCGACGCGGAAGCCAAACGGAAGGATAATGATTTTGGCTATTTATTTATGTTTTTACCTGACTGCAGAAGGTGTTTGCTATCAAAATAAAGAGCTTGAAGAGACCATTCTAAAAATATACAACACATAGTAAAATGGTCAAGCATGAGTCTGACTCTGGAAAAAAGTCATTCGGGGGGGGGTTCCCCCCAAACCCCCGTTCATCCCTTTAGGGGTTAAATATCGAAAAATCATGAATCACATGTTTACTTATTTTCTTATAGGACTACACTTACAAAATTCCAAGTTAAAACGCTCATTTAATATTTTTTCCCCATAAAAAGTTTAGTACCCTTTTTATCCCTTAAAAAATTGAATGTTATAAAAAATAGTGATTTAGAGTTTTAGTAAATCATGCCAAAAAGCAACATCACGAAATTCCAAACAGATCTGAACACAAACAAAAAAGTTACATACAAATGTTAATACCCCTTTTTATCCTTTTGGGGGTGAATTTCGCAAAATCTCTTCTTAGTGGCCCTATACGTCACAAAAGGAAGCCACGTTTCAAATACACTGTCACAAAAGAAATAAAATATTCTATAGAAGAAATCTTCTCAATTTACTAAAGATTAACTCGTTATTACGTGAATGTTGTGATTGATAGTTATTTTTTTTTTGTTTTGTTACATGTTGAATTATCGTTACTAATTGTTTAATTGCTAGTCTGTTTTCATTTTAAACACGTTTTTCTCTCACGACTATGGACGTATCGTCCGAAAAAGCCGCACAAATTGTTGCTCTAGAGCAGCAAGGCCTAGACCAACGGACAATTCCTGCAGATTTAAATGTAAACCAGTCTACGGTTTCCTGAGTTTACAGAAGGTTTATGGAGACAGGTTCATTGAAAAGAAGACGTGGAACCGGCAGAACTCGGGTGACAACGTCTCGTGACGACAGGCTTATTGTGACAACTTCCTTGCGAAATCGGTTTATAACGTCTATAAGCATTAAAAATGAGCTCCACCAGGTACATGACGTAGCAGTTAGTGCACGAACCATAATCAGAAGGCTAAGGCTAGTCTACCGTAGACGAGGAGAGCGATATGCTCAAAATTGCATTGAGGAGAGGGTTCCATTTGGAGGCGGGTCTTGTATGGTTTGGGGCGGCATATTGATGGATGCTCGAATTGTATTTGTGTTTATTGACGCAGACACACATGCCCGTGGTAACCGTGGTTTAACATCATATCGCTATATAATGGAGATATTGAACTCTCATGTGGTACCTTTTAGCGGATTTATAGGCGAAAACTTCATTCTGATGCAGGATAATGCTCGTCCGCACGCAGCAAGACAAGTTGAGCAATACTTTACTCAGGTTGAGATTCGTTCCATAGATTGGCCAGCACGTAGCCCGGACCTCAATCTCATAGAACACGTGTGGGATAACCTAAAAAGAGCTGTATTTACAAGAAATCCGGTCCCAACAACAGTTGCGGAGCTAAGAGTTGCATTGTCACAAGAATGGGACAATACTCCGCAAGATCATTTAAAAACAGTGATCAGGTCGATGTGAAACCGACTTGAATCAGTTACTAAGGCGGGTCAATAAGTCCGTGACTTTTTGAATTTCTAACCTCCTTACTGAAAAAGCAACACTACTCCTGTCAACAGGCATCTGTCAGTTGACTCCTATCAAAATTTGAACTTGCTGCGTCAGTTAGTTTGTGTTTTACAGCTATCTTTATCAGACTATCCAGTAACTTAAGGAAACAATGGAAAAAAGTGAATTTCGTGTGCTTATTAAGCATTATTTTTTGCGAAAAAAAACCATTACCGAGACCAAGGCTAAGCTTGATAAATACTATGGGGACTCTGCACCATCGATTTCAATGGTAAAAAAGTGGTTTACTGAATTTCGTTGTGGCCGTACAAGCACTAAAGATGCCGAACGTTCTGGACGCCCAGTTGAGGTCTCTACACCCGAAACAATCGAAAAAATTCACGATATGGTGTTGGCCGACCGAAGATTAAAAGTGCAAGAGATTGTGGAAGCCATAGGCATCTCTCATGGCTCAGTGGTTTCAATTTTGAATGATCACTTGGGCATGAGAAAGCTTTCCGCAAGATGGGTGCCGCGTTTGCTCACAGTCGACCACAAACGCAATCGTGTAACAACTTCACAGGAAGGTTTGGCGTTGTTTAATCACAATATGGAGGAGTTTTTTAACCGTGGACGAAACATGGATCCATTACAACACACCAGAGACCAAACAACAGTCAAAACAGTGTGTTTCTAAGGGTGAATCGGCGCCAAAGAAGGCCAAGGTGGGTTTGTCAGCCAATAAAGTTATGGCGACTGTTTTTTGGGATGCACGTGGGATAATCCACATTGACTATCTTCAAAAGGGAAGAACAATTAATGGGGAATATTATGCCAACTTATTGGACCGCTTCAATGAGGATTTGAAAACAAAACCGACCTCATTTGGCCAAGAAAAAAGTTCTTTTTCACCAAGACAATGCAAGGGTGCACACATGTGCAGTTGCCATGGCAAAAATCCATGAATTGGGCTATGAATTGCTCCCACATCCACCCTATTCTCAAGATTTGGCTCCGAGTGACTACTTCTTGTTCCCAAACCTGAAAAAATGGCTCGGTGGAAAAAGATTAGACTCCAATGATGAAGTCATCTCGCAAACAAAGGCCTATTTTGAGGACCTCGACAAATCATATTTTTGGAAGGGATAAAAAAATTGGAGAAGCGTTGGACAAAGTGTATAGAGCTCAAGGGGGACTACGTTGAAAAATAAAATGATTTATTTATCAAAAAATCTGTGTTTTATTCCAAAAGTCACGGACTTATTGACCCGCCCTCGTATTAGGGCAAGAGGAGGTAATACACCTTATTAAAAATAAAAAAAACTTTTTCTTTTCTTAGTATTGTAAAATTATCATAATAAAGCCGTTTTTGTTCTATTCACATTTTCATTCCAAAAAGCTGCAAAAGGAGTAATTTGATTCTTTTAGTGAGAAAAGTTGACCTATACACACATGAATTGATTTTTGTAGCAGATTAAGAACCAGTCTTAGCATTATCATTGAAATAAATTAAAATAGTTTGCGCTTTCACTAATTATATTTCAATGAAAATTATCTTGCACTATGGTGCAGTTTATGTATCTGCCAGTGTATATAGATAGATTGATTTGAAAAACCATTAAAAGTCTTCCCAAAATTTTCACGTTTTTTGCTTTTATGCATGAATCTTATTGAGTGGCAATAAGGCTTATTTTATTTAGTTTCCGCCCTCATCCTTACTATAATATCATAAATGTTAAAGCGTGGATGTGAAAGCGTTACTCTTTCACGAAAAAACTACTGAACGGATTTCGATGAAATTCGGTATGGTAGTAGTTTAGACTCTGTATTAAAACATAGGCTACTTTTTATCCCGAAAAAGTAGTGTTCCCGAGGGATACTGTATTTATGCGGGCGGAGCCGCGGGAAACAGCTAGTACCCACATATTTTTAAATGTGATCTCGGTTTCGATATTTTAGAGTTGAATAGAAAATGACACGATAATGTTTTGAGTTTCCTTTAGATCCAAATATGCACTTGAGTAATTTTATTTCTAATATTAGGTCTTTACCTATGAAATTGCCGTTTTGTATGAAAAAATTTAAACGATTTTTTTTCATGTATTTTTTATTTGTATTAATCGAAGTAATCACCCATGCAATCAATGCATCTTTGCCAGTCTTTGGCAGTTTATTGATGCCTTCTTAAAGAAATCAGCTGGACGGGAGGCGACAAATTCTTCAAAGGCATTTTGTACTGCCTCTCGGGTATTGAATTTTTTTCCGTTATCCAAATTTTGGAAAAAGTAGTAGTCTATAGGCGCAAGGTCTGGTGAGTAGGGCGAATGACGGAGAGCTTCCAACCCCAGTTCTTGCAACTTGGAGACCTGCTGTGCAGTATGAGGTCGCGCGTTGTCGTGCAGGAGCAGCGGAGACGAGCGATTGACCAATGCTGGTTGGAGATGTGTCAACTTCTCCATCATTGTGTTCAGTTCTTCACAGTACACATCTGCAGTAATGCTCACCCCGTTTGGTAAGAAGCCGTGATGAATCACACCGGCGCTAGACCACCAAACAGTGACCATCACTTTTCTAGGGGTAAGTTTTCGTTTAGGGCATTGTTTAGGTGCTGAACCAGGATCCAACCAACTTGTTGAGCGCTTGCGGTTATCAAACAGAATCCATTTTTCATCGCAGGTAACAATGCGGTTCAAAATTCCTTCATTTGTGTGTCTGTTGAGCAGTGCAAGGCACATCTCGACGCGTACTTCGCGCTGGCGATCATTGAGTTCGTGGGGCACCCATTTATCAAGCTTTTTTACCTTGCCAATTTGACGCAAATGGATCAATATTGTTTTGACGCTAACGTCGAAAGCTGCTGCTAATTCAGCCGTAGATTGTGTATCATCAGCTTCCACAATCGCCTTTAATTCGTCATTGTCGACCAAAGTCTTCGGACGATCGCGAGGTTCATTTTTCAGGTCGAAATTTCCAGAACGTAAGCGAGGAAACCAATAACAGGTGGTGCGTTGGTTTGTAGTGTTAGCTCAGCTTAGCTCAGCTTAGTTGATGTTGCGTGCCGCTTGTGCCGCGTTGCTGCCACGACGGTACTCATATTCCATAATTACTCGAATTTTTAACGTATACATGATGACGAAAAAGATTGAAATGCGATGAAAATGTAAAACTAATCAATAAACAAATGACTACTTTTGGAAAAAGAATTCCAAGTTTTAAAAATAAAATTCATTTGAAATTAAAATTCATAGCCAAACAGAAATTATTTTGATTTGAAATGGCCAGTACTGCAGAACGGCAATTATTATTGATTAAAACAGCATTACTAAAACCACTGCTAAGGAGCAGTTTGAATATTATTTTTCTCGAAAATAGCTAGCACCCTTTAATATTATTACGAACTTTACAAATAATTAATGAAGTTCAATTGACCTCGCATCCATATAAATTCCAACAACTTTAGCTACTTAGCTGTTAAATGAAAGTGTTTTCTATAAAAGCACCTTCTGTAGTTTAATAGTTGCCTAGTTACGCTAGCCCCCTATTAAGAGGAGCACCTGGGTCGCTTAGGCCTTTGAAGATTTGATTGTATAGAAATTAAGAACCTCTTTATGTAAAAGCAGGATTCAAAGTTGCTTTTGCCTTAAAGTACTTTTTAAAATATTATATGTGATTTTGTTTTTTGTCTCCATACCCAAAGGGTAAAATCTGGACCCTATTATTCAATTTTTATTGACTACTGGCTGATCTAACTCTGAATTTTCCAAAATTATTGATAGACAAGCTTATTCTAACCAAAATATAGATACAAATCATTTTCGAGTAACCGAAAATGCTCAAAAATGCTCTGAGAGTATATGGTATTTCTCGTACTAACACTCAATAATTTAATTTCCTATGAAAACATTAGGGCCATTTTAGATGAATATAATATCTAAGCAATCAATAAGGTAATTGGAAGTGAAGCCAAGTTTAAGATTGTTTATTACTAGTGCACATCTCAAAGGGTTTAACTACAAATTACCAGTTCAAGTTTAATCAAAGTTAGCACCCAAAATCGTAGGAGTCAACTGTTAAGAGTACAAGCAATTATAAGATTTCACATGTAGCGTAACGCGTTGCAAGATTTACCTACTTACTGTTAGATTCTTTTTTAAATAATTTATTTTAATTGGTTATAATTATACGTTTAGACGTATTTAAGTCTAATGATATGACGTAGGTTAGCCTAATGATTCTATTATAATCCGGTGTAATGGTACCTCTATTGAGTATAGTTGCAGGTTCTCAGTTCTTTTTTTTTGGTAAACAAAATGAATTTATTTGTTGCATCTGTATTTAAGTAAATTTAATATTACAGTAAATCCGGAAGCGTCTACGATGACGACACTACAGAGGATTCCTCTTCGAGCCGTACCGTATCTGATAAGAAGTAAGTATGATACTGATATTGTAACTTATGTATTCCTTTTTACAGTTAAGAACAACATTAACACATAGTCACAACGTGTCAGTCACGTATGCCTGATACTTCATTGTGTTTTTTTTACGTGTATTGTTTCTTTACAAACATCTAAAACCTTATATATTAAATAGTTAAGAAGATGGCAAAGGCTTCGTCAACATTTCATCAAATGACAACTTATGGTGATCCGTAAATATTTTTCAGACAAAATCACAGCGAGATTGAAAAAAGAAGGCGCGATAAAATGAATACGTACATATCCGAACTGAGCGCGATGATACCACTGTGTGGGGCTATGTCCCGTAAGCTGGACAAATTGACAGTGTTGCGCTTGGCTGTACAACATCTCAGGTCGGTGCGGGGAGCACTTTCAGCTGGGCCATTGACAGCTAGACCTATACCAGCCTTCATATCTGAGACGGAACTTAACTCGCTCGTTCTTCATGCGGCTAAAGATTGCTTCTTGATGGTAGTTGGCTGTGACCGAGGCAGATTACTATACGTGTCAGCGTCTGTTACCCGAATGCTGTATTATGAACAGGTATTTTAACGTACCAACTCTATACTATCACATAAACAGTACCAAAATGTACGGTACCTTCATAAAGCATTTTGATAGAAAAGTATTTGTAATAATCAAATTTTATTTCAGTCAGAACTCCTTGGTCAGAGTTTATTTGATATCCTCCACCCAAAAGACGTAGCAAAAGTGAAAGAGCAACTGTCTTCTTCTGACCTAAGCCCACGAGAGAGACTTATAGATGCAAAAAGTGAGTGTCAACCATTGAATTTTATATTTTGTCATCCTTTATACGAGAGCTGATTGATAAGTTTCCGAAACGACAAAGAAAAACTTCAAAAATCTATTTAAAATAAGTTTATTTCTCAACGTAGTTTCCTTCTATCTCGATGCATTTAGTCCAGCGCTTTTCCAATGCCGTTACACCAGTTTGATAAAATGTTTTCTCCGACCCCGCAAAATACTCGTCCACGGCAACAATGACTTCTTCATTTGATGAAAATCTCTGGCCACCTAACCATTTCTTCAGGTTTGGGAATAAGTGGAAGTCGCACGGGGCCAGATCCGGGGAATAGGGTGGATGCGGTAGCAATTCGAACCGCAATTCATAGAGTTTGGCGACTGCAACCATTGACGTGTGTGCAGGTGCGTTGTCGTGGTGGAACAAATTTTTTTTCTTGGCCAAATGTGGTCGTTTCTTCTGGATTTCTTCACTTAATTTTTGCAGCAAGCTTGCGTAGTACTCTCCATTTATTGTTTTTCCTTTTTGCAGATAATCCACTAAAATAATCCCTCTAGCATCCCAAAAAACAGTCGCCATCACTTTGCCGGCCGACAAAACCGTTTTTGCTTTCTTCGGCGCAGGTTTTCCGCTCTCAGTCCACTGCTTAGATTGTTCTTTTGTCTCGGGAGTATAATGATGTATCCAGGTTTCATCGACTGTTACATAACGCCGCAAAAACTCATTAGGATCTCGGTTAAACAGCGCCTAACACTCCGATGAATCGTCCACTCGACGTTGCTTTTGGTCTACAGTGAGCAAACGCGGCACCCATCGCGCGCAAAGCTTTTTCATTCCCAAATGTTGGTGCAAAATATTAAAAACGCGTTCAGATGAAATGTTATCTGTGCTATCTCTCGCAACTTTAAGCGCCGATCGTTCAATACAATTTTGTGAATTTTTTTGATCATGTCCGGATTCGTGACTTCATTTGGACGGCCAGACCTGTGGGCGAATTTTTAACGTGGAAGACAGAGCTGCGAAGACGCCCGTCTTCGCAGCTCTGTCTTCTACGTTAAAAATCAGTTACCCAGGTGTGAAATGTACTCAATGCAGGAGCAGAATTACCTAAAACACTGTCTAGCTTGGTTTTAATCTGGGTTGCTGTTTTCTCTTTTAAAACGTAAAACTTTATCACCGCACGAATTTCGTTTCTTTCCATTGTTAAGAAAATTTACGACAGAGAAAGTTCTACGTCCTCTCAAACAAATTCCATCAGTTCGATTAAATTCAAATTTGGCGTTCTATTTTCAAAAAGATGCCAGAATATAATGTAATATTCCTGTTTTGCGTATAATTTTTTTAAGTTCGTCGTTTCGGCCAGTTATCAATCAGCCCAGGTAAAGTAGCTGTTTTTTCCACTGTTTTAGTTCCCAGCCTATAAGAGTCTTTTTTTTCAGCAATGTTGCCTGTTAAACAAGATGTTGTGGCCGGGGCGTCTAGACTCTGTCCTGGCGCGCGTCGCTCATTCTTCTGTCGAATTAAATGCAAAGTGAACTCCTTTGCTTCTGCCACTAAAACCGGAAACGCCTCGCAATCGAATATTAAGGAGGAATCTGAGCCGACAGCAAAACTACGAAAGAAACAAGCACCCGAGAAAAAATATTGCGTTGTCCAATGTACTGGTAAGGGAAAATAGGGATCCATGTATTTTAAAAAGCATACTTTATTATTTTTAAACAACATTGTATCTTATACTTTAAACGAGACAACCATGTATATATTATATAATTGGATTCACGGAAACGGCTGCAAGTATTACGTTTCGTTTAATCCCTGGGAAACTGCGCATATTTATGTTATATATGTTTTTTATTTCGTCGTGCAACAATATATCAATAATTTCGACTCTATTATGTCAGTCCGATTGGCAGTTTGGTATGCTTATGTATAATGTTTCTTTGTTCGAAAATTTATAATGTGGTGGATTCAAATTCCGGCCAGATAAACATATTTGTGATTTTTCAAAAAATTTTTCGGAACTCCGAGCAAAGCTCGGTTACCCAGGTACTAAAATAATAAATGATTTTTTATCAGGATACCTGAAATCGTGGCCTCCAGTAGAGATTTCGGAAGCAAGTGGAATAGACACGGGGCCTGATGATGGTGAAGCTTGCAACCTCTCCTGTCTTGTAGCCGTCGGTCGCGCTTTAAACGATTTGATACCAAGTCAGCTCAGCTCGGCAAATGATACGAAGTATGGATACAATATGGATCGAAAGTAAGTTGGGAGTAATTTAATTCTGATTTTTATCCAACGTTTGCATTAGTACTAATATCATTAAGTATTTTACCTTTGAGACAGGATGTTTGTAAAAATGTATTCGGATATCTGAAAACACCTTCCAGTTATATTTTTCGAATTTGATAACGTAATTTTCGACAACCATAACTAACTTTCTTTTGTCGCCAGTCTGTTGCACAATAGTCCAGAAATGCAGGACTTCAACCTCATCTATTTAGGGTATTTATTATCTATTGAAAATAATTATATTAGAACATCTCAGTAAGATGCATGAGATTAGTTTTCTAAACATATGAAATTGGTGTTTTGTAAAGGAGGAACATAAAGTCGTTTTTTTTTAAACATAATATATTTATTTAATCAAAGAATATACTATTGCTATCGACGCATTCCATTTTGTAAACAGAGTGAAGCAAAGAAAAAACCAAAGGAAAAAACAAATGAATTACGGTTTTCGAAACACAAATGCATGAGTAAATAGCGGTATAAATTTGAAATTGGAATTCTTAACCATAGAAGATATATTTGAGATCAAAGTGGCTAGTACGACAAAACGCCAATTTCATATGTAAGGACCTAATACTTATGTTGTGTATTTTTTTTCTTGGCCATAAGTCAAGTAAAAATTTGTTTGTCTATATTTCTGCTATTGCGGAAATAACTTCTTGCCTCACGCTTTCAATATTTTATTTTTTAATGGTGTATTAATTTTTATTGTCTAGATGTTGTCTTATTCAATTTTAACACTATTTAAATACAACAAATGGTAATGTTCTTATTTTATAGCAAACCAAGATCAAAAGATGTGGATTGTCTGGTACCCAATGCAATGACAGAAGTCCAGGCTCAAGAAGATTGCCAATACGATGTTTATAAGCAAAGTGTGTATTTATTTAATTTTCTACCTTAGTGTATATTCTATAATATCTCGGTAGATAGCCTAGCATATTAAGCCTTAGATTAGCCTTTGCTTGAGCCTCGCTACAGAAATTTTTGTTTAAATGTTGCATAATATTGCTTGCGTTTACCTAATGTAATAATTTTGCTACTCGTAGATTTAGCCATAGCCTTTGATTGACTGAGCCATGTGTACATTCGGCTTGTTCCGGTTTTACTACTTAACTTCCTGTTTTAACTAAGTTTTGAAAATGGACAACAATTTGGATTTTTTTTCAGTTTTCACTACTTTGTTATGCTAAGGGCCTTTTTACACTTTAAAATAATTTCTAACTTTTGTAACTACAATAAGTATTGGTCACTTCAACCATGCTACCTATGATGTAAAGTTGTTCTTTTTTTGTATGGGAGTGCCGTTGTTACGTCAAAATTAATAAGTAACGGTAATACTCTATTCAGCTGTATTCCTCAAATATTTCTCCTTTATTCTATTTATAGTGAGGATGGCCCTTGCGGTCTAGTGTGCAATTCCAGGAGCCTGTCATTAGTGTCAATTAGCCGTCAATAGTAACAAACTTTTTATTTTCACTGACTACGTCAGAATGGGGGTTATGTTTCTAGAGTGTCTGTATTGTACATTTCTTTGGTACGCACTATGGCCTAAAAGGCTTGTCGCATTTGAACTTGAGAAGTATCTTTAGGGTCGTCTTAGTCGTGATTCATAAAAGTGACGCACTGGGACGCATTGACAGGTTTCGTGTGTTTTTAATATACATACATATTGCCTATTACTCCCTCAAATTAATAACTATATAGATTACACCTTTTGACACTATTGACAGGCTCCTGGCTGGACCGTGAAGACCTGAGGGTTAGTTGCAGTTGCAGAGTAATAACTTTATTACTTCAGTCTTTCTACTTACATTCAGTCACCACACCTCTGGTGGTGTTGGTAGCTATTTATTTAGGCCAGTTCATAGCTAAGACAGAAAAACGTTTACCGGGCTAACTCACATGATACAAGTTAGGAAAAAATTATAGTTAAGAAAGTGTATAAAGGCCCTTAGCTTACCTTTATAAATTAGTAGTGAAAACAGAAAAAAAATCCGAATTGTAATCCATTTTCACAACTTGTCATGAAGTTAAGTAGTGAAAACGGAACAAGTCGTACTTTCTTTTAATCTAACCAACTTATTAAAAATAAATAAAAATATTTGTTTAGCGCCTTATACACGGACAATGGGTACTTATTTTTAATATTATATTTTAATATAGCAAATTATTATAGTGTACCTCAGGGAAATGTATTCGGACCTTTACTTATCTTTATATTAATTGTTAATAATATGTAGTAAATATTAATATGCATTGATTAAATATCTTACTATCGGAAATGTCAAAAACTTCGAAAATTCTTTCTATTATAAATATAACTTTGTGTCTGGGACTTTATCGTACCTTATCGTACAAACATTTACCCGTGTGTATTGAATTTAACAGATTACATGAAACCTTGGCAGCCGTCTAACTTGTCTGAAGGTAGAAGTTCTGATGCTGGATCAGGTAACTCAGAATGTAATCTGCCGTGCATGACGCTAGGCCGAGATCTAAACGATATTTCACAAAACAGCACTTCGGGGCTGCTGATAAGACCTCTTCAGTACATATCTAGACACGCGACCGATGGAAAATTTTTATTCGTAGACCAAAGGTAAGATTTGTTTGCTATTACTTCGGTGACTTACGAACTTATTCCAAATTTCAGGCCTTGCCAGGGTAGTATTATTAATTTCATGTTATCTTTACATATCATAAGACACTGAAAAAAAATAGACATTCTTTTATTTCTCGAATAAGTTTCTTCGCCGCTGTTGCGTTATATCGCAAGATATGTTCACATTTTTATATAACTACAGAAACACGCATTAGGGTTATTATAATGTTTGCTATAATTTCACTTAACTCTATTGGAAAATCGTTTGTGTCCTCGTCTGGTCTTTCTATTACCGTGTGATTTTATTTTGCAGAGTGACGTTGGCCTTAGGTTTTCTACCGCAAGAGTTGTTAGGGTCGAGCCTGTATGAGTATGTAAGCGGTCCGGAGCTAGGTGTGGTAGCTCGGACCCATAAGGCGTCGCTGCTCCAAAGCGACCCGCTTCGCACGCCGCCTTACAACTTTAGACGCAAAGATGGCGCGTACGTTCGTATACAGACGCACTTCAAGCCGTTCAGGTTGGTTGTTCTCCCCCTTCTTAAATAATTAGATTGTTACAGTATTTGCCATCTTCTCATTCGATCGGCTTATACATTCTTCATGGCATATTATAATATTATAGGAAATCCTATTCAACAAGGATGCAAATTCAGTTCACAGATTCCATACAGACAGTTTGTTGGACATAAAATAAATAATTATTACAAGCCTAAAATAATATTCTCATTCAGTGTTACCTTTTCAAATTGCAATTTGTCATGCCCGAGTTGTGCAAATACTTTTTCTTACAGAAACCCGTGGACGAAAGACGTAGAATGTTTGGTAGCTAACAACATCGTATTGCCGGACACGCAGAAACAACTGCCGACCGACGATTGCCACCGCTTTGACGTTTTCAAACAGAGTTTGTATAATACGTTATTCACACTTACATCCCTCGATTGCAAGACTAATAACAATTAAATTTTATTAATTAGGAAGGTACTTGACTGTAATTTTCTTGGTTATTTAATTGAATAGTGCTCTGAAAATAGGAAAGTTTACACCAGGGTTAAGTACTAGACTAAAAATCATGTCAAAATATTTTTACGATTGTGATTAGTAGATGTTGGCCGTGACTTCGCACGCGCAAAAATAAATCCTACAGAACCGTTACCTTACTTTTTGTTGCGTTTTTAAGTAGCCTATGTCTAAACTACCATACTTACCTTTCAAAATCCGTTCAGTGGTTATTGCGCGAAAGAGTAACAAACTTCCACACATCCATGCAGCCATATATTGTTACAAACTTTCGCGTTTATAATATTAGTAAGGATTGTGAAGACGATGAGAAAATCTGCAGATTTTTTTGACAAATTGTAGGTATATTTTCAAGTTTTAAGTGTGCTTATCCAAGGATTAGTGTGTTTCTAGTGTACCTATAGTTCATTGTTTTAAACACTTACGGATTGTGTCGCGGTGCACTTTTCTTTTTCCCGACGTTTCGGCTACTTTCCAGCAGCCGTGGTCACGGGAGGACTGAGGTGTCAATTGTCCTATTTGTTGAAGTTATTCAAACTACCCGAAGATTCTTCAATTATTATTTGTGTTCGGGTAGTTTGAATAACTTCAACAAATAGGACAATTGACACCTCAGTCCTCCCGTGACCACGGCTGCTGGAAAGTAGCCGAAACGTCGGGAAAAAGAAAAGTGCACCGCGACACAATCCGTAAGTGTTTAAAACAATGAACAATATTCGCGTAAACCTAAGAAATCAGTACCTATAGTTAAAAAATGTATAATCTTATATTTCTTCGGTTTGGTTTTGTAGCATCTTTAAAATCTTACTTTATCATAATCTATCTAATCTATATAACATCTCGTCTCTAGTCTTCTTAGTTACATCTTGCCTATGCCCTTTTCAGTATTATTCTCGAATATTTCTCAGGCTACTTGTAATTTTCTTCTTCTTGGGTGATTTGATATTTAAAATAAAAACGTTTACAACCTACATGATACAATTCTCTCGTACGGCAAAAGTATAACACAACATTCTGATTTTATGATCTCAGCCAGTCATACAACTTATTTTTTATTCACTTCATCTGTTTCTTTATTTGCCAGTAGACACGATGTTTTGCCCCTAATTGTACTGATTGACCTTAAATCACGGTTTGATTTCCGAGGTTATCAAAGTCAAATTATGCGTGTGTGAGTAGTTACGACATCGACAAAATAATATGTGAACACTCTGCAATCGAAATTGTAACTAAAATAATCACTAAATTCTGGCCTCTGAGACACTAAACATAGAAAACACTAAGCAACACTTAAAACAGTAAATGTTCTGTATAACATTATTGGCGTGTGTGTGAGGCCGCCGTGTTTGTTTGCAGACGGCGGCGTGCTGTACGGTGACTCACAAAGTGCGGTTTCAGAAGCCGATCTCGAAATGCAGCGGCTGATCGACTCGCAGGTTGAGTCGCACAAGATCGGCTCGACTATTGCTGAGGAGGCGTTGCGGAGAACGTCGCGCGACCAGAGCCCTGAGTTACCCGTCGACTTATTGCAAGACGCGGTGTTCAATCAACAGGTAGAGTTTAACCTTTACTTGTCTACAATATGCTTTATCATGACGTAGTCACTTCAGTTACACCATACGTCAATTTGATTCGCCCACGTATAATGTTGTTGCTGTCTCACTTATAAAGTTTCTATCATTACTTGACACAATCGCCAGTTCGTATGATTTTGTTAATGTACGCACCTAATTATTCTACTGTACCGCTCGCACAGTGGTATTGAATGTCGGCGTAACATATTAAATTTTTTTGTTATTTATCACGGCGTAAGTGTGTAATAGTTCGGCCCAGTGGGCGATGGCGATGTCAACAGTATTTTGCTGTTCAAAGCTGTTGTTACGCTCTTTTTTTTGTAGTAAAACCTATTTACGCACGCTTGACTTGGGGAGTAAGCTGGTGAATGCGTGACGAGAGCGTTACGAAACGTGTGATCGGGCGAGGCGAACGGAAGTTGATACACTTCGGATAGCTCTTTACCCCATCTAACCCTTATATATATATAATAATCTACAAGTATTGAAGTGCCTTAGATATTTCTTTGCTGGATTTGGTTATTTTGGTTATATATACATATACATATTAATGGAGCTAAAGTAGTTTAACTTGAGTCGTGTGGTCTAAAGCACACTCGTTTTTTTTTCAGGCGTCCTTAGACAACATCCTCGGCGTGGACTCGTCCTACCAAGTCCGAAACAACGTACCGCTGTCCGCCGCCGGTGTGGAGAGTTCGCCATCGCCGGAGCTGTGTGCTTCGCCGCAACCACCGTCCCCCACCCTCGACGGTAACGGTGAAGCGGCCATGGCAGTTATCATGAGTTTGTTAGAGGCGGACGCGGGTCTGGGCGGACCTGTCAACTTCGCGAGTCTGCCCTGGCCGCTGCCGTAGTGCTAAGGGACTAGATAGGGACGTCGCATACATGCTAAATAGCCAAGGGCCGAGTAGCGCCAAATGACATAGTGAATCGGTTTAGGTGACAGAGTGACAGTCATGACGGTCGACTGTATTTTGATTCGAAAATACTTCACCTGCGAATGCGTCTTGTCTAGTTATAGTTGTCGATTTGCTATAAGAAGATACATTAGACAAACTGTTGTCCAGAGACCTCGGAGGTATAATTTAACACTATTGCCTAATACTATGGCAGAAGATTGTATTGGATGACAATGTTAAATGTATCATCTAAAGGGTTCCTCTCACATACGATCGATCGTTACGATCTGTCATTTCAGAAACCATTAGAATAGGAGCTACCAACGTTTTCGGGAGATCATTTCAGAAAAAAAATCTGTAAGAGAATTTGTTCTCTAATTTTTCTATATAAAGTGTGTAGCAAAAAACGGTTAGCAAACAGTGGGAGGGATTAGTACTTTTTAGTACTTTTAGCCTGTAATTGCACAAACTAACGGGTACACACGAGTACTACAATTTGATGTTATATACTGTTATCAGTAGGAATGTAGGTAGGAAATAGTCAGGCGGACCCGAAATCACAGACCGTTAAACGCCGATCGCCGATCGTAACGATCGATCGGACGCGTGTTGGACCCATTATAGTTAAGCGACTTGTGCGGTGTTGTAAAAACATTAAACGCGATTGTCGTCATGAAAAAAAATTGCGTGCACGAATTTCTGTGCGTGAGTGTACGTACGTATCTTTGAGCGAAGGTACCTTGACATTTTTGTTTATGGTTTATGAGTTTTGTGCATAATGTTACGACGAAATATATCAATTTAGAGTTGTCAATAAGTTTTCAGTAATTTAAAATATTTTTAAGTTGTTGAGTCGTTTTAGGTATAGAATTTTAAGTAAGTAGATAATTTTCGAAAATTTTCGTTCTGGGTGTAGCTAATTGTAGGTATAAGGTATATAATAATTGACGCTCAGATAATTTATCCGGAATATAATTGTTAAGTATTTCATTATAATTTAAAGTTATCTATAAATTATGTGCAAACTCATACAGACAATAAATATTTAATAAAATATCACTATAGTCTATGCGTAAAGATTTTAGCGAATGAATATTTTTATAATATGGCCATACAGTATGAGTTTTTATAAAATAATATTGATATAAGTATATAAAAAGGGAGATGAAATTTTCGTAAAGCAACTGTTGATTTTATTTTTAACGCATAATTAAGTTATTCTAATATTCTTGCCTCAATTTGTTAATTTTGAGCGTTTTATAATATCATTGTATAATTTTTTTCGACGTCACAATAACTATATTAATAGTTTATATACTTATATATGTCTATACTTAATAGTTGATTATGTTTACGCGTATTTATTTTGTAAATTAGGGCTTTAAAATATGGAGTTTATTTAAAGAAGTGTTATTAATATATTTTAATCTTGGTTGCCATTAAGTTTATTAGATAAATTTCTACCGTCTGAGAATTAAAGTGTAAGAATTTGCCAACTTATATTATAAATAAGCATGGCAGATACTTACCTACTCAGAATTTATAATATTATAAATAATAATTGAACTATGAAATCGGAACGGAGAAATGTTAAATATAAGACACAGGGTACCTTATTTTATTAAATTTTTAGTATAATAAATAATAATTTGTAATAGTATAACTATATAAGTTTTGCATATGATTGCAACCGGCACAAATGCAAACCCGTCAAAATTAATCTTGAAGTACCGAAAGCGATATTGCGACTTAAATTACTTATTAGAAAATACTTTTAACAAACACTTTATTTAAGTGATAAAATAAAATAAGTATAGTTAATAATAATTAATACTTTTAGTAAAATCATGGTACTATTAAAGGATTATGAAAATATTAAAGGCGAGTACGATACGCGCTTTCCTTGGTCTCATATTAATTTCTGTGGGTTTTTTTTTTGTAAAATAATACGATTTCAAATGACTTTGACATCCACGACAAATCACAATTTGTAATGGCGTTTGGAATTTGAAGTGTTTTGTTTATAATATATTACATTAGCTATACACCATACTTACTATCTTCCAATCGGCATGACGCTGCAGGTCGTCCATATACACAACGTTTTACCATCATGCCAATACACGACCATACACGGTCAGTTCTAACTGATCTAATCAGCAGCGTCATGCCGATTGGACGATAGATAGTATGGTGTTTGACTAGCCTTAGAAGATATTTCAAATTTCAAAGCATGAATTGATAACTTCTTGTGTGTCTTCGATATTTTTTTGCGTTTCGCTGTACCTGATAAACTTGTTAATAATAGCGATATATTATGCATTTTACCACTCGACTAGATGGCTAAATTTTCTATTTAATGTTGACTCAAAATTTGGAACACTTACCCACTGGCCGGAGGCGGTCCACATATTACCTACGTCACGTAAAATTAGGTTTTTTAGTATCTCTGTACCTGTACTTAACATGTACTGTCACGTTTAGTATGAGCCCATCACTAGTTGACCCCCATCACTAGTTGACAAAAATTACAAAGTAAACCAGTCATAGTGAACAGTGTTGATTAAAGACAGTTTATACGACTACGGCGAAGGAATTGTACTTAAGACAAGCTCAGTGTGTATGTATGTTTATTCATTTTTCTCGTTAGTTTCCGAAACGAATCACATCACAATTTGATAAATCGGGAATCGTTTGCGTCTTGATTATTCGGTTGCTAAGTGACGTCACGCGAAATTAAAAATGGCCGCCCTCGACGGACAGACGGCACCACAGTCTAGTACTAATTAAAAACTAATGTTATTCACACTTGATGTTATCCCTTTAGATATACACCGACTGCCAGACATCCAACAGTGAATGTGGAACCCAATCTACAACTACGATGATGAAAGAGAGGGGTCCTCCCACGGTGCATTTTCCGGTTCGCAGTCGAAATTTTAAGAGGTTGTTACTAAACCATGCCGGGTATTTCTGGCCAGTATGATTTGAGGTCATGTTCGGTCGGCGGTATGGCGGCCCCAAATTAATAACCACTAATAGCATAGATATCCCGCTATTAGCAGGAGGAAAAGACATATTGTTATTCCCTTTAAGACACGTATGCTTATGAGGAAGAAAATGATGTTCAACTCACATCCCCCTTTCCTAGGTGTAACTAGCTTTTGTACACTGGTCTGTATGAAATTGTACATGAAGTACCCCAGTGATGTCCCAAGTCAGTTTTTTGTGTCGATAAAAAACAAAAACGAAAAAGAAAACTGGTAAATGATATTATAAGTCGATAAAAATAAATATAAGTTAATATATAAAATAATATATTGCTCGTCCACTTAACTATTACAATGCGATATATAAATTACCTAAATATGTGCTCAAAAATATAAACAAAAATAAGATGCCAAATGTGGTGCTAAGCGCAAAATTCGATAACGTGGTGACCAATGTGGTTTTCACGTTTTTCTATCTCTCTTTAATAATGCTTGATTGATGAAGGAGAGAATCTTATATAACTTAAATGTGCCCCAAAATACAGTTGAGGGCCATAAATCGCACGTATTTCGAGCATGTGCATTTCTACCTTGGGATTGGGGAAGGTGTAAGACAATTTAAAGAAATTAAATATATTTACTGACTAGCTTTTGCCAGCGGTTCCAACCGTGTAAATACATTATCCCACGGGAATACTTTATCGGGATAAAATGTCGCCTATCTTTTAATCCAGAACCTAAACTACTAAACATACCTACCAAATTTTATCAATATCCGTTCAGTAGTTTTTGCGTGAGTGCAAAGTGCAAAGAGTGACTAACATCCCTCCATCCTCATAAACTTTCACATTTATAATAGTAGTAGGATTATTAGCAATCGGTTATTTAAGTCATTTATTTTTGAGTGTCAAACTTTGCTAGCTACAGCCTACAAGCTACAAAAATACCAAAAGCTATCGGTTTATCAACGCAGCCTATGCTGCATAAAGCTACGAGACCGATGGATAAAATTTATATTAAAATTAATAAAAAAGATAGCATATTATTAAACTTATTATAGATTAATTATAGGTAGTTCATTTACTTTGTATGTACCAAATATATTTAATATACTAATATGAAAAGTTGTACTAATGCTTTCGAAGGGTTACTAATATCAAAATGCACATCACTACACAAAAATGTAAGCTCTACAATATAAACAATATTTTTTTAATATAACCAACAAAACCTGTTCTATATAGCATAGTTACCCAGCTATTAGCAGGAGAAGACATAACATTCGTTCGTTCGTATAGTCGTTAGTTATATTGCAATCAATACAATTTCATTAATATTATATCTAGCAATATCCCGCGAAAAAATACCCACAACCTGCAAGCAAATGTGTGAATGCACGCATAAGCATGCGTAAAGCACGTCCCTCCTCCCACACTGCTTATGCGTACACTCAGAAACAAGATCGTGCAAACACCACCACCACACAAGCAACAACGTCAGCAAGATCGTGCATCGTGTGATTCGCAAAGTAACGCCTGATTCTATTAACTATTGCAATCAACTTAAAATGACACTTATTTACATTACAGTTGTATATCGTACATGTCATATTAGATTAACAACCAAAGTACAAAACTTATTGAAAAGAGGGGAAGACATGGATTTGTCTCTCACTTGTCACAATCTATATATATATTCTTCCAAGGTATTGTATGGCGGCTACCGATGACGTCATGTGGTACTTCCTGGCTAGTAATGGTGGTACAGTTTAGGAAAAAAAGCTAAGTAGTTGGCCTTATTACGAGTTGATTTTTCCAAATAAAAATTTAGAATTCTCGTTGTTTTTTTTCACTGCGAGATGTTGTAATTGTCTGACTTGTGGTTTTTTTCCCATTCGTTTAATCGGCTTTGTTAGCATAAGTTAATTTTGAGTGATTTTAATGAAATTTTTACTTTGTTATAAATTGTATAGTCTATATGAAATCGTTTATCCAATCGACTATTTCATTATCAAACAAATGTTATTTTACCAATATTCATATATCATTGATATTTTTATAGCATTATTATAAATATTTTAATATTTGTTAAGCGATATATTACCAACCTACTTAGTGTTACGGAAACCAAAATGCTTAGAAAATTAGATATAAGTAGCTAGTATTAAAAATAATTTCAATTGTGTGGGTCCTATTTTCTTATTGGTGCTTTTTAGGATCCCGTATCCAAAGGATAATAATGGGACCCTATTACTGAGACTTCGCTGTCTTTCTGTCCGTCCGTCTGTCACCAGGCTGTATCTCCTTAACCGTGATACATAAACAGTTGAAATTTTCACATATGATGTATTGCCGCTATAACAACAAAAAACAATAAAATAAAAAATTGAAAAGGGGCTCCCATTCAACAAACGTGAATTTTTTGCCGTTTTGTATGGACGGTGTGTATTTTTTTATCCTTTGTGTATGAGTATTTTTTCTTCTTCTGTTTTTTTTTTTTATTTTTTCATTATATTTCTTTACATTTGAGGCTGGAATTTAACATGTAATCGAAATTCGTAAACCCCGACATTGTCAGATTAGCTGTTTGCCTAATATGGGCTATAATTAAAATATATACACCTACTTTTACAGTAACAGATCATTTATAGTAACAGATCATGAACCTTTCAAAGACAATTACTATATCTGCGGTAGGAAATTTCTAAAATAATTTCTGAATAAAAAACTTACACAAGTTATATTTTATCCTCGAAAATAAAAAAGCCAAGGCCGGTGAGACGTTAGCAATAACATAATATTATTTATTTAGTTTTATTTTCATATAAAAAAATCATTTGTGTTCTGGCAACATTTTCATATTGTTGTCCGACATTTTATAACTGTTAATTTTAATAACCGTAAGTTTAATTTTGTTTAATATTATAAATATTGTGTTAATTCTTTTTGATAATTTTCGTTTTCTATTTTTACGAATTCTCACGCTAATTATGTAAATTTTTGATATTATATTATTTTTATTTCATTTGTTGGTAAATTATTGTTAGATAATAATAAAAAATAATATTTATGAACGCTTTTACACCACATGAATCTGTCTTCGTGCTAAGTGTCCGAAGAACTTGTGTTATGGGTAGGTTATTTAATACAGACAATGGGAAGTATATAAGATTTGTTAAAATCAACTACGGATATTTTGAGCATATCTATTGCTTATGTAAAGACGTTTAGGTAGTTTTTTTTTTTTTAATTTTGAAAGATTTGACTTTAACCTAGGGGTTTTGTCCTAAAACTAAAAAGGTATTAATTAAATTTTATTGGAGCTGGAAGTAAGTTCTTTTAATGTAATATATATATATATATACATATATATATATATATATATATATATATATATATATATATATATATATATATATATATATATATATATATATATATATATATACTATCTATATATCCACGATACCAACGTAATTTTTAGATTTAGTATCCAACTTACAAACTCTTAAACCAATTGCAATTATCTTATTATGTCGGATGTTTTTTCAGTCAAAACTTCCAGGAGTGAGAGAATATAAGCAACTTTTTCTATGGGATCAACTTTCCTACTTCAAAAAAAATCTTTATAGATTTTATATAAGTATTTGATAAAATTTACAATATCCCTAGACTGTGTTGATGTGTGTATGCTATAGAATTATTTATTATGTTTTAAAGAATTGGTGTCTTATGTGTAATTTTAATTATAAAATTACACATAAGTTTTTAAATATAAAAGTGTGTTTAATTATAATGTAAAAGAATTTATTAATGTAACAAGGAAGGAAAACATTAGGTAGACAGCAACTATTACAAAAACCAATTTTAAAAAAAAGTTCCCTTGCTTCATAGCAAAGTATGTCATCTTTTTATTATAGGTAACTTCACATACTACATACTTTTACTTTGTATGCATATCTATATACGTCTTCAAAATAAATAGTTACCGTATTCGGTTTCGGACTGTCAATTCGCGTTGATGTTTAAAAAATATATTCGGCGGCTCTTCCAATGACACATTGGTACATACATCTCTTTTCAAATGTCGATGTGCATTATTTATACCCGGGTTATATACTGGATTATTTACATATAATAGTTGGAATGTAAATGTGTAGCTTTAATTGTGTTACCACTATACTATATGGAATGTCGTTTACGTAATTTATAATAAATATTTTATATCCCAATATTGCGTCTACATATATCTTATAAACAATATAAATATGATAAAGTGTTGACTGAGTTTATATTATTAAATACATGTACATACATACAATGTACATTCGGCTTCAAATATCCGGACACACAAATTAATAACGCATAATTGTTTCAGTTAAAATAGAAGCGTTTTACCTACCAATAAAACGCATATTAATTTACTTACCTTTTTCGAAGCTTATTTAATTGAGATAGGCATTAAGTTTCCCGCCATCATATTATTGCTATCCTTGTCTATCCGATTGTCCCCACTTTCGAACCACCATGGTGAAGAGGTAGCGAGTTTATAAAAGCGAGCTAACTCATCTGTCAAATTATTGCGCATAATAATTAGGTTAGCTAGAATCACCAGGCAGAATTTAAACTTATAGCTTTGAATAAGGTAAGTAAATAAAGCATTTTATTGGTAGGTAAAACGTTTCTATTAATTCGACTTGTTTATTCGAAGCTTATTTAATTGAGAATTATTTGTTATCGCCTGGTGGGATCGAAAGTTTACATATTATGTAATAAACGCCAATGTGAATTAGACGAAATTATATTTGATTTTAAGTTTAATAAACAGGGTTTAACAAAAGTGAGTGATAAAATTTACTGGTGTAATTATTGGTTTAGGTATTATTCGAAAAGCAGTAGGTAGCATAAATTTGTAAACCATACAATTTTAGGAAAAATCAATTTGAAATATCGCAAAAAATATTTGAGTCTGTCCTCTGAGGGCTGTCTACAGCGGTCATTGCATCAAGTTTATAATTAGGTGATTGTACACGTGGACTTTCATTCACTAGTCCAAAGCCTTTGACTTAGTCTCATACGCAATTGTTATTGGTCGGCCCGCGTCCGATCGAAGCTTCGATTAAAGTAGGAGGAGCCATTTCAGTTTCTTTCAGTCCCTTGAGATAGACGCACATAAAAACATTCCGGGTTCTACAGGTTTAATGACTAAGTGAAATAATCGGTATAACTTAACTACATATGTGTGTAACAGTGAGGCAACGTCTGTGATATTTTACTACGTTTTCGTTTACAAATACTAAGAAATATGTAATCGGGATAATTAGGTAAGTACCTACTTAAATGTGTAAGTGAGGACAACGTCTGATGGATTCTTAGAGAATTGAACCAACGATGGATTCGAACTACGAATTACGTTAACTTACGTAGGGACTAATACCTAATCTGTGACGTCAACATTGCACCGACCGGGTTCAGTTCGGCCGGTTCCGGTTCGGCTCAGCTCGCCGGCATGCGGTGTGCGCTCACACAGCTGGTACTTGTTTCTAAGGTTGGCAACATTTTTCACGATACGCTAATGAAATAAAATGTATGGAAGTAAAAAGTAACTCTTTCAGCGCTACTACTTCCACAGTGAACTCTATGTAAGGGACAAGTTCACTGTGAAAGTACACTTACATAACACACACTTCAATATTATCACTCATTTATTTGACAAGTTGTGTAAACATGTATTATTTTATAATAATTATAAAATAATACATGTTTACCAAATGTAATTAACTGATTGTTAATCAATACAAAATAGTTTTAAATATACATATTATATTTACAATATTAATTTAAACAATAGTTGAGATTACTCAAAATCGGCATATTGTAATCTGCTTAATCGATTGCATTAAAAAAATCTTGTTGCGGACATACTTGAAGCCGATGCGGGTAGAACTTCACGCCTATAAAATTTACAAAAAGTATTCTGGGATCGCCAAATTCCCCTGGGTAAAATTTCTTCAATTGAAAAATTGTCCAGCCAATTTTTTGACGCAACTGCTGATCGAATACTTCCCGGCGTTGCAGTTATACCCGCATCATTGAAAAGGGATTATCATGAACTGTGGTATAAGTACTTAGATATGACTCAAGAAAACAAGACGCCAATGATTTGACAGACGAGTTTGCTCGCTTTTATAAACCCCCTACCTCTTCACAATGGTGGGAAGAAAGTGGGGACAATAACATACAAATTAGGTAAGGCAAGCGGGGCGAGATAGCAATAGTTAAAATTTCACATAAGGGATAAAGAGGGTCCAAAATAATATTTTCTTCTTGTGTGCCACCACTCTGATTTTCTCAGAATAAAAAGAACAATCGTCATCACTTATAGCTCTTCTAGTCGTCTTAGCTGAACCTAATTCTTTCAACCTAAATGGTGTGTTATTATCAGTTACATATCGAATTGATAAAATCGCCACAATCATTTTGCGTACTCAACAATAAATGATGTATATTTTATACTTTGTTTTAATATGAAATCATCCTTTGTAAGACCTAAGTTTCCTTATTACTTATAAAATATGTTAACTAATTATATCTTACTGTCTTCTGAAGAAAAATGTCTTCATAGATTTATTGCTAAACAGTGTAAACGTTCTTTAAAGTAATTTTAAAATTTTATAATTAAGTTTCTAGAACTTTCTATTTGCTTCATCAGGTATGGTAAATTGAATTTCCTCGTAGATACACTTTTGACAAAAAGTTCGCCTTTATTCCATAAAGATCCACCTTTTAAAAACCAATGTAGCTTTTCCTAATAGATACACTTTTGGGTACAGTTGTGTAAACAAATTCACTGCCGGTCGTGCCGGCATGCAACGCACATAACTATGCGTTGAAATAAGAAATACGTTAATACGAGGGCGGGTCAATAAGTCCGTGACTTTTTGAATTTCTAACCTCCTTACTGAAAAAGCAACACTACTCCTGTCAACAGGCATCTGTCAGTTGACTCCTATCAAAATTTGAACTTGCTGCGTCAGTTAGTTTGTGTTTTACAGCTATCTTTATCAGACTATCCAGTAACTTAAGGAAACAATGGAAAAAAGTGAATTTCGTGTGCTTATTAAGCATTATTTTTTGCGAAAAAAAACCATTACCGAGACCAAGGCTAAGCTTGATAAATACTATGGGGACTCTGCACCATCGATTTCAATGGTAAAAAAGTGGTTTACTGAATTTCGTTGTGGCCGTACAAGCACTGAAGATGCCGAACGTCCTGGACGCCCAGTTGAGGTCTCTACACCCGAAACAATTGAAAAAAATCACGACCGACCGTTGTTGACCGACTGTTGGCCGACCGAAGATTGAAAGTGCAAGAGATTGTGGAAGCCATAGGCATCTCGCATGGCTCAGTGGTTTCAATTTTGAATGATCACTTGGGCATGAGAAAGCTTTCCGCAAGATGGGTGCCGCGTTTGCTCACAGTCGACCACAAACGCAATCGTGTAACAACTTCACAGGAAGGTTTGGCGTTGTTTAATCACAATATGGAGGAGTTTTTGCGCCGTTTTGTAACCGTGGACGAAACATGGATCCATCACAACACACCAGAGACCAAACAACAGTCAAAACAGTGGGTTTCTAAGGGTGAATCGGCGCCAAAGAAGGCCAAGGTGGGTTTGTCAGCCAATAAAGTTATGGCGACTATTTTTTGGGATGCACGTGGGATAATCCACATTGACTATCTTCAAAAGGGAAGAACAATTAATGGGGAATAAATGCCCACAACCTGCAAGCAAATGTGTGAATGCACGCATAAGCATGCGTAAAGCACGTCCCTCCTCCCACACTGCTTATGCGTACACTCAGAAACAAGATCGTGCAAACACCACCACCACACAAGCAACAACGTCAGCAAGATCGTGCATCGTGTGATTCGCAAAGTAACGCCTGATTCTATTAACTATTGCAATCAACTTAAAATGACACTTATTTACATTACAGTTGTATATCGTACATGTCATATTAGATTAACAACCAAAGTACAAAACTTATTGAAAAGAGGGGAAGACATGGATTTGTCTCTCACTTGTCACAATCTATATATATATATTCTTCCAAGGTATTGTATGGCGGCTACCGATGACGTCATGTGGTACTTCCTGGCTAGTAATGGTGGTATAGTTTAGGAAAAAAAGCTAAGTAGTTAGCCTTATTACGAGTTGATTTTTCCAAATAAAAATTTAGAATTCTCGTTGTTTTTTTTCACTGCGAGATGTTGTAATTGTCTGACTTGTGGTTTTTTTCCCATTCGTTTAATCGGCTTTGTTAGCATAAGTTAATTTTGAGTGATTTTAATGAAATTTTTACTTTGTTATAAATTGTATAGTCTATATGAAATCGTTTATCCAATCGACTATTTCATTATCAAACAAATGTTATTTTACCAATATTCATATATCATTGATATTTTTTATAGCATTATTATAAATATTTTAGTATTTGTTAAGCGATATATTACCAACCTACTTAGTGTTACGGAAACCGAAATGCTTAGAAAATTAGATATAAGTAGCTAGTATTAAAAATAATTTCAATTGTGTGGGTCCTATTTTCTTATTGGTGCTTTTTAGGATTCCGTATCCAAAGGATAATAATGGGACCCTATTACTGAGACTTCGCTGTCTTTCTGTCCGTCCGTCTGTCACCAGGCTGTATTTCCTTAACCGTGATACATAAACAGTTGAAATTTTCACATATGATGTATTGCCGCTATAACAACAAAAAACAATAAAATAAATATTGAAAAGGGGCTCCCATTCAACAAACGTGAATTTTTTGCCGTTTTGTATGGACGGTGTGTATTTTTTTATCCTTTGTGTATGAGTATTTTTTCTTCTTCTGTTTTTTTTTTTTATTTTTTCATTATATTTCTTTACATTTGAGGCTGGAATTTAACATGTAATCGAAATTCGTAAACCCCGACATTGTCAGATTAGCTGTTTGCCTAATATGGGCTATAATTAAAATATATACACCTACTTTTACAGTAACAGATCATTTATAGTAACAGATCATGAACCTTTCAAAGACAATTACTATATCTGCGGTAGGAAATTTCTAAAATAATTTCTGAATAAAAAACTTACACAAGTTATATTTTATCCTCGAAAATAAAAAAGCCAAGGCCGGTGAGACGTTAGCAATAACATAATATTATTTATTTAGTTTTATTTTCATATAAAAAAATCATTTGTGTTCTGGCAACATTTTCATATTGTTGTCCGACATTTTATAACTGTTAATTTTAATAACCGTAAGTTTAATTTTGTTTAATATTATAAATATTGTGTTAATTCTTTTTGATAATTTTCGTTTTCTATTTTTACGAATTCTCACGCTAATTATGTAAATTTTTGATATTATATTATTTTTATTTCATTTGTTGGTAAATTATTGTTAGATAATAATAAAAAATAATATTTATGAACGCTTTTACACCACATGAATCTGTCTTCGTGCTAAGTGTCCGAAGAACTTGTGTTATGGGTAGGTTATTTAATACAGACAATGGGAAGTATATAAGATTTGTTAAAATCAACTACGGATATTTTGAGCATATCTATTGCTTATGTAAAGACGTTTAGGTAGTTTTTTTTTTTTTTAATTTTGAAAGATTTGACTTTAACCTAGGGGTTTTGTCCTAAAACTAAAAAGGTATTAATTAAATTTTATTGGAGCTGGAAGTAAGCTCTTTTAATCTAATATATATATATATATATATATATATATATATATATATATATATATATATATATATATATATATATATACTATCTATATCATATATCCACGATACCAACGTAATTTTTAGATTTAGTATCCAACTTACAAACTCTTAAACCAATTGCAATTATCTTATTATGTAGGATGTTTTTTCAGTCAAAACTTCCAGGAGTGAATATACTCTTGAATATAAGCAACTTTTTCTATGGGATCAACTTTCCTACTTAAAAAAAATCTTTATAGATTTTATATAAGTATTTGATAAAATTTACAATATCCCTAGACTGTGTTGATGTGTGTATGCTATAGAATTATTTATTATGTTTTAAAGAATTGGTGTCTTATGTGTAATTTTAATTATAAAATTACACATAAGTTTTTAAATATAAAAGTGTGTTTAATTATAATGTAAAAGAATTTATTAATGTAACAAGGAAGGAAAACATTAGGTAGACAGCAACTATTACAAAAACCAATTTTTAAAAAAAGTTCCCTTGCTTCATAGCAAAGTATGTCATCTTTTTATTATAGGTAACTTCACATATTACATACTTTTACTTTGTATGCATATCTATATACGTCTTCAAAATAAATAGTTACCGTATTCGGTTTCGGACTGTCAATTCGCGTTGATGTTTAAAAAAGATATTCGGCGGCTCTTCCAATGACACATTGGTACATACATCTCTTTTCAAATGTCGATGTGCATTATTTATACCCGGGTTATATACTGGATTATTTACATATAATAGTTGGAATGTAAATGTGTAGCTTTAATTGTGTTACCACTATACTATATGGAATGTCGTTTACGTAATTTATAATAAATATTTTATATCCCGATATTGTGTCTACATATAGCTTATAAACAATATAAATATGATAAAGTGTTGACTGAGTTTATATTATTAAATACATGTACATACATACAATGTACATTCGGCTTCAAATATCCGGACACACAAATTAATAACGCATAATTGTTTCAGTTAAAATAGATGCGTTTTACCTACCAATAAAACGCATATTAATTTACTTACCTTTTTCGAAGCTTATTTAATTGAGATAGGCACTAAGTTTCCCGCCATCATATTATTGCTATCCTTGTCTATCCGATTGTCCCCACTTTCGACCCACCATGGTGAAGAGGTAGCGAGTTTATAAAAGCGAGCTAACTCATCTGTCAAATTATTGCGCATAATAATTAGGTTAGCTAGAATCACCAGGCAGAATTTAAACTTATAGCTTCGAATAAGGTAAGTAAATAAAGCATTTTATTGGTAGGTAAAACGTTTCTATTAATTCGACTTGTTTATTCGAAGCTTATTTAATTGAGAATTGTTTGTTATCGCCTGGTGGGATCGAAAGTTTACATATTATGTAATAAACGCCAATGTGAATTAGACGAAATTATATTTGATTTTAAGTTTAATAAACAGGGTTTAACAAAAGTGAGTGATAAAATTTACTGGTGTAATTATTGGTTTAGGTATTATTCGAAAAGCAGTAGGTAGCATAAATTTGTAAACCATACAATTTTGGAGAAAAATCAATTTGAAATATCGCAAAAAATATTTGAGTCTGTCCTCTGAGGGCTGTCTACAGCGGTCATTGCATCAAGTTTATAATTAGGTGATTGTACACGTGGACTTTCATTCACTAGTCCAAAGCCTTTGACTTAGTCTCATACGCAATTGTTATTGGTCGGCCCGCGTCCGATCGAAGCTTCGATTAAAGTAGGAGGAGCCATTTCAGTTTCTTTCAGTCCCTTGAGATAGACGCACATAAAAACATTCCGGGTGCTACAGGTTTAATGACTAAGTGAAATAATCGGTATAACTTAACTACATATGTGTGTAACAGTGAGGCAACGTCTGTGATATTTTACTACGTTTTCGTTTACAAATACTAAGAAATATGTAATCGGGATAATTAGGTAAGTACCTACTTAAATGTGTAAGTGAGGACAACGTCTGATGGATTCTTAGAGAATTGAACCAACGATGGATTCGAACTACGAATTACGTTAACTTACATAGGGACTAATACCTAATCTGTGACGTCAACATTGCACCGACCGGGTTCAGTTCGGCCAGTTCCGGTTCGGCTCAGCTCGCCGGCATGCGGTGTGCGCTCACACAGCTGGTACTTGTTTCTAAGGTTGGCAACATTTTTCACGATACGCTAATGAAATAAAATGTATGGAAGTAAAAAGTAACTCTTTCAGCGCTACTACTTCCACAGTGAACTCTATGTAAGGGACAAGTTCACTGTGAAAGTACACTTACATAACACACACTTCAATATTATCACTCATTTATTTGACAAGTTGTATAATAATAATTATAAAATAATACATGTTTACCAAATGTAATTAACTGATTGTTAATCAATACAAAATAGTTTTAAATATACATATTATATTTACAATATTAATTTAAACAATAGTTGAGATTACTCAAAATCGGCATATTGTAATCTGCTTAATCGATTGCATTAAAAAAATCTTGTTGCGGACATACTTGAAGCCGATGCGGGTAGAACTTCACGCCTATAAAATTTACAAAAAGTATTCTGGGATCGCCAAATTCCCCTGGGTAAAATTTCTTCAATTGAAAAATTGTCCAGCCAATTTTTTGACGCAACTGCTGATCGAATACTTCCCGGCGTTGCAGTTATACCCGCATCATTGAAAAGGGATTATCATGAACTGTGGTATAAGTACTTAGATATGACTCAAGAAAACAAGACGCCAATGATTTGACAGACGAGTTTGCTCGCTTTTATAAACCCCCTACCTCTTCACAATGGTGGGAAGAAAGTGGGGACAATAACATACAAATTAGGTAAGGCAAGCGGGGCGAGATAGCAATAGTTAAAATTTCACATAAGGGATAAAGAGGGTCCAAAATAATATTTTCTTCTTGTGTGCCACCACTCTGATTTTCTCAGAATAAAAAGAACAATCGTCATCACTTATAGCTCTTCTAGTCGTCTTAGCTGAACCTAATTCTTTCAACCTAAATGGTGTGTTATTATCAGTTACATATCGAATTGATAAAATCGCCACAATCGTTTTGCGTACTCAACAATAAATGATGTATATTTTATACTTTGTTTTAATATAAAATCATCCTTTGTAAGACCTAAGTTTCCTTATTACTTATAAAATATGTTAACTAATTATATCTTACTGTCTTCTGAAGAAAAATGTCTTCATAGATTTATTGCTAAACAGTGTAAACGTTCTTTAAAGTAATTTTAAAATTTTATAATTAAGTTTCTAGAACTTTCTATTTGCTTCATCAGGTATGGTAAATTGAATTTCCTCGTAGATACACTTTTGAAAAAAAGTTCGCCTTTATTCCATAAAGATCCACCTTTTAAAAACCAATGTAGCTTTTCCTAATAGATACACTTTTGGGTACAGTTGTGTAAACAAATTCACTGCCGGTCGTGCCGGCATGCAACGCACATAACTATGCGTTGAAATAAGAAATACGTTAATACGAGGGCGGGTCAATAAGTCCGTGACTTTTTGAACTCCTTACTGAAAAAGCAACACTACTCCTGTCAACAGGCATCTGTCAGTTGACTCCTATCAAAATTTGAACTTGCTGCGTCAGTTAGTTTGTGTTTTACAGCTATCTTTATCAGACTATCCAGTAACTTAAGGAAACAATGGAAAAAAGTGAATTTCGTGTGCTTATTAAGCATTATTTTTTGCGAAAAAAAACCATTACCGAGACCAAGGCTAAGCTTGATAAATACTATGGGGACTCTGCACCATCGATTTCAATGGTAAAAAAGTGGTTTACTGAATTTCGTTGTGGCCTTACAAGCACTGAAGATGCCAAACGTCCTGGACGCCCAGTTGAGGTCTCTACACCCGAAACAATTGAAAAAAATCACGATATGGTGTTGGCCGACCGAAGATTGAAAGTGCAAGAGATTGTGGAAGCCATAGGCATCTCGCATGGCTTAGTGGTTTCAATTTTGAATGATCACTTGGGCATGAGAAAGCTTTCCGCAAGATGGGTGCCGCGTTTGCTCACAGTCGACCACAAACGCAATCGTGTAACAACTTCACAGGAAGGTTTGGCGTTGTTTAATCACAATATGGAGGAGTTTTTGCGCCGTTTTGTAACCGTGGACGAAACATGGATCCATCACAACACACCAGAGACCAAACAACAGTCAAAACAGTGGGTTTCTAAGGGTGAATCGGCGCCAAAGAAGGCCAAGGTGGGTTTGTCAGCCAATAAAGTTATGGCGACTATTTTTTGGGATGCACGTGGGATAATCCACATTGACTATCTTCAAAAGGGAAGAACAATTAATGGGGAATATTATGCCAACTTATTGGACCGCTTCAATGAGGATTTGAAAAAAAACCGACCTCATTTGGCCAACAGAAAAGTTCTTTTTCACCAAGACAATGCAAGGGTGCACACATGTGCAGTTGCCATGGCAAAAATCCATGAATTGGGCTATGAATTGCTCCCACATCCACCCTATTTCCGCTGGAAAAAGATTTGACTCCAATGATGAAGTCATCTCGCAAACAAAGGCCTATTTTTTTGAGGACCTCGACAAATCATATTTTTTGGAAGGGATAAAAAAATTGGAGAAGCGTTGGACAAAGTGTATAGAGCTCAAGGGGGACTACGTTGAAAAATAAAATGATTTATTTATCAAAAAATCTGTGTTTTATTCCAAAAGTCACGGACTTATTGACCCGCCCTCGTACAATGTAATAATAAAATATTTACTTTAATTGTATATGGAGATTTTTTTCTAATAAACAGAAACATTTTTGTTGGGTTTTCTGAATCCAATTTGTTTTATTGTTGCATTATTTAAAAAAACAAATTGTTATTTTATTTTATTTTTAAATTCGAGTGACAAAACCTAAATCTCGTTCCTATCGCTTTTCTACTTTGCTGTACAATATGAAAGTGGATGTTTATTTAAGGAATAAAGGCGAACTTTTTTCAAAAGTGTATCTACGAGGAAAGTGTACCTACAAGGAATAATTCGGTAAATACCACGGAATAAATGAAATAAATGTCAAATGTCATATAATGCAGGCATTTCTGTCATATATTTCATAGTTTTATAAATGGCAGCTATTTCATAGTCCAGAGGGCTTGCATTGTTATTTAAAATAAAAAATAAAATAAAATATGTTTAGGTCCCTTAAGTAAGGGAATGGTTTTTCATATTATAATTAAAAGTAGTATTAGAGTGCACGCTGCGCGTTTCATTTTTACCTGCTCCAATATTTTATGCGAATTTTTTTTTCATCTATGGCTTGTGATTCGTAATAGGTACAGTGTGCGGAGTTCGAGTTTATGTCACCACTCACCGTGAAGAAGTTAACTACAATTTGTATGACATTGAATTAGTTACCATTGTTGGCCACTAGGGGCGCTGTTTCGATGCCATACAAATTGTAGTTAACTTCTTCACGGTGAGTAGTGACAATAACTCGCACACAGCACACAGGTACACTCTTTAACACTAGGTGATTTAAGAACAGATTCAAAGATTATATTATAATACTAGAACTATTAAAATAGTATGAAAAACGACGCTTAAAGTACACTACTACATTAGTATGTACATACAACATAACACAACATAACTTAACTTCTGAATTTTCTTGGAAAGCGGTAGTCCCTAAAGATTTTCGCGAGGAAATTATTCGTGCTAACCATGATGAGCCCACTGCTGGTCACATGGGAATTTTTAAAACTTACAGGCGGCTCGCACTTAACTACTTTTGGCCTAATATGTATCGCGATCTCGTCTCTTTCATTTCTACACTACTATTATTACTCGCTGTTCTAAATTGTGTTTTTACTTTCTTACTTTACTTTATAAGACCAATCTATAAATAATTGTTACCATATAATATATATATGCAATGTATGCAATGCGAAAAAATTATTTATGTAAACTATTTACAATCACTTATTTTTTCCTTCGAGTAATTAAATGGCGCTGCGAAAGTCGAAAAGCAAAATAGAATTAAATAAATTGCAAATAGGCAAACGAAAGTAGAATCTAAGAAATGGCGGCAAATATGAAATTCAAATAACCTAATGAGTTACTTATTCATTAACTATACTAACATGATAAATAAAATGTGAAATAAATGTATTTTACTCTTTTAAGCTAAAACCAAATTTAAAAAAAAATGTCATTTTTTGGTTTGTCAAATTTACTTAGTAGGTCGTATAGAGTTGCCAAGTCTAAAGTTTGCAAATAACCCAGGTTCAACTTTCGTTTGCAACTCATTTGGTTACGGCTATTATCGCTAATAGGTATAAGGCGAGGCGAGTTTTAGTGTCGTGTCGTGACGGTCAGTGTCGATAGGTCGAAATATATGTAATTCTAGGAAGCGTTCGAATAACGAGTAGCGTCAGCGCGGATATTTCATAAATTTCGGTGTCGGCGCTGACGCTCAGCGAGCGGTCAGCGCGACACGATAACCAGCCTAAATGTACGATTTCTTACTGATTAAAGACAGTAATTAAACAAAATGTAACAACAATCTACTTTATTAATAAAAAACCTTTTGTATTTATTTCTAACAATCTTCCATACTTCGAAAGTGTAGCTTGTATAAATCCCTCTCCGTTACAAAATATTTATTTTAAATAGGTAAAGTACAGTTGAAATAATAAATAAAAAAATATGGTATAGAGAAATATGATAATATTATACAATATTTTTTTAAAGTAAATTTACGATGAAATAAAACATTTTTGTATTAGGCACTAGTAATACCTATCGACAATATTAAAACTGCTAACTGAAGTTACTTAATAAAAAGTCGCATTCAATATATTAATAGGTTTTTAACACTTTCTATAGGTAATTATTTTATAATATTATTATTATTTTCAACACACTTACCAACTTTAAATGCACATTTTATAATTTAGAATTTCGAAAGCGATCGCCGAATAATTGCACAATGCATTCGAATATTTATAAATAATTGCTAAGCGAATAAATTGTCAGGATAGAAAATTACGAATTTGACACCTGTCATTTCAAAACTACAAAAAAGAAGAAATGGCTGGTTTAATCGCGACTTTAATTCATAAACTAGCTAGCTCGTGTAGACTAGATTACTCCATGGCGTCGCCGTATTTATTAGTTGATGGAGAGGCAGGCGGGGGGCGACGAATTGAGGGCATCTGACCTGGGTCTACCCTGCAAAGTAAAAAAACACAAAGTTTGAACTTCTAATAAGTTACAGATAGTAAAGTGACAAAACGTGTCTAACACAGAGAGTCCATGATGGGGGATTTAAGCTCATTTCAAACTACGCTATACTATTTTGCTATATAGTATAGCAAAGGACGTAATGCTATACTATATAGCATGTCGTTCACGTTACGCGATATTATCCCAAGCATTTATAATATAACATAACATATAAGCTCAGTGTGATTGTGTCGCTCGTTTCGCTTGCGGCACGGCCGGGGGTGAGGGAGGAGCCGCCCTCTGCGCGCTATATAGCACAGCCTGAACTTAGCGTATCGCACTATTTTATAGAGTATAGTAAGCCAATAATATATAGTACAGTACAGTGTGAACGTGTCTAGAACAATTTATGGTGCGCGATATTATTGTGCTATGAGCTATATACTATATGCTATTATATTATAGCGTAGTCTGAAAGCCGCTTAACACGGGTCGTCGGCAAAAATCGACCTGTGTACTAACCCCATAATAGGGATTTGTCCCTACCTATCAGTGGCGTCGGGTTCCTGTAAATCATTCCTATCGGCTTCACTTACCACTTACTTTTTGAAGACCCTCATCCAAATCTCGATCATTTCTCGATATTATACATGCTAGGGCTTCTCATGAAGGAAAACCAGCCTTTGCCACTGCTACCTATTAGTATTGCCCAAAATCGGTCTTGGTTATGTTCTTGCATTTTTGCAAGACTAAGACCGCCTACTAATTTTAGCAAGACCAAGACTGATCGTGCAAGATTTGAACAAGAACAAGACTAAGCCTGCGACACTCTTGCGTCTTGCAGTTAGGACTGAGTGTCGTTTCAGCTTTAGCGCGCTAGGAAGCGCTTAGGGACTCTATGAGACGCAAAAAATATATTTAATATTGTAACCATATTTTAGCACATGTGAGCTTATTAAATCTAAACTTTTATTAAGAAACTTGGTTAGAACATCGGCACCAAGACGAAGGAAGCGCAATACCAAGACCGGCTGCCTTATTATGAACTTCAACTGGCAGGTGGGAATGGGCTTCATTTTAACGGAACATTTTAAAACACGATTTATAAAGTTAAAATGTCAAAATTTTGACATAAGAACTTTTTAAATTGAGTTTTAAAAATTTCAAACGTCAAAATGAAGCCCTTTCCCACTTGTCAGTTGAAGTTCATAATAGGGCAGCTGGTGTATTGGCGCAAGACCACTGACTAAGTCTTGTCTTGTTCTTGCATTTGGGCAACACTTGCCTATGGTGGCAGCAAATAGAAAAATGGATATCTTGCCCTGATTTTATACCGGTATTGGTATCCTACTATTATAAACGTGAAAGTTTGTGAGGATGGCTGGATGGATGTTTGTTACTAGATATTTGACGCAAAAGCTACTGGACGGATTTTGATGAAATTTGGTATGATAGTAGTTAATGCTCTGGATTAACATTAAGGCTACTTTTAATCCCGAAAAAAAAACAGTGTTCCCGGGGATACTGTATTTACGCGGGCAGGGAAAAGCTATAGTTGTCCTATAATCAAGATTTTTTTTATTTAAATATATGGCGTCGGCTTAAAACCATTTGTCAGTATCACAGACTAAAGTCTAGTCAAAGTCCAAATAAATAATCAGTGCAGTCAATGAGTGGTTAATATTCTACCAACATTAACACATTAAGAACCGAAATTACACAAATATATTAAAGAAATACAAAAACCACATCACCAATTGAATTCCCTGGTAAAACTCTCTATAATCAAGATTATCATATTATTCTGACAAAATTTAGTCAATGGGTGTTTTACAAATTGCGATAAATCGCAGCTACAACTGGCAACATTAAAAACTTCGCATTCATTCATCAAATGTCTCCAGTAAAAACCAGTATTGATCCAGTGCTAAAAAAATGTGGTTCCTGTAAAGTACTCTTTTGTAGGTCTTTATTTTATATTTTTGTTCATTGGTATGAAGTAAAAAAAAAAAAAGAAACTCTACTGCAACTACTTTTACACCAGTGTTTAACAAAATACTAGCCCCTGTATTACAATGATTTATTACAAAAGAAAACGTCCAGAAGATCGGTTCAGTATGGAAGATCGGTCGAACTGCAAAATAGTATCATCGTAAACGTCAAACCTGTTTTGATTGGTCGGACTCGTCTGTCGGAATCAGTTAATGATAATATATTAGGTCATTACATATGAAATTGTCGTTTTGTAAAGGAGAACATAATGTCGATTTTTTTAAACAGTATAACCTATTTATTTAATCAAAGTATATACCATCTTTTTTTCATGGAATCTATTACTAAAAAAACCATTCGGTCAGGAATCAATAAAATCTTTAAAGGCGCTTTGGACTGCCGCCTCATTGGTGTTGAGTTTTTTCCCTTGCAAGAAGTTATCCAAATTTCCAAAAACGGATACAAAAAATATGGTTACGTTGAAATTCGAAGAAGATTATTTTTGTTTATAACGATTTTCCACCCAATTTATATAGAATGTAACCAACTATGAAGTTTTTTTAACACAACAAACAGAGTGCTATATAAATACAGTGCATTCCGTGTTTTTTTATTATTATCGTAAGCTGGATGTTGATACCTATGCTCAAGAGCATTCCGATTTTTGTACAGTGTTTAAACTCTCAAAAATATTTCTCCTCAAACCTAAATAATAAAAAATATGTTCTGTAAATATATTATAGAAAACTATTCATTTATGAATCATATCAATGAAATAAAAGTGTACTTTAATTACAAGAATTGGATTACTGGTATTAACCCAAATAGAATATTCATAACACTAACTGATACTTTATACTAACTTGTAGGGATCTTTCCTCGCTTCTGAGTATCCACTGCGGTTCCTTCTACGCAACTCGTCATATGACAACGACGGTTGAGCTGGCGAGTCGTCTTGCAGTGGCGGTAGTAAGCCTGAAAATATTTACAACATTGTTAAATAATAGCTCACAAACTTTTAAATACTATATTCAGTTTACCGAGAATTTAAGTTAAAAAATCCCTACCAATTTATTTTAAGTTGAAAAAAGTTTCATTTACTGACTGCAAACTATTGATGCCGTACTCTGGATTATTAAAGTAATAACACACGTACAGATTTAGTCTGGAGCATACTACGGATTTGGTTGCTAACTTAGGAGTTTCACTCTAAAATTTGGGAAAAAATTCTCGAAGGGGAGGACTTTTTTTGGGTTATTTTTAGAGGTTTGTATTTTCTTCTTTTTCTTGAAATTAAGCTATTGAACTGTTTTAATTATCAACAAGCGATTTGAAAAGTCAACCTGTAGAAAATAAACTTATAAGGAAGTATATTTGAATGTAAAAAGGACAAAGAATATTACAGAACATAATTTTTTTATTATTAATTATTTATCAGTTTATTTCAATTTGGGGAGAAATATTTTTGGGAGATGGAACATTGCAAAAAAATCGGAATGCACTGTAAATAGTACTCTGTTCTAATACAGTAGAGCTGAAAATCAAACACGAGTGTCATGCTGTCATAATGTTGGAGGGCCAAACTAAATCTGTATATTGTGTGTAAGCAACATTAATCTCAACCAATAAAATGATATTTCATGACACTTCACCTCTCTTTGTTACCCGACTATGTGTATGTCGAAGCCAAAAGGAAGGGTAATGATTTCTTTGTCAGTTATTAGAAATACTGTTTTTTTTGTTGCTTTACTAACTGATTAAAAATCAGAGTATAGATCCAATAAAAAGGAATGCTGATTTATAGTACCTTCTGTTTTATTAACCATAGGCTTCAGTCTCTCCTAGTCTCGGCCTACATAAAGAGGCTGTATTTAGTGATATAGTTTTACTTTATCTATTGTTGACCATTTGGTTCATAATTTGAGGGTCTCCATAATAAATACCTGTCTGTTTTGAAAAATAAATGGTCACAAAAAGTTATTTATACAATATAAATGATAAAAATATTAATATGACTGGAAAATTATAGAACAGATTGTCTGATGGTAAGAGATCACCTTGTCTTGTGTTGGGTTTTAACTGTAACTCACAGAAATACAACATAAGCAATCATGCTAGTTCTCTGTTATGTTGTAGTATTTATACAGTCATGCCGGCTGATTCCTGCCAAGCATGGCACCCTTGTTGTTTAAAGGAATAATGCAATTTCAATCAAAATTTCAATACACACCAATGTCACCAGATCTGTATGAGTCCTCATTGAATTGAGGACGGTCTGTGTCTAAGTCTAAAGAATTTCCGGGGCCAGCATCAGAGTAGATGTCATCGGACGTGATGCCCAGCGTTGACTTGTGAGGGAACTTTGTCGGAGGCGGAGTTCTAAAACAATAGAATTACAACTTAAATTCACACAGATCAGTGTGGGCTAATATTACTAGAAAAATGCATTGACTACATTGTCTATTCATTTTGAATAATTATGTTTGACATTTTTCATTAAAATGCAAATAATTACTTACCTGAAGATATGTTAAAAGGATAATCTTTGCTATTAAACTATATCTAACAAAGAAATACACAAAATGTGGAAAAAAGCCAAATTCTATGAAGCAGGTTTTGGTAATTGGGTATTTTCCTACAGGTAAAAATTTAGTTTTTTTAAGTCTTAAGAAATAATTAGGTATTAAAACTTGACAAAAATAAAAAGAATTAAGATATTTGTGTGTAGTTTTGTAATTATATGCCTTTTGAAGTCACAAAAAGGTGAAATATTTTTTTACAACACTTGTTTAAAAACCTACAGAACCTACTAGTTTACTTACATCGAATACAAAAAGATTTACTACGGTATGTATGAATATAAATGCGCAAACTTCGGAGATATCAGACAATTCGTAGCAATATTAGTAGTGTGTGACGTCACCTACTTGTACAACTTTAGTATGTGGTGTTTTTACAAGACTCACAAAAGGGCTTCAAACAATCCACAGTATATTTATAAATATTGATTTTCAGTATACCTACTATTCCTTTTGTAAAATTTCTTATTTTTCACAGCACTATTATTTATGTTTAAAAAAATATACAGAAAAATACTGTATTTTGATATTTATGAGAAAAGCTGCAAGTACTTCCTTACCCTGCTCTGCCATCACGTCTGTCTCTCAGCAGTTGTCCTAAGTAGCTGTTGGGAAGTGCCATCAGCTTCTCAGCACAGACTTGCTGATAAGATATTTTGCCAATAAAATATCCAACTACTACAGCCAGAGATACCTTAGGATATGCTCCAAATCTGGGATTTGGTTTCAGATGACCTGTAAAATATTGAAATATAAATTTAAAAAAAAATTGGCGCATTATTACCTGATAATGACAATTATAGCAGTTTTATTGAAAAAGTAAAAATTATGTAATGTAAATATTATGTATTTGAATATGCAATACAATATTAACAAGACATTAAGACAGTGTTAAAAAGCATATTATACAACAAAATGTAAAACTTATTCAGGTACATCATATGCATAAGGTGAAATGATTATATACTCTAATGCATGACTTTTATTTTTATACAAATTGTCATTTTAGGTGGGTAGTAATCATACATACATACAAGGGCTGACTTGCGTGTATGTGTGGACTGAGGGACCTAATTTTTCTCTTTAGCTTTTTTATCTCTGATGCTATGTAGTCTATAAATTTGTATAAACTTATACAAAAGTTCTACTAAAATTCTGTAGTGAAAAAGCCAGAATTTTCCACATAATTTTCGAGATGTGGATAATAGCGGTGTGTGGACTGAGGGACCACACTCTGGAGGGCTGTAGTTCCTAAACTATCTTTTTACAAATTCCCAGATTTGTTCTACAATTTTTTTTTAGACTACTAAAATTTGCTATACTTATTTTGGGGAAATTCAGGTAGGTCCCTCAGTCCACACGTTCACCTGACTTGCTACTTAAAAAATATTTTATTACTTAACACAAGAAAAGATCGTAAGTTTGAGGAATGTCTTTTGTGTAAGCATTCACACAGAAAAAAATATGTTATCAGTACTGTAAGATTTAGTTAATATACTGGTAACGAAAAAATAAAAGTTGATGATGAAAGCAGAAATAATTATGTATTTTCTTGCCAGTAGACAGCAATATTGTTATTGAAATTTAAATGTTTTAGGTTATTTTGAGATGATGTAATAATGTAGATATTGGTTAGCATTCAGCATACTGTAAATACAATTTAAAAGATGGTGAAGCCAAAAGCGTTGCTTATTTAGTATCTGACCTTTTTGGACACCAAGATAGGTGGCAAGACCGAGTACTGTGCCCAATGGTGCGGAGCGCTGAACGAAGCTATCCGAATTACATTCCTTAATGACTCGCATCTCCTCAGCAGAGAACTTATACTGACCCTGTAGGACCGCACAATTAGATGATGTTCACACAATATCAAAGCAATTCCATCACATTGCACATAGAACAATACTTGCCGGCGGAATAGGCCCAGCGGGTTGAGGTCCAGCAACGCCGCCATCATCGTAAGCAAACCTTGGGTTCTCCATTTATAATCACAAAATGAAGACGGAAATCGCAGTTTAATAATAAAAATAATGCGAACTTTAAATGTTTACTTACGACAATACTGCACAGCAGATTTTTTTTGACAGTTTATACTTGACCTTTGTTTGACAATTGACAAGTAGTTTTTTTAAAGAAAAAGCAAGGCAAAAAGAATTTTGATTCTTCCAAAAACACCTGTCTGTTATAATAGTGGTAACACATCATATACGGATTTGGTTGGCAGACCAGATTCGCACACCAAATCAGGTCTTGCTACAGACCATCTGGTCATTACGACACCATCTGGTCAAAACGGTCACTAAGAATTTTCGATTCTTTGTCTGTCACCAGGCAGCGCTTGGTAGCACGACGTTCCTTGTTGTATCAAAAAGACATCTAACAGTCACGAATTTAAAAACCCTCATTGTATTAGCGCAAAGTTCTATATCAGAGAGTACATTTTAAATAGGGAGATTCTATATTTACAATGCTCTGTTTTTCGACGACGACAATAATTCCCGAAATCCATAGAGCCCAACTCTCAAAAATATTCCTCCCCAAACTTAACTCTTAAATTGGATTCAGATTAGTATAAGTAGTTATTAACTAAGTTATAAAATCATAAAATGAATAACTAGTTTATAATCGATATTTAATTTTGTAACCTACATTATATAGCGATAAAACAATTTATATTTAACTATCATATCCGGGCTCAAAGATTTCAAAACTAAAAATATTGTAAGACCTACATTTGAAAGAACAAATACTCATACAAGAAAATGTTACGCCATCTTGGTTTTTACCATACTTCAAATGTCAGCCATCTTGATTTCACCATACCTCAAATCTCAAAATGACCCCAAAAACTCCAAAAGTGGGGCCATTTAAGTGGGGACAGTTTTGGCCTCAACATGCCTCGTCTATAATATTATATACGTCTATGCCCGGACTATATTATAGAGGTATGAAAATCGTTTTGTATGGGGTAAACTCCAAAAAATCTGCCCTACAATCCTCTTTAGATTTTTTCCCCTAATTTTAGGGTGAAAATCCGTAAGTTGGCAGCACTGAGATCGTTATTCGGCCCAGTCGCCCGACTACTCTACGTCTATACATGTTCGGATTTGATGCGGAGCAAACCAAATCTGACACGGACCGCGGCGGACACAATCCTACTAAACGGTGTCCCAATAAGAGTACCCGATTTAAATTTGGCGCCATTTTTTTTCTGAGCAAGTGGCAGCTCTGAAACTTGACAGCTGTCATCTATAATTGTTCCGATTATTAAATATGGAGTGTTACACAAAAGAACAACGCGTTATCATTGTTAAAACCCAATACAAAAATGGGGAAAGCTACGCTGAAACCGCTCGCAAACTTCGCGTAATTTTCGGTGGTGACACTGCACCAAATGTGTTAACAATTCGAAGAGTGATCAATAAATTTGAGGAAACTGGGTCGATTATGGAAGGCAAGTCTTCTGTGCGTCGACGTACCGGTCGGCATGTCGTCTGTGTGTCGGTATGTCGGTGTAGGTCGGAAATGCTGCAACTGTTAACGGTTTGTGTTACCGAACCATGATAACAGAGTTCTTATGGCCCCAATTGGAAAGACTGGACCTGGATGACATGTGGATCCAACAGGATGGCGCGACCTGCCACACTGCCCATGAAACAATTCATTTATTGGAGGAAAAATTTCCGGACCGAATAATCTCCCGAATTTCCGATGTCAACTGGCCACCGAGATCTTGCGATTTAACGCCTTGCGACTTTTTCCTTGGGGTTTTGTTAAATCTCAGGTCTATGCGAATAATGCCCGGTTCCTATATTTGAAAAACGATCCGTTCTAGTTACGAATGGTGGAATATTATACAAGGCTTAAACCGTTAAAACCTTAAACCGTTCCTATAAAAAACGTCTCGTTAAGCAACTTACCGTCGGCTTGCTACTAACGGAAGGGAGGGTTACTAGTAACGGTAGTAAGCGTAATGTACGAAGAAGACAGTTTAGGCCGTTCCTATAATATAAATATTTTAAACGTCAGTAGTTTGTCAAGATTACTATTCGTAATGCCATACGGTTACAAGCAAGTAAAATACATAAATTACCAAATTTATGTATTTTATATTTCCAATAAAATTCCAAAGTATAAAATAAAACATTTTTCCTAAATAATTCCCCTTTTAAATTCGGCTAAAATTTTAACCGTTTATTTCTCTACTCAATCTTCATGATTTTGAAGTCGATACCAACTTGAACGTGAGTTCTATAAAATATTGTCTTATCAGGAGGGGAATTATTTTGGAAGTAAGTTTATTTCATACTTTTTTGTGTATTTTTGCTTGGGGAGTCGGTTTAGTTTTTTGATAAAAATTATATTTTTTCTCTTTTTAGTGGGCAGGTATGTTATTAAGCGATTTTTTTACTATTAAAATAATTCGAATAGTGGCTAAACATTATTTGAATATATTCGAAAAAAAGGAATATTGGTAATAAACTATAAATAAAAGTAATTTAATGCATTAATATGACCAGCATATTTAATAATATTAAAATGTGAAGTGATTTACTATTTATTATCTCAGAAAAAGTCAACGTATTTTAAACAAAAATCTTCTTTTAAAATTAACTTAAGACACGTTAGCCTGCAAAACTATAGCACACGTACGGATTTGGTCCAGAGCAGACCCCAGATTTGATCACATACTTGTGGGTTTCTCCCTAAAATTAGGGCAAAAATCTTCGAGGGAAGACGATTTTCTAGGGTTATGTTTAGAGGATTGTATTTTTTGTTTTTAATTCAATTAAGCTATTGATATATTATACGATGAGTGATTTGAAAAGTCAATCTGTAGAAAATAAACTTTTTGGAGTATATTTTAATGTAAAAAGGGATATAATTACTACTAGGTCCTTACATATGAAATTGGCGTTTTGTCGTAGTGGCCACTTTGATCTCAAATATATTTTCTTTGATTAGGAATTCCAATTTCAAATTTATACAACTATTTACTCATGCATCTGAGTTTCGAAAACCGTAATTCATTTGTTTTTTCCTCTTTTGGCTTTTTCTTTGCGTCACTCTGTTTACAAAATAGAAAACATGAAATATCGTATTATTTACGAGTACGAGTTCCACCGTGGCACCAGTGCTCCAGAAACGGCTCGAAGGATTGATTATGTGTATGGCGGCGGTGTCATAAAAGAAAACACAATACGTTTTTGGTTCCAACGTTTTCGCTTGTTCTGGAAATTTCGACCTGCAGAACAAGCCCCGTGGACGGCCGGAGACCAAAGTTGATAATGAAGAATTGAAGGCTATTGTGGAAGCGGATCCATCGCAAACCACGTCAGAGTTAGCTGCAGACTGCGGTGTTAGTGATAAAACTGTTTTGATCCACTTGAAGCAAATTGGGAAGGTGAAATAGCTTGAAAGGTGGGTACCTCATGAATTGAGTGCAGCAAACCGACAAACGCACGTCGACTGCTGCGTTATATTACTTAACCGGCATAATAATGAAGGGATTTTAAATCGAATCATTACCTGTGATGAAAAGTGGAGCCTGTACGATAATCGGAAACGCTCATCACAATGGCAGAACCAAGCGAAAATTGACTCAAAAAAAGTTACTTGTGAGCGTTTGCTGGACTAGCGCCGGTGTCGTTCACTACAGCTTTCTTAAATCTTTCCAGACGATTACGGCAAATATCTATTGCCAGCAACTCCAAATTATGATGGAAAACCAGGCTGCTAAACAACCGAGGTTGGTCATTTGCTCTAGGCCACTGCTGCATCAGGACAACACTAGACCACACACTGCACAACAGACGGCTACCAAATTCGAGGAGCTTCATTTGCAATGTCTAAGACATCCACCGTAGTCCCCGGACCTTGCTCCAACAGATTACCATTTTTTTCGAAATTTGGATAACTTCTTTCAAGGGAAAAAATTCAACTCCGATGGGGTAGTCCAAAGCGCCTTCAAAAATTTTATTGATTCCTGTTCGAATGGTTTTTTTAGTAACGGAATCAATGAACTACCTATGAGATGGCAAAAGTGCATAGAAAGCAATGGTATATACTTTGATTAAATAAATATATTATTATGTTTTAAAAAAATCGACTTTATATTCCTCCTTTACAAAACGCCAATTTCATATTATGAAATGACTTAATTATAACAGAACATATATTTTTTATTATTTATTCATATAGTTTATTTATTTTTGGGGAGAAATATTTTTGAGAGTTGGAACACTGCACAAAAATCGGAATGCACTTGAGCATAGGACTCATCATCCAGCTCACGATAATAAGAAAACACGGAATGCACTGTATTTATATAGTGCTCTGTTTGTTGTGTTAAAAAAACTTCATAGTTGGTTATATTCTATATAAAATGGGTAGACTTTTTTTAAAAAACAAAAATAATCTTCGATTTCTTCGAATTTCAACTTAACCATATTTTTTGTATTTCTTTATGTTTTTAAATTTGTTCCCAGATGAGTCGATTTACTCACTTTAACTTCAGAAGATAAAGTGAACTTCTGTAAGGAGGCTAAGTACAAGTGACCTGGTAGGCGATATCTTCAAGCCTACTTTTCAGAAAGAGTCCAGTATGTTGGGGCAGTATGCATGTAAAATGGGCTGGCATACCTTCATTAAGCCGCACAGTATGTAGACATGACAATTGGCATTCTTACTGGAGAAATATATATTCAAGAGATTCTCAATGAGTATGGAAGGAATACTAATGCATTTTATGATTAAGCATATCCTGAGATGAGCTTGGATGGCTAGTAAGAAGCCGCAGTCTGTCACCTAGCAGAGCAATATAAAACATGCCCTGAAAGAAGAATGGGAGAATATTGCAAAAATTGGCTTCAAAACCTTGTTTTCAGTATGACAAAACGGCTCCAAGCTGTTATCAAATCTGGAGGAGTTATTAAAACTATTAAAACCGCAATAATGTGTAAAAGTACTTAAAAAAAAAAGTAAATTCAGTTTTTTGTTAATTTTTGTTTCAAGATTAAATAATATACTCAAAGAAAGCTGATAAAACTTGATATTTTAGTTTAGAAAAGTTTTAAATTTTTAAAAGATTTGTACTTACTTTTGCAGGCCAGTGTTTGTAATACCATACTCTATTGTAATAATCAACTCAACTAGGTATATATTTATTTAATATTTAGGTAATAAACTTTTTTTTAACATTCTGTTTTTAGGATTCCGTAATACTCAGGAAACCTTTATAGTTTCACTCTGTCCATCGTCTGTCTGTCCGCTCTTCGAGCTTCTGTAATTATTAATATAAATTGATGAAGTTTGGTATAGTATCTAGGTATCGGTTTTGGTATCATAAAAAAATTATAATTTTATATATTTAAGGGTTGGCTCTCCATACACGTGAAGTGAGGATGAAAAATATTTTTTCATTCTACTCCATCGTGTGGGGTATTGTCGAATATATATTTTAGAATAAAGGCATGATATACTATTTATTCATAAATTACTTTACAAAAATCAACAATTTTTAAATAATCGATCTCTAAAGCATGCTTTTGGTTTATTATAACATTGAGCGTGAGCGTGGCGTCCATTCGCTGTTGTCTGTAGAAAATATGCACCTTAATTTTTTTTAATTTAAAAACAGAATTGTTATATTCTTTCACAAACAGTGTAGTAAACTCAGTTTTCAGTTAGCATTGACGTCAATATTATGAATAATAATAATAATGTATTAAATAACGTAATTTTCCGCTTTAGGCAAGATATTTTTACTATTATTAACATATTATTGATTAAGAAATAAAAATATTCGTGTTATTCGAATTATTCGATTACTGAATCCAATCAAATTCGAATTATAAAATTGATTAATATTCGAATAAAACGAATATTACAATAATATTCCCTACTTTTTAGTGATATTTGTTAAATTATTATTAATACTTTTAAGTACGTTTAAAATCAACGATCGAGTGTATAATTGAATACGCGCCAAGCTTCCATTAGGTATTGTAAGATGTAAGATGACGTTGATGATTGCTGTATGTTACATAGTGGCATGTGCTTGCAGTTATTTAAACAATGCTGAAATTTCCAAACGCGTAACTTTAAAGACTGAGGAGTTATGATCACTGCTTTTGGATCAGGGTATATGTACCTTGGTGCAAAATCGTATTTTTTGTTAGCATATTATGCTTGTTACTTCAGAAAATGTCAAAATCACTATATGTGTCCATATAAATTTCGAGAGCTCCCTCGGGATCAGGATTCCACTTTAGTGACTAAAGGACCAATTTCGAAATATACTCTTTACAACAACAAATAGGTTAGTTAATAAACGGCAGAGTAATAATGTTCAAAGATATCCGTGTCGGTGTAAAATACTATGAGAAGTCCCTTTAAACGAGACGATCTCGTATATATTAAATAATCGGTATCTCGACAGCGGTTACAGCATTATATGTATTTTTTATTTTATCGTGCAACAATATTATATCAATAATTTTGACTCTCTAACGTCAGTCTGATTGGCAGTTTGGTATGCGTACCTATGTATAATTATTGCATTTTTTGAAAATTCGCTATGTAGTGGGTTCGAATCCCGGTAAGATAAATAATATTGTGATTCTTATTATTTCTTTTCTTTTATACATTTTTATTTATTTTTAGTTATTATAACGTTCTACTAAAACACCGAGCAAAGCTCGGTCTCCCAGGTACTCATCATAATGTGATGATGCATGGTATGATGGTAGTGTTGATGATGACGATTACTCTAATTGACTTATTGGCAGTGCTTGATGTTTTTTAAACAATGCCGATATCCCCAAACATGTATCTAAAGGACGTTTTTTAGAGGCATAGAACTTTGAAATGGAATAAAACAATGATGATTTTTAAAATTTACATGAAATTTACTTTATTCGAAAGATACTCTTCTGGCATTATAGTTTAAATAATACTTCTGGCACATGACCGCCACGGCTCGCTCGGACGTAGTCTAAATTTGGAGGTCCAATTTTCGATTACTTTTTCCAACATTTGTGGCCGTATATCGGCAATAACGCGGCGAATGTTCTCCTCCAAGTGGCCAATCGTTTCGGGCTTATCGGCGTAGACTACCTAGCGGCTTCACATATCCCCACAGACAACAGTCAAGCGGCGTTAAATCGCACGATCTTGGAGGCTAATTCACGGGTCCGAAACGTAAAACTATCGTGAAAATAAATCAATTGTGGTACGAGTTGTGTGACATATTGCGCCGTCTTATTGAAACCACAGCTCCTGCATATCATGGTTCTTCAATTGATGAACGAAAAAGTAAGTAAACATGCCTCTATAGCGGTCACCATGGACTCTAACAAAAAGAAGTTAAGTTCGTTTTCAAAGAAGTACGGACTAATTATTCCACCAGCCCATAAAGCACACCAAACAGTCAGTTTTTCTGGACGTGACGCTGTTTCAACATACACTTGAGTATTATTATCACTCCAAATAGGGCAGTTTTGTTTATTGACGTATCCCTTCAACCAAAAGTGAGCTTCATCGCTAAATAAAATTCGCTTATTAAAATTGGGATCAACGGCAATCTTGTTTTGGGCCCATTCACCGATTCTACGCCTTGCTAGGTGATTGTGTGGCTTCAATTCTTGCACTAGTTGGAATTTGTAAGCACACAAACTAAGATCTTTCCGCAAAATCTTCCATAAAGTGGATGGACACATATCCAATTCCTGTGCACGATGGCGGATAGATTGATTCGGGTCTTCCTTTACGCTACTACGCTTTACAGCTAATAACCTATCTTACTCTTATCAGTAGATTGTGAAACTGGCCCTTAAATTATAAGATAGGTAACAAGCAAAAAATGCACGAACCTTTATACACGTTAATGAGCATGGTCACCTGATGGGAAGCGAGTCTCTTAGCGTTCATAATAACGCGGCGGAAGGCGTGCTTGGGGACGGATTGCTATTTATAACGGTGTTTTTATCCTCACCTAATAGAAAGGAAAGCTGATTTGAAATTACTACCTAGTATACCCAGGGCGGTAGGTATCCAATAAGAGTTTCCTTGAGGAAACCATGTCTTACCTATTTGTTGTAGGCTGGCAGCTGGCTTGACTGGAGTGATTCCATGGCCTCGTAGAGAATTATACAACCGGCGTAAACCGTACCTGGGACTCATCAAGCAAGTGAAGTTGAGTAGATACCTACCTTAGGCTTGAGGAGTGGCACATTCAGCACTTGCAAGTCGCAACTCTTGTGGTGCTGCGAATGTTCATCGACGGAATATGAGTTGTTTCAGAAACTACAAGCATATGGAAATATTTTAGGCGACCTACCATTTTTCACTGCGAAATAAGTGAGGGTCGCGAACAATGTACTGATCGGCAGACATCGGCCGTAAAAGCTCTCCTTGTCACAATCCTGCAGAGTTCGTATCTCCTCTTGACTGAACTCGTAGTAGCCCTGAAAAGGAAATAGTGAAGTTTTGTAGTTAGGTAGGTACTATTATAGTCGTGATTGCTGTCATGAATAATAAGGAGTCATATGAGGTGACAATATGACGCATTATTTATACTTTTAACGATCTAAAAGCTAATCTATGTAACAGGTATCTCGCTGAAAGAAGTTTCGAGCACACTATTATTACCTATACTATTCGATAGTGTTGCTATTAAGGAATAAATTCTGGAAAGTAATAACAACAGGCATGTAACTACTTTCTAGAATTTAATGATTCTTATTAGCAACACTTCGGAATGGTGTAAAATTACATGGTGTTTATTTTTCCCAAAATCAGGCGGTTCGATTCCTAGGCTAGGATTTCTTATAGTTTGGGATTTTGCCTACCTACCATGCCCACTTTAAAATTTACCCTGTATAAATAACATTTAGCGACTTACTATGATAGGTGGTTTTTGTTGTATGTGTCTGACTGGAGGACGCAACATCTTGCATATGAAGAATGTCTGTGGTTATTTACCATGTTCTTGTTAATTTACTTCATTATATAGATATTATAATTATTGTTTTATTTTTGTGCAAATATATACTTCACATTTTGGATGTTCATCGTTGCCGAAACACATTCGAAACATTTCGAAAGTGTGAAAAACATCAGCTGTGATCGAAAAATCTTTTTTTAATTTTTTAATTAAGGAGGTTGCACCTCACAAGTAAAAAACTTTTTGGCTCGGTAGGTCCTTCACGGAAGAAGGGAAATTTATTAATGTGATGGTTCTAACTTCTATGAAAATACACCTTGTAAAAAATCCATACAAATTCTTTATTATTTTCTTTGTTTTTTTTTGGTACACCCTTTTCCCATTATACGATCTGATATCCGAAATTTACATTAATTAGGTCCGATATCCGATATATTAGTTTCATATGGAATGTATTTAAACTTGCGACAAAACAATCAAATTTTGGGTGCGATAAAACCGAATATTGAATACTAAATTACCAAGTTGGCGAAAGAATATAAGGAACAAAAAAAATCAAATCTGGTGACTAATTAATACCAGTTTTTTTCACTGAATATTTCAAACTGGCAGACAGATATTATTTTAGCGAATAAATAACCATCTAGGCGACAATTTGAGAGTACACATTTAATTTAAGAATAGGCACATACATGTTCCCTAATGTAGGTAATTCAAAAAACATAATAAGCAGCAAAACGAGCGCACATTAAAAAAACGGAAAGGAGCGCACAAAATTCCCATTTTTTATTTTTCTCGTTTTACATATTGTGTAGATTTATTTTGAAATTAAAAAATGGCAGATATTTATTTTTCGTTTAATTGATATGGGTGTCATTTTCTAGGTTTCTGGAGTCACTGATTATAAAAATTCATTCATTTTTAAATTTCAAAAATGCGAATATTAATTTTTCTGTAAAATGTGCTGAATTCAAAAATGATATCCATTTTTAATTTCAAAGATAGCGGATATTTATTTTAAATAAAATGAATCTAGGTGTCCTTTTCTAGGTTTAGAGGATGTTAATTACAAATAAAAATAATTTATTATGAAATTACAAAATGGCGGATATAGTTATTTTAATTTCTGTAAAATTCTTCTATCCCAAAAATGGTGCGTCCTACTGAAAAAATACGTAAAAAATAATAAAAATTTCTTCTCCCTTCGTATCCCCGCAACCACATATTTTCTTCATGATGGGAGAAAAGGAAATTTAAAATCCTGAATTTTCCAACATTTCTAAAGCTTTATACATCGTTCGTATCTCAAAGTATACCATTGCCATATTTTTTTTCTACAATCACTTCTATCTCTAGAACAGTCATACTGAAAAAATTATTAATATTTACATCCCCCAAGTAACCCCGTATTATCTTTATGACAAGAGTGTTTTTTAAAGTGTTGAATTTCCAAAACTTTCTATACCTTACATAGCTGGTACCTGAAACTACATAATATACTGTGTTAATAATTATCAATCCAAATCAGCTGCCGCAACAACTTATGTCATTATGTTATTATGTCATTTTTACGAATAATGAAAATGCTCCATTTTTTAAATTGAATTTGGAAGACAATTTTATTATCAGCACCCACAGTAACCTGGAATAGGACACACATATTAATTTTAATGAAAAAAATGTACGTTATGTTGGAATTTCAAAATGGATTTAATTTTCATATTATTCTGCATCACCAAAAATCTTGTAAACGACACCCATACCAAAGGAAAACAAACTCCAACAGTATATTATCCGTAGCCTGCAAATTGAATTTTTAGCAGCCATTAATTTATGAACCCAATCTGGTTTTATAGCTGCTTACATTGTATAATTGTCCCCAACTTGGAAATTAAGTCGCCAACTTATACATTTCGGTGCCAATTTGGATTAAATTTCGACACTTTTTATTTGCCAATTTTTGTATTTTTTGTAACCTGAGTGCTTTCGCCAGTTTAGTAATTGAGTCGCCGACATATTAATTCTCTGCCAAATTTAGTTCTAGTAATTCAGTATGTTCATGTGCAGTCGCCAACTTATATTTGTTCGCTAGATTAATTATATCCCGTTTCATATTAAAGCATACAGACAAATAATCTTTTTCATGTCTTTGTCATTATCGCGCGTGATAAGCGATATAATATAAAAAATCTCTAATAGCACAGAGAAAATAATATCTAATATAATTAAGTACCTATATAATTCTCGTGTCATAGTGTTCGGGGATACTCTACTACTGATACTCACTCCTCCGAAACGGCTTGACTAATTCTTATGATTTTTTTTGCATATTCGGTAGGTCTGAGAATCGGTCGTAATTATTCAATCCCTAAATGTTAAGGGTGACCCACCCCTAAATATTATTTTTTGAGTGTTAATGTATTATTATTATCTTTAGGATTGGTTTTTTCATACACGCAGTACAATAAATTAGCATTTTTTTATATTAAATACCTATTTATATGCTAATATTATAAAATTTTAACATTCATTAGACATTTATTAGTCAGTTATAGACGTCCAACACTAATCAGTAGCACTCATCTTTTGACAGCTTTTTGACACGACAAGGACCGTCGGGCTACCAAGCGCCGCCTGGTGACAGAAAAATAATCCAAAATTCTTATTGACCGATTTTGATACATACTTACGCTACCAGATGACGCTTTGTGTGTCTGAGTTGGATCTGCGCCCAGACTAACAGCAGAAAAAATATCAAAAACCCTCATCTTAATCTCACATGACATAAAAACTCTAATACGAAATTTTAGAATTTTGAGCTTAGTAATGTTAGTATGTAGCTGTTTATCTCTTCCTCTATAATCTGGGTTTCTGCTTGGCTCTGCTTATTACTATGATTTTTATAAACTCAAAAACAGGTAAGTATATTCAAATCGACACTTCTGCAAAAATAGGTATATTCAAATCGACGATGACGATTCTGTATTCAACATGTCAAATTTCTAGTCACAAGTCACAGCAATAAGTAAAATTAACGAAAATGTGTTTGTAATAATTTAGTAAATCGTAACGAATTTTATTGTTAATTATTTTATGAGAAATATTTCCCAATGAAGGAAATATGAATATCATTCCCGTGATTTTTTTTCTACTTGCAATGATCAAAAGTACGATATCATACAGAGATTATGCAGCCCCTCGAATGCCTGCTTATGATATAGATTATGATATGAGAGAATCAAGAACACGCCCGGATTATTCTATATCGAAGATGTTACACACTGATGATGATGATAATGATGATGATAAAGATTATAAATATGATGATCAAGGTATTAGTACAATAATATTATTCTAAACCCCAAGCCCAACCCCAAATCCATATTGGTACTTATAGTCTCTTTACTTACTTAGTTTATTTTTAGGTGATAGCTCTAAACCACTTAAAGAATTCTACGGTGATGATACAGTCCACAATAAACATAAAAGACCCTTACCCAAAGACATTAAGGAAGACATTGACACAGATTTATATCATGAAGAAGAATTGAAGAAACGAAACAGGAGACGAAAGACATTTGGACGTAAAAATGCGGAGTTTGATAGCGAGGAGGATGATAGAAAAATTGAATACAGTCGTAATAGTAATATTGACAATGATGTAGATAGAGAGGGTCATCCACAAAGAGAAGACAATTACAAAGAAAGCGATGAAAGGGAAACTAATCGTTACTTTAGGAGAGAATTTGTTAATAGGAAAGCTAGAAGAAAACCGAGAGATAGACCCATAAAAGTAATTTTACCTAACAATGATGATATTCAAAGTAACAACGAAAAAAACAGCAGACAAAAGATGGGAAAAGATACTCTACAAGAAAGGTCTGGCAAAGAAGACATTGCAAAAAAAATATTAATTGAAGCATTTGACGATATGAAAAGAGTAAATAATTTCAAGGAAAATCTTCCTCTGATAATAAGGCAACCAGGTAATCATTCAAAGTTTTTTACTTACAATATAATATTTTACTTTTAGAACATAATTTTGGTCGGTTTGTACGTTTCTTAGTTAAAATGCAATAAGTTCCTAATGTTTTCTATAACAAAATTAGTAACCCTATAGTATATCATTAAATAAATGCATTAACATAACAAATTAGAACTTAAGTAAATCATTTCTCTACGTAACTCCTAATTTTAAAAATATTGTCATATTTTGTCATTGATACGACTCTAGTATAATTCTTTGCATTCAGTAAACATGACAGAATTTGCAAGTTCGGAAGTATTGCCACACCGAAGAGCTGACAAAATAGATGACGCTATCTCCATCTCATTAAAAGTTCCTAACACCACCCTAAATTTACCCTATAACATGACCCTGAAAATGGAAGCGGCAAACAAAAGCGAGCTTTCTCTAGCAGAACGATCACGTCTATCTATACTCAAAAAGGTTCAAAAGAAAGAGAATTCGAACGTCACTAAGACTACTAAACCGCCGATTTTGATGCAAGTTACGAATAACATGCAAACAGTAGTGCTAGTGGAGTCAAATAATTTAGAAAATGAGATAATGAAAGTTAGACGAGTCATGGATGATAATCCTGAAGTTATTGAAAGAGCTAAGCATTTGATGCGACAAAAGTTGGTAGCTAACGCCAAGAGCATTGAAGATCTAACTGGTAATTGGGATGAGATGGTCTGTGACTACATTGACCTCAATCTTCTTAACTCAGCATCATCGAGGACTAACGTTTGTCCTGTTTTGTTTTGTTTGAAATTAATTGTCTTTGTGATGTTTTAACTTTAAAATTTATTTGTATTTTTTTTGTTTTTTTATTTCTCTGGACTCTGATAATGTTCTTAGTAACAAAACTAGTGTCCGACCGAACCTGGTTTTGTAGCCAAAATCGAAACGGAAATCGAACATTCGGCCATGTTCTCATGTTCGGCCGAAACTGAAACCAAACTCCTCATAAACATGTTTAAAGTTTCTATAATATCTCGTATTTTTCACATATTTACTTGCATTAATGTACTATGTTCAAAAGTAAATCATATTCCAAGAACAACATTTTTGACCACCAAAGGGAGGACTTGAGGAGTAAGGTCACTTTTGGTTATGTGGTCCCCCAGTGCGAATGTCATTAATTTTTGATGGCTAGGATGTGTTTTCGTCTCTCTTAGATTTTTTTTCTCAGACCAAAAAAATATTTGGAGAATCAATATTAAACTTTGTGAAAGAAACTAAATTATGTGGTAGGAAAGAATTATTTGTAACAAATTTATGATTTTTTTAATTTAATATTGGCTAGGATTTCCCGTATGTGTAACTTGTGAAGTTGTCTGTAACGTAATAATGAGGAGGTAGGTACTATAATAAAATACAATCAACGAAAAGTGTGACAAAAGGCATCAACTCACGAATACTCAAAGTTTACTTCGATTGCAAGGGCAATGAGTATCATAATTCATGGATTCTTACCATAAAACGATATATTTAATGAGGAATGAACTTTACTATGAAACAATGACCCACGACCACCAAAGATAAAATTAGGTTAGATATAAGCGTAAGTGCATCTGGATTACAACGGCATAGATCGAATATCCTCAGAGGGTGCGGTAAATACAGTGATATTTTAACTCATTTCAACGAATATTCAATTTAGATATCAATAAAAATTTAAAATAATTACGGAAAATGAAATGTGACTGAAAATTGTATAATATTATGGTTTGTGGTCGTGACTTTTTTAAGAAGCAGGTCTAAACTTCCCAGTGTCTTTTAAGCAACCTGCTCAAAGGCCAGAAAGATTTGTAGAAAAAACAGAATTGACTTTCTTGTTGCAAAATATTTATAATATATTATATATTTATAATATATATAATTGAATATATTCTAATAATATTAGCATTGCATAGTCCGTAGTGTACGGTCTACGGACTATGCAATGCTAATATGCTTGCTTAAATTATGCTTGGTCCAATGTAAGTTTTTACTTTCAAAAACTCAAGATATTGAATAAATTGGCTGAAACAAAACCGAACCATAGCTTCGGTCCGGCTTTCCTCAAAGTTAACATCGTGTCTTCTTCGCAATGGAACTACGAAATAATATCAACGCATGAGCTGTTCACAAGAAACCTATTAATCATCATCATAAAAGACTGAACCCGAAATGATAACTTAATATAATTTACTAATTTATCATCTCATAAAGTAGATAGCTTTATTATATGCGAAATTAGTTTAACCAAACAGAAGAACAATATGAGATTTTGCCATGCTCATAAAAATATCCTGAAATATCATTGCTTGGTTCTTATTGTCCTCTCCTTAGATGATGCTGTCCAATTTTCTTACTGCTTCGTTTTTAATTAATTTTACGTCGTAGCCTGTCTCTGCTTTGTACTACATTGATAGAAATTACATAATGATAATATTATATACATCTGTCGAAGTACCATCGTCCATCACAAAGTATTTTTACCATTTTAGAAGAGGCGACAACAGCAGTAGCGATGATTGCAGAGCTCAGCGAACTTCTAGGTCATCGTCAGCGCAAAGACATAGCAGTGCAAAAACCACGACTACCATCCACCTTCTCCCCACAAGCAGTAGACCCACAAATGGAGAATGAATGGAATAACTTCATTAAAACTAATCAGGCGTCACCACATGATATGTCTCTGTACGTTGTTTTGTTATTAATAAACTATTTGATTTATTTCAATTAAAATTGTTTTAAACAAATTAACTTGTTTTGATAAATTATACTATTTCAGCTTTGATATCGTAAGCTAGGTTCTATAAACATGAAATACCTCTTCTGAGATAGATTGGTAAGAACTTGAAATTTGATTAGCGACTTTTAAGTAATTACGCTGCCAATTTAACTTTGAAATGAGTATATAATAAAATTGTATTCAAGGGCATGAATGTCAATTTTCAACAAAATCGATGCAAATTTTAAATTTTTTATATACAAACTTTCAACCCCTATTTCACCTCTTTAGGCATGAAATTTTTCATAATCTCTTCATAGTGTCCGTCAACGTTAGGTATACGTATTGAAACAGCTGTACAAATATCATGTTTCTATTACCTAACGGTTCTTTGGGGACCGCAACCCCTGAGCTACACGCAATTATTGAAAATCTGATGTTATGGTTACCATCTTACGTTGAATAAAAGTATAAATAATTTTGTTTATGATCTTCGTACAAAAGGTGGGACACTTTTGATGTGCGTAGCCTAATAATCTTTATTATGTTATTGAACAATTTATTTCTTTGAAAAAAATAAAAAATTAACCTAACCAAGAGCATGTCGGGACATGTCTAATGCTACCCGTTTCATCCTATCTACCAATAACTATTTGTTAGAAACGACAAACTTATATCTCAAAAAAACAAAAACGTCAAATGATTGAATTTGTGGCATTTTTAACAAATAGTTATAGATAGATAGGTTATTGAAACGGGCCATAAGGAGGGTTCTGTAAGGAGGCTATAACCGCGTAAAAGATTTTTTTCAAATTAGTTCAAAAGTAACTGTCCGATTTTATTCAAAATAATTTTCCTAAAGAGTTTTTAGCATGATCTATCAGCATGGACAATTGCAATTTTCGAAGTCTCATAGTTTAGAAATGCCAGGGGGAGACGAACTTATAAACCATTTTGTAGGCCGATTACTAAAAAATAGTTGGTACAAATTCATGTATGAAACCTTGCTTTTAATTTAAAAGGCCTGTTCAACGATACCCCACAGAATGGGGTAGGATGAAATAATATTTTTCATCCCCACTTCATTTGTATGGGAGCCACCCCTAAAATATAAAACTATTATTATTTTATGATGCTAAAACCGTGATCTATACACAATTTATAACTGTACCAATTTTCATCAATTTATATTCATAATTACAGAAGCTAGAAGCGCGGACAGACATACAGACAGAAATACAGACAGACGGACGGACGGGCAGAGCCAAACTATAAGGGTTCCTTATGTATTACGGAACTCTAAAAACTACATTTAAATCTCAAAATAAAGTTTTTTTCCTCAATTTTTTGTTCAAGTTTATAAATTATTATTTTTAATCTAGCCGGATTACCTCAATATTTTATTTATTATCAGAATTTCTGATGATACAATTTTCCGTTCAAAAAAACGCAACACCAAAAGCTTGGAATTTCTTCCTCCTTAGACATTCGTATGTCGATGATTCGTGTTGTCGTGTGCTCGACAAGATAGAGCACTTCCTTACAAAAAACAGCTTCGTCAATGCGGCAACTCATTATTGTAGTGTGTAAATTGACATTTGACTTACACGTGACAAAATCTAGTGTGCGTGAAAAAATGTGATGCCAGCTACTCAACTTTTGCCCGATTTAACGGGAAAAATATGTTATGCTGTGGTCTATTAGTTAAGTTATTGGCTATAAATGTAGCTAAGAAAATACTTAAAAACTATATTTTGCCAGCGGCTCTGCCCGCGTAAATACAGTAACCCACAAGAACACTGTACTTTTCATATTTTCTCACATTTATAATAGTAGGATAGTAGGATGAACAATGAATTAAAAGTAAAAAAATATATTATTATATATTAAATTATATAAAAAGCCCTTATAAGGGCTTTTTATGGTAGGTATAACGCACCGTATACGTATACCTACCATAACCGTATTTATGGTAGGTAAAACGTGTATAAATGATAAGGCCTCATTTTTATTTACATTTAATATTAACAAATCATTATTAAAATAATCATAAAGAATATAAGTTGTTACCAAAACAGCGATTTCTATTTCTATTCCACTCGTCAATAGTTTGATTACATATTACTTAGTAACTAAAATACAACGTTTTAAAGTTAGTCTCATACGAGATTTACATGATTGATTTCCACCGTGCGGCGAGTCGCTTGACTAATCGCCTTGTAATTTTTGTTGGCAAATTGCCTTACGACCGATAGAATTGAAGACAAGTGATACTAGAAATTCAAATCTCAATTTTCTTTATTTCCATATTTTTAAATAACACTTATAGAATTGCCCTACGTGATGCCTACCACCGATTCGGAAACTAGCCCGGGGAAAAGAACCAGCGTAAGAAACTCGCACGGGATAACCTTTTTGCATAAACATGGGAAAATATTTTCAAAAAAATATATTTACAATGTAGTAACTTTATCTATATAACATTAATCTATACAGGGTGACCTGAAATTCGATACATTCCTTTGAAAGACAGAAAGTAGACCTCATTTACAGTAATATTTTTCATGGCATCCCCTATCCGAAAGTTGATATTTACAAAGTTATTGAAATTTCAAAAATTTTTTCTTTATTTTCGACTTTTTGACTTTGACATGACGTATTTTTAAAAATGTTTGTCTTTTTAGTTATTTTTTTTTATGTATTTTAACCGTCAATGAGTCAAATAATATTTTTAAGGAATAAATAGGGACAAACTAAGCGAGAATTTTTCATAATGAGACATGAAACAGAATTTTCTTTTAAGAAAAATGCACATTTTTCTTAAAAACAGGTGATTTTCTTTAAAAAGTTGTATGATACAATGCGTACAAATACCTTAAATAACTTTCTTACCGCATAAGCTTCCAAAAAAGGTACAAATATGTACATAAAAATATGAACATGTAATAAACAAAGACAAAACAATCACCAGGTAACGTTATCTCAAGAATTACTCTACCTGAGGCGACCTTTTTTTTCAATTGTTTCCCTTGTTTAAACTTCGGGATGTTTCGGCTACTGTCGTCGCGGCCCTTTGTCAATGAGTTACCGACTGGCTTAGAGAGCAAATTTAGTAGCTAATATTAGTTTTAAGTCAACTATTGCCGAGTACGGACGTAAAGTTGCTTTAAACTACACCCTTACTTCTACTTGTGATTTTTTTGTATTGCGATGGCTGCTTTTGAGTACGATGAATACGCTGACATCTTGTTTTGTTACGGACTTTGTAATGGTAATGCTGCTGCTGCACGAAGAACATACGTTGAACGTTTTCCGAATCAACGAGTGCCAAACATTAGAGTGTTTTCAACAACATTTCGACGAATTCGGGAAAGCGGCCGTGTTGATAGAAGACGTGGCGATTCAGGCAGACCTCGTTTGTATGCTCCAGAAGAAGAAGGAAAAATTTTAACACTTTTTCAAAATGATCCTTCTATTTCTACAAGAGCGGCAGCTAGAAGACTTGGATTGAGTCAATGGAAGGTGTGGTTTACAGTACACACAGCGCGTCTACATCCATTTCACTACACACCTGTCCAAGCGTTGGAAGAGGGAGACCCGGTTAGAAGAATGGAATTCTGCCGTTTTATGATAAATGCAGACATGGAGGATCGCAATTTCTTCTCAAGAATATTGTGGACGGATGAATCGAAATTTGACCGTGACGGGATAAACAATTTCCACAACACATTACTGGGCACCAAAAGGAGAAAACCCCAGGATGAAAAAAGAAAGGGCCCATCAAACCAGATTCAGTCTAAATGTCTGGATGGGTATAATTAATAATAATTTAGTTGGACCTCATTTTTTGCCTCAAAATTTAAATGGTGAAATGTACGAACATTTCCTAAGAGAGGAGATTACTGGTTTAATGGAAGATGTGCCAATAGCAACTCGTCGTAATATGATTTTCCAGCATGATGGTTGCCCGGCTCACTTCCGCCTCGGCGTACGCCAGTGGCTAGACCAAACTTACCCACATCGCTGGATAGGTCGAGGCGGGCCAATTCCTTGGCCAGCACGGTGTCCCGATTTGACCCCGTGTGATTTTTATCTTTGGGGTCATATGAAGGCTTTGGTGTATACTGCACCCATAACTACTGTAGAGGAGCTCAGAAGCCGCATAAGAAATGCAGCAGAATAAATCAAAACTAGTCTTACTACCAGAATAATCAAAACAGAGGTACGGAGAAGACTACGGGCCTGTATCAGAAACAGAGGTTCACATTTTGAACAAGACCTAAAGTAGAATATTTATTATTAAATTTAATTAAACATTGATGTTTTTAAACACAATAAACGTAATTGAATTCAAGTTTTTCCTTTTATTTTAACCTCATCGCAAATAAATCGATTTAGACATTATTTCATTTTACTTCTAATATGTTTACTACAACGTCATATTTTTATGTAGACATTTACACCTTTTTGGAAAGCTAATGAGATAAGGAAGTTATTGAGAATATTTGTACGCATTGTATCATACATTTTTTTAAGAAAATCACCTGTTTTTAAGAAAAATGTGCATTTTTCTTCAAAGAAAATTCTGTTTCATGTCTCATAATGAAAAATTCTCGCTTAGTTTGTCCCTATTTATTCCTTAAAAATATTATTTGACTCATTGACGGTTAAAATACATAAAAAAAAATCACTAAAAAGACAAACATTTTTAAAAATACGTCACGTCAAAGTCAAAAAGTCGAAATTAAAGAAAAATTTTTTGAAATTTGAATAACTTTGTAAATATCAACTTTCGGATAGGGGAAGCCATGAAAAATATTACTGTAAATAAGGTCTACTTTCTATCTTTCAAAGGAATGTATCGAATTTCAGGTCACCCTGTATAACAAAAGTCAAGATACTTAAGTACATAGAAGCAGCCTTGCATGGGCATCTTTTTTTATCGTTTTTATTTCTAGTATTCCTACATTTTTTTAATTTATATATATTATATATATAAAAAAATTTGTTTTGTTTAGTGATGAGTGCAGAATTCTCTTAAATCAAATTGACGGCAGGCAAATAATATACAGCCGCAAAGGAGAACGATACGAGGGCGGGTCAATAAGTCCGTGACTTTTGGAATAAATCACAGATTTTTTGATAAATAAATCATTTTATTTTTCAACGTAGTCCCCCTTGAGCTCTATACACTTTGTCCAACGCTTCTCCAATTTTTTTATCCCTTCCAAAAAATATGATTTGTCGAGGTCCTCAAAATAGGCCTTTGTTTGCGAGATGACTTCATCATTGGAGTCAAATCTTTTTCCACCGAGCCATTTTTTCAGGTTTGGGAACAAGAAGTAGTCACACACAATAGGGTGGATGTGGGAGCAATTCATAGCCCAATTCATGGATTTTTGGCATGGCAACTGCACATGTGTGCACCCTTGCATTGTCTTAGTGAAAAAGAACTTTTTTCTTGGCCAAATGAGGTCGGTTTTTTTTCAAATCCTCATTGAAGCGGTCCAATAAGTTGGCATAATATTCCCCATTAATTGTTCTTCCCTTTTGAAGATAGTCAATGTGGATTATCCCACGTGCATCCCAAAAAACAGTCGCCATAACTTTATTGGCTGACAAACCCACCTTGGCCTTCTTTGGCGCCGATTCACCCTTAGAAACACACTGTTTTGACTGTTGTTTGGTCTCTGGTGTATTGTGATGGATCCATGTTTCGTCCACGGTTACAAAACTCCTCCATATTGTGACTAAACAACGCCAAACCTTCCTGTGAAGTTGTTACACGATTGCGTTTGTGGTCGACTGTGAGCCAACGCGGCACCCATCTTGCGGAAAGCTTTCTCATGCCCAAGTGATCATTCAAAATTAAAACCACTGAGCCATGCGAGATGCCTATGGCTTCCACAATCTCTTGCACTTTCAATCTTCGGTCGGCCAGCACCATATCGCGAATTTTTTCGATTGTTTCGGGTGTAGAGACCTCAACTGGGCGTCCAGGACGTTCGGCATCTTCAGTGCTTGTAAGGCCACAACGAAATTCAGTAAACCACTTTTTTACCATTGAAATCGATGGTGCAGAGTCCCCATAGTATTTATCAAGCTTAGCCTTGGTCTCGGTAGTGTTTTTTTTTCGCAAAAAATAATGCTTAATAAGCACACGAAATTCACTTTTTTCCATTGTTTCCTTAAGTTACTGGATAGTCTGATAAAGATAGCTGTAAAACACAAACTAACTGACGCAGCAAGTTCAAATTTTGATAGGAGTCAACTGACAGATGCCTGTTGACAGGAGTAGTGTTGCTTTTTCAGTAAGGAGGTTAGAAATTCAAAAAGTCACGGACTTATTGACCCGCCTTAGTACATTCAGACAAATTTTGAAACTATAGTTGCATACGGTGGTGGATCAATAATGGTTTGGGCGGGCATTTGTTTGGGAGCTCACACAGACTTGGTAGTGATTGACAGAGGGAGTCTGACTGCAGACCGCTATATCAGAGAAGTTTTAGAAGAAAATGTCGTACCGTTTGCCCCATATATCGGTGGCGATTTTGTTTTTATGCAGGATAATGCTCGGCCGCATACCGCTCGGGTAACTCAAGCTTATCTTAATGATATGAATATCACTGTTATGGAGTGGCCGGCGAGATCACCGGATATGAACCCAATAGAGCACGTTTGGGACTTGCTGAAAAGAAAAGTTAAGTCTAGAATTCCAGCTCCTGCCAACGTGGGTGAACTGTGAATCGCCGTAGTTGAGGAATGGCGGAGACTATCCCAGGAGACCATCGATAACATCATTCGCAGTATGCCTAGACGGGTAGAAAATTTAATAAGAGCACGTGGAGGAAATACGCGATATTAATCACCATTTTTCTAATTTAATTAATTGTTATTTTAATATTAATTTCCACTTTTCCCGGTTACATGAAAAGTACAAAAATGTACCATTTTTCACAAATTGCCATTACTCGCAAAATCTGTTCTTAATGTGATCTCATTTTAAGTAAAACAAATATGAAACTTTAAATAAGAAAAGAAGTGTAGTAAGTAGATTTTAAAATAAAACCATATTTTTTTAATTATGGACCTTTTCTTTGTATTCCGCTAAATATATCCGTGTGTATATTTAAAATGGAATTTAAAATGGAATAAAACTTAATAGAAAAAAGCCAGATGAATTAAAGATTGGGCTTTTGGAGGTTTTGGAAAAGATAATGAATTTGTGAAAAATGGTACATTTTTGTACTTTTCATGTAACCGGGAAAAGTGGAAATTAATATTAAAATAACAATTAATTAAATTAGAAAAATGGTGATTAATATCGCGTATTTCCTCCACGTGCTCTTATTAAATTTTCTACCCGTCTAGGCATACTGCGAATGATGTTATCGATGGTCTCCTGGGATAGTCTCCGCCATTCCTCAACTACGGCGATTCACAGTTCACCCACGTTGGCAGGAGCTGGAATTCTAGCATTATCCTGCATAAAAACAAAATCGTCACCGATATATGGGGCAAACGGTACGACATTTTCTTCTAAAACTTCTTTGATATAGCGGTCTGCAGTCAGACTCCCTCTGTCAATCACTACCAAGTCTGTGTGAGCTTCCAAACAAATGCCCGCCCAAACCATTATTGATCCACCACCGTATGCAACTATAGTTTCAAAATTTGTCTGAATGTATCGTTCTCCTTTGCGTCTGTATATTATTTGCCTGCCGTCAATTTGATTTAAGAGAATTCTGCACTCATCACTAAACAAAACCTTACTCCATTGGTCCGCGTTCCAAAGTCGATGTTCCTGAGCAAAAGTTAACCTGTTTCTACGATGATTTACCTCGAGCCTTGGAGCCTTGGCGGGCACAAATGAACCCATACCAGCTTCTTCGAACCTTCTTCGTACCGTACGCTCACTTACCATTAATAAGTTTAAAAAAGTAGTTAAAGAACGTTTGTGTGCCAAAGCGTATTATAAAATTAATGACTTCATTCAAGACGGCACACCTTGGGAATAAGGTGGCTCCTTATCTTATGTTATTATTTGTTACATAGACATAAGCAAACGTTGTAATAATTTTGATTTTAAAAGAATAATTTTCCATCTTTTTGGTAAAAGATGGCCCCAGACGACTTTCTTGCCGGCTCTTCTCGCTGGGTTAGTTCCCGAACCGGTGGTAGGCATCACGTAGTAACGACGTTCAAAAAGAGTATTTAAAAATACCAATTTTGAATAAAATTTTTTTGATTTGATTTGATTTGATTTGATACGGTTACACCCCGCACTGCTTATACGAGGGCGGGTCAATAAGTCCGTGACTTTTTGAATTTCTAACCTCCTTACTGAAAAAGCAATACTACTCCTGTCAACATGCATCTGTCAGTTGACTCCTATCAAAATTTGAACTTGCTGCGTCAGTTAGTTTGTGTTTTACAGCTATCTTTATCAGACTATCCAGTAACTTAAGGAAACAATGGAAAAAAGTGAATTTCGTGTGCTTATTAAGCATTATTTTTTGCGAAAAAAAAACATTACCGAGACCAAGGCTAAGCTTGATAAATACTATGGGGACTCTGCACCATCGATTTCAATGGTAAAAAAGTGGTTTACTGAATTTCATTGTGGCCGTACAAACACTGAAGATGCCGAACGTCCTGGACACCCAGTTGAGGTCTCTACACCCGAAACAATCGAAAAAATTCACGATATGGTGTTGGCCGACCGAAGATTGAAAGTGCAAGAGATTGTGGAAGCCATTTTGAATGATCACTTGGGCATGAGAAAGCTTTCCGCAAGATGGGTGCCGCGTTTGCTCACAGTCGACCACAAACGCAATCGTGTAACAACTTCACAGGAAGGTTTGGCGTTGTTTAATCACAATATGGAGGAGTTTTTGCGCCGTTTTGTAACCGTGGACGAAACATGGATCCATCACACCACACCAGAGACCAAACAACAGTCAAAACAGTGGGTTTATAAGGGTGAATTGGCGCCAAAGAAGGCCAAGGTGGGTCTGTCAGCCAATAAAGTTATGGCGACTGTTTTTTGGGATGCACGTGGGATAATCCACATTGACTATCTTCAAAAGGGAAGAACAATTAATGGGGAATATTATGCCAACTTATTGGACCGCTTCAATGAGGATTTGAAAAAAAACCGACCTCATTTGGCCAAGAAAAAAGTTCTTTTTCACCAAGACAATGCAAGGGTGCACACATGTGCAGTTGCCATGCCAAAAATCCATGAATTGGGTTATGAATTGCTCCCACATCCACCCTATTCTCCAGATTTGGCTCCGAGTGACTACTTCTTGTTACAACCTGAAAAAATGGCTCGGTGGAAAAAGATTTGACTCCAATGATGAAGTCATCTCGCAAACAAAGGCCTATTTTGAGGACCTCGACAAATCATATTTTTTGGAAGGGATAAAAAAATTGGAGAAGCGTTGGACAAAGTGTATAGAGCTCGTGTACGTTGAAAAATAAAATGATTTATTTATCAAAAAATCTGTGTTTTATTCCAAAAGTCACGGACTTATTGACCCGCCCTCGTAACTCATGTCGGGCTTGGACGGCCGTCAAACGGGGGTTCCTACGTACACGAAGCCGAATGAAACGATCATCACTACTCGAAGTGCGTCTTTTTCTGCTTTGTCCTGCTCTTCTCACATAAGTTCCGGTCTTCCTGAACCGTTGGATACTGCGATGGATCGTTGAAACTGGTCGACGAAAATCTCTGGATATCACTCTGTAGGTTTGACCATTTCTTCGCATTTCGAGTGCCCTGGCAATCTCCGTTGGGGCTAAGTCAGGCATAATTCAGTCCTCAACTCCAAAAAGATACGCGATTAAAAAAAAACTAACAAAAAACAGTATTTCAATGAAATTTTAAATCAAACTCAGAAGGAAGATATATTCGAAGTTCGCTCCAGATAAGGTGTATTTGAATAAAATTAAAACAATTGCATAAAATGTGATGTTCAGTTGTTTTCTTAATTTGAAAATATTTCTTTTTAAATTAAATGAAGTATAAACCAGCCAGCAACCTTATATGATACTGATATCAAACCTTCATTTTATGTCCCGCTAAATATGCCGGTGTGTGTATATACAAAATCACTGACTTTCAAATCTAGATCTCTCCTCTTTCTATCAATTTTTTGCTTATTGTATAAAATGTGACTTCATAGAATTTTCTTAGAAATGCCACTTTACTGTCGCTTTTTAAATCTTCAACTTGAGAATTTGCTTTTAATTCATCTGGTAGAAGGGTGTAATTTTTGCCTTCCAAAAGATATTGCGGTGTAAACTTTGTAACAGTATGTTCTGTCTCATTATATCTTTTGATACATTCATGAGCAATAGTTTTCAGACTAAGTTATTGTTATTTTCATTTATCTTACATATTATTTTATTTACAATAGTTTGGTTTAATCTCTCATTTAAACCATTTGAAAACGGCGCATTCACGGCAGTATAAACTATAGTCATATTTCTGTATCTAAAAATGATTTAAATTCTATTGAATTTATACCTGGATATTGAACAGATAAAATAATGCCAATCTTATGTTTCTGTGTCACTTTCTGCAATAACTTTATAAAATCATTTGAATTCTGTGCTTTCGAGGTTAAAATGTAAGCATATCTTGTAAAGTAATCTACTAAAAGATGTAAATATTTTTTTGTAGATCGAGATCCACCAAATCCTCCAATAGTGTCTATTGACATTATTTCATAAGGACATGAAGCTGGTCCCAACTGAGACAATAACCCATAATTATATTAACCTCTGGACTTATTTCTTATGCACTTATAATAATATTAAAATTAAAAATATAATAATAATATTAAAATATTATATTAAAGGCTTATGATAAAACTATAAACTTTTTCCCTAGTAACCAATGTTGCCAATATTTAACAGCATCCTTTATAGCTAAATATTCTAAGTAAATAGCTTTTTTCTTTTTCTGAGAATCATTCAGTTTTCTTGAAAAATACGCACATGGCTTTTCCTCTCCATTTAGCTGTGGGGTTCTTTCAATTTTTGATGTTATTTCCTCTAAAAAATATCCGTTAAATTGAATGTTTCCATCGTCATCTATTTATATAGGTATCATGTATTTCTTGTGTCATTGCGATCCATACTTGTCTTCTTTCATGCCTTTTCTTCAATATTTTTTTTATATTATCATATACTTGCGTCTTAAGAATAGCATCATGTAATTTAGCCGGCTGAAATTCTTGTGGAATCAAGTATATTCTTTTATCACTATCAGCAATCGAAGGTAAGCAGATAACATTAGATTTTGAACCATCACTTGCCTTTACTACAAATTGAAATCTCGGTTTTTCTATTGTTCATAAGTTATAGCGAAAATGTTGCTTTATAATAATATTGTTTAACAATATGGAAATAAAAGACAATGTGTTGCTTTATAACTAAAGAAACAACATTTAATTAGCATTAATTATATTTCACAAATTAAATAATATTTTCAAACAAATTATTCGAAATTAAATATAAGTCTCATTCCCTTAAAAGTTGACATTCATTGTCAAGTCTAAAAAGTATATCAAATAGAAGCAATGAGGTTACAGGTTACATATATATATAAAGGCAAAGCTGATTGACTGAACGCACAGGCCACAATAAGGCGAGAAATTTGAAATTTAGCACACGTATATCTCTTAAGACGTAGGTAAAAATCATTTTCAATTTTTCAAAATTCAACCTCCAAGGGGGTAAAATAGGTGATAAAACTTTGTATGAAACTTTTTATACCTTGGATATATGTGCATGATATTTTGTATGAATTGAGTACGGAAAAAATAACTAATTACGTAATTCAGCGTTTTTTTTAAATTCAGCCCTTAGGTGGGTGAAATAGGGGATGAAAGTTTAAAACTTATTTCTGCTATCTTATTAATAGAACGTATCGCTTCTGCGGCATATTGTGTTAATGTCGCCAGCGTTTCCCTATAGAAGGATGCCGTATGACATTATACTATGAAAATAACAAAAATAAACTAGTCGCGCTGTATCGTCATCGGAAATTTCTCAATTTTTTTTTTACTGCATATGCTGCAGGATTGAGCCTATTTGCCAGTATTGCAATATAGGATCACCACTGTAATTTACAATATAGTGTTATTTGTAGAAATACAGTGGTGTCAACTAAGTTTATTTTCTCATCATGTAATAATAGTACATTCGTTTTTTTGTGCCTGCCTAAAATTTGACAGGCTAAACTTTAAATTGTATCCCACTGAATACAATTGTATCCCTAGTGTTTTAAATTGCTCTTGAAAGTATTTAAAATACAACCACCATATTGTGTAAACGTTTTGAAGAAGAAGATTCAGTAGTGCTGTACGCTCCCAGATGTGAAATAAAACGACTTGATACTTATAGTATAGTGGACTGTATTATAAAGATATATGTAAGTCTGGTCGCCTACGTTGACAATATTAGAATGTTCAAAGTAAAGTATAGCTATCGCCGCACAGTGTGCGCTGGCGAATAAGGCGCATGCGCGGGCGCCGCGCGCCCTGTTGCGGTGTAGCCGCAACGTACTGCCCTGGCGAAGTTGAAGGAAGGTTGTCCAGCTTCAACTTGAATTAGTGGGAAGTAGATAAATATTATTGTACGCCCGTTGGATGATGCCTTTCTTCGTACGGATCTCAGCAACACGGCAAATCTTGTCTTTATCTGTATGCAGCTTGGTAATGCGACCCAACTGCCACAGGAGTGGAGGCTGGCTCTTATGGTCACTCGAGGTATGCCACTTGGACTTCTGTTGAAGGAGAGAAACATATTCTGTGAGAAACGAGTCCAGAAATGTTGTTTAAGTTTCTCGATCCTCTCGAAGCGCTGCAGACGATGGACATTCGCATCTGCAACATTAGGACGAGTAACAGATAATAATGTGCGTCCGATTAGGAAACTAGCAGGAGTAAGACAGCTGAGATCGGAAGGAACACAGGAAAGAGGGGTCAAAGGTCTCGAATTAAGGATACCTTCTATTTGGACAAGACATGTTGACATCTCTTCGTAAGTTAAATAAGTTAATGATAATACACGCCTAAGATGATGTTTAACAGATTTTACTACCGCTTCCCACAGTCCATCAAAGTGGGGGGAATAAGGAGGTATGGTTTTAAAGTGTATACCATTTTTTGACATTTCAGTTGAAATGTCGTCGGAGATATTCTGTGAGAAACGAGTCTAGAAATGTTGTTTAGTTTCTCGATCCTCTCGAAGCGCTTCAGACGATAGACATTCGCATCTGCGACGTTAGGACGAGGAATAGATAATAATGTGCGTCTGATTAGGAAACGAGCAGGAGTAAGACAGCTGAGATGGGAAGGATCACAGGAAAGAGGGGTCAAAGGTCTCCAATTAAGGATACCTTCTATTTGGACAAGACATGTAGACATCTCTTCGTAAGTTAAATGAGTTAATGATAATACACGCCTAAGATGATGTTTAACAGATTTTACTACCGCTTCCCACAGTGCACCAAAGTGGGGGGAATAAGGAGGTATGGTTTTAAAGTGTATACCATTTTTTTACATTTCAGTTGAAATGTCGTCGGAACAAGAATAAAAAAATGAGGCGATTTCGGCACTAGCGCCGACGAAGGTAGCCGTTAGTACCGTTATCGGACTAAATAGTTTGCGGCTTGCCACGACGAGATATGAATCGAAAAAGAGCTCCAAGAAACGCCTCCTTGGACAGATCCGAGACGAGCTCCAAATGAAAGGCCTTTACTGCAAAACACACAAAAATGCATATGTAAGATTTCATCAACTTAGCACCTCTGCCTTCACTATCGGCTATCGACACTGGGCCGGCATAATCGATACCAGTTTGCATAAAAGGAAATTCTAAATGAGTCCTATCACTAGGTAGATCTGCCATAATGGGTTGCATGGGCCTTGATTTAAATCTAAAGCAACGCACACAACTATGTACGACGCGCCTAGCGAGGTTCCTCCCCCCCAGTGGCTAATGTTTTTGTCTTACGTGAGACAAAAGCAAATGAGGTCCTGCGTGTTTCGGAAGACTCAGTTTTTCTCATGTATATACGACCATTGCGAATCCAAATAAACTTGTATTTTAGTTCCTTCGCCTTTGCCCTAGCAGCAGCGTGCAAGAACTTCATTTCAGGAGTTAGATGTTCTGTGATGTAAATTGGGGATTTCATTGAACCGCCATATCCTAGTAGACCAGAGTGAAGCTTCTCAATTGCATTTGTTTTATTAAATTGAATACACGCTGCCAGTAGGTTGTCTCTTACACGGGGACTGCTTAATTTAATGACAACGGAGCGTGGTCGAGAACTTTTAGTATTTTTTTTGGCAGTACGCGCACAGTACAGTATATTATCATCAGTCAATGGGTATTCCACCACTTCCCCCAACATCTTTACAACGGTAAGTAGATTCTCGGCTCTAGATTCAGGCAGGCATTGCAACTCAATATTACTTGAACGTGCCTGCTGTTCCATTTGGCTGATACGCTGAGTCAGACTAGCAACTTGAGTTTTGAGGATAGAGTTTTCATTTGTGAGCGTTTTGAATGACTCTAAGAGTTAAGAAGCTTAAGAATTGTTTTAATATAGGTGTAGAAGTAATTGTATTTCTTTGTTCTTCCCACTGACGATATGTGACATTATCTAATTTTCTCGTCATTATATTATGAATTATGAGAGTGTCCCAGTGATCTGTGGGTTGACCAAGTGAATTTAAGGCACATAAATTACGATTAGTGATATCAATTAAATTTCTTAGAGCAAAGCGTGACTCAATTTGAATAGGGGGCAAATTAAAAATGGCGTTAACATGATTGTTAACTAAAAGTCGCTCGTTGTCATACTTATTCGAAAGTAACTGCCAAACTATAACGTAGTTGTTTGAAGTAAATTCTAAGTTTGTATGATGAGCGAAGCGCTTCCTTTTAAAGACGCTCGCAAATAGAGAAATTTATAGATATTACTTAATTAGTATGAATAAGTGAAAAATACGTTTTTATCTCTAAATTCCAGTCAGTGTTGAAAGTCGCCATATAAGCTCGGTAAATTGATCTTAGGAAGTCTGATGAAATCGTGCATAGCAACTACGTGGTCCACATTCGATTCAGATTCGGATAATGCACGATTGCGGCGACGATCGTACTTATTTTTCAATGTTCTTGCTGAAACCATTAGCGAAAAATATTCCGATTCAAACTCTTCGCGTTCGATAATCATTTGATCCACATCATCCGATACCAACGCCAACTGCGTCTGAAATCTATCAAAGTCGCTATGAATATTTTCAATTTTATTCACACGTCATTCCAGCTTATAATGGTTTTCACTAAAACTTTCACAGTTACTCAAACTATGTATTTAGGAAAGGAATTCTTTTATGCGTGTATAACTCATTTTTATAAAGAAAATATTTCCCTAAGGAACTAAGAATCAATACGTGCAAGCACGTTAAAATTTCTATAATGAATGCAATGTAATTTATAAACAAGTGGCGCTCGGCGGCCGATACAATGGGACCCCTGCTGTTCTTATCAGTTAGGCATAGAAATTTCTAAGAATTTGCAATAAGGAACTATGTATACTGATCAAGATGTAATATTGTTTAATATTAAGTATTTATAATGTATTTAAGCAAGTGAAAAAAAATTGGAATTAATATCTTTAAAGGTCAAACCTTACTTGTCAAGGACAACCTTCAAAAATACTAAAAAAATGTTTTTAATTTAAAAAATATAAAGAGATCTGAATGCCAGATCCAAATAAAAGGCTAAGGATAAGAAAAATTGAAAGGAAAAGATATGGAACGGACTCACAAAATCAAATGCCCCTGAAATGACCGTGATGTCCTTCTATTGACTTTGCTGCGTTGGCAAGCAACTTCACAGTTGAAGGGTTGTTGCGGATAGTCCAAGCTGTCCTCCTAGACCAGAGGTATCCTCGGTGCAGAAAATATGTCTTCCTTTTGGTTTTTATCCTATGCGACGTCCCGTGGTTCTTGTATTAATAATACCGAAGAAGGAACATGTTGGCTCCAGATGTGAAATAAAACGACTTGGTACTTATATAGTGGACTGTATTATAAAGATATGCGTAAGTCTGGTCGCCTACGTTGACAATATTAGAATGTTCAAAGTAAAGTATAGCTATCGCCGCGCAGTGAGCGCTGGCGAATAAGGCGCATGCGCGGGCGCCGCGCACACCGTTGCGGTGTAGCTTCAACAAGTGTTGACTGCACTAGAAGCGGTTAAAGATGAATTCAACGAGATCACAGAATGAATATTATGTCGTGTTGTTAGTTACGAGGGCGGGTCAATAAGTCCGTGACTTTTGGAATAAAACACAGATTTTTTGATAAATAAATCATTTTATTTTTCAACGTAGTCCCCCTTGAGCTCTATACACTTTGTCCAACGCTTCTCCAATTTTTTTATCCCTTCCAAAAAATATGATTTGTCGAGGTCCTCAAAATAGGCCTTTGTTTGCGAGATGACTTCATCATTGGAGTCAAATCTTTTTCCACCGAGCCATTTTTTCAGGTTTGGGAACAAGAAGTAGTCACTCGGAGCCAAATCTGGAGAATAGGGTGGATGTGGGAGCAATTCATAGCCCTATTCATGGATTTTTGCCATGGCAACTGCACATGTGTGCACCCTTGCATTGTCTTGGTGAAAAAGAACTTTTTTCTTGGCCAAATGAGGTCGGTTTTTTTTCAAATCCTCATTGAAGCGGTCCAATAAGTTGGCATAATATTCCCCATTAATTGTTCTTCCCTTTTGAAGATAGTCAATGTGGATTATCCCACGTGCATCCCAAAAAACAGTCGCCATAACTTTATTGGCTGACAAACCCACCTTGGCCTTCTTTGGCGCCGATTCACCCTTAGAAACCCACTGTTTTGACTGTTGTTTGGTCTCTGGTGTGTTGTGATGGATCCATGTTTCGTCCACGGTTACAAAACGGCGCAAAAACTCCTCCATATGTGATTAAACAACGCCAAACCTTCCTGTGAAGTTGTTACACGATTGCGTTTGTGGTCGACTTGCGGAAAGCTTTCTCATGCCCAAGTGATCATTTAATAATAACATAATTGAAACCACTGAGCCATGCGAGATGCCTATGGCTTCCACAATCTCTTGCACTTTCAATCTTCGGTCGGCCAACACCATATCGTGAATTTTTTCGATTGTTTCGGGTGTAGAGACCTCAAATGGGCGTCCAGGACGTTCGGCATCTTCAGTGCTTGTACGGTCACAACGAAATTCAGTAAACCACTTTTTTACCATTGAAATCGATGGTGCAGAGTCCCCATAGTATTTATCAAGCTTAGCCTTGGTCTCGGTAATGGTTTTTTTTCGCAAAAAATAATGCTTAATAAGCACACGAAATTCACTTTTTTCCATTGTTTCCTTAAGTTACTGGATAGTGTGATAAAGATAGCTGTAAAACACAAACTAACTGACGCAGCAAGTTCAAATTTTGATAGGAGTCAACTGACAGATGCCTGTTGACAGGAGTAGTGTTGCTTTTTCAGTAAGGAGGTTAGAAATTCAAAAAGTCACGGACTTATTGACCCGCCTTAGTACGTAGACGGATTTGTTGCTTGACAATACTAAAAAACTTCTTGACTAAAAAATTTTAATACGTTCATTGTATTGATAATTTAACACTGTTTTCCTGATTTCAAACGGGGTGAGCATTACTGCAGATGTGTACTGTGAAGAACTGAACACAACGATGGAGAAGCTGGCACATCTCCAACCAGCATTGGTCAATCGCTCGTCTCCGCTGCTCTGCGCAGCAGACGGTCTCCAAGTTGCAAGAACTGGGGTTGGAATCTCCGTCATCCGCCCTACTCACCAGATCTTGCGCCAACAGACTACTACTTTTTCCAGAATTTGGATAACTTCTTGGCGGGAAAAAAATTTAATACCCGAGAGGCAGTACAAAATGCCTTTGAAGAATTTGTTGCCTCCCGTCCAGTGATTTCCTTAAGAAGGGCATCTATAAACTGCCACTGCGTTGGCAAAGATGCATTGGTGATTTACTTCGATTAATACAAATAAAAATTACATGAAAAAAATTCGTTTAAATTTTTTCATACAAAACGGCAATTTCATAGGTAAAGACCTAATATATAAAAATGTTTACAATTCCAAATCCTCGCTAAAACTCGAGAATGGCTGGACCGATTTGGCTAATTTTTGTCTTGTTGGCTAATTTTGGCCTTGAAATAATTGGAATAAGAAAAATTAGAAGAATTAGAAAATAGTTCAGGGAAGGTGAGAAATATTTGAAAAAAAATTGTGAGACAAATTCTAAAAACGATGACAACATTTTCTCTTACTAACTGTTCACTGTGTCACGTGATAGTCATATTATATTTATAGTTATTAGGTGCGGTCAGTTTATCAGCTGTTTGGTTCATTTCAGAAAAATCGGCCGGCCTTAGTGGTTTAATAGGTGTAGATGTAGGTTGTAGGTGTTGGTGTAGGTAGTTATTAACTTATTAGTCAAGACAGAACCACGTGTGTCGACTGTCGAGGCAGCTAGTACGATAATAATATTATTGTAGGCTACTTACCTACTTATTATAGTGTATTCACACAATTATACATTTACAATAATTTTATATTTATAATGTCAGTTGGACATATCGACATTATTTATCGATATGACTCTCGCACCGGTGCGGGACCGGTTCTTTGGTGTGCGCCTGCGCGGAGTGCTCGCGACACCGATAGTGCACTCGTGCGCCGTGCCACAGTCGATATCATACCTTGACGCGATACGTATGTCGTGCATTCGATTTATACCTTTCGCTAAATAATTGTGTTGTGTTTGTTAATTATTGTTATCGTTCCGTATAAGTAATTTAGTGCTGTGGCTTACTGTGTTCGTATATAACATTCCTTCTGTTCCTTCTGACTTCTAAAACGTGTGTGTATGACTGGTGTACTAATAAATACCGTACCTAATGTGAGTAGAACTTTTTATTCCACTGACTGTGCAGTGTGCGACACCTATTCTCAATCCTCACACTAAATTATCTAACTGCAACGTTTTCATGTTTGTTTTTATTTTTCGACCTCTGCTCCTTGCGAATAGTTATTTAGTTCCATGGATAGAATCATAGTGACTAGGTTAGATAAATTAAATAGATTATAATTTATTGTCATTGTATTATATTTTGAATATAATAAAACTAGCTGACCCGGCAAATGTTGTTTTGCCGTATATATTATTTTTATCATTTAGGGGTTGAAAAAATAGATTACGACCGATTCTTAGTCCTACCGAATATTATGCAAAAAAATCATAAGAATTGATCAAGCCGTTTCGGAGGAGTGTGTCCCCGAACACTACGACACAATATTAGATACAATGACAATAAATTCACATCATAAAAATATCAACTACGGGGAACTTCATTCTTGCAGATGCGGCAACACTGAATGGCGTTTTGAGTTCATGTAATTTTATGTTGAAATTTCGTAATTATACGATACTATATACATATATAGGTATGTGATCCCAGTGTCCTTATTTCTTATCGTAATAATTTTTACATAATTTCACCACGCAACTTGGCATTTCTTCCGATTATAGCTAAAATAAAATAAAATATTCGGGATGTACACCTGACATATTGCATTCGACATGACTGATTCGGATAGCCTTTTTTTTTTTCGAAAGAGTCTACGCTAAGGATCGGGTTAAGACCCTTAGCGTAGACCCGCTGTAGCTACATCGGACTATAACTAGCCTGGTGGCTAGTTTATTAGGTAAGAGTCGATGGGAGGGTTTGACCCTCCCTTCATCACCCGGGTGATGTTCAGACCGGATATTGGACTTTATTGGACTGGAGATTTACCGGACCGGCAACGACTGCAGACGTGGGTGCCGTCGTTATATGTATACGCAATACGTATTTACACGTTAGTATGTTTGCATGCACGCACGATATAACGGCGCTGTTATCGATTTTCACCTTATGCCTGGTCGAGCGGCAACTTGTTCGATAGTACACGCTAAACCCCGATTTGACTCTAGGTTAGAGAAAGTCGACTATCGAAACATTTATTCGTTTTATACACGTGATTTCACGACAAAATGTGTCATTCCCATGCATTTCATGTTGTATAAATTTCGTTATCGCACCCTCGCGAGTCAAGCCAACACGTACTGTTAATATACTCTGATACCGTGGGTATTAGTCGAGCGTCTTCCCAGTCCCCACAAGCTATTGAATATCTTGACGCAATGAGGGCCACCGTTTTTGTGCTCGCTTGTCGCCAGTGGGCGCCACTGTAGAGTGAGGTATAGCTGTCAAAGTTTGTTATTAACGCACGTGATAATTTTTAATACCGTAAACCGTCTGTAAAAATATAAACAAGTTAGCCGCAGTGTTGAGCAGTCCCGTTTTGTTCGGAAAAAAAGGAAGACATTACTATTTAAAAATGTATTTATTGCTTTTCAAAGTATTCTCCGCGAAATTTGACACATTTTTCCATACGATGGAACCAATCATTGAAGCAACCATTCCATTCGGAAGTTGGGGTCTCCAAAATGGCCGTTTTGGAGATGCGCGGATGGTCTAATAATTCTATGATTTCTTGCTCTAAAAACTCTTTTGTTCTGTGCGCTTTGTGAGAACTCGCATTGTCATGATGGAGGATGATGAGGCGATTGCAGTTTTCTTTACGGAGTTCAGAAACGACCTGTGGCAAACAAATGTTAGCATACCAATCTGCATTAACCGTTCTTTGTCTCTCAAGAGGAATAGTCGCAACATGGCCGGTTTTGGAGACAATCGTGGCCACCATTTTTTTTGCAACACTCCGTGAACGAACAATTTTTGTTGGCTTTAACTCATTTTCGAACACCCAAACTCGTGACTAGTTTTTTGTTTCGGGTTCGTACGCGTATATCCAGGATTCGTCACCTGATACGATGTTGTATACAGCATTTGAGGATCCTGCGTGGAATCTTTCGAGAGTTCTGACGCACCAAGTAACGCGAGCCGCTTTTTGCTCTTCACAGAGCAAATGCGGTATCCATCGGGAAAACAATTTTTTCAGAATCTTTTTTTAAATAAATAAACGGTATTCGACTTTTAAAACCAAGGAGTTTTAAATTAAAAAAAAGTTAATATGACAGGAACAGTGGAAATATTCCATTCCCGATACTTTTAGTGCAGCCTATGTAAGTTTCCTAATGATAAGACTGTGTCTTTTTCTCAGCTCCGCTTTTAAAGTACAAATATTGAGCCGTATCTCGTATTTTCCATAATTAATGTTATGTATGGAAAAATAGAGTGATTCAAGAGGAAGCTTTGTATATAAAATACATCGCACCCGTGCTGGAGTGGATCGCTAATATAAAAAAATAAAAAATTTAATTCTAATTCTGTCAAACCCCACTCCTGTCATCGTCATACTAAATAATAATCAGCGTGGCAAGAGCTATTAACTGAGATAGGTAGGCTTAAAATCTGTTTGTGGGTGGGGTTTTTGCATGGTCCTTTATTTAATTTTCATTCGGAAACAAACTCCCGCCCACAAAAGCAATGCCATTTCGGAGATGTCACGCTACACCAGCGCCTCCGGCGGCGGATTCATTCGCGGTACTCATTAGTGAGTGAGTATTGTGAGCTGCTTGTAATGAGATTTTCTGAAATTTATTATTTGAGGATCTGCACTATGAAACTTTAAACGAATACTTAAAAATTCTGAAAAACACCTGTCATTATCTATACTAATACTAATATATAATAATATATCTAGATATAGATTTCTAATATTATAAAACTTTACCAAAGTTTGTGAGAGTGTGAGTTTGTGTTATAAGGGGTAACCGATTTTGAAAAATCTTATATATATATATATATATGTATATATGATTATGAATTACTATGAAAATAAGTGAATATATATCAAGCGTTTACAACAAAATACTTTTTCTATTTACTGCATATAATGTGAACGAATGGTTAAAGAGATAATACAACTATTCGCCACCGTTCCAAGCGACAAAATGTCTATCATCCTCTTCACCTTGATGAGTGGCAGTCCTCCACCGTGCGCTTTACCCGAAGCTTTCTGCCGCGCACATTAAAACTCTGGAATGAACTGTCGCCAGCGATATTTCCGGACCATTGCGACCTGCAAACCTTCAAGAATTATATATTATACTATTAGACGGTTTTCATCACAAGTAAAAATATTTACCGTCCAACGAAGTGGGCACGGGTCAGCTAGTAATATTATTAAGAGAAAAATTCGTTTGTTTGCATGGAATAAGGTACAAAACTACTGGACCGATTTTGATGAAATTTGGCACCAATATATAGGAGACCACGGAGAACGACATAGGCTTTGCATTGCGGAAAAATATACGGTTACAAACAGATAATAATACTATTATACCTAGTTAACTTAGTATTATACACTAATTCTACGGCCTCTATTGGTAGATACAAACTTTTTAACTTTCAAACCAGAACTAGAATAATTCAGTTACCATGCTTCTTGAACTAGATGGCGCAAGTCGAGCTCGTTTGAAAGTTGGTTGATTTTACCTTGAGGTCTTCAGGTTACCAAATAAAATATATTTTCATGCTCATTGACTCCCTCGTAGCTGTACGTAAGTATTTTTTAAATTTCCAAACATTTCAAATTGAGACATGAATTAAATGTATTAAAACAAAAAATTAAGTTTAAAACCATTATTGCGTTAGCCTATTTCGTTAACTTTCAGTTTTAAACTGTATCAGGCATCCTGGGCCTGTTTGTAAAGTAGTCCATGCAGCGTCATAGGGTGGAATTGATCTGTTCGACATGCATAAGTTTATATGCAATATACTTGCTGGAGGTAATCATTTCAGTTAATTTAACTGACATATTTTCAATGAACTTGTCAAAATACTTCTTGGGCCGTTTGCAAATCGGATAATTTGAAACATGTAAAAAAAAACATAGATCTTTTTGACCGTATGTCCGCACAGAACGGATGAATTATCTAATTAAATATCTAAAGAATATAATTAAAAATTAATAATTATTACACTATTCACTACTTCATCATCCCCAGTAGACATAAAAAGCTCTTAGACCGCTTCATGATTGCGAAAATAATAAGTCAACCTCAATGAATAAAATATGATTATATTATAAACTTGGCAATTCAATTATTATTGATAAAATCTTATTGGTAGTCGTATCTATCGTGTTGCAACTGCACTTAAGCTCTACTCTAGACAAACTGTCCTAAAATCTAGTGCGGCTATCAGGTCATCGGGCATAAGGTCGAAAGGACCTGATATACGTACTAAATCCGTCGAAAAAAATAAATTTCCTGTCGGTATCAGAACCCATCGCTCTGATACGTTTTTATTGTACCTTTTTAAATTATTTAACGAGAACATTACATCACAGTAACTGTCTCTTTTCTACTCCTCAGTAAATCGAAGATATTGGTCCCTCACCAGCGTTAGGTTTAACAGTATTGCTCCAGCGGCAAGTTCACCATCGGTTCTATTAGACCTGATACCGCAATGAACATTGAACGTGTTAAGCACTTTTGACCCAGTCGACCTGGTAACATACAAAATTAAATTTAAAATCAGTGGGCCCATATAAATAGGATCATATAAAATAACCTAACCAAAAGCTTATCAGGATATGTCTAAGGAGGGTTCTGTAATTATCAACACGCAATTGGTTTCTTTGAATTACTTCTAAAGTTATTGTCCGATTTCGCAAAAATATTTAAAAATATTTTTTCCTAAAGGATTTTTAGCATAAGCTTCACTACAATTCAGACTTACAAGTTCTGTACACATCATATGACTCCTTATTGTTCCTTGAGTATTACGGAACAGTACAAATGAGATGAAATATTCTCATCCCTCTTATTTATTCTCTCATTTACACTCATGTATTCTAAACTCAGATACGAGCTGGTTTAAGTTCTAAATGTCCCAGACCCTGCATTACTTATCCAAATCAGATAAGAAAGATTTATTATATTGTGATAATATAAAGATTTTACACGTCCCTGCATAGTACATACCATAATTATATCTTTACATAATTTGATTGGTGCGTAAATAAAGAAAACACCAAATCTATAGTCATCATATTATTTTGTATCACTTGGTTCATTATCCATATCCTTACTTATATAAATAAAAGTTATAATATTATAGAAGAGAAATCTATTTGTTTGTTACGCCTTCACGTAATTTAACTACTAAACCGATTATCATGAAATTTGTCACGGATATATGTATAGTAGACCACGGGGAAAGACATATGCTACTTTTTATCGCAGTAATATATACGGTTCCCGTGGGACGTGGGCGGAGCTGCGGACATAAGCTAGTATAATAAAATAAACTTAGATATCACCTTATGGTAAAAATTCAACCATATAGGAAAAAAAAAACTTGTTGTTTATGGAACGTGAAAGAAAGATTGACAATTCTGTCAAACCAACACCTATAACTGTCTTTATACAAACGCACGGTACTGTGTGTTATTAATCAATAATAAAAGTGAATATAAGTATATAAGTAGTGTATGTAACTTAATTTTTATTAACTGTAGGTATTTATGATCATTAATTAAAGAAATATTAGCTTTCTGCACACCTTCCTCCACATAGACTTTAACTGTGTCATATATCTTACTCCTCCGTTTGCAGACTTCTCGTGGAAATGTAGTGAAAGTTTACGGCTTCACGTATTATTCACGTATAATAATAGGAAATGAAAAACCTATGAAATTGCCGTTCTGCAGTACTGGCTATTTCAAATCAAAATAATTTTTGTTTGGCCAAGAATTCTAATTTAAAATTAATTTTATTTTAAAAAATATGCATTCTTTTTCCAAAAGTAGTCATTTGTTTATTGATTAGTATTACATTTTCATCGCATTTCAATCTTTTTCGTCATCATGGATACGTTAAAAATTCGAGTAATTATGGAATATGAATACCGTCGTGGCAGCAACGCGGCACAAGCGGCACGCAACATCAATGACGTTTACGGAGCTAACCCTGTAGGGTAACCAACGCACCCCCTGGTTTGCTCGCTTCCGTTCTGGAAATTTCGATCTGAAAATGAACCTCGCGGTCGTCCGAAGACTCTGGTTGACAATGACGAATTAAAAGCGATTGTGGAAGCTGATGACACACAATCTACGGCTGAATTAGCAGCAACTTTCGACGTTAGCGTCAAAACAATATTAGTCCATTTGCGTCAAATTGGCAAGGTAAAAAAGCTTGACAAATGGGTCGAACGAACTCAATGATCGCCAGCGCGACGTACGTGTCGAGACGTGCCTTGCACTGCTCAACAGACACACAAATGAAGGAATTTTGAAACGCATTGTTACCTACGATGAAAAATGGATTCTGTTTGATAACCGCAAGCGCTCAGCTAGTTGGGTGGATCCTGGTTCAGCACCTAAACAATGCCCTAAACGACAACTTACCCCTAGAAAAGTGATGGTCACTGTTTGGTGGTCTAGCGCCGGTGTGATTCATCACAGCTTCTTACCAAAAGGGGTGAGCATTACTGCAGATGTGTACTGTGAAGAACTGAACACAATGATGGAGAAGCTGGAACATCTCCAACCAGAATTGGTCAATCGCTCGTCTCCGCTGCTCCTGCACGACAACGCGCGACCTCATACTGCACAGCAGACGGTCTCCAAGTAGCAAAAACTGGGGTTGGAAGCTCTCCGTCATCCGCCCTACTCACCAGACCTTGCGCCTACAGACTACTACTTTTTCCAGAATTTAGATAACTTCTAGGCGGGAAAAAAATTCAATACCCGAGAGGCAGTACAAAATGCCTTTGAAGAATTAGTTGCCTCCCGTCCAGTGATTTCCTTAAGAAGGGCATCAATATAATATAATATAATATAATATAATATCAATATAATAGATGCATTGATTGCATGGGTGATTACTTCGATTACATAATACAAATAAAAAATACATGAAATAAAAATCGTTTAAATTTTTTCATACAAAACTGCAATTTCATAGGTAAAGACCTAATAATAATAATGATGATAGAAAATAAAACATTATTATTTTAATATATTCTGCGATGTTACGCTACGTAGAACTCTACATTTCCTTTGAGCTCTCAGGATAGTAACAATAATGATTATTTTCAACTTAAAGTATAATGCAAGAACATTATAAAATACCTAATAGGTAGATAAGTACTTATTATTATTTTATACTTTTGTACATTTTTGAAGTGAAACCCACCGCACATACATTTTTTCGTAGGCTGTAAGTGAGGCTAATCCGTCGCGCTCTGAGGTGAAAGCCTAGATTGGGTGAACTCGGGACCGCCGAGTATGCCCGAGCGAGAAAGCACTGCACACACATTTCTTTCATTTTCTTGAGGCTGATCCGTCAGGCTCTAAGGTGAAAGGCTCGATCGGGTCAGCGGTTCTAATATAATTTACTTTATTTACACGTTAATCGATTACGATTGCCCATGACTGCTTCTGCCGTGCGGTCTTAAGCACACACTATAATTTTTTGAATACACGAGATATACCTATTAATCCTACTAAGAATATAGAATATTATAAATGTGAAAGTTTGTGTGGATGGATGGATGGATTTATGAATGGATGGATATCTGTTACTCTTCCACGCATAACTACTGAACGGATTTGGATGAAATTTGGTATGGTAGTAGTTTAGGCTCTAGATTAAAACATAGGCTACTTTTTATCCCGAAAAATTACTGTTTTCCCGTGGGATACCTGATACTTTATTTACGCGGGCGAATAGGCGGGAAAGAGATAGTAAATAATATATCGATATATAAATATCGATGACTTGAATGGTAAACTAAAAACTCTGTCTGAGTTTGAGGTTGAAGTTTATTAGTTTGTGGGTATGAATTCAATTCATTGAATTGATAAAATATATATATGAGGTTTCGGATCAGGAATGCTAAAAATTTTTGTTTTTCCTGAAGTTCTAAAATATCAATGTAATTAAAGGACTTTTGTTAATTTAGCCAAATTAACTAATATTTCGCCAAAGTAACAAACATATTTTAAAGTTACTTAGTAAATCATTACCATAAATTTTATTTAACTATTCTTGTTCCCATCATATTTTCATATAAACAATCCCACGAATAATTTGAATATAAAAATGCTTATTAGCGAACGAGTTTTGTTTCTACCTTGTTCTGTATTTGGTTTGGTATTAAGCAATTATTTTTTGTTTGGTATAAAAGCAGCTAATAATTTTTATTCCGACAACCCGTCCATGCGATGCAGTAATTTTTAATTCGATAAATTCTTTCGTAATTATTTTAATGAGAGAGCGCCACCTATTGAGTAAAGTTTAGTTCACGTGTTGAAACAGAGATGGCGTCAGCGGTCGGACGGTGCAGTGTGAGGATTGATTGAGGAGTGCGCGGCGGGCGGGGTGGGCGGGAGGTCGGCTGGCGCTGCAGGCGGCCGCCAACGGCTCAGTACTTGATGTTATTTATTCGCCGCGCGAGCCGCGGGCCGGAGGTCGCTCGTGGAGTGTTGCGGGGCCGGCTTCCCCCATCCCGTGTTGTTATCGTATCTGCCGGTGTTCTAAGTGATTATTATGAGCGACAGGGACAGGTCGTCACCCTCCCTCACGGACACCCCGCTGAAGACGTACATAGGCAGGCACGACGACGACTACCCATTGATAAACGGAAACGGTGAGTGTCGAAGGAGCGAAGTTCAGGTGTCGGATTGTCTGTGGACGATCACGCGCTCGACGCCTCGTGCTCGCCGCGGGCCACTGGGTCACAGCGCCCGGCTTAGCATAATTCACGCCCGCACTGTTTGCCGCATTGTCTCGATTTCTATCGACCCCTTCGGAACTCTATGTAGAGCCGCGATGTTTTCTCGGGGTTATCCTCCTGCTGTGGTGGTGAGTCGGCGCCGCGAACGGTGCGGTCCCAATTCGATCGATACTCTGTGACCTTAGTGTTCATCTTGGCCGTACTTTTTCGGATACTTTTTTGCTCGACTACACATTTGACACAGTTCGCGTGCGGGGAACAAAGCCGATAATTAGAGCCCCAATGTCACTTGAAGAGCAGCAAATGTTTGAATTTAAATGCAGTTGTGAGGCGTTTGCGATTAGTTAGATTAGATCTAGTTTTGTCTAAAACTATTCGTGTGAGTTAAGAGAGATAAGAGGTAAGAGAGTTATTTATTGTAAATCGGTATTCACGGGCGGAGGAGAGTCGTAAATAATCTTCGGTACAGTTTAAAGTTTCAGACACCGATAACTAAATTTAACCTGGCTTCCGCTTGTCTTGAGTATTTCAATGTGCTTCTGACATTCCAAGGAAAACAACATTTTTGACTAGAGACTGACTATTATTAGCAGTAGAGGAGTTGATAACATAGTATTTTAGGTCAGTATTTATCTCGACGCATCGCATTAGATCGTTCTCAACATTTAATGTAAATTCACGACAAACGAGTATTAAAAAACGAAACTCTTAATAGTTGTCAATAATACGTAATAGAGGAAGGTCATCAGTCAATACGCTTTTAAAATATTTTTTGTCGCACTATCTAGATAGGGTTTTTAGTCGGCATTGGAAATTAAACTCTCAACCACATTATATACAGACATCAACATATTTCCCACATTACTTTTTACATGAGGAAGGAAAACATAATATTATACTAGCACTCTATATTATTTTTTGTATGTCTTAATGCGGACTTTGAAAACGACGCGACATTGAAATTGAAAGTAATTTTATCTAAACATATTACGTCGAATTATAAGAGGAAAATTTGTATTATTTGAATAACGTTTGAAATCTGAATTTAAACATTGATAATAATATTTTTATCTATTCTACTAGTATTATAAATCTGACTTCTATTATAAATGTGAAATTTTATTAGGATGGATGAATGGATGTTTGTGAGTCAGTCACGTAAAAACTACTGAACGGATTGTGATGACATTTGCTATAGTACTATATTAGGCTCTGGATATAACACATAGACTAATTTTATCCCGAAAAATACATTGCTCCCGTGGGATACTGTATTTATGAGGGCGGATCCGCAGGCTAAAGCTACTTTTGTCTATATAAATTTGGCGTAGTCTATGGTTTGAGAATACTAAGTAGGTAACGATAAACAAACGCTTTATCGATAATTATAAAAAGTTAATCATTAACGAAATGTCATTTTAATGTCAAGTATATTGCCTTGATTAGTGTAAAATCGTCAAAGAATCTGATAAGTGGTGCGGAAGTTAAAATCAATATCATTTTTTTAGCATTAATAAACAGTAGTGGCCGACGCTACGATAACTCGATTGGTAAGAATTGTTTGACGAAGAAACGAAAAAGCCGACGTATACAAATAAATATTAAGAATTCCACTAACGTTATTATTATCCAACTAGGTACTTTAGTTTATAATTGTAGATTGATTATGATATATTAGGAGATTAAGCTGCAAATGGTAGTGGAATAAAAAAAATGGCACATAAGACTTTGATGGGTTTGTTTGAGAAATTTTCGTGTGATTTCCCAAAGTTAAAAATGTAGTGCGTGAATTACATTACAACTTTATGGAAATATACACGTGGAGTTAAGGAAAAACCTAGTCATTGAATAGTCATTGAATATTTACAAATATTATAATATTATATGTATTGTAATAAGATAAAAAATATCCGGTTTTAACGAGAGAGACAGATTTTTCTGCAAAAGAAGTCCCCAGTCAAGATAGTAAGATAATAAAAATAAGATTTGAAATGTATATGTTACGATATTACGTCAGTAAGCTATCGCACGAGAAATGGATAACAATCTATTCGTATCACTATCGAATGATAATAATTGTAAAGGCGCTGTCATGATTTTCATTAAATTTTCATTCTATATACGAATACGTTGTTGTCAATTGTTCATGCTGAGCCCACTGGTTCTAAAGTTGATGGTGGAGTTATCGGTAGTTAGTGTTTTAGATTTGACGTCAAGTTGATAGTTTGTTTCGATAGTTGAAGCGTCGAAAACTTTTAACTAATTAAAACAATTACGTACATGTCTGAATTATTCAACAACTATATAAATAGAGCTCATATTTCTATATGCTAATGAAACCTGAATATTATATCTTACACTGTAGGAAAATATTTAGGACTAGCTTTTGCCCGCGGCTCAAATTCAGTATCCAACAAAAACACTGTGCTTTTTTGGGATAAAAAGTAGTCTATGTGTTAATCCAGAGCTCAAACTCCTTATTACCATATCAAATTTCATCAGAATCCATTTAGTAATTTTTGCGTGAAAAAGTTACAAACCTCCATCCAATTTATAATAGTAGTAAGGTTAGCTTTAACTTTGACCAACTTAAGCCACCCGCGTCTTCTCTGCTGGGGCTGAGGTCTCTCCTCGATGTGAGGACTAAGGAGGATTTAGTTGTGGATTTGAAGTAGTAGTCGTAGAGGATTGAAATTTTCTCAGAAACTCAGATTTCCTCCATCGTTAGAGCCGTACTTCAGGATGCGGCGTTGATTGGGTTAAACCTACACCCACTGGAGCTACCACCACTAGGCCACGACTCTTTGAATAAACTCTCCGGAAAATGAGGTCGTCCGGTGGTACAAATTCGCTCATAATAATGAATTTAATTTTCAAGTTTGAACTTATAAGTGTTCTTTTGCCTCGTAGATAGAAATTATTATTTTTAAAAACAAAAAATTAAAACCGACTTCCAAAGAAAAAATGCACAAAAAAAAACGTATGAAATAAAACTTAATTTCTAAATAATTCACATTATAAATTCGGCTAAAATTTTAACCAATTGTCTACTCAATCGTCATGAGTCGGTACCAGCCAACTTGAACGTGAATTTTATTTTAAATATTGTTTTATCAGGATGTTGTTTGGGCTGGTACCGACTTCAAAACTATGAAGATTGAGTTGGGGAATTATGAGGGGAATTATTTAGAAAATATATATTTTTTTATTGATTTATTTATTTAAGGTCGCTTTTTAACAACTAAGGTCATTTCATACTTTTTTGTGCATTTTTACTTTGGAGGTTGGTTTTCATTTTTTGTTTAAAAACAATTTTTTTTTCTCTTTTTAGTTATATTAACACATTTTAAGAAATATACAAATACAAACAAGCCTTCGATATTCTCACTCTCTCAGAAAAACGAACTCAAGCGTTATATCATGCCAGTTTTCTGAGAGGCCGTGGTATTTCCCCAAATAAGCATTACCGATCTGTGGACCTACTAAACAATCACCAGTGATGTTACTACTATTATTACTATTTTATTAAATAATTATTATTATCTATTGTAGTAGTCGGCGGAAAAAATGATGATGATCACGAATATAATTTTAGCAATAGCAAAATTTCTAATACATTGATATCGGTGCACAAAACTCTGATGGGTATATGGGTATGGTGGTGATGATTACTGTAAGTGGTATGATGGCATATGTTTGCAGTTCTGTAAACAACGCCGGAATCCCCAAACATGTATCTATAAGGAGTCAGCAGTTCTGTTCAGTACTTTTGGATCCAGGGTATACCTTGGTGCAAAAGCTTACTTTTTGGTAGCATATACTTGGAATACTTCAGAAAAAGTCGAAATCACTATATGTGACCATATAAACTTCGAGGAGTTCCCTCGATTCCTTGTGGATTCCATCATCATGTCACCACTTTGCTTAGAACGGGACCAACTTGGGATTATACCCTTCACATAAAAAAAAAATGTTGCTTTCTGCACACCTTCCTCCACATAAACTTTAATTTACTCCTGTGTTTAATGTGCTCCCCCGGTAGCACAATTCTCGTAAAACTGTTCTAAAAGGTTTTGCTTCACGTTATTAATGTAATAACATTAAGCGGTTTCAACATTATGATCGCAATAGTGGGCCGGTGTGTACTGATAACCTCGTATCTCTGATAATTGTATACCTAGTTAATATCTGTGTCATATTTTTTAAAATATTATATTGTACATGAGCAATTCATTAATGCTTTATGGGGAGGTACGTTACAATAAAAAATATTTATTAACAGATGAGTGCTGAATAGTTTGGCCTGTGGGTAAGATGGTTATGCCATACAAAAAGTATGTTCCTCAAGATAAACTTTGACCCAGGCAAGAGCCAGAAAGAAAAATAAAGAAAGACACTCGTGCCCCAAGTAACCTTATACTTCTTCACAGTTTTTGTTTTAAAGGTTGCAATTAAAGTCTTCCGACGCACGTGACGCGCGCCGCGAGAGTCGAGACCGAAATAAGGGCGCGGTGCCACTGTTTAGTTACAATTTATATGGAGCACTATACAATCCACGCGACCCGCGACGCGCGACTATTGACCATGGCTGGAGAACCCGATTAGCTGATTTTCGGGTCGCGGTCGCGTGTCGCGGCCTCGCGTCGTGGTCGTATATATCGGAGGCTTCCTTTAGAGTAGTAGACATTTATTTACTTTTTATAGGTCCTACAATCGGATAGATACGTCATGTTCCTAACGTTTTTTATCTTTTCCCATTTAGCCATGGGAATCAAACAAGAAACAGACAAATACTAAACTGAATATGACAGAATCCATACGACTATGTTTCACACCGACATTTTGACAGTGATTATCACAATAATGTCAAAGAAATTTAAAGCAATTTCACGACGTTTTCGCGATAATCGTGTTGAAAGATTAATCGTTAAATTGTCAGCGATAGAGTAAAAGCTATAAAGGCTTGTTTATAATATGTTAATTTATTACTAAGCCAGATATTGAAATAAAAGGAAGTTAAAATTCGGGGGCTTAAAACGCCAGGAACGCGAGAGCGCAACACGCTACACTTGCATATCCTCTGGTGGTGCGAGTTTCCATGGGCGGCGGTAATCGTTTACTATCAGGCGATCCGTTTGCTCGACGCCTGGTCCATTCATTCAAAAGTCATAAGATACATTTTTAGAAAATATCTTATGATAAACTTTGGCGTGTTGAAGGTCATGCAGCAGAATTAAAGTTACATCATATATGGTATTTGTTTACATTATTATGGTATCCATAACTTACCTATCACTTTTTCACATCCAAAGTCATTCAAGGTACACGAATCACGATGATTTTTGTCATATTATTAAGTAAAAGAAAAAATTACGACAAATCGGGGAGATGACTACATGTAAAATATTGAGTTTAATTTATATACTCTGTTTCCTCGGAGATACAGAAAATATTCTCGTACGTGTTTAAGATTTTCAGTATATTATATTTAACGCATATTTAATACACATCCATGACCCAGGAACACAGAAACTTTTTTTGTTCCATCGGCGGGTTCGATCTCGCGACCGACGAGCGAGACGCATGAGCGCCGACGAGCTAAACACTGAGCCACAGAGGTCGTCATAATTTTCTGATTAGTATTCCTACCTGTATATTGAGCTGAACCACGTAATTAATAGATATGTCTACTGTTTATTAGTTCATAGTTTTAGCCTATAATTAACGAATTCACGCCTCACCTAGTGTTTATTATAGGAATTATGCGATCGCAAATTTACATAATGGCCCTATAGTTTAGTTATGACGAATATTTTGTGACTATTTTGATCGAAAATAGCAGAAGAATAGTAATAAAATAGCAGAACTGCCATCCGGTGCTTTGATCAATTAGTCAAAGAAAGAACTTTCTTTCTTTTAATAAAAGTCTACGTCAATCAGCTTCCAGACGGTAGTGCCAGGCTCAAAATTGGTACCAGGTTTTAGGAAGGTCATAATTGGATTCCAATCTTATTGGTTATTTTCATCTTATAATAACGAGCACCAGGTTTTAAGATCATCTTATTATTTTTAAACAAAAAATTAAAACTGTCCTCCAAAGTATAAATGCACAAAAAAGTATGAACAAAACTAATTTCTCAATAATTCTCCTTTTAAATTCGGCTAAAGTTGTAACTATTTCTCTACTCAATCTACTTAATTTTGAAGTTGGTACCAGCCGAAACAATATACTACAATATTTTATATCTAGAATTCACGTTCAAATTTGCTGGTCGGCACCAGCAAACCACTTCAAAATTAAAAAAACAAAAAAAATTAAATATACTAAGGCGGGTCAATAAGTCCGTGACTTTTTGAATTTCTAACCTCCTTACTGAAAAAGCAACACTACTCCTGTCAACAGGCATCTGTCAGTTGACTCCTATCAAAATTTGAACTTGTTGCGTCAGTTAGTTTGTGTTTTACAGCTATCTTTATCAGACTATCCAGTAACTTAAGGAAACAATGGAAAAAAGTGAATTTCGTGTGCTTATTAAGCATTATTTTTTGCGAAAAAAAAACCATTACCGAGACCAAGGCTAAGCTTGATAAATACTATGGGGACTCTGCACCATCGATTTCAATGGTAAAAAAGTGGTTACTGAATTTCGTTGTGGCCGTACAAGCACTGAAGATGCCGAACGTCCTGGACGCCCAGTTGAGGTCTCTACACCCGAAACAATCGAAAAAATTCACGATATGGTGTTGGCCGACCGAAGATTAAAAGTGCAAGAGATTGTGGAAGCCATAGGCATCTCGCATGGCTCAGTGGTTTCAATTTTGAATGATCACTTGGGCATGAGAAAGCTTTCCGCAAGATGGGTGCCGCGTTTGCTCACAGTCGACCACAAACGCAATCGTGTAACAACTTCACAGGAAGGTTTGGCGTTGTTTAATCACAATATGGAGGAGTTTTTTAACCGTGGATGAAACATGGATCCATCACAACACACCAGAGACCAAACAACAGTCAAAACAGTGTGTTTCTAAGGGTGAATCGCCGCCAAAGAAGGCCAAGGTGGGTTTGTCAGCCAATAAAGTTATGGCGACTGTTTTTTGGGATGCACGTGGGATAATCCACATTGACTATCTTCAAAAGGGAAGAACAATTAATGGGGAATATTATGCCAACTTATTGGACTGCTTCAATGAGGATTTGAAAACAAAACCGACCTCATTTGGCCAAGAAAAAAGTTCTTTTTCACCAAGACAATGCAAGGGTGCACACATGTGCAGTTGCCATGGCAAAAATCCATGAATTGGGCTATGAATTGCTCCCACATCCACCCTATTCTCAAGATTTGGCTCCGAGTGACTACTTCTTGTTCCCAAACCTGAAAAAATGGCTCGGTGGAAAAAGATTTGACTCCAATGATGAAGTCATCTCGCAAACAAAGGCCTATTTTGAGGACCTCGACAAATCATATTTTTTGGAAGGGATAAAAAAATTGGAGAAGCGTTGGACAAAGTGTATAGAGCTCAAGGGGGACTACGTTGAAAAATAAAATGATTTATTTATCAAAAAATCTATGTTTTATTCCAAAAGTCACGGACTTATTGACCCGCCCTCGTATAATATAAACACATCGGCATATTTAGCGGAACACAAAAAAAAGGTCCATAATGAAAAAAATATGGTTTTATTTTAAAATCTACTTACTACACTTCTTTTGTTATTTAAAGTTTCATTTGTTTTACTTAAAATGAGATCACATTAAGAACAGATTTTGCGAGTAAAGGCTATTTGTGAAAAATTGTAAATTTTTTAACTTTTCATGTAACCGGGAAAAGTGAAAATTAATATTAAAATAACAATTAATTAAATTAGAAAAATGGTGATTATTATCGCGTATTTCCTCCACGTGCTCTTATTAAAGTTTCTACCCGTCTAGGCATACTGAGAATGATGTTATCGATTGTCTCCTGGGATAGTCTCCGCCTTTCCTCAACTACGGCGATTCGCAGTTCACCCACGTTGGCAGGAGCTGGAATTCTAGACTTAACTTTTATTTTTAGCAAGTCCCAAACGTGCTCTATTGGCTTTATATCCGGTGATCTCGCGAGCCACTCCATAACAGTGATATTCATATCATTAAGATAAGCTTGAGTTACCCGAGCGGTATGCGGCCGAGCATTATCCTGCATAAAAACAAAATCGTCACCGATATATGGGGCAAACGGTACGACATTTTCTTCTAAAACTTCTCTGACATAGCGGTCTGCAGTCAGACTCCCTCTGTCAATCACTACCAAGTCTGCGCGAGCTTCCAAACAAATGCCCGCCCAAACCATTATTGATCCACCACCGTATGCAACTGTAGTTTCAAAATGTGTCTGAATGTATCGTTCTCCTTTGCGTCTGTATATTCCTGCCTGCCTGCCGTCAATTTGATTTAAGAGAATTCTGCACTCATCACTAAACAATACCTTACTCCATTGGTCCGCGTTCCAAAGTCGATGTTCCTGAGCAAAAGTTAACCTGTTTCTACGATGATCTACCTCGAGCCTTGGAGCCTTGGCGTGCACAAATGAACCCAAACCAGCTTCTTCGAACCTTCTTCGTACCGTACGCTCACACTTACGGTTACACCCCGCACTGCTTATAACTCATGTCGGGCTTGGACGGCCGTCAAACGAGGGTTCCTACGTACACGAAGCCGAATGAAACGATCATCCCTACTCGAAGTGCGTCTTTTTCTGCCTTGTCCTGCTCTTCTCACATAAGTACCGGTCTCCCTGAACCGTTGGATACTGCGATGGATCGTTGAAACTGGTCGACGAAGATCTCTGGATATCACTCTGTAGGTTTGACTATTTCTTCGCATTTCGAGTGCCCTGGCAATCTCCATTGGGGCTAAGTCAGGCATAATTCAGTCCTCAACTCCAAAAAGATAAGCGATTAAAAAAAACTAACAAAAAACAGTATTTCAATGAAATTTTAAATCAAACTCGGAAGGAAGAATTACTCGAAGTTCGTTATCTGGAATAAGGTGTATTTGAATAAAATTAAAATAATTGCATAAAATGTGATGTTTAGTTGTTTCCTTAATTTGAAAATATTTCTTTTAAAATTAAATGACATATAATCCAGCCAGCGACCTTATATGATACTGATATCAAACCTTTATTTTATGTTCCGCTAAATATGCCGGTGTGTGTATATTAGGTCTTTACCTATGAAATTGCCATTTTGTATGAAAAAATTTAAATGAATGTTTTTCGTGTATTTTTTATTTGTATTAATTGAAGTAATCACCCATGCAATCAATGCATCTTTGCCAACGCAGTGGTAGTTTATTGATGCCCTTCTTAAAGAAATCAGCTGGACGGGAGGCAACAAATTCTTCAAAGGCATTTTGTACTGCCTCTCGGGTATTGAATTTTATCCCGCCAAGAAGCTATCCAAATTCTGGAAAAAGTAGTAGTCTGTAGGTGCAAGGTCTGGTGAGTAGGGCGGATGACGGAGAGCTTCCAACCCCAGTTCTTACAACTTGGAGACCGTCTGCTGTGCAGTATGAGGTCGCGCGTTGTCGTGCAGGAGCAGCGGAGACGAGCGATTGACCAATGCTGGTTGGAGATGTGCCAGCTTCTCCATTATTGTGTTCAGTTCTTCACAGTACACATCTGCAGTAATGCTCACCCCGTTTGGTAAGAAGCTGTGGTGAATCACACCGGCGCTAGACCACCAAACAGTGACCATCACTTTTCTAGGGGTAAGTTTTCGTTTAGGGCATTGTTTAGATGCTAAACCAGGATCCAACCAACTTGCTGAGCGCTTGCGGTTATCAAACAGAATCCATTTTTCATCGCAGGTAACAATACGGTTCAAAATTCCTTCATTTGTGTGTCTGTTGAGCAGTGCAAGGCACGTCTCGACGCGTACTTCGCGCTTGCGATCATTGAATTGATTGACCAATTTGACGCAAATGGACCAATATTGTTTTGACGCTAATGTCGAAAGCTGCTGCTAATTCAGCCGTAGATTGTGTATCATCAGCTTCCACAATCGCCTTTAATTCGTCATTGTCGACCAAAATCTTCGGACGACCGCGAGGTTCATTTTTCAGGTCGAAATTTCCAGAACGGAAGCGAGCAAACCAATAACAGGTGGTGCGTTGGTTTGTAGTGTTATCTCCGTAAACGTCGTTGATGTTTTGTGCCGCGTTGCTGCCACGACGGTACTCATATTCAATAATTACTCGAATTTTTAACGTATCCATGATGACGAAAAAGATGGAAATGCAATGAAAATGTAACACTAATCAATAAACAAATGACTACTTTTGGAAAAAGAATTACATGTTTTTAAAATAAAATTAATTTGAAATTAGAATTCCTAGCCAAACAAAAAGTATTTTGATTTTAAATGGCCAGTACTACAGAACGGCAATTTCATAGGTAAATACCTATTATATACTGCCGAACGTATAACCGCCTCCTTTCGTTGGAAATTAGTTAAAAAACAGAAAATTATTAATTTTTTTTTGGAATAGCAAAAATTTGGTGGAAAAATTTAGATGTCTATCGAGTAACATAAAATATGTTCATCATCATGTATCATTTTAAGAAGCATTGTGCATACTCCTTATACAGGGTGTATTCAAAACAATAACAGATATTCAAGGAGCGTGATTATGTTTCGATTCTCGTTCCAAAAATATAGTATATTATAACTTGTGAGATGTGCCCTTTAATTTTGACCAGATAATCCTATAAAATAATCAATGTCGATCCATCACCGCACGACCGATGCTGCGCGGTGTTCGCGGGACTTTCAAATTTTCATTCTTAGTGAGAGTTGTCAGGGGGAGGATATTACAACATTTTCTAGTTATGCATACTGTCATTACCTACATTATATTTAAGCCTAATGCTACATTAAATATAACATTAAAATAAAAATACACCCAAGATTTTACAATCAAAAATGTGCTACACATATTTTAATGTTGCTATTAAATGTGTAGCACGTTATTGATTTTACAAATTTCAAAATATTTCCCTCAATCCTGATATCGACGAGACCTTGTGACCCAGAGAGCCAGTTAGTACCTGATGATGATGAATCTAATAATGATAGATTACGATTTGTACGCAGCTCATGATTTCTTAACACCTTATCAGCCTCTGTTAAACAAAAGCAAACAATACCTCACCTACATAACTAAATTACTCGGAAATTAACTAGCAATTAATTATATTTAACCTTTATGCTTTATCTGTTGCATAAAATTGCATTGCATAATAATATTATTATTATCTTAACTTATATTATTCATATAATATGATACTGACTTTTCTCTACGAACGTACTACGTAGGTACTATTTTCTGATCTCGTATTTAATAAGCTATGCCATGGTACTGTATCAGAATTTTTTTTTTTTTGAGTAATGTAAAAAGGTTTTTTTGATAGACAAAAAAAATCTCCGAAAATTTGAGCTTGATATCTCAAAATTTGAGCTGGAGCATGGGGCGGTCCCCTTTCCTATTTAAAATGCATTGAAAAAAAACCTATTCTTTTAAATTTGCAATATAAATCATCGAAAAAATATTTCTTTTAATATTCGTTTCCATTATCTTATAGGAAATTAAATTCTCTACAAAAAAGTTCTCTTACAATTTTTTGCTCAGCCTCATAAGAAAAAAGTTACAGTGTTAAAAAAGTGGAAAAAAATTAAAATTACAAAAAGTTAAATATAGTGATACTTATATGTTTTAAATTTGATGTCAGAAAATTATTTTATTTTGTAAAAATAATTACTTGATTATCCCTATATTCGGTATGTCAAATCTATTTTATCTACATTTGATTTATGGACAGATATCAATATTCAAATATCACAGTCAATAAAGAAGTTTTTTCAATTGTGTCAGTGACATCTAGTGAAGACCATATTAACAACTTCTAAGCAGTAATATAAAGATTGTGATAAAACGCTGATTCAATCATTTCTATTCTTCCCATGAAAATTGTTTTCTCATTAGTTGATTCAAAATTCAAAAATATTGCTTTGATTCTATTTGTTTATTTCTCCGAGGATTAATTATTACAGTGTTTTATGTAATGTTGGTAGTTTATAAATAATTTTGAGCTATCCTAACTTCCTACCATAACGAATTTAATTCTGAATCTTTTGCATCTCGATTTTCGGTTATAGAAGAAATTAATTTTGATTTAAATTGCATTTGAGCATTTGAAATGCATTGAAAAGCTCAAATTTTAGGAGGTTTTTTTTGTCTATCAAAGAAACTTTCCACATGTATTTATTTACTCAAAAAAAAAAGAAATTCTGACAGTCTAATGCCATGACCAAATTTTTAATAAGTGTTTGTAGTTTTTTTTATATTCCTTTCTTAATTAATAAAAATAAGAAAACAGGCTTACTTTCCTTTTTAGCCAAATATTACAATTATCATGCTCAGGTCATATATAAGTTTCCTACAATTATTTTTCATGTATAAATATTTTGTTTACGAAGTCCATCACGGTGTCACATCATGGTAAAATAAAATCAAGGCCTTTCCCTAGCCCTTCTAATAATTTTATTGATAGTGTTTGTATTTTAATAATGCTTATAAGTTTATCTAAGTATAAGAAAAAACAAGTAAAATATTAAACACGTACACAATTAAAAAAATAAATGCACCCCAAGACAATGGAGTAACATAAAAGACAGAACATTGTAAGTTTTATTATAAAACCTAGTGTTATTGCACTAAGAATACAGTGTTCTTTTCAACAAAATAAAGTTTATTAGCAGAAAAGGCTCGGTGCAGACGGGCCACATATGCCCGCGATCGGTCGGCTTCGCTCAACAATTGCTATACATTTTAAATTGCCGCGATCAGAGCTACATATTGTGAGCGATTAATCTATTATAAAATGAAGAAAAATAAATCATTTTTTGATGTTAATCATCCCCTTGTAAGTTGATTATGACTTAAAGCTATGAATAATCTATTAATTAAATAAACTTAAAATAACCTCAAAAAAAAAAAAGCAAGTACTACTCGTTACTCGTTTCGAAGCTACGATAGCACAGACGTCAGACACACACACCAAACTTAGAATACCCCTCTTTTTGCGTAGGTAGTTAAAAAGCGTACTAACATACATTTAATAATGTGTTATATAGGTACGTATGTGTTAGTTTTAAGTATCATTTGTATTGTACTAATATAATTTTAATTTTACTGCAGCAATGGTTGTCTGGAAGAAACCGCTTTAAGCGGTAAGACCGCCATTTAGCAAATATTTTTTTTCGGAATTAATACTGTACTTTTTTAAATTTTAAATGTTAAAATTTTACAAATTTAAATTGTACAAAAACGTCATTTATTATTATTCTAAACAGGAAGTCGTATATCGTCGCGGTTGTTTGTGGCCCGTTTACGCCGAACCTTAGATCAAACAAAAGAGTACTAAACGTAAGATGAAAATACCTAGAGGAATCTAGATATTTTCATCTAACGTTTTCTATCCTCGCAACATGTAATGTTTGTCTGAACTATATACCATGGTAAGTGCAAAATGTAAGTTTATATCCGTCACCTAATATTTTTAAGCTTATTTTAAGCTAAGCAACTTTTAAAACTGTTTTAAAAGTTTAAGTTGCGTTTTTCATTTTTAATTATAATATATAAATAAGAAGTTTCTCATGTGAAATTACGTTTAGTATAAACACTTGTAAGTAGCTAAAGATTTTTTCAAACTAAAATAAAACTTTATGCTAGTTTCGGTTAAAATTACTTAGTACTATGATCAATAACCTAACCAAGAGCATGGCAGGACATGTCCAGGGAGGGTTCCGTAACTATCAACACGCAATAGGTTTTCTTTGAATTACTTCAAAAGTTATTGTCCGATTTAGCTTAAAAATAATTTTCCTAAAGAGTTTTTAGCATGTTCTATCAACATGGAAACTTACAAGTTTCTATCTCCTATAGTTTAGCAATGCCAGGGGTACCAACTTACAAATCACTTTGGAGGTCGATTACTCAAAAATGGTCGACTTTGTAAAACAGTCATGTATGATGAAACTTTGCCTTTATTTTAAAAGACCTGTTAAACGATAGTAAGATAGATTAGACCCATACAATGGGATAGAATGAAAAAATATTGTTCATCCCCACATGTATGGAGAGCCACAACTAAAATCTAAATTTTTTATTATTTTATGGTGCCAAAACCGAGATATATACACAATCTGTAACTATATCAAATTTCATCCATTTATATTCATATTTACAGAAGCTAGAAGCGCGGACAGACAAACAGACGGACGGACAGAGCGAGACTATAAAGGTTGCTAGTGTATTACGGAACCCCTAAATATGAAAAAAAATTACCTTCTTTAATTTAATTACCTGTAACTACTTACATGCTTCATAACATTTAGACGCGATGCGGCGCGCACTTTTTAAGATAGCTATTTAAAATTAAACTTTAGTTAGGTACTACACAAAAAGATACACGCAAGAGTACGAATTACGAGCTGCACCGCGCTGCACGTGTATCTTTTAGTGTAGTGAATAATGATCGGTATGTACTGACGTTTACACTGGTTTTCCGTATTCAGTGGGCCTAGCAGGAACGTTTGACAGCGCCGTAAACGTAACGTTATCGAATGAGAATTGTATGAAAATCTGTCAAAATCATGATATCGCCCTTACAAATTTAACTTAATAACGTTGTTGTTGTTCCTGCTAGGCCCCCAGTTCCTGAAAAGTTAATCGCTTCACCCTTAATTTTACCTGTCTCTACGCATGACATAAATTATTTAAATTAATTTGTAGTTTAACTTGGACAATAATGCTGATGTAAAAATTAAATCGTTCTGAACTTGTACTAAGAAAATATTCCGTACATCTCAACTGGACAGACTCTCAACAAGACGCTATCGGAAATGGATCGAAATTGTTCAATTTGTATGAGTTTAAAACACGCTCTTTAACTTATCCAGATCAAAAACATCTGCGGCAACTGGTAATAGGTCTGTGGTTCCCACAGTCGAGTTGTTAGCCGTAACTTAGCAACAGCAGGTACTGTAACTTGATTACCGCAGGCGCCGTCTGGTCTGCGCACTCAATTGACAAACAAGATTACACATACTGCCGTGCGATTAAGCAATTGACAATTATTGTCAATGAGTTTGGTCGCGCTACCAGTGACGCGGCTACCAATATATATTTAAACTAATCGGTGACATGAACGAAATTATCGATGAGGGTTTTTGATATTTTTTCTGCCGCTAGGGGGCAGAGCTAACTCACACAATGCGTCATCTGGTGGCGTGAGTGGTGTCAAAAACGATCAATAAGAATTTTCGATTCCATCTCTGTCACCAGGTGGAGCTTGGTAGCACGACGGTTCTTGTCGTGTCAAAAAGCTGTCAGATGTCACGAATTTAAAAACTCTCATTGCAAGTCACCACCACCACCCAAATTGTCAAGCAGTAAGCAACGTGATGATGATCAGTTATAGCTAACAATCATCTCGCCCACATCAGCGTTCAAAATTGGGTCAACAAAATAAAAAATTGGGTCTTTCGTTTAGGAGCTACGATGCCAATACTCTTGCTATCTGTATTTACAGATACGTCAAACTTATAACACTCTCTTTGGCTGGGACTATATGAAGTCTGGCGGGCTTGTGAGAATTCAGAGTACTGAAAATAGAACTCAACGCTAATACAATGAAGTTGAAAATCGAAGTGTCGACAGTTCCGAAAGCTGTCATATAAGACATTGACATTTGACTAGACACTTGCGTGTTCGATTTTCAGCTCTATTGTATTAGCGCTGAGTTTTATTTTCAATACTAGGAATTTTCGCGGAAGCCGGATCATAATATAGTCCTGGTCTTTGAATTGGGGGTTTAAAATAGTAACTGTCTGAGCCGTTTGTCGTCCGCCATCTTAGGGTTCACTACTCACTACTACGCAATGGTAGCACCACCAACGGTAGTGCCATACGGAGGGATAATTGGCCACGTCCACCTTCTGGCAAATATGATGATCATTCCTTAATTTTGTGACGACGAAACTCTGCTGCTGACTCAAACTGGCTTTAACGTGGTGAAGCAACGATTTACCACACTAATGTAAAAAACAATGTTGTCTTGAATTTCAATTGCAACGAAAAATTTACTTTTAAATAGAGCAGCTGATATGTTAGTTGTAAGTTGCGAGTTATTTTATTTTAATTTGATCACAATACGATAAAAACGTACTAGGCACCAAAATACCATTATGATAGAACATGCTCTTTAAATTCATATATTTAATTATAATTATATTAAAGCTATGAAAGATATATTTAACCACTCCTACAATATAGTCTGTCAACCCGCTGTAGGATAAATAAGTAACTGTTTTTAAAGTAAAACTTTTTTAACGCACGCTTGACTTGGGGGGTAAGCTGGTGAATGCATGACGAGAGCGTTACGAAAAGCGTGATCAGGCGAGGCGAACGGAAGTTGAGAGAGAGATATAAGTTAGTAAAGATGAAAAGAGACAGCCAGTGCATGAAATATATATACATTTCGTTTGCGAGTTTTACTTCAGTGGTGTGGTCTAAAGCACACTCGTTTTTTTTATTACTAATTCTGTCAATAGCCAAGTTAAAGTTTCATAATATGCTTCTCATATTTAGGAAAGATCCGTTCCCCAGTGTACATTGTTTACCTAGTGGTTGATCATGAAAGGCTTCAAACACTGTACCTCTATATTATACATTCTGAAATATTGAGGTATTATTACTTGATAAATGTAATAAATATAAAATTTTATGTGTAGTTTTGTAGTTAGGTTCATTTCAAACTTATAAAAAAGTTGGAATATTTTTTACATAGTAATTATTGTAAGCAAATACTGTATCACTTAGTTTGCTTATTTTTTTCTTCATAGTAATTATAAACTTAAACTCAACAATTTCGAAGGCTTTTGTATGAAGCGTTTTCATGGGACTTGCAATATTCAATATTACAAATCGCTGTAAATTTGAAAAAAAAAATGTTTTTATACTATTTCTTCTAAGAATTCTCTTACTCATATTTAAGAATAGGTACTTTTAATTTTTGCAATAATAACCGCCTCCTATTTTTTGAAGTAGATTAAAAAAATTCACACAACTAACTTCAGAATAGGCTTTCTACCTATGTAGTGTATTGTACTACAAGTTAGCCGAAACAAGTTATAATAATTGATACAATTCTCATTGATAAACTTTGAACGAGGAAACTTGTGGTCAATTAGTAAGTTACCAACCAATGATGTGCAATCAAAGAAAAGCTTGCTATGCCTCAGTATAACGCCAGTAACGACGGCGATTAGCGCTACTGATGGACCTCGGAACAGCAGAGAAGTTACAGCACTCGGCGAAACACAATGCAGGCAAGGTTGCGTTGTGTTTTTCACGACGGCTTTTTGTTAGGCCGTGGTATTTATCGGGACGAGCCGGCATGCCGAAGCATGGATCTTCCACGTTCAAATTGGTTATGGAGTGTATTAGGTACTAAAACAAAACAACAAGGGCCTCGTACAAACATTATGTACGAGGCCCTTGACATTGAAATAAACTGTGCAATGTGCATATTTCAGCAAACAAATTGCTTTATACATTTTGCTTCGCTAACTCAAAAAATGCTTATACATATTTGGTTTATTAACTTAGTTGCATGATGATTATGCAACGTCCACACATATTATATAACAACATAATATTTAAACTGTGGTAAATAACCATAATTTTTATAAAAAACAATAACCTACGTAAATTATATAGCCTATGTTACCCGGGCTATTATTACGAATCTATTTACACCCAATTTATTAAAATCGGAAGAGTATTTGGGGCGCCAGGTGAAACAAACTTACATACATACATAGATGGACTTCAAAAATCATTACCTTTCTTTTTGGCTTGACCGTAGTCGGGTAACAAATTATTCGCAACAGATTTTTGTTGAAAATTAAAAAAGAATTTATGAAAGATAGTAACCAATTACAATCGCCACAGACGAGGAGTTACAAATACGTTAACATCTTACGCGTTATCATATGTGATATGTGTTGTTATCTTATCATCTATCGTCTTTTAACCAAAGCACAACGCAAGCCTTATTTCACTCTAGTTTTCTTCGAGGCCTTGTATATCCAGTCGAGCCAGCATGTTGGAAGAAAGCTTTCCTACGTTGTACGTAGTAAATCGATATCATCAAACAAATTACCGGTCATAATTTAAAAATAGTTTTATAGAACTCGAGAGAAGTCATAATATTTTCCATCCAATCTTCTATATTTTGCTCGGAATAGAATGATTGAACATTTCAAAGGTAAAGAAACTGCTATGTTGGCTTCCACAAAGGATTTTATTTAATAGCATGTCAACCTATTAATAGAGTTTTAAATAAAAGTTGTCTTTTTATTCAAGAGTACCTGGGTCTCCGAGATTTGCGCGGACGGCGAGGTTAAATTCTTCGACGGCGAGGTTCTGATAAATTCAAAAACTAAAAAGAATCACAAAAATATTTATCCGACCGGGGCCTTTAGTCAAGACGCATGAATCGATAATTTCGACGGATTTCAAATACCGTTATACATTTTGTTTTAGAACTTCGTCGTCGAAATTATCGAATGCATCTTGACTAAGGGCCTGGATTTGAACCCACCGCATTCAGAATTTTTAAACAAAGCATATTATACAAGATTGTCTCGTTTAAAGTATTAGATAAAACTGCAAGTTGAATAATTAGAAAATTTCTGTTAAAATAATTATTTAGACATTTAGCATCAAAAATTCATATTGTGAATAATAAAATTATATTAAGGCTTTTCGCATTTCATATATTTCATAAAAATAAATATTTTATATCGCTTTTAGTGAATCAATTCCATCGAAGCCTATCAAGCTTCCGGGAGGTTTATTTTTCGAGGACAAATATACGGTATTTTTAAATCAAATTGTCAAATACTTCTTGCGTTTCAAAAAAATTCTGCCGCGGGTACTGCTCAGTACTAGTATTTATTTTTAATTTTATTTTAGATGGGTATTTTTGTGGGTGCTAACTTATGTCATAAAATCAAAATCAAAAAAGTTTTATTTCCATACATATATAGAACAATATACATATATAGGTATACACATATATACATATACAATATACATATATACATATATAGGTTACAAAGCAACGCTTATGGAATTGTCCCCACCGGTACGGGAACTAACTCGGCGAAAAGAACCGGCGCCTCGTAAGAAACTCGCGCGGGGCCACCTTTTAGCAAAAAGATGGAAAATTGTTCTTTAAAAAAAAATATGTATATTTTTACAATTTGAAAACTTACTATAATAATAACAAAAGTCAAATACATATAGTACATAGAAGTAGCCGTGCAGGCGGCCATCCTATTCCCATAGTATGCGATCGTCAATAAAATCATAGACCCCATAATAAGCTTTTGCACACAAACTTTTTTTATCTACTTTTTAAAAATTTATTAATGGAAAGATTTTGAACGTTTTCTGGGATTCTATTGTATAGGCGTATACATTTTAAGGATTTGCACACTTAGTCTCATCACCGGTATATCTAGCTTGTGCTTATTTCTAGTGTTTCTACAGTGATTGTCGCTTTTAGTTTTTAAATTACTTATATTCTAATATGCTTTTAGCTAAAGATATTCTACCAGAATATAAAGATTATTGTGTAATGTTATATCGCTTGAAATTATACTCTAGTTCCTTATGTTTAATGCGAACATAAAATATAATTATTGTTAGACATTGCAGTGGTTACAAGAAAACAGTTCTTAGTAGATACTAGCTAGAGCCACTATAGTTAGCTAGATACTAAACTAGTTGATCCTTCTGATAAATCTATATACAATTAATAAAATTGAAGTGTCTATTTGTAATTAAAAATTGACAGATTTTCACTAAATGCCTTGCCTGCAATAGATTTTTTTTTATTTGTCTGTCCGCACTTCTGCCTGTCTGTTTGTTCCTGCTAATCTCTGAAACGGCTGGACCGACGATCATCTGACTTTCACTGGCAGGTAGCTAATGTTTCCGTTAGTTCTACTCGAACAAAGTTTCGGACACCATGTAGTATGATAATATATTTTATATATTACGTATTTTCTTAGACATATTAAACACTGCCACGTCTTGTCTGCGATAAATAATAGTAACTGGGTAGCCGAGCTTTACTCGGAGCTCTAGTAGATTAAAAAAAAAGAATCACAAAAATATTTTACCGGGGTCCGAACCTACCACATTCCGAATTTCGGAACAACGCAATAATTAACCAAACTGCCAATCGGACTGCCATTGTAGAGTCGAAATTATTGATATTATATTGTTGCACGGCGATAGAAAAAACATAGGTATATAATTAAAAATTGCACAGTTTTCAGGGACAAAACCTAGCTAGACCAAACTAAATTTCATGGATCATACTAAATTTCATGTAAATACTTGCAGCCGTTGCCGAGATTACGAGATTAGATTTACCTATTAAAACAATAACAATTTAACAACATTCTTTCAGCTATATAAAAATAATACGTGAAGGAAAAAAGCACTTTTACATCACATCTCTCAGCATAGTCACATGAGCATTATAAATAGTTCAATACTCATAAAGAACCGAAATAAAAAACCCGTCACGCCAACTACAGACTGACCTAGTTGAGAAGTGTGCGTATCGAAGAGGTTGTACATAGCAGCCCTATAAGAAACACTATGGGACATTTTTCCCTCTTTCTTCTATTCCCTAGTCCTCAATTTAAAGTAAAAACTTATTTAACAACGCTGTGATTTATAATAGTAGAAATTAACTATGAAAAATATACTACTATGGGATGTAACGTGGACTTAGATAGACGCTTGAACGCTTTGAGACGGTTTCACTTCTATTAGACTTAAAAAAATCTCATATTTTTCTTTCAATACAGGCATAGATGTATTATATTAAAAAGTGGAATACACATAAAGAATTGTCCTACATGACGAATATCCGAACCAGTGACAGGCGTGTACCGGCTTAAGAGAATATCGCATGTGTTAGCTTCTCACAATGTTTTGATAAGAATGTAAGACTTATAATAATAGACCATAAAGAATTAGTGCCTAAGCATTTTGATTTAGTTATTTACCTACTCTAAAATATTCAGAATTTTTACCTCAATACGGCGAAGCTAAAAGGAAATGTAATGTGTTTGGCAGTCTATGTACTATGTTTGTTCCATGCACCGTAGGGCCTAAACTACTGATCCGATTTTCATAAATAAGATGTCAATAGACCCGTAATAATAGTCCACGTAACAAAGACTTTTACACTTTAAACGAGACGTACTTGTATATATATATAATCGGTATCTCGACAACGGCTACAAGTATTACCATGATTTTTAGTATGCAGGGATTTTTGAGGGAGAAAAATCGATCTAGCTAGGTCTTATTCCTTAGAAACTGCATATTTTAAAGCAATATATGTTTTTTTATTACGTCGTATATATATCAATGATTTCAACTCTCTTTTGTCAGTCTGATTAGCAGCTTCGTATGCATACTTACGTATCGTTTTTGCATTGTTTGGAAATTCGGAATGTAGTGGGTTCGAATCCTGGTAAGATAAATATTTTTGTGATTCTTATTATTTCTTTTTCTTTTATATTTTAAATTATTTTATCGCTTTACTAAAACACCGAGCAAATCTCGGCCTCCCAGGAGCTAATAATTAACGTAGTTGGGTTATAGTTTTTTTAAAAATAAAAAATGTATTTACATATACAAATTATAACTCCCTAGTATGTTGTTCGCGACTTCGCACGCGCTGCCATACATCCAAACAAATGCCATACATAACAAACGTCCACGCATCCAAACTTTCGCGTTTATAATTAACTGACATCCAAAAAGTAGACGGTTATATTAGTGAGAACTCAACACGGAGCTAAAGTTTTTAAGGTATCAAACGTATAATTAAAGATGGCTTTAAATAATTGGTTCGAGAACAGAAGCAGGAGTGGAGGAGCCAATAGCCATGCTTCTGCAATAATGTGCTGGCTCGAAGAGAGATAGAAACCACTGCCTCACAGACAATAGAGCCCATCACACGTAAAGTCGAACCGCGGGAAAGTAGCACGCGTCGTTCCAACCTACGCTCCGAAACGAACGAACGAGTGTGAGGTGTTGTGTAAGACGCCAGTAGTCCAAAACGTGGATGAATTTCACGTCGCAATAGCACGAAAGTTCAATCCGTAGTCTAAACCGCACAGATCCTCCTTAGTTTGGAACGCAGTCCAATTCGCGTTTTGAACTGTACGTAAGCGCCTGCGCCAATGACGTTGCGTTGGGTCATTCAAAAACCCATAACGCACTTGTGACTACTCTGGTGTTGCGGACGCCCATGGGCGTCTTAATCATAATCTTAGTCATAATCGCTTACCAGGCAATCCTTCAGCTAAATGTTGGTAAAGCGAGTCTATGTTATTCCATACAAAATAAATTATTCTATGTTAAATGGTTCGAAGTATTCATTTAAACACATTTAGAAATACGACCCTGGAATCCTTATATTTACAAGATACTGAATATCGATCAATAAAAGACCGAATCGTAACCTGCGAGCTTGATGAAACGATAAAAATTTAAAATTCTATGATCAGCCGAAATTGGGTTCGTTCGACCATTTTATATCGCGGTCTGTTCTAGACTTATTACGATTTTTTACTGGTCATCGAGCATCTGACAGATGGATCGGATCACAACATATTTACAATAGAAACCGGACAAGAGCGAGTCGGCCTCGCCCACCGATGACCCAAGGTTTCGTACACAGTAGGAACATCATAAATAGTTTAGGGGTCGAGTCTCTCAAGTGTCGAAATATGCATTTTTTGTGGCAAAAACGACCGCATCTTTTTAACGTTGACTTAAAAGTCGTTCCCGAAATAAAGAGTCTTGACAGATAGACAAACAGAGGGACGGTTAGACGGACAGACAAGGATAGACGGAAGGCCGACGGACAACAAAGGGATCTTATAATAATAGCTCCTTGTTTGTTTCCTTTTGTGGTACGGAGCCCTAATTAGATGTTAAAAGTGTTTAATATTTTGGTCCCTTAATTTCAAATCTTCTTCTTTTTCTTCTTTTGGCCTAGCCTCCCCTGTAATAGGAAACCCTGTGTGCTAAATATGTCAAGTTAGTGACTTATCGTATTTGAATTAAAACTATTGCTCAGTCAAGAAGTTAAAGTAAGGCTCAGCTCACACCAAAACTAAACGTGACGAGACGCGGCGCTGCATTTTTAAGATAGCGATTCAAAATTGAACTTTATTCACTACACAACCCGGTGCAGCTCGAAATTCGAACGCTTGCAAATTGCAATGAAACGTGTTCTTTTGTGTAGTAAATACCTTAAGTTCAATTTGAAATAGCTATCTTAAACGTATGGTGTGACTGAACCTTACATTTTCAACTTGAGAAGTACCAAATACTTCTCAAGTTAAAATTAATGTGAATGAACAAACTTAAAGCGTGAATGAATGATGAAAGGAACGTTTTTAAATATTGTTAATGCTTCATATTATTGCCGTTATCAAATGAGTGACTCCGTAGCATGAGTCACGCGATGGCTACATGCCAAGTGGTTTTAACTTCTCCAGGTCAGTAGCATAAACCCTTAGTGGAATTATTTAATGGTATAAGGTAAACAAGTAGACGGATCACCTGATGGTAATCGATTACCGCCGCTGCACGAAGCACCAGAGGAGCTGGCTGTGAGTTGTCAGGCCTTAAACCCTCAAGCCTCAGCCTTCGGTACCAAACAGCAAAAACTTAAAGATTCACGCCGGTTTTTAGAGAAGCCGCCGAATCTCTTTCTTTCTCTATCACCTGTGAAGGGTATGGTAACCAATAAAATATGAATTATCGACCATAATTCATCTTTTAATTTTTAAGTTTGAACATAATTAGGATTATTTTACCTTTTGTTGTCTATGGAATATGAAAGAAAGATTGACAATTGTGTCAAATCAGATAATTTGTCAAACCAATAAGGTCTACAGTTATTATACATACGTACGGTAGTGTGTGTAAACTACTTAGTAGTAGTCATGTTTACTTAGTCCTGTAAACAACAAAAACTGACGTAAACGTAGACGTATATATTATAGACGAGGCGTGTTGAAGCTTAAAGTTCCACTAAAATGGCCCCACTTTTGGTATTTTGGGGCATTTTGACATTTGAAGTATGGTGAAACAAGATGGCTGACATTTGAAGTATGGTCAAAACCAAGATGGCATTCTTGTATGAAGATTTGTTCTGTCAAATGTACGTCAAAGCCTATCTTGAGTTTTGAAATCTTTGGTTAGTGCTACCAGACATTCGAACTTGGTCCGCGGACCATATCCGCGTACCGAATCCGGTGTCGCTAAACACGCACGGATTTGATGCGGCAGACCGAATTGAAAACTCGTCACTCGTGTGGTCGATTTTCAGCTCTATTGTATTAGCGCAGAGTTCTATTTACAGTGCTGTTTTTCGACGACGACGATGATTCCAGAAATTAATTGAAATCGTGCAGTGATACCAACTCTCAAAAATATTTCTCCCCAAACTTAAACCTTAATTCGACCCTGATTAGTTATACTATTTACAAGATTTACGCTGATTTTAATGGAATTTAATTGGGGTATCCCAATTACAATTGTAATTAGGATAAGCCAATTATATTATAATAAATAATAATATAATTATAATAAATAAGAGATAATAAGCTAGAAACTCTAAAAACTTTATGTGTTTATACACATACAGACTTACGCGTAAATGGCATAAATCTAACGTGTTACTTAACCTGATTTGACTCCCTATCAATTTTCATACCCTGGGCTATATACACATAAAATTGATTATTAAGGAGTAAACTCTTAAAAATCCTACCTCCTAGTAAACCCAACTGCCAACTTTTAAACTTTTTTCCCTAATTTTGGGGGGAAAATCTATAAGTTGGCAACACTGAGATCGTTGTCCAGCCCAAACGCCCGACTGCTCTACACACGTTCGGATTTGGTACAGTGCGAACCAAATACGATGCGGACCGCGGCGGACTCAATTAATAATAATTATGTTCGCTGGACTACTCTACTCACAGACGGAGATGGTACGGAGCGGACCAAATCCGTGGTCCGCTCCGTACCGAATCCGTACGTGTGTTAGCACTTTTAACATAATATATATTCTGTCAAAAGCTCCTTACTTTTTCCTCATGATATTTTAATAAGAACTAATCGGAAAATACTGTTTCAATAAATGCAAGTCGTGCAATTTTCTTCTTGATAAGGCAAATAGTGAATAGTAAGAATGATTATATTAATACGTGAAGCAAAAACTTTAAGAACAGCTTTACGAGAATTGTGCAACCGGAGGAGTGTGAAATTTGGCCGGTAAATTAAAGTTTATGTGGAAGAAGGTGTGCAGTTTCATTATTATTGATATAATATAGATAGTGGATTTGTAACACGTTACCTTTTGTCAATCTATCATAACATTTACATTTTTTTTCTATCTAAGGGGCAAACCTTAGAAGTTCGAAATTTAAAATTGACGATGATTAGGTATTATTGCGAATTTTGACAAAGGACGATTATAATTTAAAGTATTAAATTTCATCTTTATTCAGTCAAAAAATGTCGAAATATCCCGATAAATACTATATTTCGGCTTTATTGAAAACAATCATTGTGATTGAAATTGTGGTTGATACGCTTTTACTTTTTGTTGAAAATAAAATATACTTAATTAAATATTATAATATAAAAATAAAATATTATAATATAAGCTTAGTAGCTTATATTATAATATTTTAAACCCCACTTAAAAATGACCCACACTAAACGTTTTGAAATAAATTACCCCCTGCGGTTTGGCTAACATCACTAACTTTCGATGATTGGCAATCCTTTTAGATATGGTTGCACGATATGGTTTTCCTTTGCCGTTTTGAACGTGCTTTAATAATACTTGTGATATTGTGGAATGTTGAGAGATAATAAGTATCATAAGTGTATGGGAGCGAAACCTGTAAACTAGATTTTAAATAAAAAATAATAAAATTCGACTGCTATATTAATTTTGATATACCCAGTGTAACTCTCGCAATCAACACGAATCTAACGACACGACTGATATTTGACTCATATTTAATTTCATCCATTGAATCAGTATTTCCTTAAGTAGGTACTTGGCTTAGGAAAACGTATTCTAGCGATATCATAAATTAAAAGCTTAAGATTGATAAATAAAGTTGTTTTATTAATATGTATTTTTGTTTTTTTTAATTTCTACTGATCAAAACACCTCGAAGTAACTTCCGGCAAGGACGTGACGACGCAAACACACCAAACACATATGTAGTAGTGAATCGGAACGTTTCTGTAAATAAATGGCTCATGACATCTTAAGAAGTTATTTATGTCAAAACGTCAAACGGAACGTAACACCGCCATTTTACTACTACGGACTGTAGCACAGATTACAAATAGTACTAGTATGACGTCACAGCACAGATAATCTATCAACCAACATGGCGAATAGTGTTTTCGGCGGTTTTAAAAAAGTGTATTTTCAAAATATTTTTTTGCAGGTTTCAAAATAATGTTATATTATTTTTTTGTGTGTAATGAAATAATTATGAAGCGTTTAGGACATAATCATAAACAGGGTCAAGTAGCCTATTGTTACCCAATAACTTCTAAACGAATTTGATGAAATTTGGTATGTAGGTAGTAGTTTAGAATCTGGATTAAAACATAGGCTACTTTTATAACAATTAAAAGCAAAATGTACGGTTTGCGCGAGATATATTTTGGGCGTACGGATTACGAAGTCGCGAGCAATAACTAGTAGAGGAGAGGTAAAAATTTGTTCAACATTAAAAGGGTGCCTTATTATTTTTTATCCGAATCCGAATATTTTACCTAACACCAGAACCTGAACTCACGTATTTAAAGTAGACTTTCATTTTACTTTGATCGTATTACAAGTGAAGCGACTCGTTATCATAAACTGATTTTGTGTAGTTTGGACCAATCAGATCGCGTTTCACGTTGGCGTAACGTTTACGATAATACCGATTGGCAGTTTAAGCGTCTCGGGACTTGATTGTAACTGTATTATTGAAGGTTTTATTTAGCAGAATTACCCTCAGACCACCACCACCACGCAAGTGATAAGTATTCATAACTACAAATGTTCGTAATTTACAGAAAAATAAAATGTATAACCGTTCCTGATAACTCTCACTACTATGACTCTTGCACTACCGTACGGCTGGCAGCGCCGGCTTTAAGGGTCACGCGATCGTCACGCAGTATTAGTCGCACGCCTCCATAGGCGTGTATTCATATACACGTTTATAATTTTACTTTGGTCTTTTGATCTGGTCAAAAATTAAGGTCACACGTCATGTATATTTTTTCAACGAGAATCGAACACGCTCCTTGAATATCTATTCATGTTTTGAAGACATCCCGTAGAAATAGAGGCTTATTGTAAAGAGATTACGTCGCCTGTTCGTTTGCTAATTCAGTCGTGCGACACTATTCTATATTGTTGCTAACTGGCTTGCCGAGGTCTCACCATATTGAATTACGTTGAATGTGTTCTTCTATGCTAATACATACTGCTTTTTGTTACCATGTAAACACTTTAAAAAGATGCGAAGCTAAGTAAGGTCTAATCGTCTATTAGCGCCCGAAAGTTATGTGGGCCTTAAGCTGGGACTATATTATTTTGATCCGGAATCCGGAATGCCGGAGAAAATTGATAGAGGCTGGGACTACAATATGATCCGGAGTCCGGAGGACCCGGGAAAATTAAGAGCACTGAAAATAGAACTCTGCTAATACGATAGAATTGAAAATCGGAGTGTCGAGCTGTCATATATGAAATTGACATTTGACTCGATACTTGTGTGTTCTGTTTTTATTAGCTAAGTGTTTTATTTTCAGCGAACTGAATTTTCACCACCCTTTCCGGATTCCGGATCATATAGTCCCGACCGTACGGAACCATCCTTAGACATGTTCTGTCATCTGAAATGCTCTTGGTTAGGTTATTTAACCACTTTTATTGCTTTTTATTTTGCTCCGTGAAGTAATCCTGTACCGAATTAGCTGTAAAATTGAGGGAACGAATTTTTAGCAGTTATCATACTTTCGTCTTTTATATTACAATTTCCCTGGCGGCTGACAATGACAAACTGCTGTTTTACCCTGACTGTACTTAACAACCAAACAAAGAAGTGGTCGTCGCAAGATTCATTTTTAGCCTGACCAATATTTGCTCCGCAATGAAGCATGAAAGTAATTACACTGTTATCTATCTACGTTTATCTATATATTATATCTATACAGTATATATCTATAGAAAGTCTGTCTATAGTTAGAATGTAATGTTATAATAATAACAATAACTATGGACGTTTTCACACCACGCCAATATGGTCCCGTGGTAAGTTCTCAAAGAACTACGGGTATTAGACAACGGAAATCTATTTAGTGGGTTTATACTATGTATATATTTAAAATGTTTATTATATTATACACTTATTTAATACTTACGATCGATACGAACTCGCGGCTTAAGCGCCGATATGCTAACCACTGAACTACAAAGGTCGTCGTTGATAGGATAGGTTCTTGCTAGCTCTTGAAGCGAAGCCAAAAGGAATAGTAATTATTTTGGCTATGTATGTACCATAGTCAAGTAGTTTAAGCGCTAAGGTGGAACAAACATACATACATACATATATATGACATGGATATGCTTGTTCCACCTTAGCGCCTAAACTACTTGTCTGATTTTAATAAATGGGGTGTCAATAGATTCGTAATAATAGCCCGGGTAACGTAGGCCACATGATTTATATAGTCGATTTGTAGTCTTTTTTATAAAAAATGAAGTTATTTGATATAAATAGTTTCGTTTCTACAAAAGAAAATGGAGTATCCAGTGCGCCATTCTAAGCACTGGGCCTTGGGGCGCGTGCTTCACCAGACCCTGGCCTGTGACACTACCATACTATATGGTAAACCACCATACCGCGTGACCCCAGGGCTATATATCACATCTGACTTCTTATCTCAACTCTCATTGCGGATACTTATTGAATAATGAACTAAGTTTCTATTCTTGTTTTGTTTCAGGTACCTAATATTTTTAATTTGCTAGCTGTAAGGTGAGGTGCATTTTTGAAACAACTCGTAATGAAGTAGAAGATAGTTATTTAAGTAATATAGAAGTTACAATGATAGGTTTGTAAACAGCTAGTATAATCTGATATATAAAATTTATAATATGAGTTAGGTGACACACTCCTCCGAAACGGCGGGACCGATTCTTATGAATTTTTTTGTGTATTCAGTAGGTCTGAGAATAGGTCGTAATCTATTTTTTTCAACCCCTAAATAATTTTTTAATATTTTTTGACTTTTTTTATATTTTTATTTTTGTATGATGTGGCATTAAAAATACATACAATGGCAAAACAACGTTTGCCGGGACAGCTAGTAATATTATAACGATGGAAATCCCAGTGAAATACGAAAAACTATTCAAACTAACTAGACTATCGTATTCAAACCCACTAATAGCCAGGAATACATAACGACCTTTAAACATAATATTATTGATAATAATATATAAGTTTACCAAGTAAAACAGGTCGATCCATTTGGGCAGGAAAAGATAACAGTCAGCATTTCGTAGACACCCCTATAAATTTCCTGTCTCGATGTAACGACGCTTTGGTGTTCAAAGTGCCTTCTATTTCTTGATATAAACGAGAATAAAAAATGAAAATACCTATATACCTACTGCGTTTACTGCGTATATAATAATAATGAACTAACTGCTGGACGACAGAATTACAGAAACGAACATCGAGCTTATTCCAACAGCACTTACCAACCTACTATACATTTTTAATAGCGGTTATTATAATTTATAACAAAGAAAATACCCACTTAATATGTATTTACTAGTAATATTAATTATTACTCCATTTAATCTAGAGAAGGCTCAAGGATGGTAGTAGGTACCTCTTCCGGGTTTAAGAACCTTTAAGTTTTATTTACATTAAAAATGTATCGATATTAACTTCTATAGTAAATCTCTAGTCTTCTATAGTAAAACGTATTAAAACATAAGCTACGTTCCGTTTACGGCAGAAGGGAATGCTGCAAATAAGATTAAAATAACGCTGGAGTATGAACACTTCTGGAATAAACTAACATTTTAATATTAATAAAATTCTCCTGTATTAATTAGATAATATACATGTATAGACAAAAATGTTTTCGACCTTTTACAATCAAAGGTTGAACCCTTGTAGAACTTAAAGGTCTGCTACATATTATTAGATATTCAAATTATTATATTTGTAGTTTTGAACGATAATAGTTTATTGAATGTTTATTTTTACTTGGAGTATACGTCTTATCTTTGCTCACGGACTGAACAACTAACCTTTCCTAAAGTAAAATGCAGACGGACCGACGAACGGACAGATAGAAACTAGGGTTTGAAATATCATGGAACCCTACAAATGTACGGTTGGCATAGAAACCAAGTTTTTTTGCAATATAAAAGATTTCAACTATTAATTCTGCAAATATAATAATTTGTGCTGTCGTCATCATTAGGTACCAGCAAGTCATATAGGTACCATCATCAATTTATAAGATCGTGTGATTGTGGACAGTTGTGTTAATGAACATAACAAAAGTAATCGAAGGCTTAGTTTTTATATTATAATAATTATTTTTAAACATTAAATTTAAACCGACTTCCAAAGTAAACATTTAAAACTTATATGGTTTTCTCATGAATGCCATTGTCAGAACTGGACCAAATTGAAATGGGACAACACGGGAAGCACCAGCTTTCAAATAAAAAAAAAAACGATCATCAAAATCGGTTCACCCAGTCGAAAGTTCTGAGGTAACAAACATTAAAAATATACAGTCGAATTGAGAACCTCCACTTTTTTTGAAGTCGGTTAAAATCCGGAAAATTAGCAGGCGTATCGCCCAATGGAAAGCCGATATTCAGATTTAGAATTTAAGTATTCAGAAGCGATCGTTACTTCACACGGGTTTTACGTGAGTATCTGGTAGATTCTCCCAATATTTGATGCTTCATACAATATTATCTACATTTCTTACAATTTATAAAGCCTGTAGGTACAAGTATCTAGTGCCTAATTTTCATTTTAATTTTATGTTTCCCTTTCTAGTACCTAGGTAAAACTTAAAACTAAAAGAGAAAACTAGCCACTACATACGATAAGATTAAAAAAACCTTATTTTAAAATTGCATAAGATTGTGAAATACACAAGATGGAGCTCGATGAAAATTCCATTAGAATATACGCAATGAGTGACGTGTATTAATTGTAAGAAGAACAGTTCTTGTAAAATGAACTCCGATTATATTTTTAAAATAGACAGAAAGAAATTATATTATAAAATCTTCAAAAAATGGGGATCTGAATTCCGTACCCTATTTTTGGATCTTCACACACGTGCCAAAACCACACCACGAGGTCGGGAATATATATTTTGTATCAAAAAAAGGGTACCTACCACATTCTTCACACGTATCACATTTTGCAGTCGTCATCGACCACGTGTGTGATACCGACCACATCGCCACCACAACGAAAACACCAGCGACAACGAGAACTAGCGGCAAGCACAACGAAAGCCTATGAAAGCCGGAGTTGGATTGTGTCTGGACACGACACGACACAACCACATCGCGGCTACTGGCGACAATGCAACCACATCGACATTTTGTCGAGACCACAACGCAATGAGGGTTTTTAAATTCGTGACATCTGACGACAGCTTTTTGGCACGACAAGGACCGTCGGGCTACCGAGCGCCACCTGGTGACAGAAAAGGAATCGAAAATTCTTATTGGCCGTTTTTGATACCACTTACAACACCAGATGACACTTTGCGTTGAGATTTGGGAGGAAGTCGCAAGGGACAAGTCGGGTCTTGTGGTTGCGTTGTTGTATCGACAAAATGTCGATGTTTGTTATTCAGAATTACCGTTATAAATACCCGGTGTCGCTCGTGGTTGTGATGTGGTGAGTTTCAAACACGTGGTCGAGAATTACTGCAAAATGTGCTATGTGAATATACTATACATTTTCAATACAAAATATATACGCCCAACCTCTTGGTGTCGTTGTAGGTCGTGTGGGTCCACCCTTACAGTCTTGATGTTGTCACGGGACGTAAGATACAATTATTATTCTCTAATTAAAACAAATGAATCGCCCTTAAGCCTTTATGGAGCACAAGCTTTAGAATAGAATAGAATCGGGTATCCCACAGGAATACTGTACTTTTTCGGGATAAAAAGTAGCCTATATTTTAATGTAGAGCCTTAACTACTACCATACCAAATTTTATCCAAATCCGTTTAGTAGCTTTTGCGTAAAAGGGTAATAAACGTCCATCCATCCATCCTCACAAACATACACATTAATAATAGTAGTAGGATAAGTTTATATATAAGGTACTTACCTGATAAATTAAAAAGTACAAGTGTAAAACTATAACTAATATTTGGATATGTTTTGGACATACATTCACTATGTTATGTTTTGAACTTATTACATTAACAAATAAGTTCTTTTTCGTTAGTGAAATATTAAAACCTATCCAAGGCTAATCTGCCGAATTACTTTAAATCTCATACTGTAACAAATTGAGTTCCTTTTCGTTTAAGTGATATATTAAAAGCTATCCAAGGCTAATCTAAGCGATCGCTAGATTGGGCACGGTGTCCGCTTGGGCGAGCGGGTTATTAGCTCGCTCGTTTAAGCGAAAAAGTCATATTATCAGGTCATTTGACTTTTCAACTCTATGGGAACAATGCCTTTTTCATAGTTTAATAGTCTATCAACCGAATTCTCAAATAAATAAAAAGAGGGACCCCCTACATCTCTGATTGGCAAAACTAACAAGACACCAAAGACAGCATTTGACATGACGTGTGAATCTTAATTACATAAGTAGTGCTTGAGCATTCGTCCGCTAGAAACACATAAGAGAGAACTGATTTGTTAGGGATCCGTAATACTCAAGGAACCCACCCTTATTGTTTCGGTCTGTCCGTCCGTCTGTCTGTCTGGCCTTATTTTGTCCATTTTATATTTTAGGGGTGGCTCTCCATACATATGAAGTGGGAATGAAAAACATTTTTTTATTCTACTCCATGGTATGGATCTACATGACTTCTTTAAGCGATTTTCGAGTACTCGACCTCCAAAGTAGTTTACCAGTGGATCTTGCCCTGGCTTTTCTAAACTATTACTGGAGATACAAACTTGTAAGTTTCCATGCGGAAAAAACTTAAAAAAAAAATTTTTGTAAGAAATCGGAAAATAACATTTGAAGTAATTCAAAGAATACCTATTGCGCATCGATAGTTACGGAACCCTCCTCAGACATGCTCTTGGTTAGGTTATTATTTATTTTAATCAAGCAATGTAAAAATATGCAAGGACTTAAAAAAAAAACTCACAAGCTATTGGACCCAGAGGGCACGGAACTCTGTGGAATAAAAAATATTATCTATGCGATATATTTTTATGGATACTAAAGCTATTTGTACTCTGGTTCGATATGATTAAGGAATGCGCGTTGTAGATTGTCAAAGTCAACGTCTCGTAATCTGGGAATACCTGGGGGTTAGGTGATAAGGACAATTTAACTTCTTGCTATATTGATCCGTCCATAAAATTTGCGCGTTGCGCGCAGAAACGTTGCGCGTTGTTCTGCACGTATGCAGGTACTAGCTTTTGCCCGCTGCCCCCCGCCCACGTAAATACATTATCGCACGGGAACACTATACTTTTACGGGATAAATTGTAGCCTATGTTTTAATCCAGAGCCAAAATTACTATAATACGAAATTTCATCGAAATCCGATTGACAATTTCCGTGAAAGCGGAACAAATATCCATTCATCCATCCATCCTCACAAATATTCACATTTAGTAATAGGATTTCACGGCCCAACAAAATTATTCTTCCATTTTCAAATTGTTAAATATGGGCTACTTTGTGCTAAGAGGGATATTAACACAGCATACAATTTTTCAGACAGTTTACTAACGTTGCCTAGCAGCGTGAGTTTTCATAATATAAGGCGATCCTTAAGTTTACATATATAACACAAAAAAACATACCGGTTGTCTGTAAAGTCGGTTTACTGACGATAGTTGAACGTGACAACGTCAACAACAACAACAACAACAGCAACAACAACAACAACAACAACAACAACAACAACAAAAACAACGACAATTACAACGACAATAACAAAAACAACAACAACAACAAAAACAATAATAATAATGAGGTAAAGGCAATGCGAGCTAACGCTGGTAATTGGTGACGATAACGGGTAACAGGTAACGAGTGAGTCATGTTTTTTCGTGCGTGCAGCCGGCTCCATCGATTTATAAGACGTTATCACGTCAAAATGTAAATCCATCAAAATATAATTTACTACATGTTGGCCGCGACTTCGTGCGCGCAAATGGTATACCTCGGCAACCGTACATTTTGTCGCCTATATACTTCAACAGACAATCCAATTTTTGGACGTGATATCATCTTATAAATCAATGAACACCGACTGCGCGCACGAAACATTGTCACGTTCCACCTGAGCCGAGCGTGCAAGCGAGAGCGCGGAACAAGCGATAGAGAAGCACGATCGATCGTTATTACGTTATATTATTATATTTATATCGTATTAACCGTCAACCGACTTAACAGACAACCATTTTTTCTTCTTTATAATATTAAAGTTTATAATATTATACTTCTTTATTAGATTAATAGATAATTAATATTACCATAAGTATAATACGCAGTAAGTACATATGGGAAATAAGCTAGAAATACTAACAAAGCCAAGTTTCTCAAAATCAGTTAGACAGCGCGGTGCTACAAAATATCGGTTAGTTTAGACAATCAGTTCGCGTTGTGAATGTTATTTATAGTTGGCATGTGACAGACGTGATTCTGGGCCAGTACGAGCTGCAATTAACTAAATGTCGTGTGCACTTTTGTATTAACCGATCCCTTTAATTGGCAGCCATCTTGGCATATCCATAGAACATCACATTAATCCAACACACAGTATATATTATGGCCAACCTAAGGAACACCGAATAATCAACAAAATTACAGATTGAAGAAACTTTAATGACATTCGGAGAAAAATAATTCTTATTTTAAGGCAACAAGGTCGATGCATCGTCGTTATGAGAAGCAATATTTCTTTTCTTCTCGAGCATGAACTCACAAAACGGCCTCTTTTGACAGCTAAAGTAGAAACGTTTTCTTAATTCAATGTCAAATAGTCTTACAATAATGTCAACTACTCCACATCATGGCGGTCAAAGACAAATAGTTTCTTTACGTTCAGTCATTTACTTGAAAATTTGATCATTTATGACAGAAGATTTCCCGGCAGCCATTTTAAAAGTATGTATTTAGAAATATTGACTTCTATTGACGACCTTGTCCTTACCATGGATTAAGAAGTATTTTGCAACGAACTGTATTGGATAGAATATTTCTTCTTTAAAATTATTTCTTCGGATCGCCATGCTAAGCCCGCTGAAAGGAAAATAAAGTTATTAGGCGAGGGGATGGAAGAAAAATTACTATAATGTTTATGACACATTATAGTAATTTTACTTAGATGTACGCATCAAACCATCAATAAAGGTATTAGACGATGCGTCGACGCAACGCAGGTTTGACATACATGCGTTAATTCGTTTCGACGACGTGACGCAACGCAACATAACGCACTATTGAACCCTCGCTCTTACTTAACATTTTTTAAAGCGTTCGATGGAGAAAAATAAGGATTTCACAGAAACACGCAAAAGAAGTAAACAGTTATTGGCCTGTGTGCAAAAAAAAAATACACTGTTACTCCGGGAGTGCCGACAGAAGTGAACTATAGCGCACAAGCAAGCTTGAGGCGCGGTAACCCCGACCCGCGTCGAGCTGTCGCGAGTCAATGGTTTCTTCCCATTACAAAAAATGGCCAACGCGCTTAAAACAGTTTTCACTTTAAAATATATTATATATACTAAACAAGTTTATTTTAGGTTTAATAAGCGATCTCTTTATACACGTTTTACCTACTTTTACGATCGTTTCTTACTGAAGACATATTTAGTACTGCATATAAGTAACGTTGTCCATGCTGAGTATGCTCTTCAAGTTTATAGACCATCAGGGTGAGTTCCTATTACTGTCAACATTGTGAACACGAGGCTGTCAATTGGATCTGTTTCTGTGTGGGGTTCAGGAATCGGGTAGCAATATTGACTACCACGAACTACTTTAATCTTATGTATTAGCGTAGCGTCTTCCTGACCATATTAGGTATGTTGAATGTTTTTAATAATAAAATCTATCATGGATAAAATAAAGAATCCTCCTATAGTATTATAAATGTGCAAGTTTGTGAGGATGGATGTATGGATGTTTATAACTCTTTCACGCAAAAGCTACTGAACGGATTTTGGTGAAATTTAGTATGGTAGTAGTTTGAGCTCTGGGTTAACAAAGATATTACCTTTTATCCCGCAAAAGTACGGTGTTCCCCTGGGATTAGTATATTTACGCTGGTGGAGCCGCGGGCAAATCAAATTAATTTAATTTTCATCCCAATTTGTATTGGGATCCAAATACATTAAAAATGTTCGCGTTACATTTTATGTGGTAAATATTGTTCCGATACATCACAGAGCGAAGAAGCGAATGTAGATGCCGTAAACTTATCATAATTGACACTTTGACAGCTCGACATTATTCATAATTTTCTTCGCCTCGAACGAGATCGTTTTCGAGAATTTTCCCATCAATATAATATTAGATATTATATTTTATGTATGAGGTTATTTACTGTCTAGTATATTGGGTATAACTTATTTCTTGAAGCTTTATTTATGTCTATATTATGACGTATACATTTGTGTTTTACGAATGTTATAATCGTTTGAAAAAAGTCGTAGCAACATGTGCTATTTTTGTGTTTGGGGGACAGAATAAATGGCTAATGTTTGCTAAACTACTTTGGAAGTAAATTATTTATTTAATTATTTTCCTCTGCCAATTCTGGTGGTTTCTGTGTTCTATGCAGTACGCCGCAGTGCAGGTAATCTTTTGCAATACTTTGGTTTAACGGTTTTTAATTCTTGTGACCTTAGCACAGATTAAAAAGGCCTCCATCACATTTTATCTTCTATTCCTTTAGTATGTCTTTCACTATATTATATTATATGATATTTTTAATAATTCCCAATATTCAATACCTACTTTAAATATTCCCAATAAAATACTTACAGCTTTTTACATGAGATGTGGGATGAGGTGGTGGATACTATTAAAAAAATCGTACGCTTTTGATGGAGTTGGTTGAAGGTTTTGCCAAAAATTGTTTGTGAAATCCGTTGACGCAATAAATAAAAGCAATTTCAGTTTCACAGCCGGGATCGACCAAGATGGCAGTTGGATTGGATCGAAAATATTCGTTCTTTTTCAAATTTCACACCACAGTTGCTGTGACGTTTTGTTTTTTTAATTCTTTTGTTTCTTGACACTTTTACTGAAGCGTGATTTTGTTTGTGCGTTGAGTTATGACATTGCGTATTTTGCCTTTTGCTTAATTTTGTATCTAATATAAAAAGTGAGGTACTTGATAATGTGAGTTCTTTCCTGTACCTTTAAGATTCTCTTTATCTATATATATATTGTAAGTATATTGTTTGTTTCATATGTAAATGCGTGACAGCCTTACAAAAATCTCACATTAACATTTATAGCTGGAAATGGCTGGAAATATTTCTAATTTTGTAGTAAGTAGAAACATTTATAGTAATCTATTTATGGCTATGCGGGTGCTAAGTGGTAATAATTAGGTGCCTACTCAAGTTATCTATCTATAGTTAATATTATAAAGAGGAAAGATTTGTTTGTTTGCATTTTTGCTTGTATAGTTGTAATAAAGTGCAAAATGGACCGATTTTGATGAAATTTGGCACATATATAGAGTAGACCACGGGAAAGAACATAGGCTTCTTTTTATCGCGACAAAGTGTACGGTTCCCGCGAGATTTTCTTTTGCGCGCGTAGTTGCGCGCAACATCAAGTAGGAATCTAATATTTTTGCAGGAATTCTTATCACCTACCTGTTGCGGTGCAAAGAAATGTTGAAAATATAATAGTTCAATAATTATTGAGTATAAATTAATCTAACAATTATTATTGTTAATTAATATAAATATTGTGTGATGACGGAGAAGTTATTTACAATAGGGAAAAAATTCTTTTCACCAGGGTTGTCAACTTTTGGCTTTGCACTTGATGATATTACAGGCAAAAACAAAATATTTCTTGTTAGGTTTAAAAAGCTTGCGAAAACAAAGCCTTTTAGTTTTCCTACAATTTTGAATTAACGTTTTATTTTTACTACTAACTTAGCTTCTAAGAGCTGATGAAGTCTATACTATACTTCAAATGCGTTTGCTCTTAATGCATATTTTCCTTTGATATGAAAATAAGCTTTGCATCACAAACACGAATTTTGTACGAGAAACACAGAATTAACCTGCATAAGCGAGATAATTCTTTATTCACTACCTACGTGTTAGCTGGTACTTTTTACAAGCAAAAAGTAAATCTAAAAATCCGGCCAAGTGCGAGTCAGACTCGCGCGCGAATGTTTCTGTACAATAAGACCAAATAAAACGCATTTTTCCTTATGTTATTCTGTTTTTAGTATGAGTAGTTATAGCGGCAACAGCAATACATCATCTGTGAAAATTTCAACTGTCCAGCTCCAGCCAGGATCATGAGATACAGCTTGGTGACAGGCAGACGGACAGCGAAGTCTTAGTTACAGGGTCCCGTTTTACCCTTTTTAGTACGGAACCCTAAAAACGCTCATTCGTTTATGAAAATCAGGCATTTAAAGACGATCTGTCTATGTAAACGGGCAGTCACATCGCCTAATGCATTTGATAATCATATATATCACAGCCCTTTACACAAAGTGCACTCCTATTAGGAATTTCGTTATCTCCTAACTAAAATCACTCGCATATTCCAAGGAGAACTTATCAATTGGCAGCTACCACAGACGTAAATATCAGTAATGAATGTATACAAATGTATATGTTCTACAAGCGCTGTGAATGTCCAATAATTTATAAGTGTTCACAACTAATTCTACTGAACATAATAATAACCTACGCGACGCATCCTTACTAATCCAACTATTATTGTAAATGTGAAAGTTTGTGAGGATTGATGGATGGATGGATGTTTGTTACTCTTTCACAGTAATAATACACATAACTCCTTGCACCGTTTCCACTTTAATAGGTATTTTAAATTAATTTTAATATACTACACGACCGGCTTCGACAAAGTCATCATCGGGTGTTACTCTTTTAAAAGTACTGAACAGATTTTGATGAAATTTGGTATGGTAGTGGTTTAGGCTTTGGATTGACGCATCGCGGGGCACTTTATTTTTGCGAGCGGAGCCGCGGCCTAAAGCTAGTATTACATACTTATGAGTTACATGGAAGTTTGTATGTTTGTTAGTTGTATCTTGTGATTCTCTCGCGCAATAACTACTGAACGGATTTTAATGAAATTTGGAATGAGCTCTGGATTTGAATACAAAGATGAACAAAAATCGGAAACCGTTTTTCAATCCACAATAATTGTGTTAGGTACACAATTATTGTTCGAGACATTTTTGAGAACCATTTTAGAATGGTTCGTAGTGCGCAAGAGGAGAACCACCGCAGGACTGATCTTGCGATGCATATTGTCTTTGAGCCAAACACCACGGAGCAAAATATAATAAATGTATATACCATATTTCTTAATACAACCCCCATATTGTTCCATATTGTTTACGACGACAATGTTTGTGATAATCGCAATTTTTGTTTTGTTTTTAAGTTTACCTATCCTATTAAAAATGTGAAAGTTTGTGAGGATGGATGGATGTTTGTTACCTACTCATTCACGCAAAGACTACTGAATGGATTTTGATGAAATTTGGTATGGCAGTAGTTTGAGCTCTGGATTTGACGCATGGGCTACTTTTTATACCGAAAAAGTACAGTGTTTACCGTGGGATACTATATTTACGCGGCCGAAGCCACGGGCTAAAGCTAGTTTGTTATAATATGGGTTGGTCACTGTTACATATATCTACAGTAAGATGTAACTGTCAATGTCATTATTGACATTGACAGATGTCATAAGTAAAGCCTATCGAGTTTATTTCAGTTGGCCAAAAGGCTATACATAGTGTAGATGTATATATTGTGTTAAGCATATCTCATTACATATTGTAATACGTATTTGTGGTAAGCACCAATAAAGGAGAGTATAAGAATTGCTGCTGTATTATTATCATCACCACACGAGCGCAAGAAGGACTTACAATCAAGAGGTCATAGACCGATACAGTCACTTTTGAAAATGTTATGGAAAAATATCAACAATTTTATACAAACTATGTTTATTATCAGTTACTTTACCTACGTGCCTGAGGGTCATTGAAATTGGTTTAAATATCGGAATTACATTCCAAATACATTGTAACGATAGGTCAAGCTTAGAATGTACTAGAAGCATTTAACTACATTTAACCTGCAACGTCGTGCGAGCATAAAAAAGTGTATCGCAGAAACCGTACATTTTTCAGAGATTTTAAAGTCTTTTAAATAAAAATATATATGCACCTATTAATCATATACCTAATATATCAAAAGTTCGTGAAGCAAAAACTTTCGTTAGGTACAGTTTAACGTGAATTGTGTGATATTTGGCAAAGCTTAAGTCGAGGAAATGTGTGCAGTTTTTTTTAAATGGTTAAAAATACATCAAATGAATAAAAATAATAACAAAACACACGACCTACCTCAGATTATTAACACATAGATATATAGATTTTAGAGATAAAAATTCGTTAGTAAACGTTGCCGTTTGTCAATCTGTCACATTTACATTTCTTTTCTCTGTCTAAGAGACAACGTCAATTTTAAATTCAATTAATTCAGACACACATAAAAATGGATACAAAACAAATATACATAATTATATAATATATACCACGTCGATCCGTTCCCGTGCTAAGTTGAACTTGTGTTACGGGTATCGGACAACGGATATATATTTTATACTATACAATACTGTACATAAATCTTATTTTCTATATAATTCACATTCACTCTTACACACACACTGGAGTTTATCACGTAGTGTGTTTTTTCGGCGACGTGATGAGCGCTTTGTGGAGCCTTTCCCGAAACCTCCGGTAGACTACGTCCGTCGGCCAGAACTCCTCCACCTCGAAGGCCGATAGAAGATCCCCTTATAAAGCTCAAACTTTAAATTAATAAGGGCGAATTTCGACCACAGGGCGACTTCTAGTGTTTTAAGCAATAAAATTTGACATAAGAACTTTTTAAAATGTGTTTTAAAAAGTTCAAACGTCAAAATAAAGCCCATGCCTATTTGTCAGGGCAGCTTTTGCTTCTATAATATTTGGTTGATAAGCGTTGGACTACGAAATTACTAAAAAAGAAAATCTAAGTAATAAAATCTAAGCAAGATATTAGAGTAAATATAAACTGTATGACCTTACAACAGCATCGTATGAAGCCTGCCACTGACCTCCATACCAATTCACTATCTAACGACCGTTTGCTGTGCGGATACATGCGCGTAAAGCTGTAATTTTTTAAATTAAAAACATGCGGTTCGCCTAAAGCTGGCTCCAAACCACTCGCGAAGTAGGTCTAGGAAGTGCTCCGCGAAGTAAGCCAAAGTACGAAAAGCGTGACACGAGACGAAGCGAAGTGCGTGTCCACACTGACAGATTCGGCTCAGCTCGGCCTACTTCGCGATTGGTGTGTAGCTAGTTTAATTGCAAGCGATCGGCCGTCCATGAAACACCAAATAACCTAACAAAACCTAACCAAGAGCATGTCGAGTTACGAAGCTCTTTTTTCCCAAACGCTGCTGCTGCACACAAAATAGTCAAGAAAATAGACATAACACACCACACTACACAGATACTGACTGGTTACGGCGGGTTCGCCTTCTACTTGAACAAATTCAAGTTGAAGGAGGATCCGTCGTGGTCGTATCAGCCGGGAGTTGAGGAGACGGTTCCTCACCTGTTACTCGAGTGCCCAATCTTTGCTAGCAATAGATATGATATTGAGCAAAAATTGGGCACATCGATGACGGGTGAGACCCTGCCTTCCATCCTGGGAAAAAAAAGAGGGAAATATTCCTCTCATAGCAAGAATATTACTGTGTATGCAAATAGAAGAAATTGTGATAAACTAGTGTGATATTAGTGTAGGGACTCTAGATTTAGGATTAAACTGTAGGGTAGTAGGGTTAAGTTGAATGTGTGTGCCGTAGTTTTATCTTTCTAGTATTTTTTAGTAATTTCATTTTATAATTAGTGACATATTGAATTACATTGTTTTAGGAGATTTCATTAGATTTTTATTGTATCTTATTTGAGTTTTATTGGAAATTTATTGATTTTTAAACAATTGTTTTTTTTTTTATATCCTTGACTTTTTATACTGTAAGTATAAAATATATGTACATGACATGTGTTATGACATGTGTTAAATTGATATTATCATATTTTGTAAAATTGATTTTTAAAATAGTGTAACATTTGTAATTTGTAAAATAATGCAACATGTATTAAATTTATGTTATTATACGAGGGCGGGTCAATAAGTCCGTGACTTTTGGAATAAAACACAGATTTTTTGATAAATAAATCATTTTATTTTTCAACGTAGTCCCCCGTGAGCTCTATACACTTTGTCCAACGCTTCTCCAATTTTTTTATCCCTTCCAAAAAATATGATTTGTCGAGGTCCTCAAAATATGCCTTTGTTTGCGAGATGACTTCATCATTGGAGTCAAATCTTTTTCCACCGAGCCATTTTTTCAGGTTTGGGAACAAGAAGTAGTCACTCGGAGCCAAATCTTGAGAATAGGGTGGATGTGGGAGCAATTCATAGCCCAATTCATGGATTTTTGCCATGGCAACTGCACATGTGTGCACCCTTGCATTGTCTTAGTGAAAAAGAACTTTTTTCTTGGCCAAATGAGGTCGGTTTTTTTTCAAATCCTCATTGAAGCGGTCCAATAAGTTGGCATAATATTCCCCATTAATTGTTCTTCCCTTTTGAAGATAGTCAATGTGGATTATCCCACGTGCATCCCAAAAAACAGTCGCCATAACTTTATTGACTGACAAACCCACCTTGGCCTTCTTTGGCGCCGATTCACCCTTAGAAACACACTGTTTTGACTGTTGTTTGGTCTCTGGTGTATTGTGATGGATCCATGTTTCGTCCACGGTTAAAAAACTCCTCCATATTGTGATTAAACAACGCCAAACCTTCCTGTGAAGTTGTTACACGATTGCGTTTGTGGTCGACTGTGAGCAAACGCGGCACCCATCTTGCGGAAAGCTTTCTCATGCCCAAGTGATCATTCAAAATTGAAACCACTGAGCCATGCGAGATGCCTATGGCTTCCACAATCTCTTGCACTTTCAATCTTCGGTCGGCCAACACCATATCGTGAATTTTTTCCGATTGTTTCGGGTGTAGAGACCTCAACTGGGCGTCCAGGACGTTCGGCATCTTCAGTGTTTGTAAGGCCACAACGAAATTCAGTAAACCACTTTTTTACCATTGAAATCGATGGTGCAGAGTCCCCATAGTATTTATCAAGCTTAGCCTTGGTCTCGGTAATGGTTTTTTTTCGCAAAAAATAATGCTTAATAAGCACACGAAATTCACTTTTTTCCATTGTTTCCTTAAGTTACTGGATAGTCTGATAAAGATAGCTGTAAAACACAAACTAACTGACGCAGCAAGTTCAAATTTTGATAGGAGTCAACTGACAGATGCCTGTTGACAGGAGTAGTGTTGCTTTTTCAGTAAGGAGGTTAGAAATTCAAAAAGTCACGGACTTATTGACCCGCCTTAGTATTATTGATTGTAAAATAATGTAAAGAAAAAAGAAATAAAAAATGACAGAACAAAAAACAAAAACAGAAAAGAAACAGCCCTGACAATGTTAGGGGGACAGAAAAAAAAATACCAAGAGCATGTCAGGACATGTCGAAGGAGGGTTCCGTAACTATCAGCGCGTTAAAGGTTTATTTCATATTACTTCAAAAGTTACTGTCCGATTTCGTTCAAAATAATTTTCCTAAAGAGTTTTTAGCGTGATCTATCAGAATGGAAACTAACAAGTTTCCATCTCCTATACTTTAGAAATGCCTGCCCAGGACCAACTTAAAAACCTTTGGAGGCCGATTACGCCAAAATGGCCTTTATTTTAAAATACTTATTCAACGATACCTCACACGATGGGGTAGAATTAAAAAATATTTTTCATCCGTACTTCATATGTATGGCGAGCCACACATAAAATATAAAAAAAAATATTATTTTATGTTTCCAAAACTGAGATCTATACACAATCTATAACTATACCAAATTTCATCCATTTATATTCATAATTACAGAAGCTAGAAGCGCGGACATACAGACAGACAGACGCTTTTAATTCAAAATTGAACCTTATTCACCACACAAAAATATGCACTGTTCATATTATGACATCAGTCATAAGCTGTGCAGTGCGGGTCCAACTTGACATTCGAACTTTTACAATGAAACGTGTATCTTCTTATGTAATGAATAAAGTTCAATTTTGAATAGCTATGTTAAAAATACAACGCCGCATCGCGTCGTGTATCGTCGCGGTGGGAAAATGAATTTTGACCCACATACCGAAAATCACGTGTTTGTTTAACGTTATTATATTTTTTTTTACATTGAAACTATATTATGTAGAGCGCGACTTCGTACTCGCAAAAAGAAATCCCACGGGAACCGTAAACGTGCTACCATAAGTAGCCTATGTGTTAACCCAGAGTTTAAACCACTACCACACCAAATCCCATCAAGATCCGTTCAGTAGTTTTAGCGTGAAAGAGTAACAAACATCCACACAAACTTTCACGATTATATTATTGTTAGTGAGGATGCCTGAGGTACAATAATAAATTATAAGTAACATTATATAGTGGTGATCTACATTTGGATTGCTGCGGGAGTCTTCAAATTAATCTAATTCTAATGATACACACGTGACATGTGCGTAGATTAGTGAGTGTCAATATCGTATAACACTTATGCCGTGATGATTATTAATCACAATCACGCTAAAATTATGGAAATAAACAAATCAACAACATTTCTTACTTGAGGATAAATAGTAATTGGATTTTTTAATACTGTGTTACATTCTTAATATTTTATTCTAACAACTATTACAATAATTTCAATATTATATCTAGTAACATATTTTCAGTCTGTAACTACTGATCGGATGGTGGGTAATCAAATAATGATAATAAAATAGACATGAGAAATAAATACTTACGGTACAGTACTTGTAGATGTTGGTCTAGGTTATAGGTGTAGTTGGTGTAGGTGAAGATATAGGTGTAGGTTGTTGTAGTACATGTTTAAATGTTTGAGTAGATTGTTGTAGTAGATGTAGATGGTTGTATAGGCTGTAGGTGTGCGTGTTGTGCAAAATATTATGTAGATGAAGTTGTGGGTGTAGACGTGGGTGCAGGTTGTTGTAGTAGATGAAGTAGTCGGTGTAGGTTGTAGATGTAGTGATTTATTTATTACACTTTAATATTATGCTCTTGGTTAGGTTTTATTCATTACTACAAAAGTTTTAAGCACTCAAAGAGTACTAGGTACCAGCTAAAGGTTGATACTCGTATTACCAATTACCATAAATATGTTCCTCTCAACCGGGAAATAAAAAAAGTGTGTGTCAGCTCCGACGCACGACTGGAGTTTACTCTAAAAAGTAAAACACGTCCCTCAGAAGGAACAAAAACTTTAGCGATCGATTTGAGTTCAAAAATTCGCGCCATGTGAAAAAAAGTGACAGGTGCGCAGAATAGGTTGCGCACGAAAACGTAACGCTGTCAGTTCAGTAGATGTTACTGCTCATATTTTTTTCATACCGGGGGCCTTATATGAAAATCGATTCTTACATTAATACATTTGCCTCTCTTACCCGAACTAAAAAATTCAACTGTAGAATATTAGATCACATGGTAAATCGGGAGCATTTCATCACAAATGATGAAAACATGTCAACTGAGACCACAACACAAATCCCTTCATTCACGGCGATAGAAAACTTTTCTTATTACACTTGACATTTCTGTGACCTTCGCTCTGCAGCTCGACTAATGAACGCCACAGAGAAACTGTACGGTATCACAGTTTAACACTTTTATCACTTAATCTGCGGCTATGTACACTGAAGGAAACGTTACGTTGAAAGTTGAAATTGGCTATACTACAGAGTAGAAAATATATAATAATATACTTACGCACATAGAAACAGCTTTGATAGAACGATCCAAATCGATCCAAATTTGAAAATTTCAACGTCCCACAATTAAAAGAATAAAGTTAAATTTACGTTGGCTGCATTTAATTACTGTAATCAATTCAATTTAATTTCGATCATTTTATATCCTGCCAAGCTATTGCCCACTTAGCTATGTATAAATATTTTTACCCGACTACGGCGAAGCCAAAAGAAAGGATAATGATTTTGGCAGTCTATGCATAGACAACCATACATATATTCATACATATGAATATATGTATGTTTGTCTCACCGTTCCACCACACTTAAACTACTGATCAGATTTTATAATAGCCCGGGTAACATAGGCTATATAATTCACGTAATCGGGTTATAGTTTTTAACTTTTGATTATTTATTTCATGAAACTCGTTAATAGTAATTACATCTTGATATAATTAATATACTATATTTAACGTTACATTTAACTGTGTAAACTGATAAATATTTTCTGAATATACCATGAATATACTCTATATTGTGAAACCGTCATACGAAATGATCTCGGCGAGTTCAGAATGCAAAATATAACCTGAAGAGTTTTGGGAGCAATGAGTGCTTACGAATATTGTGAAGAGAAAAGTCGTTTTTAAATAAGTACTTAGAAATTGTTCTGTTAAGCCGAATCATACCTACAATCTACCAGTGCCGAAGGCTGGTTCTCCTTTACAGGGAAGCCCTAGCCTGTATAGTAGGTATGTATTTGGATGAGGGCCTTCAAAAGTTATTGTAAGTGAAGCCGATAGGAATGGAGTTATACGAAGCCCACGCTACTGCAATCTACATGTTACTTAGATAAGTAACATGAAACAAGAACATTGAATAGATATTCAAATAAATAAAATTGAAGTGTCTGTTTGTAAAAAAAAAGTAAAATCTAAATAATAAACAGTTTTGCGCTAAATAGTATAAAAGGTAGCTACACCAAAAAAAATTTTTTTTTTTTGTCTGTCCGTGGTCTGTCTGTTTGTTCCGGATAATCTCTGAAACGGCTGAACCGATTTTCACGGGATTTTCACAGGCAGATATCTCATTTTATACGGAGTATTTTAAGATACTTTTATCTTAGAGTTCCGTTTAAAAAAATACGGTTCCGTTTCCGTTAGTTCTGAATCTGAATATACCTGCTCCTGAATATCAATTATCATGAATATACCTACCTCAACAAGCTGTTAAGGACACCAGCTTGTCACACATAAAAAGTCAGAAATACACGGATATAATTATTTGTAAGTGTCATCATAGATTTGAATTCTAGTTTTCTTTTAAAGCCTACATTTGCCAGATGGTTGTTGGAAAATAGGTAATGATTAAATAAATAAAAAAATGAAAACCGACTTCCAAAGTAAAAATGCACAAAAAAGTATCATTTCTCTACTCAATATTCATTATTTGAAGTCGGTACCAGTCCAACAATATGCTGTTTTAACAATCCTACTAATATTATAATGTGAAAGTTTGTGAGGATAGATGGATGGAAGTTTGTTACTCTTTCACGCAAAAATTACTGAACGGATTTCGATTAAATATGGTATGGTAGTAGTTTAGGCTCTGGAATAAAATATAGGTAGGTATACTTCTTATCCCTAAAATTGTTCCCGTGGGTTTCTGTATTCACGCGAACGGAGCCGCGGGAAAAAGCTACTATTTTATAGAACTCACTTTCAAGTTGGCGGTTATGCAGCCGAACCGCCTCCTTTTTTTGAAAGTCGGTATAAAATACTTTGGCGTTGATTAGAAACATGGATAGTAAACTAATAGCTGATGCTGATACTGAAAATATAAAGGTAATACTAACAATGTTAGACATGCGAAAATTATCCTCCTGGTGTGAGGTGAAACTCAAGCAGCATACAGAAACTAGCATTTGCCCGCGGCTTCGCCCGTGTGAAATTGGGTTTAAACGATATATTTATAATAATTCAAAATTTTAATCCCCTATTTTACTTTATTAGGGGCTGAATTTTAGAAAACGCTTAAATACGTAACTCATTATTTTTTATGCAAATATGTCCGAGGAATAAAAAGTTTCTTACAAATTTTTAATCCTCTAATTCACCGCCTCAGTGTAAAATTTTGAAAAATTCTCTCTTAGCGGATGCCTACGTCATATGAGAAATACGTGTGCAAAATTCAAAGGGCTTGGCCTGTGCGTTGATACATCAGTCTTTGCCTTTTATATAATATATAATATATAATATTTTTATACATATAATATATATAGGTATATGAGTTGCAGTATACACATTAGGTCGGTTGGTTATCGATATCCAAAACATTACTATGTAAATACGTATATAATAATAATGTTTTTGTGATGGTGTGTGTATGTGTGTGTGTTATTGATTGTACTGTAGGTTCTTCGTGGAAGTTAATGTTTCTCTGTTATAACACACAGGACTCCTTGTACCGTTTCCACTTTAATAGGTATTTTACATTAATTTTAATATATTACACGACCGGCTTCGACAAAGTCATTATCAAGTGTGTTGAAATAGGCCCACCTATCATGACAACATCTTCTGGAATCAAGATGGCCTAACTTTTCCTTGAACGAAGGGTTTTTTCTGTCAAATTTACGTCATAGGCTAGGCATATCTTTCGTTTTTAAATCATTGGCGTAGATTAATTAAACTCATATTGTATATTACTCTGGATGAGCTTTGATCGGAGTAAGAGTAACTAAAAAAAAATCACAAAAATATTATCTGACCGGGATTCGAAACCACTACATTTTAAATTTCCGAACAGCGTAAAATTATACATACGCATAGCAATTAGCTGCTAAACAGACTGACATAATGGAGTCAAAATTATTGATATACTAGCTGACCCAATACATACAATGGCAAACGTTGTTTTGCCATTGTATGTATTTTTAATGCCACATTTGCCGATTGGCCAGCCGTTGCCGATACCCCGATTATATATATACAAGATTAGCTCATTTAAAGTACTTACAAGATAACCCAGTTGCACCAAATGAATAACAGTTTCTCGAATCTAAGAAAAATGCTGGAATCTCATTTAGATGATGCTCATGAAAAGCTTGATTTTTCAGCACATTACGTGGTTTTTATTCACGAATAGAATGAACCACAGCAATAAAATTCCCAACGGGCCGTATCGCGCCAGTCACCGTGTCTTAATTACTTGTCGGATACTTTACAGAAGTTGCTGTAAAATGCTCATAAATATCAAAGAAAACGCAAATATTACATACTCTATACAACGAAGTTTTACTGCTTGCTCTACATCACTGGCCACAAGCGTCAAGCGCAAGTATATATGTGGGTATGAAGAAAACAAACCAGCCAAGCGCGAGTCGGAATCGCGCACGTAGGGTTCCGTACCATTATACCAATATTTTACATCGTATACTTGTTAATTCGTTGTTTTTGCGCGAAGTCTTTCTAGTGAGCGCATTCCACACGTCTTAATAACTCCTGAAATATAAGCCGTTATCAGTTTTCATTCAAAGTTAATCACATGAACTACCGTCGTGAATTTTTTCAGATTTTTCGTGTCCGACGAAAGCGAGCAGCCATTTCAGACTTTAAAAAGCTCAATGACCTTGTAGAGAGGCGCCGTATTTTAACAAAAAAAAAGCACTTTAAAGTTGAATATCTCGCAAACGGGTACCTAAATCAAAAAATCGGTTGTCTGTAAAGTCGGTTTACCGACGATAGTTGAACGTGACAACGTCATAAGAAATAAGTCATTTTTAGCGAGGTAACGCCGGTAACGCCGCATGAGTCATGTTTTTTCGTGCGTGTAGCCGGCTCCATCGAATTATAAGATGTTATCACGTCAAAAAAACTCGTCTAAACAACCTCTAAATGTTTTTAAATACCTATCTAATGATGTCCCACACTATGAGGTAGACGCGCGAAAAAAATATCCCCACTTTACCGTGTAGGTGAGTGAGGTGGTTGGTACATAAAAAAAAATATATTTTCGACGATTTTATTTTAGCACTTTGCCGATGTGGTAAATACACATATCCATGCAAAGTTTCATCTTTCTAGCACTGACAGTTTGGACGTAAGTCGAAGACGGACGGACGAACATGACGAAACCATAAAGGTTCCGAAACGTGAACTACGGAACCCTAAAACTTGTTTACTGAATAGTGAATATAATATAACGTTTTACAAATGAATTACAGATACTTTGGGTATACACGATTTACTGCTTAAGTAAGGAATATAAGTCAGAACAAAATATCGAAAGAGATATATTATATTCAGTACTAGCTGACCCGGCGAACTTTGTACCGCCATGTTTTTTGCCATCAATTTGCTATCATTTTTTAAATATTCTATCTCAAACAAATCTTCTCCTGACAATAACAAACTAACAACTAACTTCCACTTAAAACAAATATTTATCCAATTTGGTGCAGTCGTTTGGAAGTTATGCGCGTTCAAACATTTCGGTAATTCATTTTTAGATATATAGATGAGCAATGAATATATATAACAAACGTAGCATGAGCGCGCTGAGAAGGTTATTGACGTCACATTGTCACACAGCCGATTTCAAAGCGTAAGTTTTTAGTATTAAAGCGGCTTTCAGACTACGCTATACAATATCGCGCACCATACATTGTTATAGACACGTTCACACTGTACTGTACTATATATTATTGGCTTACTATGCGCTATAAAACAGTGCGATATGCTGAATTCATGCTGTGCTATATCGCGCACCGCCCTCCTCTCTCACCCCCGGCCGTCCCGCAAGCGAAACGAGCGACACAACCATACTGAGCTTGCTATATACTATAAATGCTTGCGATAATATCGCGTAATGTGAACGCCATGCTATATAATATAACATTAGGTCCTTCTTTTCTATACTATATAGTAAAATAGTATAGCGTAGTCTGAAATGAGCTTAAGTATACTATCAGATAAAACAAAAGCTAAATGATAATCGTAAATAATATTAAAATAAATAAAGCTAAATTCTCTAAATACACTTATCCGAAACGCAAAAAACGTCTGAATATTTACTTTGTACATGTAAATCCTTAATACTAATATGCTAATATGCTATGCTACTTAGTACGGCTCAAAGCTATTTGATTTCAAGCACAATTAGTCCAAATCTAGGATGTGTAGTTCAGTCCAATTACTAAAATCGAGACAGCATATAATAGTGTTTCCTATTACGTATGTAGCAGTACTATTTCTGGTCTACTCCAGCCAGCCAGCTCTACTGCAGTCGCATTATGAGTATGAACAAGTTACCTACATGAGCGCATGCCTCTGAAAGCCAAATACTCTTAATAAATAGGGAACCTTCACATAATTCACTGTCTTTCCTTGCCTTGACAGCATGTGACTCGACATCACTTAAATTAATAAGCGTTTGAGTAATCTACTACTATTTTAAATGTGAAAGCTTGTAAGGACGGATGGATGTATATATGGATGGGTGGATGGATGTTTGTTACTCTTTCACGCAAAAACGTACTGAACGGATTTTGATGATATTGGTATGGTACTAAGTAGTTTGAGCTCTGGATTAACACATAGGCTACTTTTTATCCCGAAAAGGCATAGTTTTCCCGTGGGATACTGTATTTACGCGGGTGGAGCCGCAGGATAAAGCTAGTTTAGACTAAAGAAATGTAAATATATCGCGAAAAATATTAATTGTCTCGCTGTATAGATTTCACTTTAAAAGGCACGTGTCAAAGTTAATGTCTGTAATGTAAAGTAATTTTTAATTCCTTCTGTAGTTCACATCGCTATAGTGTCTTTATGCATTTACAATGTTATTGTTAAATTGAAGAACCTAAGGGTGACCTAAATAGATTTACCTGCGCCAGTAACAATAAAACTAGGTTATAACTTATAAGTAATGTCGGTTTTACCCAATTTGAGTAAACTCTGGTCAGTCTAGTGCTTTTCAATGGTAGTGCATCAATCTATTATCACCAGTACAAAAACTAGATCCATTTAGTTACTACAATGTAACACTCAGGTCCATTATCCAAGTATAGCTATGGGTTCGGATACATAATATTGAGGAGGGACTTAGGGTTAGGTTAGGTGAGGGACTAAAAAACGTTAGTGGTCAGTAATGATTTTTGATTCACATTACTCTTCCGGAAACTCCCCGTTTTGTAGTGGGACTGCTTTTGAATATAAATTTGACCCCTTTATCTGTGTCAGACTGATCTGATATTTAGTACATACTTTTGGGGCTTATTGCCGCTAAAATTTTGGTATATTATTCAATATGGCCGCCGTCATAAATTGGCGGCCTTTATACTTATTTACAAACTCCTCCACGGAGTATCACCTGAAAGGGCATGAGAAGTACATTACAGTTCATTGTAAAAATTTCAACGACACATTAAATAAAATTACCCAAGACATTGCAGCGCTAAAACTATCAATTTGACACAAAAATTCTCATAGCATAATAGTAAATAATTGTATTTAGATCAATTTTGTACAAAACATTTACATCGTAAAATATGGCTGTAGAGATATTGCCAAAATATTGTTAGACATCGCCATTTTTTTAAGATGGCGGATCGAGTGGTAGCAATATGAGCTAACAAATTTGAAATTAGGAAAGTTTACATACATATTTATTAAATCGCGCTTCATTAAGAACATATTACTCATTATTTACCTATTAGTAAGCATTACATCTTAATTTATTGAAAAATTTTCCACATTCAGGGCGGTCTGTCTGAAAACTGGTCAAGAGTAAGAATGGCAGAGTTTTGCTTGTACTTTATGACATTTTTTCGTCAAGAAATCTTCACCTAATTTGGTCAATTAAAATAAACTGTCATGTTTGACAGACTGGCGTTTTATATCAATCTTTTGGGTCCCTAGCGATCTAGAATAGTCATATGCTAATTCTTCATGACATGAATGATGTAGTGAAATGATTTTTTGTCAGTTAGTAGACTAAATGACTTTTTGACTAAGATAAACAATCTGAGCATTTAATGGTATCATGATACGTACCGTGTATGCATGATGTAAGTGCATTTACGCAGACTAAAAACTTCTGATAAGATTAGAACTCACTTAATTTACACAACTTAATTTAAACTAGATTTAACGGTGTACTAGGAATCTCGATAAACCATTTTATCAGATCACACTTCACTGAAATAAGTTAAATACTTCTTCTAAGATCTAAGTTCTTGAAATTGTAAATGATATTGCTCTAAATAAGCCTAATAGGTCTTGAGTTAATCTTATACCTTAAACGAGACAATCTTGTATATATATAATTGTAATCTCGGCAACGGCTGCAAGTATTTACATGAAATTTAGTATGCAGGGAGTTGTGGGGGAGACAAATCGGTCCAGCTAGGTTTTATCCCTGGAAACTGCGCATTTTTAAGTTATTTATGTTATTTCTTTTTCGTGCAACAATATATCAATAATTTCGACTCTAATAATGTCAGTCTGATTGGCAGTTTGGTTAATTTTTGCGTCGTTTAGAAATTCGGAGTATGGTGGGTTCGAACACCGGTAAAATATGTTTGTGATTCTTTTTATTATTTTTTTTAAATTTACTAGATCTTCGAGCAAAGCTCGGTTACCCAGGTACTTGAACGTAAATCAAGGAATTGCTAAATTGAGTAATTCATTTCTATTATGATATATACTCATAATCAGATTATGATTACTGAAAACTTGATAGCAAAATTATAATTTGAGAATAAGAGGAAGGCTTGCATTTATTTTTACCCGACTGCGCGACGCAAAAGAGTGGTAATGTGTTTGTCAGCCTATCGATGTATTTGGGTTTGTACCTTTGTGGCACTATTGTTGCACCCAAACGCGTGGGCCGATTCTGATAAATGATACGTCGTTTGATTTTTCATAATGACGCGAATATCATAGATAATACAATCAAAATTGACGATTTTGGACGCCATATTGTGAAAAAGAAAAAAATTAAAATCGACGAACTATCTCAAGTGGTGTATCGGTGAATAGAAAAAGTAAAAGAAAGTAAAGATTCACACTTTTACTTTCTATAGGCTTTTAGACAGAACTGATATTAACTGCTGCTGCTGACTGCAAATGGTCTTGAGGTGAAAGAAAGAGAAACAAGAACATAAAAGTGTAAAATGAAAAAAAAAAACAAAAAAAAACCCGACTACGTAAAAACAGAAAAGAAAAAAATCCATGAAAATCCTTATAACGGATTTTGATTGTTGAAGCCGTTATGTTCCTTAATACATCGCTTGACAACCATTTTTATGTCGCGAAACGAAAAAGCCAAAAGTTAAGTGAAAAGTCTTGCGACCCCGTCACTGTAAAATTATATTAATAATATGTAGATAGCGCGCTATTCTTATAAGCTATACGTTATATTAGCCTTCACTGGTTGGATTTTCGAATTAATCTTTTGTACCAATAAGTATGTAGTTTGTATCTATTATTTTTCAACAGACTGCGACCCCTTTAAAAACAAACTCGACCCCCCGCTTGAGAATCGATGCCTTAATATAATGTGGCGGACCAATTAGTGCCACAATCCTGAATCGCGCTATCGAAGTTTTCTAAGATCTGCGCTCGGTCGGTCGGAGAGATTCCCTTTGGGGCTTTCACTATTCCCACAAGAATATTTTCCTTTTGAATGTATTGATCAACAAACTATTCAGCGGTAGGTATAGTTATTTAATAATATTCGGTCACGAGGGTCTCGACTACTGGGCTTTCTTGTTTTTTTTTTTCATTTCTGTTTTCACGCAGTCAGGTTTTTTTTATGTTTTCAATTCAATTGTTAAATTTTAAAACAATAAATTTGATGTAGCCTGTAGAGGCCTATGGTTTGTAATGTCAAGCAATCCTGCTTACTATTACAAATGTGAAAGTTAGTGAGGGTGAATGGATGTTTGTCACTCTTTCACGCAAAATCTACCGAACATATTTTGAGAAAATTTAGTATGGTAGTAGTTTAGGCTCTGGATTAACACATAAGCATAACTTTTTATCCCGAAAAAGTGCACAGTGTTCCCGTGGGATACTGTATTTACGCGGGCGAAGCCGCGGGCAAAAGCTAGTATAAAATAATAATGTACTTTATGCTCACTAAAGCTGATATATCATTATTATTCAAGAAAAGAATAGTTACAAATGACCAGAGCTAAATATTACTAATTGTCTTCTTTCAAATCTTCGTCGTCGTCATTGTAAATTAATGATGATAATTAATGATGTTGAGTGTCAAATTTTGATATGGTCGCCAGGAATTCTTGAAAGTTCCGTCGTTATGGGCATTGTAAGTGTTAAATTATTCTTATTCTTCTTCTATGGTCTGATGTGAAATACAAGCGATGAAAATGATGTTAAGTACTTAATACTACGCTCGTGATCGCCGAGTGGTCGAAACTCGAAAGTCGACCGTAATACATTATTTCAGTTTAAAGTTTAAACGACCTGTGTGGCTCAGTGGTTCAGCGCGTTGATGCTCAAGCCGGGGGGGGGTCGCGGGTTCGAAGTTCGAAGGAACAAAATAGTTTTTCTGTGTTTCTGGGTCATGTTACACATGGAAGTGTATTAAATATGTCTATACTAATATAATAAAATCTTAAAGTTATGTATGGTATAAAAGTATTAAATATACTTCCCGTTATCTGGTACCTGTAACAAAGTTCTTCAGATACTTACTTAGCATTTTGTTTTATCTATATAAAACAAAAAAAAAAACTTTATTAGAATTTTTTGGCCTCTTAAACACAAAATAAAAATGTAAATGTTGTCTATTGAATGTGAAAAACAGTTTGGTAAACATCAACGTGTGACAAAATTGTAATTTTTAGTTATGGAGGACTATCTTCCTACGGCAGAAAAGTCTTAAGAGTGTTCGACAAATGTAGTTAAATAACAGTTCCAAAAACTACCCATAAGGGCGCTAAAGTCTTAATTGGGTATGATATGAAGTTAGCAATAAGAGATGGAGTGAAGTTAGTTGAGTTAAATAATTAACCAATAATTCTCAATTTTGGCGCCATTATGGCCTGTTTTGGAACTGTTATTTAACGCTTATTTACGGTCCACTTTTTCGTGTATGGACATAGTCCTCTTTTCCTCTATATTTGTAGTGTATGGTGGTGTGAGTTAGATATTAATCTGAAGAAGTGCGAGTTCCTAATGTTATATTAATTAATATGTTTATTTTTTTAAGCATTTTTATAAAAAAAATATTAGTTATCCACTCCATTTATTTATATAATCGCTTCTATCTCGGAAAGGGTGCATCCTGCAAAAAAAATATGAAAATTTCCTCCCCTTTAGTAACCCGCAATCACATATTTTCTTCACGATGGAGAAAAAGAAATTGAAAAATCCTAAATTTTCCAACCTTTCTATAGCTTTATGCATCGTTCGTATTTCAAAGTAGAGCACTGCCATATTTTTTTTCTATAATCGCTTCTATCTCGAGAACAAGTAATCCTACTGAAAAAATAATTAAAATATCCTCCCCCCAAGTAACACCCCGTAACCACGTATTTTCTTTATGATAAGAGTTTTTTTAAATCCTGAATTTCGAAAAAATTCTATAGCTTACATAGCTGGTACTACATAACATACTGTGTTAATAATCATCAATCGTAATCAGCATCCGCAACAACTTTTAAATTAGTACTCATGTAATTTTTACGAAGAATGAAAATTCTCCATTTTGGAAATTGAAATTGGAAGACAATTTTACAATTAGCGGCCCCAAAAACCTGGAATAGTACACCCATATTAATTTTAATGTTAAAGATGTACGCCATTTTGGAATTTCAAAACGGCATACATTTAATTTTCATATTATTCTGCACCCCCAAAAACCTTGAAAACGCCACCGATAACAAAGGAAAACAAACTCTGCAAATTGAAATTTAGCAGCCATTAATTTATCAATCCAATCTGGTTTTATAGCTGCTTACATTGAATAATAGTCACCAAATCGGAAAGTAAGTCACCAACTTTTAAATTTCGGTGGCAATTGGATTAAATTTCACCACATTTTATTTGCCGATTTTTGTATTTTTTGTCACCTGAGCGCTTTTGCAGAGCAGTTTAGTAATTTAGTCGCCAACATATTAATTCACTGCTAAATTCAGTAATACGGTATGCTCATGTGCATTCGCCAACTTATATTTGTTCGCAAGATTAATTATATCCCTATATAAAATGCTAGTATGAGAGAGGCAGTGTGTGTTGTAGTTGTTTTTAAATTTAATTTCTAAGTGTTATTTTTGTAAATATTAGCTTTTGGCAGGCGTTCCTCTATTTGAACTTTAAATGTGCCAAATTTCACACTGATCCATATGCCCAAAACCGTACTTGAAATTTTTGCTTCACGTATTAATATAATGAACATTATAATGATATTGAAATAGACTATTGACAGACTCGGAATATGTTATTAATACCACGAAATAACATACATTCCTCTATGAGATGTGTGTTGAATTGAATTTGTTGATGAACGCTAAACTTACTAAGCAATGTTATTAAGTTTGTTGACGAATACAATTCTATACTCGGTAGCTACCATGGTGTTTGTTGTTCCCACTACTTCTTCCGCTTTTGAATTCCCTTAGGAATCGTACACTTTGTTAGTACTATGTATCAAATTTTCCTCGTGATATTGTGACGTTTTGTCAATGTGCGACAATTATTCACGCTTATTATCCTCTGTCATAAAATATGTCCTTTCCGCCTTCGTGTAGTGATTTGAGAACATAAAAAGAAAATAATATTAAGCCAGTTGTGTTATCAAAGTTTCAGAAATTTTGGCTGAATGTTAAGAAGATTTAACTACCAAACATAAGCTGAAAGAGGAGTTTCTGAGATAGGATATTGCTGAATCATGCTCGAAACAGGAAGTGAAAAGTTTGTTCAGTATAAATTTAAGCAGGTACTTAACCGAGCTTTGCTCGCAGTTCTCGTGGGCTTAAAAAATAAAAAAAAATACAAAAACATTTGTCTGACCAAGATGCGAACCCACCACATTCCGGATTGCCGAACAACGCAAAAATTATACATATGCATACCAAACTCCTGTGGCGAACTAATTAGCGCCACAATCCTGAATCACGCTATGGCAGTTTTCACAGTTCGGCGCTATATATACAATAGCTGAAGCGCTTACAAGTGGGCTTCGGTCTGACCGAGCACCCTATATATACCTCCCCGGTTGGAGATCTCCCTATGGGGCATCCTCCACTCTTCCCACATTGGGGACCCTCGACAGAACACGCCTTCATCTGGACATCGTCATCACCACCCCCCACCCCTCCGCACCACGCCGGCCAAGTTCAGCCTCATCGGGTACCCGACCACCAGCCTCAACGTACCGCGGCCTGGTCGAACCCTCATCGGCTTCAAGGGGCACTCTCACTACACGGACCGGTTAGCAAGCAGAGCATGAAGTACCTCTCCTGATCAGTACATAGCGTCGGCACCGCACGGCATCACTCCGACTCACTGGAGCCCGTGCAGCAGCGGCACAGTTCCGACTCATTGGGACGACTCAAGTGCTCGCGACTCAAGCAGAAGACTCAAGATTCGACCTCCGAATGTAATATATATATATATATATATATATATATTGTGGAATGTGGAATGTTCTTTTTTGAATGTTCTTGTGGAATGATCTTCCACGTGACATCCGAGAGTCGAAGTCACTTGCCATATTCAAATCCAAGCTCCATAGTCATCTTCGAAACAGAGTAGCTCGCCTAGTTTGACTCAATTTTACTTTATTTATACATGAGAGCCTCTTCTTAATTAAATATAACTATGCATGCAACTTTATATTATTATTTTGTTGTATTACTTATTTTTATTTTCAAACCAAAAAACTTACTTAAACAATTATTAAGTAAGTTTTTCTAAATTCTGAAAACGTACTTAAACAATTATTTATTTTTATTATTAACTTTTTATTACCCCGCTATTTATCTATTCGATTTACCTCTCCTGTCCTGCAGGGTTGCCTGGAAGAGATCGCTTATAGCGATAAGGCCGCCCTTGCCCACATTTAGGTTATAATTTTAACTAATTTTAGTAATTTGATTGTACGTACTTTATAATGTGAGCAATAAAGTGTTTATCTATCTATCTATCTATATATATATATATATATATATACATTGTAAACTTAAATCTATGTTAAATATTTAGCTAAAGTCAAAAGTACACACGTACATAGAGATAGCCTTGCAGGGGAGCATCTTATTTCCAAGGTGTGCAATCGTTAACACAATCATTCTTTAAATACTTTTTAAAATTTATTAATAGAAAGGTTTTGAACATTTTCTGGGATCCTATTGTATAGGCGTATACATTGGCCCGTAAATTATTTACTTACTTTGCTAAGTCTTATCACCGGTACAGCTAGCTTATTTCTAGTGTTTATACAATGATTATCACATTTATTCTTAAAATTGCCTAAGTTTTTTCTTACGTATAATAAATTATCCATAATATACTGAGAAGCTACGGTCAGTACACCTATTTCTTCAAACTTTTCTCTCAGAGATTCAAACATTTTATAAATAGCACTAATAGCACGCTTCTGCTGCACAAATATTGAATTTATGTCGGCAGCATTTCCCCATAAAAGAATTCCATAAGACATTCTACTATGAAAGTAGCTGAAATAAACCAGGCGTTTTATTACTTTTTACTTTATTATAATTTTTTTTTAATTACATTACTTCATCTGAAATTTCTCTAATTTTTCTGACTGCATATGCTGCAGAACTGAGTCTATTTGCTAGGTTAGCAATATGAGGACCCCGCTGTAATTTACAATCTAGCGTAATACCCAGGAATACAGTGGAGTCTACCAAGTTAATTTTCTCATCATTGAGTAGTAAATTGGTTTGTACTTGCTTAACGTTTGGCAAGCTAAACTTAAAACATTTTGTTTTATTTGCATTTAAAAGTAAATTAATAATACTAAACCAGTTTACTATATTTGACAGAGCACTGTTTACCTATTTCTAACTCATTTCATCAAACTCATTAACGAAACAATCAGAAAAATTTTCAGCTTCATAAGTCGTAAACAGAATACAAAACTTTTAACTTTTGACACAAAAAAATGGTATTCCTACAGAATTTTAGCATTACACCTTGCACATATTTCACGAGAATTCCCGTTTCTTGATTCAAAGCCGCACACAGTTCTGGATAAGAATTTGTGAGGAATCCGAGATGTTGCACTTCAGCGATTTACATAAACTTGCAATGTTTATAAGTTACTGGGAAAATAGAACAAGATGCAGAAGTTCCCCCCTTCTGAATCTTGTTCTATTTTTTTATTCTTATTTGTTACTGGAAATTTTGATAATATACATATTTCATGTTTTCCTGCAGAAAAAGTAGCACATACACATACACACACACACACCGAAACGAGACGATACGCAACGCTGCCCTGCATTTTTTATTATAGCGATTTAAAATTGAACTTCATTTACTAAGGCGGGTCAATAAGTCCGTGACTTTTTGAATTTCTAACCTCCTTACTGAAAAAGCAACACTACTCCTGTCAACAGGCATCTGTCAGTTGACTCCTATCAAAATTTGAACTTGCTGCGTCAGTTAGTTTGTGTTTTACAGCTATCTTTATCAGACTATCCAGTAACTTAAGGAAACAATGGAAAAAAGTGAATTTCGTGTGCTTATTAAGCATTATTTTTTGCGAAAAAAAACCATTACCGAGACCAAGGCTTAGCTTGATAAATACTATGGGGACTCTGCACCATCGATTTCAATGGTAAAAAGTGGTTTACTGAATTTCGTTGTGGCCGGACAAGCACTGAAGATGCCGAACGTCCTGGACGCCCAGTTGAGGTCTCTACACCCGAAACAATCGAAAAAATTCACGATATGGTGTTGGCCGACCGAAGATTGAAAGTGCAAGAGATTGTGGAAGCCATAGGCATCTCGCATGGCTCAGTGGTTTCAATTTTGAATGATCACTTGGGCATGAGAAAGCTTTCCGCAAGATGGGTGCCGCGTTTGCTCACAGTCGACCACAAACGCAATCGTGTAACAACTTCACAGGAAGGTTTGGCGTTGTTTAATCACAATATGGAGGAGTTTTTTAACCGTGGATGAAACATGGATCCATCACAACACACCAGAGACCAAACAGCAGTCAAAACAGTGTGTTTCTAAGGGTGAATCGGCGCCAAAGAAGGCCAAGGTGGGTTTGTCAGCCAATAAAGTTATGGCGAATGTTTTTTGGGATGCACGTGGGATAATCCACATTGACTATCTTCAAAAGGGAAGAACAATTAATGGGGAATATTATGCCAACTTATTGGACCGCTTCAATGAGGATTTGAAAAAAAACCGACCTCATTTGGCCAAGAAAAAAGTTATTTTTCACCAAGACAATGCAAGGGTGCACACATGTGCAGTTGCCATGGCAAAAATCCATGAATTGGGCTATGAATTGCTCCCACATCCACCCTATTCTCAAGATTTGGCTCCGAGTGACTACTTCTTGTTTCCAAACCTGAAAAAATGGCTCGGTGGAAAAAGATTTGACTCCAATGATGAAGTCATCTCGCAAACAAAGGCCTATTTTGAGGACCTCGACAAATCATATTTTTTGGAAGGGATAAAAAAATTGGAGAAGCGTTGGACAAAGTGTATAGAGCTCAAGGGGGACTACGTTGAAAAATAAAATGATTTATTTATCAAAAAATCTGTATTTTATTCCAAAAGTCACGGACTTATTGACCCGCCCTCGTACTACACAAGAAGATACAGAGTTCGAATGCCAAACTGCACCGATTTGCATATCGCGGCGCCCTTTTGTAATGAAACCTGTATCTACTACTTCTGTAGGTACTACGTTAAAGTAGTACTACGTTTCGGTGTGAACTGACCATAATGGTTTTCAAAATCATATTGTGATTTTAGTATGATATTTTGTAGTTACAGCTGATCAATCATGGCCGCATCGTTCAAAGCCAAAATTCACAATTTTATTTTAAAAAAAGTCATTTCAAAACCTTTAAGACATTTGTTTTAAAACCATTCCTACAATTTATTGGAATTAACTAAATCGTATTGGCTGTCTCTACCGCGACCAAGCGACGCGCGACAAGTGCAGTTTTATTGTATGTTTGTACAGCCCTGTTATTTCAGGAAGTTTATTTAATGCATGCAAGTTTATTTAATCCATGTATTTGTTTTAAACCAGCAAAATAAAAAAAATATGGATCCAAAAATGCAAAAAGTGCAGTAATCAGTTGATAAATTAAAAAGGCGTGTATTTAAACTTGCGACAAAACAATCAAATTTTGGATATAAATAAACCGAATATTGAATACTAAATTATCAAGTTGGCGAAAGAATATAGAGAATAAAATATTCCAAACTGGCAGATATATATTAGCGAACAAATAAACATATTGGCGACAATTTGAGAGTACACATTTAATTTAAGAATAGACACATACATATATTTTCCCTGATATAGGTAATTCAACAATATAATAAGTAGCAAAACGAGCGCCCATACAAAAAACGTAAAGGAGCGTACAAAATTCCCATATTTAATTTTTCTCGGTTTCGGGGGGTGTAGACTGTAGATATTGTGTAGATTTATTTTGAAATTTAATTAAATTTTTAGCAGCCATTAATTTATCAACCTAATCTGGTTTTATACCTGCTTACATCGTTTAATAGTCACCAACTCGGAAATTAAGTCGCCAACTTATAAATTTCGGTGCCAATTTGGATTAAATTTCGCCACTTTTTATTTATCGATTTTTGTATTTTTTGTCACCTGAGTGCTTTCGCAAGTTTCGTAATTTAGTCGCCAACATATTAATTCGCTACCAAATTCAGTGATACAGTATGCTCATGTGCTGTGCTAACTTGCCAACTTATTTTTTGTTCGCAAGATTAATTATGTCCCAATTAAAAAGTTACAGGACTAAAAAGGACAAAAACACAACGAGTTGATAAATCATAGCAAAAAAAATCCATGTTATTTGTGAAATTTTTATGTTAAATTATGATAATTAGTAATGTTATACAACTATTTACATAAACGTATGGAGCGTTTTTAATGCTCTCTAACGAGCCCACTATTGTGATGACTGTATTTCGCCAACGGTTGATCGTAGATATGCCATTGCAATGACAATATTTCCTGGCTTATTATGTACTTTTCGAAAAGCTAATAATAAACTATGCATGTTCCGGTTGTCAAAGAATATATATTTATATTATTACTAACGTACCATTGTTTTATTTTATAAAATATAGTTGACGGCTTTTCTCTAATTATGTCAATATGGAACTTAATCAAGGGACGATTGATGTGTATTGCTATTATATAATATAATAATACACCATAATTCATTAGTATAAACTACAGGAGTCTATATACTTTAGTCATTACGACTAATAGCCTGTCACTAATAAAGCGACAAGAATTGAAAATTGTACGAAATTGCCTGCATATCACTTATATACTTATATATACTTATATAAGTAAATAATACTTGTGCCCCGTCGATTCTATTTCTTGATTTCTTATTAACAATTACGCTTCTCGGTATTTCTGTACTGTAGTATTCATTTAACCGTGGTTATATTACATTTAATATGATGCTACGTGTATCAATTTTTAAAATCCTTTGTCGTATTGTTTGCGATATATATATATATATATATATATATATATATATATATATATATATATATCGATTTTAGTTTGTTCGTTATGTTTAACAAATGATTAAAGTAGATCACTTGATACTGTATCCATAGCGCAAAATTCAAATCGAACTCCTCGTGTATTGCGTTTATTAGCGATAATAATATCCATCAGGCGATCCAGCTGCTCATTTGTCGGTTCTTATCTATAAAAAATATCCGCAATACAGTAGAACCATGAGTATTCATCAGTTTTTATTTTCCTGAAATAGCATCTCGCGTGATACGGGCTGCTATCCTGAAACGGTTAAGGGGTCCATACATGGTCCGGTCTGCCTTCAGTTCGGCCTGAACGGATGCAAAATCGTGTCGTGTGTGTGCTCGAATCCGTTCAGGCCGAACTGATGTCAGTTGGGTCGGATGCGATTTTTTCCGTGTATGGGCTCGAATCCGTTCAGGCGTCAGTTCTAACTGAAACGATCGGCCTCTCGTCTGTGGCTGCCTTTACGTTTTGCGAATAGACGAGACCAGTCGTTGTAACGGTTAACTAGACGTGAACGAAGAGACAATAGTCTAAAAGAATGCTACCAATTTAAATGTCACTCATTTACCGTACAATAAATTAGGCCAATGACACAAATTAATTCAAATCTTATTATTTTTGTTCACGTTTTGACAAATTAAAATTTGAACAGTGTATTCGCTATTCAGTATAATAACCTGATATTGTGTTCAATGTTCAATATAATAGTTCAAATGGATATTCGAAACCGAAGTTCAAAATAAAGCCTTACATTTTGGTTGCGAATTCAGTTTATCATAGAATGAGATTAACTTATTTTACTGGAGACGTACACATTTGTTTCAAAATGTGTTTGTATCTATGTTAGTGTTCGTGCATTTAAAGCGATTAATTCATCACCTCTCAATAAAATCTGAAAAATCGATATTAGAAACCCTAGTTTTATTTACTAGAAATTGGAATAAACAACCTAGAATATAAAATTGGTTTTAAATTAATGATGGTAAACGGTTGTGTATCGATTCAGATTGTTAAGAGCCCTTAGCCAAGATGCCTTAGCTAATTACAATGACGAAGCTCGAAAAAATTTACATAACGCCTTATAAGGCGTTATGTAAATTTTTCCAACGTCAATACCATACGTCATGTTTGATTTCTAACTTCGTCATCGTACTAAGCATATTCGCTAGAGGCGGCCCTAAAGACTATTTTATTAGATAATCCTCCTACTATTATAAATGTGAAAGTTTGTGAGTATGGATGGATGGATGGATCTATTTTACTCTTTCACGCCAAAACTACTGAACGGATTTCGATGAAATTTGGTAAGGTAGTAGTTTAAGCTTTGGATTGAAACATAGGCTATTTTGTATCCCAAAAGAGTACAGTGTTCCCGTGGGATACTGTATTTACGCAGGCGGAGCCGCGGGCAAAAGCTAGTATTAAATAAAGACACCGCTTCAAGTATCTTATCATAACAGCTAAGTGGCTACTTACCACACGTCCGTCGTCCACTATTATTGTCTCTTCGATTTATCGAGCAAAAATATTAAATTAGTATCGATAAAAAAATATAAAATTATTATCGCTAAAATTCCAATTTTATCGATAAAACTTGCCGAACTGACGATAAAGTTCACAATTTATCGTGACTCGGAATCGTCGGATAAAATCGACTAGCACTAATCGATGTTACCGTCCCGATAATTAAACCGAACGATTCATATGCCAGTGATTCGTTTACCGGGTTAAGTAGCGGGAATAAATCGCTAGTGTTGGACTGTATCGATAGGTTATGATAGTGCTGATTTATTTATCGATATACTAAATATCTTCGTGCCAAATTACTAAACCACGACTGTTATAATTTTCGTATTTTGTGTAATTTTGTCTAAATTTTATATACAGTTTTTTTTTAGTATTCGTACATAGGTACAATACAACTACATTTTTATAGCCTTTCGGAGGACTTCGTGACAATACGTCATTTGTATTAGCAAAAAAAATACATTGATCGTCTAAATATGTCTTATTATTTTGTTACAGGTAATCTCAGGAAAATGACATAAAACCAGGAATACACACTGATAAGATAGGTAAAGTCGTGTGGCGTAGTTATAGTGTCGCAGTGCGAAACGAGAGGTCACTGATAACGATGATAAGCGAGAGCTAGCCCAATTTTCCTGACTGAGTTTGGCCTTCGACCGATAGACATAACAGTGTTTACTGCTTGAGAGGAGCACTGTGTCTACGTGGTTTAATGTTTACCCCTTCAGTATAGAGTGACGCCTCCGCAACTCTATACTGAGGGGTCTAAAGGGATAAAAAATCAAAAAAGGATTGTGTGGTTTTATGAGACCACGGTAAAAGTGAAACTTAATAACAAAATACCGTGTAGCACTGGCACAAATGAGTACTAGTCTATACACTACACGGTCAGCTGATGCGAACTATAGGCGCCGCCATATTGGCTTCGGCTGCTCTGACGAGCGCCTTTCACTTTATCCCTACTCCGCGGCCGACCGTCACGCGACATGCAACACACAGACGAAAAAGTTTGAGACGATGTAAAAAAAGATTCACTTTAATAGCTTCGAGCAATGATATGGATTTACATTTACAAAGTAAATATTCACTCGTTTATTGTGTTTCGAATTAGCTTGGCTCCGAGGTCGTGGGTGCGATCCTCGGGTTGGAACAACAAAATGTTGTTTTAAAGTCCGGTTAGGACGATGCAGGCTGATCACCTGTTTGCCTGACAAGAAAGATGACCCATGCGTCGGAGGGGCATGTAAAAAGTCGGACCTGTGCCTGATCTCTCGACAGTCGTGTCGGTCATCCGTCCCACTGAGTTACGAGAGTAAATGAAGAGAGGGTGCTCTTGTCTATTGCGCACCAACAAAAGTAGGGCCACGGAATCTGTCGAATTTGAACTGTGGTAGTGTACGATCGAACTCAAACAATTCTTAAAGTTAAGTGCTATTTAAGTCACAGACTGTCTATGCTCGGCAGTGACAAGAACAGAATGTAACTTGAGAGTCTCTTAATTTATGAAGCGTAAAAATTAAAGAGCCCTCCTATTCACAGGCTGTCGCTGTATCTGCTAGCCGAAATGACAAGGACAGCATGTGACTTGAGCGTCACTTAATTTAACTATCGTTCCAGTATTCGGCCGTTAGAGTATTCCGACATAAAGTATCTTTAGTTAAAAGTGTCTAAACTGTGAACTATGGAATGTTGCAAAAATTTTCCTTTAAAAATTATTATTTACAGTTGTAATGATCAGTCTATTGTCTCTCCAAATATTTCCGAATTTCGATTTTAGCTTCGTTCATTCCAAGCCTGGGGAACATATTTTGAAATAATTATGCAAATTTTATAAAAAACAATTTATCAATCTTCTATCGAATCTGTTGTAAAATATGACTTAGAATTAAGGTAGTATGGATTTTTTGGAGGCAGCTTTCTATACACTTCTAAAGTGCGGTCGCGGAGCACGTAGAATTTCGTATATTGACTTTCGTATATTGCTATTGTGTCTTTCGCCACTCGCGCAGGAGTATATTATTGCTAAACGTGATAGCAATATATAGTTCGCATGTGAAAGAGACAAGTAGCGATGAGTCAGTGTACGAAATTCTACGTGTTACGTGACCGCACTTTACCAATAGCCACCTGGACAAAATTAGAGCTAAAATCTTTCTAGAAATTAATCACTTCGTCATGTGATTGTATAACGAATAGATATCAGCCTCTAGACGTCCATTAGCCACAACTCATAAGGTCATGAAATGGAATTATAAATGTTTAATCTATTTTATAAGTATGAGAACTCAGTCTGGAGAGTCAGTACAATAGGGTCACGGGACTAGGGTTAGCAAACGCGGGTCTTTACTTTCGACGGAAAGGCGTGTGTGGACGGAAAGACTTCGTGAATTTCCCCTTAGTCGCCAACCCTAAGATTAAGGGGTCACGAGACGAGGGCTGTCAAAAGTGTGGCATAGTTTTTGTTGGCAACCCTAAGACTGAATCGAGGGTCTTATGCATGTCAAGTACACGGGAGCGGCCTCCGTGCACCGATTTAATAGACCCCCGTACATCCGCAGACCGCAGTCTAATCACTACGACGCCTCCGACTCTTATTAGTACTGCCGGTAGGGGTATCCTCAATAGATGTTGCTAGGGATGTGCTTTATATCGTCAAAAGTCACCGATATGTAAAACGTTATATGATAGAATAACAAGCCGGATCGGCCGGATCGATAACAATTAATTTAAAAAAAAAATTATATAATAAATATATATATATTGTATATAATATATTGTATATAATATATTATATATGTTTTATATAATATACGATTACGATAATTTTGTATTTTTGTTTTAAAAACTACAAAAAAAATAGAGTCATTAATTTTAAGGCCTTACGGTTTGATGATATAAAAAATCCTACCTAGTTTAAGCGTTACCGTTTTTCTGAAGGACACAGCAATTTCCTGATTGCTTCTGATATCTGCGTAGGGTAGATAGGGCAGCAAATATAGCCCTGACCTTAGCAAAAATGTTCAGCTCAATGTTCTCTTAATGTCTTTCGGAAATCTTTGAGTTCCGTTAGTACCTACATCGTACCTGGTATTCGCCATAGAAATTGGGGGGCTACCGACAGACAGCATATATATTTTCTTCACATAAGTATCGTTTCTTTGGAAATTAGCCGCGTGGCCATGTTAGAGCTTGTGTACAAACTACATAATGTAATAATATCAGCAGCAAAACAGCAGAATTTTCGAGCAAATAAAATTTCGTTCCAGCCGGTCGGGTATAAAATATACAATATTTTATTTTATAACTTTCAAGGTTAATATTACCCGTCTGTCTCGATAAGCTTAGGATGAATGTACGCTGGGGTCTTTTTGGCAATGTTTCAGGCTAGACCGTTGATAAATAGGGAGGGGTTAGGTTGGAAGGACGCCTAAAGCATAACCTGCGATACCTACATTATACACATAAAATGTTATACTAAAATACCTGGTATATAATAATATATACTGTCATTAATCCACGTAGCTAAGTGGCATTGCGATGCTTATGTCTAAAGCCCATTCATTTTGTTTTTGAACTTCGTCATCGTAATCAGCGAATGAAACTTGGTGAAATGCTCTGGTATCGTTAATGTTTCTGAAAAATATAATTTGTATTGAAGCGAGTTCAGGTAGAAGAAGATACAAGACAAGAAGATACTACTGTCCTGAATACTTTAATAGGAACAGAAGGCAATAGATTTCAATACCATATATACAACCAATAAACAACGCATAGATATTCCAGTCTGTAATTGTACAGTCAACATCTTACGTTATAATATGCACGCACTTGTTATGAACACAACTGGTTTTCCTTTTTGGTACCTTATACAATAACTAAAACAATAAGCATTGAAAACCCATGTTCAGTGTTTAATCATAGGAGTTTACATTTACATGCTCGTCTTCGCTAGGTATACGAATTATGATTGGCTAAGATTTAATTATTATTCATATTATTATTAAGTACCTGAGTAACAAGCTCCGCTCGGCTTACCGCGGTTCGAACCCACGACATTACAATTTCCGATCAACGCAAAAACTTACACATACGCATACGATACTGCCAATCATACTGATATAATATTACAGTCGAAATCTTATCTATATATATGAAAGGAAGTCGTGTTAGTTACACTATTTATAGCTCAAGAACGGCTGAAACGATTTAGCTGAAAATTCGTGTGGAGGTAGCTTAGAACCAGGTGATGGACATAGGATACTTTTTATCCCGTTCCCGTGGGACGTGTCACGTTATAAAACGTGGTATAACAAAATATATATAACATGGAATAACAAAACGCAACTGACAGCTAAACTAGATTATTCGAGCCATTAGATATTTCTATACAGAACCTAATTTCTGAGTGGCAGGAACGGTGGGACAACACTATCAAAGGGCGTCACCTATATAATTTCTTCCCTTCGGTACTCGATCGACTCTCGAAGCAATGGATAGAAATAGAGCACTACGTCGCACAATTTTTGACAGGACACGGAAACTTTAAAGCGAAACTATTTGGATTTACATTAGCCTCGTCTCCGCTATGCGAGTGTTCGACCGAAGGTAGCCCTTATGAACAAACTGCTCATCACATACTCTGGGAGTGTGATCTCTGGTATGACGAAAGAATCGAAATGTTGAACAGCGTCCATTGTGTTTCTAGAATTGTGTACTATGAAGATCTCGTGGGCTGCGCGAAGAACTTCCGAGCTTTCAAACGTTTTTGTCATAAGTACTATTGGAAACAATGCAACACTTTTTTGTCATTATAAATGCATTGTAATCAATTGTCATATTATAAATTACAATATTTAATTACATTCTGTCTTGTAGTCATATAAAAAAAAAAAAACCTTATTCCCGTGGTGCTTCCCCTTTAATTCTGACTTTTTTGTCATCACAATTTTTGCTGTCTCCCGCTTTGCTTGGGGAGGGAAACTGGAATACTTCCTACTCCTCCTACAATCTTCTGATTAATTTCGTTGCGGGTTCCAAGACAGATTTAGCATGTCCCCCGGGCACCCCTGAGATCATATCAAAGGGTTTTTGCGGTTGGTTACCACTGTCGATCCTGGCTACACAGGAGTTGCAGTGGTGGGTAAGTGTGATGGGCCAATTGCGCGTTTAAAAAACTGACAGCTAAACGTAATTTTGTTTATGTATAAGTATGGTTGAAAATTTTACAATTAGAAATATTGAAGTTGACCGGTTGATATGTTTGTTTCGAGTTTCTATTAACTCATTGTGCCTATATTCTCATTTACAATGCCGCGACCGAGACGATCGAATAGACAGACAGACATATAGACGGACGGACGGACGGAGCGTAACTATAAGGGTTCCTTAAGTATTACGGAACCCTAAAAATGAATTGCAATTCCAATGTCTACTCCAATGTCGCTGACGGGACAGCTAGTTATTGATATATTGTTTGTCTTCTAAATAAACAAGCGACTCAAAACTACGCTTCTCGAAGTTAAATCATATTTTATTACTCGATTTCGTTCATTAAAGACAAACTTAACTTGAAATTGTTCACACTCAATAAATAATAAAGGCCAAAAGCAACTACTTGGAACGTTTTACAGGGTTACTGCTGAAACTCGTAAATTCGTAGTTCGTTCAGGTGAAGCGAAGAATAATGAGTGCTGCAACTTAGAGCGTTGTAATAGGGTTGCCACAAAATATAACTTTTCATTAAAATAATAAAGCAAACCTTAAGTGGCAGCTGTTGAGAAATTTGTGAAACTACGTCATAATTAAATTCTTTTATTCTTTATCAAAATCGCGTCTAAATCTCGTCTTAAACTAGATTTTGCATAACTAAATAGAACTTTGTAGGTGGATATTTTCTTGGATAGATACATACATAATATACAAGCAAGAAGACAAATAATAAATAGCTGATAGAGTTGAAACATATGTGCTTTGAATTTCCAAAAATATTTTATTGTTTTTTTAACATTAGGGTTTTTGATATTTTTTCTGCCGTTACAGACCCAACTCACACAAAGCGTCATCTGGTGGCGTAAGTGGTATCTAAAAGTAAATGGAATTATCGATACTTTTTCTGTCAACAGGCGGCGCTTGTCCTTGTCGTGTCAAAAAGCTGTCAGATGTCACGAATTTAAAAAACATCATTAATTAAAACGACTGCGCTTCTATTATTTATGTTCTTAATTCTTTTAAGTATTAATTCTTCATAATTCTATGTTATAATTTTAACTTAAAACAAAACACAGTCGTATCATACATATACTACTTGACATATTTTGAATATTTCATGAAGAACATGAAGCTATTCAAATCGTAATAAAATCGTAATATCAAAGATACATTCGTTAAATAGACAATGGCCATATGAAAGCCTTGAAACTAGGTCACAGGGCGAGACAGTACTTCAGTCCGGACCAACGCCTACAACTCTACAAGGCGCAGGTTCGGCCTCATATGGAATATTGTTCTCATCTCTGGGCAGGGGCACCAAAATACCAACTGCTCCCTCTGGATCGTATCCGCCGATCGTAAGGGCCGCTCGAGTTGTTGACTGCCATAGTGTTTCAAACAGCTTGGACCCCTTGGAATTACGCCGAGATGTAACTTCACTCTGCATCCTCTATCGGTTGTATCACGGGGAGTGCTCTGAGGAATTGTTCGGAATCATACCACCTGCAACTTTTCGCCATCGTCCAACGCGAAAAACATACCATCCTCATCACCTTGATGAGTGGCAGTCTCCCACCGTGCGCTTTTCGCGTAACTTTCTGCCGCGCACTGTAAAACTCTGGAACGAACTGTCACCAGCAGTATTTCTGGTCCTATACGACCTGCAAACCTTCAAGAAGAGAGCGTATTCCCTCTTAAAAGGCCGGCAACGCACCTTCAGCTCTTCTGATGTTGCGAGTGTCCATGGGCGACGTTAGTTGCTTATCATCAGGTGACCCGTTTGCTCGTTTGCCCCCTTATTTAATAAAAAAAAAAAAAGGTCGGGATTTAAAATGACGAGTTCTAGCAATTTAGTAGGTATTTAGATGTTGCTCAGGTGTCTTCATAATAAAATTCCGTTTTTACTAGCCTGAACTGACTTTTGGCCGACATACTATAAGCGCCCACCGTTCTCTAGTTTGTCACATGATAGTGTTTGGTATATGTATTTTTTTGGAAACTATAAAGCGGTATTCGTAAATAAAGTGGGGCGCTTTCAACTTTTTAATACGGTTAGTATAAATAAAAACATCTATCGACTTACGAAGTTACAAACGGTGAAGGAAAACATCACGAGGGAAGTGAACGCGCATAAAGTTGGCCCCACACGTATGGACTAAGAGGTCTGTTGTGAGAATCTCGTTTGTGCTAGTCAAACACGACATTTATATAATAATATCTATTGAAGCTTTCTCACCACGTCAATCTGGTCCCGTGGTAAGTATAATATAAACTTTGAGTACAGTTTTACGATAATTGTGCAATCGGGGAAGTATGAAATTTGATACAGGTAAAGTTTATGTGGAGGAAGATGTGCAGAAATCATATATTATATTTTTAATAGTGCTTAAACATAAAATTCATAAAAATAACAACAACACACTACCTCAGATAATCAACTCACAGCGTGTGTTTGATACAATATTATTACATTGTCAATCTGTGATAACATTTACACATTTTTTTTCATTTTCTATGACCCATAAACAGTTCAAACATACAAGTTACAAGAATTATTTTGGGCGAATTTCGACGGGCGACCTCTTATAGTTCTGTATTAATATTTATCGATTTTTATATGTCGATTTGTCTTCTTGCCTGAGTGCTAAAAGAAAAACTGACACTTAGCACTCTGGTATAAGTCATATATGTTATCGTCTATGCTCGAATGATATGTTTGTCCTTTGAGGCCCGTATTATGGAATTCGATTAAAGATCTGATTAGATACAATTGACATATAAATTAGAATAATGTATAGATTAATATTTGATTGGTTGAGTGTAAGTATAGTTTATCATAATTATTAACTAACTAGCTGTTTCCCGCGGCTCCGCCTGCGTAAATATACTATCGAGTATCCCGCGGGAATACTGTACATTTCCGGGATCAAATGTAGCCTGTGTTTTAATCCAGAACCTAAGCTACTACCATAACAAATTTCATCATAATTCGTTTAGTAGTTTTTGCGTGAAAGAGTAACAAACATCCACCCATCCTCACAAACTCACATTTATAATATTAGTAGGATTTTCTTGGGGCTTACTCTATCTGTTATGATTTAGATAAGGCAGGACTTGATTTGTCTACATTGATCTGCAAAATAAAGTAGACTACACTGACTACACTTTTATAATTTCTTTTTTTATGTATAGAAGTAACAGATTTAGTATTGAAAAACCGGTCAAGTGTCACAGACGGATGGATAGACATGATGAATATATCTAAAAAACGGTTTTACAGCAAATTTTATCGGTTTTTTACTAGTTTCTAAAACAAAAAAGTGTAGATAGGTAGTACTTTCTTTTGCAGGCCAGTGTATGTCAAGTTTGATAAATAATAATAAATTGTGGGGCATCATGTTTAATTTTAGAAAAGTTATAAAAAGTGATGTAAGTGAGAGCAATAGGTAGATCAGTATAATGGTCGATTTAATTGTGAATCCAGTTGGAATTATCAATCATTAAAGTGCAACGTGCAATTAAAATAGGGTTGAACAAAATAGTTTTTTTGCAATTCTATCAATTATCTTATCTTCACGTGGGTAAACAAAAAATATCCTCTATGACCTCTATGAGACCGTCTCTATCTAGTAGGTATGTCCCGAGTTCTAACCTTGTCCATTTTACGTCAGACCATAACTTGGGTCCTCATCATTGACGATTCCACGCGTTGCCAATTCCAGAGGCCCGGGACTCCCTAAGGGCTATAAACACAGAACATTTGCCCTAGTTATTTTAGGTAATATAAAGGCCATAAAAGAGCTCCGTGGCCTAGTGGGTATTCCGTTTGATTCGCACTCGAGAGAGCGCAGGTTCGATCCCCAGGTTGTGGCGTGTACCAATGAGACTTTTTCAGATCTCAAGTACATTATACGGGCGCTCTAACGGCGAAGGAAAACATCGTGAGGAAATCCGCACATGATTGGCCCCAGACCATTCATTCCTCTGGACTAGACTGACTGTGTTGTGAGAATGCCGTGTGTGCTTGGGCAACTATACGACATTTAAAAACCAACTGTCCCAGGCACTAGAGTATTCCAAAAGTGGTTACTTCGCTCGGAGAATACTTTATAAATTATCCAATAACGGATGAAACGGCTTAAGTTTAAAGGCCATAAAAACACTTTCGCTAGTCATAAAAAGCTTAAGATTGGCAACGAAGGTTAATAAGCAAAAAAATAATAATTCTAGGGCCACTACGAAAGTTGACTATCGTATTTATGCATTCCTTGCAATCAACAGCATTACTCAGTGTGGCCCAGCTATAAACTTTACCAAAGCAATCTAAGTCATTCTTTATTAGAAAAATCTGAAAATATCTCTGTAGAGGCAGTATTCTGTAATAATAGTACCTATGTAAGTATGAAAACGCCCGTTCCAATCCGATGCAGTATCGAACAAATTGCTTTCATTTTCTATCGGCTCGGCTGGCCTGGGATCGATACTGTAAACTTGATTACTTGGTATAGTTAGTTTGAAAATATTTTTGGTTATAACTAAATCTTATTTAACAGTTTATGCAACATACGTTTTATCCTGAGGACGTCTTTAGAATTGCTTAACTTGTGGGCCTTGTGGCTAGTCGAAGAAAAAATAAATCATCACACACACACGCACACGCACGACTACACGCACTAATACACATATTTAATATACATTCATAATTTTTGTTCCCTGGCGGGATTCGAACCCGTGCCCTCCGGTTTGAGCGTCAATGCGTTAACCACTGAGCCACAGAGGTCGTCAATACAAAGCATGCATGTTTACCAACGGCCGAATAATGAAACGCTAATAAAAATTAAGTGCCCTCCAATTCACAGGGTGTCGCTGTCTCTGCTAGCCGAAATGACAAGGACAGCATATTTACACTAGAGCTTCACCTAATTTAACTATCGTTCCAGTATTCGGCCGCAAGACTAGCAATTATTGAAGGCCCGACAAGTCTGCTTACCCCCAGGAGGCTAGCGCGGTAGATTATCCTATCCACCTCACAATTAGAATATACCCGACAGAAAACATACTACTAAAGTAAAAGGAACAAAAAAGAAAGTTATTTTCACATATCTTAGCGTTATTGCTGTTCGCTTCACCTGCTGCCATACCTGCAGTTCTTGCTGTCTGAGACGTTCATACTACGAGGATCGTCCGAATCGGCGCGCGCCATACTTAGTAATGTGTGCGAACCGGCATGGCATTAGATTTTCTTCTTTATTTGGACGCTTTAAGAGCCGGATACTGAAACGGTCCTTAAGAACGCTCCTTAAAGAGACAAATAGGGATCAGTCAATGTACGAAATTCTACGTGCTTTGCGACTGCACTTTACCCATTTATTCTGATAAGCTCAGACGATAACAGTCTGTGGTTTAGGGAACCCCTAATTTTAAGGTGCGTTTCAGTATGAATTCTACGTGCTCCGCGACCGCACTTTAGCATGTGCAGTATTCCGTGTGTGAAATTGAATTATTACACTCTAACTTTATATTTTGTGTGTATAAATGTGACGCAACCAGTACAAGAACTAATACAGCTACCGGATACAACGAAAGGTATACTTCTGATGTTTGCTGGTGTAGCCAGTAATTGAACTAGGAGAAAAGTCTCTTGCGATGCCACTGTGGTGTCTTTGTCAACGAGTTGATCTTAACCATAAAAATAAAAAAATTACTTTTTATTTCCTTTAAAAAATTTGATTAGATGTTCAAGCAAAATTAGTGTGAAAATATTATACTTATTTGAATACAATATAATGTTTTTGTTACTATAGTAAATATTTTGATTAAGTAAAACATATGTTACTCAATTAAACATATCCTGATATTAAATGGTTCAATCTGAATTTATAATATTTATCACGAATAATTACTGTTAAATTGAGCGTATTCATAATTTAATAACTTTGATAGAGATTACATAATATCGAACCGTGGGTGTAGTCGGATAGTTTAAATCTAATTATTATAAACATAATTGATAGAATTCCTAGAAAATATAAGGTAACCATTGCTAAACAAAAGAAATAAAACGGTCGATGTATTTTTACATTAATCTAGATTAAAAATAGGACGTAATAGTTGTTTTGACTTAAAGATTGGGACGAATTTTATATTTAGATAAAATTCATAGAAATCTTGAAGTAGTTTTTGTGAAGATTGCGATTTTCAACTCAAAGATGACGTTAATAAGTATCTCCCATCGTTTTTAGGATTCCGTAGTGCACCAAGGAACCCTCTAAAAAAAGCGAAAAGTTTCGCTCTATCGGTCCGTCCCCCCTTGCTTACTTCGGTAATTTTCAAATTACCCTTAAATATACATTTTATTTTTTCGACATTTTTTTTTATATGATGTGGCATTATAAATACATACAACGTCAAAACAACGTTTGCCGGGTCAGCTAGTATTATCATACGAATTCCACCAGTCTCGTTTCTATTATTTCTGGTACAGTTGAGTTCAAAGGTAAGTAATTCAAATTAATCTAACTAGACATTTCCAGCGTTATATAAATTGTCTAATGTATAAAATTGAATATGTGGATTTTTATTTGCAAAGTTGTACTTATAACAATCAAATAATACTGAAATATATAAAGCGACTAAGTGTAGGACAAACGTCCGAATACTAGAACAATAGATTCACTTATTATTTTCACATTAAACAGAATCAATTGAAAATATGTAACGCTCAAGTCTCATGCTGTCCTTGTCATTTCGGCTAGATGAGACAGCGACGGCCTGTGAATAGGAGGGCTCTTAATTTTGATTAGCGTTTCAGTCTACGGCCATTAGTGTGGTTTCTTATTACCCTTTTTTGTTTTATTAAACACTTACGGATTCTGTCGTGGTGCACTTGTCTTTTTTTATTTTTATAGAGCAAAATATTCTTCGTCTACTTGGTAAAACCCTTTCAAATATTTTTTGTTATTTAATGTTTCCGAAACTCACGAGCGGCAGCCCTAATGTAGATAGATGTTTAATTGTTGTGTAAACGCCGGACACTTGCAGCTTGTGAGAAGACCCGGCCGGGATCGGAATCTATCCTCACTTGTATCCCACTGTTTAAACTGGACGCTGTTATGCAATACTGTTTAAACCCACAAAATTACTAAAATCATGATGTTGATACTAATCGCTTTCTCAGGCGATAAACTGTTATTTTCAGAATAGTATTAAGTGAATTTTATTACTGTTACAATTTTAGTACTGAAAAACTGATAAAAACTTGACACATACTTGAAATTTTCTTTATAATAAATTTAATTAGACACGGTTTTCTCAAAATAGCGGTCTAGCGGGTTGACACATGATTTCTTATCAGCGTCCAACTGTAGTATTGAACGCCGAATTGTTTTGTTAAAAGAGTGAGAATTGGGAAAATCAACTAGACGACTGCATTTTTTTTATTCCATTAATGAATAGTACTCTTAAGTATGAGTAGGTTCTCAGAGGAAACAGTGTCAAAAAATCAATATTTTCCTAGGTACAGCGATTTCTTTAAAAAAATTCTATCGTGAAATTTTTTAAAGAAATCGAATTTCAGTCTCGTGAAAACTCTCCATAAAAATATCGTGCCTATCTGTGACGTCATGACTTTATCCTTAGATAAAATGATATAATATAAGGGCGCAGGAATAATATATTTGTAAATATGTATCTATGACAAGGTTATGGTTTAAGTTCGAAACTCACTTTCTATGTATATCGATTTTTGGCCATCATCGCGACTGTCAATCTGACCAAAGGCCGGTAAAGTAGGTTTCAAAATTCAATAACACGCAAATAACATACATGAATAATCTGAAAATTGCTTCATGAAAATACTCAATCGTATTTAAAATGCCATTAAAATATAATTATGTAACGGTCGTTTAAAGCGGCTTAAACAGTTGCTGCTGTGAAAACGTTGGGTTTATTTTGTCACTTTTACATTGGGTAAAAGTAAATGGCTTATTGGTGTAGCGAACACGTCTCTTTAAAGTGATATTCGGTGATGTGATTTCGTTTGTTATTAGTTGCTTTTTAATCGACTTACAAAACAAAGGTTATCAATTCGTCCTGATATATAATATTTTTATGAATTTTTTACAGTACATTAGGGAATATTAAAACTTATCGTTCTAAGCATCCGTTCACAACGAGACGCGACACGGCGCGGCACATTTAGGCTTCCGTAGTTCACGTCTCGGAACCATTTTGGTTTCGACATATCCGTGACTTTTTCACGTTACTTCTTTTGATAGCTACAATTAATGCCACAATAGGGTTCACCAAATACTAATGAAAAAAAAGTGTGTTACTAAACATTTTAGCAAATTCACTTTTGCCTCGCAAAAAGTATTTTTAATTAAAATTCGAATTAGTTTGTGGAGTTCCTTCGTAAATGAAAATTCTGTGTATCTGAATAAATGAAATTTCGCATGTTAAGAGCACCAGCAGAGGTATATACGTGCTGGATAATCAAAGAAATATATGCACTAATACAATGTGATGAGTGAAAAATAATACAATGTACATTGTTTTAAGTTACTCTGGGGTCTTCAATTCATATAAATCTTTAATAAAGTTTGAACTATATTAACTGCGATTTGCTTCTTAGACGGGAAAAAAAAAATGTACCTACATGTGACAGATTGACAAACGTCAACGTGTAACAAAACTGTATGTGTCAAACGCACGGTAGTGTGTGTAAATAATATCTGAGGTAGTTGTGTAATTTTATATCTGTGTTGTTGTAATTTTATTCATCTTATGTATATCTAAGCATTAATTACAAAAATATTAGCTTTCTGCACACCTCCATACACATCAACTTTAAATGTACCAAAAATCACACTACTCCGTTCGTACATTTCTCGTAGTAATACTGAAAGTTCGGCGGTTGACCAAACCGGTGTATCAGTTTTGGAGTGTTTATTGCCGTAGTGATGAGACGTGACAGATACGATATGTGGTAGGTACTCCAAAATTGTCGGTGACTGTACATCTTTTGTTAAAAGCTCCTTAACAGGCTAAATATCACTGTTTCTGTTGACGCATATGTAACAGCCTCCGTAGTCTAGTGGTTATAGCTTGGCTCTCGACTCGGATGTCGTGCGTTCGATTCCCGCATTGGAACAACAAAAACGTTGGCTCCAAGTTCGGTTAGGACAATGCAGGCTGATCACTTTATTGTCTGACTAGAAAGATGATCGATGCGTCGGATGGGCATGTAAAAAGTCGGACTTGCGCCTGATCACGCCAGTCGTGTCGGTTGTCCGTCCCACTGGATTATGAGAGTAAAGGAATAGAGAGTGCTTATATGTACTACGCACATACTTGGGCACTATAAAAATAGGCTAGATGTTAAAAAAAATATAACATAATTGAATAGTACTCTTAAATATAAGTAACTTCTCAGAAGAATTAATAGTATATCAAAAGTTATTGACTTATCATAGGTTTGTTAACAAAATTTCGCAAGTCTCGTGAAAACGCTCCATACTAAAGTCGTACCTAGCTGTGACGTCACGAAGTTAAAGTGTATGAAGTATACGGCCGCAGGAACATGTTTGTAAATATCTCCGATATTTGTGCGTTTTAGTTCATACTTACCATAATGAATGTTTTTGTATATGATGTAAGTAAACTAATGATGTAGGTTTTGTTTACTAATATAAGAACAAACATTTTAATACATTTACCGAGTAGTAATGCCTCAATATTTCTGAGTATATTAATGAAACGAAATATTTTAGATGTAGTCATCATCCCTATTACTCCTGCGTATCTGGCCTGATTTCAATGAAATCGACCACCGTCACCGAAATCGGTGTGGGGGAGTTATTTATATGGCTGGAGAGCCTCTTAACATTAAGAGGCGTTTGAGAATTTGAGCGCTAGAGCTATAACTATTTGGTCGCCAAGGGAACTGCGGGCTAATAATATCACCTGGCATCGCCCGTGCATATTGATTCACTATGCCAAAATACAAACGGAATTCTCCGAGTCTCGGCTCCCGAGCACTTGATAATAACGGGTACAGTTAAGCGTATAAATGTTAAGTATATTTTTATTATGTTATTTATTTTGTGTTTTTTTTCATAGACGTATATAATATAGACGAGGCATGTTGAGGCAAAAACTGTATCCACTTCAATGACCCCACTTTTGGAGTTTTTGTAGCCATTTTGACATTAGAAGTATGGGGAAATCAAGATGGCTGACATTTGAGGTCTGGTGAAAATTAAGATGGCGTAATTTTTTTATGTACGAAGATTTGTTCTGTGAAATGTACGTTATAGCCTATCTTTAGTTTTAAAATCTTTGTTTTTTTTCTGTTTCAATAACTTAGTAAGCCACATACGTCGCAATAGTATCACGTAAACAAAGTATAAGAGTCCCGTTTTTCCTTTCGAGGCACGGAACCCTAAAAATGTTTATTAAGATTAAATTTATCTCTAAAGTTTCCCTCACGTTCTAATTGATTTAATTTCCTTAATTGTAAAGGAACTATCTAGATTCCATATGGGCTTATCAAATCAAATTCCTATCATTTTCAAAGTAGGTACTGAAATCGAAATGCCAATTACTTAGCATCAGAGAAATCCCAGTGATGAAGTATAACATTCTGACGAGATCAGACATAAATTGGTTTGTAATTTCTACTAGCTGTTTCCCGCGGCTCCGCCTGCTTAAATACAGTATCCCACGGGAACACTACTGTACTTTTCGGGATAAAAGTATCCTATATTTTTATCTAGAGCTTAACTACTAACTACCGTACCAAATTTCATCGTTCAGTAGTTTTTGCGTGAAAGAGTAACAAACATTCATCCATCCATCCATCCATCCATCCTCTCAAACTTTGACATTTATAATAGTAGAGGATGTGCTGATTAGATTAGGTTTGTTACGTAGTATATTTTTAAAGACAATTGTCTAAAATTTTAGCATATAATCCATACAATATTATGAAATTTATTTTAACGAATCATAGAACCTAACAAAAAAAGCTAAAAAAAAATATCTAAAAAATATCTAAGCCGAAAATATACTGTGCACGGCATCTAAATTAATATTTGAAAAATTCAACACTCAATTAAAAAAAGGGATTTAATGTTTTTGAAAAAAAATTACTTCAAATGCACTTTGCAAATGGAACTTGAACATGCAAATTATACATTTTTTTTGTCGTAAACAACACCCACTCTGTTCAAAGTACGCTTAAATCCTTGATTGGGTATTGTATGAAAAAATGTATAATTCCTTAAAAAGTTTACTGACCTACACTATAATATTTTGTGAACTGTACAATTCCATCCACGTCCATAGCGGCGGGTCGCGCGATCGATGCCCGACCTGCGCCACACTTGTGTTTTGGCAGACGGTTCGAGGATTGTTCACGTTTTTGTGTGCGACTGTACTTGAATATGTATGAATGTAAGTGATTAATAAGTTACATACTTATTATACACTAGCTTTAACCCGCGGCACCGCTCCGGTAAATACAGTATCCCACGGGAGCACTGTATTTTTTCGGGATAAAATGTAGCCTATATGTTATAATAAGCTCTGGGCTTAAACTCCTACCATACCAAATTTCATCAAAATCTGTTCAGTAGTTTTTGCGTGAAAGAGTAACATACATTTATCCATACATCCATCCATTCTCTCAAACTTTCACATTTATAATAGTAGTAGGATAGCAGGATTACTAGCTGCACCCAACTAGCTATGAACTGGAATAAATAAAATACTACCTACTACACTCTACAGTTTCTGACCGTCTGTCTGTCTGTCACCAGGCTGTATCTCATGATCCGTGATGGCTAAACAGTTGAAACTTTCACAGATGATGTATTCAGTATTTCTGTTGCCGCTGTAATGACAAATACTCAAACAGAATACCTAGTTTAAAAATATTTAAGTGGGGCTTCCATACAACAAACGTGTTTTTTTTTGTACGGAACACTTCGTTCATTCATTTGTATTTATTAGTCCGGAAATCGGTGAAGAATTTTTACCATACGAACTTACAACCCTTATTTCACACCCTCTGGGGGTAAGTTCTAATGAGCCCTAAAATGCCTATCATACAGATAGGACATAAAGAGTATGAATCTCAATTTTCTTTGTAATTAATGATTTTCTATACCAGCTTTCAATCTATATTTTACCCCTTTAAAACGGTTTTTCGAAATGCCTTCCTAGTGTGCGTCTACATTGTAAGTTAAAACTACAGTCCAAATTTTACATTTTTACCATTAGCGGTTACGGCTATACATGCGTCTATATGTCAGTCAGTCAGTCAGGGAGGACATATGTGATATTCTACTTTTCTATGTGTATATGGATAAATAAACAACACGTTATTTTTGACAGTTACATCTGGTTTTTGGCGATTCGATAAAGATATGATTCGATTCGATAAATATTTATGACTAATTATAGTTTAGCTTGTAATTTATTGTACGTCACTCTACAGAGCACTTGCCAATACTAAAGATCGATGCTAAGCAATAATAGTCTTTCTTTAAACCAGCCGCCTGTATATAATAGTTGGAACCGTCTAAAACCGTCAATGCTCGTGTAACTTGAGCAATGCTTACCCCAAGAGGGGGAGCATCGGAATGGTGTCAAAAAAAAGAAAATTGGACACCTCGAACCTCTCGCGCTTCAGGCCCTAAATTGCGACAGGAGTTAATTCTACTACACAGAAGTGCAAACCATGTTTCAAGCTAATAAAATCCAGGCTTCACAGGTGTTCTACAATTTTTTATTTAATTTTTCAACCTTAAATCTATCATAATATGCCTTATCCTAATGCATAAGACAAGTATTTATATTATTAATTATTAACATTTTACATTAAAAACATAATTTAAAAACAAATTAAGTACCTTTCTTACATAATATTATCTTGTAACTTATAACATACAATATAATATGCTGCCTTTGTGTAGTCGTTCAATGTACAAAATAAGTTTAATGTAATGAATCAACATCTTCATGTATATATAGGAAATATCCCAACTGACAGACTGACGTATAGACGATCGCACAGCCGTAACCGCTGATGATAGAAACGTGAAATCTGGACTGTATTTTTAATATAAAATGTAAACGCTTCCCTACAGACGATACATCTGCTCGTTTCCATTTCATATTAAACTTGGTCTTTTCGTCTTAGCCGGTCAATGCCTTCCACTGCAGGAATTAGTCCTTTTTAACCGACTTCCAAAAAAAGGAGGCGGTTATACGTTACTATTATAATATAGAAATTAGTTTTTCAGTTAGTATGACCGGACATGATTACTTCCTATGTTTTTCCAGTTGGTCTCTTCCACCACTAAACTTAATGGTAGTGTGATTTTGTGTTAGACGTGTGTAGCAGCTTTTCCTTAAATGAATAACTACATAGATAATACCTACGTACATACCAACATATACACATTCTAACATATTAGCAGAGTTAATATCTCTGCAATATCAAGATGTCTTGATTTGGAAGCCGTAACGATTACGCAGTAAGTTTGTTTGGTCCCGAGCCGCGGTCGTGAAATATATTGCTCTGAGCATGCGCATTGCGCCGTGCGATACAAGTATCTAGAGATTTTGTGTCCTATTACACCGAAATATATTAACCGTTTATAAACATTGTTTGATTAATCATCTGTAGTTAGAGTATTAGAAACCTAACAAAAAGCATGTCAAGAACATGTCGAAGGAGAGTTCCATAACTAACAACGCGCAATAGATTTTCTTTAAAAGTCAATATAAAATTTCGCTTGTAATAATTTTCCTAAAAAGTTTTTAGCAAGATCGATCAGCATGTAAACTTACAAATTTCTATATCTTATTGTTTAGAAAGATTCGATTACTCGAAAATTGTTGATTTTGTAATGTAATAAAGTCACGAATAGGTATTTATTTAAAAATACCTATTCGTCGATACTTCACAAGATAGGGTAGACAAAAAAAAAACTATTTTCATGCCCACTTCACATGTATGGAGATTGGAGAGCCACCCCTAAAATATAAAATTATTATTTTATGATGCTAAAAGGTCGCAGGTAGACGAACAATCATTGGTTACTTACACACAATGGTCATTCAATGTCACGCAAAGGTTCATTGAGGTAGATACCGAAAGAAATTCTTAGTTTTGGAAGACTTACAGTAGGTACTGCTTCGTTCTTCATGCCTGCCGGGTTTCATCGTTTTTCAGACGCCGTCCTTTCATAGAAAAACAATCTATTAACGAGGGACACTTTTTTTAAATTCCTTATTTATTTAGGGCCTTTTAGCGCACAGCTTAACTCAGCGCCTATTCTTATAACTAATGACAAAAAATATGCAGGGAAACATCTATTCTAATAATTGTGCCATGAATGTGAACATACCTTTGCCTCGGAATTATTTGGTTGCGACAAAATTTTATGAAAATTAAATGTTCCTATATCGTTTCTGTTCAAATTCAAGGCTCTCAGTATACTATTACGCACAGGCTCATGTCACATTCCATCAATAAATGATGTAGGTCTTCAACAACTCCACATTGCTCACAGTTAGGCGATACACCTTATTTCATAATGAAGGCAATTTTTTTATACGGATTGTGCCCAGATTTGAGATCCCATTTAGAAAATATTTCCGGTGTAGATAAACGATATTGAATTAGATTAAGGGGAACCAAATTTATTTGCCACTTTAGATATATTTTAACAAACCTTCAATAATTAATTATGATATTACTTCGTTAAAATTAACGTTTAAATTGTTAATGGAAAATAATGAAGACGTTGGAAGACAACGACGAATGATCCCAATTATTTCATTATGCATTTCTAATTTATCTAGCTATTCGACGGTTAATTGGTCTTTACGTATTTGTAAACAAGTTTTTTTTTAGTATCGATATATTTTTCTGCGCAAGTAGAAGACCTTTCCGACGTACTTTGTGATAGATATTTAATTTTCAGGGTTCTAAATATTTGTTTTTTGGGTTCCGTGCCTCAAAAGTAAATTAACATTTTTAAACAAAAAAAATGAAAACCGACTTGCAAAGTAACAGGTAAAATGCACTAAAAAGTGGGAAATAATTTTTAGTTTCTAAATAATTTCCTTTTTTAATTATTCGAATAAAGTTTCAACGATTTCTCTACATAATTTTGAATTCGGTAGCAACCCAAATAATATACTGACAAAAACAATATTTTATAGAACTCACGTTCAGGCTATGATATATAGAACTACCATATAATGAATATGATAGTTCTATATCTATGATATAGAACTATCATATTCATTATTCATCGCTGTAAACTTTAGTTATTCGAAATAATCCGAATGATTGTCTTCATATTTTGTAATCTCTTCGATTAAACTAAGCTATCCAGAATATCTATCTTAGAGAACAGCTTATTTTTGTAAAATAGACCTTAAGGTTACAGAAGCAAGATTGAAAATTGAACGAATAGCATTTAAACCAAACTTTGTAGGGTGAAAAAAGGAAATCAGTCCCACAGGACTAGCTCCTCTTAAAAGCTAAACAACGTCCTTAGTGCCTAAAACATTCGATGCTGTTCAAGTATGAAGCTTATGTCTGTACTATAAAGTTGAATTTCGTGGTTCTCCAATTTGTATTGGTTTACAAATTTCATAATGTAAAAGCGCTTATGCTCTTTTTCTTTTTCTCGTCAATTTGGCAAGGATTTTGTATGAAGGCGCTTTCACAACGACCCGCTTTAAGTTTAAATTGCGCGCATGTGGGGTAAAAATATTATAAATGTGAAAGTCTCACAAACTTTATGTCTCACAAACTTTATGTATGGTGGGATGGATGTTTGTTCCCCTTTCATGCAAAAACCATACAGCGGATTTTTATTAAATTTGGTATAGTATCAGTTTATACTCCGGATTAACACATAGGATACTTTTATCTCGAAAAAGTTCAGTATTCCCCTGGGATGCGGTATTTACGCAGCAGCGGGCAAACGCTAGCGTGGGATAAACGGCCCAAGACCCGACATTTTGTTATTATTTTAGTATTAGCTACTAAGTTAACCTTTGTCTACGTTTTACTGGCCGTCCCCACTACACAACACTCATAACCACCATATATTTTTTCCACTGACCAAGGCACCGGCAGCCGCGAGACCGCATATCTGCCGGGCGAGCAAAAATGTATGAATATACTTTACTAGAGGTCGCCCCGTCCTTGAAATTCGAAAAATTTATACATTTGACCTATATTCCCTACTAAAATGCCTCTTAGATACGGAATAAAAATGAAAAAATATCTGAAATGTGAAAGAACGATTGATAATTGTGTCAAATGAAACAAATTGCCAAACCAAGTACCAACACCGTCTATTACTGTTATAATACAAACACATGCTACTTAGTGTTACTATTTTGAGGTTTACATAATATACTATATACTAATATGTCGCGTTGTTTTTATTACTTTTATGTTTTGTAACCATTAATTTAAAAAATATTAGCGTCCTGCACAACTTCCTCCACGTAAAATTCAACTGTGTCAAATTTCATGCACCTCTATAAGCATAATTTTCGTAGAAAGGGGTCAGAAGTTTTCGCTTCACATAGTTCGCCACACACACAAGTGAAAATCTTATACTATATATATTACTGTCATAAAAAATATATTTTTTTGAGTAAATACATGTAAAAAGTTTCTTTGATAGACAAAAAAAATCTTAAATTTGAGCTTGATATCTCAAAAATTGAGCTGGCGCATTGGGCCCCTTTCCCATTTAAAAATAATTGAAAAAAACTATTTTTTAAATTTTCAATGTAAATCATCGATTTTTTTCCGTTTCCATTATCTTTTAGGAAATAAATTCTCCACAAAAAAGTTCTCTTACAATTTTTTGCTCAGCCTCATAGGAAACAAGTTACAGTGTTAAAAAAGTGAAAAAACAAACAGAAAGTGCGTATCAATTTTTTCATTACATTGAACAATTTAATATAATATTTTAACAAAACAATGAAATAATACTTTATTTTTTATCAACTTATTCGTAATTTTATTTTATATTTTCCATTTATACACCGTTTTAATGTACACGTTGGTTTTTTTTATACTCCAACATTCGTTTCTGATTGTCTCTTAATATATTAGAGCTATTTATTGAACGCATATCAAATAATTCTTCCAGTTTTTCGCAATAATTCTTTTCATTACATTTTTGCGTTGGCGATTTTTTTCTTGAAGAGCTTTTTCTTTAACTTTTCCATTCGTAATACAATTTTTCTATTTTGCCAATAATAAATTGAGAATGAATAATTATTATTCCAGCTGAGCTCCAAATATTAATCACTTCTTTACTATCGTCAATAGCACTTTCACGAATACTTTTTTTAAAGTATAAATATTTATGAAAAAATACATATACTACGAGTATATGGTATGATTTACACTTACCAGGCCGGCAACGGCACTGTGATGACTCCCATCTGACATAATATATCACCGGCTGCCCCGGCGCCGGTAAGGCTGGGACTATATTACCGGAATCTCTCCGACCGGAGAAAATTCAGAGCATTGAAAATAGAACTCTGGACGCATACAGTAGTGTTGAAAATTGAAAACACAAACGACTGTTGAGTCAAATGTCAATGACAAATGTGACAGTTGCCAAATCGTGTGTCCGATTTTCAGCTCTATCGTATTGGTGCAGACTACTATTTTCAATGCTCTGAATTTTCTCCGGTCGGAGAGATTCCGGTAATACATAATATAGTGGGAATAGTGGACTAGCCTTAGTGGATAAACAACTATAGTCTATACTAATATAATAAAGAGAAAAGGTTTGTTTGTTTGTTTGCATTGAATAGGCTTCGAATCTACTGGACCAATTGTGATGAAATTTGGCACAGACTACACATATAGAATAGACCACGGGGAAGAACATAGGCCACTTTTTATTGCGGCCAAAAATACGGTTCCCTTGAGAATTCCTTTTGCGCGCACGAAGTCGTGGGAATAAAGCTTTTGGAAAATCACTAGGTACTTTGAAAATAAAATATTTATAATAGACTATTAATCTCTTAGACAATAAAATATGTTTTTTTATGTCTATTAAAATTTTAAACATCCAGGAAAAAACACTAAAAGTTACTTTTTGGGAATGTACCTACTTACAAATAACCATTACAAAATAATACAATTAGGAGTAAAGTTTGTATCGTTGAACTGCTCGATTCAGCGCTAGTTTGCCAACTAATTGTTACAGAAATTGTGGGATCTAACGTGTGATAGCTTATTGTTACAATGCTTTCGGGACTTTGTTACCAAAGTGTTAAGACATTTTGTTTGTCACATTGCTCATTCATTCAGAATTAATTATGGCTTATTTGAAAAAAGAGTCATTGTCACACTAAACAAGATAAATAAACCGTAATCCCTTTTTACCCGACTTCCGCGAAATCCAAAAGGAAGGGTAAATGATTTTGACAGTCTATGGATGTGTCAATAGATTCGTGATAATGGCCTGGGTAACATAGAGTCTATAATTTAATCATTTACGTATTTACTTTTGATTGTTTGTAATGTGCTCAATATAATGTTATACCTATTAATATCTAATGGGCAAAGCGCAAAAACAGCATTTATTTGCTCTGTTGTTGGAATTATCTTAATTTTATTGACACATGTAGTGCATAAAGCACATGGTTATGGCTCTTGAGACTTTTCCTCCTGATACATTAAAACGGATTGTCGCCACTTCGACCACTAAGTTTCGTCCACGGAAAAAAAAGCTGGGGCTTCGACCCCTAAATATGTGCCCATTGGTCCCAGTGAGATCCAAAATTATAATTAACGGGTACAAATTTATAGGTATTATCCAAAATTACAATTACATAATAAAGGGTACAAATTGTCTACAATATATCGACGATAATAATTTTATCTGACGTATGATATTTTCGTGTCAATTATATGATAATTTATTATTACGTCGTAATGTTGTCGTTGTACAAAGGCCGCAGGTCGCCGGATGACCTTACCTGCTACTTGTTTAGTAGTTTGTATTAAACAAAAAAGCATCCAATATGTAATATTTATTACTACCAAAACTGCTTTTTAGCTAGGAATCTAATTATTGTTGTTTGTTACAGAAATATGTGTGCACAGTGCAATTATTTTCAAAATTGGTTATTGTTACTACTCTTGGTGACGCTGATTTGGAGTTAAATAGAGTAACTGATATATTAAATAATCATATCATATTATACATAGTGTATTCAGACCAGTCCCGATAACTTCGTGGGCTTATATTAGGCCATGAGATAGTTCCATTGGTACTAGTCATTTGTTTTTAATCGATTGTTTTTGTAAAAGTAAAAAATTTCAACACGCAATGTACAATGTACATAACGACACGGGCGAGGCAGCGAGCGCGGGGAGAGGCCGCGCACACACGTCCAGAGGCCCGTACAGGTGCGAATATGCGAATAGAGAAGATTTGCTGATCGTTTTCTAACAGCTGTACCGTATGTATTAAATAAACCACGAAAATTGCATAGATTATTAACAAACTTATTTAAAGTTCTAATAACATTGAAGTACCTATTTACTAACTTTTGTTAAGTTAACTTTTAATCACTTTAAATTCCTCGTAAAAAGTAAATATTACGTTCAGGTGCCGCCCACCGCCTACACTGAAGGCTCAATAGGCCTATTTTATAACACTCGCATGCCTGTGTAATGGTTCAGGAATCTGAAAGATGGCGGGCATGAGGATATCGCCTCCGGTAAATCCTCAATGACTCTGCGACATTCCCAAATGCTTCTGCTAAGCACATCATCATCATACTATATTCACGCGTGGTATACGCGTGTGACGAAGGCATTTTAAGAAGAAAAATTCAAAACAAACAAAACCGTTAATACTAATTTTAAATCGAAGATAAGTAGATAATTAAAAAATTAACAGGCATCGCCAAACATCACTCGAAAACGCGGGTTTACAGCCCAGTTGTCTAGCCAAAACTGAGAAAATATTTTTATGTAAACAACATAGGTATGTGTCCTGATTCTTAATACATTTGTATCGATATTTTTTCATATCGATAAATTACTGTTTATTTTGCATACGCATTGATTTGTAAGTTATTTAAAAAACTACTGGAGGCTCAAGGCGCGTAAAAGATCAGCAACGCACATGTGTCAGGTACCGGCAGCCGGATCTGTTTGCTCGTTTGCCGGACATAAATCATAAAAACTCAGCTGCCTTGATATAAAAATAGTAAGTAACTTATTTATTACAAACACAAAGGAAAAAAAACATCAAACAATGAAATAATTTAAATATCGACTACGTTATACGTACAATTAAATGTTTCAATTTTCATAGGTCACATCATTTAGCCTAGGTAGTCAGCGGCACGCTTTTGATATTTGCCGTGAAAATAGCCATGCGCGTCGCTCTGACCGTACATTGGCACGTGCACTTGTCGTCGACAAATTGTTTTGAAATTTGCCGAAAGTCGATAAAAGAACTATTTTGTTTTAAAATAGATTTTCGAATTTAGTTGCGGTTTTTCTCTCGAGGTAAAAGGTTGTCGTCCGATTTGAGTTTCACTATTAATTAAAAACGTAGTGTTTTGTTGTTACATTTTAAGTGATACGTGTAATGACTTATGGTGCTAGCAACGAATTTTAAAATGCAACAATAATACTTATTATGATCGGTGTACTTACGTACGTTATTTATTATCACTAATAATAATTTACTAATGCTGCTTCGGGCACCCTTTTATACACCTACTTAGTTTCATTGTTACCTACAGTTCAACCACGTTACATCTTTCGGTTATTGTCGTTTTTCACACACCGTCTGTAATTTCGATAGAAATGCGATGATTGCCATTGGACATTAAGAATTTAGTTGCACTGTACACAGGGTTCATTATTTGTCAAGCAACATTTTGTGCGTGAGTTACGCACAAAATGCACCACACTGCAGGCGGTATAAAGCAGGAATTCCCAAAGTGGGTTTCGTGAGACAGTCATCAAGGTTCCGCCAAAATTATTTGAAATTATGAAATCCAAACATCCGTCACTTTTGTGTATGTACGGTTGTAAGTCACTGCAATCTGCATACATTAACCATCGCTGAACGCGTGTACTTAGGCTCCTGCCTAGGCAGCGCGGCGGCTTGCTCGGTGCGTCAGCTGACGGGTCATTGGATGGCGAGCGTAATGAAGTAAATTACATTGCGTAATGAAGTAAAAATAATAAAATATTAGATTTTAATAAAAAATCAACTTCCAGACAGCTTGTTCTTATGATTAAAACGTATAAAATGTAAAAAAATAAATTAATAATAAAAAAAAACTTTTTTGTAATGAGAAAAGGTAGTATGATTATATCCCAAAGATAATGGGAGCGGTCTTCTGATACCCTGTATATTATTACGTGAAGCAAAAATTATGATGTACGATATTTGGCACAGTTGAAATATATGTGGAGGAAGGTGATAATATATTTTTGAATAATGCTTAGAAATACATGGAATTAATAACAACGCACACTACCTCAGTTTCTTAACACACACACTGTTCGTTTGATAGATACAATTTTGTTACACGGTGACGTTTGTCAGTCTGTCACAAAGTTTACATTTTTTTTCTATGTAAGAGGCAAAGGAGCCTTATAAACCTAAAAATTATATGAGTTACTATGGGTGAATTTCGACTACAGGACGACCTCTAGTATTATGTAAATATGATACAGATATTTAATAGGTATTTTTAAATTTTTTAATTAAAAAATACCATAATAATAGATTAGTAATCATGAGTGTAAAATCAACATTTTAAATTATATTGACCAAGCAATTGACAGTCAAAACGAAGCTCTATTTCGTGTCAACCCGGTTCTGTAGGAGACTGCTAACGACACTATTTCGAGACGGCTTCCGGGTAGCAAGGATTCATTCTTAAACTCCTCGCCTTTATATTTTGTTATAGAGACACTAATCACTTTAAAACAAATGCTCTTCGGCTTTGCCGTGAGCGCAGGGAAGTCATTCGACAGTTAAAAGCTCGGACACAATCTACAATGAACGTAAGTACCTGGGTAACCGAACTTTGTTCGGAGTTCTCATAAATTAGAAAAAAAACTAAAAGAATTACAAAAACATTAATCAGACCGGGATTCAAACCATCCACATTCCGAATTTTCGAACAATATATATACAAAAACATATACATCTTAAAAACGCGCAGCTTAAAGGGATAAGCCCTAGCTAGATCGATTAGATTATATAGATTGAGGGAGAACCTCAATACTGCATACTAAATTTCATGGTAATACTTGCATACTTATATAACATTGACTCGTTTAGAGTAGAAGATTGTCTCGTTTAGAGTAGAAGATTTTCTCGTTTAGAGTAGAAGATACACATTGATGTAAGTATAAGAGGTTTCCATAACGATTTCGGTGACGGTTCATTGAAACCAGACCAGACGCAGGAGTATTTTATAGTGCCGTGTGTGTGCGCAATATATTTTATAAATTTCAATAGTTATAAACATTTTATTGGCAGATATGAGAAGGGTCTTCACTTTGATAATATCTTAAAAATCACTTTAAACGAAATCTGACCGTTTGATGTGGATCAAAATCAAATCTACTGGAGTCGGTTACATACAAACAAACGTACATACGTACGTTACATACCTATTTATAGTAAAAAAAGCGTGGGGGTGCATAGGCACCCCCACGCTTTTTTTCAATAATAAATATTTATTTTTCATTTACACTATTATTAATCCAAATTTATTAAATTTTATTTTTTATTTTTAGTTGGATTTTCTATAAAAGCGTGTTTTTTTAGTTTTTTTTAAACTATAATTTATTTTTTGCTTTTTAGTACGATTTTCCAAAGAGTAAGCCTGGAACTGCACGCATGCGTAGTTCGCGCACTAGTTCTATCTCTCTTACTCTCATGCAAAGGATGCGGAAAGAAATTGATGAATCCTGGCGAATTTAATCAGGATAATCGGATATTTTAATTGAATTATTGCATTGTCATCGGTCTTTGACAGGTGTGCAAAGTTTGAATTAAATCTGATCGTTCAAAGTAGGACAAAATCGAGCCCAAAGGAGTCGGTTACAAACAAACAAACAAGCAAACAAGCAAGCAAACATACAAACTAATAAAAGTGAAACTAATTAAAGCGTTATAATAAAATATAAATACACGTACCTACTTTATTTAACATTCTCAAGGATTCTCTCCAAATTGAGAGCAAAAGACGTGTCGCCCTTTGAGTTTGTCACACCGTTTTTTAGGGCTTCGTGCCCAAATGGTATAAAAACGGGACCCTGTTACTAAGACTCCGCTGTTCGTCCGTCTGTATGTCCGTCTGTCTGTCCGTTTGTCTGTCCGTCTGCCTGTACGTCTGTCACCAGGCTGTATATCCTTAACCGTGATAGCTAGACAGTTGACACAGATTCACAGATGATGTATTTCTGTTGCCGCTATAACAACAAACAACAAAAAACAGAATAAAATAAATATTTAATGGGACCCCCATACAACAAACGTGAATTTTTTGCCGTTTCGTACGGAACTCTTCGTGCGCGAGTTCTACTCGCACTTGGTCGATTTTTTATTAGATCTGAGGGTCAATTCTGCTAAATAAAATCTGCAATAATATAATTACAATCAAGTCCCGACACGCTAAAACTGTCAAACCGGGATTCTCGTAAACGTTAAAGCAGCGTCTTACGCCACCTGATTGGTCCAAACGTAACAAAATCTGTTTATGATTATAAATCGCTTCACTTATAGATAAATTTATAATACAATTAAAGTAAAATGAAAGTCTACTTTAAATACGAGAATTGAGGTTCTGAAGTCTTCTTTCGTTCGAATCCGCGCGGTGTCGCATTCACAAACGCGTCTATAGCGCGTGAGCGAGTGAGACAGTTCGCCGACCGAAACAGGATTATGATCACAAATATTCACGAGAATTGGGCTTCTGTTTTGTAAGCGCTGTTCTATACAAACACACAGTATAAAATATGTTATAATTACGTACAAAGAAACAGCTGTTGTAGCAGAACGATCCAAATCGTTAAAATTTTGAAAATGTTGACGGCCCCCTTCAATGGCCCACAATTTTTCCACGCAATTGTGGACACACCGTTCGCGTATACTTGTAGTAGTGTAATCAAATCGAAGGTAGCTATGTAGCTGTTTGTCTGTTCCTCTATCTTTAATCTGTGCCACAAGCACGATTTGCTTTGAATCAAGAGAATCGAGAAGGTGTTAAAAGCGACAGACTTACCATCACACCAAGGATTCAGTCCTCGCTCTCTCACACCTTCTCAGCTTTCGCGCTTTTTCGTCGTGCTACGCTCTGATAGACTAATATTAGTATTCCGTAAATGTTATTAACATACAGGATATTCTTTGATGTTTTGTAAATACGAGTATATTCTTGTTGAGAACTACGACGTCTTTTTTTTGTAAAGATCCTTCTTACGCTTGAGTGGTGATAATAATAATACTGCAACAATTGTTATATTCTCCTTTATTGGTACTTATGATAGAGACGCTTAATACGAATTACATATGAGAGATGCCTAACACAGATACGTGTACACTATATATATCCTTTTGGCTAACTGAAATAAACTAACTGGATAGGCTGTGCTTGTGACAACTGTCAATATGACATTGATAGTTCTACTTTATAATACTGTTATATTATGCAACAATTCTGTACTAGCTTTTGACGGTGCTCCGCTCACGTAAATACAATGTTTCGTAATTGTTCTGTGAAAGAGCTACCAGACATCCATTCATCCTTACAAACATTCACATTTATAATAGTAGTAAGATAAATTGTTTGAGTTAGAGTATAATATAGTTAAGCCAAATACCGTGTACCGTTACAATGAAAAACATATTTCACTAAACCTACATCACATCTTCTTTCATATAAAAATGGATTGCATTTCCAATGTCTCGCTATAACTAGAGAAAGGCTGGACTGATTTGGCGTATTTCAGCCTTGAAAATAGCTAGTCTATAATAATATTTTAAAGAGAAAATGATTATTTGTTTGTTTACAATGATTAGACTACGAAACTACAAGACAGATTTTGATGAAATTTGGCACAGAAATAGAATAGATCACGGGGACGGACATAGGTTACTTTTTCTCGCGATAAAGTGTACGGTTTTAGTTGTGCGCGCACGAAGTCGCGGGCATTAACTAGTATTTAATAAATCTGCCCTGAATTACCGCAGTAATACACTGTAGAAGTGTACACAGTAATCTCGTGACTATATTTAATCTGAACCTACAAATAAACTGGGGGTCTAAAAAGGCCACTTTAGGTGTATTATGATTCATTTTTTTTATTTCAAATCATATTATGTGCGCCATTTCACGCATTTCTATCGAAAACTGTCAATTGATGTTTTCTAATATGATGAAATAAGATGAATCATGTAGCCATTTTACAATTTCACGATTTTTGTATGGAAAAAAATATATGAAACATAATATGAAACGCCGAAAGTAGCCTTTTTAGACCCCCTGAACAATATTTAGTGTTGCAACACGTCAACCTCTGCGCAATGTCAGTTGCCAAAGAACACATTTTTATGATGCCCACTCCGCATGGCACGCGAATATAAACTACACGATACAGTCAGCAAAATTATATGAGTACTAAGTATTTGAGATAGCGGCTAACACTATCTCTGAACTGATAAATTTTACCTATAATTGGTAAATAATTACACATTATTATAAATAAAATAAGAAATAATTAACTGTTGAGTCGCGAATTAAGAGTTTTGAGCTGCTACGCAGCGTGGCACCGCTATTGCAATGAAACGTGTATCTTATGTGTAATTAAAAATAGTAATATTTACGCAAGACGCTATCTACACCCAAGATGGCGTGGTCAGTGTGAGATTTGCCATGCAGCGTGGCACCGCTCTTTCAATGAAACGTGTATCATATTATTGAACGCATGTGAATAGCTAAGAATTTAGTTTGAGCTAAACGAAAATATATTTTTATTTTCAGTAATATTGATGTTTATTGCGGATCAGATATAACATATGAACTGAAAAAAAAAGTAATTGCAGTCGATATATCTACTTTAATGCAGAAAAAAAAGGATTTGAAGAATAGGTAGGTATATTATAATAAGTATGGAGTAAGCACTATAATTATTATTAACGTATATTTGGTAAGTAGAAAAAAGAAGAGATCTAGCAAATCTGTCAAAGGGCGCGTTTTGATGACCACAAGAATCAGAACGCGGCGGCCGCCTCGTACTGGACGTCGATTGGCGATTGCTAATTAAATCCAGCAATAATACACTTACGATCCAGTCCCGGTATGTTAAAACTGCAAAATGGTATTCTCATAAATGTCAAACCCGTTTCGATTGGTCTAAACTCCAAAAAAACACCATGATGTGAAGACGATTCATTTTATAATTCAGTAAAAGTAAAATAAAAGTGTGCCTAAGTAAATTACGAGAATTGGGGGTGGTCTGGGCCCTTAGCACTAAGGGTGCATTCAGACTACTGCGGTGCGTACACTTCACATTGCGCAAGTGTCTCCATTTGTCAAATTTAGTGTGACACTAGAATCATATATATCCCATCAGTGTAAGCACAGAAATTAATTTCCCTTTAAGTCGAAAGTTGTATAGTAGTCTGAACGTATGAATATATTATTATGAATAAAATATTTAAGAGCCTAACTTCCCGTACCTGCGCTAACATTGACCGTAGAGGCATGTTTTTTACGACATGATTCAGCAGTATTGGAGTACCTACAGAGGCTTCTGTGTGTAACTGGCAAAAAGTTGATTACCACCTTGTCAATTAAAGGCAGCAAGCGCATTTTTTTATAATTATAAATTATGTTTATAATGATTTTGGATGCCTATGTATGTATGCTTGTTCCAGTGTAAATGTAAAGCCAATATCGCTGAATAGATATTTTAAAATAAAGGCAAGGTTTGATACATGACTTGTTTACTAAATCAACCATTTTTGACTAATCGGCCTCCAAGGTGGTTTATACATTTAAACCTATAAATTGCCATGCTGATAGATCATGCTATAAACTCTCTAGGAAAAGTATATTGAGAGAAATAGGACATTAACTTTTTAATGAATTCAAAGAAAACATAAAATGAAAATAAAGCCAAGTCTTTCTGTCGCAAAAAATTTCAAGATATCGTAGAAACAAAGTTCAACTTAAGCTATTCTATAATAATGTTACTCATTAAAATTTTGTGACTGCTTGTGGATAATTTGTTTATATAATTAATATAATATTATGCATTTTTTCATTTTATATTTTTGTAGAGTTTTATTTTATGCACTTAAATACAGTTATGGAAATTGATATTAACAGTGTTAGTATTTTTAACCGTATGACTTAATACGAACCAAATAAGAGGTTATTCAAAACGATAATTTCCGCGGACTGTACTTTTTTTACCTAAAATAAGCAAACAGTGCAAATAAAATTTGTTACGTTTCTCTCATTGTCCCTCGGACCAGACTTGAATGTAAAATTCAAAATAAGTAAATCCTAAAGCCACACGCAGAATTTTAATATTTTGGGCGCCATGTTTAAAATAAATTGCTTACAAATTGAATGCACCTTAAATATCATCATCATCAAGCTGTTGATTAGAATTGAATCCAGTTAAGATTTTTCGAACAAAAAAAAGGATTACCATAACGTGGTACCTACATCAATTCTTCGCTACCTAGACATATTTAGTAGTTACTTAGTTAGGTAGTTAGTTAGTTTAGGTATATGTCCATTGTGCGTGCGCCTATTCGGGCGATCTAGTATGAAGATGTAGTACTGTATACGTCTACTGTGACCGAACTGTGCAGTTTTATCGTTGTGTTGTGGACAACGTTGGTTGTGGTTGTGTTGCATTAGTTTGTGTGCGTGGGCCTATTCAGGCGGTCTAGTATGAAGATGTAGTACTGTATACGTCTATGTGACCGAACTATGCAGTTTTATCGTTGTGTTGTGGACAACGTTGGTTGTGGTTGTGTTGCATTAGTTTGTGTGCGTGGGACTATTCAGGCGGTCTAGTATGAAGATGTAGTAGTACTGTATACGTCTATGTGACCGAACTATGCAGTTTTATCGTTGTGTTGTGGACAACGTTGGTTGTGGTTGTGTTGCATTAGTTTGTGTGCGTGGGCCTATTCAGGCGGTCTAGTATGAAGATGTAGTACTGTATACGTCTATGTGACCGAACTATGCAGTTTTATCGTTGTGTTGTGGACAACGTTGGTTGTGGTTGTGTTGCATTAGTTTGTGTGCGTGGGACTATTCAGGCGGTCTAGTATGAAGATGTAGTACTGTATACGTCTATGTGACCGAACTATGCAGTTTTATCGTTGTGTTGTGGACAACGTTGGTTGTGGTTGTGTTGCATTAGTTTGTGTGCGTGGGCCTATTCAGGCGGTCTAGTATGAAGATGTAGTACTGTATACGTCTATGAGACCGAACTGTGCAGTTTTATTTACATTATGAGTTTATTATTATCTTATTTATCTTTATAAAATTATAACAATAATAAGATATTTCTTGTGATCTCGTGCGCGCAAAAGGAAATTTCGCGAAAATCATTTTGATGTGATAAAAAGTAGCCTATATCCTTACCCGTGGTTTAATATGTGCCAAATTTCATCATAATCGGTCCATTAGTTTTGGAGCCTATTCAATGCAAACAAACAAACAAAAATATTTCCTCTTTAAAAAATGAAGTACACATAATTAATATAAATAAAATATATATCCCCTAACTAACTCCCCACACCGATTTCGGTGACGGTGGCCGGTTTCATTGACGCCAGTTACACAGGAGTAATTTTATATTGCACAAGTATGTGCGCAGTACACAAGAGCACTCTATCTTCCTTTACTCTCGTAACCCAGTGGGACGGACTGACCGACACGATTGACGAGAGATCAGGCGCAGGTCCGACTTTTTACACGCCCATCCGACGCATGGATCATCTTTCTTGTCTATCCCAGAAAAGGTTCAAAACCTTCCCATTAATAAGTTTAAAAAAGTAGTTAAAGAACGTTTGTGTGCCAAAGCGTATTATAAAATTAATGACTTCATTCAAGACGGCACACCTTGGGAATAAGGTGGCTCCTTATCTTATCTTATTATTTGATACATAGACATAAGTAAACATTGTAATAATTTTGATTTTAAAATAATAATTTTCCATCTTTTTGGTAAAAGATGGCCCCAGACGAGTTTCTTGCCGGCTCTTCTCGCTGGGTTAGTTCCCGAACCGGTGGTAGGCATCACTTAGTATCGACGTTCAAAAAGAGTATTTAAAAATACCAATTTTGAATAAATTTTTTTTTGATTTTTGATTTTTTGATTGGTTTTGTCAGACAATCAAGTGATGAGCCTGCATTGTCCCCGAGTCGAGAGCCACGTGGTCTAGTGGTTAGAGCTTGGCAAGCTCTAACCACTAGACCACGTGGCTGTTTTATAGGAGGAGGCAGAATTAATATCAACTTATATAGAAATCATCCACTTCTTAAAAACTTCCCCTGAAAATTACCTACTTAATGTAAAGTCCTGCATTTAAAATAATCCTACTAATATTATAAATATGAAAGTTTGTGAGGATGGATCGATATATGGACGGATGGATGTTAGTTACTCTTTCACGCAAAAATTACTGAACGGATTTTGATGAAACTTGGTATGATAGTAGCTTGAGCTCTGGATTAAAACATAGGCTACTTTTTATAAAGAAAAAGTACAGTGTTCCCGAGGGATACTGTATTTACGCGAGCGGAGCCGCGGGCAACATATAGTACGATAATAATAGACAGCAGAGTAATAATAGAGTGCATACATAGTTGCAGCTGTAGCGTAAGGTCAATAACCTACAATAGAACTAATCTAGTATCTTTAGCATTTGAGTAAAATATTTATTTTAACTAGCTTTTGCCAGCGGCTCCGTCCGTGTAAATAACTTATCCCACGGGAACATTGTACTTTTTCGGGATGAGTTTGTAGCCTATGTGTTAACCCAGAGCTCAAACTACTACCATACCAGATTTAATCGAAGTCCGTTCAGTATTTTTTGCGTGAAAGTGTAACAAACATCCATCCATCCATCCATGTTTTTTTCACATTCAAACTTTCACATTTATAATAGTAATAGGATTATACTCATGCCCAAAAAGGACAATAGAACACGTAGTGCTACCAATTTAAAAGTCACTTATTAACCTTGCAATTAAACCCCACACGTCTCCATTGCTCGGGGTCCGGTCTCTCCTCAATATGAGGAAGTGAAGAATAGAAGAATAGGCATTACGGACCACGTTAGTCTAAAACGAGCTAGAGACAATTTTTGGGCGGGCTATCAACTGTAATTTACCCAAGGATACTCTTTAAATTCACTGCCGGTTTTTTGCGAGGCCCATTCTTGCCGAATCACTGCTCTTTGAAGGTGAGTTATTTTTTCGTTCTGGTCACTCTTGCCGGAAAATGGTTGGTTAACAATAAGCCACTTTAGTGCTTTATTCCAGGTACAGAAAAAGGCTTCCAAAAGCGTGGTGCTGAAAGTTTTATTTACTGAAATGCTTGTGAAAATTTCAACAATGCTAAAGTTTAAGTATCCGAGTAATGTCCTTTTTGTTACCATGTAACGCTCTGTTCTAGTTGTCTTTGCTCAAAATTATGGATAGGTGTGTGTCTTAGTGAATATTTTCCGTTGGTTTTCAGTTGACATACGTTCTTTTGCGTCACCAAATCGATACGAGAGGCTGAAAACGTGTTTCATGTCGGTGAAACTCATACTTTTAATGACCTCAATAAAAAAAAAACCTTGGATTAGAATTAAAATATGACATATTCATTTGTAGCGCAATTAATGTATCTTGATATTTGCATTAACCGTCGTATAGTAAACCGAGTACTTAGCCGAACTTGGCCGTTTGCCTTGTTCTTTAAATAAGTCGATCATAGGCTTGCGGTTCCTGTTGTTATTAATGGCGTCGATGAACCAGCAAATCATCATTGACACTCGGCAGTGACTGGGGAGGCCGAACAGAAATACAACACTAATGACAAGTTTCTGACAGTTTGAACGGCTAAATAATCTCTACGTTTTTCTAGTAACCCTTACTAACCTAGGGTTACCTTACACAGAGACGCGACACGTCGCGTATTTTAAGATAGCGATTCAAACTGCGTAGTAACAAAAGAAGATATTATACGTTTCATTGCAAGAGTTCGAATTTCGATCGCACTGAGATGCGTAGCGCGGCGCCGCTCTTACAAAGAAACGAGTATCTTCTTGAGTATTTAGTAAAGTTCAGTAGTAAAGTTCAATTTTTAATCACTTTCTTAAAAATGCAGCGACTGTCGCATATCGTTTTGTTGTGAGCTGACCCTTAGGCTCATGAGAGTAACCTATTTTATTTTTTTATATTAATCTCGGACCAAAATAAAAAAGAACACAGGGCCTTGACAAAAAAAAAAAGGTTTTTTATGTATAAAACATCAGTTTTTTTTCATTCTCATTCGTTGCATATTGTGTGTGTGTGGTAGGGCGCGCGAGGCGTAGTTTAGATCGGCGTCTTTGTGTGGTTCGCAGAACTCTGTCTTCACCTTTTTATTTGGTCTGGGATTTGATATTAAAGTATTGCAGCTACCTAAAACAGGCACTAAAAAAGCTACGTTTTTTGCTGTTACCTTCTTGTCCTATATTTAAAAACGCATTACGTCATACCTGTCATCGGCGTTGAAATGTCAATCTTCACCAGGCGCAGGAATAGACAATAATTAAACCAATATTAGTAATTTGTTTGTATTTTTGTGTGTTTTGGCAGCGTGGTAGTGCTGTGTCCTTGTGTGCCGTATATGTCGTTGGTCTCAGGTGTCGCCGAGTAATAGTTTTGGTACTTGATACACATTGATGAGCAATGACGTGTATAATATAATCGCCATTTCTTAAAGAAATGTACACAAAATACCCGAGTGTTAAGTGTGAGTTTTTCTTTATCACATACAAATTCCTAGTAAACGCCAAACGTGCTCACGATCGAATGTGTTTCGAAATCGAAAATTTTTTGTTTCTGGCGGCTGAATACTGAAACGCTAATCAAAATTAAGAGATAATACGCTAATAGGAGGGCCTATTCACAGGCTGTCGCTGTCTCTGCTAGCCGAAATGACAAGGACAGCATGTGACTTGAGCGTCACTTAATTTACCCATCGTTCCAGTATTCGACTGTAAGACGCACAACTATGGAATAAACTTTGTTAAAGAAAATCAAGGAATATTTATCCCACAAAAATATTTTCATGTAATATAGTGATGTCAACTGCCAAGACGAGATTAAATGACTCGCACTGTCAAAAAGATATCAGGGGGTCTAAAAAGGCCACTTTAGGTGTTTCATAATATGTTTAATATATTTTTTTCAAACTCATATTATACGCGCCATTTTATTTCTTTCATCTGGTATTCGTTTTCAATAATCCAAAACCAAGTTATGAGGGTTCAAAAAATCGACGATGCGCTTTAAGAAAAGGTCGTAAAGGGCATATATGGGCATACATGGTCCGGTCTGCCTTCAGTTCGGCCTGAACGGATGCAAAATCGTGTCGTGTGTGTGCTCGAATCCGTTGAGGCCGAACTGATGTCAGTTGGGTCGGATGCGATTTTTTCCGTGTATGTGCTCGAATCCGTTCAGGCGTCAGTTCTAACTGAAACGATCGGCCTCTCGTCTGTGGCTGCCTTTAGGTGGTGCCCTTTCGTTTCGCTTGGCTGGGCCACCGTGCCCCCAGATTTTTAAGTTTCTAAAGCTATACTAAATTAAACTTTTGTACTTCTAAATAAAGAACAGAGCTGACATGCTTTCAAGTTTAAATTACTGAAGCTAGTTTAATTTTAGTTACAGTGGAATTGTCGGATAAGAAATGTTGAATTCTTGAAGTCTATTATCTACTATAGTAGCGCTAACTCTGAAAATTAGTCTCGTACTGGACTGAAATAAAGTAAAGTTTGTAAAACGCGTGACGTGAATACTCAAGCGTTCGGATCAACTTCACTCTTAAACCAAAGACCGCGCCACAGCGTAGAATAAATATATACTTACGTACAGAGAAACAGCTTTCATAGAACTATCCAAATCGATCCAGATTTGAATATTTTGACGTCCCTTTTAAATGTTCACAATTTTTCCATACAATTTACACGAGTTAACATCGTATGCTAGTAGTAGTGCAATATAAATTGAAAGAAAACTATGTAGCTGTTTATATGTTCGTTTTCTTTAATCTGTAACCGTACTGTGTGGTTTTTAATAATCATTTTATTATACTTATTATTTCGTCGTTACTCGTGAACGAACCAATCGCGGAAGATGAATATGACCATTAATTAATGTAACTGATTTAGGTTTAGCTCTATGAAATATAATATATTATAATTACCTATATACCTACCTAACATTAGCCCCCCTTACTAATAAAAAGATTTGGAGATACACCATGGAGAACTTGAACAACGTTGCTTTGTCTTTGTCTGTCAAGTGACTTTTCCAACGCATCAGACAAAGACATCAACGTTGTTTAAGTTATCCGTTGTATAAATCTTTTTATTAGTAAGGGGGTAATGCTATTAACGCTGACATATTGTCCTTCCTTAGGGATACGAAATACGAACATAAGACTAGCTCGTCTGAAGTATAGGTACCTGGGCAACCCAGCTTTGCTCGGAGTTCTAGTAGCAAAAGATAATAAAAAGAATCACAAAAATATTTTACCGGGGTTTGAACCCTTTCAAACATTCCGAATTTCTGAACAACGTAAAAATTAACCAACAATCGGTACCATCCGATTATTTAGTAGAATCGTAATTATTGATGTATTGTTGCACGACGAAAGAAAAAACACATAGAACTTAAAAATGCGCAGTTTCTCAGGGATAAAATCTATCTAGACGATTTTTCTCCCCCAAAACTCCCTGCATACCAAATTTCATGGTAATACTTGCAGCCGATGTCGAGAAAGCGATTATGTACATGATTATATAGAAGATTAGCTCGTTTAAAGTATAAGATTTTTCGTCTGGGTCTGACATCACATTTCTATATAGTCAGGAAGTCCAGTTTCGAAGTCCAGAGATAAGAATGGCGTATTAATCTCAATTCTGTTTTGGCGACCAACCCGAACCACTTTAAACCGACCAAATCTCCACGATCTGGTTATGAAATTGGACCTACATTATTTGTATCCGCTTCCAACCATTCAAATGTTAGCTTAAGTGTTAAAGTATCAAGATCTCGCAAAGTTTGCTTTAAAAATATGAATGGAAAATTGTGATTCATTTTGGCGTTTGTATTAAGTAGTTAAATAAAAATAAATGTTGCTATCTAAAACAATAGCTAGTGCCCGCAACAACGTTTACGTAGGACTAGCGGAAACAAAATCCTATTGTTTTAAACTGAACCTTAAGTAGCATATAACTTATTATTATAACATCAGCTATCTGCCAGTCACAGTCCCGTGAAAATCGGTCCAGCCGTTTCAGAGATATACCTAGGTAACACTGAAAATGTTTAGAAAATGAAAAACGGCTTAATGTAGAAAGTTGCCAATACTTTTATTGTTTTTCGAAGTAATCTCCGTTCCTCTCTACACATCGTCGCAATCGATGGAACCACTGAGAAAATCAGTGGGCCATTCTTCCTTAGGGGTCTCTTCTATGGCATTTTCGTACGTTTTCACCGCATCTTCAGGGCTCGCAAAGCGAATACCTCAAATTTTATCTTTAGTTCTTGGGAATAAATGAAAGTCGCAGGGCGTCAGGTCAGGACTGTATGGCGGATGACTCATTATTTCGACACCTGCCATAGTCAAATATTCAACAGTCCGTTTTGCGGAGTGCGCTGAAGCATTGTCGTGGTGAAGGAGGATCCTGCTTCGAGGGCGCTGCTGTCGAATTTTTTCCAAGACAACAGGCAAACAGCGATTGACATACCAGTCTGCAGTAACTGTCCTTCCATCTTCTAGCACAACTGTCGCGAAATGACCTTTCCGACCAAAGAATGAGGCAATCATCTTTTTTCCTTGACTTCTTCCTTTCTTTACCTTAGTTGGCCGATCCTCGAAAGGAAACACCCACTGAGCTGATTGTCTTTTGGTTTCCGGTTCGTCGCAATATATCCAGCTTTCATCACCTATGACGATGTCAAATACAGCATTTGAGTCACCGCCGTTGAACTTATCTAACATTTGGCGACACCAGTCCATGCGAAGGTGTTTCTGGTCGTCGGTTAAAGTATGGGGAATCCATCTGGTACAAAGCTTCCTGACGCCTAAGTGTTCGTGTAATATTTTTTGAACTTGACTCATACCAATGCCTAGGCTTGCCCGTATCTGCTGATAGGTCACTCTCTTATCTTCCTCTATCATGCGTCGCACAGCACTGATGTTATCTTCAGTAGTCGCTGTTAAAGGACGTCCCTCACGCGGATCATCATTGGATTGCTACGTCCACGCTTAAACTCGTTAAACCAATTGTAAATAGTAGCACGAGATGGGGATTCATTAAGAAATGCTAATCATAGCCTATCATAGCTTTGTTGTTGAGTAAGCCCACAACGAAAGTCATAATAAATCATTGACCGAAAATTTTCTCGCGTTAGGTTCATTTTCACGTGTAACAAGAGTTTTAGATTTGCCGCCAATTCACAAAAACAAATGACAAATGAATGCAATATACTACATTTTAGGTTACCAAAGAGTTCTAAAATTGAAATTCAAAAAAGTTTTCATTAGCAATGTTTCTAACTGGCCAGTTCTAAACATTTTCAGTGTTACCCACGTAGTACGTTTTAGAGATATAGAAACAGACCGACATTTTTTTTAAATTGATTTTTGAACTTTTAAACTTTCATATCATGCATTTGCTGAAAAGCTGTTAATTTAAAATTGCAAACATTTCAATACTAGCAAGTACAAACAATGTAATGCAAACGCGTAATCCAATCAAAAGCGTTATTGAATAGGTAAACTACCGACAAAAAACCCCAAAATATCATAAGAGATAATTAGTTTGAAGCGTCACGCATCATTTGAGTGTATTGTAATTAATCTTAGCCATTTGCCAATTAGTAGAGGAATGATTTAGAATGGCCGCGCCACCTTGTTATATTCAGTTTGGCCAGACGTAACAATAAGATTGTGTTGTCGGCTAAATTTAGGCTAAACTAAATTCGGAACTTCAGCAGTTACAAGTTCCGAGTCCATCTATACACAATACACTTATAACATTGAAGTGTCTGTTTGTAATTTTAAAATAAGTTTGTAAAAAAAAAAAATATAAAACTTTTCACTAAATGCATATGAAAGTATATACCTACGGTACTTACAATATTATTTTTTTTAATTGTTGTCTGTTTGTTCCGGCTAATCTCTGAAATGGCTGGACCTATTCTCATGGGACTTTTACTGGTAGTAGCTAATGTTATAAGGAGTAATTTGGTAAATTATAAACAATTTGGTAAATAAAATAGAATATACTAAGGCGGGTTAATAAGTCCGTGACTTTTTGAATTTCTAACCTCCTTACTGAAAAAGCAACACTACTCCTGTCAACAGGCATCTGTCAGTTGACTCCTATCAAAATTTGAACTTGCTGCGTCAGTTAGTTTGTGTTTTACAGCTATCTTTATCAGACTATCCAGTAACTTAAGGAAACAATGGAAAAAAGTGAATTTCGTGTGCTTATTAAGCATTATTTTTTGCGAAAAAAAAACATTACCGAGACCAAGGCTAAGCTTGATAAATACTATGGGGACTCTGCACCATCGATTTCAATGGTAAAAAAGTGGTTTACTGAATTTCGTTGTGGCCGTACAAGCACTGAAGATGCCGAACGTCCTGGACGCCCAGTTGAGGTCTCTACACCCGAAACAATCGAAAAAATTCACGATATGGTGTTGGCCGACCGAAGATTGAAAGTGCAAGAGATTGTGGAAGCCATAGGCATCTCGCATGGCTCAGTGGTTTCAATTTTGAATGATCACTTGGGCATGAGAAAGCTTTCCGTAAGTCGACCACAAACGCAATCGTGTAACAACTTCACAGGAAGGTTTGGCGTTGTTTAATCACAATATGGAGGAGTTTTTGCGCCGTTTTGTAACCGTGGACGAAACATGGATCCATCACTACACACCAGAGACCAAACAACAGTCAAAACAGTGGGTTTCTAAGGGTGAATCGGCGCCAAAGAAGGCCAAGGTGGGTTTGTCAGCCAATAAAGTTATGGCGACTGTTTTTTGGGATGCACGTGGGATAATCCATATTAACTATCTTCAAAAGGGAAGAACGGGGAACAATTAATGGGGAATATTATGCCAACTTATTGGACCGCTTCAATGAGGATTTGAAAAAAAACCGACCTCATTTGGCCAAGAAAAAAGTTCTTTTTCACCAAGACAATGCACTACTACTAGACTACGAAGACTACGTTGAAAAATAAAATGATTTATTTATCAAAAAATCTGTGTTTTATTCCAAAAGTCACGGACTTATTGACCCGCCCTCGTAGTATTTTTTTTTTGTTGTGCTTATACAATTTTACCAAATAAATAATATTTGCTATTCTATCTAAGGCTACTTTCATCTTAGGGTTCCGTTTAAAAATAGGGTCCCGTTTCCGTTAGTTCTACGCATACGAGGTTGCGGGCACCAGCTAGTCGTTTAATAGGTATAAGAACTACGTATAAGAAGTTAAGACTTTAACAAATAGACAAACCTAAAAGCTATTTATTGCTGAGTATTCGAAGAACTTGTGTTACAGGTCCTGTACTAGACAACGTTAATACACATCCACGACCCAGGAACACGGAAAAACTTTGTTCCCTCGGCGGGATTCGAACCCGCGACCTCCGGCGTCGACGCGCTAATCACTGAGCTACAGATGTCATTAATGATAATAAGCGAACTTCATGACAGTATTATATTTTTATATCTTACTTTGTATAAGCCTACCAGATTGTAATATTTGGGATATGTTTGTGTTATGTTTCGCCGAGTGAGTCAGAATACCGGCTACCGGAGGCCCAGGGTATTTCGGAATTTAAAAGACCGGACCGGACCTTGTAACTCCTCTGGTATTCCGAGTGCTGGCATCGGCAATCGATTTCCATCGCTTGATGGTAAACAATTACCCGAGCCGCAGCTCTCTTGTTGATCTTTCACAAAAATATCCTGATAAATTCGTGAACTTCTAATAAGGAAATCTGTTAGTACCTAATAAAAGGCCGAATACTGAAATGCTAATAAAAATTAAGAGCCCTCCTATTCACAGGCTGTCGCTGTCTCTGCTAGCCGAAATGACAAGAACAGCATGTGACTTAAGCGTCACTTGATTTAACTATCGTTCCAGTGTTCGTTACTAATACTAAGTATATTCACATTATTTGATCGATTTCGTTTCTGGGTCAGGCTGATCGCAGCGAACCTCGGTAAGCGTTTTTCAATTCCAACATGGCTCGTATTACCCGCGATATCTTTTAAATTTGATAAGGGTTTGTGCTATTTATTGCTCTTCCGTCTTCCGATTCCGGGTCAATTCACACCGAAACGAAACGATACACAACAGAGCGCTGCATTTTTAAGATAGCTATTCAAAATTAAAGTTTATTCATTACACAACAAGATCAAAATTTTAAAATCGTCCCCTTCAACGGCCCACAATCTTTTCACTCAGTCATAGACACACCGTATGCTTGTAGTAGTACAATCTAATCGAAAGTTAACTATGTAGCTGTTTAACTTATCCTCATTTTCCTTTGATCTGTGATTCGGGGATTACTTTAATTTTTGATGAGTAACATCTTTTCTCTCGCTTTCTTGCAATTTGTGGGAGTGATTTCGTGAAGTGGGACAGAAGTGTGTAACAGGAAGTCGCAGAAGCGTGCGCTAATTGCTTTGACGAATTAGCGCGTGGTGGTAGTGTTGGCCGTCAGATTCGAATAAAATATTTCAGTACTTAGCTTTTTTAAATTTTAAGATCGATTTGTGTCACTCATTTTTGGAATAGGTATTTTCATAAAATGTTACACATCATATTATCGTTTTTTAATTTTGTTCATTGCAAATGACAGATGATTAAAGATAACGATTGCTGAAAGACATGGGACTTGTGGTCGTACTGTTGCCTCTGTCACAGATTTCTAAATCCTATGTCTCGTATGTCGTGGATTATATATTGTGTTTTTCTAGGCAAACGATGCCGCGGGAAAGGCGGGTAATATAACAGAAAATTATGAGTAAGTAAATAATGTTCCTACGTAAATTAGCTTGTATGGTGATGATAATGTTGCCTATGGGTTATTATGTCATACATTTTTTTTTTTTTTATAAAGCTTACTTTTGTTACCAGTATGTAACTCAGACGGTTTGCTACAAACATAATTACTTAATTGCTGTTTTGTTAGAAACTTGAAAGGCCAATTTCACGTGAGGCGAACTTCTATAATAACTGGAGCAAATTCACCTGCAAATAAAATGCAACATAGATAACGTCGATAACTGGCCGGCTTAGTATATTTTTTAGTATATTGAGTTCCGTGGCCCAGTGGGTAGACCGTTTGATTCGCACTCGTGAAAGTGCAGGTTCGATTCACAAGCTGTGGCGTGAACCAATGAGACTTTTTCAGATCTCAAGTACACTATACGGACGCTCTAGCGGTGAAGGAAAACATCGTAAGGAAATCTGCATAATTATGGTTGGACCCAGACTTACGAGTCATTTGTCTGGACTAGGCTGACTGTGTTGTGAAAATGCCGTATGTGCTTGGGCAACCATACGACATTTTTAAAAAAACCAACTGTCCCAGGAACTACAGTATTTCAAGAGTGGTTACTTCGCTCGGAGAATACTGTATAAATCATCCAATAACGGATGAAAAGGCCCAAGTTTTTTTTTAGTATATTTAAACAACAGAACGTATTTTCGAAAATGTAATAATCTAAACTAAAAAAAAGAAAAGCCTTGAGTTAGAATTAAATAGACTCCGAAACTACTGAACCGATTTTGATTAAATTTGGCACATATATACCACGAAAGTAGTAGAGACTACTAACGACTATTGGCTATAACGACCATAATCTATCGGTGCAATGTCGAGAAAACAGATTTTCACTGTATATATTTTATGCAAAGACAAGTGGCAGGAAAAAGCATACTTTACCTACTGTTTATAATTGTGGACTTTGGCAAACGGATGTTTACATCATGTTTGGTATAATAGCTACGATAGAGGAGCTATCGAAATATTTATTTTTATACAGGTTTAATCTTTCGCAAGAGGCCGACATTTTTCTCTCATCTTGTTATGTTTTTTAGACGCCAAAGTTTGAGAATATCTGAAATTCTTGGGGGTTCATTTAAGTAACGCTCAATCTTTACTTGTCGTTAGTGGTGGTGAACCTTTTTTGATTTGTTTTTATTTTTGTTTCAGGTACGTTGATGCCCGATGAAAACATATCAGCTGGTTACGAACAAAGCGTAGGTTGATTTTGTTCTATGCTTTGCGAATTACAACGTTTGGATTTGTATGAATTGTTTATACCTTAAAGCGAAGCAAATTCTGTTATAACGTGTACTGCACCTTACAGAGTTACGTAATCAGTAAATGTAAATGATTACTACATAGCCGCAACAATAGACCGTCTGAAATATTCTGATATTCGCTTCCTTTGGTTTTACTATTCTGAATGTCTAGCTTTATTCGAGTGGTTGCGTTCTCTTGTCTAACTAATGGACGATAAATCTATATCTATATATATATAAAAGAATGTCGCGTTAGTTACACTATTTATAACCCAAGAACGGCTGAACCGATTCCGCTGAAAATTGATGGGGAGTTAGCTTAGAACCAGGAGACGGACATAGAATACTTAAGTGCCCCGCCGTGTCTGTCTGTATGTTCGCGATAATCTCAAAAACTATTGACAGGATTTTCATGGCGTTTACATTTACCGACAGAGTGGTTCCTTAGGAAGGTTTAGGTCGATAATAATTTATTAAGGTTTTGTGGAAATAGTTTGATTTATGAGGATAATTATTGTTGAAGCCGTCTGGGAACTATTATCGAAAACGCTGCCTAACCTAAAACGCGGGAGATAAATAACAAAACAATGTATGGTGGGATTGTTTCTTTTTTATAGGTCTACAAAAAAGTCCGCGATGGCATAGATATATCTTTCTTTTGAGGATAGGTTACTATATCCATTCTAATTTTAAAAAAATGATCAGAAATAATGTGATATTTTCAGAAGCTATTTTGACGGATACAATTTAATTATCCTTATCTAGGAGATATCTTAAAATTAAATAGTACGTATGAAAATTCATTATAATGTGTATAAATTTACTCTGTGCTACTACTATATTGCAGGTATATTTGCTAAATAAGTTTTTTGCCACGAACACTCTCCCACGCGGGCGAAGCTGCGGGCAAAAGCTAGTATTTAATAAACAAAATGAAAAATTTAAGTAGCTCTCGAATTATCAAGCAATGAGCGAGCTGCTGATGATAGCTAAGAACACTCTCGATCATGTTAGCTTTCTAACAAAAAAAAACCATAGTAAAAGTTATATTTTAAGTTATATTCAAGAGTATATGCACTCCTGAAAGTTTGGACACTGACTGAAAAAACACCAAGTAGGTATATTATTTTCTACTCTGTGCTGCAACCGCATTGTTGCGAATCCCCAAAATTCAAGAATAGGCGACAGCTAACTTCAAAATAGCAGGAAATCCTTGATGTACAACATACGTGTTCACTATGACGAGAGTAGTCGTCAAGTCACGGGACCGAGTATAAATAGACGAGCGACGATATTAGTTCAGCTACGATTTCAATGGACACTTTCATTCATATTCTTACAAATATTATTATTAGGGGATGAAAACCCATTGTTGGTATCCCCCCAATTATTGGCCCGCAAAGATTTTAAGTACATAAGTAAAAAAAAAAAAAAAACTATAACGCAACTACGTGAATTAAACAGCCTATGTTACCCGGGCTATTATTACGAGTCTATTGACACCTCATTCATTAAAATTGAACGAGTAGTTTAGGCGCTACGGTGGACATACATATACTGCCAATATCATTATCCTCCCTTTTGGCTTCGCCGTAATCGGGTAAAAAAATAAAACAAAACGAATAAGCGTCCCGTTGTTCATATCATACGGGGGTAGACAATCGGGGCCAACAAAAGAAACGAGTAGACGGATTTAAAGTGATCGAATACCGCAGCCCATAGACACAGCGAAGGAGTTACAAGCGTGCTCCCGATCTTTGGTGTATCGAACGCGAAATAGAAATTTGTACTATGGCTGGAGTAACGGAAGACGTCGATTTTTATTACAGTAGATTGCAAGCTTCGTCTGCTTTTAGAAGAGGTTCAGTTTTGTTATAGCTGTGTGTAGATGAATACTTAATAGGTGGTTGCTAGCTAATGTTTATTAGATTTTTGTTCTATGTGCTCTATTAACTGGATTAAATAAATAACTACACCTACACCTCCGATATTTCTCACCGTTTAAACCTTCCCTGAACTAGAATTCCAGCGATACATATAAGATTTTCAGTACAAGTATCGAAGAATTTTTTGGCAATGCAGTAGGTAAATTGACGAAGCCCATTTCAGGAAAAAAAGAAAAAGGAACGATAATGAAAGAAAAGAAAAGAAACTCAATCTTTTGAAACGTGGCTAACGGGGCCACATCAACATATCTAATGCATTTCGTTCATTTTTATAACTACCCGGCTTTGGACTAGCGCCAATCTCTGTCTTCTTTGATTGATTTATACTTGTCATTGAGTATAACGTAACAAAAATGTGTGTCCTTAAATAATACCTGGATGTGTATGTGTACCTATAGTTGGCGGTTTTGGGGTAGTCAATTTACAGGTAGTTTTTCATACAGATACAAACCATACATTCAATAAGTTTTTAGCGGTTTGGAAACATAGAGATAAGAAACATAGAACATTTATAATAACCTATTACTGACTAAAAATAAGATACCGCACACGAAACAATGTGATTAAACATTTAATAACAAACATCGCGATTTTATATGAACGTTTAAAATATGGGTTACATAATTGATACATCTAGATACACTTGCACATAGTCACACTCCCACTCACAAAACACACTTACACCTACAATCACAAAAATTTTATGTTAGTCCCCATAGAATATTTAATTTTGTTAAATAACGTTTTGTTTTTAGACGTAATTTATAACTTTCTACTCTTTTAAGCCGGATGGACAGGCGACGCGTCTAGTTTCGGGGACGCTACTTCTACAATATTTTGCTAATGTTCTATTGGAAATAAACTGATAGTATGTGTATTTGTATTGTATTTCATAAGTGAATATTCAAATCTGAAGCTAGAACTTTATTAGGGCCAATTCATACCGAAACGATACGCGACATAGCGACAGATATATAAAATTTAACTTTATTAATTACACCATAAAATACAGTTTCATTGTAAGAGTTCGAATGTCAGGTTGCACCGCGCTGTATAGGTATCGCATGTGCAGTGTATGACTGATGTCATATAAAACGTGTATCTTTTTAGATAAAAAGATAGTGAATAAAGTCATTCAACTGTATTAATTATGCAAAGTGGTTTTTAATAAGAAACTTTATAAATGTATCGTAAAAATTGTGAACATCATAAAACAGAAAGGCAATCGTCCCAATATTAGGTTCAAGGTTTATAAATAATGTGTGAGCTATTTTCAGCTCGCTACGGAAGCGAATCCTAACATTATATTTTGGAATTCGTTTGATGGAAAATATTTTCAGAGGAATTTCATTCCAGAAATATATTTTGCGTATTTTTTTTCTTTTATCACAAAACCGGTTCACGAGTAGACGGATTGCCTGATAGTAAGAGATTATTAACTCAATACGGTATCTAGACTTACACCAAAATTCTTGTGAGATGTCTCTCTTGTGAGAAGTCTCCGCGCGAGAAGGAAAAGGCGAGACACTGTCTTTTCACGTTTCTCCGGACTTCTCAGCGAGAAGAGAGAGAAGAGGGCCTTCATCAAACTCCCAAATTAGTCCAACGCTTTCAGATACCATCAAAGATATCTAACAAAGAAGAGTTTTTTTTTATGAAATCGACCAGGAAAAGAGCAAACGGACCGCCTGATGGTAAGCGATTACCGCGACCCATGGTCTCTCGCAACACCAGAGGGGTTACAAGTGTGTACTTGCGTTCCTGGTCCTTAAAATCGCCTTATATATATATTAGGTAATCTATATATATATATATATATATATATATATATATATATATATATATATATGAAAGAAGCGCTGAAGCATGGCTCCCCTACGGTTAATGATGGAGAAAGTCGTTGAATCGTTGAGTTAAAACTTCATTTAGTAATCTGATTTTTAAATTTTTTAATATTTCCAACACGATTCCATTTATTTTTTATTCATTGAATAACCCGTGTTGGAAATAGCGAACTAATCGCCATTAAAAGCGACAGAATCAACGCTCTAACCATTCATTTGCGAACATTAAAAATGCATTAGCTTCTATGTTCACTGTTCTGTACACAATTAATTAATGCACCGTTTTTAATGTCTCATAGTTATTTAAAGGATGTATTCAAAACAAAAATAGATATTAAAGGAGCGTGAAATTCTGACCAGATTGTCCTAAAAAATAATCAACGTTGATTCATAACCCCACGGCCGACACTGCGTGACCTTCAAAGCCGGCTTGGCGTACGGCAGTGAGAGGGTGACCAATGTCCATTGTCCATACTCAGTGAGAGTTGTTGTCTGTTAAATGTTAATCATATTATGTTTCTGTCAATTACAAGATTCTTTAACTTATGCATAGTGTCATTACCTGCGTAATATTATAATTTGTAGCCAGTTGTTGAAAAAATATGTCATTGGAATAAAAATACAATTTTTACTTTCCCCAGAACAGTCATACCACAGGGGCGACACTCTCTCGACACTGTGCAAATGACAGCTCGAGCACCGGCGAATGTCCGCTATGTTAACGTAAGCTTAAGGTTGACACCGAAATAATTTTGAACGTCGCGTCAGACAAATGCATCGTAAATATTATGAATTCATAATGTAAATTATGTCAAAACACGAAACGACCAGCGGCCAACCTCGTGAACGAAAGTCCTGGCTGGAAAAAATAGAACGATGGTATATGATACTAACATGTAAACAAAATGCCAAAAAATAACAAAAACACAAAAAAAGTTTTGTTCGATATTTTGATTTTATTTTTTTATTTTAATAATTTTTGTAAAGAAAATACACACAGAAAAAAAATTGACGCCTTAAAATCAGAAAACAGTTTTACATATTGTGGCGGCCTAATTAGCGACACAATCCTGAATCGCGCTATCAAAGTTTCTGTAGTTCGGAGCTATATATACAACAAATGACTACAAGTGGGCTTTGGGCCTGACCGAGCATACCATCTCGCTCGGACGGAGATCTGGGAATTGGGGGTTTCCACTATTCCTACATTGGTGATCCTCGATAGAACACGCCTCTTACTGGACATCATTACCACAGCCAGACTCAGCCTCATCGGGTACCTCGACCACCAGCCACAAACGCATGCAATTTTTTTAGATTTACTACATTGAGGCACAGATTAATAAATAGTTACTACGTAACAGATACATCACTCCCATACAAAAGCGAAAATACCTACCAACGCTAATTTAGCCTACAAAATCTTAATTTTTGCGTATGAGATTGTGTTGCTGGCCGTGCGACTTGTTGTACCTATGAGGATTATTGTAATTTATATGTCAACCAAATATGTCATTTAACATGCTTTATACATTCTTCAACCCTCATTGAATTCTCGGTTATTAAATTTTATAGTTGAAAATATCCTATTTCGCGTAAATAATTTTATTAGGTATATAATAACAAGGAAAAAAGCAGAGGAAAAAAAAAATTCTTAAATAAGTTATTGCAATTTTAAAATTTGCATTTAGGAATAACTTATTTAAAAACGCTATTTTTAATTTTTTCTGCCTGAGGCTATTTCCTAAAAAAAAACTACTAAGAACTAAATGCCGTAAAGAGGTCAAGAACTACTAAATTTAGTTGTTAAACTACTACACTGCAGCCATCCTCTGCACAATAATTACATGGAATTTCGATGCGTAAGTGCGGTAACGTGCGGTGTGAGTGCTCTGGCGGGCGTGCGATGTGCGGCGCCCCTTTGTCGATTGTCTCGTAAGAGACACGCCGAGTGGTAGGTAAATAACGCGAGTCCTTGAGCGAGTTACGAACGCCTGATTGATGTTAGTTCGAATCCAACGATTTCACGAAACTATTTGTAATAATTAGTGATTGTTGTTTTGAATTAAAACGTTGTTTAAAAGTTGGCTATTTGCTAAACGATTAGTTAAGCATGAAACTTTGAATTTGAACTTAGCTTTCACGTGTGTTTGGAACCACAACAAAAATAATTTGAAATAATGTTCACTAATGTTTAGGTAAGTAAATGATTCAATCAAAAGGTAATTTTTTGTCCGTTCTCCTAAGGTTCAATTCACATTGCGACGATACGCGACGCGGCGCTGTAATTTTTAAGATAGCTATTCAAAATTGAACTTTATTCACTACACTAAAATATACACGTTTAATTGCTCGAGCTTGCTTATTGCTCGCTTTCGACATTGACTTTGACTGACATTCGAACTCTTGCAATGAAACGTGTATCTTCTTGTATAGTGATTAAAGTTCAATTTGTAATAGCTATTATAAATTGTAGCGCCGCGTCGCGTCGTGTATTGTGAACTGACATTTAGCGAACAAAGCGCGTTTGCAGCGAGGCACTCAAAGTGTACTTATAGTACAATTTAATAACCTAACCAAGAGCATGTCAGGGCATGTCTAAGAAGGGTTCCGTAACTATAAAGGCGTAAAGTGGTGAAGAGAGGAGAGGGGGGGGGGGGGATAATGATGTCCAGAAGAAGGCCTTCTTTGTCAACGCAGTGGCAGTTTATTGATGCCCTTCTTAAAGAAATCAGCTGGACGGGAGGCAACAAATTCTTCAAAGGCATTTTGTACTGCCTCTGGGGTATTGAATTTTTTTCCCGCCAAGAAGTTATCCAAATTCTGGAAAAAGTAGTAGTCTGTAGGCGCAAGGTCTGGTGAGTAGGGCGTATGACGGAGAGCTTCCAACTCCAGTTCTTGCAACTTGGAGACCGTCTGCTGTGCAGTATGAGGTCGCGCGTTGTCGTGCAGGAGCAGCGGAGACAAGCGATTGACCAATGCTGGTTGGAAATGTGCCAGCTTCTCCATCATTGTGTTCAGTTATTCAAAGTACACATCTGCAGTAATGCTCACCCCGTTTGGTAAGAAGCTGTGATGAATCACATCGGCGCTAGACTACCAAACAATGACCATCACTTTTCTAGAGGTTAGTTTTCGTTTAGGGCATTGTTTAGGTGCTGAACCAGGATCCAACCAACTTGCTGAGCGCTTGCGGTTATCAAACAGAATCCATTTTTCATCGCAGGTAACAATGCGGTTCAAAATTCCTTCATTTGTGTGTCTGTTGAGCAGTGCGAGGCACGTCTCGCGCGTACTTCGCGCTGACGATCATTGAGTTCGTGGAGCACCCATTTGTCAAGCTTTTTTACCTTGCCAATTTGACGCAAATTGACCAATATTGTTTTGACGCTAACGTCGAAAGCTGCTGCTAATTCAGCCGTAGATTGTGTATCATCAGCTTCATAAATCGCCTTTAATTCGCCGTTATCGACCAAAGTCTTCGGACGACCGCGAGGTTAATTTTTCAGGTCGAAATTTCCAGAACGGAAGCGAGCAAACCAATAACAGGAGGTGCGTTGGTTTGTAGTGTTAGCTCCGTAAACGTCGTTGACGTTGCGTGCCGCTTGTGCCGCGTTGCTGCCACGACGGTACTCATATTCCGTAATTACTCGAATTTTTAACGTATCCATGATCACGAAAAAGATTGAAATGGGATGAAAATATAACACTAATCGATAAACTAATGACTACTTTTGGAAAAAGAAATCCATGTTTTTAAAATAAAACTAATTTGAAATTAGAATTCTTAGCAAACAAAAATTATTTTGATTTGAAATGTCCAGTTCTGCAGAACAGCAATTTACACACCTATTATTAGTGTAGTTCAGATGTTCAGTACGCGAAAAGAAATCTTGGGAGAACCTACTTTTTCCTGCGATAAAAGTATCCTATGTGTTAATCACGAGTCTAATCTACTACCATATCAAATTTAATCAAAATCCGTTCCATAGATTCTGAGATTAGCGCGTACAAACGTACAGAGAAACAGAGAAATCAGATTAACAGACAAAAATTCTAAAAATCATTGTTTTGGGTTCTATAATATATCGTTCATAAAGCGGGGGCTTTATGGTATATTATTATAATAATTTTTCTTATTTATCTTCCATGAACAGACAGCGACCAGTTACAAATTTATTATGTATATCAACTTTCCTACTTGAAAAAAAAAACAGCTGTTTCCTACAAAAGGGCATACATAGATAGCATATACTACATAGATAGTATGACCCCATAGCAAAAGTTGCTTATATTCAAGAGTACATTCACTCGTGAAAGTTTGGACACTGACAAAAAAAACATTCTATATTTTTTTTTTCGTCGCGTAGTCTTCTTATAGATATATGCCGTATAACACTTTAAAAATTTCTGGGTTATTCGCTCTATATTTTACGCTTATAGGCGTTTGCTTAATGCTTTGACATAAATTGTCTGTTTTTCAGTAGATTTTTCGATGATTCGTATTACATCTGAGAGGTAATAATGTTATTTGGAATATAATTTCAGAAGACTGGTACAGTAATAAACATAACAATCCCGCCCGAAGGGCCAATTTGCCGGACAAACTGCTTTATTTACGGACGATAAACCGTGAAACGGAATAAATTCAGAGAGTCGCTCGTCAAATATTGTTCCACTGTCCTCGTAGCTTTAATTGTGTCTTAATTTATAGGAATTAATAAAGTAAATAACTTCTGTCTCTTCTATCTATAAAAGATTCTGAAGTCTTCGAGGGATGGTCCGCAAAAGTTGTAGCATATATACTAACTATCGAAATCGTTTTTTATAAATCTATTGTCGCTTACACCAGGTCAATCTGGCCCCGTGATAAGTATATATATATATATATATATATATATATATATATATATATATATATATATATATATATATATATATATATATATATGACTTTTTGTTTTCTGAAATTATGAAATTTTGAAAGTTACATGTTCGATTTAACCTGAATTACACATTTATAAAAAGTTAAATATTATAAAAGTATTTGTCTTTTTAACTTTGTAAACTATATTTTTTAATACTATGGTAGGAATGCTGACCGTACGTTAGAATCGGCCTTTAAAAATTAAAATAATGAAGCGAACGATTCCGCTCTATAAATTATTATTGGCTTAATTCTTTATGAATTGTTTTGCATTCAGTTCTCAAATGCATCGATAAATCATGTTTTTGTTCAGGACAAAAGTTGTTTTTTATTCGATCTAGCAGCTCGCTGGATCACTAACAGTTATTTCATAGTTACATAATAAAAAAATAGGTTAAAGTGAAGAAAAAAATATCTTGTTTCGTCCTTTGTAATCACAAAATTGCACTAACATTAATTATTTTATTAGAGTCTATAGCCACAGCCACATTAATGGTTTAAAAACTCCTATAGCGTTTTTACTACTTATTTAAAAAAAAATTGAGACAGGGCGATTGAAGTTTAGTCAAGGTTAAACAAAAGGAAAGGAGTTCTTGAAAAAGAGCTTCCTTTTTTCTAAAACAGAGTACAAGCTATAACTATTATAGATTCATAGCTTATTTCAGACTAGCAACTTTTAATAGAAACTAATTCTAACTATTAATAGAAACAGAACCCTATTAAAAAAAAAGAAATACTAAAATTTAAGTTGCCTAAGTTACTCTTTATAACAACAGCTATCTGCAGACAGAAAGACAAAAATTGTAAAAATTGATTTTTTGGTGTACGTTACGTATATACTTTATTATGCATGTAGTGCAAAGCTGTTAATTTGAAAATACAAACAGACGCTTGAATTGTATTTATTTGAATAGATTCTGAAATAATATGTTCTTCTACATACTTACTTAAATAGGGAATTCCTAGGACATGTTGTGAATATTATTTGTGTTGAGTTTCACGGAATACACGAGTATTGTATGAACACAATAAGTCTTCATTTAGACACATTAATTTATTAAAGATAATTAAAAAAAAACACCAACTGAACAAACTTGTGTACAATCCATGTCCATGTGGTGAAGAACCCAAATATGGACTACTTACTACTAGAACCTATTCTATATTTGAGTGTGAAAACAGTATACATTTTTATTACATATTACATATTACATATTACAAGGACAGTATTTTTTGAACACTCACGGCAGAACGCGGCCATTGAACACGATTTTGTCTACACGTCCCGAATGTTAGTATGTAAGCTAGGCAAAAAAAAAATTAAGCAATAACCAATTTCTTTCATACGATAATATCTTGAAAACTTTACATAGGTACAGCACAACCAATTTCTTTATATATTTCGGTAATCTACGCGTTACATCTATCATTGCCATAGAAAAACGATGGTTGCCGAGAGACATTTAGGAAGCAGTTAAACCATACACAGTAATATTATTACTATGTACAGAAGTATGTGCTACGAACACTGCATACCAATAATTGTGATTTTGAGTGTGCTACAAATACGTTAACTGACCATAGTTCAACTACCAGTAGGTCAAATAGGAGTATTATCTTACACTTTAAACGACACAATTGTAGGAGACAGTAATTTTCCATAGGATTTTTCCAACGCCGGCTCAGATGGGACTCGAAGATAGCAAGGTTACACCGATATAGCTGCCTATAAATAAAACACGAGTTGAGGAGAACATTGAGCACAAAATTCGATTCGCTATCCTAGCTTATGGCAATGCCGTATAGAGAGCCTCCCACGCCACACCTCCTTTGAGCCAATTTGCTATCTCACTTTTACTATCATATACGGCTAATTGCTGCCGTTTTTCCTATTTACCATTATGCTAGGGATAGTGAAACACTTTTTGTGAAACTTTATTTACTTTACCACATATATAAAGTGATATAATCACACACTTATATATAATCGTAAAAATTTAAAAGTTAAAAGTACAAAGTTAAAAGTACAACCAAATGCTACGTATTTTCACTACTATTTTCGTAATAGCTTTTAAACCATTTACGTTACGATCAAGAATTTTATCATTATTTTAGTAGAGTCTTTTATCTATATATTATAAAAATAATTACGTTAAAAAGGGTCACTGTTTTTAAGATATTATCAAAATAAACTTACATTCAAAAACAACTATTTCACACTGATGCAGATGCTATGAAATTTAAAAACAAATTTGTACTAGATTTTCACTCTTACGCTAAGAACTCACGGAGCTGTTCTTTCCCCTGCCCGCCGCGGTCGTTGAACTGCGATTTTATTTCCAAACTCAGCAACCGCAGCCGCCGCGGTTGAGATTATCGCCCGCAAACGAGGCGGGCGAAGATCGCCGATCGCGCGGTTGCAAAAGGGCAAATACACATTTACAATAGAATTAATGAATTTCGCCCGCAAACCGAACGCAGAGCGCGCGGGCGCTGCTCGCTGAGGCTGCGGGTGACCGCGGCGGTGATTCTACCAGTTGCCCGCCTAGTTACTAGGCACCCGCGAACAACGTTATAATAATAATAATAATAATAATAATAATAATTTATTTTTCTCAAAAATTATTAAACAATTTGTGGGAAATTCTCTATGCAACAATTTGCTCGCGTCGGCGACCAAATATGAACGCACATCTGTACGAATTTTAACACATTTCAATGAATGTTTATTATAAATCAACTACACACTGATGGAGATAGCACTTTCCATGAATCTGAATTAAAATAATAGGAAATGTAATGTGAGTGAAAATTATACAATCTAATAGTATTTTACTTTGTGGTCGAAAGTCATGAAAGCCTAATGTATTTTAGAAGATGGAGCATGTGGGTATACCTATATGTGTGTGTATGTGTGTGTATGAATGTGTGTGTGTCTGTTTGTATTTTGAGTGTATGTGCATGTGTAAGGGCAAAGTATCTCTATTGATTAAGGTATGTTATTTTGGTCGAATTAAGAGTTTTTCCGTATCATCATAACTTAAATCGGCGAGCCAGCGTATGACTTTCATTTTACATTTTATTGGAACGAAGTTCCTTATGGCGCGTTGCGATATTGAGGCTAGGCGGATTATATTGGCACGACACTTTTTGCCACTCGAAATCACAATGTAATAACGACTATTAAGAATGACACAAAAAACGACCTTATCACTTTGACAATAATGTAGAATTTTGCAATTACACATTGTGACTGTTATGACTGTTACATATTGTGACTAGCTAGCCGAGCGCTTGATGTTATTACTCAGTACGGAGCCAGACTTCGCGGCAGCAACACTGCGAACAGCAAGCAACCCGCCCCCTGACCCCTGTCCGTACCTAAGGCGCTAGTTCCGCGCGCACTATATATACTTAGTTCAACTATTTGTTTTGTATATTATAATATATTATATCTATACAGATAAACAAAATTGAAGTGTTTGTAATTTCAAATTAACAGCTTTTATTTTCACTTGTGCATTTAAAAGTATGATCGGTACTTACAATAAAATATAAATTGTTAAAATTTTTCTGTCCGTCTGTCAGTCTGTGTGTTTGTTCCGGCTAATCTCTGTATATATATATATATATATATATATATATATTGTTTTCATGATAGATTGATAAAATTTCGTTGACTTTATTGTACAAAACCTACCAAGGAAACAAAAGAATCTTTGTGCAAAACTAGTTTTAAATATGTTAATGGTAGTGCAAATCTGAGATTTTCTGCGACAGTTAAGTTTTAAATGTATATCATAGTTTAGAGAAGTATGTTTTTTAATGATAGTGCCTAGGATGAACAACTGACGTACAGTTACTACGTTAGTTAGTTAGTAATGTTAGAGTTTATAAAATGTTTTTAATCACTATATAGCGTTCGTATATACACTGACTATGTGGTATATCACCACGAGGCCGCTGTCCTTAACAACAATCTTCTATAATCGTAATCTCGGCAACGGCCGCAAATATGTACATGCAATTTAGTATGCAGGGAGTTTTGGGGGAGAAAAATCGATCTAGCTAGGTTTTACCCTTGGGAAACTGCGCATTTTTAAGTTATATATGTTTTTTCTTTCGTCGTGCAACAATATATCACTAATTTCGACTCTATAATGTCAGTCCGATTGACAGTTTGGTTAATTTTTGCGTTGTTCGGAAATTCGGAATGTGGGGGGTTCGAACCCCGGTAAATTAATTCGAGATTCCTTTTTTATCTCCTAGAGCACCGAGAAAAGCTCGGTTACCCAGTATACTACGTATTAGTACGTGAAGCATTAACTTTGAGTACTGTTTTACGAGAATTTTACAAAGGAGTATAAAATTTGACCGAAGGAGTATAAAATTTAATTAAATTTTATGTGAAGAAGGTGTGCAGAAAGCTAATATTTTTTAAAATAATGCTTAGAAATACATAAAATTTATAAAAATAACGACTACACACACACCACCGTGCGTTTGATGTTTTACAATTTGTTACACATTGACGTTTGTCAGTCTGTCACAACATTTATATTTTTAATTTTTTTCTGTCGAATAGGCAAAAGAACCCCTTAAACTTCAAACTTAAAAATTTGTATGGACGAATTTTGACCACAGGGCAATCTCTAGTAGATGTGTATAGAAACGGATTATGTAATAAACCCTATATTATACTGTATAACGATTGAAATATACTCCTAGCTTGGTCAGCACACCTTTCTGACTATGTACTAATAGATAACTACTATTTTTATGAAAAACTGTAACCCGACTACGTAAATGTTATAACATTGTTATATAACAATGTTATAACATTATAACATTTCATTTAATCCGTGGTTATAATAGCACCGGGTATTATAGGCTATAGCCTATAATACCCGGTGCTATTATAACCACGGATAAGATAAATGAGGTTGGATTGGCAACCGTGATACTTTTACTTGAAAACCAGCGTCGCCGCCTGTCTCCCACCAATGCACTCCACTACATAAGAAATAATACATACACGAATTACGCACACTAATTAACAAATCACACCTAGAACAACGGTCGGTAACGTTATGACACAACCACATGCTCAAAATTCACACGCACGCTAGGGCTTGCTATGGTCGATAGGAATTTTCGATAATGAAAATGGTCAAACTTGAATCTTGAAATCATCTTAGTTCAGTTAGATTTACGATTTATGAGCCCTAACTTTTGAATGCGGCGGGGGGAGTAGCGGGGCAAGTATGATTGCGCGTGTAAAATATGTGCATTCCCACTATTTTTGCCGAGGGCTCATCGTAAATCGTAAACCGTCCTGTAGCTATTGGTAATTGAATAAAAAATTTTAATAACGGGAGCATTAGTAATTTTATACTAACTAAAACATTGTGTCAAAGGCGAATTTAATTGGTATTGGGATAGAAAATGAAAAAAAATATCAACATGTATTACCTTTATTTGTAATCAAAAATAATTAGAAAATCAAAGCAAAAAAAGAAGTCGATGGTCGATAAATGTTATGTAGCAAAAAAAAAGACTAGCAAAATTTTACTACCATGAACAGTAGTAACTCATTCTGAAGAAAAATAATTTGTCGATAAATCATCGATCACTGACTGCACTATCCAGGCGACCGAAGCGAACGTGACGCGAACGAGTCGAAAGGCGCGGTAATTTGGCTCGCTTCGCAATCCATTGCGCTTCAGATGTGTCTTCTCGCGAAATATTTGCGTACTTCACCAGCAAAGTATATTTACTGTGATTCTTGGCTTAATTGTCGTTTCTACTTAGAACTTTATAATTCGAACTAGTTTTTTGGGAAAAATACTAAAAAACTAAGGTTTTTATGCTTACCGATGAAAAGAAATTCCTCCTTGTTTCATATTTGATGTCTGACTCTTTAATTTGCACATAACAATCGCACAACACGGCATTTTTAAGGGATATTAGCGCTGCTCCGTACAGCGAGGCAATCAACAAGCGACTAAAAAGTATGAACGCGTGGTTCGGTTGAAGTATGATTGTCCAATCATACTTGTGGCGCGTCTGCCCCGCGCACATTGCCAATCCAACCTCATTTATCTTATCCGTGATTATAACGAATCTATTGACACCTAAATTGTTAAAAACGTTTACAAACATACATACATAGACTGCCAAAATCATTACCCCTAATTTGGGTTTCGCCGTAGTCGGATAAAACCCCATTTTTGCCATTTATGTTTACCATCAACAGTTTATCTATCGTAGCTGATATTATGTTATTTGTATAAATGGTTACGCAAAACACGGCTTTGTGTACAAATAAGCGTTTTCGGTAATCCAAGGTTTCGATTTAACAAAGTGTTAATTTTGTTGTGCGGGATTCATGGTTTGACTATTATGCTGGTTTACTTTAATCTTTTTGAATGAAGATGACGCGTTTTTGAGTGTGATACTAACGTCTGAATACTAATATGTAGAGACATAAATTAAGAGGTTCGAATGTTGCCATACCGTATAATGCCATACAGCGACGTGTGACGTGACGCGATGTGTAGTAAATTAAGTTCAATTTTGAATAGCTATCTTTAAAATGCAACGCCGCGTCTGCGTCTCGTCGCGGTGTGAACTGACCCTTACAGTCGTGACAGCCTAATCGTTTACATTAGGTACCTAGCTTTGCGAAACAGTGCAAGATAATTATGTGGTATTTGTCACTACGAGTAGGGCCCTAATTCTCTTGCCTGGAATCTCGGTTCCGTTATCGCGCCGATTCATTCACATAGACGTCAAATCGTGTGCGCGCGAGCTGGACTGACTTACAACCGAACCGGGATTCGAGATACGAGAATTGGGGCCCTGGTTTTGAACTCCATTTTTGAAATTCAGTGTTTTATTCAATATAAACATATTTTGGACATCATTTTTAATGTCTTACGAATGCATTACATAGGCCAAAAAGAGGCGAAAAGCTGAACTATTCGTAAACAGCTGTAGATTATAGAGTAAAGCTGTAAGTATGAGAGCGGGGAAGACATTTCTCAATTCAAACTCTTAGTAAGAAAAACGCCAAACACTTATGAATATTATGTATTAAATAATTCGTAATGACATTTACATTTCATTAAAAAGTTTCGCATACATTAGGAACGAGAATAGAACGACATAATCTATAGCTATTTAATAGTAGACAAAATTCTACCATAATTCATGTTATTTCATTTTTAAATTTCAATTTTTTATGGTTATTTTACATCTTAGAAGGCACTAAAAAATATGTAAATGTTGTCTATGAAATGTAAAAGAAATCTTTGCAATTGTGTCAAACCAACAAGGTCTACAGCTGATAGTATACAAACGCACGGTAGTATGTGTAACTTTATTTAATTAATTTTGGGTATTTCTAAGCATTATTATAAAATATATTAGCTTTCTGCACATTTTCCTCCACATAAACATTAACAGTGCCAAATTTTATAATTTTGTAAAACTGCACTCGAATTTTTTACTTCGTTAATATAAGTGAATACGTCACAATCTACATAGATGACGTTATTCTACACTGGTTGCTGTGTTTTATATACTATTACCATAAATACTACAATTACGGCCGAATACTGAAACCCTAATCAAAATTAAGAGCCTCCCTTTTCACAGGCTGTCGCTGTCTCTGCTATCCGAAACGACAGGGACAGCATGTGACTTGAGCGTCACATAGTTTAACAATCACTCCAGTTTTCGGCCGCTATCGTTCACGATTCTCACAATGGTTTTTCGTATCTACATGAGTAAATCGCTGCGGCTGTGTGGTTAAAGTTAGTGGAACGATGGCCTAGCCGATTTAACTATTCCGATCCGTTGCGTGTTGCGTCACGAGTTTTCCTAACTCCTTCAAAACAAATACACAATCCAGCTTCTCGGTTATACAATGTTATTTTATGGCACTAGAAAAAGTTGAGATTATTTATTAGATTACGACAAGATTTAGATAACCGACAGAAGCGTGTTACCAAATTTTTCGGACCTTTTATATTTTACATGTTAACAACATAATATAATTTCGTTATTTTTGTACGAAGTTTTCCGAGTAAGCGCGTTTTACAAGTTAAGTCTCGTATAACCCCTGAATTATAGTTTTCCATCGAAGTTCATCATATGGACTGCCACCATGAATTTTGATCAGCCATTTTAACAAAAAGGGGCTTCTTAAAGATGAATATCTCGCAAATGGATACCTGAATCAAAAAAAGTCTAAGCAATCTCTCAGTGTTTTTAAACGACATATCGAATGACACGCCACACTACGGGGTAAACATGAAAAAAAAAACTTCGTGATTTTTTTAGCGGTTTGTTGACGTTGCATATACACATTTCCATGCCGAGTTTGATCTTTCTAGCTCTAACCGATTGGACAGTAAGCCGAAAAAGGACTGATGAACATGACGAAACTATACACACACTACCTCAGATTAATAATTCACACTACCATTTTTTTTTTAACTATTTATTTAAGATCGCTTGGAACTACATAGGTTATCAGAGATTTTTACACGTTCCGAGAATTTTAACACAATAATATTATCAAAGAGACTATTTTGTCTAGAAAATATAATAAATTCCGTTTTAGATTTAGAAAACTTGAACCCATTTTCATTAGACCATTTATGCAGTACATTAAGAGAATTCTGAATCTACGAAGTTTTGAAAATAAATAGAAAATAGTGTCGCAAAACAAATAGGCCATAATAATATTATCATCAAACATAAAAATCAACTCAATAGTATTTGGCTCTTTTGAAAAATAAATACCTAAATAATAAAATATAAATAACTACAAAGTCACACAAAATACTTTCATCTTTAGCGTTTAAATTTTGATTGATAGTCACAGAAATGTTCATAATGGTGAAAAATGCGACGCTCTTTTACTGTATTTTTTTGGGTTAAGGTCATATCAATTGTGGACGGTATAATGGTTTAACACCGTAATGACGCTAACTAGAAGTACTATACTAATGTCCGTGATGTGCGTGTACCTGCGTGACCACTGGTATTGCAGATGGCTGAGAAGGAGAGACAGTTTGGCCTAATAAGTTTTAACGGTAACCTGTATGTCTCTTGATTTTTAAAGATATTACCTCGCACGTGGGAGACTTTTGTCACCAACGACCTTTGTTTTGTTTAAGTCTAAGTAGGTGTACGAAAAAGAAAAAATTAGAAAAAAGAAAAGAGAAAAGAATAGTGTTAGTTTTCCTTCAAATTTGAACAAAATACAGCACAATTAATAACCTTAGAACATTATTTCTGTTGAACTAACTATGATATTATATCAATAAAACAATCAATAGATCTGCGTAGAAAATAATTCAGTTTAGTTATTTACGTTCCCGTGAACACGCGTCAGAGTCATGAAAAATCTCACATTGTCACACAAATATCACACAAAATGTACAAACGACGAAAATAAACGTGGGACTGGCACAGTTTTTTTACTCCGCATTAGTTTTATTGTTAACATATTGTGCAACTATTGGCGTTGAAATTGTCAAAATTCGCGAATGGAAATATTTTTTGTTGAAATAGCTTTTGTAGGGCGATTGTGAAAATAGTTTGTAGGACAATTGCCTAGTTTTAGCGAGGTATAAGGTTATTTCTAGTGTGTTATATACTGTCATGAACACTAGATTCACAGGTACCAAAATTGAGATGGGGGTCCCACAAGGATCCATTTTAGGACACTTTCTTTTTCTGGTCTATATAAATGACCTACCATACCTTATTAATGGAAAAAACGGGATAGTCTTATTTGCCGATGACACTTCACTTACTTTTAATATTAATCGCCAAAACTCAGGCTATGACTGCAAATAATGCTCTTTCAAGAATAGTACGTAGTACATAGTAAGAATAGTACTGGTTTAGTGTTAATAATCTTTTGTTAAATAGCAAAAAAACTAAATGTATAAAGTTCACGTTGCCAAATGTAAGGCAAACTGGAACCAATATTCTATTGAATGGAAAAGGTATGCAACTAGTAGATACAGCTGTCTTTTTAGGTATAACTTTAGACGCAAAACTACAGTGGGGCCCTCATATTGTTGGGTTGGCCGACAGGCTTAGTTCAGCAGCATTTGCAGTAAGTAAGATAAGACAATTTTCAGACGAAAATACAGCAAGATTTGTATATTTTAGTTACTTCCACAGTATAATGTCCTAGGCATTCTACTGTGGGGAAATGCTGCCGATATAAATACTATATTTGTGCTGCAGAAGCGAGCTGTTCGGGAAATCTACAAGCTGGCCCCCAACACGTCATTAAGAGAGAAGTTTAAAGAAACTGGAATCTTAACTGTAGCTTCTCAGTATGTTCTATCAAATGTATTAAATGTTAAAAAAAATAAACCTATTCAAAAAGAAAAGTGAGAACCACAATAGAAATACCCGAAATAAGCATAAGATTGATGTACCAGTGACTAGACTTAGTAAAGTAAAGAATTCGTTTAAAGGCCAGTGTATACGCCTATACAATAAGATCCCAGAAAGCGTTCAAAATTTTTCAATCAATAAATTTAAAAAGGTAGTTAAAGAACGTTTGTGTCCTAAAGCCTGTTATAAAGTTAATGATTTTATGAATGATAGCACACCTTGGGAATGAGGTGACCCCCTGCAATGCCACTTCTAAATTACATATATTATTGTACTCTTGTTATGTAGTTTTAGTCATAACATTGTTATATATACCTTTTATATATTTTAAAAGAACAATTTTCCATCTTTTTGATAAAAGATGGCCCCGCGCGAGTTTCTTACGCCGGTTCTTCTCGCCGGGCTAGTTCCCGAACCGGTGGTAGGCATCATGTAGATCGACGTTCAGAATGTGTATGAAAATACCTATTTTGAATAAAAAATTTTGACTTTGACTTTACTACCATACCAAATTTCATCAAAATCTGTTCAGTCGTTTGTGCGTCAAAGAGTATCAAACATTCATCAATCCACCCATACATCGCCATAAATAGTAGTAGGATGTGTAAGTGTAGCCATACACTTTAATGCCTACCCTCATAGATTACTAAATACTATATAATTACTACGTAACTATCGTCCAATCGGTCTAACGTTACCAATTAGATTGGCTTGCAGTTAATACTTTCTATTCAATTTTATTGGCATATTTCTATTCTATTGGCAATGGATTTATTTACTCGGTAATGTCATGCATATTGGACGATAGGGAGTATGTATGGTGTCTAGTGATTGCAATCCGGCGTCATTTTCAGTCCAGCTGGATACGACCGGATTCCCATCAATCCGGATCCGGATTGATTAAATCAAGATGATTTTCGCTTTTTAGTACAAATAAGTGAGTTAATCAAGTGTCACTGCACTTATATGTTGGTAGTTTATAAAAAATAAATCACAAATATATAAAATCGACTTTATTTCCTAACCAATGTTAAGACAAATAGACAACAAGAAAACAATTAAAATTTTGTAGTGTAGGTAACTAGTAATAATTTTACGACGTAACGAGTATGTAGCTCTTTAGAGTATGTAGAGTCTTTCTAGATTTCACTTTCACAGATAGATCAATTTATAAGTAACAATATTAATTATCAAGTAACTATAATATCTAATAGATACAATTAACTTTACGTAATTAACTGAAATGAGATCAAAATCATTATTAAAGTATTTGAGAATGCTAACAAACAAGTCTTATAGGTATTTATGATTATGACAGATACCATCATGATTTGATGAATCTGTCGAACGAATGAATGGCAAAAATTATCACAATAATGAGTTTAGAACTCTTTAGTTTAATCAACTTACGATAAATAACTATTTTAAGTAATAATTGTAAAAAAATATAAGTATTAAAAGAAAATCAATATTGATTTTGAAAATAAGATCGTAGAAAACAAATATTGTTAATTGTGTCATCAGCTAAACGACTTCTAATAGAGCTGCAATTATAGCCTGCGGCCGAAAAGGCCCTTTCAGCTTCTACACTTGTCGGCTTTATTGTCAGCAAATAATCATGAGTAGCAGACAAGGATTCTCCTCGGACTCCATCGCTTTCAAATGTCGTCATTTCTTTTCTTTAGTTCTTTATCAAAATCTTTCTCTTTTTTAGCTACAACACGTGGCTTCTTGCTGGATTTGTAATTGTAATTCTTCCTGTAATGTCAAATCTTTCTTTAGTGTTGGTGAATCTAAGTTCTTTTCTACTATTTCTTCTATGTTTTCTTCAGATGTATCTTCTTGAATAACTCTTTCTAACATTTTTGTCATTTCTGATCGTATGACTTTTTTCTTTGGCATAGTAAATGTATCATCAGATCGGTTTACATTTTCAAGATATTTCTTTGGATTCTATATATCAATATTCCTGTTACTACAGTGCGGCGTTCTTTAATCCTTGTATGCAGTGCTTCATATAATTCATTACTTAACACTGTGTCATGAGTGAGCAACTTCTCTGAAACAAATTTTAATGTTGTTTCTGCAGTTAACAGGGTCGAATCTCTTCTGCACAAGGCCTCTACAGCCAATTTAAATGGCTGCAAAATGTCAATCAAGTCTTTTATTTTTGACCATCCAATGTCACTAAATTTAATTTCAGATTCTACATCTATCAAAGCATTATCAATACACACTTTCAGCTTATAAAATCTTTCCATCATAGATAGAAGACTATTCCAACGTGTGAGGCAATCCAAAATAAGACTTAATTCTTTACCTGTATGTTCTTTCACATACTTTTGCAGGCACATATCGTATTTAGTAGGCGATCTTTTGAACAGCTTTACCACTTTTCGCACTTTTTGAAGAATATCAATGTATCTAGGAATTACTTCAGCCTTACAAAGATATGCATGACGAGGATCCGTTATAGTAACTGTAACTCCTTGTTCATCATCTTTCGTCGTGTCTTCGTCATCTGTATCTGATTCATTAGATGTTGTTGGCGTTGTTGCTAGGTGATGTTCTGCCTTCTCTTCATTCTTTTTGTATAAAACATCGATCACAGCTAATTGTAACCCATGTGCAAAGCAAAGTTGTTGATAGCAATTCATAAACTTACCTACTTTGATCATGACACTTGCGCCGTCAGTACTCATGCCAATAATATCAGTATCAGCATCAAGACCGAAGCTTTTTAAGCGGTGTTTTATTAAACTGATTGTATGTTCCGCAGTACATGAATCATGAATTCTAATCAAGCCCAGATTAAAGTGTTTTTCTTTTTGGTGTAAATTTAGGTTCAAATATCGCTGATTTTTTTGGGAAGTCCATTCGTCAAAACTCAAAGAGAATCTTTTTCCTTGACTCTTTAGATATTCGAACTCAATTATAAAATCTGATTGAACGGTATTTGCGAAATTTTTAACTATTGATCTTACAGTATTTGGTGAATGAGGAAGTTGAAATCCACTTTTTGAAAATAAATATCTCAAATCAGGCGATGTACAAAATAAACTGAGAGGCACACCATTTTTACAGACCATTCTAGAGATCATCTTTTCCATTGAATTTTCTTTTTTAAAATAACTGTCAATTGTTTTAGACTTTTTCTTGGGTATTTCTTCCTCACAATTAATATTAGCTGAATCGGTTTTTGATGTAGATGGTTTAGAGAATGAAACAGAATACGGACGTTTTACTTGGATACTTTCAGAACTTTGATCAATGCAAATGCAATGCTTTGTTCTCAAATGCGTTTTTAAACCTTTGTAAGAACCTTTACTTATTTTTAATATGTTAGAGCACAATGTGCACTTTGCGTTTACAGAATTGTCTTCTTGCATTTTTTCAAAGTAATGCCATATAGTTTTCTCACTCTCTCCATCATAATCCTCCTCATTTTGAATTGGTTTTGAAAGTGACATGTTATGAAACTTTTTATAGCTTGGATATACTAATATAAAGTACACTACGCTACGAGTAATACCTGTAACAAACAAAATAAATTAATGTAACTCAACTCGTAATAACTCGTTCTGAAGTTGAATAATTCAGACAATTTGTGTGAACTATCCAGCACTATTTATTTTATAATCTTTTTTATAATTCTTACACTCATAAGTGATCAAGATTCATTTATCGATTGAGCAAAAACAATATCTATTCTATTTAAATAAAACACTTTTCAACAGATACAATCGCTCGCGTAAATACAAGAACAATATGATATTATGTTTTTTATAATGAGAACAATATATATTTACTTACATTTTGATGAAGCAGGGACAAAACAAAACACATTTATTTCCTCGCGCGACTCGCGAGGCAAATGACTGTCTGGCTGACGGTGGCGCGTCGCGGATGCGGGGGAGTGAGCGGGGTGGTACTGGCGAAGCGTAGTGGGGCGACTCGGCGACGAACGACTCGCACGCATGAACACTACGCACAACACATTTAAAGTACCTACTCATGCAACAGCTATATTATTTTCCCACAAACTGCTAGCACCGGATCCGGTCTTCGGATCCGGTATATCGGTACCGGATCCGGTAACCATTAAATGATGCCGGATCCGCCGGATTACCGGATCCGTTTTTCCGGATTGCAATCCCTAATGGTGTATGCAGTGCAGGTTTTAGCATTACCAGCGCCCTGGGCGATTACACCCCCCCTTTAGATTAAGTGACTGAAGTGGAAGTCCTCCCGTGACCACGGCTGCTGGAAAGTAGCCGAAACGTCGGGAAAAATAAAAGTGCACCGCGACACAATCCGTAAGTGTTTAAAACAATGGTAACGTAAGTGTTTAATAGTTAATAGTATTCAGTGTTTTTTGTAAATGGAAGTTGTTTGAGTACTCAATAGAGAACTTACGAGTATGTAGGTCGAGGGATAGAAAAGTACGCCTGTGGCGCCCCTTTTTATCCGGCGCCCCGGGCGGTCGCTCAACTTTGCCCCCCCTAACGCCGCTACTGGGTACTAGGTATTGCATGGTACCGTAACCAAATGAGATTTTTCAAATACATTTCAAATAACATTTAGCTATTCTTTAAAACTTTAGGGCATAGGAAAATTTGTCAGGCTCTTTCAAATATTTTCATTTCAACATATATATTATAATGTCTCCTACCAAAAGTAAGCATAAGGTAATAGGACTTTAGGTGAAAACTCTAGAAATGCTAAAGGATGGAAAAATCAATTTTCTAGTAAGTATTTTCCATGGGAAACCTTGACTTTGATCGGATGGCATTTTCAATGGTAAAGCCAAGGTTAAATATTAACTGGGTATGTGATTTAAATTTTAAATACAAAACACTAAAAGGTGTATTGATTTTAGTTCAAATTTACTGATTAACCAAGGATTTAGTGTTTTAATTACAACCCCTACAACCTATAAATAAATCGACTGTTTCCTTGCCTAGATTTATTTATTTTTAAGTATAGACTTTGTATAAACTAATCTATAATTCTTACTACTATTACGAGTATAAATGTGAAATTTGCGAGGGCGGATTTATGGATGGATGGATGTTTGTTACTCTTTCACGCAAAAACTACGGAACGGATTGTGATGAAATTTGGTATGGTAGTGGTGTAAGCTACGGATTAACACATAGGCTACTTTTAATTCCGGATAAGTAGTTCCCGTGGAATACTGTATTTATGCGGGTGAAGTAGCGGGTAAAAGCTAGTAACACAAATAATTTCTCACGCTACAAATTCTACAAGCTTACTACGCTGAGAGAACTAAGAAAATCACAACTGTTGCTTTTATTCCGGAGAAAAACTCCAACGTCATGCAATAAACATATAAAAGGTTTGCCTAAATGTTTGGACCTAAGACATTGACGTGGCAAATGTAGGACACTTATTGATAACACACCACAATAAAGCGGCACTCTCGGTCCAGCCAATACCCACGGAATAGGATTATATTAGCAGTCAGTGTTGGTCCAGCCCCAGGAAGAAGAATAAGAAAAGAGCACTAAAATCGAAGCCGTAAGCCCAAAAACATCTATGGCAATAATCCATAAGAGTGAAAAAGAAAGATAATCCAAGTACCTTCCTTTTTTCTAAGGTTGTCCCTACGTTGGTGATATTTTGGTGTCCTTTTTTACGACGTTCAAATTGCGACTTTATTGCACTGATAATAAGTGTTAGCATGTAGGATAAGAAACGATATAATATTAGGTATTTAACATACCTGATTGACCTATATGTTTTTTCTTTTTAGGGTTCGGTAATACTCAAGGAACCCTTATAGTTTCGCTCTATCCGTCTGTCTGTCTGTCTGTCCACGCTTGTAGCTTCTGTAATTATATTCTGTAATAAGTAGATGAAATTTGGTACAGTTAAAGACTGTGTATAGATCTCGCTTTTGGCATCATAAAACATAATAATAATAATAATTTTATATTTTATGGGTGGCTCGGGATGAAAAATATTTTTTAATTGTATGAATCGTTGAATAGGTCTTTTATAATAAAGATAAGTGTATCGGTCTATGACCACTTGATTGTAAGTCCTTCTTGCGCTCGTGTGGTGATGATAATAATACAGCAGCAATTCTTATACTCTCCTTTATTGGTGCTTACCACAAATACGTATTACAATATGTAATGAGATATGCTTAACACAATATATACGTCTACACTATGTATAGCCTTTTGGCCAACTGAAATAAATTCGATAGGCTTTACTTATGACATCTGTCAATGTCAATAATGACATTGACAGTTACATATTACTGTTGATATATGTAACAATAAGGTTTCATACATGACTTCTTTACAAAGTCAACCAATTTCGAGTAATCTTCCTCGAAAGTGGTTTATAAGTTGGTCCTCCCCTTGGCATTTCTAAACTATGAGACGTAGAAACTTGTAATTTTCAAAGCTGATAGATGATGCTAAAAACTCTTAGAGGAAAATTATTTTGAGCGAAATCGGACCATAACTTTTGAAGTAATTCAAAGAAAACCTATTGCACGTTGATGGTTACGGAACCCTCCTTAGACATGTCCTGACATGCTCTTGGTTAGGTTATTTCTCTTTATTGTGGACAACAAACCGTGATGAGACAAAAGAAAATCTTAAATACTAGTGCATAATTACACCTTGGTAAACTGTTATCTGCGTAACCGAGCTTTAGTAGGAGCTCTAGTTACCAGTATATTTAAAAAAATAATCACAAAAATATTTTATCGGGGTTCGAACCCACCACATTCCAAATTTTTGAACAATGCAAAAAATTAACCAAACTGCCAATCGGACTGACATTATTAGAGTCGAAATTATTGATACTAAGGCGGGTCAATAAGTCCGTGACTTTTTGAATTTCTAACCTCCTTACTGAAAAAGCAACACTACTCCTGTCAACAGGCATCTGTCAGTTGACTCCTATCAAAATTTGAACTTGCTGCGTCAGTTAGTTTGTGTTTTACAGCTATCTTTATCAGACTATCCAGTAACTTAAGGAAACAGTGGAAAAAAGTGAATTTCGTGTGCTTATTAAGCATTATTTTTTGCGAAAAAAAACCATTACCGAGACCAAGGCTAAGCTTGATAAATACTATGGAGACTCTGCACCATCGATTTCAATGGTAAAAAAGTGGTTTACTGAATTTCGTTGTGGCCGTACAAGCACTGAAGATGCCGAACGTCCTGGACGCCCAGTTGAGGTCTCTACACCCGAAACAATCGAAAAAATTCACGATATGGTGTTGGCCGACCGAAGATTGAAAGTGCAAGAGATTGTGGAAGCCATAGGCATCTCGCATGGCTCAGTGGTTTCAATTTTGAATGATCACTTGGGCATGAGAAAGCTTTCCGCAAGTCGACCACAAACGCAATCGTGTAACAACTTCACAGGAAGGTTTGGCGTTGTTTAATCACAATATGGAGGAGTTTTTGCGCCGTTTTGTAACCGTGGACGAAACATGGATCCATCACAACACACCAGAGATCAAACAACAGTCAAAACAGTGGGTTTCTAAGGGTGAATCGACGCCAAAGAAGGCCAAGGTGGGTTTGTCAGCCAATAAAGTTATGGCGACTGTTTTTTGGGATGCACGTGGGATAATCCACATTGACTATCTTCAAAAGGGAAGAACAATTAATGGGGAATATTATGCCAACTTATTGGACCGCTTCAATGAGGATTTGAAAAAAAACCGACCTCATTTGGCCAAGAAAAAAGTTCTTTTTCACCAAGACAATGCAAGGGTGTACACATGTGCAGTTTACATGGCAAAAATCCATGAATTGGGCTATGAATTGCTCCCACATCCACCCTATTCTCCAGATTTGGCTCCAAGTGACTACTTCTTGTTCCCAAACCTGAAAAAATGGCTCGGTGGAAAAAGATTTGACTCCAATGATGAAGTCATCTCGCAAACAAAGGCCTATTTTGAGGACCTCGACAAATCATATTTTTTGGAAGGGATAAAAAAATTGGAGAAGCGTTGGACAAAGTGTATAGAGCTCAAGGGGGACTACGTTGAAAAATAAAATGATTTATTTATCAAAAAATCTGTGTTTTATTCCAAAAGTCACGGACTTATTGACTCGCCACGTAAATTGTTGCACGACGTAAGAAAAAACATATTATAATATTATAACTTAAAAGATAAAACCTAGCGAGATAGATTTTTCTCCCCCAAAACCAAATAATGTTATATACTAAGGCGGGTCAATAAGTCCGTGACTTTTTGAATTTCTAACCTCCTTACTGAAAAAGCAACACTACTCCTGTCAACAGGCATCTGTCAGTTGACTCTGCGTTGAATTTGAACTTGCTGCGTCAGTTAGTTTGTGTTTTACAGCTATCTTTATCAGACTATCCAGTAACTTAAGGAAACAATGGAAAAAAGTGAATTTCGTGTGCTTATTAAGCATTATTTTTTGCGAAAAAAAACCATTACCGAGACCAAGGCTAAGCTTGATAAATACTATGGGGACTCTGCACCATCGATTTCAATGGTAAAAAAGTGGTTTACTGAATTTCGTTGTGGCCGTACAAGCACTGAAGATGCCGAACGTCCTGGACGCCCAGTTGAGGTCTACACCCGAAACAATCGAAAAAATTAACGATATGGTGTTGGCCGACCGAAGATTGAAAGTGCAAGAGATTGTTGAAGCCACAGGCATCTCGCATGGCTCAGTGGTTTCAATTTTGAATGATCACTTGGGCATGAGAAAGCTTTCCGCAAGATGGGTGCCGCGTTTGCTCACAGTCGACCACAAACGCAATCGTGTAACAACTTCACAGGAAGGTTTGGCGTTGTTTAATCACAATATGGAGGAGTTTTTGCGCCGTTTTGTAACCGTGGACGAAACATGGATCCATCACAACACACCAGAGACCAAACAACAGTCAAAACAGTGGGTTTCTAAGGGTGAATCGGCGCCAAAGAAGGCCAAGGTGGGTTTGTCAGCCAATAAAGTTATGGCGACTGTTTTTTGGGATGCACGTGGGATAATCCACATTGACTATCTTCAAAAGGGAAGAACAATTAATGGGGAATATTATGCCAAACTTATTGGACCGCTTCAATGAGGATTTGAAAAAAAACCGACCTCGTTTGGCCAAGAAAAAAGTTCTTTTTCACCAAGACAATGCAAGGGTGCACACATGTGCAGTTGCCATGGCAAAAATCCATGAATTGGGCTATGAATTGCTCCCACATCCACCCTATTCTCCAGATTTGGCTCCGAGTGACTACTTCTTGTTCCTAAACCTGAAAAAATGGCTCGGTGGAAAAAGTTTTGACTCCAATGATGAAGTCATCTCGCAAACAAAGGCCTATTTTGAGGACCTCGACAAATCATATTTTTTGGAAGGGATAAAAAAATTGGAGAAGCGTTGGACAAAGTGTATAGAGCTCAAGGGGGACTACGTTGAAAAATAAAATGATTTATTTATCAAAAAATCTGTGTTTTATTCCAAAAGTCACGGACTTATTGACCCGCCCTCGTACTAACGTACCAAAACTCCGTGCACACTTTATTTCATGTAAATAATTCCAGCCGTTTCCGAGATTACGATTATATATATATATATATATATATATATATATATATATATATATATATATATATATATATATATATATATATATACAAGATTGTCTCGTTTAAACTATAAGATTAATTACTGTAACACCTACATCGTTATCCCTACAATATTATAAATGTGAATGTAAGTTTGTTTGTTACTCTTTCACGCAAAAACTACTGAACGGATTTTGATGAAATTTGGTATGGTAGTAGTATAGGCTCTGTAAAACAGACTTAACTTAAACCATTTTTTATCCCGGAAAAGTACAGTAATCCCGCGGGATACCCGATTGTATATTTACGCGGGCGGAGCCGCGGGAAACAGCTAGTATTCCATATTTTTGAGTTCTAGAAAAAAAAGAAAGTAAGTTACATTATCAGATACATTTTTAAAGAGTTTCTTGTAAGTGTTTCCATACCTCAAGCACATTCTCTTTATTTCTTACCTTGCAAAACAGTTTATGATTATATTTTAGCCTGTATTGTAGAATACAATAAGACACTACACATCGATAGGATCATAAAACAATCACAACTTAATAGTTAATAAACACGAATGAATGCATGCTCCGCCAATAGATATTTTATTACTATGAGTGATTTGAAGCATTCTTCATAACAAGACTTGAGGTATTTTCAGAATAGTGTTCTGGTTTTAGAGGTTAGTTGGGGCAAGAGAGGCATACTTTATTTTACTTTCTGGGTCATATAACATATTATTACTATCTTATACTTTAAACGAGCTAATCTATATAATATACTAGCTTTTCCCGCGGCTTCGCCCGCCTAAATACAGTATCTCACGGGAATACTGTACTTTTTCGGGATAAAAAGTAGCCTATGTTTTAATGCAGAGCTTCAACTACTACCATTACAAATTTAATATAAATCCCTTAAATAGTTTTTGCGTGAAAGAGTAACAAACATCTGCATCCATCCATCCTTCCTCACAAACTTTCACATTTTTAATATATAATAGTTGTAGGATTGACATTACTGAAACTAGCGACGTCTATTAGCGGGTAGCGGGGCTGGATTTGCAGGCTGGACGGTGAGTAAGGCGTTTAACCCACTTGACCACGGGACCACGGTCCCACGGGAACGGGGTCTCCAAAATGGCCGTTTTGTAGGCGTCCACAGCTTCTTCAGGTGATGAAAATCTCTGACCACGCAATTTATTCTTTATTTTACGGAAAGTATAGAAATCATTAGGGCTTAGGTCGGGGCTGTACGGCGGATGGTCTAATAATTCTAAGATTTCTTGCTCTAAAAACTCTTTTGTTCTGTGCGCGGTGTGAGAACTCGCATTGTCGTGATGGAGGATGATGCGGCGGTTGCAGTTCCCTTTACGGAGTTCAGAAACAACCTGTCGCAAACAAATGTTAGCATACCATTCTGTATTAACCGTTCTTTGTCTTTTCTCAAGAGGAATAGCCGCAACATGGCCGGTTTTGGAGACCATCGTGGCCACCTTTTTTTTGCAACACTCCGTGAACGAACAATTTTTGTTGGCTTTAACTCATTTTCGAACATTCAAACTCGTGACTGGTTTTTTGTTTCGGGTTCGTACGCGTATGTCCAGGATTCGTCACCTGATACGATGTTGTATACAGCATTTGAGGATCCCGCGTCCATTTTCTCAACGACTAAACAAGTTTGACAAGACCTTGTGACAAGACCGAGAATCTTTTTTTAAATAAATAAATGGTATTCGATTTTTAAAACCAAGGAGTTTTAAATTAAAAAAAATTTAATATGACCTGAACAGTGGAAATATTCCATTCCCGATACTTTTAGTGCAGCCTATGTAATTATATAAACACACCGGCATATTTAGCGGAACACACAAAAAGGTCCATAATTAAAAAATATGGTTTTATTTCAAAATCTACTTACTACACTTCTTTTGTTATTTAAAGTTTCATTTGTTTTACTTAAAATGAGATCACATTAAGAACAGATTTTGCGAGTAAAGGCTATTTGTGTAAAATGGTACGTTTTTGAACTTTTCATGTAACCGGGAAAAGTGAAAATTAATATTAAAATAACAATTAATTAAATTAGAAAAATGGTGATTAATATCGCGTATTTCCTCCACGTGTTCTTATTAAAGTGTCTACCCGTCTAGGCATACTGAGAATGATGTTATCGATGGTCTCCTGGGATAGTCTCCGCCATTCCTCAACTACGGCGATTCGCAGTTCACCCACGTTGGCAGGAGCTGGAATTCTGGACTTAATTTTTCAGCAAGTCCCAAACGTGCTCTATTGGGTTCATATCCGGTGATCTCGCCGGCCACTCCATAACAGTGATATTCATATCATTAAGATAAGCTTGAATTACCCGAGCGGTATGCGGCTGAGCACTATCCTGCATAAAAACAAAATCGTCACCGATATACGGGGCAAACGGCACGACATTTTCTTTTAAAACTTCATTTCGTCAATCACTACCAAGTCTGTGCGAGCTCCCAAACAAATGCCCGCCCAAACCATTATTGATCCACCACCGTATGCAACTGTAGTTTCAAAATTTGTCTGAATGTATCGTTCTACTTTGCGTCTGTATATTCTTTGCCTGCCGTCAATTTGATTTAAGAGAATTCTGCACTCATCACTAAACAATACCTTACTCCATTGGTCCGCGTTCCAAAGTCTATGTTCCTGAGCAAAAGTTAACCTGTTTCTACGATGATTTACCTCAAGCCTTGGAGCCTTGGCGGGCACAAATGAACCCAAACCAGCTTTTTCGAACCTTCTTCGTTCCGTACGCTCACTTACGGTTACACCCCGCTTTGCTTCTAACTCATGTCGGGCTTGGACGGCCGTCAAACGGGGGTTCCTAAGTACACGAAGCCGAATGAAACGATCATCCTTACTCGAAGTGCGCCTTTTTCTGCCTTGTCCTACTCTTCTCACATAAGTACCGGTCTCCCTGAACCGTTGGATACTGCGATGGATCGTTGAAACTGGTCGACGAAGATCTCTGTAGATTTGACCATTTCTTCGCATTTCGAATGCCCTGGCAATCTCCGTTGGGGCTAAGTCAGGCATAATTCAGTCCTCAACTCCAAAAAGATACGAGATTAAAAAAAAACTAACAAAAAACAGTATTTCAATGAAATTTTAAATCAAACTCAGAAGGAAGAAATACTCGAAGCTCGCTCCAGATAAGGTGTATTTGAATAAAATTAAACCAATTGCATAAAATGTGATGTTCAGTTGTTTTCTTAATTTGAAAATATTTCTTTTTAAATTAAATGACGCATAAACCAGCCAGCAACCTTATATGATACTGATATCAAACCTTTATTTTATGTTCCGCTAAATATGCCGGTGTGTGTATATAGATGTAACTGTAATCTCAGAAACCGCTCCAAGTATTACCATGATGGTAGTTTTGGGGATAAATATTTATCTAATGCTCGCTTTTGCCTGCAGCTTCGCCCGCGTGGGAGTGTTCGTGGCAAAAAACATAAAAAAGAAACAATCCCACGATACATTGTTTTGTTATTTTTCTCCAACGGGTTAGGTTAGTCAGCGATTTCGATAAAAGCTCCTAGACGGCTTGATTTATTCCGACACCTTCAACAATTATCGTCACAAATCAGTAAATTTCCACAAAACCAAACAAATTATCGACCTAAACCTTCCTAAGGAACCACTGTCGGTAAATGTAAACGGCATGAAAATCCTTCCAGTAGTATTTGAGATTATCGCGAACATACAGACAGATAGAGTCCGCGGGGTACTTACTTCCTATGTCCGTCTCCTGGTTCTAAGCTACCTCCCCACCAATTTTCAGCCAAATCGGTTCAGCCGTTCTCGAGTTTTAAATAGTGTAAGTAACACGACTTTCTTATAAATAATACATAAATAGATTATGTTTTTTCCATCGTCGCGTAATATGATATCAGTGATTTCAATTTCTCAATGTCGAATCGGGTTGGCGGCTTGGTTAGCTAGTTGGTGTCTCGGCTTCGAATCCCTGCCAGACGAATATTTTTGAGATTCGTTTTCTTTTATATATTTTTTTAATGTTTATTTATTTTATCGTTCGACTGAAACTCCGAGCACAGCTCGATCTCCCAGGTACATAAAACATACTTGTAAGTTGTAACACCTCTTGAGAACCATCGATCAATGTAAATTATCATAGGAGAAACACGAAACATGAAGTCCCGTTCATACCTAACAGCAGAGAAGAGTAAGAGCAAAGCTTCGTCGCAAATGGGTCAGCTCGGATGACGATGCGTCAGCTGTCTAGCTTCTTCTTGTATAAAATATTTTTTAATATCGGAATCTCAATTCCCGTAATTAACTAACATGTTTATTTTATTGAATTATAAATGAATCGTCTTGATATCATAAATTGATTTTTGGAATTAGGACCAAACAAAACTGGCGTGACTATATGAGAATACCATTTTGCATATCGGGACTGGATCTTAACTGTATTATTTCAGGTTTTAATTGGCAGAATCGACCTTCTGGGGTCGTCTGCAAAGTCAAAGTAACTTTCGTTTTAATATGCAAGTGTTTTTATAATTATAATTAAGAGCCACCTACTCTGGAGCCGGAAAATTGTGTTTTCTCCATTCCCCTCAATTTCACGCGGCGTTGGCTATGAAAGGAATTACGGAATGAGGCAACTGACTAGCTTCACATTCAAATATTTTAAGGCTTATAGGATTTGTAAACGGGATTTTTTAACATACGATATTTTTTAGTGTTCTATTTTATTTGTAAAACAAACAAGGATAAAGATAAACATACTAATATTATAAATGTAAAAGTTTGTGAGAATGGAAGGGTGAATGGTTATTTGTTACTCTTTCACGCAAAAAATGCTGAACGGATTTCGATGTAATTTTGTTAGTAGTTTAGGCTGTGGATAAAAAAAGGTTACTTATTTTCCTGAAAAAGTACAGTATTCCCGTGTGATACTATATTTACGCGGGCAGCTGCAGGAAAAAGCTAGTTACAAATGAAATTACATATCTCAAGGTTCAGTTGTCGTACACTCCACTAAATTTTCACAGACTACAGTAATGATATTATTACTAGCTTTTGCCCGCGGCTTCGCCTGCGTAAATACAGTATCGCCCCGGAACACTGTATGTACTTCATGGAATAAAAGTAGCTTATGTGTTGATCCAGAGCTTAATCTACTACCATACCAAATTTCATTAAATTCCAATCAGTAGTTTTTGCGTGAAGGAGTAACAAACATCCATCCATCCTCACAAACTTTCACAATATTAACAGCCAGCAGTAGGGTAGTTTTCGGAAGCAGTTAAAAATCTGAAGGTACTTTAAATTTCAGAGCTCAGTGCAAACGGGCTACATGGGACCGCTACTGACTAGCAAGCAATTCGTCAAAAATGAATATTTCTTTTAGGGCGGACGAAGCGTCCGAGAGTCATAAGTTACCGTAAACTTGACATTTTACCCACCTTTAATATTTCATCAGTACCTGGCCGCCTGGGTAACCGAGCTTCGCTCGGAGTTATAGTAGATTGAAATAACTTAACCAAGAGCATGTCACGACATGTCTAAGGAGGGTTCCGTAACTATCAACGCGCAATAGGTTTTCTTTGAATTACTTCAAAAGCTATCAGCGTGAAAACTTACTAGTTTACATCTCTTATAGTTTAGAAATACTAGGGGGGGACCAAATTATAAACCACTTTGGAGGCCGATTACTCAAAAATAGTTGACTTTGTAAAAAAATCATATATAAAACCTTACCTTTATTTTTAAAGACCTATTCAACGATACCCCACACGATGGGGTACTATGAAAAATTATTTTTCATCCCCACTTCACATCTAAAAATACACATTCACCCCTAAATTATAAAATTATTATTACTTTGTAATTCCAAAACCGAGATCTATACACAATCTATAACTATACCAAATTTCATCCATTTATATTCATAATAATTACAGAAGCTAGAAGCGCGGACAGACAGATAGATTGAATTTATATTCGGTCTGTCTGTCTGTCCGCGCTTCTAGCTATAAGGCTATAAGCTATAAGGTTTCCTTATGCATTACGGAACTCTAAAAAAGAATCACAAAAATATTTATTTGTTCCCATAGATGTATTATAATGTTGGTACCTAATTATATTGCTGCATATGAAAAAAAAACATTAATGCATCCAATGCTCCCTGCATACTAAATTTCATGGAAATACACGCTGTTTCCGAGACACCGACTATACATTTTAGATTTGCTCGTATGAAGCATAAGATTAAACCTCAAAATCGACCTCGAGCGTCCGGACCGCAAATAGCAATATGGCGCAACTGTCACGCGCGCGATCCCCGTGACGCGCGCGTGTAGGTACGCGCCTTTTATTTTTTAAGGATTATATTGATAAATTGTTACTAAAACCTATGTATGTTGTATATATTAAGAAACAAGAGTAAATTCCCTATCAGATCATGTAACTGGAATTAAAAAGAAACGAAATTAATAAAAGCAATATCGATGTGAAGACAAAAACTTGTATGTAATTTTTTCCAATTCTCAGTTTCAAATCTCAACTAAAACTATATTTATATTTTTATTTACTTAAATCTGTGTTAATTACATACTGTGGATATATTTTTCATATTATTTAATAACAAAACAGGCCAATGTATGAAAATAAATTTTTGAACCCCCATAGGTCTCGCACGGATTTTCATTGGTGAATTGTTAGTAAAACTTTGGCATCTATATATTTTTGGAAACTAGAATAAACATTCTACACAATGTTAAAAAAATTTCAAGAAATATGTACATCAAGCAAAATATTCAATATGATTTCACTAGGAATGAAATTTTTAGTGTTGGTTTTTGAAACTAAATTATGACGAAAATATACGACACACGTACCAAAGTTTTTATTTAGTTAGTTAAATATATATTTATATGAAGATTTATATAAAGTTTCGAGATCTGTAAATAAAAATAACCTTAACATCAAATAATGCAAATCACAACTGATGACAAATAAATAATTAGTCATAGATTCGAAACATTTTTTTAATTTTTTGAGTGTTCTACCCAAAAGCAAAAATGCTAGAGACCTGGCTTGAAGTCTGTAGAAAAATAAAAATAAAACCAGAGACTAGACCATATTATTTTAAAATAAACGACAGACAAAGTCACACTAATTCTGCAACGGTCACACCGCGCTGGACAGTTGCCGCATAAAAGTCAAAATGGTCCCATCGTCACGGACATTCAAGACGACCTACTCCACAATCTACTGATATATGTGTATATATAGCTTTTTAGCAAGTTTTGTCTCTCTCGCTCAGTATTAACTAAGCGCCGACAAAACTTTCGGTCAAGCTGTTCGACATTTACTAGCCGATTGTGAAAAAGGCCCTAAAAAACTACACCTAACTAGACAACCATTGAACCAACAATAAGCCGTGATTCAACGTTTACAATAATCCCCGTCTATTTCGACGCCCGCCGCTCGCTGCCAAACGCATCACATGATGTATCCCCACGTGATTACGTTTAACTAGGTATTTCACCACATTGACATACTCTAGTAAGGACCTCGCGACGATAGACAGCCAAGTATGTTAATGTCTTTCGGAAAACTTCATCCCCCATGGTGGTTATGGTTGTTCAATGTGGTAACATTTATGATTTACCTACGCTTTTCACGGCTGTGATGTAATGTAGAATGTAGTAGGGCACGCAAACAAAGTCTGCGGAAAAATCGGCCCACCTGAATTGGTGAATGTGAATACCACGGCCTAACAATCTATATACTTATAAAGAATGTTGTAGCCTAGTTTATATTCGAAAGACAATACGAAGCCAGGGCCAACGCGCGCTGCGAGCGGCGTATTAAAATTAAGGTTCAAGCTTTAAAATGCATTGGAATTTTTATTTAAATTTAAAATATAATGCAAAAAATTTAAAATTCCACGCAGATGGAATAGCGTGCAAAAGCCAATAAAATATAAACGCAGTTTTGGTGGTGTTGTGCAGAGCGAGAAAAGGTACTCGAGGGTAGTTGTTAGAAGTATTTGTTTTAGAATTTGGATTGAGATTTGAGATACAGGAAACCGACCTAAAGTTGTGTTAGGTTGTCTTTTAGATGGGCATACTATTGTGTAATACCAATACGATATCTCTGTGATAGTACATCTATGTCGAATACTCACAGAATGCCGTCAAATCAAACGATGTGTAAATTCTGGATGTGTTCATTAAAATATTATTTATTTGTTCAAAATATGTTTTTTAATAAAGCTTGTAAACTTTTTGTTGTTTATTGGCGTAATCCTTATCTCTAAGCTGTTTTGAGCTATTCAACAATGTTACATTAACACAAAACCAATTTCAAGTCAACCACTTTATTTAAAAAAGTCAACATGGTCTTGAAGATTAAAGAAATCGCATCGAAATTCCTATAACAAGCAACTCCCAATGAGTCAGAAATCTCCGAAGGTTACGAAGGAAAATATTATTACGATTCCATTTTTATGTTAAAGTAGTAAGTTTCTAGGGCGTATTTTTGCAATTATCGATGGAAAGTTATAAAAGTCCAATCCAAATTTTAATAAATGAATATATTTGAGTTCTATCGTAACATCCTAGATATATTTGAGCTGCATCATAATTGACTTGAATGACAAGTTCAAGGTTGCTCAGCGTGCGATGGAAAGAGCAATGTTGACGGTATCTCTGGTAGATTAAATTCGTAACGATATCATTCGCCAGAGAAATAAGTCACCGACATTGCTCATAGACTTAGCACGCTGTCGTGGAAGTGGGCCGGCCATGTCTGCAGACGGACAGACGGTCGATGCAGCAGACAAATGTTAGAGTGGACCACGCTTAGACAAACGTAGTGTAGGACGTCCTGCGGGGCACAGTGAACCGACGATTTGAAGAAGGTGGCTGGCAGCGGATGCATGAGGGCTGCCCAAGATTGGGATGGTTGGTGTTCATTGGGCTCCCCCGCTAAACGTAGGCCTCCGCCTACATACAGCAGTGGACAACGATAAGCTGATGATGATGTTAATATCCTTACTTCCTTGCTAATATTATAAACGCAAAAGTTTGTATTAATGTTTATTACTCTCTTACGCAAGAACTATTGGACGGATAGTATGGTAGTAGTTTAGACTCTGGATTAGCACATAGGAAGTCGCGAGCAACATTTAGTCATCTTATGGCGGTTATACACTCTAGTCATTAATTCTCATTGTGGCTCTCATGGGCCGGCTTCTTTCATTCCTTCGTCATTATGCTCCCCTACCATCAGGCGGTCAGTCTGTTCATTCGCTCCATAAAATACCAGATGGAACTGATACTGAAGTTTCCGAAAACACTTGGCAATTAGTGAAATTGACAATTACAGTAACCACTTCTGCGAATTAGCTGGGATAGTCCGTAATTACTTCGCTTGTACTTAACTATAGATTGGCTATAAACATTCCATTACTATAGTCACGAGTAAGGGTCAGTTCACCCGGGACGGGAAGCGACGATGCTTTAATAAGCAGCGCTGCGTAGCGTGACGCCGCGCTCAATTACGATTATATATCGCTATTAAAATCGCGCGCTGCGTATCGGTGTAAACGACCATAACTTATACACTTGTCAATTATGTACAAAAGTTATTTTTAGTAAGTTTAATAATAACAGAATATTAACACCGATACCGACCACTATCGTCCCCACTGCTGGGGCTCGGACCTCTCTTCAATTTGAGGGGGTTAGGTTGCCTACTACAGGTTGGGAGAATTCTCGAGCCTTCAAAAAATGTAAGTCTTCTCCTAGACATGGGTTTCCTTAGGATTGTTTCCGTTACCGTTTGATGGCTGTAAGTAAGGGATTTTCTAACACCGAGACGCGTCGCGGTGTGAACTAGCGCTATAATTTTCTAGTTGTTATTTGTTTGAAATTAACACCACACACGTGAAAAAGACGTTAACAGCTACGATTTTGAATGTTGAAATGAATGTGGCTCAACTAGCGGTACTATCTCAACTAACTACTACTAACAACTAACTCAACTGTCGGTACTATCATGTTTATTTTTTAATTTTCAGGGTTCCATAATACTCAAGGAACCCTTATAGTTTCGCTCTGTCCGTCCGTCTGTCTGTCCGCGCCTCTAGTGTCTGTAATTATGAATATAAATTGATGAAATTTAGAAATATCTAAAAAACTATATTTTTCCAATATATAAAATTCTCGTCAGTTCATAGTGTTCGGGGACACACTCCTCCGAAACGGCTCGACCGATTCTTGTGATTTTTTTTTCATATACAATTCAAACCTACCTATCAAGGTCTGAGAATCGGTTGTAATATGTTTTTTCAAGCCCTAAATGATAAGGGTGTTTTGGTAATTTTTTTATGTTTATTATTAGACATTAATGCAGAACAACGTCTGTCGGGATCAGCTAGTATATTTTTGTAAAAAACTGTCGGTACTATCATGTTTATTTTTTAATTTTCAGGGTTCCATAATACTCAAGGAACCCTTATAGTTTCGCTCTGTCCGTCCGTCTGTCTGTCCGCGCCTCTAGTGTCTGTAATTATGAATATAAATTGATGAAATTTGGTATAGTTAAAGACCGTGATGAAAGATCTCAGTACTGGCATAGTAAAATAAAATAATTTTACATTTTAGTCAGTCATAATAGTATATAGTATGAAGTCGCTCAGTTTCCTGTACGATAAGATGTTTTAAACTAAGCAGTGGATTTTAATGCGGTTTTCAACAATGGATGAAGTTATTTTAGAGGTAATTTTATATTTATAACGCATACATTGCATCAGTGCGAAGCTGGAGTAGGTCGCTAATATAAAACAATAAAAAATCAATTCCAATTTCTGTCAAAAGGTCCTGGAGTGAATGTTGCCATACTAAATAATTATTATCAGTGGTAAGAGTTATTAACTGAGATAGGTGTGAAATCTGTTGGAGGGTGGGGACACTGCCCATACAGATTTTTGCATGGTCCTCTATTGGCATTTGGCTTTGGCTTTATTGGCCTCATATTACATATTAAAATCGTATACATACATAGACTGCCAAAATCATTGCGCTTATTTTTGGCTTCGCTGTAGTCAGTTAACAAAATGATCGCAATAATAATTTACATTTATCAACGGGACAGTTAATGGTATTTTTCCCTGGTGTTCCTCATGTTTACGAAAGCTGTAAACTGTGGAGTGAATTGTCGTATTTGTGGAACAAAACTACCATACAAAAATATCGTTGCCAGCGCTATTTCTTCACCATAACGATCTTTAAGCCTTCAAGCAAAGATGAAAGCTAGCTAGATATTTCTTTTAAGCCAGCCCGTCAATACACCTGTAACTCCTGAGCGCTAGCACAAGTCACCAATGATACGCGCGACAGAGTGAAGGTTTCGAGCTCTAGTCCTCTGAGTAGCGTCAAGATTCAGTACACTTTTATACCCGACTACGGCGAAGCCAAAAGGAATGGTAATGATATTAGCAATATATGTATGTATGTATTCGTAATAATAGCCAGGTAACATAGGCTATATAATTTACTAGCTGCTGCCCGCGACTCCGCCCGCGTAAATACAGTATCCTACGGGAACACTGCACTTTTTTTCGGAATAAAAAGTACCCTATGTTTAAATCAAGAACTGAAACTACTGCCATACCAAATTCTATCGAAATGCTTCAAGTTGTTTCTGCGTAAGAGGGGAAAAAACAGCCGTCCATCCATCCATACGTCCATCCATCCTCAAAAACTTTCATATTTAAAATATTAGTAGGACGTTATCGGGTTATAGTTTTTTATAAAAATTATTGATATTAAATTATCGAGTATCGACTCTTATCATGAGAGTCTCATGCTCGTCGCAGTGAACGGTGCCAGGGTTGTAGGGTGATAAATTGTGGGTGTAATTATGGGGCGGTAATCTTTTTTCCTCAAGGGCCAAGCGACCAGTCCGTTCGTTTACAAGCATAACGTTTTTTTTGTAAAGATTGACCCACAAGAACATTAAACGAATGAAATGCCTAGTCTTTTCTTCGCAAAAAGTTTTGAGATGTTGTAGAGACCAAGTCCAATTCAAGATAGTCCGTTTACTCATAAAAATGTTGTTACAGTGTGTGTGGTTTTTTCTTTTTAATTACCACATTATAGTGACTTGGTAATGAGTACTTTAGTAAATTAATCAATAAATATTATGATCACTAGTGGATAAAAGCTAGTGCAAACATCTTGTTACCTGCAGTCATGATGCGAGTCTTGATGCGAGAGTAATTGCTTACCATCAGGCGGTCCATTTGCTTGTTTCAAGTTCTATGCCATAAAAAAATACCGACCGCTCGTGGACACCCGCCGCTTATTTGCCGCTTAATATCTTGTAAACCATACATACGATTTTTATGAATTTTTAACACAAGCGTGTGTTATTAACGAATCTTCGACGTCAAAAGTTCAGAGCGCTTATTTTATTTCAAACGAAAATATGGGGACACGAAAAAAGTCGCAAAATGTACGTGACCGCTGACGCGCTGTCAGATTATAGGTTGATACACTTAAATGCCTTGTTCTAATTAAAGCTGCAACTCCAAACTGCCACAGCAAACACTTATTACAAGCCAAACTATTAAGCTACTAGTAGGGGTTTCATGTGTACAGATTTTCCATTATGTAATATGCAAAAGAGTTACTAAGGCCACGAAATTCCTGGGCAGTATAGGTATATACATTCGAATATACTGAAATGAAATGACGGGCCTAGGTGCGAGAGAGAGTTTTCACTTTGTTGTCGGTATGTTGGATGTGTCTTTTATACAAATACAATGATATTCCTGTGTTATAAAATCTGCAAAGTGCACACCGACGCTGACCCATGCTAACCCATGCTGACCCATGCAGTATCGTGGAACACATATGAAACTTCCGCGTCATGTCATGCTAACCTTAATACGGTTAATTAAATCAATAAGAAGTAATTTTATATTAGGTCTTTACCTATGAAATTTCCGTTTTGTATGAAAAAATTTAAACGAATTTTTTTCATGTATTTTTTATTTGTATTAATCGAAGTAATCACCCATGCAATCACTGCATCTTTGCCAACGCAGTGGCAGTTTATTGATGCCCTTCTTAAATAAATCAGCTGGACGGGAGGCAACAAATTCTTAAAAGGAATTTTGTACTGCCTCTCGGGTATTGAATTTTTTTTCCGCCAAGAAGTTATCCAAATGCAGTATGAGGTCGCGCGTTGTCGTGCAGGAGCAGCGGAGACGAGCGATTGACCAATGCTGGTTGGAGACAGTTACAGAACACATCTGCAGTAATGCTCACCCCGTTTGGTAAGAAGCTGTGATGAATCACACCGGCGCTAGACCACCAAACAGTGACCATCACTTTTCTAGGGGTAAGTTTTTGTTTAGGGCATTGTTTAGCTACTGAACCAGGATTCAACCAACTTGCTGAGCGCTTGCGGTTATCAAACAGATACCATTTTTCATTGCAGGTAACAATTCGGTTCAAAATTCCTTTATTTTTGTGTCTGTAGAGCAGTGCAAGGCACGTCTCGACGCGTACTTCGCGCTGGCGATCATTGAGTTCTTGGGGCATACCAACCAACCAACCAACTTGCTGCTGCTGCTTTTTACCTTGCCAATTTGACGCAAATGGACAAATATTGTTTTGACGCTAACGTCGAAAGCTGCTGCTTATTCAGCCGTAGATTGTGTATCATCAGCTTCCACATTCGCCTTTAATTCGTCATTGTCGACCAAAGTCTTCGGACGACCGCGAGGTTCATTTTTCAGGTCGAAATTTCCAGAACGGAAGCGAGCAAACCAATAACAGGTGGTGCGTTGGTTTGTAGTGTTAGCTCCGTAAATGTCGTTGATGTTGCGTGCCGCTTGTGCCGCGTTGCTGCCACGACGGAACTCATATTTCATAATTACTCGACTTTTTAACATATCCATGATGACGAAAAACATTGAAATGCGATGAAAATCTTACACTAATTATTAAACAAATGACTACTTTTGGAAAAAGAATTCCATGTTTTTAAAATAAAATTAATTTGAAATTATAATTTAAGAATTATACCAAACAAACAAAAATTATTTTGATTTGAAATGGCCAGTACTGCAAAACGGCAATTTCATAAGTAAAGACCTATTATATAGGTATTTAAAATTGATAATGTAAAAAAATATAATGTAGGCTGACCAATGAAAAATTTCTTCCTGCTGGCAAATCGCCGACATGATTAATCAACCTTAATTATAAATCGATTGGTATTTTCATTCACGCCATATGATACAATATTTTGTTTATATAGGAAAGAAAACAACATTTAGAAAAAACCTTTGGTGATAAAAAAAAAGAAGCTAAAATCAATATAATACTTGGTCGTCCAGTCAAACTTCGACCATAATTCATTGAATTTTTCACTTTGACCTTTGTAAGTGTTCTTACGCCTCTTAAACTAGCCATACACGTAAGAGTTTACTGACCTGTTGTACCTGTTTCACTCTTGAGCAGATACTGTATGGGAACCTGCTGAAATGAAAAGATATTGAAAAATGTTAGCGCACTTCACGTCTCCACACGAAATTTCACATTCCTCCGTTCGAATAATGCTCGTAAAAAGGAGCAAAAAGTAACAGTGCCCATAGATGAGTCGAGGAATGAGCAATTTAGATAAGCCTTAGCGAGTAGCATTTTTTTTACAATAATACTCTGATATAAAACTAAATCAAACTAAACTAAAGATAAAGATGAAAGACATATGGTTGGCGTAGCCTTTCGTAGCCCATCGCGTAGCCTTCCGTAGATCTTATATATAATAAATCTACTTCTAGTCGCTTTAGACTATCTATTTTGTAATTTTCTACATAATATTATGAATGTAATATTAATTTTAATATCCTAAACTAAATTGTATCCTCTTTAGAACGTCAAAGATATCTGGCAAATAGATTAGGGCTTTTAATTTCCTGCGTCTGGCAAACTTTATTGTGATATCACCGCTCTAGTTAATATTAGCTGTCATATTATGTTTATTTTAATATATTATGTTTATATTTTCCTTTGTTTACTATGTTATAATTTAGGGATAAATCGAGAATTTTTATAATAATATGTATGTTGTGTAATTAATATAGAAAATCGATTATTTTATAAGTGCACAAAATAAAAAAATAATTCTTAACTTGCAATAAGTTCTACTTTTCGATATAAAAAATTTTAACTACATATTTCTCTACTCAATTGCTTATTTTTTAAGTCATGATCATAATGAATAAAATATTAAAAATATCGAATTCGAAGTAAACCCTTTTCCAATATATTTTTTATTAGAATCAAAAAATGTAAAAAGAGAAGTTAAAGAAGAAGAAAGAGAAATTAAAATCTGTCCACAAACGGCAGAGTAATCATTGAACATACAAAAAAAGCCAATGGTCAAATATATTTACAGTTAAAAACTGAAGCGTTCTTCTTGTAAAATAAAATGTTTAGGTTTTATTTATATTACAGTCTCCTGATATTCCGATTAATCCAAAGCTTTAAACATATAAAAAAATTATCTCAAAAAAGTTGAAGATATGATTGACTTTTTTAATGTCTGGCACCCCTGCCCAGAGATATAATATATTACATAGGTACATTTGTTGTGGATTCCGCCCGTGTGTCGCCTCGGCGTCGCCGCGTCTCGCCCGACCACCCCGGGGTGGGTGGTGGTGGGGGCACCCACCTTGCGGACTTATTCGCACGTGACATTTCGTAGCACAGTGAAATGCGGCGCATTCAATGATTTATTAACTGAAATGTTTTTGATTAATTTTATAATGTAGGTGCTTTTGTGGTTTGTGGTTGAGAGGAAATATTTTGGGGTTTTGATAATTACAATACTATTATTTTAAAAATAACATCTGTGTACGCTTCACACCACGTCAATCTGGCCACGTGGCAAGCATAAGAAAAGTTTGTGTAACGGGGTCCAGACAAATGGAAGTATATTTAAGTTTCTTTTTATATTATATACATATATAATACACATCCATGTCCCAGGAACATTGAAAACATTTTGTTCTTTCGACAGCATTTTAACGCGCGTCGACGCTTTAACCACTAAGCCACAAAGATCATTAAAGTGTGTATGACCAGCCTTATGGTAAAAGGTGAGGCTATTTTAAGATAAATAATAAGATAATAGTTTCAATGGCATATGATTATTGTGAAATAATAATGTAATAAATACAGAATAGAAACCTCTCTTCTAAATATGTTCTAAATCAAGCGTAAATTATTTATATGCGTACGCCATTCTGATGGCAGAATTTAGGATCTTTATCATATTGCAATTTTTTAAGACCTCATGTATATCACATTCTTGCAATAAATGATTTGAATTTGATATTCTTATTTTAGAAAAGTCTCTTGATAAAGGGTAATCTGCTTTATGTATGTACAAATGGATTGCAATTTCAATATCTCGCTAAATCGCTCGAGAACAGCTTTGGAGCTATTTGGTTTATTTTGGTCTTTAAATAATTGTGGAAATTGAGAAAAGCTTAAACGGTGAGAAAGATTGCGCGGAAAATATTCTCGCGGCGCGGATTGAATTTCCCCTATTACCTGTTCGGTAACGTAAACTTCGGTTGAATTTTATTCCAGTTCATAGTTGAGACAGAACAAATAGTGTTGGATAGTAAACAGCTAGTAAATAATAATAATAATAATGTAGCTTGAGGTGACAATATGGGGGTTCGTAAAAGTTGCTAATAATGTGTCCAGTCGCCAGTGTCGTCTAACTTTTGAACATCAAAAGTTTGGAAAAGGTTTTCGGTCAGCGGGAACTTTATAATATGAATATTGGAATCGAAATGAACAGATGGACGTAGGGAATTCACTTCAAATATTATATTAATTTTGCATAAATTTTACAATTTATGACAAATTTTATGGTATTTTTACCCGACTAAGGCGAAGCCAAAAGGAAGGATAATTATTCTGGCGGTCTAGGTAGATATTATGTATGTTTGTCCCACCGTAGTGCCTAAAATACTTATCAGATTTTAATATAATAAATTTGATGTCAATAGATTCGTAACAATTGGCCAATAGTTTTATAAAAAGTGCACGAGCAGTTAGAGCGTGACGGATCAGCCTCACTCTCAGCCTACGAAGAAATGTGTGAGCGGTGCTTTCTCGCTCGGGTACACTCGGTGGTCCCGAGTTCACCCTATCGAGCATTTTACTTCAGAGCGTGACGGATCAGTGTCACTTACAGCCTACGAAAATGTGTGTGCGGTGCGCCAATAGAAGTTTACACTTCAAAAAAATGTACTTTTCCTTAGCTCTACGCAAACTAAGTTGCTGGTACCAGCTAGTTTCAAATATATCGTTTACTGTAATATTATACAACTGTGATTCTTGGTATCCAATGTATAGTTTCAATCGCTTTGTCTACACACGTTCAAAGCTTCATCTAGTAATTACATCAGTGGCTTTCATGGCAAATAAACAGATGAAATCTAATACCTAGGATACTAGAATTCTAGGTTTAATCAAATACAGGATGTCACTTGCCTCTATACATTCAATTGCAGGTTAATACGAATCCTTTGTCTGTTTGTATGCAGTTCTAGTTATCTTGTTTGAAATTCGGAAAATTGGTTGTCTGACGGTCGAATACTGGAACGATAGTTAAATTAAGTGACGCTCAAGTCACATGCTGTCCTTGTCATTTCGGCTAGCAGATACAGCGACAGCCTGTGAATAGGAGGCCTCTTAACTTTGATTAGCGTTTCAGTATTCGGCCCTATAACTTACAACACAAGGAAATTTTACAAAGAAAATTACTTCAGTCAATTTGATTTCAATGATGAAATAGATGCATTGTATATTGTCTTAAAGATCTAATATATTACCTTTATTGATATGAACATCTTATATTGTATTATTAAAACAGATAGCAAAAAGAGAGAGCCTCTAAAATACTTTGCACATTTGCACGTCTCTTGCATTTGATTTTGAAATTCCTCAGTATACCTACTGAGGAATTCTGTCTCACTCACAGTCAATTCTTTTTGTCGGAAATATTCTTGCAGATTTTTTAATTAAAAAAATCAAATACAACCACATTGGGGACTCAATTAAAAACCGGCCAAGTGCGAGTCCGACTCGCGCACATTGGGTTCCGCACAAAACGGCAAAAAGATCACGTTTGTTGTATGTGATTTTATTCTTTAAGTCCCATAAATATTTATTTTATTCTGTTATTAGTAAATTTGTTAAATTTATCGGCAACAAAAAAACATCATGTGTTGAAATTTTCAACTGTCTAGCAATCATGGTGACAGACGGACGGAAAAAAATACAGCTAAGTCTCAGTAATGGTGTCCCGTTTACTATTCCGAATACACCAGACTATCAGTCTGCTCGTTTCCTGGGCTGTTTCATAAAAAAAGTTCCACGACAACTTTAGCATGATATAATTTATTACTTAATTGGCACTTTACTTGATATTACCTACTGATTTCTTTTTTTTGATTACTGGACCTCGTAAAGTTGTATTTTGGCTGTGAGAATTACTTGCATTCTCTGTATCTCTGATAGGGTACAGAAATATGACAATGAATAGTTAATAATCACATTGATGTAACATCTTAGGCGACATATTCTAACAATGAAGATTTAATTAACTTAATTTATAAGATGTATTAAAAAAGAGCAGAATGGCCAAGTTTTATTGACATAGTAATTAACGAATGGCGAAATTAAAATACGAAAATTCGTATTCGGTATGGAACCCTAAAAACGGGTAGTTTGGTACATATACACATAGTAGGGAACTGGGTTCTTTTAAATGTGTCAAGGTGAGGTTAAGGGTTGACCTTGGCATTGGATTAGAAAATTAATCTTTCAAATGTAGGTAAAGCTGATTATACAGCCGTAATATATATATATATATATATATATAATAATTAATAATTAACATCTCACATTCAAGTAAGTGTCACGGGTTACAGAAATGAAAATGAAGTGACATTAACTGGTATTTTACTATCCCGAAAACAAACACTCGTAGCCCTCGTAGTTAAGTTAAGGGCTTATTAAGATGCTCAAAATTTGACTGCGCATAGCCGCTATCTAGATAAAACAATGGCTGTGAAATTTGGTACGAATACATATTATTTATTCATGACAATTCACCATGAAAAGCTTCACACTTCAAAAATGCATAGAAATTGTTAACAAAACCACTGGCTCTATTCGTTATTGTTCCGTGCGTTGCATCTTGGTTGCGTCAAATGTATGGTGTTTTGAAAATAAATTGTGGTATGGATCTCACAAACATATGCTTCCAATAGGACGCCGCTACTTGCAATTAAATTTTTCCAAACGAATCTGTGTGATTAAATACGGCTCAATTGCTTTCTGATTGGCTACATAATCTCTAGTCTATTCAGACGTTAAAACACAGTAAATTCTTGCTGCACTAAAAACAAACAACTCGGGTGCATCGTGAACCTAAGCCCCATTTTATGCGAAGATGTCGTCAAATATTGGTAGTCCAGTGGAGTCGCGGCGTCTATTCAACAAAAATTATTTCCGATACCTAATAATTTAATGTTGTCATCGAATATCCTTTACAGCATTATACAAAATTGTGATTCTATCACTTGTGGTTTTATTTCATTTCAAAGTTTAAGCGCTCTTAATGAAAAACCCTTAAACCGACAAGGCATCACGCCTCCTGCCGGTCGTTACAAACATACAACGTTAATTATGAGCAAAATAAAATTAAAGTAGAATTTTCAATAAACATGAAAATTAAGAAAGACAGTCTACCTTACTTCTAAGTGTAAAGTGACATAAGCAATGCGTGAAAAAATGTATCCTATAGAAGTGAGTCAGTGTGAAGGTTAAAACGAAAGTGATTCTAGTCATTAAAATAAGAATGGGCTCGGCTAACACTGCCAACGAACTGTTTCCTCATTTGTTCCTCATTTGGGTGACAATTTCAACGTCATTGCGACGCCATTCGTAAATTACTATGTCAATTCAACTTGGCCATGGCCAAGTTGAATTGACATAGTAATTTTTGTAATTTTTAATTCTGCTCTTTTTTAATACATCTTATAAATTCAAGTTAATTAAATCTTCATTGTTATAATATGTCGCCTAAGATGTTACATTAATTTGATTATTAACTATTAATTTTCATATTTCTGTACCCTATCGGAGATACAGAGAATACAAGTAATTCTCACAGCCAAAATAAAACTTTACGATGTCCAAAAAAAATAAAAAAATTAGTAGGTAATATCAAGTAAAGTGCCAATTAAGTGTCAATTAATTTTATATCATACTAAAGTTCTCGTGGAACTTTTTTTATGCAATGGCCCAAGAAACGAGCAGACTGATAGTCTGGTGGTAAGCGATTACCGCCGCCCATGGACAAACAGACCCCTTAGGCCTCCGGCTACCATACTCACTCGGCGAAACACAACGCAAGTGTTACTTCACGCCCGTTTTCTGTGTGGCCGTATTATTTATCCGGTCAAGCCGGCACATTCGTGGCGAAGTGTGGCTCTCCCGCATAAAACTAGTCGATATCGCTGTAAATCATTTCGATATCATATATATATATATATATATATATATATATATATACACGAAATTTACCTTCCATATGAGTTACCTACTCTCTAGGGCTTAGGAAAGTTGCCTCACACATTTCACACTAAGCTAAACTCGGAGGAATATAAAACTAAATAAGAAAAAATAATATTACAATATGTAAAAATATATCACAACTATATTAGTTGAAGACGTAATTTTAACAGATAAGAAAACATGATAACCCAATAACTTTTCCGTCCGATATATCTTGCATTATCTTTAGATTGGTCCTGTATCTATTTGCTGTTTATTATAACTCATAGATTAATACTAAACAATAATTTATAATAATAATTATAGAAACAATAACCTTGAGTAACATTGTTGCCTATTCTCCCCTGAAATTATAGCTGTTGAAATTTCCATCTCTCCGAAGTATAATCGGACACGTTTACAAAAATTGGTCACCGATTTTATTATTATTAATTACTATCGAGAATCCAAAAGTTATATTTTTATTAAAAAAAAAAAAAAATTATTATTTCTTTTTGTTACAGGTAATTAATTAAAACATACTAGCCATGATTTACGAATTCGTTTTGGATGTAATACATAAATCTGCGATTAAGGTAAGGTTATTGCTTCTTAGTAACAGCCTACCTCTTTCTTAAAAGTACTACACGCATAAAAAGTGCATTGCTTTACTCGTTAAGGTGTTTGTTTTTATGAAATTATTTAACTTTATTGACTACATTCTTAAAGACATGTTGTTATTCCATTTAAAACTAGGATATCCATTAATAATCCTAAAACTTTTAAATGCAATAAGTAAATAATAATTCAACACTCATAATACATCATCTTCTCAATCACAAACCAATTTTTAACAATCAAAACGCCAGAAATTGATTTGAATTTTCAAACGTGGAATTCCATTCGGGCGGTGAAGTGTGAGGTTTGACCCGGTCGACATATTTTCCGATTTACAATAGGCTATTCTACATATTTTTTCAAATATATTTTAAAATATTCGTATCGATTCGATAGTCAACTAGTATTTTTATTTCCTGGAAATAATATCTCTATAAGCATAGGAAAAATGATTAAAATTTAAACGACAAATGTTTGCGCCAAAACGACAGCCACCATTATCGTAACGTCTTAAGAACAGAAACAAATAAATGGCGTATGTGCGTGTGTAGTGCATAAACTATAGATTTAACTTTCGCTGTTGTTTATTCCATTTTTAAGTTCTTATGTCGTCACTTACAAAAAAAATATGGCATCACGTGACATACAGATAATAAAACTACAGTTTTATTTTCGAAATTATAAATAAATCGCATATTTATATAAAAAAATAGTGTTGTATTCGTATTTCTTATGATAGAAACTATATAAATAATAAATTTATATCATTTCATTTTGATAGATGAAACTAGCCTATTGCTATAAGTGGTTCCCATAAAGATTTCAAATCTATGTTACCCGTGCTATTATAACGAATCTGTTGACACCTTAAATTTATTAAATCAAATCAGTAGTTTAGGCGCTGGAACTGGACGGTGGAACAAACATACATACATACATACATATTTCATAGTCTGCCAAAATCATTACCCTTCCTTTTGGTTTCGCCGTAGTTAGGTAATAATGCGTCGACAAAGATCGACATAACTCGCGCCGCAAGCATTTTAGGCTTGCTAATTTTAGTTCGATAAAGAAAGTGAGAGAGAGAGCTTTCTGGATTTGTGCCGCATTGCCTATAGACAAAATAAAATACGCGCAAAACGCGGTCAGGGACTACTTCTAATCCATTTATTTCCTGGATTGTTTGAAATACGCACACACATACGCATTGATCATAATCAATTAATGATAAATGATATATGACGGGTCTCAGGTCACTCCATGATTTAGTAACCACTGATGAACTATAGGGCATAGTATGATCAATACACGTTGGGGATGTAACCTACTATAATATACGTAAAACGACTTGGTGCAGACGGGCGACCACGACTGGTTGTTCAGTGTTAACATTATGGGTTGCCAACTAACTATAAATGTGAACAGAGTCTTTTTTAGGGTTCCGTAATAGGATTGATTATATTAATGACAAACATGTATGGGTGTAATTTAAATCTACACTCTGCTTCTGCACACTGATGACGCTGGCCACCTGATATGATATAATATGCTAATATAATATGTTAATTAAATAAGAAAATGACATATAATATGTACGAAAATATAAATAAGAATAAAGACCATGTTCATTTTACAATAATAAGAAAGTATAATATTATGAAGCAAAATTGTAAATTGACGTCAAAAAGTGTTGTAAAACCCCAATTTGAATAAATAATTTGACTATTGACCCTTCTGTCTGTCTGTCGGTATGTCTATCCGTCTGTCTGTCTGTCTGTCCGCTCTCCCAGATTCTGTAATTATGAATACAAATGAATAAATTTTGGTATAGTTATAAATTGTGTATAGATATCGGTTTTGACATCGTAAAATAATTTATATTTTTAGGGGTGGCTGTGTGAAGTGGGGATAAAAAATATTTTTTTCATTTAATCCCATCATGTGGGTATCGTTTCATAGGTTTTTAAAATAAAATCAAGGTTTAATACATGATTTTTTTACAAAGTCATTCATCTTTGAGTAATCGGCCTTCAAAGTGGTTTATAAGTGCCTGCCCCCCTGGCATTTCTAAACTTGGAGATAGAAACTTGTAAGTTTCCATGCTGATAGATCATGCTAAAACCTCTTTGGGAAAATTATTTTAAGCGAAATCGGACAATAACTTTTGAAGTGATTTAAAGAAAATCTATTGCGCGTTGATAATTACGGAACCCTCCTTAGATATGTCGTGATATCTCTTGGTTAGGTTATTATGAGATGTACCAGGAAACTAGTAAACAATAATTCATAAAAAAAGCGTGTTAAAATGTTATCGCGTCGCGGTTGGCCGTAGCCCGTCTACGCCGATCCGAACGAAGCGGTGGCAACACTCGTTTACAATATGTTCTGTCCATTTTATCAGCGCTCAATCTTCAGCATTACCAAATCCCAGGAGACCTGATATTTCCGTCATAACCGGTTTTTCGTTAAAGATTATTATTAAATATGATTACCTGCATCTACAGCCAAATCAGGCTGTAATCCACTTTTGCCCGTGCAATATCTTCTTCCAGCCAAACGGAATGCCTGAGCAAAACTGAAACTGAATGGATGATTATTAAAGAATGTGCCGCAGTGGCGACATTAAATTGCAGATGAAAAGAGAATTTAATGGAAGGTGGACACGGTAATATTATGTCTCTACATAAATGACAGTGTGGTGCGCCATAAATGTTTCTCGCGACTTCGTACTCCCAAACAGAAACCGTACCGCAACCGCCGGAACCGTACATTTTCCCGAACTGAAACTGTTGCCTATGTTCGTCGCCGAAGCCTGTTTCGTCAAAATAGATCCAGTGCCTAGTTTCGGAGCCTATTCAATACAAACAAACAAATATTTCGTCTTTACAATTACAATTATATTAAGCCCGCGTCTCCACCTATAAATACAGTATCCCACAATGCACTTTTTCCGGATTAAAAGTAGCCAATATTTAATCCAGAGCTCTAACTACTACCATACCAAATTTCATAAAAATCCGTCCAGTGCTTTTTGCGTGAAAGAGTAACAAACATCCATCCATTAATCCATCCTTCTATCTTCCCAACTCATACATTTATGAAAGTAGTAAGATTAGTAGAGATATGAAATACTTGTATTTTTGTTAATCACACGGATAAGCATTTTGATTCTTGGGTTATTTGATCAATATTATTAGTGATTACTTACCGATTTAAAATGGAAAATATAATATATTGACATAGTTTAAGAGAATAGAGATTGCTACTTTATCAAAGTGATTGGTCCCACTTTTAAAGTATTTTAATCCGCATAACTTCCTACGGTGAAGAACCTAAGATTTATTAAAATTCAATATACATTTTGGCCGAGGCGATAAAAAATTGGTACAATAGCTTTTTACAAATCTTTTCACTTGATAAAACAGGTTTTAATATGGTCAAATAGGGGGCGATAACAATTAAAAATGGCGCCAGATATAAAATGTCCTCACGCTTATCTTACACCTCACCTATTTTCCGTATCTTTTGGTATCTTTTCATTTGTATACACGAATATATCACGTCACGTCAGATTTGTTGTCAGCGTGATAAGATAGCGTTGAGAAAGCAATTATGACGAATTTTATCCCCGAGGTAAACCGGTAAACATGATACCATCTAAACTATTCTATACCAATAAATATTATTATTATTAAAAATAAAATTAAGCCGACTTCCAAAGTAGAAATACACAGAAAAAGGATGAAACACATCTTATTTTCTAAATAATTCCCGATTGGAATTCGGCTAAAATTTTAACTATCTCTCTACACAATCTTCATAATTTTGAAGTCGGTACCAGCCGATCATATAACCGGCTCCTTTTTTGTAAGTCGATTAAAAATTGAAAAGTTTGTTTGTAATTTTAAATTAACAACATTTTTACTAAATGCAAATAAAAGGATAAATGGTTGAAAAAAAAATATCAAGAAAAAAAATTGTCTGTCTGTCTGTTTGTTCCGGCTAATCTCTGAAACGGCTGGACTAAGTTTCACGAGACTTTCACTGGCAGACAGCTGATATTATAAGCAGTGACTTAGGGTACCTACTTTTCCCTTAGAGTTTCGTAAAAAATAGGGTTCCAAATATGTGAGTTCTACGCAAACAATGCACTAGCACTAGCTAGTATTTACTTTAATGACTGGAATTTGATAGGAAAACTGCAAATTTGCAAAATATTTTGTTTTCCAAATTTTAAAACTACTTAATTACTAAAACGAACGGTTTGAAGCCTTTAAGCAAGCAAAATTGCAATGAAAAGCTTGTATTCGGATTGAATACGATGCATTGCATATTATACGAGTATCCATAGTCCGTAGGAAATTGGAATATCGGAATAACGCCTAAGGCCTCCGAAATGTACGTGGAATATATTTGACAGCACAATATTGTATGTCAGTATGCTCAAATTCGTCTGTGTCTAAGCATGACAGAATATAATGTCAGAATTTGGGATTAATTAATTATTATTTACGTGTGATAACAAGTTTGATGCTATTATATAAAAAAATACAGTGCAATAATCTGAAGTTATAAAAATATACCAAGTATCAAAACGTTTTGGGCGCACTGTAATTTACGTTTATTATGTTTTTACCCGAATACGACGAAGGCAAAAGGAAGAGTAATGATTTTGGCAGTCTATGTATGTACGTATGATATGTATGTATGTTTGTTCCCTCGTAGCGTCTAAACTACTGGTTGGATTTTAATAAATGAGGTGTCAATTGATTCGAAATGATGCCGCGGGTAACATAGGCTATATATTTTTTCAAAAGTATTTCGAAAATTTAACCTCAAATTCTAACATCTAAAAATATTTAACTGAGATCATCACGTGTTTGGTATCAAAAGAAAGATCTTGGCAAGCACACCACAAAAATGTATATTAGGTATTTACCTATGAAATTGCCGTTTTAAAGCTTTTTTACCTTGCCAATTTGACGCAAATGGACCAATATTGTTTTGACGCTAACGTCGAAAGCTGCTGCTAATTCAGGCGTAGATTGTGTATCATCAGCTTCCACAATCGCCTTTAATTCGTCATTGTCGACCAAAGTCTTCGGACGACCGCGAGGTTAATTTTTCAGGTCGAAATTTCCAGAACGAAAGCGAGCAAACCAATAACAGGTGGTGCGTTGGTTTGTAGTGTTAGCTCCGTAAACGTCGTTGATGTTGCGTGCCGCTTGTGCCGCGTTGCTGCCACGACGGTATTCATATTCCATAATTACTCGAATTTTTAACGTATCCATGATGACGAAAAAGATTGAAATGCGATGAAAATGTAACACTAATCAATAAACAAATAACTACTTTTGAAAAAAGAATTCCATGTTTTTAAAATAAAATTAATTTGAAATTAGAATTCTAAGCCAATAAAAAATATTTTGATTTGAAATGGCCAGTACTGCAGAACGGCAATTTCATAGGTAAAGCCTAACCTAAGTAAATTTATTATATATTATACATATTTGTGGCATGCTTTTTTTGTTTTAAATGCGCTTATACTAACCTAGTTGTCCAATTTTACTACATTACATTAGGTACGTAAAAAAAATATATAAAAATTATATATTTATAGTATAAGACTATAAATATATAATTTTTATATTATACATATTATTTTACGGTCATATTTTTTTTTTTTCTTTTAAATATTATAATATTATTATTATTGTCGTTCTTAAAATGTAGAAAAAAAAATTGTCTCACTTCGCGCTCGTGGAGGAGATATTATTTTTAATTTCTAGTGTTTTGATTAGATACATAATATTATTCCTAAATCATATTCGATACGGAAACGGAAAAATACGAAATAAAAAACGGAAACAAAAACTATGACCCGACTACGTAATAAAAAAGGGATCAAAAGGCCGAAACAAGAAAATAATTCAGATAGAAATCCAGAAATGCATAGGTACAAAAATGGTCAAGGTAGAGCCGAGGTCTAGCTTGACCATTTTTGTACCTATGCATTTCTGAATTTATATCTGTCGTATTATGTATAATGTATAATGTCGTATAACGTATGTCGTATTGTGTATAATGTAGAGGTTATAGTTTTTTTTAACTTATTTTTACTTGTAAATTGTATAGTAACAAAAAAAAATTTGCAGCGAAATAATTTCAAAATAAACGTAATTTCGGTATTAAAAAAAAAAACAATTTAATCTATGTGCTAATTGCGAACGCGGTTAGAAACAGTTTCTTGTTTTCCAAGGCAAACACAAGATAGGGTACAGAATTATTGTTTTAACTTCAAAAGAAAATAAGCTTAAAGATTCCGCCCTAAACTTAATGAAACTTTGAAAAAATCCAATTATTATTTAATAACACAAAGGTAGATAAAATGATTAATGAATAAGGGACTAAGGGCGCAAGAAGTTTGGAGTTACGGACGTTGACAAATTTATAAAGGGCTTCGAAAGGACAGAATTTAAAGTAGAATAATCATTATGGGCTATGGAGAGATACGAGGGATTCACAGAAATCCGGCGTGAAATAATTCTTGCATTGTGTGAGTTACTCTACATGGGTGGTTTCGGTGTGTTTGGGACCGGAAAAGCAGTTTTAACTCCCCTGGGCCCCAATTCTCGTACAATTCGATTGTCGCGATGACTCATTCGCATAGGTGTTAAATCAAGCGCGAGCGATCGAGACAGACTGACAACCGAACCGAGGTACGAGAATAGGGGTATGTACTGGTGTAGCAGCTCCTAATGGGCAGCGATATTCGCTTACCATCGGAGATCCGTTTGCTCCTTTCCCGGTTTATTTTATAAAAAAAACGTACTAATAGATACCTAGAGGTATACGCTAATCATACAATTGTCAATTCACAATGAAACGAAACGATGCGCGACATGGCGCTGCATTTTAAGAAGATATTAAAAATTGAACTTTACTCCTTACACAAGAAGTTACACGTTTCGTTGCGGTGTGAACTGACCATAATAGAGGCATGGAGACAACGCTTACTACAATTTCAGAAGTATTTTATTTTATTGGTGACCTCTGTGGCTCAGTTGCGGGTTCGAATCCCGTCGTAGGAACAAAAAATTCATGTTCATTCATTCGTGTTCATAGGCATGGATGAATTAAAATATATAATAAAAATCATTTGTTGTCTGGTACTTAGCAGGGGACCAGATTGACGTGGTGTGATTATTACCTATTTATGGTTTATTAAGCAGTCTACTAAGCTACTAAAAACCTTAATAAAGCTTACCGTCAAGCTACTTTTTAATACAATAGCAAAAGTCTAGATACTAAATAAATATTTACAAAATACAACACCGACTTCCATAGCAAAAACATTCTTAATAATCACTAAAAAGTAGTTACTTCAAAAATTACTCAAAATCACTATGTGTGTCAATATAAATTTTATAGGACTTCTCACTCCACATGGATTCCACATGGATCCCATCACCAGGCCATTTGATGATAATGGAACCAACTTGGGAGTCAACCCTTTAAAATGAATAAAAAATTCTAAAGTCGGTTCACAAACAGCGGAGTAATCGCGTAACATACATACAAAAAAAAACAAACACACGAATGGATAGGTTATCCCTCCCAAGTTGGTCCCATTATCACCTTCTGTGTTTTGGAAGTCTGCTGAAAATAACAAATATAAAACTGTGGTACGTCTTGTATCCAAAGGGATACAACAATATTGTCACAAGCCGTCGAGACTCGACAGTTAACTTCGTGAAACTAACTCAGTTGGACGCCAAGTTAAATATAACTCAGTAATAATGTTTAAATATAACTTAGCTATCACTTGTACAAATAATAATCATCAGCACGTGCTACTGAAAAAGCCTCTATTGCACCTAGTGGTGGATACAATAGGCTAGATGACTGAATTTTTTTATTGCATAAATTAATAAGACTCTTAAATATGAGTATTTTCTCAGAGGAAACAGTATATCAAATTTTTCAAAGGTTTTTTTCGTTTTTCAAAGGTCGATTTGTATACAAAATTTCGCAAGTCTCGTGATCACGCTCCACACTAAATTCGTACCTAGTTGTGACGTCACACGTAGGTGTATGAAGTATACGGCCGCAGGAACATATTTGTAAATATCTCCGATATTTGTGCGTTTCTGTTCATACTTACCATAATGAATGTTTTTGTATATGATGTAAGTATACTAAATGAAAATGAAAATTGGTGTGTAGAGTAGTTTAGGCGCAGAAGCCCAAATCTAGTAGGTAACTATTTGTGATCAAATTCCTGTTTCAGTCCTCGCAGTGTTGCATTCATACACACGTCTATTGCGCGTGAGCGAGACAGTGCGCAGATTGAAACTGGATTATGATCACAATTCGTCAAGAGAATTGGGCTCCTGGATAGGCTACATAGGCTACATCGTAGCCCGAAAAAGTATAGTGTTCCCGTGGGATAGTGTATTTACATAGGCGTAGCCGCAAGAAAGGCTAGTTATTATAGAAGAGGTCAAGGATCTGAAATGTACAGCTGTTATTTTTCTGAAATTACTCTCTTAATTTGTAAATTTGTAAATTTCCTGACCAAAAAAACTCCTAGAATGCCTACTGAAGTTAAAACAATAGCGCACAGGTAAGGTCGTGGCGCGCGACCCCGCACCGCCCTGAACGCCGCCTTGAACTCGGATTTTTACTAATTGTGCTTATTTATTCGTTACATACAATTTTTGTAGGTGGCTCGAGTTTGAACACTGATCTGTCTGAAGTTGGTTACAAGTTGTATGATAGCAGTTGACAGCAACTTCATATGTAAATATTGCCGTACGCCAGTGATGCGGTATTTTGTGTCGATAATAAACAGAATAAAGAAGAAAATGCCAATCTTTATTTATTATAAAATTAAGTCATTTCTGCTTTCTGTTCACTTAGATATTATAAACTACTTAACGGATTTTAATGCGATTTGCAGCCGATAGATATAATGATTCAAGAGGAAGGTTTATGCTAATGATCTATGCATCTGTGCAAAGCCGGGGCGGATCGCTACTTCTAGTGATTTATAAATTATAAGTAGATCAAAAACGAATTTAAGCAGTATTATCTACAACTTTATAAATTTATGCCGTAATGAAGTCTGTTGGTGGAGCTCGTCTTTATTCTCGTCTGTTGACCGGTTTTTAAAAATTCTTTTTTTGAAGTAAAGGGTATGATTTTAAATTGGCCTCATGGCATCCTTGGGGAATCGAAAGAACTCCTCAAAATTTATATGGACATATATAGTGATTTTGACTTTTTCTGAAGTAACCCAAGCATATGCTACCAAAAAGTAAGATTTTGCATCAACGTATACCCTGTATCCAAAAGTAATGAACAGAACTCCTAACTCCTTATAGATACATGATTTGATTGAGGATTTCGGAATTGTTTAAAGAACTGCATGCTTATGCATGCAGTTCTTTAAACAATTAAATTAATCATCATCATCATCACACCATACATAATGATGATATAATAGGTACTTCTCGTACTATTTCACACCGACACGGATATCTTTGAACATTACTCTGCCGTTTATGGACCGATTTTTAAAATTCTTTTTTTGATGTAAATGGTATTATAATCCAAAGTTGGTCCCGTTGTCACCAAATTGGTGACTTGATGATGGCATCCATGAGGAATTTAGGGAACTTCTCGAAATTTATATGTATATACATATATGGTGATTTTGACTTTTTCTGAAGTAACCCAAGCATATGCTACCAAAAAGTAAGATTCTGCATCAAGGTATACCCTGGGTCCAAAAGCACTGAACAGAACTCCTCAATCATAATTTGATTTAAAATTTTTGATTCAAAATTGATATAAAAACAGTATAGACTGTAATTTTACTAGTTTTGACTTTGTGCATATTTCCCTTGAGTTAGGGTACCTACGTAATAAGATAAATACGTGATAAGATAAATGAAATAAATAATAATCAATATGTTTATTATTTATTAACAATTGGACAACATTTGTTAGCTTACAATTACGAAAACACCAAAAAGCTCGCAGATTGCCACCGCAGCATGGAGCTAAGTATGCGAATGAATAAGAACATAGGATGCTTTGGCATGAATTTTATTATCCAGCTGGATGAGATAAATACCACGGCCTCCGGATACTCATGGGCTGGTTGGGGATTTTAAGGACCGGGATCATACTTGTAACTCCTCCTATTGCGAGTATCTACAGGTTGCGGTAATCGCTCTCCATCAGGCGATGAGTCTATTCATTATCTGTTCCGTTAAAAAAAGTATAAAGAAGTATACTTGCAAAAGGTCACCTTATTCACTGAAAAACAACAAGCATGTCACAAAAATTTTGCAAAAATCGGCATATTATTGGACACAACAATATAATATAAAAGTCCAATTGCTTGTATAAATTATAAAGTCCGAAACAATTCTAAACATACAGGTGTAATAGTTAATATTTCACAATTTTCTTTTCACGCACTTAACAGAGTTCGTTTTATATACCTTCACAAAACAAGCCATAAATTTCAGTACTCAATTGAATATTTATTTCTTATTTGACTATATAGTATCACGCATGTAAATAAATAATATAATATCATAATTAATTACATCTCAATTGAGAGCTTGTTACAAATGACATCAGCTGTCTTCAGTTGCCAACATTGAGACAGTAAATTGATACCTATTTAAAATGTCACTTAATTGTAGCGTTATAAAGTAATAATTCCAACGTCGTAAAACTGGACTCCAACGCCAACTTGCGCCAACAAAACCTTATAAAAAAACCTGGGCCAACCTTAAAAAAACGAAAAGAGATGGCTTTCTCTTTCACTCTTATGGGTTTTTGCCTTTAATGTTTTGTGTGACAAATAGCTGCCTAAGGCTTCGATTTTAAAATTACTTTCATCTATATCCTTCTTCCATGGTGGCTGGTTTCATTGCAACCAGGCCAGCTTCGTAGGAGTTTTTATAAAGTGACAAAGTGTGTGCGCAGTACACAAGAGCACTCTTTCTTCCTTTACTCTCACAACCCAGTGGGACGAATAACCGACACGACTGGCGAGAGATCAGGCGCAGGTTCAACTTTTTACATGCCCATCCGGCGCATGGATCCATATCTCACAATCAGGTGATCAACCTGCATTGTCCTAACCAAACTTGGAAACAACATTTTTTCTTGTTACAATGCTGTAATCAAGAGCCAAGCTCTGAAACACTGGACTACGGAAGCTGTTTTCATAATCATCATCAATATAACATGTTGTTAATAAACAAAACAATACCTAACAAACTAACCCGTTGATAAGGGGATACCAACTAAACTAACCCGCTGATATATAGGTAGTATAGTAAGGTACTTCCTATTGTCCAATCGGCATGACCAGACTGCCGATTGGATCACTTACAACTGACCGTGTGTGTCCACGCCGGATTGGCATGACAATGATGGATGAACTGCGGATTGGATCAAGCAATGTGAGTGGGAAGTATGCAGGTGCATGACTACACTAAGCTAATCTTACATCAATACAAATAAATAAAATTTAAGTGTTTGTTTGTAATTTCAAATTAACAGCATTTCATTTCTGTCCATCTGTCTTTCTGTTTGTTCCGGCTAATCTCTGAATCGGCCTTAGCGATTTTCACGGGACTTTCACTGGCAGATAGCTAATGTTATAAGATGTAACTTAGGCTACTTTTACCTTAGAGTTCCGTAAAAATAGGGTTCGATTCCGTTTGGTCTACGCAACCGAAGATTCGGGTAGCAGCTAGTAACAGAATCTTCCGCAAACTGCCGAAAACTGGCTAGCTAATTTAGCCACTCTTGCAAGAAGCCGTCTACTAATTAAAGAGCCGACATTGACATAGAGTGGCTAGCGGGAATTGGACCAAGTCTTGACCCCACTGATTTCGTTTCACTGATAGTGTCATCATAACAAAACAAAATAGAGTCGATAAGATTCCGTGTGAACTAACATTTTAATCATACTTAGGAATAAGTTTACTCAAATGATAAACTTACATAATTCTTTTATTTTTTTTGCGACGTAAATTAAACATGTAGGTCCAACGATTCGCATATCAGTTTATTACTATTAATTTAAAATCTTTTTACCAAAAATCTTTCAGATCTGTCGTAGTTCGAGAAAAAAAAATTGTATGTCAAAAGGTGATAATCACCAGCTATCTAATCTGGATCCAAGCTTTTGACTCTACACTGCCCAGTGCAAAATGAATTGCCGAAATGTTTGTACGCGCATAACTCCCAATCGAGTACCAAATTGGATAAATCTTTCTTTTATATTGTGTTCGTTCTTGTGAGGAGCAAGTTTTGTATGAAAAAAAATTTACTGAATAAAATTTGAGAAAATATTAAAAAACTATATATCGGTACGAATTTCGCTGAGTCAGCTAGTTTTACATAAAAAATATTTAATAAAATATCAATTCCTGAGGTACCCACCTTTCAAGCTTTTTCACCTTCCGAATTTGGTTCAAGTGGATTAAAACAGTTTTATCACTAACACCGCAGCCTGAAGCTAACTCGGAAATGATTTGCGATGGATCCGCTTCTAAAATAGCCTTCAATTCTTCGTTATCAACTTTGGTCTCCGGCCGTCCGTAACGAAAACATTAGAACCAAAAATGCACTGCGTTTTCTTTTGCGACATTGCCGCCATACACATCATTAATCCTTCGAGCCGTTTCTACAGCACTGGTGCCACGGTGGAACTCGTACTCGAAAATAATACGATATTTCAAGTTTTCCATTTTGTAAACAGAGTGACGCAAAGAAAAAACCAAAAGAGGAAAAAACAAATGAATTACGGTTTTCTAAACACAAATGCATGAGTAAATAGCGGTATAAATATTAGGTCTTTACCTATGAAATTGCCGTTTTGTATGAAAAAATTTAAATGAATTTCTTTCATGTATTTTTTATTTATATTAATCGAAGTAATCACTCATGCAATCAATGCATCTTTGTTAACGTAGTGGCAGTTTATTGATGCCCTTCTTAAAGAAATCAGCTGGACCGGAGACAACAAATTCTTCAAAGGCATTTTGTACTGCCTCTCGGGTATTGAATTTTTTTCCCGCCAAGAAGTTATCCAAATTCTGGGAAAAGTAGTAGTATGTAGGCGCAAGGTCTGGTGAGTAGGGCGGATGACGGAGAGCTTCCAACCCCAGTTATTGCAACTTGGAGACCGTCTGCTGTGCAGTATGAGGTCGCGCGTTGTCGTGCAGGAGCAGCGGAGACGAGCGATTGACCAATGCTGGTTGGAGATGTGCCAGCTTCTCCATCATTGTGTTCAGTTCTTCACAGTAAACATTTGCAGTAATGCTCATCCCGTTTGGTAAGAAGCTGTGATGAATCACACCGGCGCCAGACCACCAAACAGTAACCATCACTTTTCTAGGGGTAAGTTTTCGTTTAGGGCATTGTATAGGTGCTGAACCAGGATCCAACCAACTTGCTGAGCGCTTGCGGATATCAAACAGAATCCACTTTTCATCGCAGGTAACAATGCGGTTCAAAATTCCTTCATTTGTGTGTCTGTTTCGATGCGTACTTCGCGCTGGCGATCATTGAGTTCGTGGGGCACCCATTTGTCAAGCTTTTTTACCTTGTCAATTTGACGCAAATGGACCATTATTGTTTTGACGCTGACTTCGAAAGCTGCTGCTAATTCAGCCGTAGATTGTGTATCATCAGCTTCCACAATCGCTTTTAATTCGTCATTGTCGACCGAAGTCTTCGGACGACCGCGAGGTTCATTTTTCAGGTCGAAATTTCCAGAACGGAAGCGAGCAAACCAATAACAGGTGGTATTAATGTAAAAACGTCGTTGATGTTGCGTGCCGCTTGTGCCGCGTTGCTGCTACGACGGTACTCATATTCCATAATTACTCGAATTTTTAACGTATCGATGACGACGAAAAAGATTGAAATGCGATGAAAATGTAACACTAATCAATAAACAAATGACTACTTTTGGAAAAAGAATTCCATGTTATTAAAATAAAATAAAATTGAAATTAGAATTCTTAGCCAAACAAAAATTATTTTGATTTGAAATGGCCAGTACTGCAGAACGGCAAATTCATAGGTAAAGACCTATTATGTATTTGCAATTCCCAACCAAAGAACATATATTTGATATCAAACTGGCCAGTACGACAAAACGCCAATTTCATATGTAAGGACGTAATATATTGTTTGCACGAGGAAAGAAAAAACATATATAACTTATCAATGCGCAGTTTCCCGGGGATAAAACCTAGATATGCCGATTTTACTTCCCCAAAACTCCCTACATACTAAATTTCATGTAAATATTTGCAGTCGAGTTGCCGAGATTACGATGATATATTATATTCTCGTTTATAGTATAAGATACTGTTACAATGCTAGTGATAATACATTTACATTTACATAATACAATTGTATTATCAATTGTCGATTTTACAAGATCAATTTAACGTGTAACAATTAGCTATTACGATTTCTCTAATAGCTCAATCACAAGATAATTGCTATCGAAGGTAATTGTCCACAAAGGTTTACAATTGCCATAGAGATACAAATATGGTGATCATTATTTCAGATCGAATTTCAAGGCCGTAGTTACAGAATGTGGTGAGCCATGTGCTAGATTCAGCATCTATCATCCTTCCTCACTTTGAGGACAGACCCAAGCTGAAGGGACTTTAGTGGACGGTGTGGTGATGATGATCTTAGAATGTAACATGCAAATACATTGTACACAATTCTTCAATAGTGTTATGTGTGAAGTGAAATAAGACGATGGAGTGTATTATAATATAATTGAAGATTAAATGAGGGTTTTTTAATTCGTGACAACTGACACGTCACGATAAGGACCGTCGGGCTACCAAGCGCCGCCTGGTGACAGAAAAAGAATCGAAAACTCTTATTGACCGTTTTTGATAACACTTACACCACCAGATGTCGCTTTGTGTGGGTTGAGTCTGCCCCCTAACGGCAGAAAAAATATCAGACACCCTCATTGACAATGAGTTACAATGCATTTTCCAGGCCCGACAAAATAATAAAGCGAATCGACTTATCGTCTTGAAGATTAGTAAAAAAGTGTTTAGTAAAGGCGCGAGCGCCGCGACCCGATGAAAACCGACGAAGAATTGAGGATAGCCAAAGCCATCGTTTTATCCTCTTCGGGAGGGTATTGCCATTATCATATTGTTTAAAAAAATTAAAAATATTGCGCGAAGTTAGGTCATGGGTCGTAACTCCGTAACAGTGAATGCTGAAGACATAAAATAACAATGGGAATCTAAAAATACTAACAGTTCTATTAGATATTTAAAGAGGCATTTATAGTAAAATAAAATCACAACGAAGAAATTCTATAAAGGATACTAAGTATTTACATTTAAGATAGGTAGGTACTTAAGCATGATGAAAGGTTCTAAATGCCTATTAAATTGTGAGATTCAGAGAAAATATAATCTGGACTGGAAAGTTAAATAAATACATTGCTTGTTACTTCGTTTGCACAGAACAAACGAAAACTCTCAAATAAAGGCAGACAAAATTACCTTATAATATTAGCTATCTGCCAGTAAATGTTCCGTAAAAATCGACCCAGCCGTTTCCGAATAAACACCGCTATTTAAAATTACAAACAGACAATATTTGTTGGTTTGTATAAAAACATTATTTATCTTGTTTCTATTTGTAAGAGAAACATTTTCTCACGAAGTAGACAAGTGGAAAAGCCGTTAGTAAACCTTTTCAATAGTGAAGGGTTCATTTATCGCGGACGATTTAATGGGCACTTTTATCCTGCTCGAAGGACCACCAAGTTCCCGTATCCGCATGGATCTGCCATTGATTTTGTCGCGGCCTCGACCTTCGAGCCTGCAGGGATGCCAAAAGCGAAAAACAACCCCAACCCGTTTCTGAACAATATAATATTACTAGCTTTTGCGCCCGACTTCGTACGCGTATAGTGGACTCTCATTGCACCCCCATGGGGGATAAATTTCGAAAAATCCTTTTTAACGAATGTCTACATCACAACAACTGTCTGTGTACCAAGATTGGTATTTCACTACCAGTTATTGGTATTTCCCTATACAAGTTATGGATCCCCATTTCACCCCTTTATTTCGTATCTATTTCGACGTTAATTCGAATTTCAAAAAACAATGAAATACTTACTCGATGATTTGATTATTTTAGTTTATTTATAATAATCAAATAATTTTCAAACTTATAAATCAGGACAGATTTTAAATATTTTTCAAACAAACTTTCAACCTGTATTTTGCACCCTCAGTGGTTGAATTCAAATAAAACATGTTACACTTATTCAATAAAATGTACTTAATAGCATTTCTATCGAAAGCGCTGCAGTTTCAAAGATTTTCCATACAAATTATTTTATTTCCCCATTTAAAGGTGGAATTTTTAAAAATCCCTTCTTAGTGCGCGTCCACATTGTAAATTAAAACTATTTTCCAAATTTCGCGAGTCTACTTTCGCAACAGCAACGAACTTATTCCTCTCAGTGGCAGTAAGAATATGATCGCGAATATCGGCAAACAAACAGTGTTAGTCAGTCTAGATTCCATTATAACCGCATCTCTTTTAAAACAACTTCATTGTTCAGAAAACCAAATCCTAACCCGTTCTCAGCAAATATCTCGCCGTCACCAACCCTACCTCACCCCTCCTCCACACCTCGCGCCGCGCACAATGCGACATTCGGGGCAAACGCCTCAGGATCTCGGCAGACGGCGTTTTCCGAAAGAGATCAAACACTTCAAGCTAGTTACACGGGTTACGTTATTTCGTTTGGCTTGTCTTTTTAGGGTTCCGCAGTAATAACATGGAACCCTCATAGTTTCGCACTGTCCTCCCTTGATAACTTCGGTAAATATAAATTTGTATATCAATCAATAATTAATATCATCATCATAAAATATGCATCATAAAATAATTATTATAATTGTGTGGTACCCAATACATGTGAAGTGGGGTTATATTTTTTCGTGCCAGTCTATTGTGTGGGGTATCGTTGAATAGGTATTTTTAAATAAATACGAGGTTTTATACATGGCTTGTAGAATGTTAATAATTTTAGAGTTATCGTTCTCCAAAGTGTTTTACAAGTTGGTACCCCTTCTTCCAAGAACTTTTAACTGTCCATGCTAATTAGGTCGTGCTAAATATACTTTGGAAAATTATTTTTAGCGAAGTCGAGCAGACCTTTTGATGTGATTTGCATATTTGAGATAGCTTTTCAAAATTAAACTTTAGTCACTGGCCTCTGCATATTCAATAAGGTAAAAAGAACCCTTAAAAATTATAATATGAATTAAGGGCGAATTTTGACCAATTTATTATTCTAGTTATGTTACTCGAACAAATGACAACTAATGACTTCTATGAAAATTAAACTAGTTTCGATAATAAATTCTTGTTTGTGCCATAATCCAAATTGTCCTATCAGGATAATAAATGACAGGAATTATTGACGATAACTCATCTACTGGGTACCCAATTACAGTGGCAGAACGGTCGTAACCGAAATCTTGTCCTTTAGTACCCGCAGATAAGAGGAGTGGTAAACTAAAGTGCGGTCGCGGAACACGTAGAATTTCGTTACTCATCGCTACCAATTGTCTCTTTCACTCGCGCACGAATAAAATATTGCTATCGCGTATACACAGGTACGCGATAGGAGCGCAGTGAATACTAAGGCGGGTCAATAAGTCCGTGACTTTTTGAATTTCTAACCTCCTTACTGAAAAAGCAACACTACTCCTGTCAACAGGCATCTGTCAGTTGACTCCTATCAAAATTTGAACTTGCTGCGTCAGTTAGTTTGTGTTTTACAGCTATCTTTATCAGACTATCCAGTAACTTAAGGAAACAATGGAAAAAAGTGAATTTCGTGTGCTTATTAAGCATTATTTTTTGCGAAAAAAAACCATTACCGAGACCAAGGCTAAGCTTGATAAATACTATGGGGACTCTGCACCATCGATTTCAATGGTAAAAAAGTGGTTTACTGAATTTCGTTGTGGCCGTACAAGCACTGAAGATGCCGAACGTCCTGGACGCCCAGTTGAGGTCTCTACACCCGAAACAATCGAAAAAATTCACGATATGGTGTTGGCCGACCGAAGATTGAAAGTGCAAGAGATTGTGGAAGCCATAGGCATCTCGCATGGCTCAGTGGTTTCAATTTTGAATGATCACTTGGGCATGAGAAAGCTTTCCGCAAGATGGGTGCCGCGTTTGCTCACAGTCGACCACAAACGCAATCGTGTAACAACTTCACAGGAAGGTTTGGCGTTGTTTAATCACAATATGGAGGAGTTTTTTAACCGTGGACGAAACATGGATCCATCACAACACACCAGGGACCAAACAACAGTCAAAACAGTGTGTTTCTAAGGGTGAATCGGCGCCAAAGAAGGCCAAGGTGGGTTTGTCAGCCAATAAAGTTATGGCGACTGTTTTTTGGGTTGCACGTGGGATAATCCACATTGACTATCTTCAAAAGGGAAGAACAATTAATGGGGAATATTATGCCAACTTATTGGACCGCTTCAATGAGGATTTGAAAACAAAACCGACCTCATTTGGCCAAGAAAAAAGTTCCTTTTCACCAAGACAATGCAAGGGTGCACACATGTGCAGTTGCCATGGCAAAAATCCATGAATTGGGCTATGAATTGCTCCCACATCCACCCTATTCTCAAGATTTGGCTCCGAGTGACTACTTCTTGTTCCCAAACCTGAAGAAATGGCTCGGTGGAAAAAGATTTGACTCCAATGATGAAGTCATCTCGCAAACAAAGGCCTATTTTGAAGACCTCGACAAATCATATTTTTTGGAAGGGATAAAAAAATTGGAGAAGCGTTGGACAAAGTGTATAGAGCTCAAGGGGGACTACGTTGAAAAATAAAATGATTTATTTATCAAAAAATCTGTGTTTTATTCCAAAAGTCACGGACTTATTGACCCGCCCTCGTACATTCACTCGCGCTCACATCTTCTTAGAAAGAAGATTCGTAATCTGACAATCACCCGGTAGCAGGTTAGGCGATATTTCTTGCAGTAGCCAAACCTATCTATCGTCCAATAGGCTAGATGTCAATTTTTTTTATTGCATAAATGAATAATACTTTTAAATATGAGCAACTTCTCAGAAGAAATAGTATATCAAAAGTTATTGACTTATCATAGGTTTGTTAACAAAATTTCGCAAGTCTCGTGAAAACGCTCCATTCTAAAGTCGTACCTAGCTGTGACGTCACGCCTAGGTTAAAGTATGAAGTATACGGCCGCAGGAACATGTTTGTAAATATCTCCGATATTTGTGCGTTTAAATTCATACTTACCATAATGAATGTTTTTGTATAAGATTTAAATAAACTAATGATGTAGGTTTTGTTTACTAATTTAGTAAAGAAAAATATTTTATTTGTACTTTTTAGATGTATCTAATTACTTAACTACATATAAAATATTATTGTTTTTGATATTTACCAAGTAGTAATGCCTCAATATATCTGAGTATATTAATGAAACTAAATAGTTTAGATGTAGTCATCATGGCATGAATCTGCAGACTAAGCAATCTGCAGTTCGTATACGCCACAAACGTATAACTGTCATGCCAATCCACGTTCATACATGGTCAGTTCTAACGATCCAATCGGCAGCGTCATGCCGATTGGATGACGGGTAAGTAGGGTGTAATATACTATTCATATTATGTCACAAATTTAAGCCTATTCAAAAAGAAAAGTGATAACCACAATAGAAATACCCGAAATAAGCATAAGTTTGATGTACCAGTGACTAGACTTAGAAAGTAAAGTAAAGAATGTACCAGTGACTAGACTTAGTAAAGTAGTTAAAGAACATTCGTATGCTTTAGCCTATTATAAAGTTAATCATTTTATGAATGATAGCATACCTTGGGAATGAGGTAGCCCCTGCAAGACTACTTCTAAATTACATATATTATTGTACTCTTGTTATGTAGTTTTAGTCGTAACATAGTTATATATACCTTTTTCATTTTAAAATAAAAAATTTCCATCTTTTTGATAAAGTATTGGCCCCGCGCGAGTTTCTTACGCCGGTTCTTCTCACCGGGCCAGTTCCTGAAACGGTGGTAGGCATCACGTGTACCGACGTTCAGAAGGTGTATAAAAATACCAATTTGAAATTATTATTTTATGACTTTGACTTTCTCATGCCGCATTCATTGTTCCCGATCGAACACGTAACTTTCCATGCTAATTCTTATAGTATAAATAATCTATCTATCCATCTCAACTTCAACCCGTTGTCATCGCAAAACAATCAAATCAAACACCGCGTTCTTTCAGCGTTTAATATTGAATTTAAAAATTTGAGCATTTTAAAGTGGTTCGTCTTATCTTTAGACCGGTAGCGCTATCTTTAAATCCATTCAATGATTTTCTTTAAGTATTACACGGCACACACTAACCGTCGCTACCGTTGATAAGTTTAAGCTTGTACCCAATCCCTAACGGACAGTGGTAACATAAGGAATAAGTTTTAAGAATTATTTACGTTTCAACGGGATATTCAGTTTGAAGAGCACCATCAAACCAATGTGTCATTAACTGTAGGAGACAACTCTACAAAATAACTATAATACTAGCTACTAGCCGAATATTACTTTTCAAACGTCGACAAGCATGATTTCTAGCCGGGTACTATAACATGAAACCGCTAGTTTTTGGCAGTTATTTCGTGTGATTTTTAGAAGGCAACGTCTGTTTCATCCTTATAATATGAAAGTTGAGATGTTAAAGCAATAGGTAGTATGATCAATGAATACTTAGCAGTTTGTCATGCTTCTGAAATCTTATACTTTAAACGAGACAATCTTGTGTATTTACAATCGGTTTCTCGAAGACGGCTGCAAGTATTACCATGACAGTATACAGAGAGTTTCGGGGGAGAAAAATCGATCTAGGTAGGTCTTATCCCTCGAGAACTGCGTATTTTAAAGCTATATAATATGTTTTTTCCTTTCTTCGTGAAACAATATATCAATAATTAATAATATATCAATAATAATTTCGAATCTACTATGTCAGCTCGATTGACAGTTGGTATGAGTATGCATAAATATTGTTTTCTTTCGAAAATTCGGAATGTAGCGGGTTCGAATCCTGGTAATATTTTTGTGATTCCTTTTATTATTTAAATTTATCAGAACTCCGAGCAAAGCATGGTCACCCAGGTACTTTGTCATTAAAATAGGAACAAAATTAATTAGGAGAACTGCTAAACATTTTATTTTCCTGGCAGTACATACTACCGAAACATTTTATCAAAAGAAAACTAACGAACCAAAACTTATTAATGTAATTTTATTACTTATATAAAAGTTGTTTATTTTTGAGCGAACTTAACGTTCTAGCCAGACTATGTTTTCATCCCGAAAATTAAACTTGTTAAAAAGGAAAATAACTTGTACCTAGTCCCTAGATAATTAGTAACAAAAAACAATAATTCTCCCTCTCTTGGATTTTTAAAAATTTAATAAAACAAACCACAGACAGGCTTATTGCCCATACCCTTTTTGCCACATATTATTTCAATTATTATCATGCTCAGGACATTTATAAATTTCCTATAATAATTATTTTATAATATATTATTATAATTGTGTACGAAGTCCATCACGGTTTTGGTGCACTAAAATCAAGGTCGCTGATGACCTTCGTTGCCTTGCCCTTTTAATAATTTTAATAACAATTGTTTTTCCCCTTCTTGGATTAGACACACCTATTATTTACTAGCTTACATCCATCCATCCATACATCCTCACAAACTTTCACATTTATAATAGTAGTAGAAAGCAGGGGCGTGGGGTTCCTATTACTTCATTCCTGTCGGCTTCACTTACCACTAACGTTTTGAAGACCCTCATCCAAACCTCTACCTATTAAACAGGCTAGGGCTTCCCGGTGAAGGAAAACCAGCCTTCGCCACCGGTAAGAAGTAATATTACAATAAAGTAACTATAACCACCTGATGCTGTATGGAAACTTGCACAGTTGTGCAACATACACGCTCCGGTTTACCTGTACAGGCAAACCTGTCAGGTATACCGTTACATGTACCTATGGCTAACATTCAGGGCTTAAGTGTCGAATAGCTTATTCGAATGTGTCGTCGCTTCTTTACTTCGACAACACATAAAGAGATAAAACAAGAAATACATACTAGACAAGAAAGTAATAAAATGATTCGAGTTTATTTAGACCAAAGTTGCATCGTTTAAAAAACTTATTCGAGTACCGAATGAAGTTAACACCTTAACAACGACGGAGAGAGCTTGATTGAAATGAAATGCACTTCCATTCAGGTGTCCAATATAAGGAGATGAATTCAATTACCTCATAAAGCTCCACTACATCCGTGGAGGAAAATTAAAATTCATGTTATGTCATCAGAATTCATGTCATGCCTTTTGATAGATTAACCGACCATTCTTTATTCTGATTCACTACTAGATGTTGCCGACGGTTTCTTGCGCGAGAAAAGAAATCTCGCAGAAACCGTACATTTTGCCCCGGTAAAAAGTAAACAATGTCCTTCCCTGTGTGCTAAATTTCATCAAAATAGGTCTAGTATTTTCGGAGCCTATTCGATACAAACAAACAAATCTTAAATATTTATAACTAGCTTTTGCCCCCGGCTTCGCCCGCGTGGAATAGTGTTCTTGGAGCAGAAACTTCTTCAGCAAATAACTTAACTCACTGGAATATACTTCTGTATATAATATTGAAAATGTGTTTAGGGTTTCGTTGGGTTAGGTTAGCTACCCAATGGGTAAGACCTCGACGCGACGTGCGAGAGCGCTTGATATACTATATTTGTCGCGTTTGAATACTAATTTTGCTATATATTTGCACAACAAAAAAAAACACACACACACAACAATAATTAAATAAAGGAACTGTACAAAAAGGTGGTCTTAATGCTTATAGCATTTTGTTCCGAACAACCTAAAGTGTATAATAGTAAGAGGTCCTATTTTGCAGGCCAGTGATAATATAATAGTAGAAATATAGAATAGACTCGTATACTAGGGTTATAGGTATTATTACATTCACTAGAATTTAGAAACCAGAGGGGTTAGCACGAACAACATGAACACGTATTCGTAATTCAATTCATGTCATAACTTTCATACAACTATCTTTCGATAACGTTTTGAAAAACGAAAAATTGACAAGTGCATATTGCACTTGTCAATTTTTCGTGCTAGTTAATATGTTAAATGTGCTACATTACATTTTAATTTCACGAAACATTCGCACGTTTAGAAAAATGTGCGTTGGGTCTGCCCCCTAGCGACAGAAAATTTGATATATTTTCTGTCGCTAGGGGGACATTACTACCATTCGGAGAAAAATAGGTATTATTGTAAGGCAGTAAGGGCATCGTCGTTATGAGAAACGACATTTCTTTTCTTCCCGACCATGAGCTCACAAAATGGCCTCTTCTGACAGCTAAAGTAGAAACGTTTTCTTAATTCAATGTCAAATAATCTTACGGCGGTCCTAGACAAACAGTTTATTTACGTTCTGTTATTTACTTGAATATATTTTGTTAGTTTTTGACAGAACATTTCCCGGCAGCCATTTAAAAAATATGGCCGTTTAGAAATGTTGACTTCTATTGACGACTTTGTTACCATGGCTTAAGAACTATTTTGCAATTAATTATGTTGGATACAATATTTCATTATTTTGGATAGAATATTTCTTCTTTAAAATTATTTCTTCGGATCGCCATCCTAAGTCCGCAGGTCAGTCAAAAATAAAACGTCTCCATCTCCAACTCCATTCGTTCTTATAGTTAACATAAAATTTTACGACTTATTCACTGATCTTATTATTTCCCTGTTTATGCCAGCGAGGACAAAATCTTATCCTGATGGTAAGTGTATCAGTATAAACTATAAACTATGGGGCTAGCGTAGAATAATGCATGCACCCTTGCATGTGGTTTTTTAATAATGCATTTCAAAGTATATTTTATTGTATAATATTATTGTCTTATTGTCTTATGGGTATACCTTGGAATTTGGACGTAGGTATTTCAAGTAAAATTTACATACCTACTATTTTTGTCAAGTAAGATTTTTTGCCGCATGCTTAGTTAGGTACTTATTATCTATTCGTATATCCATTTATTACAATTTTGAAGGCTTGTTTCACAATCTTCTATAAATATTTCGGATAGCTTACCCGGAAGTTTTGTTACTGTATCTTTATACTGAACGACTAAGACAAAGTAGATTGTGAACGTTTCACAATCTACTTGCTTAATTCAAATACTTAAATAAAATGCAACGTAAATAATGCTATGTAATTTTTTCTGAAAAGTGTAAGCCGCATAATCATAACGAGCTCTGTGGCTTAGTGTTTGCTCGTGTTGTTGATCAAGCCGGGTGTTACGGGTTCGAACCCCGCCGAAAGAACAAAAAGTTTTTCTGTGTTCCTGGGTTATGGACGTGTATTAAATATGTGTACAATATTATAATAAAAATCCTAAATATAATATTATGCATAATATAGTAAGTATTATATAATATATAGGTACCTACCTTCTTCACGTTGTGTGGTCCCGTTACACAAGTTCTACGAGTAGGTACTTAGCACGGGTCCAGATTGACCTGTTGTGAAGCGTCCATAGATAAGTATCATTATTATATTAATATTATTAACGCATCGAAGTATTTGCTCTTTGACATTAGTAAACCAGAAGATCTACACCCAAACAGTTACAGAAGGGAACAACGCGATAACTTGATGTTAGTCATCAAAATGATCAGTTGCTCAGTGGTTAAAATATTATATAATATTAGGTCCTTACATATGAAATTGGCGTTTTGTCGTACTGGCCACTTTGATCTCAAATATATCTTCTTTGTTTAGGATTCCCAATATCAAATTTATACCGCTATTTACTCATCATGCATTTGTGTTTCGAAAACCGTAATTCCTTTGTTTTTTCCTCTTTTGGTTTTTTCTTTGCGTCACTCTGATTACAAATGGAAAACTTGAAATATCGTATTATTTTCGAGTACGAGTTCCACCGTGGCACCAGTGCTGCAGAAACGGCTCGAATGATGTGTATGGCGGCGGTGTCGCAAAAGAAAACACAGTGCGTTTTTGGTTCCAACGTTTTCGTTCTGGAAATTTCGACCTGCAGATCAAGCCCCGTGGACAGCCGGAGATCAAAGTTGATAATGAAGAATTGAAGGCTATTGTGGACGCGGAAATTTGCGAAATCCATCGCAAACTACGTCCGAGTTAGCTGCAGGCTGCGGTGTTAAAGATAAAACTGTTTTAATCCACTTGAAGCAAATTGGGAAGGTGAAAAAGTTTGAAAGTGGGTACCACATGAATTGAGTGCAGCAAACCGACAAACGCGCGTCGACTGCTGCGTTACATTACTCAACCGGCACAATAATGAAGGGATTTTAAATCGAATCATTACCTGTGATGAAAAGTGGATCCTGTACGATAATCGGAAACGCTCATCGCAATGGCTGAACCCTGGCGAACCAGCCAAAGCCTGCGAAAATTGACTGTACTGTACCTGGCGCTCTACAAAAATAAACGTAAGATATTATAGACAGTATACTCGTAGAACACTGCTAATATCCACGCAGCACGCTTAGTAAGAGTTACTCATGTGACCATGTGACTATTTTTATGTCTAGCTAGTTTAATCTATTTATTTTATAACAGTTTCAAGGTGAAAAGCAGCTTTTCAAGCTCGTTTGGTACAGTTGCATTTTGCTCTACAACAAAACGTGCTACCTTTTCGAGTATCGCATAAAAAGTTGTATGTTTGATTACGACTGGTTACGAGTTTTTGTTGTCGTCACAATACGCGCCTCCGAGCGATTATGACAGAATTATGTCAGAGTGCGGCTAGTGGGAGTTGTAAACATTGCAGCAAGTAGTGCCATCTATGTTTCGTACGTTCCAACACGTTTGGCGCACGCGGCATTCCAGCGTGCCTGTCACGTGCATTTATGTGTGCTGCTTTACCGACCGGCGCTCCCGACAATCTCAGGTATCTTTTAGCGTGGTCGCACACAGTCTGAATTTCAGATTCGTAATGAAGAAAGACGTACTGTTTCACACTATTAAAATATTTTGATTTTCTCATATTATTATAAATGTATCTGATTAATCCGTAGGAATGGTATTTACTTGCGTCCGGATCTCGGAACCGGAGTTCTAAGATTATTATCACAATCAAAGCGGTACCTTACTTATTTGGGTAATTTTAACATGTAAACATAACAAATCACTGGTTGGAAGTAAAAAAAAAAAATTATAGGTAACTACGTAGTTTTAAAATAATGTGGATTTCAAAAATTTAAAAATCGGAATAAGTTTTTATATAATAAGTGTAAAAAAAGTGTATTCTAATGAGTTAACTTAAATAAATTCAAAAAGATTTACTATGGTAAGTATGAACATAAACGCACAATCTTCGGAGATATTAGAAATTAACTTGTGAATGTGTGACCAGTGACCATTCAATATTTCGAAGCACTTACGAGCAAGTGACGTCACAATCGCAGTGACTTTTGTATGGGGCGTATTCAAAAGAACTACAAAAATCGATGCTTCAAACAATCCGCAGTCTCTAAACTATTCATTTTAGTAGGTAATGTATAATATGCTATTCCTTTTGAAAATTTTCTTATTTTTCAGGTCACTATTCATGTGTATGTAATAAAAAAATACAGTCAAGTTAAGTAGGTAGGTACCTAGTAGGGTAGTAGGTAGTTACCCAATTATTAAGACAGAAATTCAGGTCGTATAATGCCGGCATTATACGATTTCTCAGCACCATAGATTTGTTACCAGCGCGACGCGCACGTGACAAAACATTCTAGAAACGTAAATAATAATATTATTAATTAATTTTGCTTATTTTAATGTTTATATTTAGTTAATAGTGTATTTTTTTAGTGATCGTGTAAAAAGTTGTATTATAATGAGTAGAGGTGGTGAGTTTATTTTTGTTTTTCAAAATAATTATCATTATAAAATAAGAATTTTTTAGTAACTACTAGAGCCAGTGATTACTGACGGTGGTGATACGCTATGGTACTATTTCGATTGCAAGTCGACAAATGTACATATTTGTTCAGTAAACTTTGTATAGATGGCGCTGACTGTAGAATCTTTCTTCGAGAAAATATTATTTTTTTTTAAATAAAAACGAGGATAACGATTATAATATTATACATAATCATAATATGTTTATTTTATTATAATTACATGTTGCTTAAATTTTAATTCGCTCGGCTTAAGATTTATGTTTTACTTATCTACCTACTTTGATATACCTAATTGAAAGTTATACATACCTATTACAATATTTTTCTACTTTTATTTTTATTATTTTTTAACATTATTTTTTTCATTTATTTACAGATTTCCTAAGTCACGGGGCTAGTTTCAACAAAAAATACGGTCAGTAGAAAAGATGTTTTTACAACTAACAAAGCTAATTCTAACCTTCTTTCATCCCCTTTTTATTTGAAATACTAAAAATTTTAACAAGAATAAGAATATTTAAACTGTCAACAGTAATTACATAATATTATCTTGTATGTATGTATTTTCATAGATACGATTTAATTCTTGAAGTTTTCTGTTATTATTACTCTTTCCTATTTCTATGCACGTTGCATATACTTGCGTCTCTGTAAACCTTAGATAATTTCTAATGTACCTACCTATTAAGTTACTCAATGTCTCTATTAATAAATGTTGTAGAAATATTTTGTTAAATACTTAAACTATCCTATTTTTTGACTATTTATTGTAAAGAAACACCTGAGTATTTTTTGTACCTTTTATAAAATTTGATCTGTGCTACTAAAGTAAGCTTGCTTTCTCCTGTTTTATTTTTTAAGGCGATGCGAATTTTATTTTATTGATTGTCACACTCTAGTGAGTGAATTTGGAACCACTTCCACAAATAGACTTTAACGTAACATTTTAGTTTTAACAGTACGTCAGAGATGGCGCTAAATGAATATTATTGCTGTAGTTATAAAATAATATTATTTATTTTTAGAGTCACTTTCTAATCATTGGATAAGTTTTTTAACAAGCTTTGTTAATAATCATTTATTTTAATAATAATCGAACTGTTTAATTATAGCTACTACCTTAGCCAGCAGAAAGCACACAGATAATAATTATTACATTGAAACTAAAATCCCCGAATTTTGAAAATATGTATATCTTCCAAAAATAATCTATGGTCGTATTAATATTTTTTAAATAAATGTAGGTACATTTTGCAATGATTGATAAATATAATGTAACGTGTTAGAGGCATAAATAAAAAAATGTATTTTACTATCACATACCTCCATAAAAAATTAAATTATTATACCTACATAATATTATGATTAATAAATTTTTACTAAGACGAAATATCAATTTAAATTATATAGTATTCAATTTATAATTCTAATACGTAAACTCAATCATAACAAAACATCATTGCAACGTAAACAAATCTCCAATTCTATATTTACATTGTAAACCTCGTAGCATTGGGGTGGCGCGTAGGCATTTGGCTACAGAACGTAGGGCCTCTACGAGAGTGTAGCGCGCCTTTTATGTTAGGGCTCGATTACATGAGTAAGGAAAAATATTAAGGGACTGTTGCACAAGCTACTGATAAGTGCTTCATCGGAAGATTTGTCGCTGCTTAGATACTTTATATTGAACGACAGAGACAAAATATAAGCTATATGTAGATTATTGTTGTTGTGATTTGCTGACGATACTTCAAATAGTTAATAGAAATCAAGCGTTACTTTGATTAAATCAATTAATACAGTTTAATTTATATTATATCGAGCAATATCCCGCTATTATATGTGAGTGCACGCATAAGCATGCGTAAAGCACGTCCCTAATCTCTAATCCGTCACGTATAAATGTTTAATTTTCATTCGGAAACAAACTCTCGCCCACAAAAACAGTGGAATTTTAAATTTTGGAGACGTCACGCTACACCAGCCTCTCTGGCGCCGAATTAACTCGCGGAGGCCCCATGATAGCCATCATTAAGAAATGGGTCATTTTGAAACTGTCCTGTAGTATAAAATTGGCCTACTCCTTATGCGTCATTATTAACATCTAAGTTAGTACAGCTGACCCTTTATGAACTTAAATTAAATTACTTTTTAAAAACTAAAAATGTAAAAAAAAATGTAAAGGTAAGAACTTTAAACTTTAAATTATGTTTTAAGCAGTTCAGACGTCAAAATGAAGCCCATTCCCACTTGTCAGTTGAAGTTCATAATAGGGCAGCAGTATCCCTAGTAGGTACTGTTGCTACTAGTTACTACTTTTATCGGGATCAAAAGTAGCCTATGTATTAATTCGGAGCCAAAACTACTACCAAGAACCATGCGAAATTTCATAAAAATCTGCTCAGTAGAAAGAGTCATTAAACATTCATCCCTCCATCCTCAGAATCTTTCACATTTATAATAGTTGTAGGATTATTTCTATCTATACCTCCTCCGCTCCGTAAGTTAACTCTTGACACGTGAAGTTAGTTTCTAAAATGTGTTATAATTAACAAAATTAAATTTTTAAATAACGCCCCAAATGTCAAGCAGTGAGCGAACTGATAATGATAAATTATAGCTAAGAACACTCTTGATCATGTCAGCTTCAAACAACTAAAGCTAGATCAAAATCGGTTCATCCGTTTGGACGCTACGATGCAACGAACAGACATACACACATAGAGACAGACAGACACGTCGAACTTATAACACCTGTCTACACCTTTCTGTTGCCGTCCGGCTTAAAAAAGGGCGAAGATAATTACTATAAAAGTAATTATGTGTATACTTTAATAATAATAGCTCCCCACACCGATGGTGGTCGATTTAATTGAAAGCAGGCCAGTTACGCAGGAGTTATTTTATAGTGCCCAAGTATGTGCGCAGAACACAAGAGCATTATCTCTTCCTTTACTCTCGAAACATAGTGACTGGCGAGAGATCACGCGCAGATCAGACTTTTTACATGCCCATTGCCGATCCCATCTTTCTTGTCAGACAATCAGGGGATCAGCCTGCATTGTCTAAACCAAACTTGGAAACAATATTTTTTGTTGTTCCAATACGGAAATCGAGTCCACGACCTCCGAGTCGAGAGCCAAGCTCTCCGAACCATCGGATCACGGAGGCGTCTACATGTATACTTTAAAATAAAATTTTTCACTTTGTTCATTTATTATTTTGTGAGGCTGTCTGGAAAATCTCTCTCGATTTAAAGAACCAATTAAAAAAAAATCAATAGAAAAGAATATTTGTGAGTGTCATAGGCTATATAATATATACTCGAAAAATAAAAAGACTTTTCCGTGGTAGTCGGATATTCAAAATCAGTCGGTCAAACGGCCGAACGAAAACATTTCTTACGACCTGCCCTAGCGATAAAATATATATTAAGATTCTATGGAAAAGTTTAATATATTGATAATACCTACAATAGGTACAATGTTTTTTAATTAAAACTATAACCCGACTACGCAAATTATATAGCTTAAGTGACCCAAGCCGTTATAACGAATCTTTTGACACCTCATTCATTAGTTTAGGCACTGGGGTGGAACATACAATACATAGGTACATAGACTGCCAAAATCATTACACTGCCTTTTGACTTCGCCGTAGTCTGAAGCGTTATTTCACGCCGGTTTTACGTGAGCCGTGGTATTTATCCGGTCGAGCCGGCTCATTCGTAACGAAGCATGGCTCTTCCACGTTTAAAAGATCCAGTATTTCGAACGAGAACGATCAGTCTCTCGCCAGTCACTATGTTTCGAGAGTAAAGGAAGAGAGAATGCTCTTGTGTTCTGCGCACATACTTGGGCACTATAAAACGACTCCTGAGTAACTGGCCAGGTGTCAATTAAATCGACCACCGTCGGTGTGGGGAGCTATTATTATTATAAGTTTGACATGTCTGTCTGTCTCTGTGTGTATGTCTGTTCGTTGCATCGTAGCGTCCAAACGGATGAACCGATTTTGATCTAGCTTCAAACTCTTTCAATCTAAAACGAAGCCACGGTGAATTACTGTTAAGTAAGTAACAATATTAAACCACACTGCGGCTTCAAGATACTATTAGTGTTTACATACGTGATAAGCGCTAACTGAAATACGTTACGAATTTTCGAGGACATGTATACGAATCAGGGGCCTTAGCCATAGTAACATCATAAAAACAATAACAAATTTCGATGAGAATAAAACATTTTTTGTCGCTACATCATCAATTACTTCGTGGTCAAACCCATGCATTTTATTAATTTCTACGTTCGTTATCGATTCGGTACTCTACTGTCTGTGTCTGAGCCCCCAGTAGTGAACTGTATAGGTACCTACACATTTTTACTGGGAGATCTACTAAATGTTATGACAATTGTAGTAAAAAACAATGGCACTCCGGGAGTGCCGACGTAGAAAGTTATAGCGCACAGGCAAGCATGCCGCGCGCGACCTGCCCGTCCCACCCTGCCTCCTTATACAACACCGGTGTCAAAAACAGTGTCGCGAATTAAATGGGTTTTTCCATCGCAAAAAAATCCCAACGCGCTTAAAGAGTTGGTAAGTGTGCGGCGAGTTGTCATGAGTGACGGCAGTACTTATCGTTAGGTGAACTGTCAGGTCCTTTGCCTTCCATGGAAGCAAAAAAAAACCCGTTCAATTTCTTGAGGGTTCAAGTTTAATGGTTGTCAGTTGGCCTGTTCGTCTGCTAGTTTGCCATTGGCACTTGGCTTACCATCAGGCGTTCAATCAGCTCGTTTGCCTTCCAAAAACAATAAAAATTCCGTCTAATCCGTCAAATATTGGAGGGGGCTCAAACTATCAGCCGATTGGCCTACCAATCAATCGATCCGTCTGCCCGTTTGCAGTGAAAATGGAAATTTCCAATCTAAATCCAATCCAAAGTTTGGAGGGTAGGTCCACGTGCTCGGCGCACGTGTGTCTGCATCGTGCGAGCTCACGGTCTGCGCCGCGTGCGTCCGCCGCTCAGCTCAAACAGACCTCGCGCTGCATGAACACCGGTCGTGTCAAAGTAATAACGAGCAATATTGAGTATCAAGAATCGGGATGGTGGCCCCGCCGACTCGACCGCCACGGGTATATCGATATGGGCATCGACTCGGCTGGGCAGGCTGACCGATGCTTTCTACCACCGCTGCCTATGTGTCCGAAACAAGGTAAGAACGCGAGTTTGTAGATAGTACTACTATAATTGGTGTGGTTTGTAGCATAACGCCATACAACCAATGTCCTGTTAATATGTTCGTAGATATGAGTCAAAAGTTAATTATTTTTATTCAATCTCGATATTAATTTACACTTTCCGAACGTTGGTATACGTGAGGCCTACCACCGGTTCGGGAACTAGCCCGGCGAGAAGAACCGGCGTAAGAAACTCGCGCGGGGCCATCTTTTACCAAAAAGATGGAAAATTGTTCTTTTAGAATTAAAAAGGTATATTACAATGTTATGATTAAAACTACATAACAAGAGTACAATAGTAAATAGACGTAGCCTTGCAGGTGGCCATCCTATTCCCATGCTGTGCGATCGTCAATAAAACCATTGACCCTATAATAAGCTTTTGCACACACACGTTCTTTAAATACTTTTTAAAATTTATTTATATTTTAAATATTTAAATAAACTAAATATTAAAATAATAAATATTTAAATAAATTAAATACTTTTTAAAATTTATTTATATAGACATAATATTTTGAACGGTTTTTTTTTCGAATTGTAAATTGTATTTAGTCATATCTTACGTGTGTTCTTGGTGTTGAATATACACTGTATTCCTAAGCAGCTGGATCCCGCAACATCGTTTGCGTAGAAATAACGGAAACGAAACCCTATTTTGTAACGGAACCCCAAGAAAAAATTTGCCTATGTTACTCCTTATAATATCAGCTATATGCCGGTGTATAGCTATAGTCCCGTGAAAATCGGTCCAGCCGTTCCAGAGATTAGCCGGAACAAACAGACGGACAGACAAAAATTTTAAAATAGTTTTTTTTATGCATTTAGTAAAAAACTTTAAATTTAAAGTTACAAAAAGATACTTCAATTGTATTTATCCGTATGCATAAATGAGTTTGATTTATAAATGAATCGCAATTCGCAGCTGAGTATCGAATACATTATTTGATACTCAGCTGCGTGCATCGTGCAAAGGACCAAACCGGTAACAAACAAATTTTTAATATGTGAAGTGTCTAGTGCCCTGTGTTACCTGGATAAATGTTATTTTATTACTATTGAACTTCCTAACTATACTCGAGTGCACCAGAATAAATAAAAATATAAACAAACATTCAGGGGTTCTCTTCGGATCAAATTGAAAAATAGTTTTATGAATCAGATAATCGAACCAAGTAAAATTGCTAACTACTTCGTTTCAAATGAACTGTATTTTTACGACATACCGTACAGAGTTCTTTTACAACGGAGTTTCTAAGAGAGTGATCCTTATGTCGTCGGCATAAAGGTCCTGTCAGAGGTAAAATAAATCTGACCGGACTGTACATAAGGTTTTATATGAAATCATGATCTTAATGACAAGCATTTAGACAGATTTTCATTGTTTTCAAAAATTATTTGCTCTTGTGGTTTTTAGATTGTGGTACATTATTTGTGGAAAAATATCGGGTAGTCTTAGGAATAACGCGTAGTAGTAAATAGATGACTTTTTTGTAATCGGCACCCCCAGAAACCTAGAAAAGGATATCCATGTTCGTTTTAATAAAAAAAAATATCCGCCATCTTGGAATCTTTAAATGGAAATTTTCATATTCAGCTCCCCTAAAAATATTGAAGACGACACGCATATCAGTTTTGCTAAATAATAAATATCCGCCATCTTAGAAATTTAAAAATATGACTTTTTGTAATCAGTCCCTCGGAAACCTAGAAAATACCTAGATAATAGACACCCTTATTAATTTGAATAAAAATAAATGTCGGCCATCTTGGAATTTTTAAATGGATGTCATTTTCTTTATCAGCATCATTATTTTATTTCGTAATCTTAGCCGATTTTTACTCAAATAGGTATATATATTATAACCTGAAAAAGACACTACACCTACTTCTATTATCCATTATTCAAACACTTACTCGTGTAGCCTTTTGGAACCGAATAAATGCTGCATAATCATTTGATAATGTGTATGAATTAATGATAAATGTTCACGCGAATATCATTACCCATATAATTCACTAGTGCCTACCGACAAATAAACGTTGTTGGACTTAACCAGCATTTTTTTTTACATGAAGTACCCGTTAAGGCACCTCATAAACATCTGTCTAGCGTGCTTTGCCTCTGTCACTCTAAATAAAGTAACTCAGACACATATTATTTAATATTCTAAATAATATGTAAATATTACTAAGATTGAGTCTATGAACACAGTCTTTTTATTTAGTCTCCTCAGACTAAATAAAAAGTGAAGGCAGTTCTGCGAACCACACAATGAGGCCGATCTAACTACGCCTGCACAACATAGCCTACTTATACCGCGGTGAAATATATGGTTCCTGTAGGATTTCTATTTGCGCGCACCTTTATATTTTATAACCTTCGACATTCAAAATAATGTTACTTTCTATTTGTAAAGAGATTACCCCTTACTACTTACCACCTCGCCAATTCACAAACTTTACGCCTCTTTAATATTATAGTAGCACCTACCTGGGAAACCGAGCTTTGCTCTAATTAGTTTAAAAAAATTAGAAAGAACAACAAAAATATGAAATTTTTATTTCACCTGATTCGAAACCATAACTTTCCGAATTTTCGAACAAAGCAAAAATTATACATACGCATACAGAACTGCCAATCGGACTGACTGACCTATTCGAGTCGAAATTATTGCTATATTGTTGCACTACGAAAGAAAAAATAAAATATAGCTGGATAGATTTTTTCCCCCAAAACTCCCTGCATGTTAAATTTTATGGTAATACTTGCAGCCGTTTTCGAAAAATATATGTCATCGTAAAATTATAAACACCGTTAGATTGTAATATAACTAGCGAGATTGTAAAAAACAACAAAAAGTAGATAGGTATGACAGCAACGCAATAGCAGACGGCGAGCAATTTCAATTGTCAAAGAGTGACAGCCCGACAACTCATTTAAGTTGTTGTTGAAAGATTGCTGATCTTATAAATCAATGTAGGGAGTATTGTAATCAAAAGACGCGTATTTACGAGAGCTGCAGCGTCACCTGAAATCCGTAGGATACCCAACTCCTCACAAACTTGCAGCGGAGGTATCGCATTTGGGCTTATCAAATTTTTGATATCATTCTTCGTTTCCAAAATATCGAGCGCCAAAATCAAAAATTCGGAAATAAATTATATTTATTACACTATTTCTGCCATAACCTTTTTCGTTTTTTACTTTCTCGAATAATTCTTTTTTTACCTTACAGTTCTCGTAAATACACGTCTTTTGAGCCTTTTTTAATATCATATCTTCACAACTCTCCGAGATATTCCGCGATTTCGGAGATTCGAGACAGGATCCCACTTTTTCGTGCGTTGTAGCCTAACTTTTTTGAAGAAAAAGGCAAGTTTCTTCAAATTCCGTAGAATGTGCTCGATAGTCGTCTGAGGCACGAACTCTGTGGATTGTTACGAGGGCGGGTCAATAAGTCCGTGACTTTTGGAATAAAACACAGATTTTTTGATAAATGAATCATTTTATTTTTCAACGTAGTCCCCCTTGAGCTCTATACACTTTGTCCAACGCTTCTCCAATTTTTTTATCCCTTCCAAAAAATATGAATTGTCGAGGTCCTCAAAATAGGCCTTTGTTTGCGAGATGACTTCATCATTGGAGTCAAATCTTTTTCCACCGAGCCATTTTTTCAGGTTTGGGAACAAGAAGTAGTCACTCGGAGCCAAATCTTGAGAATAGGGTAGATGTGAGAGCAATTCATAGCCCAATTCATGGATTTTTGCCATGGCAACTGCACATGTGTGCACCCTTGCATTGTCTTAGTGAAAAATAACTTTTTCTTGGCCAAATGAGGTCGGTTTTTTTTCAAATCCTCATTGAAGCGGTCCAATAAGTTGGCATAATATTCCCCATTAATTGTTCTTCCCTTTTGAAGATAGTCAATGTGGATTATCCCACGTGCATCCCAAAAAACAGTCGCCATAACTTTATTGGCTGACAAACCCACCTTGGCCTTCTTTGGCGCCGATTCACCCTTAGAAACACACTGTTTTGACTGTTGTTTGGTCTCTGGTGTATTGTGATGGATCCATGTTTCGTCCACGGTTAAAAAACTCCTCCATATTGTGATTAAACAACGCCAAACCTTCCTGTGAAGTTGTTACACGATTGCGTTTGTGGTCGACTGTGAGCAAACGCGGCACCCATCTTGCGGAAAGCTTTCTCATGCCCAAGTGATCATTCAAAATTGAAACCACTGAGCCATGCGAGATGCCTATGGCTTCCACAATCTCTTGCACTTTCAATCTTCGGTCGGCCAACACCATATCTTAAATTTTTCGATTGTTTCGGGTGTAGAGACCTCAACTGGGCGTCCAGGACGTTCGGCCCATAGTATCCCCATAGTTTCTTTAATTCCCCATAGTATTTATCAAGCTTAGCCTTGGTCTCGGTAATAGTTTTTTTTCGCAAAAAATAATGCTTAATAAGCACACGAAATTCACTTTTTTCCATTGTTTCCTTAAGTTACTGGATAGTCTGATAAAGATAGCTGTAAAACACAAACTAACTGACGCAGCAAGTTCAAATTTTGATAGGAGCCAACTGACAGATGCCTGTTGACAGGATTAGTGTTTCTTTTTCAGTAAGGAGGTTAGAAATTCAAAAAGTCACGGACTTATTAGGTTACCCGCCTTAGTAGGTTAGTTCTATCTCGATTTCGTAGTCTTGCAGACTCTTTCGTTATGTCTCGGGTTTTTGTTATTCAGGACTGAGCATTGGAAGCTCAATATACACACACCGGCATATTTAGCGGAACATAAAATAAAGGTTTGATATCAGTATCATATAAGGTTGCTGACTGGTTTATATGTAATTTAATTTAAAAAGAAATATTTTCAAATTAAGAAAACAACTGAACATCACATTTTATGCAATTGTTTTAATTTTATTCAAATACTCCTTATCTGGAGCGAACTTCGAGTATTTCTTCCTTCTGAGTTTGATTTAAAATTTCATTGAAATACTGTTTTTTGTTAGTTTTTTTTTAATCGCGTATCTTTTTGGAGTTGAGGACTGAATTATGCCTGACTTAGCCCCAACGGAGATTGTCAGGGCACTATAAATGCGAAGAAATTGTCAAACCTACAGAGTGATATCCAGATATCTTCGTCGATCAGTTTCAACGATCCATCGCAGTATCCAACGGTTCAGGGAGGAAGTGAAAAAGACGCACTTCGAGTAGGGATGATCGTTTCATTCGGCTTATATCAGAGAAGTTTTAGAAGAAAATGTCGTACCGTTTGCCCCATATATCGGTGACAATTTTGTTTTTATGCAGGATAATGCTCGGCCGCATACCGCTAGGGTAACTCAAGCTTATCTTAATGATATGAATATCACTGTTATGGAGTGGCCAGCGAGATCACCGGATATGAACCCAATAGAGCACGTTTGGGACTTGCTGAAAAGAAAAGTTAAGTCCAGAGTTCCAGCTCCTGTCAACGTGGGTGAACTGCGAATTGCCGTAGTTGAGGAATGGCGGAGACTATCCCAGGAGACCATCGATAACATCAGTATGCCTAGACGGGTAGAAACTTTAATAAGAGCACGTGGAGGAAATACGCGATATTAATCACCATTTTTCTTATTTAATTAATTGTTATTTTAATATTAATTTTCACTTTTCCCGGTTACATGAAAAGTTCAAAAATGTACCATTTTTCACAAATAGCCTTTACTCGCAAAATCTGTTCTTAATGTGATCTCATTTTAAGTAAAACAAATGAAACTTTAAATAACAAAAGAAGTGTAGTATGTAGATTTTCAAATAAAACCATATTTTTTTAATTACGGACCTCTTTTTTTGTGTTCCGCTAAATATGCCGGTGTGTCTAGATTAGTCAAGAACATAATATTACCTTCGCGCGTGCGTCATTACTTGTTTACGACGAAGGCTAAGGAATGGGGCAAGACAACACCTAGGAGATAGAAACTTGTAAGTTTCCACGCTAATAGATCACGCTAAAACTCTTAAGGAAAATTATTTTAAGATTACGAATTGTCTGATACAATAACGTTTGAAGTAATTAAAATAAAACCTATTGCGCGTCGAAAGTTACGGAACCCTCCTTCGCCATGTCGTGACATGCTTTTGGTTAGGTTATTCTTATGATAATGATGATGATAAACAATATAAAAAAATATCATCTGCACATGTTCCCTTCAATTGAAAATCGCAAATAAAAACATTTACTACTGTTTGAATGTGCTTTACATAAGCAATGACGCTTTATTTCTATTCGCTGTGACACATCTTACTTTATAAAGAGAATCCTTGTAGTTTTAAATATGGTAAAAAGACTCTTGTACCTCGATTATACACGGGTAATCACAATTGAGTGATTACAGTCGATTTTGGAGACAAAATTGCGAAAAAATCTAACTACAGAAACGAGAACTTACTAATTATTATTAACTATTTGCACTTGCTATAACTAAACTCATCAATGAACTGGGGCTCAAACACAGATTAAAGAGGAATAGATGAACAGCTACATAGTTAGCCATCGATTTGATTGCACAACAACAAGCATACGGTGTGTCCACGATTGTGTGGAAAAATTGTGGGCTGTTTGTTCAGGGCGTTGAAGGGGACGTCAAAATTTTCAAACGTGAATCGTTCTATGAAAGGTGTTTCTCTATACGTAAGTATAAAAATTTTCTACTCTGTGGTACAAATATTTTCTCAATGTGAGAAGGCTTTAACTATAGTCCACCACTGTAGGCTACTGCGGGTTTTTTACACTGACTTTTGAAGACCCTCATTTGTACAAGGAAATACCCGGGATCGAACCTGCAACCTTTGAAGACACTCCAACATTGAACAATGCAACCCAAGCTATCTATCAGGCCACAGCCGCTCGTTTCGGAAGCTCGTTCCATTTAGTATTTAGTAAAATTATCTTATAGAAAATCGAAGGGGAAGAAAAATCGAAGTAGGTCTAGTAGGTCTAGGTCTTATTCCTTAGAAACTGCGCATTTTTAAACAATATATATTATATTTTTCTTTCGTCGTGCCACAAAATATCAATAAAAGAAAAAAAAATATATCAAAATATAAAATATCAAAAAATCTCTAACGTCAGTCTGATTGGCAGCTTGGTATGCGTACCTACGAATAATTTTTGCATTGTTTGGAAACTCGGAATATGGTGGGTTCGAATCCCGGTAAGATCAATATTTTTGTGATTCTCATTATTTCCTTTTCTTTTTAATTATTTTAGCGTTCTACTAAAACTCCGAGCAAAGCTCGGTCACCCAGGTATTAATATACGTGAAGCAAAATCTTTCAGTATAGTTTTAAGAGAATTGTGCAAGGAAGGTGTGCAGAAAGCTAATATTTTTAAAATAACTCAGATTATTAACACTAGAATTCTACTTTCAGTGCTTTGAATTTTCCCGGGCCCGCCGGATATCGAATCATAAAGTCCCAGCCTTATTATGAGCGAATTACGACCACAGTCCTCAGACCTCCAGTACTAACAAATCTACCTAACAATCTTTACCTAAAATGAAATCATACATTTGTAAAAGCGCCATCTATGAGTGGCATGTTGAACTTCGTATATAAATAACAACATAATATTTCTATTAATTATAAAATTTACTAACTCAAATTATATTATTAATATGTATAAAGTATTATAAATTTAGTATAAATTTAACGTACACAAATATTAAAAATTGTTTTATCGAGGTAGGTATTTGTTGTATACACGCGATACATGTTTCCTAAGGGATCAGTCATACACTGCACGTCATGCACAAATTCGAACTCTTACAATGAAACGTGTATCTTCTTGTGTAATGAATAAAGTTCAATTTTGAATAGCTATCTTAAAAATGTAGCGCAATGTCGCGTATCGTTTCGTTTTGGTGTGAATTGACCTATGGTCTATCTATGATCTATGGTCTAAAATGATTTTTAGATCAGATCATGCCCATCTAGGAAGTATGAGGTCTAGGAATATGATTACAGGAATTAGCACACACACATAAACACTTACACACACCCGTGCGCCGGTCGTTGTAATAGATGTATAATAACACAGATGCAGAGAATTTTATTAAATGTCTCGTTTTACACAACTATTGTTTTATATCTGTATTTTAAAAACACTTTTTAAAGTTATGGTTATTTTGTATTTCTTAAAAAAAAAACAGCTATTTCTTTTGCGATGCAACTTTACTGCATCTTATTTTGTCTTAATCATAAAAAATAGACTGTGTCTAAAACATTGTTGTTCTCTCAGTTAAATTAAATAGCAGATGTATAGTCTCTGAGAAACTTGGGCTTAACAAATTTCGATCTTATTACAAGAGAAATAAATTAGGAAATACAAAATAACCATGACTTTAAAAAGTGTTTTTAAAATACAGATATTATAAAGCATTAATTATTGTTATTCTTTTATTTATATTGTGCTATTGAAATTTCACACATGATGTATTTCAGCATAACAGAAAATACTAAAAACAGAATAAAATTAATATTTAAGGGGGCTTCCCATACAACAAACGTGCCGTTTTGTACGGAATCGCTTGTGCGCAAGTCCGACTCACACTTGGCTGGTTTTTTTAAAAAGGCTGATACATAATATATAGATTTTGCACGTCACTATACCGATTACAATGCAAAAAACAATAAAGCGAGTGAATCGCAAACGTGTGATTTTCTCTAAAAAAATAAATAAAAATTTGTGCATCGTCTTATAGGAGGTCGGTGTTCGGTAGATCACATTGCTGTATTTGCGTCACACTCCGCTTATTAGCGCTATAATAAAAATATTTTCAATGGTGGCGTTTCAGAATCTTGTGTTATAGAATATAATATGTACAATAAATTATTATTGTATTAAATGTGCTATTATTGAAAACAATGGCAATTTTCTCAATAAATCAATGCGATACCGTATCTATTTTGTTGTAAAATAGATATATAAATGCATATTTTATTTTAGTATTTATTTCGACATCAGTATTTTCATCATCTTTTGATGATTGTTCGTCACTGAACAGTATAGGCCGCACTTGGTATAATATTTCACTTGGTGTATTGTCCCGCACATGGCGAAGTAAGGTCTGACCGGACCGTCCTGTCTCCTAGTTCGCGTGTGTCAGTGTCTCACTCCGCGTTTCGTGTCGTCTCGCTCTGACTGCGTAGTAGTGACTCGCTCACTCCGCATCAGTGCCGTCTCGCTCTAAACGCGTTGAGTGTCTCGCTCACTCCGCGATCGTGCCGATCCCGCCCTCTAGTGCAGTTTTTGTGAACTTCTTATAGCGATCGTCAATTTACACCCTACTTCGTCAGAATAGGTTGTAAATTGGCGCCTTGCTGGGAGTTGGACTGCTCTTGACCTCCCGTTGAGATTTACTCTTCGCTGGGGTCACGAGGAGACAGCCTCCCTAAGTGTGTGTACCGTCTTTGTGTGCGTACACTTAGTGTTTCCCGTTCGTCCACCCTCTTGTGTGAATACCTCAGTGTTATTTTCGTGCACCCGTTACTGTTTGTGACTAGTGTGTAAATGTCGTGTCATCTAGTGTGAACATGAGTGACCACGATCCGTGGCCATCACGCCACGACCACCAAGACTCATGTGCGGATTCCGAGATCACGTACAGCCCGGCCTCATCCAGGTCCAGCTCATGTTCGATCTCGGACCCCACGCACCATCATCCGCTCGCCGAGCCTAGCTTGTGCGGACAGGACACCGCCCGCCCCGGGTCGCCCTCGGCATTCTCGCGGGGGTGTACTGGTACCCCCCCGCCCCAATGCCTTCCGATGGAGGCCTGCGACGAGTCTGGGCCCCCGCCCAGCACAGCCGATCAGGGCTCGGCCAAACCAAGGCGCTCATCGCGCCGTACTGCACAGGCGAGTGATCCACTCCAGCCTGTTACACACCCCGGACCTGTCAACGTCCCCCAAGTGGACACACACCGCACCACCGCGGGCCCCCCCCGCCCCTCGCCGGCTCCCCAGCCGCGACACCACCGTACCGCGCTGGCTGCACAGCCGCGTGGCCCACGCCAGCCCAGCGCGAGCTCTCCGCGCTCGCCAGACGCTTCGCCGGCCCCACAGCCGCGCGACAAACACCAACCCGCAACTACTGCGACCGCAGACAACTGCTCCCCGCCGCGTGAGTACCGCTACCGTGAGCCCACCTTTCCGCCTCCACTTATAGATCTGGACGCGCCAATACCGGCCGGGTACGCTGACCAACGGACCTACGCCGAGGTCAGTGCCCCCAGGCCACAACCAAACACCCAACGACCTCCCGCTACTGCACCGGTGACTGCTACCCAAACAGCACCACCCCCAAACAAGTCCCGCTACCCACCCCTGGTCGTCGAGAAGATCGACGACTGGGTGCGCCACTTTCGCCGTCTCCGTGACATCCTTGGGCATACCCCCTATGCCAAACAAAACGGTCCTGGTGTTCGCTTCATGCCCCGAAGCGAACGTGAATACAGGACCGTCAAAAAATACCTGACGGACCTGGAGCAGCAGGGGAAAGCCTCCTGGTTCTCGTTTTCTCTACCACAAGATAGAGCAATCAAGGTAGGTATTAGGGGCCTACCTTCTTCCACAGCCACCGAGGACATAAAGGCCGGACTCGCCGAACTAGGATTCGTGGCGGAGCACGTGTCCGAAATTCCGGCGAGGTCTGAACCCGGTGGCAGTATCTACTTCGCCCGCATAGCCAGGGCCCCAGAAGTCGTCCCCGGCATATATAAGGTCACTGAACTTTTATACATGCCGGGAATCTGCATCGAAGCCTGGCAGGGCCGCAGCGGCCCGGCCCAATGCCACCGATGCTTCCGCTTCCAGCACTCGAGCCACAACTGCTACCACAAGGTAATATGTGTCCGATGTGCCGGAAATCATTCCGTGCGGGAGTGCTCCCGCCCCCTCACTGAGCCGCCCACCTGCATAAACTGTAAGGGGGCGCACCCTGCTAACAGCAGGAAATGCCCATCGTATCTAAAGGCAGCGCGGACGGTGCGGCCAAACTATACCCGCCCTTCCCCCCCCTGCGCAAACCCTACCCCGCCTCCCATTGTACAGGAGGCCCCACCGCCCCCGCCAACCTCTACTTCACTGATGGCGGAGGCCAACGACTATTCTCCTAGACACGTCGCCCCCTCGGCTCCCGACCCCCCCGTGCGGAAGGCAAAGAAGCCGAGAACCAGGAGGAGAGACGCTGCACCCCCCGAGGCCACCCCCTGTGAGGCCGCCTCTCCCACAACCAGCAACCACGTTGAGCTGGAGCCACCCACGCTCGCTCTTCCACAACCTGACCACACACAGGACACCCGGCGCCCGCAGCGCCCCCCGCGCTCCCCCAGTGCGACCTCCTCGGCCACTACAGCCGTGGAAATCATCGCCCCGCAGCCCGCAAACTATGCGGTCACCCCGCACACCCGGCCTACGGTGTCTCCTTCGCCGCCACAAGCGTCGGTGCAAGGCGAGGCCCCCGCATCGACTGCAGAGCTGCTGCAGTCCCTCCTCTCCCTGGCTGTGAACTGTTTCCAGAAGGTTCTAGCCGGGGAGGAAGTCCTCCCTGTCATTATGCTGGCCCTAACACAGGGTACCCCCATCGTTGCCGCTCTCGCTAAGATCTGGCTCCCCCGGCCCTAGCCCGGACCCGCGCCAGATATCTCCGGCATCCTGAAGCTCCTATTAGAGGAGCCGACAGTGATTGCCGGAGATCTGCGCCGTGCGTCTCGGGCCCGGGATACAGACGCGTGCTACGCACTGCCCCCCCCCGCGCTCCCTGAACGCATTAATTTTTTTTTTGAATTAGTTACAGGAACACCAAACGTCCTGAGCGTGCGGAAGCCACGCGCCCGGCCAAAGCCGCCCAGCTGCAATGGCATGCCCGCTCGCCAAACAGCACCCCCCTGCTGACACCAGACGCAGGGAGCATCCCGGAGCCACGCTACCGAGACGCCCCCAAGCGCGGTGCGCCCCCCGACTAGCACCGTTGGATCGATGCCCCCCCAAAACCCCTCGCGTCGGTTATAAAAACCGGCGTAACCACCCCTTCCGTGCGCCCGGAGTATGACGAGGGGCAGCCCTATTGCCCCGCACGTCAGCTCCGTGGTAGCCTTTCCCCCTCGACACAAAAAGTCTGAGGCCCGGAAATACCTTTCTCCTCCTTCCTATCCCAGGTCGCTCGTGTCCGCGGTCCGGCAAAACGCGGCGTGTGAGGGAGTGGTCCCATACACGTTTTCTCGGCCCCCGGGTCGGGACCCCCACGCGCCGCTTGGAGCCGACCGCCGGTCTTGGTCGGGCCTGGATTGGTCAATCGCCACTCCCTTGTACTGTCGGTTGCCCACCCCCACGGGCTTACCCCGCGTTCTGCCGCGGGGTGTCTTCCCTTAAGACAAAGAGACTCATGCGCCCAGCACTAGTGCTGGGCACGTCCTCCCACCCCAATTAGAGGGGCATATGCCCCTGGTATTGGTTAGCCCGCCGTAAGGCCCTTTTCAGGGGCCCGGCGTCGAGCCGAGAAGAGTCTCCTAAGGTCTGACCACATGTCCGCGTCCCGACGTTGGTAAGTGAATGGGCGAGGCCAGAACACTGCGTTTCGTCGACGCGCGACGCACCGCGAAAAACGGAGTCGCATTGTAATACAATTTACGGTTTTGTCGTTTCGTCCTTTAAACGGCGCAGTGTCACAGCGGCGGCGTGGCACGGTGCGATGCCGCGTCGCGATTTTTCACGGCATGACAACCCGCCCAAAATGTACCGGAATTTCACATGGCACGGCAATTTGGCGTCATGACGTGCCTTTTTTACGGCGACAAATTACAAGGCTTCAATGGAACACTTAATTTTTTAAAATGTTTTCTAAATGGCATAGAAGTCGACAACCCGATACAGGTTGCTTGTTAAACATAAATTTATTTGTGTGACAAGCAAACTCTATCGGGGAATACTTCCAACATTCGTTAGCTGTTCGAACCGCTTTATAATTGGCCTGACTTTCGTTTTATGCAAATAACTTAACCAAAAGCATGCAAGCAAGTAACTATCAACGCGCAATATGTTCTTTTTAAATTAGTTCAAAAGTTATTGTCCGATTTCGCTCAAAATAATTGTTCTAAGGACTATTCAGTATGATATCCATCTATAAACATGGAAACTTACAAATTTCTATCTCCTATAGTTTAGAAAAGTCAGGGGGGGGGGGGACCAACTTATAAACCACTTTTTAAGGCCGATTAGTGAAAATGCTGGACTTTGTGAAAAAATAATTTGTGGAAACCTTGCCTTTATTTTAAAAGACCTATTCAACGATACCCCACATGATGGGGTAGAACAAAAAATGTCCACTTCACATGTATGGAGAGCCACCCCTAAAATGTAAAATTATTATTATTTTATAATACCGGAACCGAGATCTACATCTATACCGAGAACTGAGATATACATCTATATAATCTTTAACTTCATGAATTTATATTCGTAATTACAGAAACTAGAAGCGCGGACAGACAGACAGACAGACAGACATACAGACGGACGGACAGAGCGAAACTATAGAACCCTAAAGAGAAAGGATGGCTAACACGAAATTAAGTGGGTATTGTTTTGTTTAGTTTTATATTTTCGACGACCTCTGTGGCTCAATAGTTAGAGCGTCGGCGCTCAGCCGGAGGTCGCGGGTTCGAATCCCACTGAAGGAAGAGAAAAATATTTCCACGTTTCTGGGTCATGGATAATAAAAATCTTAAATATAATATTAAATAATTATGTTCATATATTGTATAGAATAAAAATTATTAAATATATTTCCGTTGTCTGGTACCTACCCGTAACACGAGTTATTAGAGAACTAAGCAGGGGCCGGATCGATGTGGTGTGAAAACGTTCATATAGATATTGAAAACGTCCTATCTTATTTTCTATATAATTCCCCCTTTTCTCTACACAATCTTCATTATTTGAAGTCGGTACTAGCCCAAACAATAGCCTGATAAATCATTATTTTATAGAGCTCACGTTTAAGTGGAGAATTTAAAAGAAAGAAAGAATTTAAAAGGGGAGTTATTAGAAAATAATATTTATTTCATACTTCTTGTGTATTTTTACTTAGGAAGTCGGTTTAATTTTTGTTAAAAAATAACATTTCTACGCTTTTTAGTCATATTTGTTATATATTATATTATTGTTAACATATTTTTAGAAAGTTTAAAATAAACGATCGAATGTATAATTGAATACGCGCCAAGCTTCCATTAGGTATTATAAATAAGATCATAATCTTATTTAAAATTTGTAAGTTACAGCACTATGGATGCACTGTTTAAAGAAGTGCAAGCATATGCCACTGCATATACCTGCAGTTCTTTAAACAACGCTGAAATCCCCAAACATGTATCTATAAGGAGTCAGGGGTTCATTTCAGTACTTTTGGATCCAGGGTATATATAACCATAGTGCAAAATCTTACTTTTAGATAGCATATTATGCTTGGGTTACTTCAGAAAAAGTGAATATCAGTATATGTGTCCATATAAATTTCGAGGAGTCCATCGGGTAACTTTTGTGGTGACAATGGACCAACTTCAATCCGAAGTTACCCTTATCAAGAATACCCTTATCATCAAAAAAAGAATTTTGAAAATCGTCAACATTAAAATATATATATATATATATATATAAATATATAATAAAAATACAGCCGAACGTATAACCGCCTCCTTTTTTTGGAAGTCGGTTAAAATTTTACATAAATTCTGCGGTTTTTTCTTGAAAGAGTAAAAAACATTTATTATGTTAGTATAACGTTAGTACTTATAAATTTGGCGCCATTTCTCAGGCTCAACTTTCGTTTGCCAGACTCTATTATTGAATGACATTGAGTGGCTCTGCAGTTGCAAAATCAAAGAAAACAAAAATATTAAGGTAATTCCTGAAAACTGTATTTCAAACAAATTTCAACTCTAAGGCTATGTGCTACGGAATCCGGAAGGCCGTATAAAATTCTGAGCATTAAAAAAAGAACTCTGCGTTAATTACAATAGGGTTGAAAATCAAACACATGAGTGTCGAGTCAAATGTCGATGTCATAAATGACGCTCGACAAGTGACACTTTGATTTTCAACTCTATTGTATTATAGCAGAGTCCTATTTTCAGTGCTCTAAACTTTCTCGGGATCGCTGGATTCAATACCTATCATAAATATAGTCCCAGCCTAATACCCAAAAGGCAGCTATAATAACGTAGAATGAACCTTTGTGTCTTTATCGCTAGATGGCGCTTATCCAGCATTTCACAACTTTCTTAGTATTTACTCGTAATCTTCGCTTTATTATTTACTATTTAGATGCTAGATGCTACTGTGTTCCGGGTGTATTTACATACAAATTTTTACTCAAGGATCATAGAGCAAAGGTTAAACTAGAAAGCTAGACACTAGTGAATTTTAAGCAAAAAAGTTCTCAACTTAAGTTTTTAAGGAAAAAGTTACTTTCGACTGAGAGATGCCATTTTTTACAAATGAATTAGCCACTATTAATGTATTTTGAGATATTTCCTAATATTTAAAAGTTAAAATTTCAATATTCTAGAATGCTAGGTGAATAATTATAATGTTTTCTGGTCCGCTGCGTATGTTGACTTAGGTAATGGGTAAACTAAAACAAAAAAATATTTACACGTATTTTTACGCATACATACAATAATTTACATACAAAATATCTAATGTATGATGCGTACTATACGCAACAAAATGTATCATGACACTCTACCAGAAATACAGAATATTTTGACGATTAGTGAAAAAGAATTTTGTTTAATAATTTGTTATGGATTTGGATTGCTGTTTTAAACTCCTACATCAAACTTAAAACACCCCTCCGGGGAGCAAAAAGGGGGGTGTTTTAAGTTTGAAGTGTCAGTCTGTGTGAGTTGGAGTAAAAACTTTAAAAATAAAACAGACTACATACACAGTGTAACTAAAGTCAGTAATCTAAATTCTCTGGCTAAAGTATGTCTCTATATGATATCCAAAACTGTCTTAAAGTTACAGTAGTGTAGTGTAGTGTGCAGTAGGTTGTTTTATCTCATAAGAAAAATAGAAATAAGTTGTTTATAGTCTTCTTAGTCAAGTCGGATGCGAAGATCGTTTCATATAGTTATTTTCCAAGCATATGATTATATTATTATGAATATTGTTAATGGGTCCCGTACCGAAGGGGTTAAAACGGGTTTAAACGGTTATTCATTACTAAGACGGAGTCTTTGCGTCTGTCTGTCCAGGCTGTATCTCTTGAGCCCTGACAGCTAGACATTTTAAATTTTCACAGATGATGTATTTTTGTTGCTACTATAATATTACAGAAAACAAATATTTCAGTGGGACTCCCATACAACAAATGTAATTTTTTTGCCTTCGTGTATCGAAGCGTGCGTGCGCGAGTCCCACTCACACTTGGCCGGGACGTTGGCTTAAGGTAGCATTATTTCCTTTCAACGGATTATATAAAGAAACTACAGATACCGGACACATACATATATACATACATACATACATTAACATTAAAGCAGCCGAATTTACGTATTTCACGGAGCTATTTTTAAATCGGTGTAAAGTTTGTAGGAGTAGCGAGAAAGCCTGAACCGAAATATCGTGTTTGTCAGGTTGCAGCTGTCCACTTTCAAAACACTACTCGTGTTCTGTGGTCCTGGTATAATTGTTAATAAGTCACGATCAATATAATGTAGAGCCGAGCTCATATTTTAAAGATTTGTTAGCAAATTATACAAATCAAACAATTAACATTACATAAAGTATGTATAATATAAGCTATCCCACGATGTCTACATTTGTTTGAAGTTTGAATGTATACAATAAGGCGTGTGCTTGCTTTTGAAGCAAAATTGGAGAAATAGGCTGTTTTAAAAACATAACTGAAACCATAAAATATTGGAGATAAAGCCAATTTCCCTTATACGATTCAGTTTTTAAAATAAAAGACAATATTATCTTAAAATTAAAAAACTGATTTATCATCGTTGAAAGACTTTCATTCGAAATTTATTACGAAATAGACACCAAAGATCCTGTTAAGCGACCAGGACTTTACTTTCACTGGCACACTTACCATCAGAGTGCACAGCTTTTTTGTCGAGATATATTCTGGTCCATTGCAAACAAAACCAGTGTCACCTGCGACGTGACATACTTCTAAGATTTCGGTGTTCCGTAATATACACGTGATTCATAATTTAATCGATTTTAAGTTGGTGTATTGTTCCACGCGTATTTCTTATTAATTTAATTTGTTGTTATTGTACAATCCTTTTCCTTGAACTTTAACTCGCCGAGAGTTCGGATGACATAATAAAAAAATATATTAAAGGAACATTTAGGACCTATAACCATTGTGACCAGTTTCGTTACTTTGTCATAGAGTTGATTAACAAATCTGTCTTTACTTCAGAATGCCACTCTTCCGATGGTTAACAATTCATAATCTAGTGGTAATTGGATGGACAACCAAGTGGTATTGCTCGAATGACACATAATATGCTACAGTACGACCACGACCTCAATGTCTTTCGGCAATATAGTTTTCCATACATCGTCTGTCATTTCTATGGGAAGATTTCCCTGGGCCATTAGCATTAGAGAAAATAGGCTGTAGCTACGCAAGCCTACTGCGGAGTAGTAATATTGATATTTATTTCAATGCGTGAAAAGAAATATGTTTAAGTTTTTTAAAATTGACGCATTGCGGGAATTAGCCCATCGCCTGGAAACAATAAGTGCTTCAAAAAAATTAATACCGGTTTATTACCCCTAATATTTAGTTTGACATTAAAAAATCTATACACAATAGATACGTTAAATGATCATATTGTGACTAAATTCGTTTCATTCCCCGTCTTCATGTAAACTCGTTTGAAACAATAAACGCGATAGTTACAAGACAACGTCTAAAATATAAATCGTTAAATAGGATGCGACACGGCATTTCGATCCGTTTTATTCACAAGCTCGCGGTGAAAGCGGCCACGATTTTGAGAAAGGAAAAGCAGTTTTTTTGTGCTAAGAGGCTGCGATGTTATGAGGGGTGGGGAGTGCCCCCTGCCCCTCTGCCGCGCCCCCCTGCCCACCGCGCTTCGAAAGTGAAACTTATTTTTTCGGCTGCTTTTATTCCGACTTGAATATATTTTAGTTGAACAACTTTCTCAGAGAATTATGATAATGTAGCGCGTGAAGCGATTACGACTGGTGACTACATGTACCTATGTACTATCAGGGTATCTAATTCTTAAGCAGGTTGACCGTTGTCATAAATCGGTCGTATTATAATAATTATAACCTTGGCAACCGAGCCATGCTCGGAGCTCAAGTAGATTTAAATAAAATAAAAAGGATCACAAAAATATTTTACCGGGGTTCGAACCCACCAACCACATTCTGAATTTCCGATCAACCCAAAAAATACGTATACCAAACTGACTGATATATTATTAGAATCGTGTGGCGTAATATGTAAGTCTGTTATAATAAGGCATGTATAAGGTTTAATGGGTCAGTAATAAACGTAACTTCAATCGGGAATGTAGTCTTTTAATGTCCTATCCTCACATGGCGACCCTGCAAGTCGAGCCGCGTCGGTTCACATTACAATCGCGCGTCGCGAATTCCGCGTAAAGAAAAATGGACATTTTAATTTCTTTATTTGATATATCATAAATTCAATATTGTAAAGTGGCCACCGACCCACAAGGAGGACACCGAAATGTTGGACTATGGACTGAAGACTGTCATCTACTAAGAATTTTGGACTACGTGACTAATTATTAGGGTACTATTTTTTTTTTCTTCTCGCTTTATAAATTTTGACGAAGTAGGTATCTTATGTATAGTAATTTAGTATATATTATTTTTATATAATATTTTAAAAAGTAGATAGTATACCTTTAAAATATTTTTTTTGTTGTTTAGTAAATGGAAATTAATATTTGCGAGGAAATAAAAAGTATTAGAGTAAATTAAGTAAGCTAAGTAAAGTAAGAAGAACAAAAATATTGTTAGAAAATAAGTTGAAGCAGGCTCAGGTTTTATATGAGGAATATATTTTAAATCGTAAGGAGTTAGAAATTAGTATTGGAAAATTAGCATACACACATACATACTTACGGCACATTAAGCAGCATGAACGTTTAAACTTAATATATATATATATATATATATATATATATATATATATATATATATATATATATATATATATATATATATATATATATATATATATATCAACAAATTGTTGACTTTTGTATTGCGAATATTAATATGGTAACCTGAGTTTGACGTGAAAACGGCGGCTACTCTTCTCCCAGCTATGACAGGAGGAGAAGGCGTCACCAAAAAAATGATTGACGCACTAGAATTTTATTTAGACCTTAGATAATAATGAGGAGCAGTTATTAATTAATTTTATATTAAAAACTCGGTTATCGGAAAGCGCTAAATTGAGACTTAGTTCTAGTTATAAAACAAGCACTGAACTTGTTTCTGACATGAAATAACATCTTCTAACCAAGCAGTCAGCAACTGCCCTACAGGTAGAGATGATGAAAACTCGCCAAGATTGTCATACTAGCGAGGAAAGTCGGTAAAAAGTTGGAAGATACTTTTGTTAAGTTGACAATTTCCCAAGCTGGAAGCGATGAGAAAACCTATCAAATATTGCGACCGTTAAATGAAAAATTGGCGGTAAAAAGGATTTACTGAAGACTTGAGAAATCGACTTAGCACCATTTTAGCTGCCCGAGATTACACGCAGCTAAAGGATGTAATCGGAGCGGCGAAGGACGAAGATTGCTCTCGAGCGGCAGAATCCAGTGCTGTGGACCAGGGTGGTTTAGTGGTTAGTGGTTCTAACTGCACGAGCCAACATAATAGATGCAAATTTTTAAACTTCTATAGGCAGCGAGGTTCATACTATGCTAAAGGCCGGGGGCGATCCCGAAATATAATGCCACCGCAGGCAAATCAGTGGCAAGGGACAACAAGGCCTACCCATCGGGGCTCTAGACAAGGCCCCGTATCTTCTTTTAGAGGTCGAAATTGTAGTGTACAGGGTAAGGAGTACTTTAAGCCTGCAAACCAGTTTTTTCGAGTTATATGCAATTATAGTGGTAGCCATAGTAATAATATAATATTAGCTAGTAATTTTGATAATTCTATAGATTTAGTCGTAAAAGGCAACATATATTGACACCGGAGCATCGTTGTCAGCGGTAAAATTTAAAACTTTAAAGGACTTGAACATACCCATGCATAAAGAAAGCATAAGCATAAATGGAATAGACGGACAATTACAAAGCGAGATATACGAATACTTTGAATTTATTACACAAGTGTAATATTACAACTACTAAATATTACACAAGTTTAATGTTTCAAGGAAATTACCGTGTCAACAGAATGGCATTATCAGCCAAGATTTTTTAGTCAAATATTGTATATAAATATAAATATAATATAATATAAATTATATATTATTAATAAAATATATAATTAATATTATATAAATTGTATTTTAAAATACGAAAAGAATACTTTGTCTTTAAATGTATTTGATAATCAATTAAGTGTAAGTTTAAGGATGGGTAAATTAGGATTTGATAACTTTATATCGGTGCCAGCTAGATGTGAAAAAATATTTGAAATATGTGTGAGTCAGAATGATGAATGTGTAGTGTTGCCAGAGGAATTATGCGATGGAATATTCGTAAGTGGAAGTATTTGTAGGCCTAATGAAGGACATATTTTTGTCCAAAAGTTGAAATACACGGGACGAGCAGGTTAAGCTCAGTTACTTTAAGCCAAAAATTCATAAGTTATCGGAATATCAAATATGTTTTTTCAATAAACAAAATAATATAGACGAAAAAAGAGTGAAAGAATTACTATCGCTACTATATTTAAATAATTTAAACCCAGAAGAAAGTAAATCAATTCAAGATATTTGTACAAAAATTTGTGACATTTTCTTTATTTCCGGTGATAGATTAGGAACTTGTAATCTGTATGAACAAAATATTCAATTAAAACCAAATACTGAAGCAATTTATACAAAACAATATAGATTGCATTATTCACAACCAGATGAAATTGAAAATCAAATTAAAAATTTATTAAAGAATAATATTATAGAGCCGGCAAGCTCTTAATGGAGTAGCCTGATTCTTTTGGTTCCTAAACCATCACCTAGTAACACAAACAAAAAGTGGCGGCTTGTGATTGATTTTCGTAACTTAAATAAATGCATTTCCCCTACTGATGACTGACTGGATGACAAACTTCCCCTACCAAATATTAAATTTAATGGAAATTCTTTGCAGCCGTTTCCGAGATTACGAATATATTATATAAAAAAACTTGAGAGGTGTCGAGGGACACCCGGATAGAACGAAGTTATAATATATATATTATTTAATTTGAAATTACAAACAGACACTTAAATTTTGTTTATCTGTATAGATATAATATATTATATTATACAAAACAAATAGTTGAACTAAGTATATATAGTGCGCGCGGAACTAGTGCCTTAGGTAGGGACAGGGGTGATGGGGCGGGTTGCTTGCTGCTCGCAATGTTGCCGCCGCGAAGTCCGGCTCCGTACTGAGTAATAACATCAAGCTCTCGGCTAGCTAGTCACAATATGTAACAGTCATAACAATCCCAATGTGTAATTGCAAAATTCTACATTATTGTCAAGGTGATAAGGTCGTTTTTTGTATCATTCTTAATAGTCGTTATTACATTGGGATTTCGAGTGGCAAAAAGTGTCGTGCCTAGTCAATCCGCCTAGCTTCCATACAATTCGCAACGCGCCATAAGGAACTACGTTCCAATAATATATGATCGTTTAAAGTATAATATCATGATATCCAACTGACATATTGTCATTGACATTTGTATTGTGACTGCATGTCGTCATTATAACACAAATAAATTAAAAGAACACTCTACCTGCTTTAATTGAATTAGATTATGATAGTAGCCATGTAAGGACGTCTGTTAAGAGGCATATTACATCTCGACTGTGATTTTTGCGTAAAATGGCCAATTGTAGCGTTCTTGATCTTAGAAACAAAGATACATTAGCAATTTTGACATATTGAATAGTGCAGAATAGCTATTGGCCTAGTTCGTAGCGGCTCGCTCGCTTTTTGTAAATTTTGCTTAACTTTTTAATTAAACCCAAAATTTCACCGAAAGATTTTCATAAAATGTGTGAAGGGACTTTTTTGAGCTCCTGGATTGAACTACTGTTCTAAGCACATGAAATAATAAAATGTTATCACCTATATATTCGTATAGATCGCAGGGGCCTTAGAATTTTGAAATATCATTGATTTAATATAGAAAAAAAATCTTATTCTAAGCCAAAAAAAAAAAAACGAAAATCGCTTTGAGTTAACTATGTGCTTGACCATCTACCATCATACCTAGATGACGCTAGCCACATCACTTAATCTTTCTTAATCTCATAATAAAATTAACCGGTGTTTGCCCAGTGGTCCAAATTCGACCATAATTCATTTACCTAATTTATCAATTTGAACCATATTGAGGGTTCTTATGAATATTTTATTATATTAGGCTTTACCTCTAAGATACGCAATATAAATATGACAGTTCACTCCTCCTCCGATCTCCATATAAACTTTAACTGTGCTAAATTTAATACTCCTCTGTTCTCATAATTTTTGTAAAATTATGTATGTCAGTTCACGTATTAAAAATATGATTTAATTTTTTTGTAGCAGATGACTTTAGTCCCATCCACTAAAGTATAAAATAAAATCATTCATGTGCATTTAAAAGTAATAAATTCTGCGAAAATCCGTAGGTTTTGCACATAATTGCACCCCGTAACTTTCATATTTAAACAATCAGGGAGCTAAGCTCTCAAACTTTCTTGTAATTACAGATAGACGTTTTAGAAAAAAACTTTAAGTCTCGTATTTGCTACGAGTATTTTTACTTGGAGGTTGGTTAAACCCGACAATGGAGCAGTCCATTGTCGGGTTCAGTTGTTCGGTTTAAATCTTTAAGCCAAGCAAAGGAGCATACCAACCGCCGTGATAATTTTTAAGGCTTACTAGTGTTTTCCTAAGGGCCTGTTTCACAATAAGTGCCGGATAGCTTATTCGGAAAGGACACTGGGCATTTTCTGTGACCAAAGACAAAATTAGGCTAGATGCAAGCGTTATTACACCCAGATTCTTATCACACAGGTCGCATATTTGTAAATATTTATATATAAATATAATTATATATAAATATGGTAAAAGGTTGTGTGGTGGGTAAATTCTCATACATTACTCATTGCAACGAATATTCATATAAAATATGATTCACAATATACTCGTATTAACTTAACTAACTCCAAATATCCATGGATCTGAATTAAAATAATTACAGGAAATGGAATGTGAATGAAAATTTTACAATCTTATAGTTTTTTGGTTTATGGTCAACCCTTTTTTAAAAGCTTTATAGCGAGCGATAGAGACAAAACATGCAAATAAGCTGACGTTTATCAGTAGATTGAGCAACAAGCCCTAAGACCACGTTCTACTACGTTTCTAGTACTTAGAAAGCAGTTTTACGAAAACGCTACCACGTTCGTACTAAAGTGACGTGCGGTAGATCACTCCCTAGATTTTTAAAGTGTTGAATTTTCCAGAACAAATTCAGCTGCAAAATTCATTTTTTTATTTCAATCACAAACATACATGCTAATGTAATAATGTTTACAAAACATTTCTTTGTTAGTTTCTAATCTGAAGGGGCAAAAAAGTATAACGTAGAACATCTGGTATTGCGACAACACTATTGTTCTATAGCACCTGCTAAACGAGTGAAGTCATGTGTGTACAATTGTATTAGTGCAAGATCCGGTATAAGAAATGTATACCCTCATCATTATTTATATGCTGATGGCCGCTATCGACCATCGGCGGCCGTGAGCGGTGTGAGCGGCGGCGGTTTTCTCAAGCCAAACTGTGATTTATAGTAATGACCATAAAGATTAAAATCAGTATATGACAGTTCTGCTGCTCGCCGCTTCGCTGCCAGTTCGGTGTGAATCGACCCTTAGGGCGCAATTTACCTAGGCAACCTATTCGCAATGTGTCAATGTGAATATTATCTAGATATCATTTATTTCTTATCACCAATGAATAACAGATGAGAGTATATATTTATTATACCGGTACATAGACCATATATGGTAGCAGGTACAGACAATACATTAATGTACAGTTGAGCAAAAGCTAGTTCATAATCAAACATTTTTTCGTAGGCATGGAACGTACCTACCTTATGATTTTTCGTCTAATTTTGCGTAATTGCAATAATGCGTAATTCATGCTAGTTTCGCCTAAGTAGGTAACTTATACGCTTATATTCAAATCAGATAGCTTATTTGCATGTTTTGCAGCGACAAAACATTCGAATAAGATATTCGACATTCAATAGAAGATTGTGATGAAAAAGGAAAATAATGATGAATTATCAGAAATATTTTGACTAATCTTAGCCAATACAATGTAGTTTATCTTGACTGATGACAATAATATTTTGTTAAAATCATTGTTTATCTCATTGTAATATCATTGTACCTAAATTAAAAAAAAGCTATAACCTAAATTAGTTACCACGCCATGATTATTGTTTGTTTAATTACAACAAATTAATTTCACTTTCTTCTATAATTATTGAATCATAAAAACTTACATAGTGATCAAAATAAACATTTTGAAGTAACCCCCGAATTGTCAAGCCGCGAGCGAGCTGATGTTTAGCTGAATTTTAGCAAATTCAAACAATAATTTATTCGCATTTTCGCATTATATTATACTGAATGTTAGTAATTTGTTAGGCCTTCTCCTTTGTGTATAGAAATAAATAATTATGAAATTAAAATAGAGTTTTATTCGGAAATAATAATAAATTTAGTTCGTGATTTGGCAACCTATGAATTTACCTAAACATAGCAAGGCTAAGTCTAGAACAGATGGGAAAACATCAATCAGAGCTAGGCTTCTTAATTCTAGCATTGTACCTCCCAAACGGATGAAGCGACTTTGATCTAGTTTTTTTTTGTTTGAAAGCTGACGTGATCGAGAGTGTTCTTAGCTATAATTCATCATTAATAGAAAAAATAAAAATTATTCGTTTAAAATAGCACAGTTAAATTATAAAATGGGACAAAAATAAATGATTATATCTATTTAAGTACAGTAGATATCAAAATGTATTTTATGTACATTGAATACATTGCAGTAGTTTGAATAATGCCATTTTACAAAAACATCTTTACACCTTTACCAATCAGGTTATACTCTCATTTTATTAACCGACTTCCAAAAAGAAGGCGGTTATAGTGTGTAAATTTATACCCAAGGGCGCTATTTCCCAAGGTATTATAAATAAGATTAACCATTAAAATAAACAAAAAATATATAATATATTGACTGGATTAACTGTTAGCTTACATTAAATACTGATAATAAGTATTATAAAAGCGAAAGTTTGTACGTACCTAAAACACATGTATGGATGTGTGTTACATACCTATTCCACGCAATAACTACTAAATGTATTTTGATGAATTTTGGTATGGTTAGTAGCTTTGGATTAACACATGTGCCACTTATTATCGCAGCAAAATGTACGGTTGCTACGAGATTTTATTTTGCGCGTACGACATCATCCACACCCATAAATATATCCATTTGAGTACTTAGTAACAACGAAAAGTGACGGTCAAAACTGTGTGCAGAAGAATTCAACGCGCTCCCACTTTCTTTTGGCCGAAATCTATTTTATTTTTATGGCAAAGTCAAAAGCTTATATGTTTAGTACCTAGGATTGCTTTGTATTTATTTAATAGTCTGCTATACATATGTGTAAAATAAATAAATGTCGTGTCAAGAAAAAGTTTGTAGAAATTTTTGTAATTATTTTGGAATTTCGGTAATAATGAAAACACCCATTTGTCAATAGAAGAAAGCGAGTTTTGATCCTTAACGGAGATTTAATATGTACGATAAACAAAAGTTTTATCTTTTGTTCTAGAAAGAAAATGACGTGGATAATGTTTAAGATATGTAATGACAGTGTTTTCCACTTTTTCCTACCAAGTTATAGAACCAAGGTTCAAAACATGTAAGACGTTAAAGTGAATGCTATCGAACAAAAGAATTTCCTCATTAAATTAAAATATTAGACAGACCATAAAACACGTCGTAAACTACGCAGATTTGATTCTTCTCAAATGATTCGGATTCCTAGATTTGCCAAATAATCCTATACCTAATAGAAAATTACAACTTGTAACACAATGTTTACAAAATTTAAATATAAAACTTATTTTTTGTAAAATCAAATTATAATCAGTTTCTGTAATACCTAGTTTTATGAATGAACCGATCGATACTAGAGGAATATCCCAATGTTTATTCCGATTTCAACTACAATATATGTAACGTAAATATTATTGTCGCACGCACACATAAGCAAAAGTTGTGTAAATAAAAAAAAAGTAACGTCAACAAATACAGTAACTGGGTAATAATTATCATGTGGTGCGCGTGCGCTCCGGTAATCGGTTATCGAGAGTGGGTTATGTCAGTTTGGTGGGGCATCCGCCCCTCCCGTGGTAGGGTGAAGGTGGGGTGACGCGAGGGGGGTGCTCGCGCCGCGGCGGCCGCTGACTCGCGCGCTGCCCGCCGACGCGCACGCACGCACGCGCCGCCCGCCGCGCGCCCGCGATATGTGATCAGTGCAGCGCAGCCGCGCTTGGATATCATGGAGTTCCAACACCCGCAACCTCTCGGCCCCCCGGCGGCCCCCCAGCTGATGGCCCCCGCGCCTCCGCCCCCTCTCCCCTCGCTGCCCCAGCTCCAGCATCCGCACGTCCAGGACGAGGACCGCTGGAGCCAATACCACATTTGGAGACAACACGTTTTCGTCAATGGTCAGTGTTTTAAAGTGTACCAATCGCACGTATACGAAATTTGAAGTGGCAAAGTGTGAATTTTCTAGACGTGTGCCGAAGTATTATATTGTTATTGGATTGCGCTGCGACGTTGGTGTTTCAGATGCAAATATGATTACTGAAACCCCGGAGTTTATCTTCTAAAATTCAGGGCCGGTGCTAAAATAAAATGTGATAAAATTGACCTTCGCCTCCAATTGACCCTATAGATTAGGCGCGAATCTGATGCTCTCTCGAATGTTATTAGATCAGTAGGTCGTAAAATATATGTATATTAATAGATATAGGTTCATTTGCAATTATAATTTATATCGTATGCTCGCTTATCTATACAGCACTTTCGTTCATCGTAAATAATAACATCAAACATATTCATATAAACCTATGGAATCTAGTTGGCGTGGTATTTACATTTCAAAGTAAGTTTTTGTTTCGTTATATTGAATTTTATTTTCTGTTATTAACATTTTAATATAAATAAGGTTCAGATTTTCACTGTGCTGTTGTAAAATACACTAAAAGTAAAATTAAAATCAACAATAAATTACTTAAAAAATCTCCCTCAATTTACATAAATCCATTGCTGTTAATTGCATAAAATATGTAATTTAAAGAATTCTGCCAATCACGGCCATACACTTGACTAGGGTTGTCACAAAATTCAACTTTTACTGTTACTTTCACCACAATGTCGTGTATGAAATATGCGTAGCACCGTAGGCCGCGCGTAGCAGTGAAATTGTATGAATGTACATTTACTTTCCCACTATAACATGGACGAACTGATAATGCGAACGCATGTTTGCTTAATATTTCCCACACATATAAGGAAACCTGCAGTAGTAGCCTGGATGGTTACCGTGTTCAACACCTAGGTTTACAACCTACGTCCTACGTAACCTGTTTACAAGGACAAGGGTTCAAAATCTAGGCGAAGAGCACGGAACTTTTTATCACGGAAAATGTACAGTTCCGAGAGAAAATATTTTGTTTTGTGCAAACTAAGCCGCCGCCAATAACGTCATATTTTATATTTGCTAATTGATGTATCCTGCTATTTATAGACAATATTTCGCCTTAACTCTTAAGTAAAAATGACCTAGGTAGGACATATTATAATAAGTATAGGTTATAATGTTATGTTCTTTATGGAGATGTTTTATGACAATAAATTATTAATAACGCGTTACATTTTTACCGCCGAAAACTGAAACGATAGTTAAATTAAGTGACGCTCAAGTCACATGCTGTCCTTGTCATTTCGGCTAGCAGAAACAGCGACAGCCTGGGAATAGGAGCCCTCCTATTCCCAGGCAGTCGCTGTCTCTGCTCTCTGTGACCTTTAGCCAAGTTGTCATAGCTAATGAAAAACGAAAATAAAAAATTATGGGATTTGACATCGCTAAGTGACGTTAGCATCGCTATGTCACTTGTTTACGAATTTTGTCGTGGTAATTAGCGATGGCAACTTAGCTAAAGACTCAGTATTGACAGCGTTTCAGTATTTCAGTTAACACTTGTATAGCCACGACGCGGTTTCTCGCTGACATGTCTCATATGTGTGCGATGGAAGATGCCATGACAGGTAAAACGCCAAACAATGTTGAGACAGTCTGCCAACCATAGCAGTCTAGTGTGAGTGACCACAGTTTACTCACATTGGGGGTGTACCAGGACCCCATCAGCGGGGATGTTAGTGGTCGATGATTTCACGAAATTTTTTTAATCATGCGAATGGAGGAGTATGAGATTTGGCACAGTTAAAGTGTATATGGTGGAGGAGTGTTAAAAGCTATTATTATGTTTTTATAATGTTGCTTAAAAATATATTAAATTAATAAAAATAACATTACGCACACCAACGTGTGTTTGACAGAATTTCGTCGCAGGTTTCACATTCAAGGGACAATGTTAATATTTTTAATCATCTGTTTTTTTTTAAATAAATTAACCACTGATTGTTTTTTAGATTAATTAATGACGTGCAACACATTTTTTAAGATAAAAGTTAACACCTGAAATCGTCTTGATATCATAAATGGATTTTGTATCAACCGGAATACGGTATCCTCCTATTTCACAGTCATATTACGTTTAAATTGCGGTCTAACTTTGCGTTCCTGTCAAACTAGTGTCAATTTGACAACTAACATTTAACATGGTAAAATATAATGTTGCCAATGTCTGGCTTTATTGATAAAATGGCGATTCTGAGCTTAATGGTGACATGAAACATGGTTTAATTACTATCATTATGTTTTTGAAAATGGCGTAAAAATTATACTGTTTTATAAATATTTCATTTCATCAATATGACATTTTACGTTTGTACAATTTGATTTTGACATGTTAAATAGCAAAGGTATTTCGTGCATCATAGAGAATGATATCCCCCAAAATAACGGATGTAAGCCTAAACTTTATGAGACGAGAATACTATCAGCTGTTGATGACAAGAGAATACTATCAGCTGTTGATGACAAAGTGAGATTATGATCTAAATATTAGCAGAATACCGTTATGTATGATTAAGTGGTTCGATCAAATTAAAGTTAAGTTTATAATGTTCGCATCGCGGTAGATTTCTGCTTTTGATATTTATTGGAATACCATTTAGCTGTTTTTACATATCGAGACCGCATCGAAACTGTATTATTGTGAAATTTAATTATCAGAACCAACCTACAGGTCTCATGCTATCTTTGTCAATCTGCCGGACAGACCTGTACAGCCTGTGGCGGACCAATTAGCGCCACAATCCTGAATCGCGCTATCGAAGTTTTCTATGATCTGCGGTATATATACAACATCTGAAATTTCATACAATTCATACAAGTGGGCTGCGGCCTGACCGAGCATACCACCTCGCTCGGTCGGAGATCTCCCTCTGGGGCTTTGGCACAATTCCCACATTGTAATTATAACTTAAGTAGCATTTAACGTTAAGAAGCGAGTATTTGACCATTAGTGCTAATTTCATTTTATCAATACAATCGTTAACGAGGACCTTAGTTGAAAAAATAATCATTATCCTTCAGTTGTTTCATAGAGAATTAAGTAGGTATTACCAGATATTATATAATTTGGCAAAAAGTAATTAAATAGAAAAAAAAATGTTAATTACATCATAATAACAATATTATGATATCAATATTTTCCTGAGAAACATTTATTAGGATTGCTTCAGCTATTTTTACATGCTAGTACTTCCATGATGTACAATTTCAGACACATGTGGTGTAACACTTGAACCTTATAGCCCGTGGAATAAGGTAGGGTTTGTAAGCGACTGTATGTATACAGTAGCAAGGTCCATTGGGTTGTGGGTTCGAGAAATTCTGCAAATTTGACTACATTTGACTGTACATAAATATTGTTCTGTCACAACTGTGAACACGAATAAATAAATAGCTATAATATATATACCTTCATCTACAACCTACACCACGTAATGAAATAATGAAATAATAAATAATAAAACAATCAAATAATATGTCATTATACCTACTTGATATGTAGGATAGACCCAGGTAGGACAAATCAGGATAGGCACACGCTTGGCAACTAGCTTGACATGCAAGCAACTCCTTTTAAGGGCGTCACAGACTGCGAAGATACTACAATATTATATATTAATATTCCTGGATATATCCCATATTAAAGTATGTAATATCAAATTATATAGTATCCTACCCATCTGTGATAGTTCATACGAACTAAACAAGCGATATTTTGTCTTAATGTAAAATATTATAGTATTTTCGCCGTCTGTGATGCCCCTTATTCTTCGGTGACTCCCAATCTAATTAATTATAATTAAGGATAAGATAATTTGAGTGAATAGTTAATTCGCTCTTATGGAAAGTTATTGTTCGAATACTGTACTATTTTGGGATAAGAAGTAGCCTATGTAGAAATCCAAAGAATAAACCACTGCCATACCAATTTTCATTCAATACGATTCAGCTCTTTGCGGGTGAAAAATAATCAAACATACACACAAAAATACGCCATCACACGGAAACACTGTATTTTTTTTTCGCTATAACCTACACTACTACCATACCAAATTTCATCAAAATCCGTTTAGTCGTTTTTGCGTGAAAGAGTCACAAACATCCGTCCATCCTCACAAACTTTCACATTTATAATAGTTGTAGGATTCCACAGTAAATGAACTAGACATGGCCTATCTACTCGTAAGCATATTACCTAACCATAATATAACAATATGGTTACAAGACGTGAAGCTTTGATTTTTGATTGATTGACCTAAACCATTTTAGAGATCGGGAACGCACATGTAACTGCTCTGTGTGCTGTGTGCGAGTTTCACTACACGCCGTGAAGAAGTTGACCACAATGTGTATGGCATCGAAACAACGCCCCTAGTGGCAAACAATAGCAACTAATTCGATGCCATACAAATTGTAGTTAACTTCTTCATGGCGAGTAGTGACCAAAACTCGCAGTCTGCCGACTGGTGATTTCTCGTTTATTTACCATTCTATTCCAATAAATGGCATAAATCAATCCCTTTCGCGATTGACTTAGCTGTTTGCATTGCACTTAGCACCAACATCGTCATTCTATAGTATTATAATAAATATCCTATATTGCCGATGGCCCATCGTTGCAAATCTGTTGACACCTCATTCATTAAAAGCGAATCAGTAGTTTAGGCATACTAGTACCGACTTCGAAATAATTATGAAGATTGTGTAGAGAAATAGTTAAAATTGTAGCCGAATTTAAATGGGGAATTATTTTGAAAATAAGATTTATTCTTGTTATACAGCAAAATGGTATTCTCGTGACCGTGAAACCAACATTTAACGCATTTTGATTGGTCCAAACTCCAAAAATCAGTTTAAGATATCAAGACGAATCGTTGAAAGCAAATTGAATCTCTAAGTTAAATAGGACAATTGGGGCGTTTGCTTTATCTCGAAGAAAGGATAAGTTTATTTTCAATCGATACTATGGAAATAAAGACAAATGTGGAATGAGAAGAACAAGATGGTAACTAAAACTACAAGTTATGCTCGAATTTATTAAATTACATTTTAAGTCATCAATGTAACATTTAAAGTTTTCTATTTCTAGTTCGAATCCCGCCAGAGAACAAAAAGTTTTGTGTGTTTCTGAGTCATGGATGTGTATTGTGTATTAAATGTGTGCATTATATAATAAATCTTAAATATATGTATAGTATAAAAGGATTTAAATATACATGCGTTGTCTGGTACCCGTAACACAAGTTCTTCGAGAACTTACCACGGGACCAGATTGACACGGTGTGAAAGCGTCCATAGATATTATTATTATTGTTATATTATTATATTAGGTATACAGTAGAAAATCTTTTTTTTCTGAATGTATGAATATGCAAAAGGTTATTTTCCATACATATAATGTACACTTTCAATTTCTTATTTAAATTCGTGTAATAAAATATATTTGTCACTTTCTTTTAGTCTTGTATTCTTCATTTAGTCTAGTATCATCATCATCATCATTAACCTACCGTGATTTACAGTACTGAACGTACTATAAATCACGGTAGGTTAGGTTAGGTTAGGTTAGTAACATACCAACACCTAATTAACTTTTCCTTTGGAGTAGGAATAAGCAAAATTAGCAGCAATATACAACACACCAACTAAATTATGCTTTTTAAATCATAATTGATAACATATATATCTAAGTTAAAAAGTGAGTATATATGTAATGCATAAAATTATGAACCTATAATTAAACGTTTATTATTTGCCTACTCGAGACTTAATATTTTAGTGGTATCGTCCTTCGTTATGTTCAGAAACCTTAAAATAAACAAAATTAAAAATTTGAAGTAGCCCATGAATTGTCAAGCCGTGAGCGAGCTGATGATGATGAATTATAGCTAATCCCCCGATCATGTCAGCTTTAAAACAAAAAAAAAACTAGATCAAAATCAGTTCATCCGTTTGGGAGCTACGATGCCTTGGACAGACGCACACGCAGACACGTCAAACGTATCACACCGCTCTGTTTTCGTCCGGGGTCAAAAACACAAATATTCATCACAGAACTGTGACGACACAACAGTGTCAAAAGTTCTGGTCGAGATTAGCCCTAGGCCGTCGTCAAATCGGCCGGCGCACTTTCACTCGGAATATTTGGGAAAAAGCGACCTTTACACGACTTTCTAGACGAACGGCCCCTCCGCGGCCCCCTCGCGGACCCCGCAGAGCCACGTGCTTTCTTCCGCGTAGAGACCACTTTTACTTTCTTTTAACTCGCCTGGCCAGTAAGATGTTGAAATTTTTACCATGGATTGTATGGCGTTAAAAATTGTAATTTTTCGTTTCTATTTGTGTTTCTATTACATTCGTGATTTTGCTTAGAATATGTTTGGTATATTTAGGAAGTCTGGTTTTTTTGTGTATAATATATAGTTATTTGTGTAATAAAATCTATGGTTAGACTGGGCAAAACTGCACCGTTAAAGTAACCAAGTTGGGTTAAATAATATGAGAAAACCTGTTATTTCAATGATTCATTTTATATTTTAACGAAAATAATAGCTTGTGGCAAAAAAATTTAAATTACAGAATAAAACTTGCTTGTGAAAAAGTAGTAGGTAAGTAAATAGTGGAAATCATAACCAAAATCCTACGTTCCTTGCCTAGACCTAAAAACTAGACAAAAATTGGGGACAAGCGTCCTCCATAACTCCATAGTTTCGAAGCTTGTAGTTCCGTAGCCGTTATCGTAATACCTAGCCAATTGCAAAATCTAATTTCATCGGCTAACTTTTAGCAACTGATTCGGAATAATGACTAACTCGTAAATAATATAAATATAGAAAACAAAACGAGCGAGCCTTTCAGTAATCGCATATGATGTGTAACATTTTATGAAAATATTAAAAAAACAATGCTTAGTACGATTTTCTAATATGATAAAAAATACGGAAACTTTTAACTTAGAATTGACAGAAATCAACGTCAAAATTGAAAAAGATAAATACTGAAATATTTTAATCGAATCTGACTGCCAACTCTTCCACCTCGCGCTCATTCGTCAAATCAAATCATCGCGCGTGCGCTTCCGCGACTTCCTGTTACACATTTCTGTCCCATTTCACGAAATCACTCCCACAAATTGCAAGAAAGCGAGAGGATTGATGTTACACATCAAAAAACTAAACTTTTTTAACACAAAAGTGATAGTTCACATGTTTTCTTTTTTGACATTTAAAATTTTAAACAACATAAATACCTGATGGAATAAATGGAGCTAGTGCAATAAAATATTATAAACATCAAGCATGAATTTGCTGATATGCGAATTTTTGTATCAGAGGAGTTCGAAATATAAAAAAATACAATATTTGTCAAAAATATTTTAAATTTAAAATCTACTTACTATCTTCTCTAGAGAAGCTGTAATCAAGTAATAGTAATCAAATCAAGATAGTATGTACTCGTAACTATCTTCTCTAAAGATAGTATGTAGATTAGTACCGGTGCTAAAAAGTGCTATTTTTGCATCACACTGAGTCAACCATTTTGGTGAGTAGGAAAAAAGAAAATATATCATAAAAAAACGGGTATATTCGAAAGTATTTTTACTGAGTTTTAATTAATTCGTCCATGTCGTATAGATTTTATAATTCAGTCGTTGTCGTCGATTTTTGTTATACGTTTCTCAAAAGAATCATAATCACCGTATTATCAAAAGATTATATATTTTAAATATTTTTGACAATCATTGTATTTTGTTATATTTCGAACTCGTCTAATACAAAAATAGAGAACATAGTAAGTAGATTAGTAAGAAGGATTACTAAAACAGATTTATTTCGTAGTTGGCATAAAAATCTATTTTTTCTTATTTATATAAATCTTTGCGGCTGAAATCTCAGGAATATTAACTGCAGTTAAAAAAAATAGAATAAAAAAAAAGATTTGGTAAGCTATTTAAAAATTTTTGACATTTTAGAGGTGAACGCTTATTTACTTTCATTTGCGTATTTTTAAATACCTGACCCCCTTATATTTCGTAATGTCAAATGTTTCTCCAGTTATGGCGATTAATTTGAAAAACTTTCCAAAAAGTATAGTGTTTTTAATTATTATAATATGTAAAAGTCTGAATTATGTGGTTTGCGTAGTTTTTAATTTTTGGCTGAATGTCAAATCGTCGTAAAAAAAAATATTTACTTGCAAAATTATAAAATGTACAGGGAAAGGTTAGAAAAATCTATGTTTAGATTTTGAAGGTGAAAAAAATCATTGTCTTCCACTAAAGTCTCCACTGGGTAGTGTGGCTCATTGTGAGGTTTCTAGCCTACTGTAGTTTGTGTTTCATAACATTTACATAAAATGTAGTGGCCTATAAATATGTGCTATATTGTTTAACCTTGAGACATTTTGTTCACACCCCGAACTTGTATTTGTTTTGCAAATTTCACCCAAATCGGTTCAGTTCTTTTTGGTTTTGAATTACAAATGCTGTGTTGGCGTCACTTCTGAATGTGTTTTTTGAAGTCATTCAAGTTAAAAAAAAAAATTGTATTCATATTTTTTATTCTTGGATACGAATATTGGTTCATATAGATCAGAAGGTTTTTTTTTTAACGAAAATTGCCAAATAATTACAAATTGAATTTTTGTAACACATTATGCTGAATAAAAAAATAAATACCTAACAAAACATGTACTAAGACGTAGGTGGGTACAAGTTTTGCATTTGGAAAATACCAGCTGCTGTAATAAATCAATATCGGTAAAAGCTGACTATCATAAGTGGCAAAGGCTATTAATTTTCCGTGATAAACTGTAGTGATAACTTCCTACAATTTTCCTTCATCTTTAATGAATTGAAAGAAAATAAAAAATACATCGATTACTCGACTTAACGACGGCTGTAAAATTTTTAAAGTGAAAGATAAATCCATTTTCGGCTTAAGCTCGTAAAGACTAGTTTGAACCGGTTGAGCTGCGATTTTTTTTCAGATCAGCTGTCAAAAAACATGTTTTATACCAAAATGACAGCCTGTAGTTAATGGTACAAGTTCGTCATCAAACCTCTTTTATACACCGTAACACACTGACATGCCACAGTTAGGACAACAATTAGGGCGAACTGCCGATGATTGCGTCACTCGGAAGTGTGCTAGTACCGCGCTCCGCCTCCGAGAGTAAAAGTAATCTTCCACCTTCCGCGTACCCCTCCGCCCCTGTCCGCCCCCCGAATGCCCCCTCCTAGCGCCTTCCGACTTTTACTTTTGCGCATACGCAGCCTCTGGCTCAACGACCTAACGCTGTAATGTTTATGCCATACGCGCTCAGATCAATTTCACTTTTACCTACTCTTTATGTTTTCTTGGTACCTCGTAGGTGCAATATAACGTTTCTTCAGAAAGCAAGCAATTTTCTGCTTTACGTTTTTGATCAAGCTGGTTAGTAAATAATTCTCGTAATTAACTTACAATTTCATTTTACCTCTATTGATTATAAATGAATCGTCTTGATATCGTAAACTGATTGTTGGAATTTGGACCAATCAAAACGGGTTTGACGTTGGTTTGAACGTATGAGAATACCATTTTGCAGTTTTAACATATCGGAACAGGATCCTAATTGTATTATTGCAGCGAATAGCACCTTTCCTGATATATTTTGCCGTAGCTAGGAATATACGCAAATTTGTTTTTTGAAATGAAAACTGCTTTAGGCGCGTAGGGCATTTTTTGAAATGAGAAAAATTATTGGGAATGAGGATGAGGATATCACGCACTACATGCTTGCCTGTACGCTATTGTTTTCTCTTCTGTCAGCGCATCAAGAGTGGCACTGTTTTTTTTTTTGTGATATTGTACCTATTCTGTGGTATCTATTCTGCTTGATCCAGTATGCATAAACCACTGCTAATCCAAAGATAATCGTCCATTACAATTACAATCAGTTTCACTCACATAACACATCGTATAGGTAGAAATCATGCGCGTGAGTGTACGCACGTGACCGTCGTCTCAATGATCGTCGGAGGGAATAAGAGGGAACCGTTTATGATTTAGCCCTCTTTGAAGGGGGATTATCACCTTCTGGAACTGTCAATCACAATGCTGGGGGACCTAATGCAGTATAATATCTTGTTTATGCATCTAATCTGTGTACAATAGTGTAGTTAGGTGGCTGTTATTATTTTCCAAAGTACGTATTAAGTAGCAATATAATCTCTATAACATTAGCTTGAATAGGAAGAGGAAAACGTTACGTGTAACTAGCTTAGATTTTTACTTTTTGTAGTATTACGCGATACTAACGATACTTACACGTATACGCCTAACAAAATGAAGAAATTATTTTAAGTCCGCATAGTTATTTAAAACTAAACAACGTTTCTGTAGGTTCATTTGAATTGTCAAAGAAAAAGCCTAACTTGAAGGCATGTTTGTCTTTTGACTTCACAATGGCCAAATATGTCCATTGTCCGCTGTAAGGCCCCAGTTAGATGAACCGCGCGGTCACTACACGAAAGCCAAGCACCTGTTTTGTTATCAAATTGAGCTTTATCGTCTAACGCACAACGTAATAATCAATCCGACCGCGCGATCATATAAATACGCCCTAAAACCAGAGCTATGGCAGTAAAAGTACTTTAATTGACGATGCACAATGTTCATCTTCTGACCCACATTTCACGATCGGGCGCAAGATATATTTACTAGTACATCAATGAACCCATTAAAACATACGATTCAAGTCCTTGCTATGTCGCGATGGTACGAGGAATGCCATGCTAATTGCTAGCTTAAACGCTCGCGTGAGCCTGTGTCGCCCGTGTCAAGGACGCCTGTCTTAATTAAACATTTACTTATTTGTGGACGTGTCCTAGAAATATATAAATAGTCTCAATAGTAAGATTAAAAAGTCATTATAATGAGATAGTAGAATCGACAGGAAATCTGTTTAGATACATCATCTCTCTATTTTTAGTGATTGTGATGAAAAATGGAGAACGTTACTGGGTATGTAAAATCACTTGAAACTGTGTTACAGTAAATACAAGTAACACATAATAATGTATGCAGATACACTAGAGATTTTTTTATTAAGTTTAAAAAATATGACGTAGTTATGATTTTACACGCATTCAAAGTTCCGAAAACCTTCGAATCCCGCTAACTGTAACGCGACGTCACGCTACACCTCGACCATACAGCCCGGAGTTTGCACAGTACTACGCACCGTTTAATCGCAAGTTTACCGTCTTCAAAAATATCTTCGAAACGATTAGATGTATCGAAATAATTATTTCACGAGTTTTTTTTTATTTTTTAGTTTTCACGGATAATACAGAAAGTTAACATTTAAAATAAGTGAAAATTCTCCATTGGAGACGCCATTGTATAAGTATGTGCTAGGTTGCAATTGCAATATTTTGTGTTGATTAGAAATTATGTCGTGTTCTTATAGACGGAATAGGCTTGCTTGCTAATGCTCATTTAGTGAAGAACCTGTACCCTAATGAGGATGCTTGATAACGATGGATAACTTGAGTCTACAGAAAGTTACATCCTCATCGGGGTACACAACCCAGTAACCTACTGATTCACTTTATAGTCTAATTCCATCAGGTCAAACATTACATGACGGTCAATCATAATTGAAAATAAAAAAATATGTAACGTTTGTCTAAATTTTTCTGACACTCTACGGGAACTTAAGTATAATAAAATCAATGTTTTCTTGAACAAAAAGTATTGGCTCATCACAACATGATCTCAGGAAACGTTCTTCAGTTCAAGTCTAGGTCAGTACTAACAATGCTTACAATCTCGCGATCTGTATCGAGATTTTCGACGGTCCCCTCCCCTCGGCCCCCTCGCGCTCGCCAACTTTCTCATTTCACTTTCGCTTAATTCACACGTTTACGAAAATGAACCGGCGCGGGCGCCGACGGAAAACGCTTGCTTTCTCCGTTATGCAACGGTAACGGCCACTTCCCGCTTCGACCCCCCCCACCCGACCTCCCCCTCGCCGCCCCCTCGGTGGCCGTGCACAGCACTCCTCACCTATATTTCCCGAGTAGGAAGTGTTGGTTGCGCAACGGTCAGCTTTCCACGCCAGCATTCCAATCACGATGTAGCTATCGACGCCTCAGAGCACGCCACTAAATACTAATTGCTTAGCCGTTCGCCTGTGGCCATATAACCTGAATATACTGAACCTTTTGTGCGGTCGCCAAGGTTGGTAAAGATTAGGCTAAGTTTGGTCAAAGAAAGGCCCTGTTTTTCCTGGAAATAATTTCGAAACAAATATAACGATACAGCCTTTTTGGCACTATCATCTTTTTTGTTTTATGTAAAGAAATAGAGTCATTTGAACACAAAAATCGTTTGCATCATTTATAATTGAAACTCAAAGAAGTAATTAAGATTTTGTATAGATAGTACACATTGTTACACCGGATAGGTATAGAAAAATATTGAAGGGCAGTACTTTCGCTTTTTACATTTGCCGCTGAGAAAAGTGAGAGTTGCCTCTTACAAATTTTGACTTAACTTTCTCTGCGCTAATAGAACGGCAAAATTTTAAAATAAATGACATCATTGTTTAGCGCGTATTTATTCGTTTTCGAATTTTGAACACTTTTTGTTTTAAAATGGCTCTTTGAGTTGCCAGTGTTTTGTGGTTTTTAAAAGGTCTTTTAAAATAACAAGAGCCACAAATATCTAAAATTATTTAAACTCATCGACTAATAAATAATTATTATAGTGATTCTTAGATTTTATCAACAACATATTATTATAAAGGATTGTTTAAAAATATAGTATTAGCTTTCTGCACACCTTCCTCCACATAAACTTACCGTCCTAATTTCACACTCCTCTAGTTACACAATTCTCGTAAAACTGTTCTGAAATTTTTTGCTCCACGTATTAATGCAATAAGAATATTTAACTGTCTGTTTAAGCATAATCTAACTTAAGAGAGAATTTATTTTAATTAGTAGATTTAAACATAGATAGCTCAGTGATCTTAAGATTTTACGAAACCAGTTTGTATTTGGAATTGAATAAACTCAGTTTATTTTAATCCAAAAACTCTCTTGTGTGTCTTCAACCTTGAGAGTTACTACACACACATACCCAATATTAAGTCTTAATTAGACTTGTTGGTTTGTTACATTTATTTTTAACTATTACTATTCTATATCAATTACTTTATTGGCTCCTTAGGATATTAATTGTTAAATTATTTTTGCTTATCAAAAAAACAGTGGCACTCTTGCCGATAAAAGTAAAAACAACAGCGGACAGGCAAGCTTGCGGCGTGCTATCAGCCCGCCCCGCCCTACCTCAAATCACGCTGGTGTCGAAAACAGTGTCTCGAGTTTAATGTTTTTTTTACTTACTCAAAAAATTCTCATCGCGCCTAAATAGTTTTCACTTCAAAAACTCCAAAATCATCTGCTCTAGAAAGTGGTCAGCAGGGCCAATCGGAGCCAGATGTTGCCATTACTTATGACGTATGTTCGCATAGCGTACTTTCTCCAACGAAAGTGAGAGTCAGGAAGCTTGGATGCGAATCAAATCGATATATTCCGATCTTAGGTGTGTTTACCTTTATTCATTGCATAATTGTGACACTCTTTAATGTAGTATAATAATATGTGTAATATAATAATAATATCTATGGACGCTCCACACGGGTACTTAGCACGAGGCCAGAGCCCTGTGCTAAGTACCCTCGGGTACTACTAACTAACTTGTGTAACGGGAAGTATATTTAATACTTTTATACTATACATATATTTTAGATTTGATTTATATTCAAATAAAATCAAATTTATTTATTTACAAGTTGCATGCAATACATAAAAATTACATATTTAGGCGTACATTATAATATTATGCTGATCCATGAAAGTCAATTTTGCAATGCTAAATTGACTTTCATGGCTTTGACTAATCATTGGTCTCGCTGGTCTGGTCGAGCGAGCGAGACCACCCGTATAATATCTTTGGGCATATTATACACATATTTAAAATACATCCATGACCCAGGAACACAGAAATTTTTTCTTGTTCTTTCGGCATTAGTCGAGCCCGCCACCTCCTTGGGTCCTCCTCCGCGGCTTGAGTGCCAACGCGCTATCCACTGAGCTACATATACAAGGAGAGTTATAATACAAGGAGATTTTAAAGTAAAAATCTTTAAGTGAGAAACAAAAGTGCCTCGTAGCGCCTATATAATCTAGATATTGTTTATTTATGACATAAAAAGTGAAAAAAAAAAAATAAGTACATTATAACTTTTTACCGTGGGAAATTCTTCGGGACGGCCATGTTCTCGCAGAAAATTGACACCATAATACGTTTGCGTTGTCTTGATCCAACTTAGAGGCTGAAAATGCTGGAAACGCACTTGCATTCCTCTGGTGTTGCGTTTTTCTATCATCGATCCATCGTCTCGTTTGCCACTCTTATTCCATAAAAATGAAAGTACTTCCTAAGCGTAAGGATGTTTTAGCGGCAAATTATATTAGATCTGTTGTTTCATTAGGTCCTTATTACATCGATTACCATCGGAAGTTATCATTATTGATTAAAAAGGTATTCAAGTGTTGATGTAGAATACGATTAATTAACAATAAATAAAATAGTCTATTTTGACACCCATATGCTTCTACTAATTTTAAATACTAATAATTGCTACAAGAGTTAGGTATAATATAGTATATATAATAGTAAATATAACATAATTTAAAGAACTAGAGTTAAAAATTTTTTTTAGCGTATATCGCGTTTTGAAAATATATTATTATATTTACAAAATAAGGCACGTAACACTTGCATAATTATATAGTTTTAAAATTTTAAATTTTGCTGCATCTACGCCCCCGCGTTACATAATGTGCGTTTTCAGTATAAAAACCTCTTGTAATGTTAACCGTCTGGCAATCAACTGTTTATTCATGATGTTCCTACACCTAGTACCTACTAATATCAAAGAAACGGTAAATTTTTATTTTCAATTTTCGAAAGAAAGATAAATAGTAAACCATCGATAGATTTACCGTCGAAAATATTTCGAGCGATATTGATATGTGATACAACTTGATCTTGGAGTAAAGATTGATATCGGACATCGATATATACATAACTATATTTACTATTGATTTAAACCCTAACGTGTGTTTAGCCGGCGTAACGCGGGAAAGCGTGGCGCACGTAATTCTTACTGGGCTATATCCTCCTTCCTGACTGCGTTGATCTCGACACCACACGTTTTTCACGAGGAAACATTATTATTGTTCGATGTTCTCACGTTACGACATCGAACGATCGAGTTTTTATTTTCGAGTAGTAACACACATACCCCAACTAAAGCAGGGACAGGGTATTTTTCGAGCTCACTCGCTAGTCGCAGCTCACATTCGTCAACACTAGTAGACTTACGGCCTCACTCAGAGACATTTAATGCTTACTTAAGGAGCTACTTAGTACATACTCTGACATAAAGTCCATACATTATCCTACAAAACCTTTACTGACTCTTTGAGTAAGCATTAAATGTCTCTGAATGGGGCTGTTAGTTCACGAGTGTTACTCATGTAATGATATAATTCTATTGGTTTCTTTAATTGTTCTATCAGGGAAACTTATTCATAAGCAGTTGGATTGTTCTCACAATTTATTTGTATTATAATGATGACATGCAGTGACATAGAATAGACAACGATATTTCAGTTTTATACAACTATAATACGAATAATATAATATATAATACAATATAATATAACTATAATACGAAGAAATTATGACAACCACCGCCACATGTTAGTAGAACTTGCGACTGACAAGTGACATGTTTAGTAATATTCCTGCCAGCAAATTAAAGTTTGACAAATCCGTTATATATATATATATATATATATATATATATATATATATATATATATATATATATATATATATATATATATATATATATATATATATATATATATAATTATATAAAAATTAAAGTTTGACAAATCCGTTATATATATATATATATATATATATATATATCTTGAACCTTATTTCTATAGCAGTAGAATCGGTAATGGTACACTTACTGCATCTGTTGACGACCGTACATATATTAGTCCACGTAACTGCACAAATTTGATCTCTAGTTTTGTTCTATGACTTTGCGCTTCATGGAAATCACATTCACTTGCACTTTTTGATTGATGATTTAATTAATTATCATCTTCAAAAGTTTTAGATTATATTATTCCTTTCATATTAAAAAACATAACTGCAGTTCACACGCGACCGAAGGTACATTTTCGACATACCTATGCCTCGTAGAAACTAATATAGAAACATTGACATTACAAAGTCTTTATAAATATAATGGTGTGAAATTTCAAAGAGAATTGGCTATTTCCAATCCCATTTCGATGCGATATTACAATGTTAGCAATATACTTTCACTGAATTAGTATGTTAGTATATGGGTTATGTTAGTGGGCTTCCTGCCAAGCGAAAGTGAAATAGTGACGTGATGATATTCTGTAATGCCGTCTTAACTTTTTTTGGCTTGGTGGTCACTAAAATCATTAAATAGTAGTGTAAGGGATTAAAAAGTCAAAAACATCAATTGCGACGGATTTACAAGATAATGTGGTCCTCAAAATTATCCTATAATATAGAAATCTTCAAAACCTACTAGGTTCCACAAAAACATAAAATGAATAATGTTATTTTATCATTTCAATCAATATTGTGTATACGGGCACGCCAAACTAATATAGTACAACATTCAATTAATGTAAACATCATTAAAACGCATAAAATGCATCTTTTTAAACAATGTTATGCTGTTGGCTTGGCATATAGCTGCAGGCTTGATCCAATCTGCAGTTCGTCCATATACACAACTGTCATGCCAATCCACGCTCATACACGGTCAGTTCTAACTCATCCAATCGGCAACGTCATACCGATTGGATGATACGTATGGTTATTGGTATTTACTGATACGTCGCGTATATTTCTAAAACTTTGCAATTGATGCTCATGACTACTACAATACTAATAAATGCTTATTTGTATAATTTTATAAATAAAAATGGCAATAAAACTCGAAGCAGTAACCCCATATAACGTTTACAGTTATTCGGAAATCGACTCGTGTAGAGACGAAGAAGGCCACTCGAAATACACGACCCAGATAGCTCTTTACATAATATAGGTAACATAGTAGTATATTTACTAACTTAAACTACAGTGTTTGTAGTTTACATACTATGAAGTGATGGTCTTCTATGACTAAGACAAAAATATTATATTTGGTAAGTTTTCCTGTTGCTTTATTATAATTTTTTAGCCGACTGCGCCAGAAGGGTGGTTATTTTTTTCGAGTATATGTATGTATATTTCTTTGGCACAATCTAGAGACGAAACAGCTTGTCCTATTTGAGCTTGAGAGGTATCATTAGATTCGTTGTGTTCGTGTGAGTAACACTGGGTACATTAAAATTATTTGACGCAGTCGGGTTTTTTGTTATTTAACTTACGATGAATTCACACCGAAACACAACGATACGTGACATGGAGCTGCAATTTTAAGATAGCTATTCAAAATTGAACTATATTCATTACATATGAAGATACAAGTTTCATTGTTAGATTACGAATGCTCGCTGCCCAGCGCATGTGCAGTGTATAACTGATGTCATTTGAAACGTATATCTTTTTGTGTAGTAAGTAAAGTTCAATTTTGAATATCTACCTTTGAATGCTGCACCGCGTAGCGTGGCGTATCGTCGCGGTGTGACCCTTAACGGTATAATTATTATTATTGATAATGGCAGGCAGTGCCATGCAAGATGTATGTTCCTCTTGCCCCATCTAACCTAACCTTTTAGGTTTCCGTACCCAAAAGGTAATAAAACTGACCAAGTGCGAGTCGTACTCGCGCACGAAAGTTTATTAGTTTTAGTTTTATTAGTCTCACATCAAACAGTCTGTGAATGACTTCTATTTTGCCAACAAGACAGAACATAACTAGTTAATACCTTAATAAATAACACACTTAGGAAAAAAATCAATCTACATATTTATTAGTAGTTGCCCGTGACTTCGTGGACGCAAAAGGAAATACCGCGGGAACCGTACACGTCGTTCCCCGTGGTCTAATCTATATCAATGCCAAATTTCATCAAAATCAGTCTAGTACTTTCGGAGATTTTTTGTTTGTTTGTTTGCATCGAATAGCAAACAAACAAACAAACAAACCTTTCCTCTTTATTTATTAGTACAGATTTGTGCACACTAATGTTTCATCAAATCATCGTACTGTAGTGTGTTCCAATGGCTTTAGGTACGTTAGTAATATTATTTGCTTTAAAATACTACATTTACCTTATTTCAAAATTACACTGACAATTCTTTTCTTTTTTATCATTTACATATTTTTCTGCATCAAAAGTGATCTTTACTCCAAGGGTAAGTTATAATTATTGTATTAATTTTTACTCCGAGTGTAACTTTAAAGTAATTACTTTCTTATTGGCTCCCGAGAGTAAGAGAGACATGTCACGCGGCGGACGCACGCGGTACAGCCTCGTGACCCCCCCCCTCCTCCCCCCTCCCCCCCGCGTCCACGTGTCTCGGCTAGCGCATTCATAAATAGAATAGCCGTTTTGACGTTTTTTTTTTGCGCTGTTTGTGGCTATGAAAATATTGTTAATCTAGATTAGTACATTCATTTATAATTATTTAGGCTACGAACGTAAAATATATAAATATATCATAATCATTCATTTTATTATCATTGTTATTCAATTCACCTGATCCGAAACATTTTAACGATGGCTAGCTACATGCAACACGAAGAGTTGCAATTTGCAATAATTTAAGTATGCAATGGATTCCTGAATTTTATAGAATAAATAACCAGTTCCGTAACAGAACATTGTGATGAAATGAATGAACATAATGATTCATCAAGGATAAACAGATACGAGTATAGATATGTATGTATGTACATTTGTAGTTATGACATACATAATGTAGATGCTATTGCTACTACAACTCTTATTAAAACTTAAAAAAAAACACTACATAATATTTGGAAAATTCAAATAGTATTTAGTGTTTGTTTACAGTTTTAAAATACTATAATACGCCCTGTGATCGAAATTAGCCCAAAACATTTTTTAAGTTTGAACTTTATAAGGGTTGTTTCGCCTCCCGGATAGAAAAGATAATGTAAATATTGGGACACATTGACAAATGTCAACGTCCAACAAAATACCTGGCTTAATGGGAATATTAATTAATTAAATTAATCTTAATCTTTAGGGACTTTTTTGTTGGTATAGTTGGGAAGTTTTTTTTTTGTATCAATTAAAGAGGTTTTCATTTATTCAGTTTCCCAATTAAAGAGGCCTTAAATTATATTAAAATTGTCTCATTTACAGAGGAATTATGCTTCTAGAGGTCGAAATGTACCTTTATTCCATTTATAGAGTTCAGTTCTTTATAAATAAACGTGTCGAAGCGTGTCCCAACCTGCTAAAATGTCTCACATATAAAAGGAATTAAGCTATAGATCCCCAATTAGAGAGTTAAACATCGAAAAAATCCTATAAGTGAAATTTCATTTAACTAGGTTTAAATATTTCTATTAACAGAGGTAAAGGTAATTCGATGGAAAAATGCCGGGATCTCATTGAAATTCTCAAAAATAAAGGGTTCTCGATAACCCAGGCCCCACTTAACCAGGTTTCATTGTAGTATATCAAGTGCACGGTAGTGTGTGTTATTGTTATTTTTATTAGTTTTATTTAATTGTAAGCATTATTTTCACAAAATATTAACCTACTACAAACCTTCCTCCACATAAACATTAACTGCCTCACGTATTAATATAATAATTACATAGCCTGTTCTCTTAGTTAATAGATGCACTCAATCACAACCGCGTTCTTGTTTTGAGCGCGGCAATAATTTTTTCTACATCAAGTACGACCCGAAAGACATCAATAACGTGGCTGTATCGTAAAACTTGGACAAAATGTTTTGTTCTTATCATATTGTAAATAATACAAGCACTTAGCTTAGAGAAGTATTATTGTAATGTGTCGACCTCAAACATGGACTGCACTAACGAGATTATTAATACGACTTCACTTATAACACATGATCCACGCTGACGGTACTAAAGTGTACAAATCCTTCGATAATAATCTTATAGTGAAAAGAAGGGGTATCTGAAATCGTTTTTTCATTTGCTATAATTTTGTACGAGAAATAACAATTTGAGTTCATGCTATAATGAATGCGGAAATATATCATATTATTGAAATTTAATATTCGGTTTTAAATTACAGTGTAGAATTTAATTTCGTATGTATACTACAGTATAGTATTTTTAAAGGACCACGATTCACTTTTTGCTTAAAAATGTTTAGTAGGACACAGTGATTATTATTAAATGAATAAATGAGCATCTAAAGATTAAAACGAACACCATAAAGTCAAAAATGTGTACAAAAAAGTCCTTATCGAAAATTTGACCGATCGTCCCGATAAGGCGTAGACGCGCTACGGCGTAGCGACGACTACCCGGGCCCGGCACATCAAGGGCCCGCTTTTAGCGCCCATCACAATATGTACACTTCTGACCACAGGGAATACCGCGCGCCGTTCCAACCCTACGAACCGAACGACAGTCGATCCGCAGTTAAAACAGCACTGATCCCTCCGCAGTTTGGATCGCAATCCAATCCGCGGTCCGACAATCACGTGTGCTGGGCGCACATTTGAAAATTGTCGCACACAGAAATAGTTTCATCCCTTTTGTATAATATTAAATTGAAAGTGGTATTTTAAACATTTGATATTGAACCCAAAATGGAAATTCTTAAAACAAATATTATTTCTATAGAATTAAATAAAAAAATATATGAAAGTGAGAAATAATCTTATAAGATGACTGTACCAGACCACATACTTGTATCCTTTGCGGCTACAGGGGTAGTGAAGTTACTAGCATAATTAAAAATAATGTGTCAGGCAACGTGGAATATAAATTTTTGTGATATGAATAACTAATATGGCGAACCTACTCTACTCTTAGTTATTTTAACGTCATTGTTGTAAAAAAATGTCTCGTGTCGGATTCTGGAAATGTACATCGTAAATATAATGGTTATGCAATACAATAGTAGACTGCTTATCAACAGTATCTAACACCTATTAACTCATTTTTTTCTAATAATATTATTTTGCATAAAGTGTTAAAATTCATTGTGCGATTCACTATTTTTTTTGTTCATTAAATTTTTATTTCTATTATGTCCTTGTTGCTAAGAAATGAAATTCTGTTATTATGATAATTTTATATTTTATATATTTATCTAATTTAATAAAATCATGGCTATTGCGACTCGTTCGTGTTATAAATTGACGCTCTGCGAATTTTGTGTGTTCCATATCCTTATTGCTCATTCTTGCGCAGTGGCATACGTGGAATAACAATCGCTTAGTCCTGCTTATTTTGTGTTGCCCACTGATTAATCTATCCAAGTTGACTAGCTAGGCCTCTGTAATACCTGGCAACTTGCACCGCGAACTGCGATCACTGACCCGCATCGGTGGCGCGGTCAGCTGACCGAGTCAGTCAGATGACCGGGTCACTCAGCTGACCGAGTCAGCGGCTCGCAATGACCGGGCACTGCTCTCCTTGTTGCAGGCAAATCGGTGAACAGTAAAGATGTGCTGGAGGACAAGAAAGACGAAAGCGAGCTGTGGGAAGCACAGGCCGCTTTCCTCGGCCCGAACCTCTGGGACAAGACGCTACCCTACGACCCAGACCTCAAGGTACAAGAAGTCAGTAATCTTTATTACCTACTGCGTGTTGTGTTGTCCTGAGCTTTTCTCGCAATAGGTAATAGAGTTCCCTATCCCGCGCTCCCTTTATGCTGGCAAATGTGCTTTGCGCTGTGCGATAGCTGGTTCCGCTGAGCGCTGCTCGGGGTGCCAGTGTGTGACTTGCGTCGTTGGTTTCAGTATGTGGACCTAGACGAGTTCCTGTCGGAGAATGGAATGCCGGGCGAGGGCCTGGGCGGTGCGCACCTGGGCGGCTCGGCTTTCGGCTCGGGCGCCGGGCTGACGCTCGGGCTACAGGCGCCTGTCACCAAGCGCGAGCGCTCGCCCTCACCGTCAGACTGTATGAGCCCTGACACCATCAACCCACCACTATCGCCCGCCGATTCTAGTGAGTATTGTATGTTGCTTTTTTATTATTTTCTTTTCTTTTTAAGTTTTTAATCAAAGTCGAATTTTATTTTCATTTCATAATTCATCCGTAACATCTCAAAACAAACTACAAAATAATAATATTATTTTTTGTTACTACATGTGATGATTCATGATTTATCCGATCTAGTTTGTTCTATAAACATTCATCCATATAAAATTTTATCTATATTCCATACCTTTCAACATTTATCATCCGTATATTTACATAAAATAATATTCATAAATACATTTATTGTTATATTATTATTTTATACAGTTATAATAAATAATTATTACTGCATTAAAATAAATCGTATATTAGAGGCTTCAGGGTACTTATCTAACGCTCATCACAACCTTTCAGCATTTTCCATGGCGTCATCCGGTCGTGACTTCGACCCACGGACGCGCGCCTTTTCCGACGAGGAGCTGAAGCCGCAGCCCATGATCAAGAAGTCCAGGAAACAGGTAAATGAAGTTAGTGTGTTGATCATTCCTAGCGGCATGCTACCGCCTGCGGGGAGCGGACGCACCTCACCCTACCCGTTGTATTAGGTTGCATGTAACCCAAAATGGGCACAACATGTATGAAATTGATTCTTGCTAAAATGTATGAAGTTGACATTATTACTAAAGTTGATGTTTTTACTAGAATGTACGAAATTGATATACTAACTAGAATATATGAAGTTGACATTCTTGCTAAAGATGTATAAAGCTGACGACAGTATTTTTTTAAACATTAAATTTTGAAAACGGATTTACCATTGAATTCCCCTTAGCGAATTCGTTATTAAGTATAATAATATAATGGAAACTAATATAGTTCGGCGATGGCGATAATACGGCGCTTAATAAATACGGCGTATATTTCCTTTGAGCTTCCAAAATTAGTAATGGTTATTGTTTTTATAATACTATTAATCTGTAAACATTCAACCTGTGTAATCTTTTAGCAATACAACATAATTTTACTCTTTCGTCTTACCACAGATATGTGACACATGAGTATTTTTCGAAGGAACATGTCAATTTCATACACTATTGTAATTTGTAAAGAAATAACCAAAAATGGTGAACATATTGTGCTTCGTTCGGCAAACTAAAATAATTATAACAGTGCATTTTGAAAATATTTCAATAAAAACAAAATACTATTTAATATACCTTTTATTCTAAAATATTGTATATTTGCTATTTTAAATTAAGAAATGTCAAGGTAGATGTACTTTTTTGTAGATGTATTTTTTTTAAACGTTCACAAAGAAGTATGTAGTGTGCCATTAATAGATATTGTGTAAACAATTCGCAGTTTTTAGAGTTCGGTACCCAAAGGGTAGAAATAGGACCCTATTTCTTAGACACCGCTATCCGTCCGATTGTTACCCGGCTGTATCTCATGAGTCGTGATAGCTAGATAGTTGAAAATTTCACAGATGATGTATTTCAGTTGCCGTAATTGCAACAAATACTAAAAACAAAATAAAATCAATATTTAAGTGGGGCTCCCATTCAATAAACGTGTTTTTTTGTATTCCTTATTTTACCTTCGTGCGCGAGTCCGACTATTGGTTTTTTTAAAAGATTTTTTGAAATGCATTGTTGTAATACTTAAATTATTTTTAAACGAACTTATAAAATGTTGTTATAATATTAAACAGCTAATGTTATAACTTTAATATTACATTAAAATTTGATGCGTAAAATATCGAATTATTTACTCGCGGAGTTCGTTTTAAATCTATTAGACCCATTCTAAAATACCAAATTAATTTTGGAAAGTGAAAGTAGAAACCTGTAACAGCACGGTGCTTTTTAACGCTTATCCGATTTATACTAACCAGTAATTACTAACGAGTGGAATAAGAATATAAAGCCATTAAATACATTCTTAAACTAGTGTCACGGTATTGCTACGAAAAATGAAATTTAAGCAATATTTTTATGTAAGTCAAGAAACATTTTCAAGTGTGTTATTATTTGAAATACATACATTTTTATACACTTTCTTAAACCTTAATATTAAAATTATGGCTTTCTATTATGATTATTATTCGATGTCGTAAAGAAAAATGTTTGGCCAATGTATGTATCAATGAAGCATCTACGTCATATTTTCAATTGTTTTCACACAATGTTGTTATAATTATGCTGTCATAAGAACACCATTGCACAATCATTATGATTTTGATTATGATTTTTACGTCATAATGTTACATAGTAGGCTAGCCTAGACATTTTTGAAATGAAACGTCTTTAACATCATTGAGAATGAAATTTCAAGGCCGCGACACGATTTTGGATATAACGCCATCTGTCGGAAGCTACTTATACGTCTCAATACACAGAAGGCGCTAGATTTTTAATGCTTAGAAGACGCAACTTTTTCTTTACGATATTACAAGATCTAAAAAAACTTTATAACTCAATTGCCTATTAAACCTACTTAAACTCCTCCTACTCCTCTACTATTATAGCCAATGATCGGCACTGTAGAAAGCAAAGCACATTTTGTAAATACATTTTCCGCTGAATTATATTTAAAAAGAAATACACTGAAGCAATAATAGACAGGTCCGGTTATAACATGTATCCCCGCGAGTGACCAGAACTATTCTGTAGCATCGAGTGAATTCAAGGTGAGTTTTTTAAACTATTTCAACTAAAACTATCGAACTAAAATCCTTTCTTTAAAATTGCGAAAGTATGTCTAATGCCCAGTTTCTGAGGTTTTTTCTTGGTGGTTTATTTATTCAATAGCGCTTTTGATTAGATAACGCATCTACGTCATCCAATCCAAAGTGCTATTGAATAGATAAAATACCGAAAAAAAGGTTTAGAAACCGCGCTTAACTTATTTTTGAAATGTCTTAGGGGCTGTATCATTATTTTTTTTAGGATTGTATAAATTTTACACGATTGCGAAAGAACAATAAATTAGTGCTTATATGCAAAGTAATTTGATATAATTGTAGAATTAAATAGAAACTTATTTTTGCTACAGTTTTCTAAGGAAATAAAACGTACTTGATTCTTTCCTTAAAAAAACTGACTTCTGCTCATAAATAGTAATTGAAGACTGTCTACATGTTTGGTACATTAATTTCAGTATTTACAACTCACCTTGTTTCACATGACACTGTTCGGAGTAAGCCCCAACAATGAACATATTCATTTTAGCAGCATTGGTTTAACATGGAACACGAATTTAATATACTTTTTAAAAATCTGAATAATTATTAGAAAAATGTATTTTCTGGGAAAATTAAGTACTTCGTTCTTGCGTTATTGTTTTTGATGAAATTTCTATTATTTCAAATTTAGTGATGGATAGTCATTGCTTTCTACTTCAAATTCCTATTACCTACTCAAATTCGAAATGCAGTGTATAAAATTTTGCATGGCCTTTTATCGATGTTATTGTAATAAACCGAATAAAAAATGATATTTTATGTTACTTACTCTAATAAAAAAAACTTAAATATTACCTAATATAAAAAATGCTTTTTTTTTTAATAAATAAAATTTTTGAAGGAATCATAAATAATTTAGCTGCACTGCATAAAAATAGCGTTATGAGTTAATAATATTGGGATAAATATCTATTGTTTATTCCTATAACATCTTATTTTATTTGATGCTAAATTTGCACGCATACCTACATATTATAGTGAAATATATATAAAAATTCTGCTATTTGACTACGAAATACTATTTAATTAACGATTATTCAGGATTTTTTATTTTATAAAAATTGACATGTGGAGATTTTATTTCCACATGTAAATTTTTTGTATTTTGATAAAATTACCAAAAAGTATTTCGAAGCTAAATATTTATAATTTTAAGTACACTGACGTACCTTCTAATTTGAATACAAATTTGAAAAAAAACTCAAAGTGTTTAGTCCTTTTTTTGTCAATGTAAAATAAGAAACATCCTATTTTCAATCCTGAAGCTTTAACACCTCGACAAACTTTAAGTCACAATACTAGTCTTCATTGGATAGATTGAGGCCCAATCCTCCTTACATTGAGGAGAGATATTATATAAGTGTACCAAGCATTTATGCCAGATGATGATAACACAATGCTAGTCCTTCTTGGCAAAGAGGCTTTGTTTACATTTATCTTACAACTGGCTGGCAAAAACACGGCGGTTACACGTGATTCGTCTGCTCGCTTGTGCTCTTAAAACATACATTTATTTTTTCTAAAGTCATTCTGACTTTTCAAATGCTTTACAGCAATCATGGACGTACTCATGTGACGTCATCATGGATTAACTGCGATGAAATTCGTAAAAGTAGTTTAATTTTCATCAACATTACACTCATGTGAAAAAGGATAGCTATAAAGTTGGAAGGTGCGTCCCATGTAGTAATAATATTTTGGTGAAGAGTGGTATGAGTGTGCGCGGTGCGCTAACGTTACGCCGTCGTCGTCAGTTTGTCCCGGACGACCTCAAAGACGACAAGTACTGGGCGCGCCGACGGAAGAACAACATGGCGGCCAAGAGGTCCCGCGATGCGCGCCGCATGAAGGAGAACCAGATTGCCCTGCGAGCTGGTTATCTCGAGAAAGAGGTGAGTTGCTTTATGGTCCCAGGGTGAGGGTTGTAGGTCCAGTGGTTCTGGAGGGCCTGGATTGAAGAACCAAAGATAAAGGATATTGGAACCAAAGACCTAAGTAAGAAGCAGATAAGGGTCCTAAGTCTAAGGCCTTGGAGAAGAACAACATGGCGGCCAAGAGATCATGTAGGAGAACTAGATTGCCCTGCGAGCTGGTTATGTCAAGAAAGAGATGACGTGAGTTAGTTAAGGAAGTAGAACTAAAGGTAAATGATCCTGTATTCAGAGACCAATCTAAGATAGTAATTATTAGGTGTAATCCCCAAGTTCAAAGTCCAGGTCCTAAGGTTCCGAGGTAAAACCCTGTGGTCCTTAAGACTCCTAGCTCCAAAATGTATTATAGATACCGATGAAAAATTTTACCATACCTACTTATGAGGCATAAATTTGCCAGGTCACATATCATTTACCCATACTATGTGCCGCACTAAAGAAAGTCGCAATGATTGTATGTGATCTTTCAAATTATATTAAGCATTCTAAAAAATGCGATTAGTAACAAAGCTAAAGTTACAGGATGGAATCCTTAAATTCAAATTACTATGACCTGTACTAAAAATTGTGAATCTCTTATATCGTATTCACTTATGAAATTTCCAGAACATGGGTCTGCGGCAAGAAGTTGAGCTACTGAAGAAGGAAAACCACATCTTGCGCGAGAAGCTGTCGAAATATGCCGATGTGTAGGTCGCCGCCTGCACAGCACAAACGCCACATGACATACATGTAAGTTGCCTTATTTTCTTCAGTTCTGTATTTTTTTACCTTTATCAAAGGCAGCCGCTGCTGGCTGATCTATCAAAACCTGTATAAGCAGTGTCTTCTCTGTCTATTTTAAGTCTGTAGACTGGTGACCTAATACCTATTGAAACCTGTAAAACAGACAGAATATAGCTATAGTGATTTGAGGCATCCGGTAAGAAAGGATATTTCAAAATTCACCCTTTAACCTTTAGCATGATAAAAAAAAACACAAATAGTTAAAGAGAAAAAGATTTACCTCGCTCAAGCTGTCTGCGGCCATGTTGCTCGAGCGTTAAGATTAGTTTGAGGCTGTGACTATACTGAACGAATTTCGGTAGGCCAGAGAAAATTTAGAGCATTGAAAATATAACTCTGTACTAATACAACAAAGTTGAAAATCGAACACATGAGTAACGAGTTGTCAGATTTGACATTGACATTTGACTTGACAATCGTAAGTTCTATTTTCAGCTATATTGTGAAAGCACATACTTCTATTTTCAATGCTCCGAATTTTGCCCGGCCTTACGAATTCCGGAAGAAAAAATTATATTTCTGCAACATAAATTCTCATTGTGATTGTTGTGTGTTTCAGGTCGCGGGCTTCGTCGCGTGTCGCGCAGACTCGGGGCCGTACGCTCCACTATATATTTTAAATGCTTTCAAATATTTGGTTTTATGTACTTTATTACGGACTAATTTTATTGTTAGCTATATATGGAACTTTTGCTGTGACAATGGTCGTCCGCCCTCTATTTCCCGAAAACTCATCCGATTTTCATTACTCGTCTAAAGAAATCGATTTGCTTATATCGTTCCCTATGAACAATACATCTATGTCTGTTATGGTAATAAGTGTTTTAAAACAATATATAAGTGTTTTAAATGATGTTAATTGTAGATAAAATCAATGTTTAATGTCAGAGAGATGTGTTATAATATATATGTCGTGGTTTATTTGACTCGTTAGCGGAACGCTTCGGCGAATCGACGTTGTTACGACCTCTGTGTTTCTATCCGTTTATAATAGTAATAATCATTATCCAGTTACCGTAAGTTAATCTACCTAGTTTAAGTCAATCTACCAAAGTTTCGCTCGAACTCAGATCTATCGTCGTCTCTAATTCCTTATTCGGACTCAGTTCGACACTATACAGGGTTAGTCAACGACGTACGGACCAAATTTTATGGGAAATCATTATTTAAAGAAGAATGTTTGTTGTGTCCTCGTCCCGAGTGTGCGTGGCGCCGCGCCCGCAGCCCGCCCGTCCCGGACTCCCCCGGGTGACCACTCGTCCGGCCCGGGCGAGTCAGTCGCTCCGGGCGAGTCAGCCGGGCGAGCGCGGGCGATCGCCTAAGTTATATTGTTGAATATTTATACGTTATATCAGCACCGGTCGAGCGTGCTGCCCCCTGGTGCACCGCGCGCTAGTTTGCTCAATCGGCTCGCGTACGCATGCGCAAGTGTAGTGACTGCGTCTGTATATAGGTAGTTTTAATAGGCTCGGGAGCCGCCCCGGAGCGCGGCCGCCGATCTCCGCCACCGCCGACCCTCCGTCCCCACTCCGGATCGAGTGCAGCGCCCGTCCGCGTCCGGGGCGCAGGTCTCTCACTGTAGACCGCTTCGTAGTACGCTCCTCTGAGATTAGCCTGCGCGTTGGCCCGGCCCGCTCCGGCCCGCCACCTCGCGCGCGCCCTCTGTCGTTTCCGTAGTGAGCGAACATTAGTTTTGGTTTAAATTTTACTTAGAAAATAGTTTAAGTAGTATGTAGATTCCGTAGTGTAGTCGTTATTAGTCTATTTTTGTTATGGCTGTAGTTGTTAACGTTTTTAAAAGTTTATATTATTTTTTTTAGTTGTAAACATTGTCGCGTTAACGCATCGACCGCGTCTGTTCGGGTAGGAGCCGCGCACAGATACGGACGCTGGGAGGGCGGCGCGCGCGCGGCCCGCTCCGCGCGGCTCGGGCCCGCTCGGTGCGGCTCGGGCCCGCTCGGCGCGGCTCGGGCCCGCTCGGCGTGGCTCGGGGCTGCGCGCGCGCCGCGGCTCGCCCGCGCGGCCGCGTCCTACGCACTGACTGTCTGGTTCATCTCCTCTTTTGACTCGTGCTAATGTTATAATATATTTTTGTAGGTTTTTGTCGTTGATAAATGAGTCAATTGAATGTTTATTGAATTGAAAATAAAAAATTTAATGTATATGAAGTAAGACTAAGAAGTTGTTGCATTTGAAAGTATTTTATGGATACAAAGCGAGAACAATAAAATGTTTTTTCTATAAAGGTTTACATGTGAGGGCTTCTGTAAAGATGTTACGGTTCAACTTTTAAATGCACTGTTTCATATCAAATGATATTATATGTAACTTTAATGTTAATGGCCGCACAGGCGGCGTTTGATATTCCATCTTGTTTGTTAAAATGTATACATGAAACACAATATCATATATATGGTACTTATACTGTTTACATAAATGTAATTTCATCGAAATTGTAATAAAGCGAGTATATAACGTAATGTTAATGTAAGATGTATCGAGTGCCGTGTTACCGCGCCGCGGGCCGTGGGCGCTCCGCCCTATTTATTTATTTATAATTTACCTTTTGGAGACTTATTTCGCCTTGGATGTGGACTCGAGCACTGCAACAACGTAAACGTAGTATTCCGTTTTGGTTTTTACATATACGGTTCAGGATTGAAGAAATAAAAGTTTACTTGTTGTATATGGTTATTTATTTGCCCGGCGACGGGAGCGCCTTGGCAGCTAGTGCCACAGTTCTAGTTGTTCATACATCCTCGTACGCTGTTTTATGTAATAAATCATGGTAAAAGTACCTTGCACAAACATGCTTTTCTTTCTACCCTGACTCCTGAGTAGCTGCAACCTGGCAGTCATCACAAAATATTTCAGTATCTTTTCTTTTTACAAAGAAATAAAAGTGAAATGTCTGCATGTAATTTCAAATTAACAGCTAAACACTAAATTCATACGGTCTATAGTATGATGCGGTACCTAAAACAAAAAACAAAAACATTTTTTTGTCTGTCCGTCTGTCTGTCTGTTTGTTCCGGCTAATGTCTGAAACGTCCGGACTGATTTTGACCGGACTTTCACTGTCCGATTGCTGATGTTATTAGGAGTAACTGAGGGCTACTTTTAAGAGGCTGAGGGTTCCGTTTAAAAATCAGGTTCCGTTTCCATTAATAGTTTTACGCAAACGAAGTCTCGGGCACCTGCTAGTCAATAATAATAATAGGTATCAATAACAAAATTATGTGATGCTCAGTTTGAAAAAAAGCCTACTAGATAATCAAACATGTATTAATGTTTCAATGAAAAACCGTAACGGCCATTTCGATATAAAAACATCTAATGTCTTATCTGACTGCGCAACACAAAGGAGTTAATTATAGGAGTATAAGGAGGTAATGTGTTTATCAGCCTATGTATGTATGTTTGTACCTTATGGCACTATTTAGACCAAACGCGTGGGCCGATTTTGATAAATGATACGTCGTTTGATTCGTTATAAGGGCGCAAATGTCATAGAAAGCATAAAATTTGAGAAAATTAAAATGGCCGATTTCGACGCCATGTCGTGAAAAATAAATCGACGAACTATGTCAAGTGTATGGGGTATGGGGGTTAAAAATAATTTTTAGGTTTTGAACATCGCTTTTCAATCAGAATTACCGTCTAGGTATGCTACGCTATAACGATTTAAAGTTGGTTAGTAACGATTCTCACTTATACATAGGCTTTTAGACAGAACTGATATTAATACGGTGCTGCTGACTGATGGTCTTAAGGTAAAAGAAAGAGAAACAAGAACTTGAACGTGATAAATAAAATAAATTAATAATGAAAAAAAACAGCCTGCGTGAAAACTAAAAAAAAAAAAACAAGAAAGTCCAGTAATCGAAGCTTTTGTTATCAAATATTATTGATTAACTATACTAACCTACCATTGAAATAGGTACGTGGTCATATCGTAGATTTGTCCACTTCATGAAATCCTCGAGAATTTCATGAAGTGGTCGCATTTCATGAAGCGGGCAACTTAATTTCATCAGTTCATTAAATCGTTAACATTTTACGATTTTGTCATCCACATTAGGCCGGATCGTATAAAAAAGTTGTCCATAAAATATTTAATGAAAATCTAATATGTACATGTTCAGAACATTTTTTTTTTTTATAATTGTTATTTAAGCCCTACTTGTCACAAACATGTAAGTTGCGCAAAAATTTAAAAAAAAATGTAGAAAAACTCAACACCATATAATAATAATAATATAATAATAATAATATAATAATATAATATAATAATAATAATCTAATATAATATAATATAATATAATATAATCACCATATTATAATCTCCAAAAAACTCATTGAGGCCACCCGAGACCCCAGAGCCGGCACCTACCTGGCCCAGAGAATAAGTATCGCAATCCAGCGAGGAAACTCGAGCCTTCTAGGTACTCTGCCTGGTGGGGACGACCTGGGAGATTTCTTTGTTTTGTAGCATTTTAAGTTTTGGAGTAGTTATTATTGTTTTGTAGTACTTACCTACTTGTACAGTTTGTAAATATTTTATTTCCTGTATGTATTAATATTGCTCTGTATATATTTTTGTGTGCCCTTACAGACTAAAATAGAGCCTTAAACACAATTATACTGACACCATATTAAATTTTGGCCGCCTTAAAAAAGGCAAAAAAAACAATGCAAAAAGAGAAAATCACATTTAATTTATACATAAATTTTTCTAACTCATACGTGTGACATTCAAATAAATAAGACAAGCTTGTAAAGCACGAACCTTCATCACAAAAAGGCACTAAGGAACACAACTAGTGACGTCACTCTGGCACTTCCACACTCTGCATGGTGGTGGTCGCATTTACGATGGCAGCCGTAGTCGCAGCCTGGGCCGCAGGCTGGAAGGAGAGGATGATGCTCCTTAATGCTGTATAGGTCCCCGCCACGAGGCCAATCAGGCCAATGATGAATAGTATGACGTCCTTGATGCATATGAACCTTTTTCTCGCGCTATCTGGCTTTGAATAGATTGTCAAAATTTCCATCATGACTGGAAAGCAGATGCCCAAAGCTGAGAGACAGAGGGCTCCGAACAGCGATATGAAAAGGCCAAGCCGAGGCACCGACACAGCTAATATAACTGAAAATGAAATAAAAATGTAATATTAGGTCCTTACATAATATGAAATTGGTGTTTTGACGGTTTTTGGTTACGAATTACAATTTCAAATTTATGCCGCTATTTACTCATGCATTTGTGTTTCGAAAACCGTAATTCATTTGTTTTTTCTTTTGATTTTTTCTTAGCGTCACTCTGTTTACAAAATGGAAAACTTAAAATATCGTATTATTTTCGAGTACGAGTTCCACCGTGGCACCAGTGCTGCAGAAACGGCTCGAAAGATTAATTATGTGTATGGTGGCGGTGTCACCAAAGAAAACACAGTGCGTTTTTGGTTCCAACGTTCTCGTTCTGGAAATTTCGACCTGCAGAACAAGCCCCGTGGACGCCCGGAGACCATAGTTGACAATGAAGAATTTAAGGCTTTTGTGGAAGCGGATCCATCGCAAACCACGCCCGAGTTAGCTGCAGGCTGCAGTGTTAGTGATAAAACTCATCTCTCTCTCAAATCAAACTCAAATCATGAATTGAGTGTAGCAAACCGACAAACGCGCGTCGACTGCTGCGTTACATTACTCAACCGGAACAATAATGAAGGGATTTTAAATCGAATCATTACCTGTAATGAAAAGTGAATCCTGTACGATAATCGGAAATGCTCATCGCAATTCCGCCCCCCCCCGCATCGCAGGGTTCCGCCCTGGCGAACCAGCCAAAGCCTGCCCCAAGCGAAAATTGACTCCAAAAAAGTTACTTGTGAGCGTTTGGTGGACTAGTGCCAGTGTCGTTCACTACAGCTTTCTTAAATCTAGCCAGGCGATTACGGCAGATGTCTATTGCCAGCAACTGCAAATCATGATGGAAAAGCTAGCTACTAAACAACCGAGGTTGGTGATTCGCTCTAGCTCTTCAGGACAACGCTAGACCAAACACTGCACAACAGACGGCTACCAAATTAGAGAAGCTTCAATTGGAATGTCTAAGACATCCACCGTACTCCCCGGACCTTGCTCCAACAGGTTACCATTTTTTTCGATATTTGGAAAACTTCTAGCAAGGGAAAAAATTCAACTCCGATGGGGCAGTCCAAAGCGCCTTCAAAGATTTTATTGGTTCCTGTCCGAATGGTTTTTTTAGTAAAGGAATCAATTAATTACCTATGAGATGGCAAAAATGCATAGATAGCAATGGTATATACTTTGATTAAATAAATAGGTATCCTAGGTAGGCTAAGTAGTGTTCCTCCTTTACAAAACGGTAAATTCATATATAATGACCTAATTACATATTCATGAGTATAGCAAACCGCTAAAATACGCGATGCTACGCATTTTTTTAAATAACCATTGGAAATTGAACTTAAGACACTAGACGCGTGACGCGTGAAGACGCGTTGCAACATGACATTCGAACTCTTACAATCTGTATCTTCTTGTTCAACTAATAAGTTCAATTTTGAAAAATGCAGAGCCATGTCGCGTATATCGTTTCGTTTCGGTGTGAATTCATCCTTATATTGTAAAATATGCAAATGTAACTCTGTCTGTCTGTTACGCAATCGCGCTTGATGAAATTTGGTATAGGGATTAGATGATGAATCTGAAAGAATCTGATGTTACCTACATAACAGCAGACACTGTAGCCCCTAGCTGGTGTAGCTGACTTACACGTCAGCGGACACTGTAGCCAATGGGCTACAATATTATGGCTGATGGCGCTTACATGTCAGCAGGCACAGCACGATGCGCAGACCGTACTCCCAGCAGCGCTTGCGCTTCGGCGACGCGTCACCCAGGCGCGGAAGCATGTAGTTCTTCCACAATACTTCCACTGGCACGTAGCATTGGAGACCGTAGCTAATGAATATAGCAACCGCCATCATCACTATCACCGTTACTGCCAGCCTGAAAAAAACAAATAATCAAAATTAATTCAAATATAATGCATTTGGACCATTTCAAAAATAGTCAATCTCATTTCGTGTTATGTTTCAGAAGAATTTAGGTTACAGGTACCGAGTATGATTATTGGCGTTAGGCTCTAACGGTCTATTCACACCGAAACGAAACGATAAGTGAAATGGTGCTGTATTTTTATTAAGATAACTATTCAAAATTGAACTTCATTCATTATCCGAGAAGATACTAGTTTCATTGTAAGAGTTCGAATGTCAGGTTGCACCGCGCTGCACGGCGCATGTCCTTTTTGTGTAGTCAATAAAAATCGATTTTGAATAGCTATCTTAAAATGCAGCCACGCGTATTGTCGTGGTGTGAACTGAACTTAATACTCAACATAAATATAATTAACGATCCAGGAAATGTAAAATTTTTGTCTCTTAGCGAGACTTGAACCCAACGAAGTTTTGTAGCTCAAACAATTTTGCTATATGCAGTATGTATGATTCTAGAAATAACCCATTAGCCTTTAACACCCAAAAAAACATTAATCCCATATAAATATTACACGTTTTAAATATAGGGCATAGTCTTATAACCACGATGTGATTTACTCGTGCGAGTTTCTGTATGCATGTTATTAATTATTATGGTAACTATGTAGGAATGTCATCTCTGATTGAACGCTCGTTCTACTGATATAAATGTATGTGACGTAGGACAATTGGTTCAATGTTACGGAGTTGTCACACGGATTGCGGTACACGCATCGCGGGCGATTCGAGAGACCGATACACATTACACACAATTTAATCCAGACATAAACAAAGCACACTATAATCCTACTACTATTATAAAAGTAAAAGTTTGTGAGGACGGATGATGGATGGATGTTTGTTACCCTTTCACGCCAAAACTTTCGAACGTATTTTGAAGAAATTTGGTATGGTTGTGGTAGATATAGAACGATCCAAATTTTGGCATGGATGTCACAGAAGATAAGGGTAAATTAAAATTAGTCTAGCGTCAGTATACGCTTGTTGAATAAGTCTAATTGGTGCACAACACAACCTGGCATCGAACCCGCACGATCACGCGTGTGGTCATGGACGCTCTTTTAATAAAGCAAGACATCTTCTAGAAAATGAAATATTTAAAAGGTAAAATAAGATGTATTTTTATTTATTCTATTATTTTTCATACACACAGTACAATACATAACCACCTTTTTGTTTGATATTATTTGTATTGATTATTTTATAGTATAAACTTTCAACACTAATTGGACACAATTATATTATATTAAAAAAATTATTATTTGTCGTCATGACAACTATTACAATTCTCAATATCACATAACTCAAACAAAATTCAGACGTCTCTTCGAGAGGACACATAACACAATCTTAACCGGATTTTTGGCACTATTGCCATGTACGCGATAGGAAAATTGTGGACACATCGTATGCTTGTAGCAGTGCAATCAAATCGAAAGTAAAATAAGTATATGTTTATCTGGTCCTAGCTTTCTTTAATCTGTGGCTGTGGCGAGAGGGCTCAACATGTCATCGTTAATTACAATGACGATCTTCGAAATTGAAAATATATTGGATTGACATAACGTTCGCTTTATGTAGACATATATCCGGTCACTCATCAAAAATGTAAAAAAACTGTTCGGCAAATTACTAAAACTTATAACGAAATTGAAGCTATCCTTAAAACCTGGTAGTCTAGTCTCTTTCACACACACACACACACACACACACACACACACACATACATACACACATACTCTCTCTCTCTCTCTCTCTTATGACACTTACTAGGTGGATCTCATTCTCTGATAAATTTAAGTAGCACAAATTGTAAATGAGAAATAAATAAATTATTAAATTATTATTATTATGTGACATAGCGCGCAATATTTTAATACCATTACATTTTTACAAACTTTTCTTTCTTTCTTAAAAACATTTGATCGCATTACGTATTAAATTCCGTAACTCGCGTGGTCTCTCTCATCGGGACGAGTCACGTGTAAGTATAAATATATCCGATATTGAAGTAGCTACAGAATCTCAAGTGTTACGTGTCATTTTATAAAATCATTAATTTCAATCTGTCCTAGAAAGAACCGTAGAAGTAACTGATCATATTCATTCGAAGCTTAGAAACAAGGATAGTGTCGTGTTGTAACAAGGCGATCGTGATGATGATGATGTCTTGTTCAGATCCGAGTTAGGATGATTGAATATAAACGTAAACAAAAGTAAAATAGTACGCTACAATGCTACCAAATTACACGTCACTTATTTACAGTGCAGTAAATGAGTTTTATGTATTTCTAAGCATTGACATCGTCAAATAATATTAGCTTTCTTCACACCATAATCCACATAAACTCTAACTGTGTCAAATTTCAAACTCCGCCGTTTGAATAAATTTCATCAAAAGGGGTACGAAGTTTTCGCTTCAGGTATGAAATACATGATTATGATTACGTTCAGCATTGGATTTTTTTTGTAACGGGGGGGTTATAAAAGTAGCAGTTCATAAATGGTTGGGAAATTATGCTCTACCTGACTATCAATTAGATTCCCCCCCCCATACTCACGGGCTATCCTTCGGGAGGTCCAACGTGATGGAGTCACTACACGTGGACGTGCAGAACACGTAGCCGATCGCACCCACTGAGATGTACAACGTGACAATTATCGTCATTGCCGTGTTGAGAACGCCGCACGGCTTGCCGAACGCTTTCGGTGTTTTCATGTTGTTCTCTACTGCTACCACCTGTCATAGATACATCATTATCATTATCAACATCATTATCATTGTTATCATTGTTATTACAATCATCATCAGTATCATTATTATCGTTAACTACTGGTTGACCACGAGCTAAGGGGCTCTCTTAAGGGGTTCTATGCTGAATTGTTATTAATGTAACTGAGAAATTGTAACCTAGATATAATTTTTTGGGTATGAATAAATGATTTATTTATTTATTATTCGTTCTCAAAATAAGATCATCCATGATTGGGTTAAATATAATACGTACGAAAGCTCTAGGGTGTACTCAATTTTCCTTTCCTTTTGCATAAAGCGAAGGATTGTAAAATCTTTCAACCCTTCATAATTAGCTCAAAAGGTATATAAATAAACTTAATTACATGAAAAACTTTGAAACACGTCATGAGGTGGTCACGGTTTTCAGTTGGCGTCCTTGGCCTTTTGCTACTAATTAAAAAAGTAAGCACTTTAATTCCAAATGTATGTGACTAGCAACTTTGTACTTACAGTTTTGTGAGCAATGAAAGATGTGTTTTATTGCTATTTTATAATTCTTAAAATTTAAAAATCAGATCAGCAACGTTTCATATCATAGGATATAATATTATTCTACTATTATCTGTACTGCAAAGTTCCCGTGGGATAGGCAATTTTCCTACGCATTTTGCGTAGGCGTCATTCAGTTTAAGTTCTAATCTCCTTAAGGTCATGTAAACTACGCTAGACTACGGCCATTATTAACAGTAAAACTTACCACACCAACAGCCGTCAAAGCAAACAGCGTTGTCCCGAAGAATAGAGGGTAGTTCGCATACGAGCCCCATAGATCTATGGGTTCATCGGACTTCTTCCCTGACAGTAGGAAGTAGATGATAATGGCAATGCCGATGAAAGTGAGCACATTGGCCAACGCGGAGAACGGAGCCAGGATCTTCAAGCTGGGTATCAGATTGAAGGCTATCAGCGGACCTAGGATGATCAGCATGTGGACTTCCACAGTCAACACGTAGTAGGGATCTATGATCTGGAAAAAAATTAATAGTCATCGTCAACACTAATGTCAGCTACTATTTATGACACACTGCGCCTGTAAATAACTTCTATTGCAGCCGAATACTGAAACGCTATTTATATTTTGGAGCCCCATAAATCACAGGCGGTCCATGTCTCAGATTAACAAAACGACAAGGACAGCAAGAGATTTGAGTGCCACTTAATTTAAATAGCTTTTTAATTCCGCCGTTAGAGGGATTCAAACGCATGACCGGTAGCTTGAAGCAGAAGAGCTGCTTGTAAAACCTTAATAAATTTTAATTCGAATTTTGACTCAGGATCATGCCAAGTCTTTATTAAATTGCCTCTCAGAGCAAAGTTATAAGCTGTCTCTGGACCGCCTGTACAATTATCTTATTGACTTAACTTAACCCTCTTTGAATATTCCATTAAGATATTGAAATGCATCTCTTTCGAAATGGAAAAGCGCAAAATCGATGCACTTTTTGTGTTGTTGTGATGTTTCTAAGATTCGCTATATTACGATTGGAAATGTATATAAATGTTTACGGCTTGTAGTAAAAATTGGACTTAAAATCATTCTGTTAGGAAAATATCTTTGACGCCATATCTATAACTTTGTAGCTCTGCTTTATTATATCAAGGTTATATCATGTCTGTTCATTTGTAGATGCACACGGAGGCGTGTACAAGACGTAACGAAGAGTGAATCGAGCGAGGACGAACGCTGACCCGACTGTACAGGGTGTATAGTGCCCACTGCCCCGTCATAAAGAATGCACATACTATGCCTTTGAAGGAGATCCAGTTTGTGTATCATCCAGCATCATCCAGATCCATCATCTCTGTCAAACACTATCAATGTGCCATTGGTAAGAGAAAACGCTCAACAACATAGAGTCGTTGTAGAGCATTTCCTTATTAGAGAACCAAATTAGCGAGATAATAACGTATAAAATTTTCTCTATTAAGTTGTGTTCGGGCTTAAAAAAAAAGGTCATCGGTGTTTGAAAAGGGAAAATGAAATCGTCTAGTGTCGGCATTATCTCAACAATGTCCCTAATAAGAAACAAACAAGGGGGTAAAATATCAAGTATTGGAATAATACAGCATGCTTTCAATCCAAGAAGTTCGATTCCGAGGTATTTTTATTATTCAAAAAACCCTTCTTCAATGAAAATATCTACTAAAAATACTTTTAGTTATTTTCGATATTCCTCATAGTTTTGCAATAAGTTATTATTAGGTATTAACGTTTCGAACGTATGCTACCTAATGACCGATATATTAATTATTACGTGAAGCAAAAACTTTGAATACAGTTTTACGAATGTTGTGCTAACGGAGGAGTGTGAAATTTAAACAACAGTTAAAGTTAATGTGGAAGGATGATAAATACATTAAATTGTTAAAAATATAGTTATACACACTACCTCACTCACACTACCACGCGTTTGCATATTTCTTTCCCATTCCGTAGATGACATTTATATATTTTTGTTGTCTTTTTAACCTGATTGATTGACTGGATCCTAAAAAAAGTTGAAAATTAAAATATGAATTATGGTTGAATTTCGATCACAGGGCGACCTCTAATACTACCTAATGGCCAACTTAAAAAAACATCACCCTGTATAAGGCAGTATCCTGCAGTTAATAACCATGATCGCTCATTGCACAATGCACAACTGCATCTCTTATCGGGAGTGCTATAATATGTGTAAATATGTCGCAGAACATATCAGTGCAGGGGGGCTTGAGATTGAGGAAGTTTTGGGCTTGACTGAATGAACGCTGCGTCATGAATACTATTGAATAATTACGTAGGTAGAGCTCGCAAATCAATTCACTCAGATTTTGTCTAACTTCCCCCCTTGCTGGAGCTAGGGTTTCTCCATAATGCGAGAAGCATATAGCCTTCGGTAACTTCACGCACTCGGCGAAACATAACGCAAGCGTTATCTCACGCTGGTTTTCTGTGAGGCCATGGTTTGTAACCGGTCGAGTCAGCCAATTCGTCTCGAAGCATATAGTCATTAATTCACGCCACAACCCCAAGATACAACCCGCACCGTGTCGAGTGCAAATCTTGCAGTGTACCCACAAGGAAACGAACTTTCCTCCTATCTTTTAGCCAATAAGTTTCCTTAAAAGAACTAAACGATAAATTTAGTTATCTTCATAACTATTTGCATATAAACCTAGATTTACGAGTAGCAGATATCAAAAATTTAAGTTTTCAGGTGTCATAAGATGACTGACATGAGACATAGCTTTTAACAAGCTCAAAGTCGCGTAGGCCAAGTAAACTCGGTCAGGTCAAGCGTCGTATTAATGAGCACGACATGCTGTAGTTTATAAATACCCTTGTCTCAGTAGATTCTTAGCGCTTGAATTTCAAAAGTAAATACTATGCTTGCAGGTAACAGAAAAGTGTAGATATATATTTCTAATTAGCCTTTAATTTGTCTAAGAATCAAGAGATAATAACTACATAGGATATTCTTAACGTGAATGAAAGAATAGCGTTAATAAGTAATGCGTGTGATTTTTGAGCCCGGTCAATTAATAAAACTAATTTTTGACAAAAAATTAACGTATTTAATTAACCATCCCTATAACTTCCGTTCCATCTCCTTGGCTCGGCTCCACTTACCACTTACCTATTGAAGGCCCTCATCCAAATCCCTACCTAACATACAGACTAGGGCTTCCCTATGAAGGAGAAACAGCCTTTGCCACTGTATCACAAGCAAAAAAAAAACTTATATACCTTCCATCGAAAAAGTCCCAAAGTCCCAGACCTTTTTTTGCCGACTCTACATGGTCCATGGACAATTGGTATTAAATAATATCGTCCCGTACTGTACTGAAATAGGGCTCGGTTGTCGCACGCGAGCACTACACAGCGGATGTATAATTAATAGATGACATGAGATTTGAGTTGTTGCTATCTCGTGGACTATATATAGTAATAAAATGAAGAAATCGCTTGATAAATAATGAAAAGTTAAAAAACGCAAACTATATAGCCTACGTCACGTGCGACATTATCACAGAGTAGAAAATAAACTTACGTACAAAGAAACATCTTTCATAGAACGACCACGTCGATACAAAAATTGCAATTTGAAAATTTTGATGTCCCCTTCAACGGCCAAGAACTCTTCCACACAATCGTGGACACACCGCATGCTTGTAGTAGGTCAATTAAATCGAAAGCTAACTATGTCGCTGTTTATCTGTTCCACTTTCTTTAATTTGTGTCTTTATCATGAATTTGTAGACACCTCATTTTATTACCTCACCTCATTTAAATTCGCATTAGTAGTATAGAGGCTACGATAGAACAAACATACATGCATACATACTCTATGTATGCACGCTTAAATCTTATTGATAAGATTCGCTTGATATAATGAAAACATTTTAAAATTTAATAAAGTTGCACATGGATTACTAATAAGTTCTGTATAGTCATCGGTGACAAAGTTTACACAAAGTATACACTGACATAACAACAAAGTACGGCGAGTTGCTTCACGGGAAACTTCTAACTTATTTGAGTAATGAGATTCGGACTTGGCACAAAGGTAGAGTTCGTATTTCTATTAAACAACAGGTACACGACGTTTCACAAGCTCTACAAATCTTATCTTCGCAAACTCTAAGTCAAAATGGCCGCTTGGCCGATTGGTCAAAAATTTATTGGCTGTTCAATACTTTTCTGGTGTATAGCAAGCCAGCTACATAATTATTTTGATTACTATTTTAATTAGGGCACATAGAGTTAGAAGCTTGGCTCTACATTAGATCTAATAATTTTTAACAGTGCGAGCAATTTCGGGTCTCTTCTTGGCAATATTTTAAAGAAGACGGGCATTTTTACTTGGAGCCCGTCCCCACTACTGTAGCACTACAAGACATAATATATCAAATGAAAGGGCTTGAAAAGTGCGTAATTTTATTGTATTATAAAATATCTCTAACCATGGGAGAAAAAAGTTAATGAGGGTTAAGGGTTAAAAAAAATAAAAAATATATCTTGTATTATTGCACCATTCCACCACCACCATCTGGGAAGTAATGGTATACGGCAAACTTCAGGAAAATGTTGGAAAGTATTTCCATCAAATAATATTTTTAAAGAAATGTATAGGGAAAATAATAAAATACTAAAAATAAGCTCTATTCTCAAGTTTTTCGCCCACAAAACATTTCGATAGCGTCGCCAGTAAGAAACAATTTCCAGAAAGTAATTATGTGCGAAAAAATTGAGGAAATAGCTTAAATTATTATGTGTGTGTGTGAATAAATAATTTGAACTTTAGCATTTTATTATTCTTCTATATATTTCTTCAAAATATGAGGCCGTTTAACAAAATATAACACTTTTCTAAAGGTTGCAGTATACTTCCAAAAAATTATTCCTTACTAGTAACACTATGAAATGGTGCAATAATACATAATGATTTTTTTAACTTTTTTATAACCTTTAACCCTCATTAACTTTTTTCTCCTATGGTGTAGAGATTTTTCATTATGCAATAAAATTACACAGTTTTGAAGCCCTTTCATTTGATATATGTCTTGTAGTCTATGAAATGGTGCAATAATACAGAATGATTTTTTAAACTTTTTTATAACCTTTAAACCTCATTAACTTTTTTATCCTATGGTGTAGAGATTTTACGTTATGCAATAAAATTACACAGTTTTGAAGCCCTTTCATTTGATATATGTCTTGTAGTGCTTTAAGGGTGGGGGCGTTTTGCCCCCTCTTCTTTTAAATGTCTTTCATTATCATTTATTCAATAACATTTGACTCCTTTAATGTTTGTTATTTTTTCCATACATACCTTTTTAATATTATCCGCGATGAACACGATGTAGACGCAACAGATACCCAGCTGGTAGACCACAAGGAAGACGTCCACGCAGAGGGACATGCAGCGGGTCCACTTGCGGACAGAAGGAGGGCCCATGGACAGGGCGGTTGAGGCAGACGCCGTGTACGAGAGGAGGGGCACACGGAGGTGTTTGCATGTGGCGTACTGTGATCTAATCTGGAGGAGGAAAGAATGATTAGACCTATTGTATCAGCTACCAACCATTAAGATCCCAACTGATAGATCTCGGATTTCTCCTCAATGTGAAGAATTTCGGGTTGGCAGACGTAAGCTATCAGAAGACAATGTTCTTACAGTATTCTGATGTGACCGGATTTAAAAGAAATCTACTAAAACTTTGAAACTGAACCTGGAATCCAGTGAGTCCCTAGAGATGTACATCCCATAACAGTACAAGAAATCTACCACTAGGCTACGGACGCTTACAAAAGTATTACCATGGCTTATAAGCCATGCTAAATTGGATGAGAGATGCTTTCGTTGATCTTAATCATTTCAATGCTAATAAAGATGAGCTCTAAATGATGTCATTAATCTAGATTCTAGGAAGTTGAATGTTAGGTCAAGTCATATTATTGATGAACATTGGTAAACGATTATTGGAACTGATATCTATCAGTCTTCTGATTGATGAAGCGTCATTATGGCGCCACCATTGCGTGGTGATGACGTAAAAATTCTTGTCAATTGCTCTCAAGGGAGGGACGTCTCCTTATCAATTGGTGCAATATTTATTATGCATATGAAAATTGCAGCTATTAGAGAATGCGACCTTGACATATTTATGTCAACTAGCTTACTTAAAGATATCTTCACCAACGTCCAGATATTTCTCAGTCGTCATACGGAAAACAGAGAAAACTTGAAGTTTCTTTTAGCTGAAAGATTATGATTGTGAGATTTATAATAGATGTGATTTAAAAATTGCTTCATCAATTACAATAACATTATCATCACCCGTGGGTTGTAGTTCTACATAGAACCTATCTAAGTACCTTATACTTTTAGGTTACGAATAAAATATGTTCAAAATTTTAGAATAAAGCTAACCATACCAAAAAAAACAAACAACAAAACCACATCTGATTGACATGCTGATAGCGATTGATCGGTCCGTTGACGAGCAAAAGCCATTTGCATCTAAATCATGCTTGCAAAGGCGTAACGCCTTTGCCTTTGATGTTAAAAATCCGATTCACAGCTTGCATTTAGTGTTAAGAGGTATTTGGTCATAAAATATATTGTAGTTATTGATATTTAGGGGTGCAATATAATTCGAAAATAAAAACATGTTTCATGTTTGGACATGGACACGTTTCTGGTCTTTTAAATACATATCCCTCGTGGCCCTCTAGTAGACCCGTGACCCTCACTCTTTTGGCGAAATACGTATTATTTCAGACTGGTTTTCTTTATAAACACCATGGTATCTCTCCGCTCGAGCAAACTTATTCGTGCCGAAGCTTGACAGCTGTGAAATACATAGTACGTTTACTCTGTTAATTATTATAAGACACTTAAGTTTCAATTTGGGAGAGCCAATTAACAAATGAAGTACAACAAATAAATAAAATTACAGTGTCTGTTTGTAATTTTAAATCAATAGCTTTTCACTTAATGGATATGAAAGTTTTTACGGTACTTACAATAAACAACTCTTTTTTTGTCTGTTCGTCTATCTGTCTGTCTGTTTGTTCCGGCTAATCTCTGAAATAGCTGGACTGATTTTCACGGGACTTTCAATGGCATATAGCTGTTATTATAAGGTGTTAAATAGGCTACATTATCTAAGGATTCCGTTTAAATAAAAGTATTGCGTTTCCGTTACTTCTACATACGAACTTGCGGCCACCAGCTAGTAAATAAATAAAAACACTTACAAGAACATGCAGGCAGTGAGTGATCAGTATTCCTATGAGAATCGTGCCCACGATGCCAGTGATTAGTCCAGACCTATGGAACGCCTGTGGCATGGCCAGGATGCCGGTGCCCAGGCTGCACTTGAGCAGATGGACCAGGGTCTCCATGTTGCTGGAACAATGAAACGTAACCTTCAGTATGTGAATTATTTAAAGCGCAATAAGGCGTGAGATAAAAGTGAAACCTTCAATGTACAAGCCATTTGTATGGGTATCAGGTGGATCAGCATCTGCTGATGGCTTGTAATACAAATGGCTTGTAAATTGTAGAAACAGTTTTTTTAGTCCTTAAGTACTAAGTAGAGATCATAGTAAAGCACACACCATGCTTTCTTTGTATCTCTCGATACAAAGAAAGCATGGGCAAGCAAAATCGCTTAACTCTCGTTAAGCGATTTTTCGTTCAATTAATTTAGAAATCACAATAATGATAACTAATAACAATAATAATAGATATTATAGCTGCAACCAGCTCTTCTTTAAATATTACGAATATGTTCCTGGTTGCCTTTGCCTAGGATAAAATATAAGGTTTTATATTGTGAGTGTGGCGTTCTATTGCACATAATTGAAAATCACAGCACTCAGTAAATTATTGACGGTAATAAGATCTAAGTGTAAAATATGACCATATATATTTTTATATACAAACAAATATAATACAGTATCCCCCAGGAACACTATACTTTTTAGGGATATAAAGCTAATATGTTAAGTCAGAGCTTAAACTACTGCCATACCAAATTTTATAATAATCGGTTAAGAAGTATTTGCGTGAAAGAGTAACAAACATCCATCCATACTCACAAACTTTCAAGTTCATAATAGTAGGATGATATTAAATTATGGTTAGCAATGTTTCTGAGGAGAAAATAAAAACTAAAAAATGAAGCACACAGAAAGTGTATCTCGGACTAATGAGCACGATATTTTACGGCCATTTATATACCTTTTCCCTTTCCCTGGGTATAGATCGGTTTACATCACGGAGGATCCAGGAGGTAATATGAAACATCAACTTACTTCGTTGGATTGGAGAGCTCCCGGTGTAAGTGTGGGTCGTAGTCATTGTCGACATCATCTCTGTCAACAAAATATATACAAAGTATTGAAACATTATTAGTGAAATATATGATTCCCTATTTGTTACATAATATAAACATATCTAAACTTCACTAATATTATCCCACATTTATCACTAGAAATACAATACATATTTTTAGTCAATTACATTCAGGGATTTCCTAATTTAAACGTACCTGCTATCACTTCGGAAAAATGACGGCAATCTCATTTTGTGTAATATGATTCTATATAAAAAGCTGTCATGTACTAACAGATAAAATATTTGTCAATATTTCACAAAAGGGTTTTGTAAGAGGTTGGACCAGACCATAGATGAACGGAAAACATTGTTACTTACCTGTAAGTCCGAGAACATAAAGGCCCAATTGTGCAGATCGGGGTTAAAGTTAACCCTGGATTAAATTATCGTGCCTTCTCTTTCATAAATACGAAGAACCAGAGACAACATAATATTTAACCCACATCCTGGCAAGTGGGCTCAAGTCTGCTAAACCGTAGCAGGCTAGCTAAACTACAGTTTCTACATTGGCGAGAGCCGAGCCTCAAACTATCTACGAGGTAAAGTGAGGCCAACCATCTTGCTTAGTGTTGTGGACTACAACTTAATCGTTCTCACTTTGAGGACAGACTCGAACCCTAGCAGTGAGGACGGTAGTAGGTGGTTATGATAATGATAACTATGTTTTTGAGATCATTCAGAAGTCGACCTGACAATTACGGCTAAGAAGCCGACAATGTAATTCTTTCGGAGTTCTATAGGCGGCGATGACGGCTTGCCATCAGGTGATTAGCTCGTTACTTACTTAGCTGGCAGCGGCGAAGGGTTAGCTCCGTCTGACACCTGCTGAAGGCGTACCGTCTCAGCCCCGTCCACGTCATCAGCTACCATAGTGTCTTCTTATATTTATCTGGAGAAGAAAATAGTTTGTAACATATCGAGTGAGGCTCCATAGTGCGTTGTGTCGTCAAACGCGACGTTTCATGGGAACGACGGAGAGGAGACGAAGAGGGAGAGTGGATAGTGCGCTGCGCTATCACCCTCTTGCATCGTGATGTCGTGCGTCAACACAGGTGTGGCATACAATGCGTTAATCCGCTGCGAAAACGCAACCCAACGACGACGGGCGTCAGCCTAAGGAATTTTGACTTTTACGCAACACCAGAGGATATGCTAATATTTTATACATTCACCCCTGCCTTGAGCTTCGATGCCTACATGAAATATAATGCACGCTTTATTTGACGCTCGTTTATGGTGAGGCCGCAGCATCTCTCCGACCAAGCCGGCTTTTTGTGTCGAAGCATGGATCTCCTACAATATAGTGCTACTACAAGTAAAGGAATTACATTCGCCAAGAGCAAGCTTCATTAGATTTTAGTTCGAAAACTGAAAAATATTTTGCCGTACTTCATACAAAATCTATGTTATATAAATTATTATGATAATGTTTTTAATTTAAAAATAAAATATGCATTTCAGAAGAACATTTTTAGAATTTGAGTGGCACAAAATTTTTCATTTTATATTTAACTTTCTTTTGTAAAAATGCTTTTAACAGTGCTTGTTTTGTAATTAGATTCAAATGTGCACAAGTGTTGTGTACATTTTTCTGCTAAAAAAACAATTGACATGGTAGAGCTCACTTCTATAGCCTACAAACTACATGATAGTATAAATCTTTAAATCCCACGCGAACACAGTAGCCGGATACAGCTTGTTACATTAACTAGTGTCCAAATTCAACCACGATTCATCTTCATAGAGATTTGATAGTTATTTACACTATATTTGGACATTAATAGTAATGTACAGCGCTTTGAGTTTTATAAAAAGCGTGCATACGGTTAAATTTAATTATAAAGTACGACAACTTAGGGCTGGATATTTACGTATATGAATAGTTAAGGACAGCAAGAACATTTTTTTTGGAAAAGTTACGAGTAATCAAGCGAACATTATGACATCAATTATGAATTATGCATAATTAACAGAATTATAAAATTACTTTCATAAGAACAGCACGCTGCAATCGACGGTAACAGTATTTTATGATACATGTAAATCGATATTATTAACTGAAAAACACTAAAACTTTCGCAAACGCTCTGAAAGTCATGCAAATAAATATAAAAATAAACAAAAACCGTTACACAATAGACACAATCTTCGTATACAGGTTACATAAAATTCGCCAGCTATTTAAAATAGTTCGACAAAAAGTAGGCGACAGACACCCCAAAAATATAACATTAGTAATCGCAAGGTTAATAATCGCGTTTATTATTAATAAAAAATAACGCACTTGTTTTATGGGGAATAATCACAATAGATGGGGACTGCCACAAATATGGGGAATAGTCACAAACGTCCGCGTGTCTCACGGGAACTCCGTAAACTATTTGAGAGGCCCGCCTTCTATCCTGTTACGTCCCCGCTACTCATGAATGCGAACGATGTTTAAACTCTTAAATATGGCAATAGTGCAAGCTTAAATTTTTATATGCACATTTTTTATAAATTCTCCACTTGAAACATTTTCCCGCCTTATGTTTAAGTTTCGTTCGCAGAATTGAATGAAAAAATAAAAAATATGAACTGTAGCGTCACATCTAACTAAACGGGACGATAGGAAATATCAAATAATGTATTTTTTTTCTAATATGATGCTACTTATCTCTAATATATTGACTAAATTTTTAATATTAATATAGTCAATTCTCATGCAACGAAAATACGCCTTTGAGCAATATATCAATTTACTATATGTAGTTCATAAATATATTATTATGTATTATCAGGGAATTTAATTCATAAGCAGGTAGTGGTCTCATAATTTATTGGAATTTACTCCTTATGAAACGACTTTCATATATAAGCCCGGGGTATGAAAATCTATGGTAAGTAAAATCGAATTCACGATGTAACACGGTAACACGATGCGTCGGTCGCTTTGCATTGCACACCAAAATTTACTTTTTACAGTAAACTCCAGTCGTGCTACAACAAAATATGATTATTTAAAAAACTCTAAAAATAAACTCCCATATTGAAATTGCGTTCACAAACATTGGCGTAGCGGGAACGGCCGACATGTTTGCAGATCGTAATGTATTCGATCGAATGTCGAATGTGGCTCGGTCGTAAACTATGCAGTGTACGATCGTTCTTCAGAGGTTACCCGCTTAGACCTTATGTAGTGTACATAATGTGAAGTATGACGTATGCCTACTACAGATAACGAGTAAATTATATGTATTATGGTAAGTGATTACTGACACAAAAATACTTGATATTTTTGAGTCGTCCTTGAACTCATGATTTGAAGCCACTTTTTTGTGAGGACCTGGTACGACTCAATTCGAAGTCACTATTTCGTTCCATGGCTCTATGGGATGTATAAATCATCTGTTTCCATTTTTTTCGTTTGAACGACGTCCACTAAGCATAGCCTTAGACCGGTTACGCCTGGGTCCAATATTTTCTGCCACTTTTTCGTGCAAAATGTTGTATGCACTAACATCACGACATTTTTTACGATCACGACAAACGATTAATGTTTTCCGACGATATGAACGATAAAGTATAATAGCTAATTCCCATATTTTATATCGAATTGAAATTCACATTAAAAAATTCCATCATACGTACGATCGTATCATGGAATTTTTTAATGTGAAAAAAAGAAACTGCTAGTGCAAAATTAATTCAGTCTTCATTTCACCATGCTTATAAAACTGTGCAGAGTTTATTTGAAAAAAATTAGATAGTAATTAGGTAATTTCAAGTTAAGTAAAAATTTCGAGCTTTAGGTAAGTAAATGGAAGGATTTGCAAAAACTGTGCCATAAGGTAAAAGTAAAACTTCGACAGGCAAAGTAAAACTCTACCGTAGGGTAGAGACTAAAGAGACTCTCTAGAGAAGAAGCTCTAGCAGCGGTTAATTGGAACAAATTTTTGTAAGACTCCCCATTAAAATGTGTAGTATCAGATGGGACAAGACGGTCTATCGGTAAAGATGGCCACTGTCATACAAGATTGCTCCGCTTGAGTTATTGACCCAGAAATTAAAGTAATGTATAAGTATTACTTCTTGCCCCAACTTACCTTAATATTACAATACTAGCAATGTAATATAATGTATAATGTTATCTTACTAATATTAGAAAGAGGAAATATTTGTTTCTTTGTATGTTTTTTTCTTTGTTTGCGTTGAATAGGCTACGATCGAAACTAATGGACCAATTTTGATGAAATTTGGCACCGATATAGAGTAGAGCACGGAGACGGATATAGGCTATTTTATCTCGGCAAAATGTACAATTCCCGCAAAGTTTTCTTTGTTATCCTCTCGGGCAACATCTCGTTAATATTTTCCCTAAAAGGCAGAAAAAATTTAAAACATATTATATAAAATCGCCGCAATAATAAAAGCTATACATTTTGTGCACACATAATACTAAATACAGTATATTACATACGTATCTACATACCGCAAGTACAAATTATTATTGTAAATTATAAAGTATTTAATATAATGAGTAATATTATCATCACATTATATTAGGTTAATACGTGAAGCGAACACTTTTTATCCCTTTTTACGAAAATCATGCCAACGGATCAGTATAAAATTTGACACAGTAAAAGTTTATGCAGAGAAAGGTGTGCGTAAAGATAATACTTTTTAAATAATGCTTAGATATAAAATAATGTTACACACACTACCTCACTCACACTACCATGCGTTTGTATGGTAACAGTTATAGGTGTTGGTTTGACACAATTGTAAATATTTCCTTTACACTCAGATTATAAGTGCTTTCACATTCCATTGGCAACATTTTCATATTTTTATTGCGTATCCAAACCCTAATAAAGTTCAAATTTAAAATATGAATTATGGTCGAATTTTGAAATGATGGCATAATATTATAAGAGACGAGCATCGAATGTACTATCTTTTTAAAATAAAATTTAATTGAAAGATAACGAGTTGATTCTCAAATGTGTCTGTTTTTTCTGAATTGTGCACATTTTTTTAAAATGTAATAACGTTCCCTTAATAAAGTTATAATTAAAATAAATTAAATCGCCAAGGCGAGACTTGTTTAAAGCGAAGCGAATTCGAAGCGAAGCTTCTATACGGACTCATCGGACGGACATACGGACACGTGACCACTCCATCCGTGCTAGGCATATATTCCATAGATAATACAGTATATATATATATATATATATATATATAGAATATTTTCATTATTACCGAGAGCGTTACACGATATATGATTATATGATTATAGTTAGGTATAGTGTAATCGTATACCGATTCGTTCTACTATAAAGATTCACTTCTTTCGAGCGTCCCTTGATTTTCAATTAGTATTAATTTTTTATTGATATTATTAGGTCCTTACATATGAAATTGGCGTTTTGTCGTACTGGCCACTTTGATCTCAAATATATCTTCTTTGGTTAGGAATTCCAATTTCAAATTTATACCGCTATTTAGTCATGCATTTGTGTTTCGAAAACCGTAATTCATTTGTTTTTTCCTCTTTTGGCTTTTTCTTTGCGTCACTCTGTTTACAAAATGGAAAACTTGAAATATCGTATTATTTTCGAGTACGAGGTCCACCGTAGCACCAGTGCTGCAGAACGGGCTCGAAGGATTAATGATGTGTATGGCGGCGGTGTCGCAAAAGAAAAGACAGTGCGTTTTGGTTCCAACGTTTTCGTTCTGGAAATTCCGACCTGCAGAACAAGCCCCGTGGACGGCCGGAGACCAAAGTTGATAAAGAAGAATTGTGGATGCGGATCCATCGCAAACCACGTCCGAGTTAGCTGCAGGCTGCGCTGTTAGTGACAAAACTGTTTTAATCCACTTGAAGCAAATTGGGAAGGTGAAAAAGCTTGAAAGGTGGGTACCTCATGAATTGAGTGCAGCAAACCGACAAACGTGCGTCGACTGCTGCGTTACATTACTCAACCGGCACAATAATGAAGGGATTTCAAATCGAATCGTTACCTGTGATGAAAAGTGGATCCTGTACGATAATCGGAAGCGCTCATCGCAATGGCGGAACCCTGGCGAACCAGCCAAAGCCTACCCATGAGATGGCAATGGAAAGTGCATATATAGCAATGGTATAATACTTTGATTAAATAAATATATTATATTTAAAAAAAATAGGCTTTATGTTCCTTTTTTACAGAACGCCAATTTCATATATAATGACCTAATGTTATTACAATATCTACAATAATTATAATATATTCTAAATTGTAATCATGATGATAAATCCTGTCAATTAATATATTTGCCCTGTGGTATGACGCAAGAGTTTATCATACACTAAGAAGTTCATCATAGAAAATGCAAATCAATCTCTATCCTGACTACGATACGGAAATTAAACACAGTACTTAACTAAAATTAACATTAACTACTGAACGGATTTTGATGAAATTTGTCATGGTAGTAGTTTAGGCTCTGGATTAACACAGGCTATATTTTATCCTGAGCAAGTACATAAGTAATGTAAATATACACCTGACTTTTCATACATCATTTTATTTACAGACAAGACCGCTCTGATACAAACCGCCCCCGAAAGTTATATAAGTTGATAGAAGCCTGAGTTGCTTTTTGCGTTGGCGCATAAAGCTAAAACATTCGCTATGTGCAAATTCTATGTTTAAATAAACTAACTAACTCTTTATTTATCAATTACAGAACTTTGTTTAAATACCTAATTATTTTCTAGACTTTCAGTAACAATAAAAATACGAAAGCGCTTATACGAACAACTGTTAAAAATGCATTGTATTTTTTTTTAATCCTTTCTGCTTTCTTTCATCAGTTTCATCTTAGTTGTTATTACGAGTAAAAACAAATATAATAATAACAGAAATGTAAATAAAAATAATTATTCTTATTCTCATTTATTATTATTAGTTACACATACAGTAGTAGTTACACATACAGTAGTAGTTACACATACAGTGTCTAACAGTAGTTACACATATTACATAGAGGTACCAAAACAACAGCCAATTAACCATGACAACTTAACGATAATTTTATTTAATTTTTCGTGCCCCTAAATATAACCTAATATTTACATTTCTACCATATAATTAACTAGCAACATGCAAAAGTGACGTAATCACAACGTGAGCTTAAAAAAAAAGAAATGTGAAACTCAAAAGTTTCGTACAATTTGAAATTGAATCTCGAAATGTTTTGACGGACTAAAATTAAATGGACTTACCGTGCAAACAACTTCACTATACGACACCGACAGCGAAGATGAATTTTCCGTGCAAGTGCGCGCGCACCCCTAGTTTCAACCCTTAGGCGTCAGACTAAATATTAAACATTGAATCAATCGTGACCGTATCTTTATCACCAAAATATTTTAATATTCTTACATTATTTATACGCAAAAAATACAAAAAAAAAAATATTATTCTAGAAAATTTCCACAAAACCCCCCGTGTTTTTGGTTATTTTTCGAGCAATTACACGGAGAATCTTCTGTGTTACGTATTGCTTGTGCCCGCATTATAAGAGGTCGTTGAACTCAATGAACAGAGTTGACAGCCATATTGGGGTCAGGATTTTTACAATAATTGGTCTTGAGATTTCGTTCTATATTTAGTTAACTATTATCACGCGTGGATCCGTGGAGAACGTTTATTATTTAACGGTTAAAATGCTGTTATTAATACGAATTAGTTTATGTGCGTAGACATTTTATTTTAATAAAAAGTTTAAACCATGTGATAACACGCTATTATTAATTAAATATTGTATAGTTTTTATTAAATAATAAATCTGTTTTCGCGCGTAACACCAATACTTCAATCTTCATGTTAGAGTAATATTTTTTTGCAAATTGTACATACATTTATCATTCGTCGGTAGGGTGTGATTAGATAATAATAATAAAGTAATAATAAGTAAATATATAAAGAGTAAATGATTAGCTTCTCGCTGTTATTGATTCTGAGTCTTCTAAGAGTGATTTTTGTTGCACTCAACTTCTTATTCTGACTTAAAATATAATAATAATATTCTAAGATGATTGTGTATGAATATTTAAAACTAGTCCATAACTATTAATCAATTATGTTACAAGTATTTTTCAAATAGGACCTATATGAAGGAAATTAGGTTTTAAAAAATGCTGTTAGCGGCGAATGAAATTTCAACTGTCTAGCTATCACATTTATGAATATACAGCGTGTTGACTGGAGACAGACGGACGGAGGAGACAGCGAAGTCTCAGTATATAAGAATATCGCTTGCTATATTTCTATGAACTATCACAGACAGCTAAGATACTATTACGTATATCCTGGCATCTTAAGATAAAATACTATAGTATCTTCTCCATCTGTGACGCCCTTATGAGGCATATTACATCTCGCCTGTGATTTTTGCGTAAAATGGCCAATTATAGCGTTCTTGATCTCAGAAACAAAGATATACGAGGGCGGGTCAATAAGTCCGTGACTTTTGGAATAAAACACAGATTTTTTGATAAATTATCATTTTATTTTTCAACGTAGTCCCCCTTGAGCTCTATACACTTTGTCCAACGCTTCTCCAATTTTTTTATCCCTTCCAAAAAATATGATTTGTCGAGGTCCTCAAAATAGGCCTTTGTTTGCGAGATGACTTCATCATTGGAGTCAAATCTTTTTCCACCGAGCCATTTTTTCAGGTTTGGGAACAAGAAGCAGTCACTCGGAGCCAAATCTTGAGAATAGGGTGGATGTGGGAGCAATTCATAGCCCAATTCATGGATTTTTGCCATGGCAACTGCACATGTGTGCACCCTTGCATTGTCTTAGTGAAAAAGAACTTTTTTCTTGGCCAAATGAGGTCAGTTTTTTTTCAAATCCTCATTGAAGCGGTCCAATAAGTTGGCATAATATTCCCCATTAATTGTTCTTCCCTTTTGAAGATAGTCAATGTGGATTATCCCACGTGCATCCCAAAAAACAGTCGCCATAACTTTATTGGCTGACAAACCCACCTTGGCCTTCTTTGGCGCCGATTCACCCTTAGAAACACACTGTTTTGACTGTTGTTTGGTCGCTGGTGTATTGTGATGGATCCATGTTTCGTCCACGGTTAAAAAACGCCTCCATATTGTGATTAAACAACGCCAAACCTTCCTGTGAAGTTGTTACACGATTGCGTTTGTGGTCGACTGTGAGCAAACGCGGCACCCATCTTGCGGAAAGCTTTCTCATGCCCAAGTGATCATTCAAAATTGAAACCACTGAGCCATGCGAGATGCCTATGGCTTCCACAATCTCTGGCACTTTCAATCTTCGGTCGGCCAACACCATATCGTGAATTTTTTCGATTGTTTCGGGTGTAGAGACCTCAACTGGGCGTCCAGGACGTTCGGCATCTTCAGTGCTTGTAAGGCCACAACGAAATTCAGTAAACCCCTTTTTTACCATTGAAATCGATGGTGCAGAGTCCCCATAGTATTTATCAAGCTTAGCCTTGGTCTCGGTAATGGTTTTTTTTCGCAAAAAATAATGCTTAATAAGCACACGAAATTCATTTTCATTTTCCATTGTTTCCTTAAGTTACTGGATAGTCTGACAAAGATAGCTGTAAAACACAAACTAACTGACGCAGCAAGTTCAAATTTTGATAGGAGTCAACTGACAGATGCCTGTTGACAGGAGTAGTGTTGCTTTTTCAGTAAGGAGGTTAGAAATTCAAAAAGTCACGGACTTATTGACCCGCCTTAGTATTAACAATTTTGATATATTGAATAGTGCAGAATAGCTATTGGCCTAGTTCGTAGTCGTAAATTTTTCTTAACTTTTTATTAAACCCAAAATTTATTTATTTATTTATTTTTCTTTACCAAGCCATTACATTAATAAACAGTTTACAATACCATAATAATTTTAGTGTCGCGTGCAATGTTACCTAACCATTAAAGCGTACATGATAGTCCTCATTGAATAATGTTATTTAATTACAATTTATAGCAGTGGACTCCAAACTAGGCATAGCCCATATCTTGGAGGTCCGGGTTTTACTTATCTATCAGTTTTACTGTTAGAAATTGGCGCGCTTGCGTGTCATAGGAAATACTTAGATTAATAAATCAGTATGGAAACAAATTAATAAAACAATATAACATCATCTACAGCTAGTTAATTTAGTTATGCAATTAACTATTCCGCTTGAAAATAAAGTCAGGTCAGAACAAATAACACCATTATGAAATTTCAATAAAATTCGTCAAGGTAAAAGTAAGATGCGCGAAGGCACTTTTTTGAGCTCCTGGATTGAACTACTGTTCTAAGCAAATGAAATAATAAAATGAGAATGGTATTTTCTATATAGTCGTATAGTTGGCAGCGGCCTTAGAATTTTGAAATATCTTCGATTTAATATAGAAAAAAATCTTATTCTAAGCCAAAAAAACATCTAAAATCGCTCTAAGTTAACTGTGAATGACTCCTATCTACGATAATATTACTAAGCTAAATGTATACCAGAACAATTGTTACTTCATGAGGAATGAAGATTTTATAATTTAAAGCATTAATTTATTAATCTATTTCAATAAAAACGATAAATACAACTGCAAAATTACTACAAAATGCGAAATGTCGGGAACGCTTCAAATGCCTAATCTCGCAGAGTGCAGATTTTTAAAAGGGCTGTTAAGTGTCCCTCTCTCGTGCATAACGCCCATAACTCAATTTCAATTATTAATCGTAAGTATTTACTCTTTACATAATTTGTGGAGGTGTGCACTATACGTCACGCTTTAAAAGTAAATAGTATTTATAGTTTTATCGTCGGACAAGACAAGACTATTTAATGTAAATTGATTAAATTAGGTACAATTGTACAGCCTTTGAACTGATTCTAACGTATATTATAGTAGAATAATGATATTTGAATATCATAAAGTGAATTTACACGGATTGCTTATTTATATGTTGTAGTTTCCACAAAAGGAAAATCCTCCGCGTAGAAATATAAATCATTAAACTGTATATCTCTGTTCATACTAAGTTTTTAGAATAGGACTTTAATAAGTATTGTTCCTTACGTTATTCTGAAGCCAAAAAATACTTTATGAGAATGTAAGTACAATTTTTTGTACCTTTGGCGCCTTGTACCTGAGAATTGGCCCACCACACAAACTGGCGGGTGTACAAACGTTCATTGCACACAACTAATACTACAATATGACATACATTTTATCAGTAAGAATATAAGGGGAGCCTGGCGGGGGTGGAATCTCAGTCCACTACAAAACTTTTTTCGATCAGTCTAGAAATGAAAAGCGGCATCTGTTGGTGCATTACTGAGCTTATCAAACTGACCCGTGGAAAAAGTTCCTTCATATCCCAACAGGCGTCGCTTAATGGATGCACGAAATTATAAACAGTTGGCTGATGTGTATAATTTTTTAAATAGCTCAAACCACTTAACGGATTGATTTTTTTACTAATGGCAGACTATTTTGTAATAGAAGATTTAAAAATAGAATTATTTTAATTAACGTTTGAGGCCATGATAAATTATAATTTATCATAAAACTAACTAAGTAGGTACTCCGTTCATGATAATTTATTATTATTGTTAAATAATATAATATTATTATACAGAGTGAAACGATAATTTTGCATAATATTTCTTTGATATTTATGGGATATCTTCAGGAGATTTTCGGTTTTGGAATATAAGTAAAGGAGTTTTCTTATTGAAAGTGTTTTTATTTTATTACATATAGGTATTGTATATATACCTTAAATATTACAAAAAGTAGACAATTTATGTAATTTTATTATAATATTATGTCAGTCTACAAAGTAAAATTTTTAAGTAACAAAATATAATATTTTAATTTTTATATGTAGGTAGGTACATAAAAATTTAATTCACCTAAATCCTAATTACTTACTTATGTAAGTAAGAAAGAATATCTACACTAAGAGTCTATTTCTACGTAATTTTGATTTTAATCTACTAGTTATGCACAAAATCCATTATAATTTTTTTTTCACGAAACACAGAAAAGAACATGTGGGTAGGTAGATATTCTTAAAGTCTTAAACAAATAATAAAATATACGATATAATAATACATGTCCGGGCAGATTTTGCCTCGATTTAAGTACCTAGATAGTATAAAAAAAACTTATACTAGACGATTTTGGTATCGAGTCCAGATTTCACCGAACTTACGCGCTTATCGCTAATCCCGGATTCTTTCTCCCCCTCTCGTTCAATGTTAGAACAGGACAGACAGATCGTGAACTGCAGCTCAGTACTGAACGTTGGTTAACGCGCTGGTGAAATTATGGCTTAGTATAACAACAAAGTGGTAAGTAAATAAAAACAGAAATGCAAAATAAAATGCTCTCATACTTATCTTCCGTAGAGAGAAAATTTTTAGTCATTAATAATTATAATTTTAGAATACTTAAATGACAATATATAACCCAAGTACAGTAGAACCAAATCGCTAATGGCCCTCGGCAATCTTCTCTTCTCTAATGAAATGACAAATGATTTGTGGAAAAACGACGATTGCCGAAAGACATTGAAGTCGTGAACGTACTGTAATAGTTACAATTCTTGGGGCCCACATATTTAAAAAAAATATTTTGTATGAGCTATTATAGTCAGTTCAGGGTTATTTTAACTCGGAGGTTCTATGAGAGTGGTCCATATGTCGTCGGCATAAAGGTCCTGACTCCAGGAGTCAGGACCTTTATGCCGACGACATATGCTTTATGACGAGAGGAGTCGGGTGAAATAAGTCTGAACGGATTGAAGGTATAAATATTAGTACAAATGTAAAATTTCATTTAAGTTACAGCATAGTGTTTAAAATAATAACTTATAATCCACTGGGTTTAACTACAAAACCCTATTTTGTTCTGCATATTGTTCAACTCTGAGGAACTGAGACTCGGGGGTCGATGCCAATTATTCGTCTTTTGATTTTTCCCCCGTATAAACATTTAGTGGCAAAACAAATTGTGGACGAATTCAGGGACCTAATGGCTAGCGACCTTTAGGGTCAATTCACACCGAAACGAAACGAAACACGACATAGAGCTGCATTATTAAGATATCTATTCAAAATTGAACTTTACTCATTACACAATAAGATATGTACGCCTTGCAATGAATGTTAACGTTCGAAAGTCAAGTTGCACCGCGCTGCACAGCGCATGTGCAATGTATGACTGATCTCATGTGAAACGTGTATATTTTTGTATACTGAATAAAGTTTAATTGTAAATAGCTATATTAAAAATGCAGCACTGCGTATCGTCGCGGTGTGAACTGACCATTGGGCGTCAGTGGCGTCGTTAATAAGTAAATATTTAAAATTTAATGCCGGCCTGGACTTGCGCCATGATTTTGGCGGATTTGTGCAGTTGTTTCACCTCGTGGTCGGTGAGAGGTTGTCTGATGAGGTCACACACGCCGTTGTGCCCCAACACGCAGGGCAGCGAGAGGAACACCTCGTCTGTTATACCTTGCTCACCCTGGAATAACGAAAAAAAGTTAAACACTGGAGAAATATTAAGAGCCCTATTACAAATCTGCACTCAGCGAGATTAGGCATTTGAAGCGTTCCCGACATTTCGCATTTTGTAGTAATTTTGCAGTTGTATTTATCGTTTTTATTGAAATAGATTAATAAATTAATGCTTTAAATTATAAAATGTTCATTCCTCATGAAGTAACAAGTGTTCTGGTATAAATTTAGCTTAGTAATATTATCGTAGATAGGAGTCATTCACAGTTAACTTGAAGCTATTTTCGAAGTATTTTTTGGCTCAGAATACATTTTTTTTCTATATTAAATAAAAGATATTTCAAAATTCTAAGACCGCTACGAACAATACGACTATATAGGAGATAATATTCTCATTTTATTCTTTCATTTGCTTAGAACAGTAGTTCAATCCAAGAGATCAAAAAAGTGCCTTCACACATTTTATGAAAATTTTTCTGTGCAATTTTGGGTTTAATTAAAAAGTTAGCAAAATTTACAAAAAGCGAGGCCGCTACGAACGTCAAAATTGTTAATGTATCTTCATTTCTGAGATCAAGAACGACATAATTGGCCATTTTACGCAAAAATCACAGGCGAGATGTAATATGCCCCTTAAATACCAGTGGCAAAATTACTCTGTGGTTCAGTGGTTTAGAGCTTGACTCTCGACTCGAAGGCCGTGGGTTCGATTCCCGCGGAGAATCAACAAAACAAATGTGGTTTCCAAGTTTGGTAAGGACAATGCAGGCTGATCACCCGATTGTCTGATAGGAAAGATGATCCATGTCCACGTAAAAAGTTCCTCAAAGCTCTCGCCAGTCGTGGCGGTCATCCGTCCCACTGTGTTACGAGAGTAAAGGAAGAGTGCTCTTGTGTACTGGGTACACACTTGGGCATTATGAAATAACTCTTGCGTAGCTGGCCTAGTTTCAATGAACCCGACCATCGTCACCGAAATCGGTGTGGTGAGCTATTATTATTACCTACTGGTGGCATATATGTGAAAAACCGCTACTAATTTAGACCAGATTCTGTAGGCTGTTTCGCTTTTATAGGAGAAAGGATTCTAAAATTAATAATAAAATTTGAATAAAAAATTACCTCTTACCCCCTAAATTACCATTACTTAGAAATCGTGGGACGCTTGGCAGATTAAAGCATCGAAATTTTTATAAAATTGCATGATGTTCAATGGCCGTTTTTCAAGCCCACCCCTACCTTTCTTTTAGTAAATATGTAATTTAAAACCAGGTTCATCCGTTCAGAGGTTCTATTGTTATTAACAATCCGTACATCCGAAGCATTTTTCAAGTTCGTCATTCGAGTAAGTAATATTTACCTTCAAATAAGTTGACACCGGGTGCACACTGAAGGCATTGCTGATGATCGCGTGGCACAGCTGCGCTAGGGACAGTCCAATGGCCCATGACGTGTAGCCCTTCAACTTGATGACTTCGTAAGCGCTGTTGACCACCTCCTCATGGAGTGCCTTCCAGTTTTCAGGGTCGCTGTCCGAACCGATTTTAGGGTTGATGTCGCTAAGACGGACGCCGGCTACATTCACTCCGGACCAGACGGGGACTGAAAATTAAATGTTATGATGTTACCAGTGACGACGGCTGGTTCTCTTTCGTGGTGAAGTTCTAGCCTTTAAAATAGGTAGCGATTTGGATTAGAGTCTTCAAAAGTGAATCCGACTGGAATGGGGTTATAGGAGCCCCGCTGGTTATTAGTAAGACTCTTAAGGTAGCCTTCCGACCTATGCATCCGCCGCGACCCGCGAACGCGATCAGCAAACCAGCCAATCGGGTTCTCTGGCGAAGCCTGGTCTTTTTCCGTTAAAAAAAATTATTATATCTAAGAACACTCTCGATTGAGACATATTTCAAACAAAAACAAACTGGATCAAAATCGGTTCATCTGTTTGGGGGCTACGATGTCATAGACCGACATACAGATACACACATACACGGACACGTCAAACAATAAGTACTCGCCTCCTATGTCTCCTGTGCCATAAACTACATTTTTTATAAAAATACAATAACCAGACTACGTAAATTATATAGCTTATGTTACCCGGGCTGTTATTACGAATATATTGACACCTCATTCATTGAAATCGAATATTTAGTTTAGGCGCTACTGTGAAACAAACATACATACATATTACATGCATAGAATGCCAAAATCATTAGGTACCCTTCCTTATGGCTTCGCCGTAGTCGGGTAAGAAAATATCTCACCACTGCTGTCCCCGTGTTCGCCAATGATGTACCCATGGCAGGACGTCGAAGCGACCGCCAGTCGCTCGCTCAGCAAATACCGGAACCTCGCCGAGTCGAGGTTAGTTCCGGAGCCGATGACGTGGTGTTTCGGTAGACCGCTGATCTTCCAGGTCACGTATGTCAGAATGTCTACTGGGTTGCTCGCGATCAGGAGTATGGTGTCCGGACTGTATTTGACCAACTGGAAAAATTTAATTGAAAATAAGTCTAAGCCTCTGAGATTCCACAATCTGGAATTTCTCCGGCAGGAAGAAAACTTCGCTGAAAATAGAACTCTGCGCCAATACAATAAATTAAAAATCGAACACACGGCAACACACGGCAGCCATTTAAAACTCGACGCTCGTGTGTTCTATTTACAGCTCTATTGTATTGACGCAGAGTTCTATTTTCAGTGCTATTTTTTCCGGTCGGAGAGATACCGTATGATGTTAAATTTATTCTAAGTATACTAAACTGCCATAATTCTCCAACACTAGCCAAAATACTAATCACTTATTATCTGTTATCACCACTCCACCTTAGGTATAATCTGCTTGAGTACGTCCGTGTTTCTCTGCACCAAGTCGAGTCGGCTCTCGCCTTCTCGCTGTCTCACCCCAGCGGTCACCACGCAGATCTTAGAACCGGCAGAGATGGAATAGTCTAGAACAGTGGAGAAAAATATTGATTTGCTTTAAAAACCTCCACCAAATAAAAAAGTGAAGACAGAGCTTAGTCAAACCAAAATTGAGGGCTCCGTAATGCTCAAGGAACCCATTTAGTTTCGCTCTGTCCGTCGGTCTGTCTGTCTTTCTGCGCTTCTAGCTTCTGTAATTTGGTAATACATTTAAAAAAGTCAAAAAGTGGAAAATTATATTTGGTATAGATTGTGTATAGATCTCGGATTTAAAATCATAAAATGATAATAACTGTTATATTTTACGGGTGGCTCTCCCTCCATGTGAAGTGGGGATGATTTTTTTTTTCAATCTATCATCGTGTAGGGTATCGTTAAATAGGTTTTTTGAACTAAAGGCAGACAAAGGTTTCATACGAGGGCGGGTCAATAAGTCCGTGACTTTTGGAATAAAACACAGATTTTTTGATAAATAAATCATTTTATTTTTCAACGTAGTCCCCCTTGAGCTCTATACACTTTGTCCAACGCTTCTCCAATTTTTTTATCCCTTCCAAAAAATATGATTTGTCGAGGTCCTCAAAATAGGCCTTTGTTTGCGAGATGACTTCATCATTGGAGTCAAATCTTTTTCCACCGAGCCATTTTTTCAGGTTTGGGAACAAGAAGTAGTCACTCGGAGCCAAATCTTGAGAATAGGGTGGATGTGGGAGCAATTCATAGCCCAATTCATGGATTTTTGCCATTGCAACTGCACATGTGTGCACCCTTGCATTGTCTTAGTGAAAAAGAACTTTTTTCTTGGTCAAATGAGGTCGGTTTTTTTTCAAATCCTCATTGAAGCGGTCCAATAAGTTGGCATAATATTCCCCATTAATTGTTCTTCCCTTTTTAAGATAGTCAATGTGGATTATCCCACGTGCATCCCAAAAAACAGTCGCCATAACTTTATTGGCTGACAAACCCACCTTGGCCTTCTTTGGCGCCGATTCACCCTTAGAAACACACTGTTTTGACTGTTATTTGGTCTCTGGTGTATTGTGATGGATCCATGTTTCGTCTATGGTTACAAAACGGCGCAAAAACTCCTCCATATTGTGATAAAACAACGCCAAACCTTCCTGTGAAGTTGTTACACGATTGCGTTTGTGGTCGACTGTGAGCAAACGCGGCACCCATCTTGCGGAAAGCTTTCTCATGCCCAAGTGATCATTCAAAATTGAAACCACTGAGCCATGCGAGATGCCTATGGCTTCCACAATCTCTGGCACTTTCAATCTTCGGTCGGCCAACACCATATCGTGAATTTTTTCGATTGTTTCGGGTGTAGAGACCTCAACTGGGCGTCCAGGACGTTCGGCATCTTCAGTGCTTGTACGGCCACAACGAAATTCAGTAAACCACTTTTTTACCATTGAAATCGATGGTGCAGAGTCCCCATAGTATTTATCAAGCTTAGCCTTGGTCTCGGTAATGGTTTTTTTTCGCAAAAAATAATGCTTAATAAGCACACGAAATTCACTTTTTTCCATTGTTTCCTTAAGTTACTGGATAGTCTGATAAAGATAGCTGTAAAACACAAACTAACTGACGCAGCAAGTTCAAAAAAGTCAACTGACAGATGCCTGTTGACAGGAGTAGTGTTGCTTTTTCAGTAAGGAGGTTAGAAATTCAAAAAGTCACGGACCTATTGACCCGCCTTAGTACATGATTTTTTGACAATCGACCATTTTCGAGTAATTGACCTCCAAAGTGGTTTATAACTTGGTTCTCCTGGCATTTCTAAACTATAAAAGATGGAAACTTGTAAGTTTCCATGCTGATAGATCATGCTAAAAACTTTTTAGGGAAATTATTTTGAGCAAAATCGGACAATAACTTTTGAAGTTACGTGCTGATAGTTCCCGAACCCTCCTTAGACAATATATAGTATATTCCTGACATATATAGTATAGTCGTGACATACCCTCGGCTAGGTCATTTATGTGTGTAGTACGCTTGTAGCTTCGCACTACACACATAAGTAATTTGTCATATTCTAAAAAAAACTAAAACGAAGCAGGTACTAGGTAGGTACTGAAAGTTAAATAATAATTTCATAATAATATTTATAAAATCGGTATATTTTTCACGCAAAGTTTGCCATAATATTAAAAACAAAGTCAAAGTTGTTTAGTCTTTGATGCCTTTGTCAACCTATTTGTTTACATACATATACATACAGATGAACACATCACAATATCAGATTTATCCACCTATATATTAATTACAAAATCATTTTTTTTTGGGTGGCAACCCTAGTGGTATTGAGTGGTTGTGAATTAATAGAGATTGTCTCTTAACTCTTTTCCTCATTGATTCCCCACAAAACCTCCAGGGAACCAGTAACCACTAAGCACGGGATTAGCGGGAGTTACACCATGGCCTTGCACAAAACGCGGCATTAGAAACGCTTACCTGTGCTCGCCTGTATCTTGGCGTTCTTCATGAAAGCCGAGCCATGTTGCAGGTCCATCATCTCGCCCTTGAGCTTGTCTTCCATCATGTCTATTAGACAAATATTGTTAGATACCCCCTGTAACATAAAATGAAGAATTACATAATATTTAACATTATTTCTATGAACGGGAACTCAAACGCTTATTAAATTGTCATTGTGTCAATTGACACACGCTGTCCTTGACATTCAGCAATGTGACAGTCCGGTTTAAGGTGCTCCTAATTTTAAGAAGCTTTACATTTTACAATATCCGCCCGGAAGAGTCCATTGTAAGAAACATTTACATAGGTTACCATTTAGAAATTTAAAATAATCCTGACATAAATCCGGACTGTTAAAAAAAGTACCCGGACATTTTAGTTGCACACCCTTTGAAGGTCACACGCAGGTTGCGTTAGTAAGCCTGCCTGCGTAAGTTTTATTAAAAAAATTCTGTTCGGTGTAAAAACACCTAAGCCTAACAGATATTTTATGTTTGAACTTATTGATTGTTTCCGATTGCAATAGAATATTGTTTGATCACACTGAGATTTTAAAGAAATTTTATATATTTTTTTTTAGATGACTGGGAAGTTGAGAAAGATTAAAGACTGATTTAATATTACATATGTAAGTTTTATCACTCATATTCCATTTAAACTAAAACAATCCGGATAAATCAAAATCCAAACAAAAGTCTATAATTCCTAATCCGGATAGCGGACTATGTCACGGGCCACGAAATATAGTTACCACAATATTTTTCCTCTAGGAGGACAAAATGAATCTGTTCTGTGCTGCTATATTTGTCGTCCTTATCAAGTCTATATTATAGAGTTGAAAGAGAAAATGTCGGACTGCTGTTTTGTCTCTGGTGGCGCATAGCCTAATGTGTCTAATGTCTATTATTAGAAGTTAGAATGTTACTATTGTTAGATTCGTGGGTTAGCGTCCGGACGCTATATTTTAAATGTGCCTACAATCATTACTGTAAATTTAGAATTAACTGAACACAAAACATTATGCTTGTATGTCTTAACTCTAAACCCATCAGAAAAGGACTTTTTTAAGGGTATTGAAAATTCACTGCGGCATCACATAGAACCGGAGTGAGATAACACTCGCCATGTATCGGCCAGAAAATCACTTGTGTTGTAGACACCCATTAATGTTGATGGCTTTCCATCAGCCGATTCGTATGCTCGTTAGACGTTACCTGAGTGAGAAGTGAGAAGACAGCAGCCATGCCCACTTGGCCGGTGCCGACGACAGTCACTTTGTTCCCTGTGCTGTCTGTCTTTGGCTGGATGGTTTGAAACAGCTGGTCGAGGGTCGCCATTCTAGCTGCAAATGATATGATGAGATAAATAAACCGGCCATGTCTGAGTCGTTACTCCCGAAGTATTCCGTACAAAACGACAAAAAAATTCACGTTTGTTGTATGGGAGTTTGGGAGGGGAGGGATTTGTTAAGCATTTATTTTATTCAGATTTTTTAGTATTTGTTGTGATAGCGGCAACAAAAATACATCAACTATGAAAATTTCATCTGTCTATCACGGTTCATGAGATACAGCCTGGTGACAGACAGACTGACAGACACACGAACAGCGGAGTCTTAGTAATAGGGTCCGTTTTAACCGTTGAGTACGGAAACCTAAAAACATAGATAGATATGGTATAACTGCTAAATGTTCCATAAGAGTTAAGAAAGTACATTTTAACACTGGTAATTGATTTAATTAAACAGAGACAGAAATAATTTAAGGAGATAACTCGATATAGTGAAGAAGAAAGAGACGGTAGCATCTTCCCGTGTACGTTAAATAAAAATTATATATTGAAAATAACCCAACCAAGAGCATGTCAGGACATGTCTAAGAAGGGTGTTCCGTAACTATCAACGCGTAAAAGGTTTTTTTTCAAATTACTTCAAAGGTTACTGTCCGATTTCGTACAAAATAATTTTACTAAAAAGTATTTATCATAATCTATCAGCATGATAAATTACAATCTTCTAAGTCTCATAGTTTAGAAAAGCCAGGGGGGACCAACTTATAAACCACTTTGAAGGAATTACTCAAAAATGATTAACTTCGTTAAAAGTTATGTATGAAACCTTGCCTTTATTTTAAAAGACCGATATTCAATGATATCCCTCACGATGGGGTGGAATAAAAAAATATTTTTCATCCCCACTTCACATCTATGGAGAGCCACTCCTAAAATGTAAAGTTATTTTATGATGCCAAAACCGAAATCTATACACAGTCTTTAACTATACCAAATTTCATCCATTTACATTAATAATTACAGACGCCAGAGGCGCAGACAGACAGACAAGACAGACAGATGGACGGACAGAGCGAAACTATAAAGGTTCCTTGAGTGTTGTGGAACCCTAAAAAAGAGACAACTTCTATAAAATTGGTCTCTCCTATTTTGGACTTTATAGCTAAGTAAAGTAGGTAACAAATACAACATTTCAAAACAAACTAACTTAATCCTTACTTAACATAAACTATAATATTATATTAGAGGTAGGAAACTTCTTATATAGTAGTAGATTTTAGTTTATATTTACCGAAATTTCTTTGCGCATCAACTATAGATCTGACACAACGGGTAAGGCGCATAATTAAAAAAATATATAAAAACTATGTGGTTACGAAATGAAAAAATACATTCAATGTTTCGTTATTGGCTATGCGAAGTTTTGTTTAAAAAAATAATTATACTTAATTTATTATTATATTGTTTAAGTTAATGTGCACGCGTGCAACAATATAGAACGATTGCGGGGCCCATATGAAGTTTTCAGTATATGTACTTTTTTTTTAACCTACATTATAGATGACGCATGATGATGGTGACGAAAGACAAGGAAAGCCTTTGCAATCCGCACCGCACTAATTCTGTGGCGCATTACCCTAACATAAAAGTAGCCTGTACAACTGGGGCTGTATTACAGGAATCTTTCCGACCGGAGAAAATTCAGAGCATTGAAAATAGAACTCTGGTCTCAGACAATAGATGAAAATCGAACACAAGCGTGTTGAGTCAAATGTGACAGTTGTCTGATTGTGTGTCCGATTTACAGCCCTATTGTATTGTTCCAGAGAGTTCTATTTTCAATGCTCTGAATTTTCTCAGGTCGGAGAAATTCCGGTAATATAGTCCCAGCCTTACTCCTTATAACATCAGCTATCTGACAGTGAAGTGAGATTAGACTGGACAAACAGACAGGCACGAAGAGAAATTTTTTTTTTTTTTTCAATTTACCGTAGGATATAGGTATATCTTTATAATGTCATAATTATCATAGTAATTTGAAAATACCTGGGTAGCCGTCGGCGTACTGAAAAATCTAAAAAGAAATTAAAAGAGCCATTTCGAGCGAACCCACCACAGATCGATTTTTCGAACAAAGTAAAAATCACACATACAATCTGCCAATCGGACTGACGTAACGGAGTCGAAATAATTGATATATTGTTGCACGACGAAAGAAAAACATATATAGCGCAGTTTCCCAGGGAAAATACCTAGGCTAGATCGATTTTTCTCCCCCAAAACTCTCTGCATACTAAATTTCATGGTAATACTTGCAGCCGTTTTCGATATTACGATTATATATTTACAAGATTGTCTCGTTTAAATTATAAGATTACAAACAGACACTTATATTTTATTTATTTGTATATATTACAATTACTGTTGTTTCAAAAGTCGCAAATGAATCAATATCTGGAAGGCATTTTTGTATAACTAGGTGTTCTTCCAAAAAAAAAAACCCTTCCAGATATTGATTCCAACAATGGAGCCAACATCTAAATGTACGTATCGCTAGCCAAGGAGACTGTTTTGATTGAGGTACATAATTAACAGACTTCCAAAAGAAGGAGGTGGTTATATTTAATGCAAACATAATTCTTTACGTCGTACGTCATAAAATAACTTCGAGTCGTATAATTTTGATAGTTGTGTGTCTGTGTGCTGATATCAGAGGAAATATTTTAATATTTTGATCAGAATCGACTAATTAAATTCAGTATATAGTTACGATCCAGTCCCGATAATAAGCTGCAAAATGGTATTCTCGTAAACGTCAAACCATCGTCAAACCCTTTTTGATTGGTCTAAAGCTCAAAACTCAGTTGAAGACATCAAAACGATTCATTTGTAATTCAATAAAAGTATAATAAAAGTGTACGTGAATTACAAGAATTGGGTATCAGAGTATGTATGCAGTATGGCTGAACGCTCTACACTCTGATACTATCCCCCTGAGAGGGCCCCGGGCCCTCTATCTCAAAAACGGATTAAATAAAATTTGTAGAGAATTTTATTCTCTCCAACTTTATTCCAAATTCAAAGACGACAGGATGCAGAGAAAACGAGATATTCTCGAAAAAACAAGTTGGCATTAGCGACTTTTGAGACTACATGTGTGATACTAGCTAGATTATAAGGTTTGTACAAAAAATCCGCTTATTTCGTTACATTCCTATGTTGACCCCTTTATCTAACTGAGATGACTGCGCTATACCACAAAGAAAGCTTAGCACGGTTACGCCCGTGCATATGTAACTTTGCAGTTATTATAGGTCGATCCGTTTAAAAAATTTCAGTAAAGATACGATGCACAAAACAAGGATGATTTTCAAAATCGCACTGGATGATTTGTGGGTATGTTGGCGCGCAACCGCAATATAATGTACGCAATGATTAGTTAGCTACAGCAGTTAGGTGACATCGAGACTCGTTTGAAGTTTGCAGCCTAAGGTTCATTACTATTGTCTCTACCGATTAGAAAAGGAGTCTTTGCAAACGGCAACGGCACTGGGTGTTTGTTTGGGTATTTTGGCGCGCAACCGCAATGTGACGTACATGACGGATGGCCACTGGTCAGCAATAAACAACATCATATTACGTTTGCCATTAGCAATTTAACAAGCTACATTGATTAGGTGACTTTAATGAACCTGAGACTTTACTGAATTACCTCTACCGAATACAGAATGTCAAGGAAAATCGTTGCATACGGTTATCGCACTGAATGTTTGTTTGGGTATTTTGGTCAGCAACCGCAATATTATGACGTCCGCGCTCCGTCCGTCCGTCACTGGTTTATCATAGTATGGTGGTGATGGATGACTATTGCAACTTCAACAATATAAAGCGATTATTCGAATACTACAGTTAAGTTAGTACTTTGTCTTCAAAGGCGGCGGAAGCTGGTGCGAAGGTGCATTGGCATCTAGCCCTCCTGGTAAGAAATACAAACAGAAATTAAATTTTTTATTGTGTTCGCATCTCATGGCTGGGCAAAAGGCAATATAAATAGAACTGAAAATCACACACACGAGTGTCGAGTTGTCAATATGGTCCGCTCCGTACCGAATCCAACTATGTATTATCAGTAAGCACTTTAATAGCTAAACCACTGCACCGGCTGGATAATTTTTTCGATTCGTCGCTCGTCTTATGGCGTACGTGACGAATGGTCACGTCACTAAACTCATCGTCTCGCGCACTTTACAAAACGTGCTACGTGTCACGTCACGTTAGCTACTTTAGGAGCTTTCGTATTCGTTATTATTATAAACTGTCCCACTATAATATCATAATAAACGAGACAATCTTGTATATAAGATATATAATATTTATAGATATAAATAGATAGATAATCATTTAGATTTATATATATAATCGGTTTCTCGAAAACGACTGCAAGTATTACAATGAAATTTAGTATGCAGGGAGTTTTGGGGAAGAAAAATCGATCTGGCTAGGTCTTATACCTAGGAGATTGCGCCTTTTTAAGCTATTTGTGTTTTTTCTTTCGTCGTGCAACAATAAATCAATAATTTCGACTCTATTATGTCAGTCCGATTGACAGTTTGGTGGTATGCGTAGGTATGTAAGATTTTTTGTTTTTTCGAATCCCGATCAGATAAATATTTTTGTGATTCATTTTATAGTGTAAATTTATAATAATTCCGAGAAAAGCTCGGTTACCGAGGTACTCATATTTACATAACACTTCACCTAGACACCAAAGTGTGGTGGATTGGTGAAGTTGGTGAAAGACCTTCGGGTTTATATTTCGCAAAGGTAACAAAATCCTTTTCTTGGAAACTTCAAAGAAACATAAAAAAACAACAAGAAATGGGCTTTTAAAACAATGTGGAATATGAATAGTATTTCTTTATTGACTTTTCGATAAGTACATAAATAAGCCAGGAAATGTTGCTTTTGCAATGCCATATTGATACGATTACCGTTGACGAAATACATCACAAAAGTGAGATCGTTGCAGAGCATTAAAAATGCTCTAGAAAATGTATGAAGCTAAATACAAAATTGATTTTATTAACTACAATATGCGTGACAAATTTCATTGTCGTAACAAAAATGTCACAAATAACACAAGGATTTGAACAGTAATTTCTATTTTTCGTCGTTTTTTTCAAGGTCTTTTTTTAGTTTTGAAACTTTTATTTAGCAATTTAGAAATTTTCGATCCATACTAATATGTTGCCTTTCGGAAAATATAAGAATTCTGATGATTTATAACAACTGCATGTTCCCCTATTTAAACAAATATCAAATCCACATTTAAACTAATGCAAAGTTCAAAGACACGATTTATTTATATTCGCAATTGCAATGTAGCATCTTGAATTCGAATCAAATTGACATATATAAGGTGTGAATATAACTGACAAGCCAAACAAAATTAGATATCTGGCCAATTTTAAAACGAAGATGATTTGCAAGGGCGTACCCTTAGAATGCTACACACTAGTGACGTAATTTTTTTCTAAAGTATGATTTTTTTTATGTGTTAATTCAATATTATTTCATGAAATCACCTTTTATAATAAACAAAATGTTATACAGTTTTAGAAACTTAGAAAATCGAAAATAATAATACATATTATTATGATTACATATGTACAAAAAAAGTTTTTAAAAAATTGGCAGTGAATTAAAAAATAATTGTGTACTTATATTAATATTTAAAGCAACAAAATATAAATAATAAGATTAATCTAAACAGTTCTGAATTAACTTTTAAAAATTTGTTTTGCATAATTTTTGCTCGCATAATATGTATATTAATTTAATAATATAACATAATAATTTTTATTATTGAATTTTAATAAAGTGCTCTCTTATATTAAAAAAAAAATCCTGTAAATCACTTATTTTTGTGTTCATATTGCACACACGGAAATCGCCATCTTAAAAAAAAAACAAGAAAAAAAAAACGCAAGCAATTTCACTTACAGTCTCTGCGATTTATAATATTTGGTCCGATGCCGTTTACACCATTCACGGGCTGTACCCCGTTGCCATTTTGTACCCCATTCCCATTAAGTAGCCCGCAGCCGTTAAGCGACATTATTAAATTATTATTAACAATGAATATTACAAAAAATAATTGACAAATCAAAATTATAAAATAAAGTACGTCCTATCGTTCTCACACCGAAAAATTTAATGAGCTGGTGACCTGCATGTGATATTATAGGCATGCGTCCGTGCTCTAGTGGAGGGGACTTGCAGGATAAACTGGCCCCGTTGCACACTCAGGTCGTATTGTTGTAATAACTGTAATGTAATATCCGTGTATTGTTCAAACCCGGTTTATATTATCCTGATACATTCAACCTTGAAGAAACTTGAAGGACAGTAATAGAAAATAAAAAAAAACCTAATGCGAGTCGGGCTCGCACAAGACGGCAAAAAAGCACGTTTATTGTATGTGAGGAAAACTTAAATATTTATTTTATTCTGTTTTTACTTTTTCGTCTGTGTTGTTATAGCGGCAACAGATATACAACATCTGTGAAAATTACACCTGCTAGACAGTTGTAATTTTCAAATATTATATTTATTAATGTTATATATTATTAAAGTTCATGAGCCTGGTGACACACAGACAGACAGAGAGATGGACGGACGGTCAGACGAATAGACAGACAGCGGAGTCTTAGGGCGACTGCCGATTACCTTTAAGTTCCTAATTCCTCCATAATAGTAATATTAAAATTGCATAACAATTGCATACAAAGTTTCATGCGTCCCTGAATGTAGGTACTTCCTAAAATATTACGCAATGAATACAAATGTTACTGCACTAGTACGAACGGTTATGACCAAGTTACGTTTTAATTACAAAGAAAACGATTTTAATACTCTTAGTGCCAATGTTAATTATATTTGTATTTTTATTGGCGTTTACCTACATAAATCAGACGGGTTACCTGTGACTAGCTATCTATCTATATGAATGAATGACTCACTGACGTATATATACGTTGCGTAACTAATAGTAAAAACGTGAAATTTCGACAGTAGTTTTAATTTACGGATATTGAAAAATACAATCCTTATAGGGGTAAAATTGAGGTTGAAAGATTCTATCGATTTTCGATACTTGCACTTTAAATCTGCACCGATTGCGAATGAAAATTAGGATCCGTGAGGATTTATTAGAAATTACCCCAGAGGGTAATTATTAGGGCCCTTATTTTATACATTCAGAAATGTATAAAATAAGGGTTGCAAGTTTGTATGAAAAAAAATAGATCTGTCCCGATTTCCATGAAATTTAAATGGTACTCCTCCGCGTCTTTTTTATTTAGCCCCCGATGGACGACACAAACATCGGGGTGATATAAGTTTGACGTGCCTGTATGTCTGTGTGTGTCTATCCGTGGCATCGTAGCTCCCAAACGATTTCATTTTGATCTAGTCCTTTTTAGTTTGAAAGGGGCAGCGATCACGTCAGATCGAGTGTTCTTAGCTATAATTTATCATCATCAGCACGCTTAATGCTTGACAATGTTTAATTTTGTTTTGGTTGTTATGGATGTAATTTGACATCCTTAAAGAATGTTAAATTCTCTGAAAAAAATCCGAACGATTTATGGCCAATTTCTTCACTCGTAGTTATCCTACGATTAGAGTTATCCGTTAGTTAACGTGAGTTAACTGGAGATTTCGTTTTCTTTACACCAGTTTAAGAAATAACCCCGAATATTATTGTCTTAAGGATAATATTGGGCTGACTTTATACCTGGCAGTTAAGTTACTGATGTCAGTCAGTCAGTGTGCGTAAAAACTCTACAGTGTAGGGTTTACATGGCACTGTACATGCTTGTACAACGATTCATCGAATGTCAAATATAAAATGAATAATATTTCTTTCCCACTTGTGAAAATGTTGATTGTTTTAAACAAATAGAGGTGAATATATATTTTAGGGTGGCCCAAAAAAACCGACAATTTTTTTTCGATTTCCCATGAAAATTTGTGGGAAAAAATATATAAAAAAAAAAAATTAACAAAAAAAATTTAAAAAATACTAGATAATTTAGCGTAAACAAATAATAAGTAACAAACCTTTATTAGAACAGAAAAGTAGGTAGTAAATATTTTTTAAGTACATACATTAAATTTGGGTCTAGAGGACCCCTAGAGTAGGTATGTAGCTCACAGTCACACATACATGACCATAGGATAGCTAACCCGTCGGTCTGTTGAAGACAACCATCGAAATTTTAACCCTGGAATAAGTATATCTGCCGAATAACAAACTCTAGTTTATCTCATCATGAAGAAATCGGCCATTAGTCACACAAATTATTTAACATGCATGAATGAAAATATGGAAACCTGGTCCGGAATCCGGCTGTCCCGGGAAAATTCAAAGAACTTAAAATAGAACCCTGCTCTAATACATTAGAATTGAAAATCGAAGTGTCGAGTGTCGTAATATACGACATTGACATTTGACTCGACTCTTGTGTGTTCGATTTTCAGCTGTATTTTCGATAGTATGAATTTTCCCCGGCCTTCCGGATTCCGGATCATATAGTCACAGCCTTGGATCTACAGTAGTGGAAAGCCAACGACGCGAGGTAGATGCAGTACGTACATTTTAGCGATATCTTTAGGTATATCACTTTGCAAAGCATACAAGCCGCAAGCTCGCTATCTGAATTGAACTAACGCGATCCAGTTACGCGAATTTTATCCGCATATATTGTGACTAAAAGGTCACTGCAGAGTGCAGACAGGTTCAGGTTCATATCACGTAATCATGGGTTGTAATATAATTTTTTAAACAAAAAGAATTACTTAATTTGCGTATTCTTGTGATAATAAACTAAGAACATGCCTAAGGAGGGTTCCGTAACGCGCAATTTTTTTTTTTTTAAATAACTTCAAAAGCTATTATCCAGTTTCGCTCATAATTTTCCTCAAGGGTTTTTAGCAGGACCTATCAGTATGGAAAGTTACAAGTCTCTCTTATAGTTTAGAAATGTTAAAAGTTGTGTATCGCCTTTATTTAAAAAGATATATTCGTAGATGGCGCACACGGTGGGATAGAATGGGGAAAAAAAATAATCCCCACTTCACATATTGTATCAGGATTCGGGACTCAGTTTCACCCATAAAACATTTTTTTTTATTATTTTATTATGCCAAAATTAAGTCTATACGTAATTACGTACACTAGACAAAATTTTGTATAATGAGGGTTTTTAAATTCGTGATATCTGACAGCTTTTTGACACGACAAGGACCGTCGAGCTACCAAGTGTCGCCTGGTGACAGAAAAAGAATCGAAAATTCTTATTAACCGTTTTTGATACCACTTATGCCACCAGATGACGCTTTGTGTGCGTTGGGTCTGCCCCCTAGCGGCAGAAAAATATCAAACACCCTCATTTTACCAAAGTTGGCAAGGAAAGGACGGACTGACATAGCGGAACTATAAGGGTCCCTTGTATTTACTACGGAAGCCTAAAAATGTTTAACCGATTCATCATATTCACACATGACAGCTTTGGAAATGCCCCATAGAAAGGACGTTCAGATGATAACGCACCCACAGCGATCCTAAATATAGTTTTATGCGTTATTCGCTCTTGCATCGATCTGCCTACAGTCTAGAGTCTAGACTCTATAGATAATATGGGGACGTACCCACGCGACGTGTCCGCTTTTTACGAATTTTACCCTTTCCCTATTGGGAGAGTTGAACACCAATTTGACACTATCCACGAAAAATACCTGGTGGTGGGGTCACCAAGGTATCTCGTAGGTGAGCGAGGGCCCTTAGTGGGGTACCTACAGACGTTATTAGTATTTATCTTAAACTTTAAACGAGCAAAGAGTAAGGCTGCAAGTATTTCCATAAAATTTAGTATGCAGGGAGTTTGGGGTGAGAAAAATCAAGCTAGCTAGGTCTTATCCCTGGGAACGGCGCATTTTTAAGTTTTATACTTATTATGTTTTTCTTTCGTCGTGCAAACAATATATCAATCATCAAAGTCTTAGGTATAATCTTGACTCAAATATAATTTCAGTCCGGTTGACAGTTTAGTATGCGTATGTAGGTACTTATAATGTTTGCGTTGGTCGGTAATTCGGAATGTGGTGGGTTCGAATCCCGGTCAGATAAATATTTTTGTCATTCTTTGTATATGTACATATTATATCGACTACCCAGGTATATATAACCAATACCGAAAATAATAGGTACGATAATTGATTAATATTATTGTATTGTAAAAGTTTACTCTTTGAACCCCGGCCCCGTGGCCTTGCGATGCGCTATCAGCCCATCACGTGTTCTCACTAAATGCGATTTTTATCAAAATCAGTCACATTTTTATTTTTCATTTTCACCAGATAATACTACAAAGACTTTTTTTCACAAAATGGCTTAACAGCTGTTGATGATGACATAAAGTAAATTGGATTTGGAAATTGGAAAAATGATTGTGTGGTTTTATGAAACCATGGTAAAAGTAAAACTTTTTTTCACATTATAGACATTTAACTAAAAATTTTCGGAATAATATTCCATTAAGGGTATAAAAATCGCTTCATCAATCTTAATTTTATAGCACTGACACAAATGAGTACTAGTCTATACACAACACGGTCAGCTGATGCGAACTATAGGCGCTGCCATATTGGCCTCGGCTGCTCTGACGAGCGCCTTTCACTTTATCCCTACTCCGCGGCCGACCGTCACGCGACATGCAACACACAGACGAAAAAGTTTGAGACGATTTCACTTTAAAAATACGCGATTTTTTGTAAAAATGTTTACTGGGTAATGGGTACGATATTTTATTTATAATTTAAATTGTTTACAATGACAAAACCACGAACCTACTAAATAAATAACTTATTATTTCATAACCGAGTCGTGACGCAATAGCTTCAGTTTCTGCCCCAAAGTACCTACTCATTTTGAAGTCCAATTTTGCATTTTAAGTTTTCCCGGTCCCGGTAAAAACCCTATATTTATATTTTATTGCGCTCAAAATTTTCACGCTGTTTAACACCGATGTAAATTATATTGAATTCGATACTAAAAACAAAATACCCTCAAGTTATCGCAGTATTTTTGTACACAGCGGTCAGCGCCACATTGGCAAATAAAACCGCACGAGAAGAATTATTAAGCAAAATCGTAGGCCAAAGTTTGATAAAACAAAGTCTCTTCACATTTCATCCTACCCATGTTTGAATACTGATAATTTTATTTTACACAAAACGTACCAACACAATGATATTTCTTAAACTTCAATTTGACGAAAAATTCTGTCAAAAACCTTTAAAACTTTGTGTACTCACAGCTGCGTCGTGCGGTCGGTCACGTAACAGACTGCCGAAACCCTGAGTACTCTTTGTTGACTGTTTTGCTTGGAACCGGCAAGCCCACTCAAGGTGACCTTCAACCATACGCCGTACTGGCCACGCCATCGCGCAAGTCCAAAATCGTAGGATCACCATTGGAAAGCCAACCCAAAACCTCTTAATGCAAGTCACAGAATCGCTCGAACTCGAATAGACACAGGATAACGAATCGCATCTCAGTTTCGAAAGCGTATTTTTTGTCAACTTTATCATTGTGATAAAAATTACAATACAACAGCTATATAGAGTTACTGCAACATTTACTATCGGATAACAATAATTATCATGATAAGGAATTCAATATAAAGTAAAGCGAATGCGTGAATAAAAATAATACGATCGAATTTAGCGTGAAGCGCGTTATTTATAATTCTTCTGCGAATCGCATTTTTTCGAAAGTATTTTGGGATTATAAAATGCATAATAATATTATCGTCCGTGTACAAATAAATGTATAACTACAATTTTTATAAAAAAAAAAACCACTATAACCCGACTACCTACGTAAATTATAAAGCCTACTAGGTTTCGCCTGCGGCTCCGTCCGCGTAAATACTGTATCCCACGGGAACGCTATGCTTTTTCGGGGTAAAAATCTTATTTGTTAATCCAGAGCTTAAACTGCTACCATACCAAATTTCATGAAAATCCAACCATCCATCTGTCCAATCAGCCACACAAAATTTCCCATTTATTGTATTAGTAAGATGTTACACGGGCCATTATCAACTGTTAACTGTTATATTATTACGAATCTACTGACACCTCATTTGTTAAAATCGTACCAGTACCTAGTTTAGGCGCTTCGGTGGATCAAACATACAATGATTATTTAAAAAAAATCAAAATAATCACATTAATTTGATTTATATCGGATTAATTTGATTTAAATCGGATTTATTTGATTTTTTTACTTTCTCGTCTTTTTTTATTAATTAATTTATTAATTAGTTTAATAATAAAATGATAAGAACAAATTTTGGTTCAATTTATTTATCACTACAATTAAGATAATTCAACAAGTTCTACTAAAATCAACAATTTAAAAAACGGCAGTTGAAAATATTACAAGGAAAGTAAAAAACTTAATAGAATAAAAAAGGAACATAAACCAATACTTATGTAATATTACAATCATCATAATATGTATTAATAAGTTTTAATTCATACTTTATTGTGCATATTTACTTTGGCAGTCGGTTTAATTTTTTGTTTAAACATAATATTTTTTTCCTTTTTAGTGATATTTGTTAAATTATTATTAATACATTTTAAGAATATTTAAAACTAACGGTCGAATATATAATTTAATACGCGCTAAGCTTCCACTAGGTATTGTAAATAAGATGATGATGAATACTGTAAGTTACATAGTGGGATATGCTTGCAGCTCTTTAAACAATGTCGAAAAATTTTCAAACGCGTAGCTTTAAAGACTAAGGAGTTCTGTTCAGTGCTTTTGGATCCAGGGTATACCTTGGTGCAAAATCTTGTTTTTTGGTAGCATATGGCTTGTGTTACTTCAGAAAAAGATATAATCACCATATGTGTCTATATAAATTTCGAGGAGTTCCCTCGACTCCTCATGGATCCCATCATCAGGTTTCCACTTTAGTGACTAAAGGACCAATTTCGAATTATTATACCCCTTGCAACAACAAAAGTATTTTGCAAATAGATCTATAAACGGCAGAGTAATGTTCAAAGATATCCGTGTCGGTGTAAAATACTTTATGAAGTACTTTTTATATCATCATAATGTGATGATGGTGAAGATGATGATAATTACTCTAATTGACATAGTGGCATATGCTTGCAGTTATTTAAAACAACGCCGAAATCCCCAAACATGTATCTATAAGGAGTCAGGACTTCTGTTCAGTACTTTTGGATCCAGGGTATACCTTAGAGCAAGATCCTACTTTTTGGTAGCATATACTTGGACTAATATAAATTTCGAGGAGTTCCCTCGATTCCTCATGGATTCCATCATCATGTCTTTGATGTCAAAAGGACCAATTTGGGATTATAATACCCTATACCAACATAAAAAAATAATATGTTTGAAAGTCAGTCCACATACGGCGGAGTAATCGTTGGACATACAAAAAATTTATATATTTATTAATACAGCCGAAAGTAAAACCGCCTCCGGTTAAATAATATAACTCATAATACATAGCTATAAGCTACATACAATTTTACTGAGAACACTTCTCGTGGGGCTACCATTAGGCATAAACAATATTTATTACTAGACGGAAACTAGTATATATCTACAAATATTATGAATAGCTTAAATACATAACCCTTTCTAATCGAAATGTTCACACAACGGTCATACTATTTAATGTTGCTGTCGTTGTCTGTCAAGTGTCAAGTGACTTTTCCAAGACAACATTGAATAGCTTAGTATCCATTGTGTAAAAAAAATATTAGCAAGGGGAATAATATATGAATCGAAAGGATTGGATAGAATCTAATAGAGATGAACAGGTAAAGGCGTTAGGTGGGATACCTTTAGTTTGCATAGTAAGTCCGTCGCAAGCGCATACTTTTTCACAGCCGTAGTCTGAAAAAACAAGTATACTTTGTTGATCACACGCTACTACCTTGGAACTAATGTTACAATATTATTTAATGTTAGCGTCAGTTCACACCGAGACGAGACGCGACGCGGCGCGGCATTTTTAAGATGGGGATTCAATATTGAACTTAATTCACTAGTCACTAGTACAAGAAGATTCACGTTTCATTCGAATTTCGAGCTGCACCGCAAAAGTTCAATTTTGAATCGCTACCTTATTAAACAAAATTAAAAAAATTGAGTAACCCCCGAATGTCAAGCAGTGAGCGAGCTGATGATGATGAATTATAGCCAATAACACTCTCGATCAAACAAAAAACTAGATCAAAATCGCTTCATACGTTTGGGAGCTACAATGCCACAAACAGACACACAGACTGACATGTCAAAAAGCGCCGCGTTGTGTCGCGTCGTTTCTCGGTGTGAGCTAATCCTAATGTACAAAAGCGATCCTGAAAAGTAGTACAGGCTAAAATCGCTCTACGCAAGAGAACATAAGGGTTAGTGCAAATCTCTATCTAATTTTCTTCTTGCCTAAAATTATAGTAAGTAATTGTGAATTTGCGTAGTTTGTACATGGTCCGACCAAGAAAGTCAAATCAGACTATAAATTTACCTCATTAATTGTTCATTTATAATTTATTGTTATCAACTTTGATAACCTGCAAATACCTGCAGGTTACGTGTCGTCGAAAAAAAAAAATCACAATATGGTGAGAAAAGTGTCAATATCGCCAACAAACTGATCAGCAATTTAGCGAGTTGTGTGAAATACAAAATAGGTACTATGTAAATGTTTATTTTGAGTTAATAAATAATAAAATCAAAAACAAATCCCATGCTTCTGAGAAACGAAATCATATGACGGTTTGATATGGCGGCGAATAAAATATAACGCAACTGCATGAAATGTGTGAGTCATGGTACGGTCATGGCATGGATTTACCGCGAAATGCGAATGCACGCGACTCTGCTCACGTAGCGCCAACGAGTCATCTTTAGAGCGAGACTATTAGTGTGTCGCGCTACGTTGCGTTGACGCAGCGTTGACGCTGCGTCCTTTTTCATAGACTTTTAGGGGTCCGTACCCAAAGGGTAAAATGGGACCCTATTACTAAAACTAAATACCCTAAGACCGAATCCGCTGACGGATAGACGGACAAACTGATGGCCGTCTGTCCGTCTATCCGTCTGTCTGTCACCAGGCTGTATCTAATGAACCGTGATATTTTGATAGTTAAAATTTTCACAGGTGATGTTTCTATTGCCGCTATAATAACACCTACTAAATAAAAAACAGAATAAAATAAATATTGAAGAGGGCTCCCATACAACAAACGTGATTATTTTGCCTTTTTTACAGATAATGTACGGAGCCCTCCGTATGCGAGTCCGACTCTCACTTGTCTGATTTTTTGATGATTCACTGCGCTATCACCCTCTGGCGTTACGATGTCGTTCGTCGATGCAACGCTGCACTGGTGTGGCATACAATGCGTGAATCCGTTGCGACGACGCAACGCAACGCAATTAACGGGGCCTCGGCCTCATACCCAGCGCACACTAATGGCCGAAAACTCAAACGCTTCTTACATTCTCAAATACAAGAATCACTCAAGTCATATGCTGGCCTTGCCGTTCAGCCTAGCGAAGACTGCGACAGATTGTCATTTATGGGCCCCTTACTTTTATGTACAGTTTGAAAACTCGGCCGTAAGTAAAATGATGCAACGACGTAGCCATTAAAGAGGTTATAGCACGATCACCCGTAGTGGAGGCCCCAAGGTAGTGATGATACCATGTTCTCACAGAAAACCGTCGCGAAAGTTACTGACAGAAAGATAAAACAGCGATTTGACTAAATTGTTCGAACGTCTGTGATGCATGGCTATTAAACCAGAAGACTGTACAACGTCCTTTCTTTCTTCTTTCTTTCTTTTTAATCATAGAAGACCTTCAGCACGAATCAGCCGGCTCGATCGGAGATACCATTGCCTAAGGCTGAGGCTATATGATCCGGAATCCTACGGGCCTGAGAAAATTCAGGGCACTGAAAACAGAACTCTGCGCTAATATAATAGAGCTTAAAATCGAAGACACAAGTCGAGTCAAATGTCAATGTCATATATGACAGCTCGACTCTTTGATCTCCTGGGCCCGCCGGATTCCAGGTCATATAGGCCCAGCCATACATATAAATAGACACAGAAAACATAATGCTTGCGTTGTTGCGCCAAGTGAATAAAGTTTGGAAGGAGTCATATAATCCCACTTGCAACTCCACTGGTGTCCACGGGCAGCTGTAATCGCCTACCATCAGGCGATACATCTGCTCGTTAGCCGTTAAATAGGGCAGATGACGAACAATTAAGATGACGTAATTCCAGCATAGATTCATCCTTGGACGAAACACAAGGTGGCAAATGAGAGCATTGCCTTCTGTTATTCGGATACTAGAATTTGCCCGTGACTTGTTCGAATCGCGCTCAAAGCAAATCTGTCTATCCTGTTTTGTTAATTATAAGAAAAACATGCTGACGCAAGATGTAAGTGAAATCATTAATATGAACTAGAGGGCGTCCTGTGGTTGAAATTCGGCTATAATAATTCTTATAATTTTTAAAGTTCCACTTTAAAAGGACTTCCTTCCTTTGCCTCTTTATTATTTTACTACATGTTGCTCTCTCATCTCGATCGCAATCTCGAGGGAACCGTACATTTTGCCACAAACAAAAGTAGCCTATGTACATCCCCGTGGTCTGTCCTTTAACTGTGCCAAATTTCATCAAAATCGGTCCAGCTGTTTCGGAGCCTATTCAGTGCAAACAAACAAACAAATCTTTCCTATTAGTATAGAAGTACCCTAAGTATAGATAATAATCATGAAACTTACATATTGATAATATTAATATATTGTTGTCGTATATATTTATTGTTTGAAATATTTTATAGATTTCCAATAATTTTACACCACGTCTTGTAGAGACTGTTTCACAACAATTACTACAGTCAAGTACCTACGATAGAGAAAAAACCGAGGCGTCCCATACAATATAGTTGGCAACAAATTGTTTAAAATGAATCTTATTCCATTGTGATAGGGCTTAAAATTTAGTCTCATTGATGTACTTAGTTCACGATTCCTTCTATAAGGTTACCGAACTCTAGCAACGAGAAAAAGAGCTGAGCTCACCTGCCATTTCAGATTTGGCTTCCAAATGGCTATACACTAGCTTCGAGAAGTTGTATTTGATGAAAAGTTAGTCTGAAACGTGAAAAAAATACTTACATAATTTATATCAACTGCTTATTAGTAAGTTTGTGAGGATGGTTGTATGAATGGACGGATGGATGTTTGTTACGTTCACGCATAACTACTAAACGGATTTTGATGAAATTTGCTATGGTAGTAGTATCAGCTCGGGATTATCACATATTTAGACTAATTTTCATTCCCAAAATGTACAATGTTCCCGTGGGATAGGTACTGTATTTACGCGGACAAAGCCGCGGACAAATGCTAGTGAAATTATATTAACTATGTACATTGTACAGACATTATATGACCTTGCTCCATATTATGATGCGTTACAAAAGTCACTTAACAGACAAAGACAGCAACAATGTTTAAGTTATCCGTTGTGTAAATATTTTATGTATGTAATTTATTGGTAAGGGGGAATATATTTATTTAATCAAAGCATATACGATTACTATCTATGCACTTTTGCCATCTCATAGGTAGTTCATTGATTCCTATACTAAGTGGCCAGTACGACAAAACGCCAATTTCATATGTAAGGACCTAATATTATCTTCTTATGGTACAGGTGAACTAAAATAATAGGTACTTATTATATTAAATTGGCGCTTTGTCGTACTGGCCACTTTGATCGCAAATATATCTTCTTTGGTTAGGAATTTCAATTTCAAATTTATACCGCTATTTACTCATGCATTTGTGTTTCGTAAGCCGTAATTCATTTGTTTTTTTTCTCTTTTGGTTTTTTCTTTGCGTCACTCTGTTTAGAAAAATGGAAAACTTAAAATATCGTATTATTTTCGAGTGCGAGTTCCACCGTGGCACCAGTGCTGCAGAAACGGCTCGAATGATGTGTATGGCGGCGGTATCGCAAAAGAAAACACAGTGCGTTTTTGGTTCCAACGTTTTCGTTCTGGAAACTTCGACCTGCAGAACAAGCCCCGTGGAAGGCCGGAGACCAAAGTTGATAATGAAGAATTGAAGGCTATTGTGGAAGCGGATCCATCGCAAACCCCGTCCGAGTTAGATGCAGGCTGCAGTGTTAATAATAAAACTGTTTTAATTGACTTGAAGCACATTGGGAAGGTTGTTGAGCTTGAATGGTGGGTACCTCACGAATTGAGTGCAGCAAACCGACAAACGCGCATCGACTGCTGCGTTACATTACTCAACCGGCACAATAATGAAGGGATTTTAAATAGAATCATTACCTGTGATGAAAAGTGAATCCTGTACGATAATCGGAAATGTTCATCGCAATGGCTGAACCCTGGCGAATCAGCCAAAGCCTGCCCCAAGCGAAAATTAACTCAAAAAAAGTTACTTGTGAGCGTTTGGTGGACTAGTGCCGGTGTCGTTCACTACAGCTTTCTTAAATTTGGCCAGACGATTACGGCAGATGTCTATTGCCAGCAACTGGAAATCATGATGGAAAAGCTAGCTGGTAAACAACCAAGGTTGGTCATTCGCTCTAGGCCACAGCTGCTTCAGGACAACGCTAGACCACACACTGCACAACAGACGGCTACCAAATTAGAGGAGCTTCAATTGGAATGTCTTAGACATCCACTACACTCCCCGGACCTTGCTCCAACAGATTACCAGTTTTTTCGAAATTTGGAAAACTTCTTGCAAGGGAAAAAATTCAACTGGGGCAGTCCAAAGCGCCTTCAAAGATTTTATTAAGGCCGATTTCACGCACACCAGTAATTGTCTTATACACAATGATATTGTAACCCACACTACATTAATGAGTTGCCGCGTTTACGGAGCTGTTGTTTTTAGATAGCGTGGTATCTAGTCCGCCGAGGACAATAATTTATATTCTAAAGCCTGTACAATACTTACACTATTTTGAGGTGGTAGCCAAGTACCAAAAACGTACCTACCTAATAAATAATAAAGCCTGTGCAAAAAAGTATTATCTGACTAATCATACCTTCAAAACCTAAAAAATGCATGGGTTCCGAATTTTCTACTTTTTCGCAAGAGTTTGGTTAAAGGCACAGTCTAGTTAAATTTATAAATACCAAAGCAATACTTTTTTAAAGCTTATTTAAAGCACTAATATTTCTAATATTATTTTAGTTACTATTTAAGTTACTTCTGAATTTTAAAACGCCAATTTAAAATTTGAATGAATTAAATTTGTTTTTTTTTTGTTTTTTTTAATAGGTAATTAAAGACCTTGGATTTTTTGGATTGCATCCGAAACATCATAATTTCTATATTTTAGGTCCTCATTTTTATTATTGCATGGGTGTTTCGACTTATGGGAAATTAGGAACAAATAATGCGTCGTGTTGTTGGATTGGATGCAGTTTGAATCTCGTGGGATAGATTCCTATTATTATTATTATTATTATGCTAGCCTGTTGTGTCCCACTGCTGGGCAAAGGCCAGCTTTTCCAGCCTCTTTTTCCTCTATAAGGTTCATATTGAGGACTAAAAAATATTTTTGTTATTTACTTTTTTATTTATGTGGGAATAGTGGAGCCCCAAAGAGAGATCTCCGACCGAGCGAGATGGTATGCTCGGTCAGGCCGAAGCCCGCCTGTATGCATTTCAGATGTCGTATGAGACGTGACTTTAATTTATTTATGGTCTGCAGACCTTGTTGACTGTGGTCAGAGTATCGTATCCGGGCATGCCACCTTTCTGGATAACGCAAGACAAGCATACGCATAGGAATCTTAAATCTAGGATAGGTAATATGTTTTTCTATATGCTCATTACATAAATAAATTTACATATTTATAGTTCTCAGTTATTTTATTAATAATCAAAAAAGCTACTAAAACAAGCGCGATTCAGGGATTGTGGCACTAATTGGTCCGCCACATGTATAGGTATGGATTTGTATTTTTTTAATATAATATATTTTATATTTGTATATTTTACTTGGCCAGATTACAGCAGATATAATTTAATTGAAACAAACCAAAAACGCGTTCTGCGCCTTTGCTAAACTAGCTAAAGCTTTAAAATTATTAAAAAATATAAAGTGAGGAGTTTTGCCGGGATCATGGAGAATAGAGGTAAGGAGTACCATCTCTCTAAGGCAGAAAAGTTAAAAAGTGTCCGACAAAAGTAATCAAATAATAGTTCCAAAACTGGCCATAATGGCGCTAGAGTGGCAAGGGTGTGTATTATGAAGTTAGAATTTTTGATGACTATGACTAGTTTTTAGTAGTTAATTCAGTAAATCATGAATATTCTAATTACTCGTATAGTCGAAAATATTTTTATATATACAACCGAAGAAGATCCCAAGATTTAATTATTATCCGTTTAAATTTTGCCGCTTTACACCCTTGCGTCTATAGCTCCCCCTATTTAACTCTATTTTACGGACACTTTTCATGTATGGAGATGGTACTCCTTACCTCTAATCTCCATGGGCGGGATGTTAATGTGCGATATTGTTGTTTTTGTATGTCCTCCAATATTTGTGTTGTTTCGGTTTTTAATATGCAATATTAGTAGAATATTAAACATTAGTTAATATTTGATGTGCACAAGTGGTAAAACTAGAAAAAGCGTGTTATTTTGTGTTTTCTCCAAAACTTCTAATCTAAGAACCTAAGAACTTTCAGTAAAGCTTCTACCACTTTACTGAATCTGACTCGACTCATAGACTGCACTGACTATTTAATTGGATTTTGACTAGACTTTGGACTTGACGATTTAGAAATACGGTGTACGGTGAAAATTTGACCAAATAAAAAATCTATTGCTCGCCTATTTAACATGACACTGGCAAATAGTTATAAGCCGACGCTATTTATATAATATATTATAAAGAATACATTGACAAATGACATTAGAATTAATGAAAAATGTTTGGTTATTACATATCATCTATGGTTTGGTGTTTTCGCTTTCCATTTCGCAAAACCTAACAAAATCTTTCTAATTTTTCTAAGCCAAACAAGAGTCAAATTGAACTAATAGGCCTAATACACTACACGGTATTCAGGGCCCAGTACTCAGGGAGGGGCTTCCCCCTTGCAGGGGCGTCGATTGTTACACAGCACTGACCACCACCACCTATTCCCCCCTTTCATTTATTTTCTTAATTTCAAGTATTGCTTAATTTCAAGGAATACTTGAAAATAAGAGAAAAGCACTCCAATATGCGGATACTCAGTGCTCTGGAACCAGTGCATTTTAAAAATTATTTAAGAATGGGAGAGGAGGAATCTGAATACTTATTAAATTGAGTAGCTGCGTATTTATAAAAAGAAGACAATTTAAAGCGAGAGTGGTAAGTGCTAGACAAAGATTAGTTGGCACATTAAAATGTCTATCTACATGAAGCTCCCTAACCGCCCTAAGTGTTATTACACTACTCCTTCGTAAGGGCGATTAGCGAGCAAGGCTTGCCGGGACCGTCCGGTCGCCCTAATTATCCCTAATTACTATCCCCAATCCCTTACTCCAGGAATTCTATTACACTACCTACTCTAAATCAGCCCCTGAATACTGTGTAGTGTAATAGGCCTTTAACCGCTAATAAACTATTCGATACTGATTTCTCTATCATTTGTTTACTATCTTTCAGTACTTGCGAGTGAAGCGTCTTGCTTGCGAAGAGTCACAAAAAGTTGGTTGGATGCTGCTGCTGGAACATTACAGAAATTTTAAATAGGTAATAAACTATTAACCGAAGCACAGAAACATGAGTTATTGTTCTTGGCTAGCAGTTTCTGCACAGGTAAGTACTGAGTAGGTTATTGTTATTAAAGTTTGTCTATTTATCTCAGTTAATAAAAATGTTTCCTATCACTTTTACAAATAGGAATGAGAAGAGATTCGTTTTAATTAATTAAGTATAATTTATTGTGCGCTTAAATTAACATTTCTGTATGCTAAAATTAACATAAAAACTTTTATTTCCAGGTGTACAAAAATGGGTTTTACAAAGAGAACCTATGTCGCTTTGAAACATGCAGTACTCAGCTGCTTAGATGTCGGCACAGCAAACTTCAGTATGACTGCATTTTGTCAGTGAATGCCAGTTAAAACTAACTAACACAGACTATAGAGTGACTGCTATTAATTGAATATTGATACATGACCAGAAGGCAGCACCTACCACTGCTGCTGAGTGCACATGCCCAAGAGATTAGTGTACACCAAAGTAATGGAGGTCCAGATTAGTGCAGCTCTACTGTAGAATGTATCCATATCAAATTTATGGAGTTGAATCATACTGAATTCTGCCCATGGATTATCCAGCAGCTTCAAACTTGAAGATACATTGAACATATAATTTGGACAGATGAGTTGACATTCCCTCACAATGGAATGTGAAACAGTGGAAACTCTAAACATATTTTGAGGCAGTATAAAATCAGCATGCTTTACATGAAAGCTTTTAAACCATAATTGGAAGTTTTGATGGTTTTTCTTATGTCTCAATTTTACCTGGAAATAGCACTGGTCGAGCCATATTTTAAGAGTGCCAATAAATAGGGTCAGTCATAGTATTATGTACCTTTGATTTTTCAGTGGTTTTTAACACAACTCTGCTCCAGAACTAAGAAGAATTGAACTCTGTAACCATTACAGGTACTGCAATCATTAACATGTGTATGTGTAATACCTTCAGTGTTTTTTCATTATTTAATTAAATACAAATAATGTGTTGTTACTTGGGTTTTGCAGTAACATTTTAGTAACATACCTTTATTAGGGATGATCGATATTCATCGATGTTGTATAAACATCGATGTTTTACTGGAAAACATTGATGTTTTAACATCGATGGGTAGACTTCGATATCATCGAAACATCGATGTTATTGGAATAAAAATATCGAAACGTTAATTATTCTTTGGGGCGCCGTCTAGTGTGCATTAGATGTACTACCTTCAATTAAATGTTGCATAGTCATTACTTCATTAGCAGATGACTATCAAGTTTCAACTATTTTCCACTAGATAGCACTGATCAAAATAATCGGAGTACCTTAGCAAGCCCAAAGCCATACGAATGTTTGTTTTCATTTCTCAAGAGATAAAAAAAAATGTCAACTTCAATGACGCTCGGCGCTTACTTGATGAGTTTCTATTCGTAGTTTGTGCTGATGAGTGAGGTGTTGTTTTGTGAGTAAACTTTTGAAGCGGACGCGAATTTACTATTGATTTTGTAAATAATGAAACTTCGTAAACGAAATAACAGGTGAGGTAACATTATTTACATTTTTATTCTGTATGATATTATTATTTCTTTCTCCAGTAAATTTTGCTGTAACTTATTATTCCAATTTAAGGTTATCTTGTGAAAAAAGTGGATAAATTACGAGAAATAAATTTGCCTGCTTGCTGCTTTTATTTTGCATTGAAGGACTGCTAAGGATTCTTTTTTCGGTGTTGTAGGCTTTGCATGCAGGTGAGTGAATTACTAAATCCTAAACGTTTATTGTACTGCACTGCATGTTGGCCGAGTAATTTATTGCTAGTTTTATGCCGTTGTAATTAATGTATTCAACGCATTTTAGATTATGATAAATAAGTAGGTATAACGAAGAAGCATATAATAATTTGATTATTGTTTTTTTTTAATTTAAGGTACTATAAAATGCCACCAAAGAGTCAATACTGGAAATATTTTGAAAAAATAAATGATACTAGCGCCAAATGTCGTTCCTGTGGAAAAATTTTAAAAACTGCTGGTAACACTACCAATTTGAAATGTCATTTAGATAAAAAACATCCGAATTTAATGCCCAAGTATGAACCTATGAGAAGTACATCATCCTCAACTCCAATAACTTTTAAAGAACCTAGTGTTGTGCCTTCAACTAGTACTGCTGCTAATGTTACAATGGAAATGTCTGAATCAGGGAGTGATTGTGATTCTGAAAAAAGTTACACAGATAGTGTCAAAAAATTATTCTCCCAACCAACTCTAAGCTCTAGCTTTAGTAAAATATCTCAATATGGTGATATGGGCTCAAAAGGTATTCAGTTGACGAATAGCATTTTATACATGATTTGTAAAGACTCACAACCTTTTCAATTTGTAGAAAATGAAGGTTTTTTTACTTTAATGAAAACTGCTTGTCCATTGTACAAGGTGCCTTCACGATTCACTTTGAAAAGGATGTTAGATACCAAATATGACATTATTAGAGAACACTTCAAAGGGAACCTTCAAAACGTGAGTGGTTTGACTTTAACGACAGACATTTGGACAGACACGATGCAAACTAGAAGTTTTTTGGGAGTGACTGTTCTATTTTGTAATGAGGAGGATAAATTAGAATCTGTATCGTTGGGAGTTTATGATTTAACGCAATCTCATACTGCGGAATATATAGCGAATATATTATTGAAGACCTGTAACGAATGGAATATTGAAAAAAATAAAATTGTGGCAGTTGTCACTGATGCTGGCGCCAATATTGTTAAAGCAATAGAAATTGCGTTTGGTAGAAGTCGTCATATACACTGCTATGCCCATATGTTGAATTTGTTGGCACAAAAATCCATCGATAAAACGCCTAATTTGCCTGACCTAATAGCTGCAGTTAAAAGAATTATAACGTGGTTTAAACAATGTATTGCTGCTAGTGATGAATTGAGGCGAGAATCTGATTTGAAACTGATACAAGATGTGTCCACTCATTGGAACTCAACATTTTACATGATTGAAAGATTTTTAAAACTGCGCCCTGCAATCAATAATATTATTAATTGCCACATCAGTGCATCAGAAATGTTGAATGCAAAACAAATTATTGATTTAACTGAAGTTTGTGAGATTTTACGACCAATTGAAATAACTACTCGTGAAGTCTGTGGTGAAAAATATGTAACATGTAGTAAAGTTATCCCACTTACCAGATTACTTACAATAAAAGTGACAGGCTTCGCACCAAAACAGACAATTGGAGATAATTTAAAAAATAACATAATTGAAAAAATAAAGAAACGATAACGTTAATATCCTTGCTGTCGCCACTCTTTTAGATCCTCGGTTCAAAAATATACATTTCCAAGATGCATTATCCTGTTCCAGAGGCATTAGTAGTATCAAGGAATTTATTTCAGATATTGAGACAAATGAAAAAAATGAAAATGATCAATTAACAGAGACAAGACCAGTCGAAGAAGAAACTATAGATATATGGCAAGACCATTATAAACTTGTTGACGAAAAGAACAATATTTTGTCTGGTCAACGAGACACAAGCATGCCTCTGGAGTTGCAAATTTATTTAAAAAGTCCGGTGGCTGACTTAAAACAAGACCCTTTACATTTATGGAAGGCACTAGAATCCATCTGCCCTAATTTAAAAAAAATTGCTCTCAAGTATTTGTGTTGCACAGCAACATCCACAGCTTCGGAAAGGCTTTTTTCCAAAGCTGGTCAGCTTTTGTACCAGCAACGGAACAGACTAAAAGGAAAACACTTATCAAAGTTAATTTTTTTACAGTGTCCCTAAAAAATACTGGGAATGTTAATTTTTCTTATTATTTTTGTGATTTCTACGTGTCTCAGGAAGAGTGGGCTTTTCAATTTAATGTTATTTTCTAATAATAAAAACATTTTATAAATATAATAGACAGTTTTATTTGTTTCCAAAAACATCGATGTTTTAGACATATCGATGTTTTTCTATCGATATTAATTATCGTACATCGATACTTTTGATTCGATGTTAACATCGATGTTTTTCTAATATCGATTATCCCTAACCTTTATGTATTTTGCACAAAGATTTTAGAATACCATATTAGTTTTTTTAGAATTTTTTGCATACCTAATTTTGCATAATAATAATTATTTTTTTTATTATTTCAGATTCAACATGCTCCTGATAGAAGAAAACTGAACTAGAAGCTTTCCTATATTCTTTCCTATAAAATGTGTACAATAATATTTTCATAGCCATGAATGTATAATAAAGAGGTTGAATTTTTTTTTTTACTTGAGTTGTAATTTTCATTTAGCCTTAGACATTATATGATTATGATTCCTTTACTCATAGCTATCTATTAAATTATAATAAATATATATTCGTAAATGCTGCTCTGCATTAAAATAAATAGAAGTAACTACCTAGCTAATTATTTTGCTTTCTTGTTCTTACTTGTTTGAAATTATGCAGGTGAATTTAAAAGTCTGCCAATGATGTTGATGTCATCCAAATACACTAAACAAGCATCCAATCCAGCCAGTACGCAATCCATAAGCCGTTCAAAAGTAGTTGGGAGCGTTGCATAATCCAAAGGCCATTAAACTGCCACAATCCTTTACCAGTAGAAAAAGCTGTCTTGTCTTTATCTTCTGGATGAACTTGCACTTGCCAGTATCACGATTTCAAATCCTGAGTAGAAAACTATTATAACTAAATAAATATCTAATGACGCTTCACACCACGTCAATCTGGCCCCGAGCTAAGTATCTGAAGAACTTATAGGTAGGTACCAGAAAACGGGGAAAAATATAGTTAATACTTTTATACTATACATATACGAGGGCGGCACTGAAAATTTCGGGAATCAAGGAAGTGACACAACATTACTATTTAAAAATGTATTTATTGCTTTTCGAAGTATTCTCCGCGAAATTTGACACATTTTTCCATACGATGGAACCAATCATTGAAGCAACTATTCCATTCGGAAGTTGGGGTCTCCAAAATGGACGTTTTGTAGGCGTCCACAGCTTCATCAGGTGATGAAAATCTCTGACCACGCAATTTATTCATTATTTTAGGGAAAGTATAGAAATCATTAGGGCTTAGGTCGGCTGTACGGCGGATGGTCTAATAATTCTATGATTTCTTGCTCTAAAAACTCTTTTGTTCTGTACGCGGTGTGAGAACTCGCATTGTCGTGATGGAGGATGATGCGGCGGTTGCAGTTCTCTTTATGGAGTTCAGAAACGACCTGTGGCAAACAAATGTTAGCATACCATTCTGCATTAACCGTTCTTTGTCCCTCAAGAGGAATAGTCGCAACATGGCCGGTTTTGGAGACAAACGTGGACACCATTTTTTTTGCAACACTCCGTGAACGAACAATTTTTGTTGGCTTTATCTCATTTTCGAACACCCAAACTCGTGACTGGTTTTTTGTTTCGGGTTCGTACGCGTATATCCAGGATTCGTCACCTGATACGATGTTGTATACAGCATTTGAGGATCCTGCGTGGAATCTTTCGAGAGTTCTGACGCACCAAGTAACGCGAGCCGCTTTTTGCTCTTCACAGAGCAAATGCGGTATCCATCGGGAAAACAACTTTTTTTACACCTAATTGTTCATGCAAGATTATTTGTATTTGACTCATGCCAATGTCTAAAGTTGCCTGAATTTCGCGGTATGTCACATGTCGATCTTTCTCAATCAGCATACGCACATAATCAACGTTTTCTTGGGTGACTGCAGTTTTTGGACGACCTTGACGGGGATCATCACTGAGCTTGACACGTCCACGTTGAAATTCAGCAAACCAGCGATAAGTTGTGGTTTTGGATGGGGCTTCATCACCAAATGCAGAAATCATCCGGTCAACACACTGTTTTTGTGTTAAACCACTTCGAAAGTCATAATAAATCATCGCTCTAGAATTTTCTCGAGTCAATTCCATTTTCTCAACGACTAAACAAGTTTGACAAGACCTTGTGACAAGACCAAGAATCTTTTTTTAAATAAATAAACGATATTCGATTTTTAAAACCAAGGAGTTTTAAATTAAAAAGATTTTAATATGACAGGAACAGTGGAAATATTCCATTCCCGATACTTTTAGTGCAGCCCTCGTATTTAAGATTTTTACTATATTATACACATATTTAATACACATCCATGACCCAGGAAAACAGAAAAACTTTTTGTTCCTTCGGCGGGATTCGAATCCGCGACCCCCGGCTTGAGCACCAACGCGCTGAACCACGGGGCCACAGAGGTCGTCATTTCATTCCACTTAGAGTATCCAATGTGTCATAAATTCGTGGAAGTGGCTAACTGTCCTTAGTGACATCGTTCAGGCGGCGATAATCCATACAAAATCGAGTACTGCCATCTTTCTTGACTAGTACAACAAGAGAACACCACGGACTTGCAGATGGTTATATAATCTTATTTTTCTCCATGTCTCTCAACAAATCTTTCACCTCTTTCTCCTTGGCAATGGGTATACGTCTTAGTCGTTGACGAATAGGTCTTTCACTTCCAGTATCGATTCTGTGCTGAACTAATGATGTCCTTCCAATATCAGCTTATTAGCAGAGAAAACATCAGAAACTTTCTGTAGCAGCTTCTTGGCTTTTGTAAATTGCGAAAAGTTCAGATTGCTCTTACTACTTTCCAGAAGTACATTAATTACAGTATTCCTTACATCTTGAGATAGAGTTGAACACGGTGTTGATTGACATCTCTTCATCCACATATTTTCTCTTTCATTTAATGTGATTTCATGGAAGTCCAGGTGTATACTGTTGTAGTATTCCCTTGTTCCCTGGACTAGGGTTCTTGCCATTAAGAATCTTTCACCTTTTGGTTTGTGAGATGAATCCTCAATTAAGACACATCTCTTTGACCTATCTCTTTTAGTTGTGGGTAGGTTTACCATAACCTAAGCTTGTGTTCGTCCAGGAATGATCACCTTGTTAAGGCAAGTCACTCTTCCTGTGGTAGCTCCAAGGATAATGATCCCTTCATTACCGCATTTGAAACACCATTAATGACGTCAATTCCGCAGTTGTTTTTCTTCATAAAATCCAAACCTAAGATGCAGTCATCTATAATTTCAGCTACGATGACATCGTGAGTGTACGGTGTCTCTTCCACATACATTGTAACTGTCTACTCACCCAGGACAGGTATTGGCTGGCCAGAGGCTGAAGATTTGTTTTTTTTTTGGTTCCTGCATCCCCTTGTCGCTTTCACTAGGCTTGGCTTAACTATTGTCCTTGAGGCACCTGTGTAAAATGTCATCTTTCAAGTTATTCTGTTCACTGATCATATCATCAGACTATTGATGACAGGAGACGACGTCTCCTTATCTTTCCTTATATCTTCCAACTGTTCAACATTATTTTCTGGACAAGAAAACTGCAAATGGCCTCTCTCACCACACCTGAAGCCTATGCGCCCAGTCCTAATATACTTCCTTGGAGAAGTCTTAAGTGCTTTGACGTCCTAACTTATTTCTCTCAGTTTGTGTACTCGCACATCCTGTCTTACTGCTTTTACTTCAAGAGCATGTGCAAGGGCATCTTGGAGTGAGGTGTGTGATGTTGAAGTTTTACTGCAGCCCTCACCGCAATATCCCTTATGCCGTATATGAAATATTGCAGGATATTCTTTTCTACCGTTCTGGGTTCTTCGGGAGCGAATGCTTTTCGGACTAGCGTGACTATTTCTAATGCTCATAATTGCAGTCCTTCCCCAGAGCGCTGACTTCTGTCACGAAGCTTAGCTCGGAAATATGTTCCAGGTGGCGTTCACCGTATCACGATTCAAGTACCGCTATTAAATCTTTGAATTCACTGCCTGATATATGCAGCGCCTCCAGAACTGATAAAGCAGAGCCTTTGAACGCCACAGTGAGAGCCGTGAAACATTGCTCATCTGACCACCCGTTAGCGGTCTGGAACTGATGCTTATAAGCACCCAGGAACTTTAACTTTGGGACCGGGTATGGCTAACTAACAGGTGTACCTGACATCAACTTCACTCCCAAGGTCTCCAGCACCTTCTTCTCCAGTCAAGAAACATTACATTCCAACGTTGTCACCCGGTTTTCCACCAAATCGAAGTCCTTTTGAATTTGAAACACCACGATATTCATTTTATCAATAGCCGATATAACCATTTCCTAATTCTCCTTGTGTTGTTGACTTAAAGAAAGCATATGCTCCTTTTGAATTGGACGTAAATAAACCATGTCCTCCTTTTGCTCTTGACGTATGCACTGTAACATTAGGCTACTGAAGCCAAAAGGTGCATTTGCTGCAGCCTGATCAGAGCCTGATCTCGAGCCCGGGGCAACGGATACTGGAGCAGCATCTCGGTCAGCTGCAGCCTCTTCAGCATCTTGAGTAACTGCTGTCGCTCGCATTGGCCTGCATCGCTCGTTGGGCCCTGGGCTAAAGTCAAAATGCAATCGATTATTTCTACGGGGAAGTTCGAATAACAAAATATATGGGGTTTGACATAAGGTATCGCAAGCGATATGTCACTTAGCGATGACTTATGTCAAATCCCATACATTTTGGATTTCGAAGTTCGCTGTTGAAATTATCGATTGCATCTTGACTAAAGGTCCTGGTCTTAACTCCTTCTTCCTCATCCCTCAGTTGTAGCGGCATCTCCAAATCCCACTTCTGACACCAAATGTTACGGGATTATGGTCCGATATTCGGAGTAAAACGCCAGTTTTCTCTGAGGGAGTTTATTCACTACGAATTTCCACACATGTCTGGTCTTCTAACACGCCGAAATGTCCAAATCGTAAGCCTTCGTGATCGTAATTCGTAGCCGGAGTCGTAGGGAGTAATCGCACTAATAACTTTAGGTATCGCAGTTACTAGAAAGTTCGGGGTGTAGAACTTTAAAGATCTTTCTACATCTACAACTTAAACAACAAACATTCAATAATCTAGAACTTTCGAGTCGGGGTGAGAATGGTACAGTGCATGTTCGAGAACGTTCTAGTACTTTCCATACTAGAACCTTCAAGAGCACTCTACACATTCGGCCGCGGCCGTAATACTACAAATTGAAGTGCCGTAACAATATTTAAAACGTGGTATATAAACATTTATAATATGATACTAGAAAATGTGACAGTGAGAGATCCATAATTATACGAATTACATATATATGAATGGGCCTGCGGGACCAGAGAAATACCAAGGCCTAACAGAAAGCAGACGGGCGGCGTGAAATAAGTAATAACGTATGCTATGTGTTACGCTGAGGCCGGTGGAGTTAAGAAACGTACCCTACTACGTGGCCACTTTTTACACCCTTCCCCTTATGCCAAGGACCCCTCCTTAATTCCACGTAGTACTAACTGTTGAGAGGTACGGAACCTATGAATCGACGGCCAGTAGCGCTTTAGCGTGATCTATCAGCATGGAAAATTGCAAGTTTCTAAGTCTCATAGCACAGATTAAAAAGGTACAGATAAACAGCTTCATAGTTAGCTATTGATTTAATCTACTACTACAAGCATACGGTGTGTTCTTAATTGTGTGGAAAAATCGTGGGCCGTTGAAGGGGACAGGGGACGTCAAACGTGTTTCTCTGTACGTAAGTATATATATTTTCTATTTTGTGTCTCATAATTTAGAAATGTCAGGAACCAACTTGCAAATTACTTTGGGGGTCAATTAATCGAAAATGTGCGCGTTGATAGTTATGAAACCCTCCTTAGACATATCGTGACTCGTGACATGCTCTTGGTTAGGTTGTTTATGTGTTTTGTCATAGTGGAAGAGTATCATCCACACATCCATACATAAAAACTTTAAGGCCTCCACAGACGAGAGGCCGATCGTTTCAGTTAGAACTGACGTCAGTTCGGCCTGAACGGATTCGAGCACATACACGGAGAAAATCGCATCCGACCGAACTGACGTCAGTTCGGCCCTTAGATTAATAACGCCTAGATAGTCTTCAAACAAACGCATCGTACAAAATGAAGCAAGCAACAGATAGATGCAGAGCATTACATACCGACATGCACACAAACAAAACTTTAAAGTTGTGGAGTGTGTAGGTACTCTTAAAATTGGGATTATTGTATTTGCTTTTCTTAATATTAAACTAGTATTAACGAATATATTAAGGATTATCTCAATACGTGCAATACTTTAAATTCATAATTTAAAAAATCAGAAATTAATATTATAAAACTTTGTCTTAACTACTTGCAACTATTAACTAGTAAGCCATAAAAAATTTGAAATAAATTTATTTTTACTAGTATCACTTTCACAATTCACAATAGGGCAGCAAGATGGCGATATAATATGATTTTATTTTAAAATGTTTTAAATATTTGACTTAATGCATGTCAAATTGTTCGGACATAACATTTCATACTTACATATGAAATGTTGTGTCTGAAGCTTTTTTAATTCTTTTCCGATGCTTTGTGACACCTAATAACGACACAAACCGTCATAATGTTTTTAGTAGTTGGAGATGTATGCACTAGCGCTTGACCTTGACAACTGACGGGTCGTTCGAACAAACTGAGCCGATATGGCTCAGTATGATTTACTTCACTTTTCATGCGCGTACCCGGTTTCTAGGCGTTTTAATCTGTGGTTCGGCCTGAACGGATTCGAGCACATACACGGAAAATTGCCGCAAGCTTCGGTCGTGTTTTTAGGGTTCCGTAATACTTAAGGAACCCTTATAATTTCACTCTGCCCGTCCGTCTGTCAGTCTGTATGCCGCTATCCTAGCTTCTGTAATAACTTTATGACAATAACTTTTGTAGTAATTCAAAGAAAACCTATTGCACGTTGATAGTTACGGAACCCTCCTTAGACATGTCGTGACATGCTCTTGTTCAGCTTAGGTTATTATTTTATTTATTTATTGTATTTTGCTGCAACTTCAGTGACGCTATCGACGAAACCGAATTATTGTGTCATACATTTTTCCAGTAATATGTTACCTATAGAAATCATTTCTCTTTGTTTTATAGTAATAGTCTTTAGATTTTATCAACCATAGTGACTCTAAAGTTTTAAATACTTCAATGAAATTTCTTTAGACCACGTGCCATTTTTAGGGTTCCGTACCCAAAGGGTAAAAACGGGACCCTATTAGGTACCTACTGAGACTTTGCTGTTCGTCCGTCTGTGGCCAGGCTGTATCTTAACCTTCTTATACCGTGATAGCTCGACAGTTAAAATTTTCACAAATGTATGATGTAGGTATTTCTATTGCTGTTTTATCAACAAATACTAAAAACAGAATAAAATAAAAATTTCAGGCTCACATACAACAAACGTGATTTTTCCATTTTGTACGGAACTCATCTTGCCGACTCACACTTGACCGGTTTTATTTTACACTCGAATTTTATTACCGTTCAGTCCAATTTTATTGCCGTTCAGTCCATCCGTACGACAGATTTAATGATGCCAAGTTGTTTTAGAAAGTTTTACTACAAGATTTTGTATTTTTATCCTACTTAGTAGGAATTTACTTGTTAATAGTGGTTTTGTAGAAAATAGCTAGACAGTAATCATAATATGCAAAGTGGCCTGCTTCTTTGTGCTATATAATATTATGACACCTTATCATAATAGCACATAGTAGCACGCATCCGTAAGTCGCTTAAAACTATTGATTTAATTTCTATATACGTAATATTTCCTACTATATTTTTTTAATTTAACGGTTAAATATTAAAACTGAAAATGTATGTATGTTTGTAAACACAAAATCCCTAAAAAGACTTTTAGCGATTCCTGTTTAGTAGCTTTTTTATAGTTATTGGTACTCTTTTAGTAGTTTTTAGTAGAAAATGACGCGAGTTTAGTAGTTTCGCAAAAACAGAGTTGGCAACACTGGAACGAATCGCTTCAGTCCATACGGCCGACTGATGCGATCTCGAAATTGCACACAGACGATACGATTTTGCACCCGTTCATGCCGAACTGAAGCAAAACCGGACCGTGTGCCCTTAGGGTTTATAATTTTAGTAACAAAGTAAGGATATTACTAACGTCCTGTGCTTATGTTGAGGACACTTCTGTCACTGGCCACTATAAACACATTAAGTATAGTAAATGGAAAATATTATAAGTAATCATAACAGTTTAATCAAGTCACAAGTACACTTTGAAGGAATAAGTTAAGAGTTAAAAAATATAATAAGTACCTACATGTTTAAATATTTTGTAGTATGTCTAATAGCATTTACTACCTAAGCCCATTATCTTGTAAATTTTGTTAGGCCACTTGTTTAATTAGAGATTCATTCTAAATTATTTTAATGGATGAATTAGTTTAAACACTTCTTAAAGTAACAGTCACTCAAGTAATATGCTACGCTTAACATTCTGCCAAGCAGAATATAGAATTGAATATGAAGTTAGTCACAAATCTCGTAAATTAAAATGAGTTTTGATCTTAAATCACAAACCAGATATTTTTTTTATATATAAGTGCTATCAGGGAATCTAATTCATAAGCAGTAGAGGTTTCTCATTTGTATTATATGGACGATATCATGTCAGTTTGATATCATAATGATAATATTAATAAAATACAAACAAATTATAACAACATTCAAAATGATCATGAATTAGATTCCCTGATAGTACATACCAATCTTATAAATTATACATATTAGGACATAAGTAAAAATAAACGTTTTTTTAAAAAATACGATTGTAAAATTATAAGTATCATAATCATTAATATATATTAAAGTATATTTTACCAAATATATATATAATATGATAATTAATTTGATTCAAATCAGGCTTTGTGTTTCATTACAATATATTCAACAAATAATATTTAAAAATATATATCTTTAAGATAAAGACCTATAGATAAAATAAATGGTTTCAGATTCTTATTATTTTGACAGTGTTGGGTATTTTAAGTTCAAATCCAGACTCCTTAAATATCATATTAAATTTAAAACCTCGCTCTTGAAAACTAGACACTGTCATCCCTATGTCTAGCTCCTCGGTTCTGCAATAAATTGCTGTTACGGGATGATCTAGCAACGACCGGGGAATGCTCCTTATCTTTGCCTTTTCTGCCAATACTCTTTTTCCACAGTCAACTAAGCAAATACACGCTTCAGCGGCAGGCAAGACTCTTTCAATGATGCCACGATAGCCTCTTTGTTTGTCTTTCTTGACCAGTACAGGCCTGCCAATTACCAGTTCTTCTTCACGAATTTCTCTTTCTTTTGATACCTTTTCTGTGAGTTCTTTGAGCAGTTTCTTATATTTTCTGTATTCTTCAACTTCTGCCACATAAAACTCTTCCAAATTCATAAAATAGAGCATACGGACATGATAAATCTTATTGACTGGTCTTTCTTTGTAATTAAAGTAATACTTACAAGTTCTTTCAATATTTTGATTTCCTGTTATTGATGGTCCTGAATAAACTCTGCTTGCAAAAGGGTCCACATACCCCAAAGTAGAATAGCCGGTGAGGGCTAACATGGTACCCAGATCATCCGGGCAGGAGTTAAAAAGCTCTATAATAAGTTTGTTTTGTATGTTGTGTTTTACTACCATTTTGCAACATTCTTCACCTAAATAATATTTAAATGCTTCAATAGAATCCTCAGACCACTCGTTACCAACTGGAGCACACTGGTGCAATTGGCATTGAAGAGCCATAGGTGGAACTTCTAATGTAGCATCATCGCATGGAAAGATATCCTCAAATTCTACCTCTTCATCTATATATCCATAATCCAATGCAAATAACTGGTAGGTTGTTGATAGCTCTGTTTTGTTGAAGCCGATTACTCGGGCACGCTTTATCTTTCTACCTCTGCCCTGAGCTCTATAAACCACTATGTCTTGAATCTTTGGTTCAATCTTACCTTTAGCTACGATTTGAGATTCTAGAAGCTCAAGATGGTCATCGTAGTTTATAGGGCGGACGTAAAAATTATGTGGTGTAGTTACATTAGTGACGGTAATCCAGTAATTCGATCCTGACTGATATCCGGTAACTAGCTCTTCAATTACCTCCTCAAAAGCTCGTAAGTCCATGTCTATTACTTGTGGTGGCTAGTTAGAGTCAGATCTGAAGTTGGCTGGCTGGGCTGTTAAATTAAATTTCTTGTAAATTACCGACTCTATGCACAGAATCGAAACAAAATATTATATTCATTAATATTTGTTGTGTAGCGGCCGCTATCATAATATCAATATGAACAGAAAATGTAACAACAAAAATATAGGTTTAAATAATCACGGCTCACGCTAGGTATGCAAAATTAAAAGAATTTAGAACACAAGAAAACCACAATTTTCGAAATTCTTCTAAGTTTACAAAAAGTTTTTTTATCAATGTAATTTAAATCAATTCTTTTCTTTTTTTTTATTTATATATGGCATCGGCTTGTAACCATATTTTGCCAGTGTCAAATTAAAAAGGCGGGAAATAGAACTTTCGTTTAATTTTATATTTCTTCATAAATTTGTGTTATTTCGGTTCTTCATGTGTAATATTGGTTGAATAATAACCATTAAATATTCGTTAACGTGCACAAGTGTGAACAAGTGGTAAACTTCTAAAAACGTGCTATTTTGTGTTTCTCGCCAAAACTCCCTAGGAGCTTTCAGTACCTAAAGTGTCTACTACTTTACTGAATCAACTGACATGACTCATTGACTGTACTGACTATTTATTTGGACTTTGACTAGACTTTAGACTTGACGATATAGGAATACAGTGTTGAAAATTGAAACGAAAGTTCTATTTCCCGCCTTTTTTACATGACACTGGCAAATGGTTTTAAGATAAGCCGACGCCATATATATATATAATAAAAAAAACACCGGATTAATATATCGTCAAGTCTAAAGTCTAGTCAAAGTCCTAATAAATAATTAGTACAGATATAATGAGTCATGTCAGTCGATTCAGTAAAGTGGTAGAAGCTTTATTGAAAGTTCCTAGGGAGTTTTGGCTGGAAAACAAAATAGCACGTTTTTAGAAGTTGTACCACTTGCCCACCCTTGTGCACGTTAACGAATATTTAATAGTTAATATTCTACCAATATTACACATTATGAACCGAAATAACACAAATTTATGTAAATAACAATCCACAACTTCACCCATTGAACTTCCCGGCAAAACTCTCATGTCAATTCTTTTATTTTCTTCTTTCTTTCTTTTATTATATGGCGTCGGCTTATCTTAAAACCATTTACCAGTGTCAAGTAAAAAAGGCGGGAAATAGAACTTTCGTTTCAATTTGCAACACTGTATTCCTACATCGTCAAGACGTCTAGTGTGTAGTCAAAGTCCAAATAAACAGTCAGTACAGTCAATGAGTCAAGTTAGTCGATTCAGTAAAGTGGTAGACGCTTTACTGAAAGTTCCTAGGGAGTTTTGGCGGGAAACACAAAATAGCACGTTTTTAGAAGTTGTGCCACTTGTTCACACTTGTGCACGTTAACGAATATTTAATGGTTAATATTCTACCAATATTACACATGAAGAACCGAAATAACACAAATTTATGAAGAAATATATAATCCCACAACGTCACCCATTGAACTCGCCGGCAAAACTCCTGTCAAATGTTACCTATTAGAATAAATCCACTTTAGTTACTTTCTTTTCCGCATTGGTACCTATCGCAATGAATTATTTTCCAACAGTTTCCATCGTACCTACCTATTCGCTAGATTGGCGAATTTTTGATTATTGCAAGTAATAGGTAATGGTAGATATAACATAGTACCTATTATCTACGATATATAAGTCTATTATAAGTCTATGATATTACAGCTACATTTATAGGGCAAATATAGAAAAAAAAATCATGATATTAGAATTTTTAATTTTACGAATTCACAGGAACAAAATGTATGAATGAATACAAGTTAACTGATAACTTTGTAATCCTTATTTATAATCCTCATATATTGAGAAGTCGTAGGTTAATTTAGGTTTGAGTGGATGCTTTGGGACGAATGGGCCGACTCGACCGGATAAATAAGACGTATAGTGATTGATTTGAGAACACACTTGCAGCTCCTCTAGTGTTACTCCTCCTTATTCCATAAATAAAATGACTAGCCGTGGACAGCGCTAGTAATCATTTTATATAAGGAATAGATCTAGAAACAAGCAAATGGACCGCCTGGTGGTAAGCAATTACTCCCGCATTATTATTACTGCAACACTGGAGCAATTATTAGTGCGTTCACGGTCTTTAAAACCCTAAATTCCTTGGTCTTTGGGTAACCAACAAAAATAAATGAGATCCCACAAAAACATTAAAGTAAAAAAAAGTCTTTCCTTCGCAAAAAAAAGTTACGAGATGTCGTAGAGACCAAGTCCAATTCATGATAGTCCATTTGATTAGTTAGTTACTCATAAAAAATTTGGAACCGTATGTGGAAAATTTTATTTTTATAATTTATTATGCTATATAGACTTGGCAATGAGCCACATCACTATAGTAAAATCACTACATCATGTGAAGACAAAACGCATTTCTGTGGTGGTTAAGCTTATGCTAAGCATGCGGTTGCCGTTTTGCTAGAAACAGTACCAGATAGCAAACTCAATTCAATGTTACCACATCGCAATGGGAGGCGACCACTTCTATTGATTGACAAATTTAATCAATACAAGTAGTCGTTTACTAGATAATCAAAATATATTTTATTTGAGTGTTTTTTTCAATAGGGGAGACCGAGGGGTGTTGAAACAATTTTGACATTTTGTTTCATACACCAAACACTATTGACAGAAATGGTATGTTATGAGTACCAATCGTTAGGTCATTCTTTATACTTGCAAATGAATGACATAAAGAAATTGTAAGCGTTAAATATTGTGGTGAAAAATCGACTTTACCGCAACAAGTCATCTTGTTTCAATTCCCCTCATACCGAGGTAAAATGATACAAGCGTCGAGGAGAGTTGAAACATATGATTTTTGAGAAATATTAAGGGCTATAAATAGAAATTTTGATTAAATTTAAAGGTATTTATTAAAATAAAACTTTTCAATCAGGTACATATTTGTTTTCTTTACGTACGTATTCATATTTTGTACTACTAAATCACTTGTATAAGTAACTACACTTTTAGTACAAATAATCAACTCCTAAAATAGTTAAAAGCACCATAACGTTTTATTCGTCATACTAATTAAAATAACAATCAGATAAACAAAATGTGTTACATTAATTCTAAACCTTTAAAATAAAATAACTTTCAATACTTGTAGGTTGAGGTAATCTCAGAGAAAGATTAGGATGACGTTTCATAAAAGATCGAAGCCAAACCTCTCCAGCCATTTCATGCTTAGTCCAAGAAGTAGGATTTTTTTTATTATATTCAACAGCCAACCTATAGGCAAATCTTCTTGTTTCCTTAGTTCTCAGACCAAAGTTAGCAGCAGCGCAGTTTAAAAGATAGTCACAAAGTGCCTTCTCATCTGAAGCCGTGAAAACAGTCTTCTCTGGATATCCAACCGTTGGAGCAGTCGCCGTTTTGTTAGCTTCATAAGCAGTTTTTTCTTTAATATACCTGTAGAGAGATGAATGGTTTAGGTTGTAACTCGAAGCTGCGTCACGGAGACTTTTTTGCCGCAAAGTTACTTCGTCTGCTGCGAGATCATACATTTCACGACTCGCCATACCTCTGTCAGTTTTTCTTTTATAATCAGTAGGCATGCTGAAACAAAATAAATACTAAAACTAAATCAACAAAAAATATATTTATTTGTGTCCTTTAATTATTGACTGAGCAGTCTGATATAAAATTGAAAACGAGGAGAGTTGAAACAACCTGTTTCAAATCTCCTCAGTAAGAAAAAACCTCCCAATATTAATTTAATCTAAAATTAAGAAGCAAATATACAGTAATCAACTGTGCCAAATATTTTTATTAAATCTTTAGTTAACGAGCTTTCGAAACATACATAACTCAATCTAAAATACTAAACCCTTATCAAAATACAGGCATGGTAAAAAAACGTTAATAACTTACTTTTCACGATTTTTGTCGCATGGCACGCAGATCTCCACAACCGCTCGGCTCACGCCACCGACGCGTACTGACAAATCATCGTGTGGAAAGGAGTAGTTGAAATGCGACATTGCCAGCTCGCTAACGGTTTTAAGTTCAAAAAAATCGGTACTGTTACAATTCACCTTTGTGTCAAAACCCCTCGGTCTCCCCTACAAGTTATTGTCAATGTTATCCAGCCTGAAAATCCACGCCTTGGAATCGTACTTGTAGGGAAAAATAACCTAACCAAGAGCACGTCCGCACACCTCTAAGGAGGGTTCTGTAACTATCAACGCGCAATAGATTTTCTTTGTATTACATGAAAACTAATAGTCCAATTTCGTACAAAATAATTTTCCCAAAGAGTTTTTAGCATGATTTAACAGCATCGAAACTACGTTACAAGTTTCTATCTCCTGTAGTTTAGAAATGCCAGGACCAACTTACAAACCACTTTGGAGGCCTATGAGACCTTGCCTTTATTTTAAAAAAACCTACTCAACGATACCCCACACGATGGGGTAGAATGAAAAAATATTTTTCAGCCCCACTTCAATTAATGTAGGGAGAGCCATCGGTAAAATATAAAATTATTATTATTTTATGATGCTAAAAACCGAGATCCATACCACAATCTATAACTATACCTAATTTCATTCATTTATATTCATAATTACAAAAGCTAGAAACGCGGGCACACAGACAGAGAGATGGACTGACCGAAACTATAAGGGTTCCTTGTTTTACGGAACCTTAAAAATTGTCCATTTATGTCTGAAATCTTGCAAGGGCTAAGGCAACAGATGTCCCGTTAAAAGACACACTAACAAAACCAACCAAGTGTGAGTCGGACTTTCGCTCGAAGGGTTCCGTACAAAACAGCAAAAAATAATGCTTGCTGTATGGTTGCCCCACATAAATATTTATTTTATTAATTTTTTAGTACATATTTGTTGATAAAATGGTAACAGAAATTGGTACATCATCTGTGAACATTTTAACTGTCTAGCTATCACGGTTCATGAGACAGCCTGTGACAGACAGACGGACGGACAGCGGAGTCCTGGTAATAGGGTCCCGTTTTTACCCTTTGGGTACGGAACCCTGAAAATGTATAAGTAGATAAACTACTGACAAATTCACCTCGGAAACAGGGCATTCACATAATTTTAACAGGAAAGGTACGAGGGCGGGTCAATAAGTCCGTGACTTTTGGAATAAAACACAGATTTTTTGATAAATAAATCATTTTATTTTTCAACGTAGTCCCCCTTGAGCTCTATACACTTTGTCCAACGCTTCTCCAATTTTTTTATCCCTTCCAAAAAATATGATTTGTCGAGGTCCTCAAAATAGGCCTTTGTTTGCGAGATGACTTCATCATTGGAGTCAAATCTTTTTCCACCGAGCCATTTTTTCAGGTTTGGGAACAAGAAGTAGTCACTCGGAGCCAAATCTTGAGAATAGGGTGGATGTGGGAGCAATTCATAGCCCAATTCATGGATTTTTGCCATGGCAACTGCACATGTGTGCACCCTTGCATTGTCTTAGTGAAAAAGAACTTTTTTCTTGGCCAAATGAGGTCGGTTTTGTTTTCAAATCCTCATTGAAGCGGTCCAATAAGTTGGCATAATATTCCCCATTAATTGTTCTTCCCTTTTGAAGATAGTCAATGTGGATTATCCCACGTGCATCCCAAAAAACAGTCGCCATAACTTTATTGGCTGACAAACCCACCTTGGCCTTCTTTGGCGCCGATTCACCCTTAGAAACACACTGTTTTGACTGTTGTTTGGTCTCTGGTGTATTGTGATGGATCCATGTTTCGTCCACGGTTAAAAAACTCCTCCATATTGTGATTAAACAACGCCAAACCTTCCTGTGAAGTTGTTACACGATTGCGTTTGTGGTCGACTGTGAGCAAACGCGGCACCCATCTTGCGGAAAGCTTTCTCATGCCCAAGTGATCATTCAAAATTGAAACCACTGAGCCATGCGAGATGCCTATGGCTTCCACAATCTCTTGCACTTTCAATCTTCGGTCGGCCAACACCATATCGTGAATTTTTTCGATTGTTTCGGGTGTAGAGACCTCAACTGGGCGTCCAGAACGTTCGGCACCTTCAGTGCTTGTAAGGCCACAACGAAATTCAGTAAACCACTTTTTTACCATTGAAATCGATGGTGCAGAGTCCCCATAGTATTTATCAAGCTTAGCCTTGGTCTCGGTAATGGTTTTTTTTCGCAAAAAATAATGCTTAATAAGCACACGAAATTCACTTTTTTCCATTGTTTCCTTAAGTTACTGGATAGTCTGATAAAGATAGCTGTAAAACACAAACTAACTGACGCAGCAAGTTCAAATTTTGATAGGAGTCAACTGACAGATGCCTGTTGACAGGAGTAGTGTTGCTTTTTCAGTAAGGAGGTTAGAAATTCAAAAAGTCACGGACTTATTGACCCGCCTTAGTAAAATTAAAAACATTCAATAATAATAGCGGCGTTTATTAGAAAAAAAAAAACAATATAGTACAGAAAACAATAAAGTACTCCTTTAGAGCATAGGTAATTTAATGTTTACGAGTACTTGAAAAATGGACTATGTATGGCCCAAACACGTGCACGTATATCCGCCCATGGTAGTGAAACAGCTATTGTTGACTTTGTTGAGGATTAACCTCCATAACATAGTTGTTATTATTTTGTACTAAGGTATTATAATAGTACCTACCTATTATTTTGTACTAAGGGTTAGTGAAGTTAAGATAAGGCCTGTGCCTTCAGACCTATAAGTTGCTTATCTGTATGAGATCTTAATAGCTTTATAAGATAATTTCAGCGATAATCTGGGCTCATCTTGGTGCCATTTTACAAGAAAATATTTTTTGATTAGGTAATATTTTCTAACTACTAATACTAAATTCTATAATTTAAAGCTACGAAAGAACATAATATTTAATATTTTGTACATAAATACATGGAAATGACATTATTTTACTCGATTAATAAATTAATGTTAAGTAAATGGTTTAAATTCGGATAAAAATTCACTCAACTAAGTAAGAGCTCTCAGACGAACGGCACTTCGTAATCCGACAATTGTCGTTGACGACAGTTGACGGCAGTTGACGGCAGTCGTTGGCAGCCGTCGAAAGGCGGCGACGGCTACAGTTATGCTATAAAGGAAGGCCGTTCGTCTTTAAAAGCTCATGAAATTAGTTGTCAATATAACCAATAATATATGAAAGGTTTAGACACACTTTGATGAAAATAATAATGGTTTTTATTGATAACATAGTTTTAGAATTAGATAAGGTCATTTAAGTATATGTAATTAGGTAACATAAAATTAATACTTTATATATTCTTTATATTAATATGTTTGAATATGCTGAATTTTGGGCTCGACTGACGATGTCTGTCAAGCAGTTACAAACGCAACCTCACGTGAATTAAAAGTAGAAAGTGAGTATTATATGCTAGCTTAATCACCATCATCGTCATTATAATATATAATTATACACGTGTTAACGTATACACGTATTAACGTGAACGTATGAACGTGAAGTGCAAACTTCTTACCCATTTTACGAAAATTATGCAAACGGAGGAGTACGAAATTTAGCACAGTTAAAGTTTATGTGTAAGGGGTGTGGTTTGTAGAAAGCTAATTAAGAAAATTTATAAATATATAAAACTAATAAAAATAAAGTGACACACTATCTCAGCTCATTAACTTACACTAGCCCCCGGTTTCTGAAAGGCTAATCAACGCCAAAATCAACTAATCAGCGGTCAAATCTCTTGTCAAGTGTAAATTGAGTTGCAAAAAGCTTGATCAGTCGTTTGATTTGATCAACGTGTTAGTTAACAAAACTAATGTCAAACGAATGGTCAAACAACATGTCAAGCGCTGTTTTCGGTTTCTGGAAAGCTATTTAAGGCTTGTATCTGCTTGTATATGTCATGTCAATTTGATCAATGATTAGTAAATTTTTCACTAATCTGCGTTTCAGAAACGGAAATTGATTTAACAAGCCTGTTAACTCAACAACGTGTTAGTTCATCAACTATTTGATTAGCCTTTCAGAAACTGGGTGTTAGTCCCATACGTTTATAAACGGTGTAGGTGTTGGTTTGACACAATTGTCAATCTTTATTTCTTATTTCGTAGACAACTATTACATTTTTTTTATTGTGTATCTAATAGGCAAAAGAACTCTTATAAAGTTGAACATTAAAATTTAAAATATGAGTTATGGCCGAATTTTGACCTCTTGTAATAGTAATTAGTTACGATTATTAATAGTATTTATATGTCTAAATAACAATACATTCATGAGGAAACACAAGGCCGCGTACAGGAGTAGTAGGGCAGGCTGAAACAATAATAATAATAATTATTATAAGATATGAAGCATTTTATCAAAAATATTTAACCTGACAATAATGATATTTTGTACTAGATACTACACAGAAGTTTAAAAAAAAAGTAGAACATTTTAAAAACTTGTTGCGCGTTTATAGTTACGGAACCTTGGTTACGTTTATTAAAAACTAGATGTCGCCCGCGACTTTGCTGTGATAAAAAGTAACTTATGAGTAAATCCAGAGTCTAAACTACTACCATAACTAATTACATCAAAATCCGTTCAGTAGTCATTGATTGAAAGAGCAGCCGCCGCTGCCGCGACTGAATGCAGATTAAGCAGAACACAATAATTGTTGTACCTTATGCTCATATAAACGTTTTCTGCAAGTTTTCTCCCTATCTTTTTATATATCTATCTAGATTCTAGATGCTGAGCCTGGTTTCGTGGTAAGGAGGGGTGATAGGTATCTATGCTCTTAGCTATGAAACAAGTCGTGACTGATCTACGTTTTCCCTGCAAACCTAAGAAAAATCGCTTCAACCAGAATATAAATGTTAGTAAAGCGTTGTGTGAGGATACAATAATTTTAAGATCATGAAGAATCCGAAATACTTTTTATGAAATAAGACCGGCAAACGGATAACCTAAAAGAAAAAAAACCCAACCTACTGCTGCCCATGGTCATTGGGTTGGTCTTTTTCTTTCACTCTTATAGGTTTTTACCATTGAGGCTTTGTGAGACAGGTAGCTGCTAACGGCTTCGATTTTAGTATTTCTTCCGTGTTTATTCTTCTTCCTAGCTCGTAATATTAGAATTACCCACAATAATTGTATTGCCGGACTGCCGAACACTCCACATTGGGCTTTCTAATACTCATTGAAACACAACGCTAGCGTTATTATACGCCGGCATTCTGTGTGGTTGAGCTGGCTTATTTACGCCGAGGCATGGCTCTTTCTTTCCCGCAGGTGTAAAAATAAGACTTAATACCTTTTTCGCATCTCTGTCCATAATAACCCGTGCCTTCGCATTTACAAAGAAACCCAGGGTCCTGCTGAGTCTGGATACAGATGCCCCGCATACACGGCAGACTGTTGCAGATGTTAGAGCTCCTCTCTGTAAACATAAAATGAAACTGAAACGTCTAAGTTTAACGGTCGAGCAATTTGGCATATTATGAAAAAAATAGAATCGACGCACTGTGAAAAGGAGAAGTTAAGTAAACAAGTCAGTTTATGTAAAAGATGATAATAATAATATGTATTATTAATAAAAATGTTGCTAACTACATGAATATTCTGACTGCTTCTTTCATAAAGCACGACGAAAGAACCAGCGCCGCGCCGTAAGAAACTCGGCAGTCGGCACTTTACCTTTCATGTTGTCTAGGCAAGCGCGCCTGGATCTGAAGATGAATTCAGATGGACATCCATAGCCACAGGAGCAGGCGTTGCCTGTTATCTTACAACCCGTGGTCATCTCTTGGGGCGAACAGGAGGAAGACACCACACCTGGAATGGATTCGTTTGATAAAGTCCGTAATTACATGCCTCTGTTCATATTATCTTATTCACCCAATATAAATACAGACTACTGCTCCCTACAGTCACCCTTAATAAATACAGTCTACTGCTCTCTACAGTCACCCAATATAAATACAGTCTACTACTACTCTCTACAATCACCTAATATAAATACAGTCTACTACTCTCTACAGTCACCCAATATAAATACATTATTATAATATGAATGGCATATGATATTTCGGTAAAACCTAACCTAACTAACCTAACCTAACAAACTAACGAAGTTCCGGAAATATCAATACTCAATAGATTATTTTCAAATTTTTTGAAATAATTACAATCCGATTTCGTTCAAAATAAATTGTCTAAATAATATTTAGCATGAACGATACAGCACGGAAAATTGCAAGTTTCTAACTCCCATAGCTAAGAAATTCCAGGGTGGGGACCAACTTGTAAACCACTGTGGAGGCCGATTACTCGAAAATATCCTTACATATGAAATCGGCGTTTTGTCGTACTGGCCACTTTGATCTCAAATATATTATCTTCTTTGGTTAGGAATTCCAAATTAAAATTTATACAGCTATTTACTCATGCATTTGTGTTTCGAAAACCGTAATTAATTTGTTTTTCCTCTTTTTGTTTTTTCATTGCGTCACTGTTTACAAAATAGAAAACTTGAAATATAGTATTATTTTCGAGTACGAGTTCCACCGTGGCACCAATGCTGCAGAAATGGCTCGAAGGATTAATGATGTGCGAAGATTAATAATATGGCGGCGGTGTCGCAGAAGAAAACACAGTGCGTTTTTGGTTCCAACGTTTTCATTCTGGAACTTTCGACCTGCAGAACAAGCCCCGTGGACGGCCAGAGACCAAAGTTGATAATGAAGAATTGAAGGCTATTGTGGAAGCGGATCCATCGCAAACCACGTCCGAGTTACACTCTACAGTCACCCAATATAAATACAGTCTACTACTCTCTACAGTCACCCAATATAAATACAGTCTACTGCTCTCTACAGTCACTCAATATAAACACAGTCTTCTGCTCTCTACAGTCGCCCAATATAAATACAGTCTACTGCTCTCTACAGTCACCCAATATAAACACAGTCTACTACTCTCTACAGTCACCCAATATAAATACAGTCTACTACTCTCTACAGTCACCCAATATAAAAACAAGACTACTGCTCTCTACAGTCATCCAATATAAAAACAGTCTACTACTCTCTAGAGTCACCCAATCAATATACATACAGTCTACTACTCTCTGCAGTCACCCAATATAAATACAGTCTAATGCTCTCTACAGTCACCCAATATAAATACAGACTACTGCTCTCTATATTCATCCGATATAAAGTTTTATTGTATTTCCAATGTTGGTGGCAAAAGAGCTAGGTTTCGACATTATACTAGTAACTAGTACCTATCTTTTATTTCAAAAACAAAAAATTAAACCGACTTCCAAAGTAAAAATGCACAAAAAAGTATGAAATAAAACTCATTTTCAAAATAATTCCCCTTTTAAATTCGGCTAAAATTTTAACTATTTCTTTACTCAATCTTCTTAATTTTAAAATCGATACCAGCCCAAACTATATCCTAAAATATTTTATAGAACTCACGTTCAAAGCTGGTACCGACTTCAAAATTATGAATATTGAGTAGAGAAATAGTTAAAATTTTAGTTGAATTTAAAAAGGGAATTATTTAGAAAATAAGTTTCATTTCAGATTTTTTTGCATTTTTACTTTGTCAGTTTATAATTTTTCCCTTTTTAGTGATAGTTACTTGATAAATTATTATCAATACATTTTAGAAACGCTTAAAATAAACGATCGAACGCGCCAAGCTTCCATTAGATATTGTAAATAAGATTATATTTATTAAGGTTTATGCGTGCCGTTCTATAAACAATGCCAAAATTTCCAAACGCGTATCTTTAAAATATACTGAGTTCTGTTCAGTGCTTTTGGATCCAGGATACCTTGGTGCAAAATCTTATTTTTTGGTAGCGTATGCTTGTGTTCCTTCAGATAAAGTAAAAATCGCTATTATATACATTTCCTTATAAATTACGAGGAGTTCCCTCGATTTCTCATGAATCCCATCATCAGATTTCCACTTTAGTGTCTAAATAATAAATTTAAAATTATACCCTTTACAATAACAAAATAATTTTGCAAAGACGTCCATAAACGGCAGAGTCATTGTTGTTCAAAGCAAAGGTATCCGTTCGGTGTAAAAAACTATGAGAAGTACCTTTTATAATATATATAATCACCATAATGTGATGATGGCGGTGATGACGATGATTACTCTAATTACATTTCATGAGAATATTTTGACTGTCCTTAATTTAATTACTTTCTATTGCTGTTATAATAATTAATTTATTTGTGTTTGATATGTTAGTGTATAAGTATAGGTTTTTAGTTTTAATTGTAAAAATAACTGTATTTGATGTGTTTAATCTATACCTAGAAAGTATACAATATAATAAAATCGTACCTGGTCGCTGTCTGTACATGAAAGATTTAGAAGAATTAAAACTATTACAGGGGATTTAATGAACAAAATGAAAACCAAAACAATGGCTTTTAGATATTTTTTCTGTTTATCTGTACATTTGTGGGCGCTAATCTCAGAAACAACTGAACGGATTTTGATAAAATTTGTTATCGTATTTAGTCTTTGGATTTATTTAACGAAAGTGACTGTTCTAAAACGTGTGTACTATTAGTAGGTACCTAGTCGCCACATAATGACTAGGGGAACCTGTTGAAGCTTGGCACTATGTGTAGGTGCCTAGGCCATTGGGCTCGTTCTAATATTCGCGCGATACTACATTTTAAAGTCTATGGTGTTCGGTACCGACTACCGACTATTCAATGTGAAGTTAGTCGCATACCGCCACTAAGCTGGTGTTTGGTGTTATCGAGGTTAAAACGTTTTATAGTAGTCACTTAACTTTTATATGCCATTGGTTATTTTATATAACAAGTGTCAAAACAATAAAAAAACTTACGAGATAAGTAACCTCTAAACTATTTAAAATGCACCGTGTTGTTGAAGTTGGCGTAATATTGTACCTCTGTCACTGTCGATCAGTTGCTCCTTGGTCTATGATTTGCAAGGTAGGATTGATTTGCTATATATATTGTCATATGTTCAAATGTACCTAGGTCAATTTCCTACTCATTTTAAAGTTTGTAATATACAGAATAAAAAGATTTCTGTTAAGAAAAGTTAATAATTTACTTAAATTACCCCCAAATTCTCAATGTGTTCTAGGTACACCGTAGTACTGGCCCAGGTACATAGTGGCATATGCTTCCAGTTCTTAAAACAACGCCGAAATCCCTAAAGATGTATCTATAAGGAGTCAGGACTCTAGGCATATGCTTGGACTACTTCAAAAAAGGCAAAATCACTATAATGTGTCCATATAAATTTCGATGACTTTTGTCGATTCCTCATGGATCTTATATAAATGGATCTTATATGAATATATATAAAAATATATATAAATATGGATATATATAAAAGTTACATGTTTTTTTATTACTGGAGAAAATCCCGCCTCCGAACATAATAACACTATTTAACCTTATTCAGTATTTATGAAAACAGTTGATTGTGTAATTTATCATGTAGGTACCTACTAACATCTTTAGATGGATATGTGACGATTACAACTTGTTTCTTTATTTGCGACGTTTTTAATAAATGTAGGATTAGACCTAGGTACATAAGACATGGCTACCACAAAAGCAAACTTCTTAAGGTATATTTGTACGTAGGTATTATAAAATTATAAAATAAAGATTAGCCGTTAGGACATACAACTTTGAAGTTTGATAAACCGAGGGACCGAATAACCAAATTAGCTTCTTGTTATAGGTAAAGATGTAGAAGATCGTTATTTATTTGATTTAAAAGACAGAAAAGGCTGAATTCTGGTGAAGTCACCATGCCTTGTATGTATTCGTAATACTATATTCGCAGCAATCGCAAATTACTTAAAGAACCTAAAGATTACTTTAAATAATGTTAAGCTCCTGCTTACTTTTAAATATTTCGAGTGAATGATAAGAATAATGAAATTAAAAGCACTACATAATAATAAAGTAACATTTAAAATAATTTGATACACTCGCTGAGCATTATAAATTTTTAAGACTCGTCGCAGGCACGACAAAAACACAATATAAACAAAATAATAATAACAACAATAAATAATTAAAATAATATTAAAAACAATAAATAAAATAACTTACGGGCGCAGTAAGCTAGAACGAATAAGGCTGCGTGCACACGCATGTTGGTTTCAGCAATCGCCGCGCGACTGGTGGCAGAGATACCACACTTCCTCTTATAGTGTGAACGACCTCCTATCAAGGCCCTATCACAAGCTCAGGATCCGTTCGGGATGGATAATATTTTGTGTGTTTTGTCGCTCGGTTCGGAATTTTCAAGCATTTTATTAAAGGCATGTATTTAAACTTGCGACAAAGTAATAAAATTTTAGTTGTAAAAAAACCGAATATTAAATACTAAATTACCAAGTTGGCGAAATAATGTATGGAACAAAAAATTCCCAATCTGGCGGCTACATAATACCAGAATTGTTCGCTGAATATTCCGAACTGGCAGACAGATATTATTTAGCGAACAAAACTATCTTGGCGACAATTTGAGAGTACACACTTAATTTATGGATAGGCACATAAATTTTCCCTGATGTAGGTAATTAAGAAAAATAAGCAACAAAATGAGCGCACATAAAAAAACGTAAAGGAGCGTACAAAATTCCCATTTTTATTTTTTCCCGGTTTTTCCCGGGATATTGTGTAGATTTATTTTGAAGTTTAAAAATGGCGGATATTTATTTTTCGTAAAATTGATATGGGTGACGTTTACCAGGTTTTAGGGGGTGCTTATGATTTAATTTTTTAGCAGCCATTAATTTATCAACCGAATCTGGTTTTATAGCTCCTTACATCGTATAATGGCCACGAACTTGGAAATTAAGTCGGTAACTTATTAATTTCGGTGCCAATTTGAATTAAATTTGGCCAGTTTTTATCTGCCCATTTTTGTATTTTTTGTCACCTGAGGGCTATCGCTAGTTTAGTAATTTAGTCGCCAACATATTAATTCGCTGCCAAATTCAGTAATACAGTATGCTCTTGTGCAGTCGCCAACTTATATTTTGCTTGCATGATTAATTATATCCCTTTTATAAGGATCGGAAAGCAATTCTACGACGTCTCTGATGTACTGCGCACACACTTGGGCACTATAAAAAATAACTCCTGCGTTATAGCTGGCTGCGTTTCAATGAAAACCGGTCATCGAAATCGGTGTGGAGAGCTATAATTGTTATATTATTTAAATGTTTTGCCTTTTGGAACATCGGACATGACATGCTAACATGTCTCGCTCGGTAAAAATTATAACGGAAATGGACAACAAACACTTTTCAGACATATACAAAAATAGACTGTGGTCATATGTCTGAAATATGTTACCGGAGGTTCAGACTTGTCTAAATTTGTAGTAAGCTTTCCACAAGATCAGTAAAAGTCTCAATCGGTCCTAGTGTCACTTTTCGGCTTTAGTATTAGGTACTTTTTAGGGTTTCGTAGTAACTACAGGGAAACCCTAAAGTTTCGCTCTATCCGTCCGTACCTGTCTGTATGTCCGTCCTTCTGACTTCTGTGATTATGAATAAAATTAGATGAAGAGTTGTATACTTACACTTTCGTCATTGTAAAATAATATTAATTTTATATTTAAGGGCATACGAAATGGGGATGACAATTTTTCTCATTTCACCCCATCGAGTGGGGTATCTTGAATGGGTTTTTAACCTAACCTAGCATACAAAGACAAGTCTAAGGAGGGTTCCGTTACTACTTTAAAAATAAATAAATTATAAAAAGTAGTTAAAAGACATTTGTATGCCAAAGGTTTATTATAAAGTTAAAGATTTCATTGAGGACAGCACACCCTGGGAATAAGATAAATATGAGGCAATTTCAGTTTACTAACTAAACAATGTACTTCTGTACTGTAATATATTGTACATATTGTAATGTAATATTTATTTATTTTTGCTTACATTTTTTTTTGTTGTCTTGTATGATACATTTTTTAAAGAACAATTTTGGCTATCCATTTGACTAAAACACCCGCCTGGACATCCGCGTGAGTTTCTTACGCCGTCTTACGTCTTATTATTAAATATTATTATGCGCTTGATGTTATTACTCAGTTCGGCGCCGGACTTCGCGGCGGCAACACGCCTACCTAAGGCGTTGTCACGTTCAACAGCTATCGTCAGTAAACCGACTTTACAGACAACCGATTTTTAAGATAGCTATAGCCAGTATCTTCTTGTGTAACGAATAAAGTTCAATATTCAATAGCTATCTCAAAAATGTAGTGCCATGTCACACATCGTTTCGTGTCGGTGTGAATTGACCCTTAGCGTCAGAGAGCGCTACGCGGCGGGCACTTTTTAAGATAGCGATTTAAAATTGACTTTATTCATTACACGAAGAGACAAGTTTCATCTCGAGCTTTCTTAGTGCTAATGTAGAGCAAAAAACTGGGAAAAAGTCAAGTTTCTAGCAAACAACTCAATATTGATTGAATATTTCAAGCGTTTACCGGTTGCCGTTATTTTTTTTCGAATGGGGCATTCCCCATTCGAGAAAAAATAACGGCAACCGGGCTTACAACAAACTTCGTTGTATGGGAGTTTGCAATAGCATGGGATCTAAAGGAGAGTAAACAATGAGGGTGTTTTTTCTGCCGCTAGGGGGAATACCCAACACACACAAAGCGTCATCTGGTGATGTAAATGGCATCAAAAACGGTCAATAAGAATTTTAGATTATTTTTATGTCACCAGGCAGCGCTTGGTAGCCCGATGGTCCTTGTCGTCTGTCTAAATATCACAGTACATGAGATACAGCCTGGTGACAGACAGACGGACAGACGGACGGACAGCGAAGTAGTAGCGTCCCGTTTGTACCCTTTGGGTACGAAACCCTAAAAAACTGTTTATAATTTTATTATGAGGCAGCCTGTATTCCCACATAATCAAAATGGCCTCGTCCGGGCATAGCATATAAATAATATAAAACCGAACATCGATAACAGCAGACAGCAGTAGTTACCGGGTACGTAATACATACGTTATGTACATGAAGGGGGGAAATTCGCCCCCCGTGGGGTGGTATGTGCGTCTACAAAACGTGCACCTGCGAGTGCGTTTACGTCATTATACACGTTCGTCCATACACTCGAATATGTAAAAGTTAAATTGTTTTCTGGGAAACGATGTTCAGAATACAGAAGCTTACGAATATTCTAGGAACCATACTGTATCTTAAACATGTATAATATAATATACTATAATATTCTATCAGGATTAATAAAATACTTTCAGGTGTTGAATAATAATAATATTTATTTAACTTAGTGGAATTAATATAAAAGTACCTTGGTGACCGGGCTTTGCTCGGCGCTCTAGTAGATTTTAAAAAATTAAAAGAATCACAAAAATATGTTACCGGGGTTCGAACCCACCACAGCATAGCAAAAATTATACATATTAGGCATTCCAATCTGCCAATCGGACTGACATAATGGAGTCGAAATTATTGATAATATATATGGTTGCACGACGAAAGAAAAAACATATTATATAGCTTAAAAAAGGGGAGTTTGCCATGCATGAGAACTAGCTAGATCGATTTTTCGATCGATCGATGGTTTGATTTTTTGATCGAATAGTTTCTTTATAAAATTATTTTGAGCGCAATAGGACAATAACCTTAGAAGTAAGTAAATAAAGAAAACCTATTACGCGTTGATAGTTACGGAACCTTCCTTAGACGTGTCCCGACATGCTCTTGGTAAGATTTTTGAACTCTTATAACATGGGGTTGGATTATACGAGATGAAAGAAATTTTCGGAATATGTTCCCAGTGTCAAAATGCTTAAACTTAATTTAATGTAGCCGAAACGTAGGCAAAATCAAAAGCCCTGTCTGTAAGTGTTTATAATCTATATATATAAAAGAAAGTCGTGTTAGTTACACTATTTATAACTCAAGAACGGCTGAACTGATTTGGTTGAAAATTGGTGGGGTGGTAGATTAGAACCAGGAGACGGACATAGGATAATTAAGTGCCCCGCCGAGTCTGTCTGTCTGTATTTTTGCGATAATCTCAATAACTACTGAAAGTATTTTCATGCCGTTTACATTTACCGACAGAGTGGTTCCTTAGGAAGGTTTAGGTCGACAATAATTTGTTAACGTTTCGTGGAAATTGTTTGATTTATGGCGATAATTGTTGAAGGTGTCGGAAAAATTCAAACCGCCTGAAACTTTTATCGAAAACGCTGCCTAACCTAACCCGTTGGAGATAAATAGCAAAACAATGTATGGTGGGATTGTTTCTCTTTTATAGGTCTACAAAAAAGTCTGTGATGGCCTTTAAGACTTTTTTGTCATATCTATATATATCTATCTTTTAAGGATAGGTTACCCATTCTAAGTTTTAAAAAATGATCTGAAATAATGTGGTATTTTCAGAAACTATTTAGATGGATACAATTAATTGTCTTTATCTAGGAGATTATATCTAGGAGATATCTTAAAATTAAAAAGTACGTGTGAAAATTTATTATAAAGTATATATTTTTACTCTGTGCTATTAGTTATATTGCAATATAGTAAATAATATATAATATTGCAGGTATATTTGCTAAAGAAGTTTTTTGCCACGAACTCTCTTCCACGCGGGCGAAGCTGCGGGGAAAAGCTAGTATATAATAAAAACTATATATGGCGGCATACGTTAAGAGGCCGAAACAAGAAAATAATTCAGATAGAAATCCAGAAATGCATAGGTAAAAATCTGGTCAGGGTAGAGCCGTGGTTATTGACACCTCATTTATTAAGATCTGACCAGACGCTACGAGGGAACAAACATACATACATACATAGACTGCCAAAATTATTATCCTTCCTTTTGGCATCGCCGTAATCGGGTAAAAATAAATCAAGAGCGTGCTAGAACACAGCTTATTATAGGAGGGTTCCGTACATATCAACGCACAATAAGTTTTTTTTAAAGTTATTGTTCGATTTCGCTAAAAATTTTTCGCTAAAAAAAAAAGCGTATTTAACAATTGGAATGGAAAGTTACAAGTTTAGACCTCTTTTAGTTTGGAAGACCAGTTGGGGATTAATTTATAAACCACTTTTGAGGAATATTTCTCGAAAATAGTTCACTTTATAAAAAAACTGTCCGCCATTAACTTTACAGAAGACAAATAGACAAACAGACGGACCCCCGGGATGAACCCCCAGATGACCAACCAACGGACGATTATTCGTAAAAATATTTAAGTAAAGGATACGCAAATCCATGTTGACGTCTTTTCCGTGCCGTCTTTCGTGACTTTTCCAACATATCACATTGATTAGCGTATGACAAAGACAGCAACATTGATTAACGTATGCATTGGTAAATTTTTTGTATTAATAAATGTGTAAGGGTTCCTCGTAGTTACTCTGGAACTCCAAGAACGGTGATGGCCGACATAAAAAATGTGATTATATATGGTATAAAGTTCAGCGTCACCCATGAATACCTACTCCCCATAATAATTACAATCCCCGTGTAATAACTTACCCCTTTATGTCAGATGCAGGTAGCTTTGATCACATGATAGTTATTACATATAGGTATATAGGTAGGTACATTATTAAAAGTCTATAATTACAGTAAATTGAACCTTATTATTAAAGTATAGGGTATATTTTCGTCTGGCGTTACTCGGAAAATAATTGAGTCCTTTTGAAAATTGGTAAGGCGGTTTGCAATTTTAATTAAGCATGTCCAAATTTTTCGGTACACCGCGCCGCCGCGACGATATTTCTAACAATAAGTTTAATTTACGCTCATATTTAAGAATGGTAATTTGGTCTGAAACTCGAATACGATTTTGTATTTATTTAAAAAAAGAATTGGTAATCGAATTTGAGCAAACATTGAGCTTTTAGTTTTTATCCCCCAACGAAAACAAAGGGGTGTTATAAGTTTGATGTGTGTGTCTGTGTGCGTGTCTGTCCGTGGCATCTTAGCTCCCAAACGGATGAAGGATTTTGATTTAGTTTTAAACTAGCTTTTGCCCGCGGCTCGCCCGCGTGGAATAGTGTTCTTGGAGAAAAAACTTCTTCAGCAAATAACTCGACTTACTGCATTATACTTCTGTGTGTACAATATTGAAAATGTTTTTAGGGTTTCGTACCCAATGGGTAATAAAAACGGGACCCATTTATAGGCACACGCGATAAAAAGTAGTCTATGTCCTTCCCCGTGGTCTACTTTATGTCTGTGCCAAATTTCATGATGATCTGTTAAGTAGTTTTGACGTGAAAGCGTAACAGCCGAACAAACTCACATTTTAGTAAGGATACGTCAAATTTTTTACTAATTGTAGTATTTATTTATTTTTTACTACTTTTAAGGTAATAAACAAAACATGGGCATATAAATTGATAACCAAAGTACATATCGTCTAGCCTACATATGGACTTTGGTTAAAAAAATATCAGTTCTATATACTTAATATAAGATATACTATTCTAGGAGGCTTAATAATCTATAAACGAAATAGAACACAAAACAATGATAATTATTATTGACTCTTTTGTCTTTTGTTTGTGCACGCTAATATCAGAAATGGCTTATCCGATTTGGATGTGGGATTTCCACGGCATTTTGGTTTTCTCCACTTAAAATTTATTGTTTGTTACCTTTCAATGAGTCCATAAATGGAAAAGTTATATAGAACGTACCTCACAAAAACAAACACGTAAATTGTTGCGCGGGCGCGGGGGACGTGTTTGCGCGGCCTACCCTTCGCGCGGCCTGCCCTTCGCGCGCCCGCCTCCGACCGCCCGTGTGGTTATGTACTATGTACGTTGTACATTGCATATTGAAAATTTTAACTTTTACTAAAAAAATCGATTAAAAGCAAATGACCAGTACCAATGGATCTATCTCATGCCCTTACTATAAGCCCACGAAGTTAGCATTGTTAGATTGGTCTAAATACACCCTATATAGGACATACCTCACAAAAAAAAACATATAAAATGATGCCAAGACGAGATCAAATAATCTCATCCAGAACCAAGCTTGTGACTCTCAACGCCTTGTAGAGACAAGGCCTACCTTTACAAACTCTACATCTTAGTGAAAATCAAGTTATGAGGATTCAGAAAATTCACTAATTACTTCGAGAAAATGTGGTTAGGTTAGGTGAAGTTAAGGCCTTCGCTTGGCTCGTCTTGGCGGCCGGCAGCAGATAAATTCCATAGATTAACGTACAGTTGAATTTGCTGAAACTATACGCAGGTTAACATAATAATTGAAGTAAATAATATAATGAGGAATGAGTGAGAAGCTCTATAGCTTTGTGGTCGTAGCGCAAACTCATGTTAAGCAACCCCGATCATGGTTCCAACTAGGATGGGATGGACCACAATCCTTATAATAATTATAAACGCAATAACTACTAAACGGATTTTGAGAAATTTGATATGGTAGTAGTGTAGTCGTTTAGACTCTGAATTAATACATAGGCTACTTTTTATAACAGAAAAATGTACGGTTCCCGCGAGATTCCTTTTTGTGGGTACGAAGTCGCGGGCTACATCTGTACTCAATAAAAGTAATAATATCTAAGCATCTGTTACTGTGTCTGAAGCCATCAGATACAGGAGTACGCCAGAGTAGCTATGTCACGTGTTTTATTTGCGCACTATCCAACTGGGTAGACCGTTTGATTAGCACTCGAGAGAGTGCAGGTTCGATTCTCAGGTTGTGGCGTGTACCAATGAGGCTTTTTCAGATCTCAAGCACATTATACGGACGCTCTAACGGTGAAGGAAAACATCGTGAGGAAACCCGCACATGGTTGGCCCCAGACGTATTGACCAGTCATTCCTCTAGACTAGGCTGTCTGTGTTGTGAGAATGCCGTGTCTGCTTGGGCAACCATACGACATTTAAAAAACCGACTGTTCCAGGCACTACAGTATTTCAAGAGTGGTTACCTCGCTCGGAGAATACTGTAGAAATCATCCAATAACGGATGAAAAGGCCTAAGTTTATTTGCGCTATCAGCTATGTTAGTTAATTATTTTCAGAAGTACCTACACAAATCACACTTTAATACAAGAACTATTTTAATAAACACACCTAACTTTACCTATTTGAGTTTGATTTTAAACTGAATGAATATTATGTTACCCATGTTTCCGTGAATTTATTCCAGTTTTAAAAGCACCGTCCCTAGTTCCTAAATATACTTTTAAATTTTTCAACTTAATAGCTTAGAAAACTGTATCATACGCCCACATTCAGTTTTGTAATAAAAATATCCATTCTGCCATTTGACCATGGATGCTAGGAAAATATAAAAAAAAACTACACTATGTTGCCCGTGAATACGTACGCGCAAAAGGTAATCTCATAGAAACCGTACATTTTTCCTCGATAAAAATTAGCCTATGTCTTTCCCCATGGTCTACTCTATATTCGTGCCAAATTTCATCAAAGTCGGTCCTGTAGTTTCGGAGCCCATTCAATGCAAACAAACAAATCTTTCCTCTTTATAATATTAATAAAAGTATATATACTGCATTACATAAGAGTTCCTTGGGTACGACGGAACCCTAAAAAGGATAAGACGAAGTATAAACTAGGCATGTAGGAGCTCATTATTCATCAACATGCAACCGTTTCTATGCGCTGTTAGCTTCTAAAAATAGCTGAACTATATTTATAAATTTACTCTACTGGAACTATTTTCCTAAATGAGCTTCGTTACGGAACATCTTTCTAGAGAAAATCTTGATTATCTTATAGCTATTAATAGTACGACCTAATCAAGTAGCGCCCTAAGCGTTTGGAAATTTGACATAAATTCGCTGTTTTTCGGTAAATACATTTTGCTACCCAATGAAACCAAATACAACCAAACTTACAATTGTCATAAATTCCCTGTTTTTCGGTAAGTACATTTTGCTACCAAATGAAAACAAATCCAACCAAACTTACAATTGTCATAAATTCGCTGTTTTTCGGTAAGTACATTTTGCTACCAAATGAAACCAAATCCAACCAAACTTACAATTGTCATAAATTCGCTGTTTTTCGGTTTCAAAAAGAAAAGTGACAACCACAATAGAAATACCCAAAATAAGCATAAGCTTGATGTACCAGTGACTAGACTTACTGAAGTAAAGAATTCGTTTAAAGGCCAGTGTATACGCCTATACAATAAGATCCCAGAAAGCGTTCAAAATTTTTCAATCAATAAATTTAAAAAAGTAGTTAAAGAACGTTTGTGTGCTAATGCCTATTATAAAGTTAATGATTTTATGAATGATAGCACACCTTGGGAATGAGGTGACCCTCTGCAAGGCTACTTCTAAATTATATATATTATTGTACTCTTGTTTTGTAGTTTTAGTCATAACATTGTTACATATGCCTTTTTTATATTTTTAAAAGAACAATTTTCCATCTTTTTGATAAGCCGCCCCGCGCGAGTTTCTTACGACGGTTCTTCTCGCCGGGCTAGTTCCCGAACCGGTGGTAGGCATCATGTAGATCAACGTTCAGAAAGTGTATAAAAATACTTATTTTGAATAAAAATTTTTGACTTTGACTTTGACTTAACAAAAAGAAGTCGTGTTTAGGAACATCTTTCCGTTCTTATGTAGCTTTTTTGGTTGTTTAAAAATACACAAAGGAAGCGGATATAATCACCTTAAGTTCGATTCTAAAAATAATCCGACAATATTGAAAATAGATGTGGGAAAAGCATAAAAGTCTCAGTTTTCACGTATTTTGCTATAATGCAGAAATCTAAATCCGCTCAAATAAGGTTTATTTTATTTAGTCACTGTCTGGATTTGTCACACAAAACATTCCTAAGGCTGCGACTATATGAAGAGGAATCCAGAAGGCCGTAGAAAATTCAGAGCATTGAAAAGAGAACTCTGCGCATTGTTGAAAATCGAAGTGTCGAGTGTCCAGCTGTCATTCGTGACATTTATATTTGACTCGGCACTTGTGTGTTCGATTATCAGCTCTATTGTTTTAGCGCAGAGTTTTATTTTCAGTGCTCTGAATTATCCCACCATACTACGGAGACCTGTGAAACAACTTTTCGTAAACTTGTCCTTATGTAGATGAGGATGATTAAAACTACAATCAAAATAAAGTGACATATTTATTTATCATTTAAAATTATCACAAATATATTTATTAGTTGTATATATCACAATACATTTGGTTACCGAGCTCTATAAGTATAATAATAAATATTATACCTGAAGCTTTTAATGTTAAGAATAAAATTATAACTTATAATTAGTGCGACGATGCTTACAAAATGTAATTCTATTGAAAAGGATAATATATTGTAAAAGGATATGAAAAAGTATGGTTAAAAAAACCTTAAAATACATATAACGGAGTTCCTATAATAGCCTACCGGCTCGATCATCAGACTCTGAATTCTATATGGAGAAAAAGTACTCGTTAAGATCAATCCGAGCCCAAACTCCTCCTTGCATTGTTTATTGCGGAGTTCCTATGGTGACCTTCCAGCTCCAGCATCAGATCAGGTCAATATGTCATCATAATCTTGCATTGTGACGCAATAAACATATGCGTGCAAAAATTCAGCTCTATCGGAAACCAGGAAGTGGGTCAAATTTAGTAGTTAAAATATTAAGATAATTAATATATTATAATAATATTATCCATGGACGCTTCACGCCACGTCAACCTGGCCCCGTGGTTCTTCGAGAACTTGTGTAACGGGTACCAGACAACGGAAATATATTTATTTAATTTTTTATATTATACACAATACACATATTTAAGATTTTTATTATATTATACATATATTTAATGCACATTCATGACCCAGGAACTCCAAAAAACTTTTTGTTCCTTCGGCGGGATTCAAACCCGCGACCCCGGGCATGAGCACCAACACGCTCAACCACTGAGCCACAGAGGTCGTCACTTCATCATCATCATCTTGCAAGATGGTTACACACAAAGGGGCAGGTGAATCTAAATGAAAGCTTGTAAATTATTCAAAATTACCTTAGTTTTTACTATCTACATAATATTAATAAGTAAACTATTTGAATATTAAAATGTGGAAACCAAGTATTTTCATAACAATTTTCAATTTTATATGCGGGACCTTCATAACCGAGTATATACTAACATAACAATATACGGAAATGCTTTACGTTGAGCATATCCTTTGCTTCATGCGATTTATTTTCGACTAATATTTTAGACTATCCTAGTCAAGGTGCAGTAAAACATAGGTTTTATGATGTGTAACATCTTTCCTCTGGCTTTCTTGCAATTTTTGGGAGAGATTTCGTGAAATGGGACGGAAGCGTGTAACAGGAAGTCGTGGAAGCGCGCGCTATTTGATTTGACGAATGAGCTCGCGGTGGTAGATTGGCCGTCAGATTCGAATAAATTCAGTATTTAGCTTTTTAAAGTTTTGACGGTGATTTCTGTCACTGCTTATTGGAAAAGTTTCCGTATTTTTTTATTATATTAGAAAACCGTACTAAGCATTGTGTTTTTTTTAATATTTTCATAAAATGTTACACATAATATGCGACTACTGTAAGGCTCACTCGTTTTATTTTTCTATTTCATACAATACTATAATTATAAAATATATTTCGTATATTACATCTATCATTTTAATTTACATTTTTTTTATTAAAACCACGAAGGATAATTATTTTTTTATTCAATTAATGGCACTAGTAACTTATAGACCATAAAGTGATACCTCATTTGATTGAAGATACCCTTCGGATGCACCCGACGCGCGACGCGAGACCGAAATAGGGTCGCGGAGCCACTGTTTACTATAAATTTATATGGAGCACTAAACAATCCACGCGACCCGCGACTCGCGACGCGCGACCGGTGAGCGTAGCCAGAGACCCGATTGGCTGGTTTGCTGGTCGCGGTCGCGGGTCGCGGCGGTAGCATAGGTCAGAAAGATTATTGAATTTTAAATCACATTTTTTTCAAAATTTATTTTGAACATAAAAATTGAACCTATCTGTATGAATTTGTAATTAAAACATACTGTGTATTTATTCCATCTGAGGCGTAGTATACACGTTCACGAAGGGGGCATTTGGACCTTCCTGCAGCCAGTTATCTGGGGCGTAGTTGTTCCCCTGTTTCTCTACGACATGGAAGGTGTAGGCATGGCGGCTCTTGTCCGACTTGTTGTGGGCACTCTTGTGGATCACGTTGCCGTGGATGAGGACACAGGTTCCTGGAAACAAAAAAGGGTATACGTTGAGGACAAAGTTGTCAGAGAGAGACGAAAAATACGCTTCATATCCCTCTCGGATATTAATGGGCTCGAATCCTGCTAAGACGCCATGACCTTCCACTACTCGTTGGCATGGATGTATAATATATTATAGTACCTGGGTAACCGAGCGTTGCTCGGAGCTCTGGTAGATTTAAAAAAAAAAACAAAAATATTATACCGTGGTTCGAACCCACCACATTTCGAATTTTCGAACAAAGCAAAATTTATACATAAGCTAACAATCTGTCAATCGGAGTGACATGATAGAGTCGAAATTTTTGCTATTAGGTTGTTATATTGTTGCACGACGAAAGAAAAACGTATGTAGCTTAAAAATGCGTAGTTTCCCAGGGCGAAGACTAGCTAGAACAATTTTTCTCCCTCAAAACTGCATACTAAATATCATGGTAAGACTTACAGCCGTTTTCGAGATTACGTTCATGTATATACAAGATTGTCTCGTTTAAATTATACTATTATAAAACCTTAACTATTCTGTAATAGCACGTGAGATAGACCAGCGTCGTGGTTTCATTAGAAATCTACGTGATACGCATTTGTGATATGAGCTCAGTGAGTTTCAAGTGACGTTATCGGGGCTAACCTCGGGATCTAATGAACCGTTTTAAGAAATTATTTTATCAATATAAAGTCACATGATTTGTGAATATCATAGGCTATCTTTACTAATATAATTCTTTATTATATTAGTAAAGATAGCCTATATCCTCTTAGAAAGGTTTGTTTGTTTGCATTAAATAGGTAGGCTCCGAAACTACAGGACCGATTTTGATGAAATTTAGCACAGATAAGGAAAATACCTCGGGGAAGGACAAATGCTACTTTTTATACCGTAGATTTGGCGGTTCCGTCGAAGTCGCTGGCACCATCTAGTGAATTATAAAGTTATCGCGCACATAATCTTTATTATGTTAAATAAGTAGCCTATGCTAAATTTATAAGCCGCGGGCAAAAGTGAAGTGACGAAATAACAGTCGTGTTAACATTATTATTTTATAATAACATTTTTTTTAAAATAATAACAAATACCTACATTCATTAATTATTATCTGAACACTAAATATGTAGTCACTAGAAACATTATCGCAAAATAAAAAAAACCTATGAAATTGCCGTTTTGTATGAAAAAATTTAAACCAATGTTTTTCATGTATTTTTTATTTACATTAATCGAAGTAATCACCCATGCAATCAATGCATCTTTGCAAACGCTGTGGCAGTTTATTGATGCCCTTCTTAAAGAAATCAGCTGGACGAGACGCAACATATTCTTCAAAGGCATTTTGTACTGCCTCTCGGGTATTGAATTTTTTTCCCGCCAAGAAGTTATCCAAATTCTGGAAAAAGTAGTAGTCTGTAGGCGCAAGGTCTGGTGAGTAGGGCGGATGACGGAGAGCTTCCAACCCTAGTTCTTGCAACTTGGAGACCGTCTGCTGTGCAGTATGAGGTCGCGCGTTGTCGTGCAGGAGCAGCGGAGACGAGCGATTGACCAATGCTGGTTGGAGATGTGTCAGCTTCTCCATCATTGTGTTCTTCACAGTACACATCTGCAGTAATGCTCACCCCGTTTGGTAAGAAGCTGTGATGAATCACACCGGCGTTAGACCACCAAACAGTGACCATCACTTTTCTAGGGGTAAGTTTTCGTTTAAGGTATTGTTTAGGTGCTGAACCAGGATCCAACCAACTTGCTGAGCGCTTGCGGTTATCAAACAGAATCAATTTTTCATCGCAGGTAACAATGCGGTTCAAAATTCCTTCATTTGTGTGTCTGTTGAGCAGTGCAAGGCACGTCTCGACGCGTACTTACGCGTACGTACGCGCTGGCGATCATTGACTTCGTGGGGCACCCATTTGTCAAGCTTTTATACCTTGCCAATTTGACGCAAATGGACCAATATTGTTTTGACGCTAACGTCGAAAGCTGCTGCTAATTTAGCCGTAGATTGTGTATCATCAGCTTCCACAATCGCCTTTAATTCGTCATTGTCGACCAAAGTCTTCGGACGACCGCCAGGTTCATTTTTCAGGTCGAAATTTCCAGAACGGAAGCGAGCAAACCAATAACAGGTGATGCGTTGGTTTGTAGTGTTGGTTCCGTAAACGTCGTTGATGTTGCGTGCCGCATGTGCCGCGTTGCTGCCACGACGGTACTCATATTCCATAATTACTCGAATTTTTAACGTATCCATGATGACGATAACGTAACACTAATCAATAAACAAATGACTACTTTTGGAAAAAGAATTCCATGTTTTTATAATAAAATTAATTTGAGATTAGAATTCTTAGCTAAACAAAAATAATTTTGATTTGAAATAAACATAAAAACCTATAATTATAATGCGATGAAAATAACAACTACTATACAAACTTGTATCACAATTCAAACATGTTCCATACAAGTATCAATCATTTGTCACTCCAACGCGATGTTCCCGATATTTCCGTTACTAAAATATCGATGCAGCTGCGCTATAACATCCTGGCATTTGTATCCATCATAATCCATAACTATCCATAAGTTCGTAAACATAAGGCATCGCATGCGACATGTCACGATGACTTTATGTCAAACCCCACATATTTTTAATTTCTATCTTCGCCGTCGAAATTATCGAATGCATCATGACTAAAGGCCCAGATCCAGTCTTTTGTGGTAACACTAGTTGAACGAAGTTTGTTTTGTGTTAGTCAAGGAACATCGAAAGACACAGTGGTGAACTGCGCGGGGCGGCAGATTTGCCAGTAATTGTACAGTCCATGATACAAATAAAGTGTATAAATTTCGAACATTGTTTTAAACATTCACCTCAATCACGTTCTTAATGTCTTTAGGCGATATGCGTTTTTAACCCCCGACTAAAACAGAGGAAGTGATTTCTAATAAATTGTATGAATTTCGAACATTGTTTTAAATTTTCACCTCAATCACGTTCTTAATGTCTTTAGGGGATCGTCGTTTCTAACGCGCCGACTAAAACAGAGGAAGTGATTTCCATAGAAAAATACGATTGCCAATGAAATTAATAAAGTAGTTACACTGTACTGTACAACTGCAGTCTACTTCCCTCGGCAATCGTCGCATGTGTATTTTAGCGATTTTATGCAAATGATATATTTTGCTCCGGTCGAGCTAGCCTTTTTTTTCCAACATACAAAAATTGTCAAGTACACTGAAAGCACATTTTTACCAACCTTTACTAACAGGTACTGGTGTGAAGCTGGACTCTGGGTACACGGGCGCCGGTCTGTCATAAATCAATCCCTCTTTGGACTCCTTGTCCGTGTTACGCTGCAACCTCCTATGTATTCCCGACTTGTGGGAACCTGGGGACATCCACAGACAACCGTTCTGTATCGTTGCATCTTCTAGTGCTATCCAGAAACCGACTGGTGGAACTGGTTCTGTGTAGAGATATGTGGCATCCTGGTGTGGTACAACTGAAAAAGATGGAAGAATAGGGTAGACTGAGGAATTTACGGAAACACCTCTGTGTAGTTTATCTCTCTCTAAAGTAACGAGTAGTCATGAACATTCTGTTTACAAGCCATCACAAATTTTTAAAACAAACTATAATTATGAATGAAGATTGTACAGACTGCTGAGAAAACTAACATTTTTGAGATGATGATTGAGATGACACATTGAGATTCGAACCTCAGCAGTTCGAGGTTTTAAGTGGTCGGTGTTAATTTGGGGTTCCTTAACTTCAAAGATAACGAGACACCAACCAAAAACCATTTATTTTATCAAATTTCATATGTCCCTGCTGTGCTATAGTCCTGGATTCTTGCTAACAAGTCTTAGGGCCTGTTTCACAATCTTGTAATAAGAGTCGCATAGCTTATTCGAAAGTTTTGTCGCTGCTGAATTTTTATCGAGCGACAGAGGCAAAACATGCAAATAAGCTATGTGACACTTAAAGTAAAATGTGAAACAGACCCTTAGTATCTACCTACTTACATAAAAGTAATAAGTTTCTCTCACAGCTAACAGCTAATAATAATAGTGAAACCCCGATGACTACTCTACAGAACCCGCGGAACCCTCTTTGTGAAGCCCCGCATTAAATGATTCTATTTGGCTGATACACTTACCTTCACCACCCAAGCCCGGGTTCTTGTAGATATACATGCTCTGTACTATCGCTGGTTCCTTAAAGCCAAGTTCGCTACACACAGCCTTCACCCTGTCACTGTAAGTATAGCATCTGAAGATCGGATGAAGAAGATGTAAAGCATGACCGACCTGAAACGGTAAAGATGAACTTTTAAAGCATACAATTGAATCTTATATTCAACGAGCTTTTATCGAGCTAATCTTGTATATATATAATATCGTAATCTCGAAAACGGCTGCAAGTATTTCCATGATGATTAGTATGCATGGAGTTTTGTAGGAAAAATTAATCTAGCTAAGTCTTATTCCTGGGAGACTGTGCATTTTAAGCTGTAATATAACGATACATTGGGGTAGAAGGGTTGTAAAAGCCAAAACCCTTTTTTACAGAAGAAGTAAAAAAAAAATTGAAAAAAAAAAATAGACTAAAAAAATATTTTTTCTTGTATGTATATTAACTCTTTTAAGTGATATATGTTATTTTTTATGTTCTTTGCAATGGAAAACCTTATTTTATTGTCAGTCTTTTAGTTTAGAAGTTAGCGTGTAGTTACGACCAAACTTTTGTATGGTCGTAACTAGAAGTAGGTACGTTGTCATTGAGCTTAAAAGCCACGAACAAAAATTAAGAAATTCGTAAAATCACTTAGACTACAATAAGTTTATACTAATAATGTATGCCTCACCAGAAACTTGGGTACTAAATACCATCATACTTAAATACCCCGCTTTTACCTACTTTTGTGTTACTTTTGGGTGAAAAAACTTCAAATTTAATCAGTTATTAAATCAAATTTAGTCAAATTCATAAAGTGATTAATTTTCTAAGAACAAAGTATCAAACAAAATATTTTTTATTAAATGAAGTTGTTTTTACACTACTGCGTGACAAAAAGGAGTGCTAATGTGTTTATCAGCCTGGTTTTGCACCTGGTTCACTATTAAGACCAAACGCGTGGGTTTATTTTGGTAAATAAACAAAAACTTAAACGTATATAATAAAATAATTACAAGAAAAACCCGACTGCGTAAATGAAATAAAACTGAGAAAAAAAAGGAAGTCCAGTAATCGAGACTTTCGTTATCGAATATTATTGAATAACTATAGCTACCATTGAAATAGTTTAGTGATCGATACATTCAAAAAGTAAAAATACACGAAAAAGTATGAAATAAAACTTATTTTCTAAATAATTCGCCTTTTAATTTCGCTGAAATTTTAACTATTTCTCTACTCAATCTTCATAATTTTGAAGTCGGTACCAGCCAACTTAAACGTATGTTTTATTTTAAATATTGTCGGGATTTTTTTCGGGCTTCACATTTCAGAAAAAGTCGAAATCACTATATATATGTCCATATAAATTATACATTTTACATAAAAAAAGAATTTTGAAAATCAGTCAACAGACGGCGGAGTATATATATATATATATATATATATATATATATATATATATATACATACATACAGCCGAACGTATAACCACCTCCATTCTAATAAAGTTTTAACAGTCCGGACTCATCAAAAATCCGCCTTCCTTATAAGAATGGGTCCCAAATCCCAATTTTTAAAAACGTAATGTTATGATGTTTCCTTTATATTTTATTGTTTACGTTAAAGACAGTAACGTTAAAAGCTTTATAATATTTGTTAATGCGGCAACGAAATATGAAATTACTATAAATGCGATGATAATCATCTTATGCTTAGAACAATCATTGAGATCAAAGTTATCACCAGTTATCTAGGATTCAATATTATAATATGATAAGTAGCTCTTGTATCAACTTGAGTCGTATTAAACATATTATAAGCAAGGAGTTATCTGACTGAATAAGCGGTACTACCGAAGTCGCAATAATAAATTGCAATATGATATATGATTCACCTTATCTTATCCCTTTCTTATCATATCTTATTTTCCAGGTACTTTAAATAATCATCTTATCTCATTCCTAATAACATAACGTTGAAACTTTTATTAACCGACGTTAAATAACAATATAAAACTATAAACCATCGATAAAGTTATTCTTTATTTGGTTTTATGCAGCAATATGCCTACTAGCTCATTTTATTTCGTAATTGCAAAATGAAATGAGCGAGTGGGTGTGTTGCTGCATTAATCCAAATTAAATATCTAAGTAGTTCACAAATTTTTGGACGTCAGTAATCAATCTACTCTTCTTCTTCAAAATCTTCACACATTGAGTAGGTACATAATATCTACTTTATTTATTTTCTTTAAAATTTGTTGGAATTTAAAATTCAAACCAAATTGTACTAAACATCTTATTAAAAATTGTACTGAACTTTGGTTTTTATAACCAAGCGCATTTGTTATGTTGGTAATACCCAATTGACTTGACTCAATTCTACTGTCTTTTACGACGTTATCATAAAAAAATAAGATATTACACCAAATAGTCATAGGAATATATTTTTTTTGGTTCTTACATCATAAATTCCAAGAAAAACTATATTTAGACGTTAAAGTCATATGGGCCGTAAAAACCATTTTTTTGCTACTTAGAAAGTGTTACATAGACCAATCGATAGAGCGGAAATTTTGAAATAAGACTGCATTCATATCTCATTTTTTCTACCCCAAGGTATCGATATTATGTTTTATCTCTCGCCACGATAACATTATATCGATGATTTCGACTCTACTATATCAGTCCGATATGGCAGTTGGGTATGCGTTATAATTTTTGCGTTTTTCGAAAATACGGAATGTGGTGGGTTCGAATGCCGGTCAAAAATATTTTTATAATAATTATTATTTTTTTTTAAATTTATCAGAACTCCGAGCAAACCTCGGGTTCCCATGAACTTACTATTAAATCTAGCAATATCCCGCGACATTATACCCACAACGAGGATGCAAATGTGTGAGTACACGCATAAGCATGCGTAAAGCACCTTCCTCCTCCCACACTGGATGCTATTAAACAGAGTGTCGCATGCAAAAGCTAGCAGTAGCTTAAAGTATAGGTTAAGCTATTTCAGTTGTATAATAAAAACTATGTTACTCTAGTGGGACTAATCTATGGATTAGTAACAAAGTTTTTTTCGTTAATCGTTAAAGGTTATTAAATATTCTGACTTATATTCTGATATATCAGAATATTTAAGAAACTTGAACGTTTATTCTTAGTGTTTGAGGTCCCCAAACGAATATATTTTAGTGCCTCAACGAACTTGTGTGTGTTGAAGTGTTTCATTAAATCGGGATCCTTGAAATGATATCTCTAGCTCATATTAAAGAGAAGTATAGTATACGGCCATAAACAATGCATTTCGAACTTTGAAAGAGTTATTACACACAGTTATTGTAGGTTTTTCGGTAGGAGATAGGTAGGTTCGTAGAGGGGTTTCTTTCGCTCATTGCTCAGTGACCGTTCGATTTAGAGCCAGTTTACACCATGAAGAAGATAACCGGTTTATTGTAAGAGTTCGAATGTCAGGTTGCACCACGCTGCAATGCACAATGCACATGTGCAATGTTCGACTGATGTCATAGTATAAAACGTGTATCTAATTTTGGTGTGAGCTGACCCTAACCGAATACTCTTTTAAAAGGTCGACTTACAACTTTTGCCGTGATAACGTCTTATAATTCGATGGAGCCGACTGCACGCACGAAAAAACATGACTCATGCGTTACCGGCGTTACCTCGCTAAACATGACTCATTTCTTATGACGTTGTCACGTTCAACTATCGTCAGTACACCGACTTTGCAGACAACCGATTTTTTTTCGGCTACTTAGCAGAGAGGATTTAGAATTTTACCTTGTTCAGTGATATGCTCGCGTCAACTTGCAATTTGCCGTCGGGAGTGAGTGCGCCGGATTCAAAGAAATATCGGATTTTGTCGTTGCTCTCCATAAAGTATTTGTCCCTCAGTTGCTGAAAATTTACATAAAGCATATAAAAAAAATTATCGAGTTGACCGTTGTGAGAGAGCACATGGTAGGGAAATTGCATGAATTAAAATTATGTTACAAATAGCGTAAACATAAATTAAACGTAAATTCCTCTCGAAGACGGCTCGGTCCTCTATCTCGAAGGCCTGCTTAGTGAGTTCCAGCTCGGCTGTACGCAACTCATCACACTCTGCCGGCCGAAGAAAGTCTTGCAGCATCAAGTATCTACCTCTGTCCAACTGGAATTAAAGACTAAATTTATCTACCTGTTTTTCATTCTCAATCGTAGAGAAGACGGTTTTGTCCTCTATCTCGGAGGCCTGGTTGGTGAGCTCCAGCCCGGCTGCACGTAGCTCATCACACTCTGCCGGCCGAAGAAAGTCTTCCAGCACCACGTACCCATCTCTGTCCAGCTGGAATTAGTAAATGTACCTACATAAACTTATAGAATAATAATATTTTTACATCGAAATGTAAACTTAGACGACCTCTGTAGCTCAGTGGTTGAGCGTGTTGGTGCTCAAGCCGGGGGTCGCGGGTTCGAATCCCGCATAAAAAAGTTTTTCTGTGTTCCTGTGTAATGACTCATGGATGTGTAGTAAATATGTGTATAATATAATAGAATTCTTAAATGTATGTATAGTATAAAAAGTGTACATAATATACATAATATTGTATTTTAACAAATAGTTATAACTATAGACAATTACATTACACAATTAAATATTCAAATTTTGTTTTTACGATGCTAGAAAATATATGGTTACAAAACAGATTTGATTTCCTTTATCATAATTTTTACGAAAACTTCACAGACTAAACATTGTATTTTTGAAAGAGGTAAGCATGATCTAAAATCTAGGCTATTCTGGTGTGATGTAAGTCTTTGACTCAGACGATTTTTCATGTAATATTCTCTCGTCATGACTTCTTTAAAGCAGAATACTTGAGTTTTGTTTACGTTTAGCCGCTATTCGCCCCCACACGTAGAGTATTCTCGGCTCTACAATCATATTTGTGAATGCGTTGGCCATTTTATATTTCAACTTATTTATAGGTAGATCATTGGTTGATAGTTGAAAATCAGATCTTGTCGTATCATGTTTTAAGGAAATATACATATAGGTATTCCATAATTAAAAAATTACTCATGAAAAATGTAACGGACCGATTAACTCTATTTTTAACCCCAACGAAAATAGGGGGTGTTATAAGTTTGAAGTGTCTGTCTGTGAGTTTGTCCGTGACATCGTAGCTCCCAAACGGATGAACCGATTTTGATCTAGTTTTTGACGTGATAACGTCTTATAATTCGATGGAGCCGGCTGCACGCACGAAAAAACATTACTCATGCGTTACCAAGTACTGTTACCAAGTACCGTTACCTGTTACCGTTACCAAGTACCAGCGTTACCTCGCATTTTATTATTGTTATTATTGTTGTTGTTGTTGTTGTTGACGTTGTCACGTTCAACTATCGTCAGTAAACCGACTTTACAGACAACCGATATTTTTTTTGTTTAAAAGCTTAGTTTATCTTTATTCTTATATCCGACTGCCAAGAAGACTGTATTTCTCACGTATCTTGTATGTATGTGTGTCTATATGTTCGTTTATAATTTTATGAATTAGGACAGTGTTAAGCCTGGCAATTTTGTACCTACACAATTTAATGTCTTTCGGCAATAATCGTTATTCATAGACCGTCTGTCATTTTCGTAGAAAAACGAAGATTGCCAATGGCAATTAGCAATATGGTTTTATTAGGTACTATTATGCTGGTGACTAATATGACTATACAAAGAACTAGTAAAGTAAAGTACACATTATGTATGAAAACGACGACTCCCGAAAAACATTAAGAACGTAGTTGTTCTGTACAAAGAACTACACAATGATAAGTTAGTTCCTTGTTTTAAACTTTTCCGGCATCTTTGTTCCAGATTATTCGATGCTAAATATAAAGTAAACGGATTACTCGTTAAAATTATTTATTACACAACGCAAATTCACCTTTTGCCAAATATAATAAATAACATAGCGATTACTCAGTTCATTCAACAAAGCATCCCTCTATAGCACCACAGATTAAATAAAGACGAACAGATAAACAGCTACATAGTCAGCCTTCGATTTGATTGCACTTCTAGAAGCATACGGTGTGAATGAAACTGTTTCTTCTCTGTGATAGACTACATGCTCAGATTATCAACATCGTTAACCTACATTTATTTTGTTATAAATGATAAAAATGCAAAGCGCTGTTCATTAAAACAAACTGCGATATTTTAGCTTCAATCAAATTGTAAATTTTGCACAGGAACGAAGTAAAATATTTCAAGGCGTATCTTCCTAAGCCTTCGTACACGGCCACGGTAGTTTTTTGTGGGCGCAACAGAAAAAACCGCACTGTGAATATGACTCTGAGCCACGGAAGAAGGATATACATGGAAGTAAGACTAAAGTCGAAGCCGTAGGCAGCTATTTGTCTGACAAAACATGAGTGAAAGAGAAATCTTTTCATTTTTTTTAAGGTTGGATCAGGTTTTATTCTAAGGTTTTCGCAAGTTGGCGTTGGAGTTCAGTTTTACGACGTTGGAATTACGACTTTATTACGCTACAATTAAGTGACATTTTATGTTGGCAACTGAAGTACTGACAGCTAATGTCATTTGTAACAAGCTGTCAATTGAGAAGTAAATCAATCGGCAGCGCGCTTCTAGTAGACCTGGCAGCTTTAATCAACCTGATATTATGTGATAAGGTGCACCAAGATATAACATGCATAATTTATGGTGACAATTTGTGCGCCTTAAAAACGAAAGATGGTGGCATCCGCCCTATAGCTGTTGGCTGCACCTACCGAAGGACTGTTTCCAAAGTATGTTGCAAACGTATTTAGCGAAAACTTACAGATACCTTTCAACCCGTGCAACTTGGTTTTGGGAGTAAGGGAGAATGCGAAGCTGCCGTCGACGCCCTCCACATACATCAAAGCTAAAACTGGGCAAGTGGTTCTCAAATTAGACGTAAAAAACGTGTTTAAAAACACGTGCCTGATATCTACGAATATAATCTACAGTGCTATGGCGAGGATTCTTCAACACTCATATACAAAAGAGATCGTTTAATTTCTGCTACTGGTTAACCGCCAGCAAGGTGATGCTTCTGGCCCTGTCATTTTTAGCCTTGCCATACATATAATCATTACATCGCTTTCATCAGAATTCAACGTTTGGTACCTATATGACGGGACCATCGGTGGAGATCCGGCTTCAGTCTTGCAGGATCTACAAGACATCATTGAAAAGTTCAAATCCATCGATTTCAAACTAAATGTCTCTAAATGTGAGTTGTTTATCAACGACTCACACGATTAATGAAATGAAGTAACCACTTAATTTAATCATAATTTGGCTTCTAAAATAAAAAATCTCATTAAAGAGTCCCTCCGCTTACTGGGTGGGGCCCATACTCAGTGACGGTTTCAATGCCTTTATTTCGGAACAATATCGCAAATTCACAGAATCTTTCGGCAAACATAGGTATTTCGATAAATTCCCACATGGCATACCAAATCATTTGGTTCTGTTTGTTTGTGCCCAAATTGACGTACGCTTTGAGATGCTGTCCACTATGGAGTTTTTCCGACCTTCTCTCTCTCACATTTAAATCTCACTTTGAAAGACACACAGGTCAATGTTTTGAACTGCAACATCTCCGTATAAGTGTACCTTGAGTGCTACGGGACCCTAAAAACATTACGTTTTTTATCGTTTTCCATACAAAGGACAATGGACAATGAAGCGAATGAAGTACAGCTGTCAAAACTCAAAACTAATTTGACATTTGACACTTCGATTTTCATCTCTGTTGTATTAGCTCAGAGCAATAACATAGCATAGATACCCGGCTATTAGCAAGAGGAAAATCATATATCGTTCTTTATACATATACGATATACTATACGACACATGCCAATGAGGAAGAAAGAGATATCTAATTGTTCGTTACATACAATTTTTGTAGGTGGCTCGAGTTTGTACACTGATCTGTCTGAAGTTGGTTACAAGATGTATGATAGCAGTTGACAGCAACTTCATATGTAAATATTGCCGTACGCCAGTGATATCCCTAGTCGGCATTTTATATCGATGAAAAACAAAATAAAAAAGAAGATGCTATTTTTTTTTGCTCGAAGGACCAAAATGTTAGCGAATGAGAGTGGACTGTATAATAATGAACCTAAAATAAAGAACTACGATAACTATTTACGACAAATTAAAGAAGAAATCAAAATAATGGCAACTGTATTAAGTTCAGAGCGAATTCTACTGCAAAAGTATAAATCGTCAAAAAATATAAGTTCAAAATAGTAAAAAGCAAATTCGTATAAAAACTTATGGCTATCCAGCCAGTCGCCAACACAAGTAAATACAAAGTTTACACAGTGGGTTACATAATTTTTAATTATGTGATTTATTACTTACGTGACACTATATAGTAAAATGAAAAATAAGTATTTAATTAAGTGCTGAAATGTATGGCTTGTTTTGTAGAAGTATATAAAACGAACTCTGCGACGTGCGAGAAAAGAAAATTGTGAAATATAAACTTTTCACCGGTATGCTTAGACTTGTTCCAGACTTTATAATTTATACAAGCAATTAGACCGAAATTAATTTATATTATATTGTTACGTGTCCAATTATATGCCAATTTTGGCAATATATAATATTAGACATTTTGTATAAATCGCAGAGGATGTGTATTTACATAGTGAAAGTGTTATCGATATCCAAAACATAGTGATGTTCTAAATATTTTAAAGTTTAAAGAAAGAGACGCTTAAATAAAAATGTTTTGTCTACTTTATATTTACCAATTAAATAATTATAAAAATTGGTAAGTAATAGTAGGTATCATTTTTTAGGAGATGTCTTGCTCTATTATATTATGTATAAGCGTCCATGACCTAGTCATTAGTGAATAGACCCCTGAGACACGCGCGTGATCGTGCAAGTTCTATGCGGGGTTGTGGTGTGTGGTGTGTACCAATTAGACTTTCTCAATAACCGTGTACTACCTTTACGGTAACTGAACGGTTATTGAGAGTCTCTTTTTTAAATGACGCTTCTGTGACAACCCTGACAATATTTGGATCGTTCTATGGAAGGTGTTCCTCTGTACGTGAGTATATTTTACTCTGTACTTATAGGGACTTAGAGTGTAGAGTGACTTAGTGGTAGAGTCGTAATGGCTGTAGTAATAAAATGTTGGACCTGCTGTTTGTGCAACCCCTGAAGATTTAGGTACTAAATACCTCCAGGAGGTCCGAACTCACTTCGGTCTGGATCCGTTAGGGATCAACATTTTCCGTCCTGTCTCTATTCTACAGACCTATTGGCTTAAACACTTTCGATAGCGAGAAGCAGAAAACACATATCTCCATTCAATATATAAAATATGGTAACAAAAAAATGTGAATTGAATATAACTCGACTACGTAAATTATATAGCCTATGTTTCCTAGGCTGTGATTAGGAATCTATTGACACCTCATTAAAATCGTAACACACATCGGTAGGATACATAGACTGTCAAAATCATTATTACCCTTCCTTTTTACTTAGTTTAGTAGTAGAAAAAGTTTGTTACTTCCAAATAATAAACATTACCCCAAAATGATATTATATGGTAAATTATTAAATTAATTTCATAAACAAAATAGATTGTGAAACTTTTTAAAAAGCTCTCCTTTTTTACAAATTTAATAGAGGAAAGCTTTTATGTATTTCGGCTTTTAAAATTTACAAACAAGGGAATAAAAACTGTACAAGTGAGAGTAGGACTCGCGCACGAAGGATTCCGTACAAAACAGCGAAATAACACGTTTGTTGTGTTGGAGCCTCACTTAAACATTACGTTTTATTACGTTTATAGGTTTTGCGGCTATAGCGGCAACATTACTAATTATACATCATCTGTCAAAATTTCAACTGCCTGGCTATCGCAGTTCATGAGATACAGCCTGGTGACAGACCGATGAACATACGGATAGACGGACGGACAACGGAGTCTTAGTAAATAGTCCCGTTTTTACCCTTTGGGTACGAAACCCTAAAAATGAATTTAGGCCATCAATATTCGGTATTTTGTTTTATAAAAAGTGTTTTATTTTGATGGATTATATTCGCTACGCAAATAGTTTAAAGTATTTGAAACCAACGATTTTCGTTTTTGCGGAAAGATTGGTAAGAGCTCTAGTTGGGCAAGGCGCATGAAGGTCGAGCACCAGTTTTCATTCATAGCAAATTAAGCTTTATCGACTACGCCGCAACATATAACCTAAGTACAATCACCCAATTAAGAACGTCACAGATGGCGAAGATCTTCCTACTATTATTACAAATGTGAAAGTTTGTGAGGATGGACGGATGTTTGTGACTCTTTCACGCAAAACAACTGATTTTGATAAAATTTGTTATGGTTGTAGTTTAGGCCCTGGATTGAAATATAGGCTACATTTTATCTCGGTAAAGTACAGTGTCGCCGTGGGATACTGTATTTACGCGGGCGGAGCCGCGGGCAAAAGCTAGCACTATAATATTTTGTCTAAAAATGTCTGGATATATTTCATATTAAATATATATTTTCGTAATATGAAAATATATAGTTTCTTAGCCGTCTGTGAATATCTATAATATGCTTTGTCCTGAATGACTGACTCCTGCCTGACTGACGGACCAACGCACGGCATAAACCGCTGATCGAAGATACCTGAAACTTGAAGGGTTATGCTATACATAAAAAAAAACGTGTTTTTTTCCTTGTGTACGGAACCCTTCGTGAGCGAGTCTTACTCGTACTTGGCCATTTTTTACTATTTCATTAGAATATTTAGACTAGGCCACTATTTATATTAGGTTCACCCAGTTCCTCCTAGGTTAAACTATAGTTTCTCCTATCGCCCCTAGGGCGGACCAGTTTTTCCTAGTGTGTACCGGTTTATCCGATCGCATATAGGATTAACTAGTTTAGCCTAAGCCCTAGGCAAAACTAATTTGGTCTTTAATCGGGTTTGGCCGGTAACATATTCTATTATATTATATTATACAAAGTAATAATCCGCATAGTCGGCGCTTTTTCTACTGGGACTACTCGCCGACTATGAAAATGGCCGGATAGTCGACTTTACCAATAGCCGCCGTCTAGTCGCAACATCTCTAATTAATTATCATTTGGTTTATATTAGGCCCACTATATTGTCCGGAATCCGTAGGGCCGGGGAAAATTCAGAGCACTGAAAATCTACCAGGCTACTACCTAAAATCGGTTACCGGTACATAAAGTCTAAGCCTTATAAAGTCGGCGTGATTCGAACCCGCGACCCCCGGCTTGAGCACCAAGTGCACCAGCACGCTCAACCACTGAGCCACAGAGGTCGTCAGTCAATAATAAAACTTATTATATTACTTAACTTATTATTATTATATTATATAGCCACAGAATACATAATAGTACAAGATTTTCAATTTGCAAGCTGTTTAGGGAAGGCAGATCAGGATTGAGAATTTCAATTTCAGTTCGTTCAGTCGTTAAACCTTTGTCTAATACCCTATTTGAACTAAATTGTATAGTAATATGAGCGTGTGTTATGTGACCATGACTGTTATTCTATGGTGAGTACACACTTACAACTCTTTTATATAAAGAGAGGTACTGTTACAAATTGACAGATACACGATAATTTCTCACACACATCCTTCCTGATTTTTTTTCGCGTATGAATAATATATTTACAAGTGACAGAACTTGGACAGAACACTTTTAAAGGCTCCCAAAGACGAGAGGGCGATCGTTTCAGTTAGAACTGACGTCAGTTCGGCCTAAACGGATTCGAGCACATACACGGAAAAAATCGCATCCGACCGACCTGACGTCAGTTCGGCCCTTAGATTAATAACGCCTAGATAGTCTTCAAACAAACGCATCGTACAAAGTGAAGCAAGCAACAGATAGATGTAGGCGTAAGCATTACATACCGACACGCACACAAACAAAACTTTAAAGTTGTGGAGTGTGTACTCTTAAAATTGGAAATATTGTTTTTTTTTCTCTTAATATCGTGAGATGTAAAAATATAACTTATATTTCATTTTAAACCATCTAAACACAATTTATGAACTTTATTTATATTAAACTAATATTAAGGACTGCATATTACTGTCAATACTTTAAATTGATAGTTTAAAAAATCATAAAATATTATAAAACTTTGTCGTAGTTGCAACTATTAGTTAGCCATGAAAATTTTGAAATAAATTTATTTTTACTAGTAACTCTTTCACAATTCACAATAAGGTAGCAGATGGCGATAATTTTATTTTAAAATGTTTCAAATATTTGACTTAATACAAGTCAAATTGTTCTGACAACATTTCATACTTACATATGAAATTTTATGTCCGAAGCTTTTTAATTCTTTTTCGATGAATTGTGACACCTAATAACGACACAAACCGTTATAATGTTTTTAATAGTCGGAGATGTATGCACTAGCGCTTGACCTTGACAACTGACGGGTCGTTCGAACAAACTGAGCCGATATGGCTCAGTATGATTTACTTCACTTTTCATGCACTTACTTGGTTTCTAGGCGTTTTAATCTATGGTTCGGTCTGAACAGATTTGAGCACATACCTACACGGAAAATTGCCGCGAACTTCGGTCGTGTTTTTAGGGTTCCGTAATACTTAAGGAACCTTCATAATCTTTCACTCTGCCCGTCCGTCTGTCTGTCTGTCCGCCGCTCTCCTAGCTTCTGTAATAACTTTATGACAATAACTATAGTAGTAATTCAAAGAAAACCTATTGCGCGTGATAGTTACGGAACCCTCCTTAGACATGTCGTGACATGCTCTTATTATTTTATTTATTAATTGTATTTTGCTGCAACTGTAGTGACGCTATCGACGAAACCGAATTATTGTGTCATACATTTTTCCAGTAATATGTTACCTATAGAAATCATTTCTCTTTGTTTTATAGTAATAGTCTTTAGATTTTATCAACCATAGTGGCTCTAAAGTTACTTGATACTTCAATGAACTTTAATAAATTTCTTTAGACCACGTGCCATTTTTAGGGTTCCGTACCCAAAGGGTAAAAACGGGACCCTATTACTGAGACTTTGCTGTTCGTCCGTCTGTCGCCAGGCTGTATCTTAACCTTCTTATACCATGATAGCTCGACAGTTAAAATTTTCACAAATGTATGTAGGTATTTCTATTGCCGTTATAACAACAAATACTAAAAACAGAATAAAATAAAAATTTGAGGCATGAGACATACAACAAACGTGATTTTTTCCGTTTTGTACGGAACCTCTCTTGCCGACTCGCACTTGACCGGTTTTATTTTACACTCGAATTTTATTACCGTTCAGTTCAATTTTATTGCCGTTCAGTCCATCCGTACAGGTCAGAATTAATGGTGCTAACTTAGTTGTTTAACAAAGTTTTACTACTAAATTTTGTATTTTATTCCCTCATTAGTAGGAATTTAGTTGTTAGTAGTGGTTTTATAGAAAATAGCTAAGTGTAGTAATCATAATATAAAAAATGGCCTGCTACTATGTGCTATTATGACACCTTATAATAATAGCACATAGTAGCACGCATCCATAAGTCGCTTAAAACTACCGATTTAATTTCTATATATGTAATATTTCCTACTAGTATTTTTTAGTACCTTTTTTATAGTTATCGGTACTCTTTTAGTAGTTTTTAGTAGAAAACGACGCGAGTTTAGCAGTTTCGCAAAAACAGAGTTGGCAACACTGGAACAAATCGCTTCAGTCCATACGGCCGACTGATGCGATCTCGAAAATGCATATAGACGATACGATTTTGTATCCGTTCAGGCCGAACTGAAGGAAAACCGGACCGTGTATGGGGTACCTAAGGGTACCTAAGGGGCCTATACATGGTCCGGTCTGCCTTCAGTTCGGCCTGAATGGTTCGGATGCAAAATCGTGTCGTCTATATGCATATACAGACGACACAGTTGTATGCACAGTTCAGGCCGAACTGACGTCAGTTGGGTCGGATGCGATTTTTTCCGTGTATGGGCTCGAATCCGTTCTGGCGTCAGTTCTAACTGAAACGATCGGCCTCTCGTCTGTGGCTGCCTTAAGAGTCGCAGTTTTTTTTCCCTAAAGCAAAAATACAGACGTGATCGTAACATTAGTAAAGATTTGCAATAATCAAAGTGAACCTGACATCCAAATGTAAATGTTCACAACATTTACATTACAAACAAAACCAGTAATTAATGAATATAGCTTAAGTTGTTAAAGCTATTTTGATTACAAATCCATTAACATCGTTCTAGATTTTAACTAGTCACTAATCATGTGATAAGTTGAAAACTAGACCCAACATTTTGAAACAAAGGTGTCTACAGAGCCTATACTGCATCTAATGTTAATTACTTTGCTTTTATATTTTAAAACTAGCTGGTGCACTTCTAGCACCTTCGTTTGTAGTAGAACTAACGGAACCGCAACCCTACTTTTTATGGAGCCCTAAGATAAAAGTAGCCTAAGTTACTCCTTGTAACATCAGCTATCTGCCAAAGTTCCGTGAAAATCGGTCAAGCCGTTTCAGACAGACGGACAGACCAAAATTAAAAAAAATATTTTTTTATTATAAGTACCATAATATAATATGTATTTAATGATAAGCTTTTAATTATAAATTACAAACCGACACTTATATTTTATTGATTTGTATACATATTTTTAACTTAAGCATCAATAAAACCATAATACATAGGCTGCACTAAAAGTCTCGGGAATGGAATATTTCCACTGTTCCTGTCATATTAAAATCTTTTTAATTTAAAACTCCTTGGTTTTAAAAATCGAAAACCGTTTATTTATTTAAAAAAAGATTCTCGGTCTTGTCACAAGGTCTTCTCAAACTTGTTTAGTCGTTGAGAAAATGGAATTGACTCGAGAAAATTATAGAGCGATGATTTATTATGACTTTCGAAGTGGTTTAACACAAAAACAGTGTGTTGACCGGATGATTTCTGCATTTGGTGATGAAGCCTCATCCAAAACCACAATTTATCGCTGGTTTGCTGAATTTCAACGTGGACGTGTCAAGCTCAGTGATGATCCCCGTCAAGGTCGTTCAAAAACTGCAGTCACCCAAGAAAACGTTGATGCTTTGCGTAAGCTGATTGAGGAAGATGGACATGTGACATACCGCGAAATTCAGGCAACTTTAGACATTGGCATGAGTCAAATACAAATAATCTTGCATGAACAATTAGGTGTAAAAAAGTTGTTTTCCCGATGGATACCGCATTTGCTCTGTGAAGAGCAAAAAGCGGCTCGCGTTACTTGGTGCGTCAGAACTCTCGAAAGACTCCACGCAGGATCCTCAAATGCTGTATACAACATCGTATCAGGTGACGAATCCTGGATATATGCGTACGAAGCCGAAACAAAAAACCAGTCACGAGTTTGGGTTTTCGAAAATGAGTTAAAGCCAACAAAAATTGTTCGTTCACGGAGTGTTGCAAAAAAAATGGTGGCCACGTTTGTCTCCAAAACCGGCCATGTTGCGGCTATTCCTCTTGAGGGACAAAGAACGGTTAATGCAGAATGGTATGCTAACATTTGTTTGCCACAGGTCGTTTCTGAACTCCGTAAAGAGAACTGCAACCGCCGCATCATCCTCCATCACGTCAATGCGAGTTCTCACACCGCGCACAGAACAAAAGAGTTTTTAGAGCAAGAAATCATAGAATTATTAGACCATCCGCCGTGCAGCCTCGACCTAAGCCCTAATGATTTCTATACTTTCCCTAAAATAAAGAATAAATTGCGTCGTCAGAGATTTTCATCACCTGAAGAAGCTGTGGACGCCTACAAAACGGCCATTTTGGAGACCCCAACTTCCGAATGGAATGGTTGCTTCAATGATTGGTTCCATCGTATGGAAAAATGTGTCAAATTTCGCGGAGAATACTTCGAAAAGCAATAAATACATTTTTAAATAGTAATGTTGTGTCACTTCCTTGATTCCCGAAATTTTCAGTGCCGCCCTCGTATTAGGTACGACAAAAGAGTTGTGTAAAAGCTTTACGAGGTTGGTCATGTATTATTTCCAAACAAACATTAATTTAAACCGACAATATATAAAAATAAAAATGCACAAAAAAGAATGAAATAAATCTTATTTTCTAAATAATTCCCCTTTTAAAATCGGCAAAATTTTTAACTATTTCTCCACACAATATGCATTATTTTAAAGTCGGTACCAGCCCAAACAATATCCTGATAAAAAATATTTTATGCAACACACGTTTCAGTTGGCTGGTGTCCATATAATGGATCCCATCATAGCTTTGGTGACAACGGGACCAACTTCGGATTATAGTATATAAAAAAAATTGAAAATCGCTCAACAGACGGCGGAATTATTGTATATATATATATATACAGCCGAACGTATTACCGCCTTTTGCTTTTTCACATTGGGAATGTCTTTTCGTTCGCTCCAGTATAGGCCCCGATTTCACGAAAAAGTGCTATATCTCTCGGAGTTTTGAAGATATGATATTCAAAAAGGGCTCAAAACAGGCGTTTCAAAAAACAAATCATAGTTTCCGAATTTTTTATTTTGGTGCTCGATATTTTGGAAACAAAGAATGATATATTTTTAAGCAATATGTGTATTTTCTTTCGTCGTGCAACAATATATCAATAATTTCGACTCTCTTACGTCACAGTCTGATTGGCCGCTTGGTATGTGTACCTATGTGTAATTTTGTGTTGTTTGGAAATTTGGAATCGTGGGTTCGAATTCCGGTCAGATAAATATTTTTGTGATTCTTATTATTTCTTTTATATTTTTTACTAGCTGGTGGGGCGCAACTTCGTGTGCGCAGAACTAACAGAAGCTGAACCCTATTTTTTTAAACGAAAACCTAAGCTAAAAGTAGCCTAAGTTACGCCTTATAACATCAGCTATCTGCCAGTAAAAGTCGCGTGAAAATCGGTCCAGCCCTTTCAGAGATCAGCCGGTACAAACAGACAGACAGTTGGACAGACATTTTTTTTTTAAATTTGATATTCTGTTATAGGTGCCGTATTTACTACTACTATTTATGTGCATTTAATGAAAAGCTGAAAATTTCAAATTACAAACAGATTTAATTAGAACAATTTTATTTATATGTATAGATATTTATTTTTAATTATTTTATAGTTCTACTAAAACTCCGAGCAAAGCTCGGTCTCCAAGTACTATACTTTAAACGAGACAATCTTGTATATTACATATAATCATAATCTCGGCAACGGCTGTAAGTATTTACTTGAAATTTTGTATGCATGGAGTTTTGGGGAATAAAAATCGGTCTAACTAGGTTTTATCCCTGGGTAACTGCGCATTTTAAGTTATAATATATGTTTATCCTTTCGTCGTGCAACAATATATCAATAATTTCGACTCTATAATATCAGTCGGATTGGCAGCTTGGTTAATTTTCGTGTTGTTCGGAAATTCGGAATGTGGTGGGAATCGAACCCCGGTAAAATATTTATGTGATTCTTTTTTCTATCTTCTAGAGCTCCGAGCAAAGCTCAGTTACCCAGGTACTCTTCTATTACCTATATAAAGTAACATGTCCTGACTGACTGATTCATCAACGCCGAGCCAAAACTACTGAGGCTAGAAACGTAATATTCGGACCCTGGCTTCCTTTTGTGTTGACGTATCTAAGGTCCACTAAGAAGGTATTTTGCGTAACTCACCCCCTAAAGGGGTAAAAAGGGGTATCAACGTTTGTATTTAACTTTTTTATTTGTGGTCAGATCTGCTTGAAATTTGGTGATATTGCTCTTTGACATGGATATTTTTGAAAGTCGATTAAAAATTTAAAAAATCTTTGTTTCACGATCTCATCACTTAGTGCTAATGCGATTGGAATTTAAAAAGAAAATTGGAATTGAAACTACAATACCTATATTTCCAGTATTCAGTCCATGTGTACTGTGTAGGCTGCTAGTAAGTTTAGTAACAAGTAGGCCAAAATTAGCGTCAGTTCACACCGAAACGAGACGTTTAATTGCAAGAGTTCGAATGTCAAACTAGACCGCTCTGCATAACGCGGCGCCCGCGCGCCGCTCTTAAAATGAAAAGTGTATCTTGTGTGTACTGAATAAAGTTCAATTTTAAATCACTATTTTAATTTATCTGAGCACTATTTAAAAAATGTAGCTGTAGGATGTTTGTTTTTTGCATCGAATAGGCTCCGAAACTACTCGACCGATTTTGATGAAATTTGGCACATATATAGATTAGACCAAGGGGAAGGACTTAAGCTTTTTATTGCGAGATTTCTTTGGCATGTATTTAAACTTGCGACAAAACAACCAAATTTTGGATGTGAAAAAACCGAATATGGAATACTAAATTAAAACAAACTCCAACAGTATCCAAATATGCGATTTTCCGTAACCTGTAAATTGAATTTCTAGCAGCCGTTAATTTATCAACCCAATCTGGTTTTATAGCTGCTTACATCGTTTAATGGTCGCCAACTCGGAAATTAAGTCACCAACAAATTTCGTTGCCAGCTTGGATTAAATTTCGCCACGTTTTATCTGCCGATTTTTGTATTTTTTGATGCCTGTGTGCTTTCGCCAGTTTAGTAATTTGGTCGCCAACATATTAATTCGCTGCCAAATTCAGTAATACAGTATGCTCATGTGCAGTCGACAGCTTATTTTTTGCAGTCGACAACACATTTTTTGTTCGCAAGATTAATTATATCCCGATTTCTTTTAGCGCGAACGAAGTCGCGGCCCGCGGGAAACATCTAGTCATCAATAATCGTAACTCATAATACATAGACTAGACATAGACACAGGGCCGTGCCTGACGGGCGTTCATTGCGTGCACCGCACGCAGGCGGCCGAAATTAAGAGGCGGCCAAATCGTTACAAGTTGTTTACTGGGCAAAAATACAATCGGTTTGTTTTCATTAAGATACGAAGTAAAAACAGTTTCTCTAATCTAATCTATCTAAAAAGAGTTTCTCAGAAATAAGAAATGTATAAAAACTGATTAGGTCGTTGTAGTATTTATATACCTAGTCATGCAGCGAATCCGAATTTTTTCGAACATTGCACGAGCGACGAGCCGAAATAGTTTTTTCAATTGACCGGCGTCGCGTAAGCGGTCTTATTCGTCTTATTAGTCGTATTAGTCTATAGACTAGCGAGGATAAATCGTTATTTGTGTCCTGTGTGTGATCCGATATTATTAAAGTCTTTAATTTAACGAATAAAAATAAATTGCTTAATTCCTGAAAACTTTTAGTTGTGTGTTCGTGTGGTGAAATTTAATAAAAAGTTTATTTACTCGACAAAGACTGAAAAAGGTAATACACAAAAAATGTAAAATTTGGGTAGACTTTCACTTTTTGGGCCCTGGAAATTTTGGCGGGTCTTTTTGGAGGGAAAAGGCCTTTTGATATGAAATTCTTAAATAAATATTAAAAAATATTTAATAATATTAAAAAAAATTAAATAATAATTAAAATAAATAATAAAATAGTGCAATTTAATATTAAATTACTTAAAATCTTCCTTAATTTATACTAAAAAATGAATATCTTTCTCATTTTGAATGCATTTATATAATAATTAAAAGTTGTTTGTTTGCATACGAGATTTTTTTCATGTTATTATTTTTGTTTAAATTTTAAATAAAAAAATGTTTATTTTGTGCATTTTTTTTTCTTAAATTTCATCCAAACATATAAATCTCATAAAACCGGTTTTTAGCCGGTTTTTCTTTTCAGAAACCGGTTTTGGGAACAAAACCAATATTTTTTTTCGTTCTCGATTTCGGTTAACCAAAAACTGATTTTTTTCCCGGTTTGATGCCCTGTGTATAATAATAAACATTAAAAATTAAAGTAGTTTTTTTTAATGTTATCCTGTAGACATAGACTATACTATTATTACATTTACCGTTACTGTGCAAAGGTCAAAATTTATCGTAATGTGATAACGGATACGTAACTACAAACGATTATATTCCTTACACATATTGATTTAGCGACTACAATCAAGTAATTATTCTTATCAGATATTGAATAACTTGTCATACGATAGTTGTAGGAATTTCGTCACGTTTGTTCGAGAAGTTATAGAAGTTTAAAAAAAAAACAGACAAGAGCAAGTCGTACTCGCCCACCGAGGGATCCGTACAAAGCAGGAACATCATCAATAAGTTCAGTAGTTTCGCAGTTTTTGTCGAGCACGTAAACGGGTGATGAAGGTCTGTATGAAGAGGTGATTTTATGACATTTTTTATTTTAAATAAAAATGAGGGTCGTAAACAAAAAATAAAATATTCTCGCATCAAGCCCTTTCATATGATATCCCTATTGAATTGAAATATCGACTCCCTCGACTTTAGACCTATTATGTGTGATTACGAAAGTGTGGAGATTTTTCTTGTACTTGTAGTATAAAACGATATTTCTTGCCAAATTCCATAGTCCTAGGTCAACGGGAAGTACCTAATGAATTTTGATTCCCTTAAGAGTGTGGAAATATATATTTTATTGACAAAAACAACCAAAGATATGGTATGGTTTTTACGTAAACTGAGAAGAATGATTTTTTCTTATCAAGGGACCTGAGTATATCTGAGTATATCTACTTTTAATTTCAACTTGATGCCTCCACGTTTTCCAAAATAAAGGGGTCTTGAGATACATACGGACAGACGGACGGACGGACGGACGGACAACAAAGTCATCTTATAAGGGTTCCGTTTTTTTTTCCTATTGAAGAAAAGAATCCTAAAAAACCTATTTCTAGGCTTTATACATAAGAAAATTAGAAAAATTTATTTGCAGGAAAACGACAAGCATTGTCTACAAGCTAGGTATATCTACGTTGTTTATTTATGTAGATGTGTGCTCATAGAATGTAAAATAATTATTGACACTAGAAGTAAGTAGGTACATAGAACAGGAATGTATGAGGAAAACTCCATTTAAATATTTTATTTCTAGAATAATACCTTGAAAAGTATGTTACATAAAATTTAATGAATATCGCTATTGTCAACGGCCGGTTTCAATAACCTATACACTAACTATTTGTTCTAAACGTCGTCATTCAATCATTTGCCGGTTTTTTGCGATACAAATGACGTGACGTTTTTAACAAATAGTTATTGGTAGATAGGTTATTGAAACGGGCCGTTAGTAGGTAGGTAAATGTCTTAATAATAACAAAACAAGAGTGAAAAAAAAGATTCTACAATCGCATTAAAAAATAATATTTCTTATTATATATCTTTATATTCAAACCCGCCATAAGCTAGCGTAGTAGACTACAACTCAATCTGAGGTCCCGAGCCCCGTTGGTGGTCGGTTATGATGATGTTTCTCAGCTTAGAGTAGACAAATATTCACAACAGTAAACGATGATAATGTGGAAGTACAGAAATAGTTCTCTCTGGAGGACTAAGATCAAAACAAACAAAATTTTGGCGATGCGAATGTAACATACAATTATGATGAAATATAGCTATGAAGATCACTTAACTCATTTAAAAACGACAGAAAAACAATAATATGTGTTGATAATATTGGAATAAAAATAAAAAATTCGCTACATTTCTAGTTTTTATATGAGCATCTGTCGGGTTAAAATTGCGACGTAACATTGCCGAATAAAATGGCACTGGGCAAGTTATGTAAAAATCGCAGAGCAAAACTCACCTGACTGCGTATCGTGTCTCTCATATCTGTATGCCTGCCACAAAACTCAACGCACGACTGGTTCACATCCACAAAGAATGATGTCTCGATCAAGTTTATGGTACTTTATGTATTTTTAGTAACAGCGTCATACATTGCGCGTATTATTAGTCGAGTTCGTTATGACTGTATGTGTAAATAGCAATACATGCTGCTCTGAAATGGAAGTGAGAACAAATCATGCGCCCGCGCAGTATGCTCGATGACGCAGCGCGAGACGGGGGCACGTTTGACACATATGTACGCAATTGATTAAGTGATTCAACCCAATTTGAACCTTAAAATCATAAATTCAAGATTCAATTTCACCTCTTTTACAATTATACAAATATGGATCTGAGTAATCGTTGAAATGTTTTTGTGATAGGTATACATTTTACTAACATTTTTAAGATTCAGATGTACTTACCTCCTGGGTTTGGTTTGGCTCTTTACATGATCCTAAACCTAAAAGGTATAAAAGATTGAAATTAAAATAATAATTATCAGAGGTTTACTTTGAAGTACTAGGTGGATGACGGATAATGATTGAAAAGATCAATAAAACCGGCCAAGTGCGAGTTCGACTCGCGCACTAAGGTTTTCGTACAAAACGACAAAATATATAAAACTATACTGGTTTTAGTATTTGTTCTTACTCGTATATGTGGCAACAGAAATACATCAATCTTATTCTGAAAAACGTTATTTTGACATTGGAAATGTCTTTTCGTTCACCAGTATAGGCCCCGATTTCACGAAAAAGTGCAATCCCCTTATCTCTCGGAGAGTTTTGAAGATATGATATTCAAAAACGGCTCAAAAGACGCGTATTCACAAGAGCTATCGTTTACGTTGAGAAAGTCAAAAACGAAAAAGTTATGGCCGAAATAGTGTAAACAAATCATTGTTTCCAAATTTTTGAATTTGGTGCTCGATATTTTGGAAATAAAGAATGATATCAAAAATTTGAGAAAAACTCCTCTGGAAAACCTAGTCAGCTACAAATTGAGCCTAAAACAATGACGATCGGGTTAAGGGTTTGCGCTGTAGCCTAACCTTTTTGAAACAAAATGAAATATCTTATACTTTAAACGAGACAATCTTTTATATATATAATCAAAATCTCGGCAACGGCTACAATTATTACCATGAAATTCCTCTCAAGTCTTACCCCTTAGGAACAGCGCATTTTTAAGCAATATGTGTAATTTCTTTCGTCGTGCAACTATATACAGTATAATAATTTCGACTCTCCTACGTCACAGTCTGATTGGCAGTTTGGTATGCATACCTATATATAATTTTGCGTTGTTTGGAAATTTGGAATCGTGGGTTCGAATCCCGGTCAGATAAATATTTTTGTGATCCTTATTATTTCTTTTATATTTATTACTAGCTGGTGGGGCGCAACTTCGTGTGCGCAGAACTAACAGAAGCTGAACCCTATTTTTTTAAACGAAAACCTAAGCTAAAAGTAGCCTAAGTTACGCCTTATAACATCTCCCAGTAAAAGCCGCGTGAAAATTGATCCAGGCGTTTCAGAGATTAGTCGGATCATCAAACAGACAGACAGTCGGAGAGACATTTTTTTTTAAATTTGATATTCTGTTATAGGTGCCGTATATACTTTCATGTGCATTTTATGAAAAGCTGTAAATTTCAAATTACAAACAGGCATTTAAATTTTATTTATATGTATAGATATTTATTTTTAATTATTTTATAGTTCTACTACTAACTCCGAGCAAAGCTCGGTCTCCAAGGTACTCTGATTCTTTAAACGAGACAATCTTGTATAAATATTGTATAATATTCATAATCTCGGCAACGGCTGCAAGTATTCACATAAAATTTTGTATGCAGGGAGTTTTGGGGAATAAAAATCGGACTAACTAGGTTTTATCCTGGGTAACTGCGCATTTTTAGTTATATATGTTTCTTCTTTCGTCGTGCAACAATATATCAATAATTTCGACTCTATAATGTCAGTCGGATTGGCAGCTTGGTTAATTTTCGTGTTGTTCGGAAATTCGGAATGTGGTGGGAATCGAACCCCAGTAAAATATTTATGTGATTCTTTTTTCTATCTTCTAGAGCTCCGAGCAAAGCTCGGTTACCCAGGTACTCTTCTATTACCTATATAAAGTAACATGTCCTGACTGACTGATTCATCAACGCCGAGCCAAAACTACTGAGGCTAGAAACGTAATATTCGGACCCTGGCTTCCTTTTGTGACGTATCTAAGGTCCACTAAGAAGGTATTTTTCGTAACTCGGGGTGAGTTAAAGGGGTAAAAAGAGATATCAACGTTTGTATTTGTAACTTTTTAGTTGTCGTCAGATCTGTTTGAAATTTCGTGGTATATTGCTCTTTGACATGATCTACTAAAACTCTAATGCAATATTTTCTAAAATTCAATCTATTCATTGATAAAAAGGGGTATAAACATTAGGTTTGTATGGGGAAAAAATATTAAATGAGCATTTCGGCTTGGAACTTTTTAAATATAGGTAAGTAACTAGTCCTAAAAGGAAATAACTACTATACTTGCACATCTTACTATATTTGTTGTATATTTTTGGAATGTTGTCTGCAAGCTCTTTATTTTGATGCCCGTAGTACCCAGGGGCACACGAGCGGATGAGGTAAAGACGTGTCTGAAGTCATCATACCTGTGGAGTCACATACAAAAGCTCGCTTTAACAATAAACTTATGAGTCCATTCGAGAGGTGCTGAACAGTTTTATGAATTGTTGCTTAAAATAGGAAACGGCGATTACCCTACAATTTATGGTAAAATTTCTACTCCGCTTTGGAAACAGTGGTGATATCACATACAAAACACATTAACGCAGTTTACCCTGATGTCACCAATCTCATGACAAAACCCATAGAAAGTTTATATTGTAAGCGTGCCATTTTACTCCCAAAAATGAAAACGCAGCCACAATAAATGAACTTTTACTCAAGCCATTTGAAGCAGATGAAGTAGGGTCAGATGTTCAACAATGAGCCAATAGTACATAGTTAACTACCGCTATATTTAAAACCACAGTTCATTGTATACCAGGTATTGTTTCATTGTGTACATACATTATTAGAGTAGCTGACGTCAATTTTAATTTGTTTTTAAAGGGACGAGTTAAAGTAAAGCGAATACCTCGAAGTTTATCTTTAGTTCTTAGGAATAAATGAAAGTCGCAGGGCGCCAGGTCAGGACTGTATGGCGGATGACTCATTATCTCGACCCCTGCCATAGTCAAATATTCAACAGTCCGTTTTGCGAAATGTGCTGAAGCATTGTCGTGGTGAAGGAGGATCCTGCTTCGAGGGCGCTGCTGTCGAATTTTTTCCAAGACAACAGGCAAACAGCGATTGACATACCAGTCTGCAGTAACTGCCTTCTATCTTCTAGCACAACTGTCGCGAAATGACCTTTCCGACCAAAGAATGAATCATCTTTTTTTCTTTACCTTAGTTGGCCGATCCTCGAAAGGAAACATCCACTGAGCTGATCGTCTTTTGGTTTCCGGTTCGTAGCAATATATCCAGCTTTCATCACCTGTGACGATGTCAAATACAGCATTTGAGTCACCGCCGTTGAACTTATTTAACATTTGGCGACACCAGTCCATGCGAAGGTGTTTCTGGTCGTCGGTTAAAGTATGGGGAATCCATCTGGTACAAAGCTTCCTGACGCCTAAGTGGTCGTGTAATATGTTTTGAACTTGACTCATACCAATGCCTAGGCTTGCCCGTATCTGCTGATAGGTCACTCTCTTATCTTCCTCTATCATGCGTCGCACAGCACTTATGTTATCTTCAGTAGTCGCTGTTAAAGGACGTCCCTCATGCGGATCATCATTGAGATTTCTACGTCCACGCTTAAACTCGTTAAACCAATTGTAAATAGTAGCACGAGATGGGGCTTCATTAAGAAATGCTAATCGTAGCCTATCATAGCTTTGTTGTTGAGTAAGCCCACAACGAAAGTCATAATAAATCATTGACCGAAAATTTTCTCGCGTTAGGTTCATTTTCACGTGTAACAAGAGTTTTAGATTTGCCACCAATTCACAAAAACAAATGACAAATGAATGCAATATACTACATTAGGTTACCAAAGAGTTCTAAAATTGAAATTCAAAAAAGTTTTCATTAGCAATGTTTCTAACTGGCCAGTTCTAAACAAATTTTCAGTGTTACCCACGTAATTAATAAATAATTTTTCAGACAATCCCCTATCCATTTAAAATATTAGTGAAAATTAAGAATGACACATATCACTATTGCAATAAAGTCTAAAATGAGCCTAGTCTGTCATGTAGTGTCGAATGTACAATCTGAAATTACTTATATGCACAGGCGCGGGTGGAACGAACATTAGGGTTGTGACTTGTGATATCATCGATTTATCGATTTATTAATTTTAGATATAATTGTCAGTATAACTAAAATTAAAAAAAATCTAAACTATTGATTATTTTCGTTTTAGTTTTCCTAAAGATCCTTATACAAAAGAGAAGTGGAGACCATCTGACTGAGATTAGTAACCAAACGATTGGCCATATAGGGGGTTACATCGTAAGAACTTTGATAAAAAAATCAAAATATGCAATATTTGTATAAATGGACTTGTCACTAACGAAATTTTTTATTTTCATAAGTACATAGTTGCAAAAGACAAGGGAGGATTATTATATCCATCGCCCGATGGCTTTAAAATTTGCCAGACATCTGAGTTATGTTTGCAGGCGTGCTGGCAAAATAATATGTTTAAGAAAGAAACAATACATAACAAAATACTGCGCCAATTAATAGGAATTAATTTGTTTCACAGTATAAGCTTTCACCATATAACTAATTTGATTAAATGTATTATAGAACGTTACGTCAATACATAATAGGGTTGCATCATTTATTAAAACTTTCAGTTCCTATATCAAAAAGACAGTTATTCAATAAATTAGTTTTATTTGGGAGTAAACAAAGCTTCTGAAAGATTTTGGTTCGAGTTTTATTTTGTCAACTTACCTACATTAGATTATACTTTTATCACGACAAATTAATGTTCGAAGATATCCGTGTCGGTGTAAAACACTATGAGAAATACCTATTATATCATCATAATGTGATGATGTTCGGTGTGACGATGGTATTGATAATGATGATTACCGTAATAGACATAGTGGCATATGCTTGCAGTTCTTTAAACAACGCCGAAATCCCCAAACATGTATCTATAAGGAGTCAGGAGTTCTGTTCAGTACTTTTGGATTCAGGGTGTACGTTGGAGCAAAATCTTACTTTTTTGGTAGCCTATGCTTAGGCTACTTTAGAAAAAGTCAAAATCACTATATGTGTCAATATAAATTTCGAGGAGTTTCCTCGATTCCTCATGGATCCCATCATATGGTCACCACATTAATGACAACGGGACGAACTTGAAATTATACCCTTTACATCAAAAAATAATTTTGATAATCGGTTAACAGACGGCGGAGTTATCGTTGAACATACAAAAAAATATATATATACGTTAAAACAAAGAACGTAAAATTGCCTCCTTTTTTTGGAAGTTTGTTAAAAACTAGTATTTACCCGCGGCTTCGCCCGCGTAAATCTCATTATCTTTTCCGTAATCAATTCGTACGAAATATCATGCAAATATGTCCAAGGAATAAAAAGTTTCATACAATTATCTTAAGTATATAATATATTTTAGAGGTAGGTACTCTATCTTTGGAGGTACTTGTCGAGACAGTTTGGGTAGAGAGTAAAACTCGATCTACAGTTGTGAAGTGAATAATTTATTTATTTATTTTCCGAACGGGTCTATGCTAAGGGTCGGGTTAAGACCGCTGTAGCTAAATCGGACTATAACTAGCCTGGTGGCTAGTTTTTTTGGTAAGAGTCGATGGGAGGGTTTGACCCTCCCTAATATCACCCGGGTGATTTATTTACAAAATGTACACGTATTTATACAAAAAAATACATTATTATTATTATTAGACACAGAATTTATAAACTTAGAAATTGCTTCTGATTTGCTGTTTGTTTACGAACTTAGAAGGTCGATTCTTATTGGATGTCGTCTGCGCAAGTCTTTGCGCATCGACAGGTACGCCGCGGCGCCACGGACCGCGTCGCCAGGGTATAAATATATCTAGCGGCGCAGCTTGACTCCGATAAGCTTATTCCCTGTTCATATTATATATATATTAAGTGTGTGTAGTATATATATATATATATATATATATATATATATATATATATATATATATATAAGTAAAGTGTTTAAATATACTACCCCTGTGCCAGTGCCTTCTTCTCGGGCCTTCACGCAGCGGCGTGACGCCGGTTTTTCACGCGTTCCGTCACGACCGTTAGGTTTCCCGCCGCGACCGTTATTTTTCGACGCGACCGTTTTAACACTTTTCCACCGTCGCGATCGCTTCGCATAGCGATAGTGTAGTGTCGGTGTGTTCCTGCGTCCGAGGAACAGGTAAAAGTAAGTAAAGTGAAATTGTACGGATAGGTTACACACCAGTGGACTCCACCACTCACACACCTCCCCCCCAGATCCCGGGAGGGGTTGAATCTTTAAATTAAAATTTCAAATTGAGAGCAGCCCCAAAAGGGTCAGGGTAAGCTGCCTTACCATGGAAGACACCACGGTTAGGCTGTTCCTGTCCTTTTTGGACCAGAAATTCCCAGGATCCTCAGAGGCCTGGGAAGCATTCAAGAAATATCATATCCCCACTAGCTCACCGGCTTCTCCGGGAGCTACGTCCGAAGAGTCGCCGTCGTCGACGTCGTCGTCGTCGTCATTGACGACAGCGACTACAATGTCATCGCCAGGGAGCGGTGACAACATAGATTCATCCCAGTCGGAGACGTCCTGCTCCGAGCAGGAGACCTCCGAGGGAGAAGACGGTTTTCAAACCGTAAAAGGTAGAAATACCAAAAAGAGGAAGCGCTCGAACGGCGCTTCCTCTACGGTCTGCTCCTCGCCGACGCCACCGAAAAAAACCGCAAAAAGCGGCGGCCCCAAACAGCCCCAAGTCGACTTCCCAGTCTACCCCTTCGGCCCCCAAACTGCCGCCTCCTGTTATAATACAGGAGAAGGCAAAATGGAACCTAATAAGTGGGGCCATAAACGAGCAGAGTATCCGCTACTCGGCAGCCCATAACACCCCAAATGGAATCATGATGCAGGTCCCAACCCCTCCCCCAACCAAACCCAAAATGACCACAGGACACTGACTGCTTTTCTCAGAGAAAAGCAGATCGGATACCACACATACGCCCTGGAGGACGAACGCATGCTGCGAATCGTCATCAAGGGTGTAGATAAAGAACTGTCCACGGAATCCGTCCTCGAGGACCTCTGTAGACAGGGGATCCCCGCTAAAGAGGTACACATGATGTACCAACCCGCAAAGAAATACCAGTATAACATGGTACTTGTCGTGCTTCCCCCCACTCCGGAGGGAAAAGCCATCTTTAACATCAAAGACGTATGCTACATCACAGGCATATGCATCGAACCCCCCTACAAAAGGGGAATGCCGGGGCAGTGTCATCGCTGCCAACTGTACGGCCACTCAGCGCGAAACTGCTTCGCCAGACCGCGCTGCGTCAAATGCCTGGGCGACCACGGGACGTCCGAATGTCCGCGTAGGAACCCAACCCAGCTGAGGAGACTACTCCCCCAAGCTGCGTCCTATGCAATACTTCTGGCCATCCGGCCAACTACAAAGGGTGCAAAAACGCGCACCCCAAGTAAAGAGGCGCAAAGTACCACCAAAGAGAGGTGCCCCTCCCAAGCAGAGGTACGTCCCTGTCCCTCCTCCCTCCAAACCTTCTTGGTAGTTATCCCGGAAGGGTCCACAAGGACCTCCTCCTCAAATGTCGACGGCTCTCCCAGCCAGTCCGACTATGGTCCCCCCTCCCCCGCCCAAAAGGGCTACAGAAACGGGACCTGCAAAACCGCCCCCGACCTCCAATTTCGGCGCCGATATAGCGTTCGCCGCCAAATTTCTAAGCGACATCGACTCGATGGAGCTAAAACATCTTTGTCACAAAACTGCGAGGTTCCTTCGAGGACCGCATGTCGGCACTAGCAAGTCACACGGACTTGATAAACAAAATCAAGGAGTTCTCCTAAACACATTAACATGCACCAGCGTGATTAGTAAAGCACCGGGGTAGACGCCGGCGCCTACCCCGAAGTCTTACACCAGACACGAACACACGTAAAGACATAAGGACCGACTCAAACACGGGACCACTGGACTTGAACCCGGATCCGAGTTCGACTCCTACTAGTGTAGCCACACATAATTATGACCGCGACCACGATATTGTTATAGGGAGCTATATCAATACTGCGGAAGTACTCGATATCAGAACATTCGCGCGCGAGTTCGCCCGACCGCACGCGGAAGGGGGGAGGGACGGCCCTCCCAGATCCTTAAAACTTAGCTTCTCTATCCCTACCAATACGCCGTTGGTTTGTGCTACCGCGCGTGAGCAACCACACTCGTCAGTGAGTGAGGAAGGGGTCGGACCCCTCAGTAGGAGGGACTACGGTCTCCCCAGACCTAATAATAACTTTCTACGGATAATTAGTTATTCTGAAAAACCGGTTCGCAGGAGGAAGTCAAACTCCCTCATCGTCTCCCCACCAAACGACTTGCCAAATGGCAGTCACCAGACCGACTAAGCTAAAACGGCCAAAAGCGTAGACCCATTCGAAAAAAAAAAACGCGCGTCGGTCATTTGGGTTCGAGCCTTCGCTGGAATATGACGTCTCGCTGTCCTTCGGCGCACCGACTGTTGGCATGTGAAGAATGAAGAATGTTTGTGATGTGTAGTGCTACAAAGTAAAATTCTTATTAGAAAATGTCCTTTTCGGGTTGTACCGTTGTCAAGATGAATGAAGATGCTTCCAGTCATGGATTATTATTCGGATACACGTTTCATTCGTACGAACGTCGCTTTTATCAAAGCGTTCTTTGTTTTACTCGACAAGGGACCTAAAAACTCTCTTATCAGAGCGATGTGCTTATTTCGACGTACTTCGAGTGTATGCTACACTATTATATTAATTCTATTATATATAGTATGCTCATGTGCAAAACTTATTTTTTGTTCGCACGATCAATAATTATAACCCCACATATTATTATATTGATTGATTTTAGAATCAATCTATTTTCCAACATCATTAACATTCATATTATTCCATCCCTATTTGAGTAGCAAGGTGTACCGGTTTTGTTCAAATATTCTAGAAAAAAACAATTACGCGAGTTTGAATTAAAACCTCACATCTATGTGAGTAAGGTGCAAATTTGCATGCATAAAATGAAAATTTTAAGAGTGGCCATCTAGCGTCAAATAGTTGAACTTAGTAGTCAATGATGGTCGAAAGCACGTCGAAGGAACACCGATTAAAGTCACAACGTGTAATTGCTAAATTCTACATTATTGTAAAGGCGATAAAGTCGTTTTTGTATCATTCTTAATAGTCGTTATTAAATTGTGATTTCGAGAAATTATTACAGTTATTATTGGTTAATTTTCAGTAAAATGCGTAAAATGTTTTCGTGTGAGTTTGGCGACAGCGGTTTTCAATGATCTTTTTAGCTATGCCCTATTCCACGCCTTGCCTTACCTATTATTTCCACGGAATATAAAACACAAGAGGTTGTGTTTTATATTCCGTGGAAATAATAGACGATAATGATGAAGATTCAGATTTTTTTGTAAGTTTCTTAAGATCTAAAAATAGGCTACGACATACTTTCTGGGAACTCATTATACCTGATATGTCAGGAATCGAAATAAAAGATATTAAATACATTTTGCCAAAACCTAAAGTAATTGGAAGCAGTCGTAGACAAGCTACATTTTCTTTTGATGTGGATATGTCTCAATTAACATTACGTTAAATTTTTATTGTTTTTTTTTAGTGTTGTTGACAGTTTATGACGTAAGAAAAAAGGAAAGCAATGTCAATATCATGGAGAATAGAGGTAAGGACTACCATCTCCATACATGAAAAGTGTCCGTAAAATAGCGTTAAATAGGGGGGCGCTACAGACGCAGACAGGAGTAAAGCGGCAAAATTTAAACGGATATTTAAATCTTAGCATCTTCTTCGGTTTTATATATAAAAATATTTTCGACTATACGAGTAATTAGAATTCTCTTGATTTACTGAATTAACTACTTTTAATCTACTAAAGTCGTCAAAAATTTTAAATAACTAAACTCAACTCACTTTACTTCATCTCTTATTGCTTACTTTATATCACACACTTTGCCACTCTAGCGCCATTATGGCCAGTTTTGGAACTATTATTTAATTACTTTTGTCGGACACTTTTTAGCTTTTCTGCCTTAGAGAGATTGTCCTCCTTACCTCTATTCTCCATGGTCAATATATTACACTTTTTTGTGAATCTATTAATGATGCATACATTTCTGTCATAGAGTAGATAATATTACAGAAGCAAATGTTATTAGTTGTACAGAATTACAGACCGTTCAGTTTTTTTTTTAAATTATTTAAATCATGATAAAACTGATTATCATGCCAACACTAAGTCTTCTAAGTACGACCAATCGATCTCTTATAACAATAATTTAGAATTAAGATATTATGTTTAGTGACCATTAAGAATAAAGTTTTGTTATGTTTTTATTAAGACATCTAAAAGTTATTGAATCTTTAGTCTTTAGTATTTTTGTTTTCATTACAAAGTTTAAAATGTTACTATATTTTGATAATAAACACTTTCTTAAGAAAATAAAGACCGATTTTTTAACATTTTGTTGTAATATACGAGTATATTTTTTGATAATAGTAAATTACTATATGGTTCAATTTGTACTTTATGGTTTATTGTAGTACACCCACCACATTATGTCCCAGGGGATGGACACAATAAACCAAATTTTTTTAATAAGGCTATTTTTCTCCGATACTAATAATTAAATAATAAATTAATATATTCCAAAACATAACCAAATACTCTTCTCACTAAAACACATAAGCATTCATTATTGAAAAAAAAATTAAGGTCTGATGGTTGAAAATTTTGGTGGTTCTTTGTTGGACAGGTCACCCTACAATATAAGTCAGTGGAATCAGTAGTATAAACTGATGAACTGATGATGCAGAAAACTATCCCGTGGAGTTCCTTAATACTCTAAGCCCAACAGGTCTTCCACCAGATAATCTCCGTTTGAATATTGGAGCACCAGTTATGTTATTAAGAAATATTAAGTCTCCAAAATTGTGCAATGGCACCAGACTCCAGATAAAAGTTCTCCATCGCAACATTGTCGACGCTACTGTACTCACTAGATGTGCTCAAGGGGAAACTGTATTCATACCTAAAATACCATTGATCCCATCAGAGTATCCATTTGTATTTAAAAGACTGCAGTTTCCCCTAAAAGTATGCTTCGCCTTTAATAAAGCTCAGGGGCAGCCATTGAAAGGGGTTGTGATGATGTGAACTGTTTTTCACACGGACATTTCAATGTTGCGTGTTCCAGAGTAAGTTCAGCTAGCAGTCTGGTGATCCTTGCTCCGCAAGGCAACACAGTTAATGTTGTATATAAAGAGGTCCTTCAATAGCATAAAACAATCTATTAATAAAATAATCTTGAACTTGTTGCTGCTGTCGTTATGACGAGATGGAGGTGGAGGAAACAAATGTACACTTCAGAATAATGGTTTATTGAGACTGATTCACATTACAATTGGTTACATATTTATATTTTATAAATCTAGGTTAAACACGTCATTGGGGATCAAAGACTAATATAAATAAATGTGCAGATGGCACAAACTATTTACCATTTAATTTATTTTTATAAATAAAAGTTAGCACAAGAATAAAATAATTATCATTCAACGTTGTAGTTTAATTTTGTATCCTTTTCCTTATCCCGACTTTCTCGTCGCTCAGCGACAATATTTTTTCGAATTCTGTAGATTCATTTCCAATGTGCTCGATAGTCGTGTGAGGCACGAAATCTGTGATTTTTTTTTTCATCTAAGAGGCAAAAGAACCCTTATAAAGTCCAAACTCTAAACTTGAAAATTTTGTGCATTATTATGGGCGAATTTCGACCAAAGGGCCAGCTCTAGTAGTCTAAAAATTAAGCGTATTTACCACGCCGACGAAGTGCTATAATAAATTCACGAAAAATGTTTTTTGAGGTACGGTACATGTAAAATATTGGTACGGAACCCTTCGTGCGCTAGTCCGACTTGGCCGGTTTTAATGGTATAATAATATTATCATCTCAGTATTTAAAGATGCAGACGTACGCGTCTTGCAAAGAAATGTAAACGCGCGACGTTCAGAAAATGGTGAGAAAATGTATACGACTTACCTACCCCAAATTCAAAACTTTGAAACTTTTGAAACGTCAAACTAGTATGGCAAAACACCGTCAAATGATTGAATGGCGACGTTTACAAATAGTCATATATGGATAGGTTATTGAAACGGTCTGATATCGTATCAACGTTTAACACTGAGATTCGGTTTAAGGTCTGTCTGTCCCGTTGTCATGGAATAGAGAGACAGAAAAATCAAATCCGAGTTTAGCGATAAACCCGTTTACGGCCCGTTTCAATAATCTATCTATCTATAACTATTTATAAAAAGCCTCCGCTTTTCTGACTAAATAAACAATCACCAGTGATGATAATGATTAGACACTATTATTAAATAATTATTATTATCTATTCTAGTAGTCGGCTGAAAAAATGTAGCAGTCAGTATTAAATATAATTAAATATACCTACCTAATATACTATTTGGCTATTGGAAAATTTAAAATACATTGATATCAGTGTACTAAACTATGAGGAGTACCTATGTCATCATAATAATATGTTGGTGTATCCTAAGAAGATGGTGGTGATGATGATTATTACTGTAAGTGGCATATGCTTGCAGTTCCTTAAACAATGCTGAAATATCTAAACGTGTATCTTTAAAGACTTACTTGGATTAACTCCACCAAATTATAAAGACATTTATAGTAATTTCGACTTTTATAGTAAGTAAAATTTTGTGCCAAGGTGTACCCTAAAGCCCAAACCACCGAACAGAACTCCTCAGTCTTTAAAGATACACGTTTAGTAATTTCAGCATTGTTTAAGGAACTGCAAGCATATTCCACTTACAGTAATAATCGCCATCACCACCATCTTCTTGGGATACACCAACATATTATTATGCTGACGTAGGTACTCCTCATAGTTTAGCACACTGATATCAATGTATTTTAAATTTTCCAATAGCCAAAATTATATTAGGTATATTTAATTATATTTAATACTGACTGCTACACTTTTTCAGCCGACTACTACAATAGATAATAATAATAATTTAATAATAGTGTCTAATAATTATCATCACTGGTGATTGTTTATTTAGTCAGAATAGCGGAGGCTTTTTATATTTATAACTTTCTTAAAATGTGTAGTAATAATAATTATAATAAATATAACTAAGATAAAAAATATTATTTTTAAACGAAAAATATGAAATAAAACTTATTTTCCAAATAATTCCCTTTTCGGCTAAAGTTTTAACTATTTCTCTACTTCAATCTTCATAGTTTTTGAGTCGGTACCATGGTGTCTACAAAAAATTCTGCGATGGCATAGATATGTCTATCTTTTAAGGATAGATTATTATATAGTCATATACCCATTCTAAGTTTTATAAAATGATCACAAATAATATGGTATTTTCAGAAGCTATTAAGACTGATATAATATTACCTAATCCTTATCTAGGAGATATATTAAAATTAAAAAGTCCGTATGAAAAAATAATTATAAGTATATATATTTATATTCTGTGCTACTACTATATTGCAGGTATATTTGCTTAAGAAGTTTTTCGCCGCGGCACTCTCCCACGCGGGCGGAGCTGCGGGCAAAAGCTAGTAAATAAATAAAATTGAAGTGTCTGTTTGTATCAAATGTAAAATGTTTTATAACTTTTAAAGTTCGCCAGTATTTTATAAAATTAATCGTATCGTTAGCGTAGGATAGGATAATTTTCTCGAAACGTACAGAAATTCACTGGAAGGCAACATTGAATTGTTGAAGTATTGCGACATTTCTATAATAGTTTCTAATAATAAAAAGTTATCACCTAAGTTGGTACATACTTTGTTATTATTAACATTATTTTATTCATCAGAAGGACATTTCTCGTAATAAAACTGTTCAATTTGCACCATGGTTCCAGTATCAGCGCATTAACGATTTGGTGTGTGTGCGATTGGGCTTATTCCGTGTTAAGCCTCTGTGTAACGCTAGTGACCTTGAGCGTCAAGTCCCATACTGATTTTGTTGGCGACAAAGGGGAATCGTGCCGATTTTGCCGTGAATTGAATTTGGATAAAAAATCGCTATAAATATTTGAGACAAAATTTGTACAAAATGAAACGGCGTCTTATATTATATAATGCAGATTAACATATTATGGTTTTTTGGGATTTTTCAATATGACCATGACTGAGAAAAAAGGTGTCAAAGAGCTCCAATTATCAGTTATATCGAGCGCACAACCCCTTAACCCCCAAGGCTATTTAAATCGTCAATCCGTGTTAAACACGGAATAACCCTGTGATCGAAACAAAAAACAAGCCCTTAGACCTACTTACATCGACGAATCCAGTAAAATATGTTTTCAGATTGATTGTAAAGACTAAATCGATCGATCACTTGCGAGGAGGGCTTTAAATCAAAAGCACTTAGGAGTATATTGATATCAACTTAAAAGCAAAACAATCCCAAATAACTTTTTTCCCTTTTTTAACCCCGTCAGGGCGACGACTTTCAATAAAATACGTAGCACGTAGGTATTCTATCAATTCTGATAAAGAATATTTGTGCAAAATTTGAAGAAGACTGGACCTAGGATGACGTTGCCCCATACAAACGTTTTCCCCCTTTTTCATTTTTAGCATTTTAGCATTTTATATGTATAGATGTATATTGAGCTACTCTTCATTAAGCGCGTTTAAATTATGCATATAGCAGCCATAGAACATAATTAAATTAATACAAAATAACCACGTTTCCCATGTGGTTTGGTTTGATTAAAATTAGTTAACTAATTACGTTAAACATCAAATCGTAATACCTACATAATTATTTTTCTGCAGGTAGGCAAACTTAGGAAACGATCCAAAGGCACACAGTATCGATTTCATTCACTACCCCACTAGCTATAAATTTTAGATTTTTAACCGACTTCAAAAAAAAGTGGCGGTTATACGTTCGGCTGTATATAAATATATAATATTTTTTAATTTTTCTTATTTTTTGACGTGATAACGTCTTATAATTTGATGGAGCCGGCTGCACGCACGAAAAAACATAACTCATGCGTTATCTGTTACCAGCGTTACCTCGCTAAATATGACGCATTGCCGTTACTTCAGCTTGCCGCGCCTTAGGTATGTGAGCGGTGGGATGGAGAGGTGGGGGCGCTTGATGTTATTACTCAGTTCAGCGCCGGACTTCGCGGCGGAAACACGCCTACCTAAGGCGCGGCCAATTAGTTCCGCGCGCACTATAAACATGACGTAGTCACGTTCAACTATCGTCAGTAAACCGACTTTACAGACAACCGATTTTTTTTTTGTGTGTTCAACGATTACTCCACCGTCTGTGGACTGATTTTGAAAATTATTTTTTTGATATCTAGGGTATAATCCCAAATTGGCCTCCTTTTTTTGGAAGTAGGTTAAAAAGTGCTACCCTAGAAATTATACTCAAGATAAGGAGTTTAGTGAAGCAGAACAGCAAAATCAAGGTATTCTGATACCCATACGCTGGCCACATTTTTCGCACGATCTCAGCGCCGCGTCTAAGGGACTTCTTTCATGAAAAGGACTTTACATTGTTTTTGTGGGCGGGAGTTTTTTTCCAAATGAAAATTAAATAATTTTGTGAGTATTTTGCCATACAATATATTAATTATGGAAAATACGAGTTACGGCTCAATTAATGTCTATGCTTTAAAAGCGGAGCTGAGAACACAGTCTTATCTTTCGGAAACATATGTCATCCTTTTTTCCGAACAAAACGGGACTGCGCAATACTGCGGAATGCTTGTTTATATTTTTTTTACAGTACGGTTTTAAGGACGTATTAAAAATTATCACGTGTCAAATCACGAATCAAGTTAATAACAAACTTTGAAAGCTATGCCTCACTCTACAGTGGTGCCCACTGGTGAGCACGAAAATGGTGGCTCTCATTTCGGATGTATCGAAGCCGAAAAAATTGTCAATAATAATAATTTTACTCTGTGTTACAAAACAGAACGCGCAGATTGTAGACCACGTGCAGAGTATTTCTTACGTAACATTAGTTAGTCTTTACAGTGTCAAAACAGAACGCTCAGATTGTAGACCACGGGTCTTGGCGTCACTTTACATGAAAATGTTTTTGGTGTGATTTCACTTCTTTTTCTTTTTGAAAGTTTTTAAGACAATATTTTTATTATATTGTTACTATTCATAACACGAATCCCTATAACAATTTTCAGACCTCTTGAGTAAAAATTTGGGTAGGTATTGTAAGTATCTTACAAATTTTCATCCCCTAGTTTATGGGGTTGGAGTACAAAAGTTCCAAGTTTGACAATTTTTATATTGTTTTTGTGCTAATACTAGCTTACATACTAAGTTTCAGCTTTCTAGGACATCCGGAAGTACCCTATGATTTTGTTGATCATGTTCCGAAATCAGGGGTTTTAGATATCAATAAAATCTAAATTATAAAAATTATGCAATCAAAACTTAACATGCTTAATAAGTCTGGGAATATATCCTGAAAATTTCGTTTATCTGTAGAATCGAAACCTAAGTTATGAGGGTTCAAAAAATCGATGAAACGCTTTGATCAAATAAAAGGTGATCTGTCAGTGCCCATGCGCTTCGCTTAGCTCGTCTTGGCGGGGGCACTACCGTGCCTCCAGATGATCGTATTGTGTTTTATAGTGTGTACATATTTGTTACGTTGTGACTTGTGATCTATATCAAAAACTTGTATTAACATTTTGTGTATTTTGTTAAGATTGTAATGTGTTTTTGGGCATATAAATTTTAAAAAATCTGTTGTCGAACTCTACCCAACCGAGAAATGTATTTTGTTGTTTGATAAAACTACAAGTGCTCGCGACCCTCCCTTACTAAACGATATCTGTTCTTAAAGTTTTTATTTGTACTTTATAGAGAGTTCTAAATAATTGTTTGCCTACTTAACCTTTTTTACACGACGTTATTTTATTTGAAAATATCGAGGTCTAGTTCGATCTAGTTCGATATAAATTTAGTTCATAAGCAGGTTAACCATTGTCATATTTTGTTCATACATTATAATACAAATAAATTACGAGAACACTCGAACCACAACACACCTGAATGTGAATAAAATTCCTAGATAGTAAATTAGTGAACCTATATAGGTCAAAGGAATTTTGAAAAAGCCTAGGTTCTATTACCTTATGCCTACCTCAATCTTACCTTTAACGCTGCAGGACTCGTGGGTTTAACCAACGATCGATCCGATCAGGCTATAGACAACGCTATAAAACTTACAATCAATCTCAATTCTAAAACGAGCGAAACCCCACCCGCTTCAACAACAGTATGACAAACCGTTCGCTTTATTAAAATAAAAATTCGGACAATATAATTGCTAACTATCGAGTTGAAGCCTTGTAACAGGTGGGCCTCGAGCGGGGCAGTTGCCCCCTCGAGCGGGCAGTTTCCCCCTCGAGCGAGGCAGCAATTATCCGCCACCTGACGGGAGATACGCCCCCTTCGATCGAAATCCGAGCTCGCAAAAATATAATTGGATATTTCTATCAATCAGCGTTTAAGTTTCTGTCTTTGTATATGAGGTCGCTCGCCCGCTCATCGTCACATTCCGTTGTCGAACATACAAATTACAATCAAATACAATAAATAATACAATCCATTGTTATTTGTATGTTTAGAGGAATCATCATCATCACTAAACACCCTTGCAGTATTATGGATCGGGTCTCCTAATTATAGACTCAGTGCCAATTTTCAAAAGTCTATGTGTTAATTTGCCCTACAAATTAACATTCGAACTCATGCAATGCAAAGTGTATCTTGTTTTGTAATAAATAAAGTCCAGTTTTGAATAACTTAAAAGTGAAGCGCCGTGTCGCGTATCGTTTCGTTTCGGTATGAATTGACCGTAAGAGCCACAACTCACAAACATCCATTTATCCTCAATCTTTAACAGTTATGATAGTAGAAGGCCGCGATAAGCACGAGAAGCTTCAGTGAGAAAACGCAATAACATGTCAAACACACAGGACAGTCCTTGGAGTCATAAGGACACGTGACCGTCGACTGTCTCAGGCATTTTAGCAGCGAATTTGTGATTTGTTACTGCAGCTTTAGTCACCCGTGTAAAACCCTCATATTATATAAGTTCCGCCGCGGCGCCGGTCTGGTAAAAACATTTACGGATATTTTGTGCACATGATCTACTGCTTATTTAGAGAGGTTTATATAAGGTAGAAAGGTAATTGTCATACTGCAAAAAAAATCTTCCTTTATATGGGCGAGTTTGTGTTGAGCGGTGAGTCACCTATACATGACAACCTCATATATGGAAATATGGAAATTATTAAAAGTTGACTATACAGTGTCGAAAGAAATATTTTTAACATTACTGTGATGTGTAGTGTCGCAAATTGAGTCAATTTTAGGAGTAATTTTGGACAATTTGTAATATTAATTCTGACTCGGCGTGAAATCGAATTATGTATTTCGTTTTTATCATGACCAGGGCACTAGCAGGAGCATTTGACAGCGGCGTAAACGTAACGTTATCGAATGAAATTTGTACGGGCGCTGTCATGATTTTGACAGACTTTCATAAATCTCATTCGATAAAGTTACGTTTACTCCGCTGTCAAATGTTCCTGCTAGGCCCACAGGTGTGAAAACCCAGTCTCCAGTGATCAAGCCGCCATTAAATCTTTATAAGTATTTATAAATATAATATATACATATAGTAAATTCGTAACTGGCCACTGTCTGTACACGATATATAAGAAAAACTATTACATGGGCTTCATCAACGATATAGAACCCAAAACAATGATTTTTAGAATTTTTGTTTGTTTGTCTGTATGTTTGTACACGCTAATCTCGGAATCGACTGGACGGATTTTGATATAATTCGGTATGGTAGTAGCTTAGACTCTGGATTAACACATAGGCTACTTTTTATTGCGGAAAAATGTACGGTTTCCGTATTTGTTTTTGAGCGTACTGTTTGGTCGTCCCCTAATAGTGTCTTAAAAAAGTTTTCGGAGACTACGTTTATTTTCTTCAGTTTACACTTTTTATAGATACTATAACACTACTTATAACTATATATACACTACTTATAAATATAGACGAAAAAAATCGCATCCGACCGAACTGACGTTAGTTCGGTCTGGACGGATTCGAGCACATACACGGAAAATCGCATCAGTTCGTTCTGGTTCTTCCGCTAGCTACGATTATGTTTTCGGGGTTCCGTAATGCTTAAGGAACCTTTTCCCTCGGAAGGTTTTCCTCTGTCCGTCCGTTTGTCTGTCTGTCTCCGCTCTCCTAGCTTCTGTAAGTATGAATATAAATAGATAAAATTTGGTATTATTATTTCGCCCGCGTGGGAGAGTGTTCGTGGCAAAAAAACTCCTTTAGCAAATATACCTACTGCAATATAGTAACAGCACAGAGTAAATATATACTTATATGTTATAATAAATTTTTACATGTAAATTTTAATTTGAATATATCTCCTAGATAAGCATTAGGTAATATTATATCAGTCTTAATAGCTTCTGAAAATATCATAATATTTGTGATATTTTTTAAAACTTGATATATTGTATATGGACATTTGCAGCAATACAATTTTTGTTGCAGGTTTTGAAGTAATACTTAGTAGGTACCTGTGTATCCGAGCTTTGCTCGGAGCTCTAGTAGAGAAAAAAGAATCACAAAAATAATATTTTACCAGAGTTCGAACCCACCACATTCCGAATTTCCGACATCGCAAAAATTAATCAAACTGCCAAACGGCCTGACATTATAATTTATAGTCGAAATCCTACTAATATTATAAATGTGAAAGTTTGTGAGGATAGATGAATGGATGTATGGATGGATGGATAGATGTTTGTTACTCTTTTACGCAAAAACTACTAAACTGATTTCCATGAAATTTGGTATGGTATTAGTTTAGGCTCTGGATTAAAACTTAGGCTACTTTTTATCCCGAAAAAGTATAGTGTTCTTTTGGGATACTGTATTTACGCGGGGGGGAGCCGCGGGCAACAGGTAGTTATTGATATATACATATATTATTACGACGAAAAGAAAAAACATAAATAACTTCAAAATGCGCAGTTTTCCAGGGATAAAACCTGGCTGGACTGATTTTTCTCCCCGAAAATTCCCTGTAAACTAAATTTCAAGTAAATACTTGCAGCCGTTGCCGAGATACGATTATATTATATATGTATAATAACTTAAAAATGCTCAGTTTCCCAGGGATAAAATCTAGATAGACCGATTTTTCTCCACGAAAACTCCCTGAAAACTAAATTTCATGTAAATACTTGCAGCCGTTGCCGAGATACGATTATATTATATATGTATAATAACATAAAAATGCGCAGTTTCCAGGGATAAAATCTAGCTAGACCGATTTTTCTCCACGAAAACTCCCTGAAAACTAAATTTCATGTAAATACTTGCAGCCGTTGCCGATATACGATTATATTATAATATATGACGTGTATACAAGACTAGCATTAATTGCCCGCGGCTTCGCCCGCGTGAAATTAGATTTTAAACTTTCATCACCTATTTTACCCACCTAGGGGATGAATTTTAGAAAACGCTCAAATACGTAACTCATTATTTTTTCCGTACTCCAATCATACTAAATATCATGCAAATATGTCCAAGGAATAAAAAGTTTCATACAAACTTTATCACCTATTTTACCCCCTTGGGGGGTTGAATTTTGAAAAATTCTTCCTTAGTGGATGCCTACGTCATATGAGAAATACGTGTGCAAAATTGAAAATTTCTAGCCTTAAGGGTTTTCCCTGTGCGTTGATACATCAGTCAATCACTTTGCCTTTTTTATATTAGGTCTTTACCTATGAAATTGCCGTTTTGTATGAAGAAATTTAAACTAATTTTTTTCATGTATTTTTTATTTGTATTGATCGAAGTAATTACCTGTGCAATCAATGCATCTTTGCCAACGCAGTGGCAGTTTATTGATGCCCTTCTTAAAGAAATCAGCTGGACGGGAGGCAACAAATTCTTCAAAGGCATTTTGTACTGCCTCTCGGGTATTGAATTTTTTTCCCGCCAAGAAGTTATCCAAATTCTGGAAAAAGTAGTAGTCTGTAGGCGCAAGGTCTGGTGAGTAGGGCGGATGACGGCGAGCTTCCAACCCCAGTTCTTGCAACTTGGAGACCGTCTGCTGTGTAGTATGAGGTCGCGCGTTGTCGTACAGGAGCAGCGGAGACGAGCGATTGACCAATGCTGGTTGGAGATTTGCCAGCTTCTCCATCATTGTGTTTAGTTCTTCACAGTACACATCTGCAGTAATGCTCACCCCGTTTGGTAAGAAGCTGTGATGAATCACACCGGCGCTAGACCACCAAACAGCGACCATCACTTTTCTAGGGGTAAGTTTTCGTTTACTTGCTGAGCGCTTGCGGTTATCAAATAGAATCCATTTTTCATCAAATTCCTTCATTTGTGTGTCTGTTGAGCAGTGCAAGGCACGTCTCGACGCGTACTTCGCGCTGGCGATCATTGAGTTCGTGGGGCACCCATTTGACAAGCTTTTTTACCTTGCCAAATTGACGCAAATGGACCAATGTTGTTTTGACGCTTACGTCGAAAGCTGCTGCTAATTCAGCCGTTGATTGTGTATCATCAGCTTCCACAATCGCCTTTAATTCGTCGACCAAAGTCTTCGGACGATCGTGAGGTTCATATTTTTTCAGGTCGAAATTTCCAGAACGGTAGCGAGCAAACTAATAACAGGTGGTGCGTTGGTTTGTAGTGTTAGCTCCGTAAACGTCGTTGATGTTGCGTGCCGCGTTGCTGCCACGACGGTATTCATATTCCATAATCACTCGAATTTTTAACGTATCCATGATGACGAAAAAGATTGAAATGCGATGAATATGTAACACTAATCAATATAAACAAATGACTACTTTTGGAAAAAGAATTCCTTGTTTTTAAAATAAAATTAATTTGAAATTAGAATTCTTAGCCAAACAAAAATTATTTTGATTTGAAATGGCCAGTACTGCAGAACGGCAATTTCATAGGTAAAGACCTATTTTATATAAGCTAGCTTTTGCCCACGGCTTCGCCCGCGTGAAATTGGGTTTTAATGTTAATTAATACATTTGTAATAGAAGAAGAGAAGAAGAAGATGATCAAGCGCCTCTCTACACTACCGTGGTCGATGCCTATCGAGTGGCTTCCCTTTGAACATAATATTATGGTGTGAGCACTGTACCTACAGCCGTGTCAGTTAAATAAAGCAGCAGCTATATTTTATATATATGTTTCCCGCGACTTTGTTTACTTAAGAAGTCTACCGGGAACCGAAGAATCATAAAATATAAAACGTAATATGCTGCAAAAATGTGTCAATTCTGAATAAACTACTACCATACCAAATTTTATCAAAATCCGTTACGTAGTTATTACATGAAAAAGTAAACATACATACAAAATTTGTAGCCGATCATTAATGTTTTAACGATTTCGAATAGAAATAGAATAGGCGTTAGGCGTGTGGACTTTGAACTTAATAAAAATACTTTGGATTGTGGTCACCCATCCTAGTTGGGACCACGACTGAGTTTGAAAGAGAGACGAGTCAGCACTACGATCACACGGCCATTGAGCTTCTCGCTAATTCCTCATAGAATCATACACATTAATGATTAGATAATACCTAGGTAAAGTTTTAGTTTTAGTAGTAAATCCCGCAGGAACCGTAAATTTTTCCCCGATAAAGAGTATCCTATGTGTTAAATAAATCCAAAGACTAAATACGATAACAAATTTTATCAAAATCCGTTCAGTTGTTTCTGAGATTAGCGCCCACAAACGTACAGATAAACAGAAAAAAAAAATCTAAAAGCCATTGTTTTGGGTTTCATTTTGTTCATTAAACCCCGTGTTTTAATTTTTTTTAATCTTTCATGTACAGACAGCGACCAGGTACGATTTTATTATATTGTATACTTTCTAGGTATAGATTAAACACATCAAATACAGTTATTTTTACAATTAAAACTAAAAACCTTTACTTATACACTAACAAATCAAACACAAATAAATTCATTATTATAACAGCGATAGAAAGAAATTAAATTAAGGACAGTCAAAATATTCTCATGAAATTGTAAAAATAAGCTTTTAAACAAATTAAATGCAGCAATCGCAAATATGTAATATAAGTACGTAAAAGAGGAAGATTTTCATCTTTAAATTTCGAATTCCTGTCAATTCTGTCATTCCTGTGAAATTATATTGAGCAGTGAGAAGTGATATAATTCGTCTTAAAGTTTAAACTAATACGTGTTTATATACTTATATGTGAATATTGAATGTGAGACTACTTACTACTTGTGTTGTGTTTATTGTTGGTGATACATCGTTTGAAGAAATCTACTTTTACGGTAAGCGGAAAGTTGGATACGTACCTATAACCATTAATTGTAATTTGTAGTTATCAGAATAATTAACGATCAATAGTTTATCTTACAATAGTTAATTAATACACAGAAAAACGTTTTATTATTAAGTACCTATTTTAAATTTTGAAATATACCTAATTGTAGGTATAAGAATACGTATATATATAACTATAGGAATAGGAACCGTAGGTATAACTATTTGAATAGTTACCTAAGTATTTACAATTTCTCTCGGACCCAACACAACTCTACACGCTTGTAACGAGCTTGACCATCATACATAATATGTTGCTAAATTTCCTTTAAAAAGACTTGCACAACTCACGTCTAGCGACCAGGGCTTCCCTCTGTAGTAAAACCACCCTTCGCCACTGCTCTCCATACATGTTAAGTGGGGATAAAAAGTATTTTTTCATTTTCACTCTACTTCATAGAGTTTGGTGTTGGATAGTTTTTTTAAATAAAGGCAAGGTTTTTATACATGATTTTTTTACAAAGTAAACCATTTTTTAGTAATCGGTCTCCAAAGTGGTTTATAAGTAATTGCCCGGGGTATTGGCATTTCTAAACTATCATAGATAGAAGTTTCCTTTTGCGCGTTGATAGATACAGAACCCTCCTTAGACATGTCCTGACATGGTCTCGGTGAAGTTTTTCTGCCTAACACTATAAGTATGGAAAATTTAGAACAAATCTTCCTTTACACTTGATTCGTAGTCTATGATTTTTTGCGGGCTATATATGATATTTTTTAAAGCATCATTCTCAATGCTAAGGGCCGAAAATTCTCTTCGCGTATTTAAAGTTTCGCCCTCAGTAAGATCGATCTGTGAATGTAGTTTATATAATCTATATATATAAAACGCATAGTTGATTGACTGATGTATCAACGCACTGGCCAAACCCTTAGGGCTAGAAATTTCAAATTTTGCACACGTATTTCTCATATGACGTAGGCATTAAGGAAGGATTTTTTTAAAATTCAATCCCTAAGGTGGTAAAATAGGTGATAAAGATTGTATGAAACTTTTTATTCCTTGATCATATTTGCATGATATTTTGCGTGAATTGAGTACGGAAAAAATTGATGTGTTACGTATTTCAGGTTTTCTAAAATTCAACTCCTAAGTGGGTAAAATAGGGGATGAATTAAACATTCATCCCCTATTTTAAACTAATTTCACGCGGGCGAAGCCACGGGAAATTAATGCTAGTATGTTTATAATCATTATATTAATACGTGAAGCAAAAACTTCAAGTACGGTTTTACGAGAATTGTGCATACGGATCAGTGTGAAATTTGGCACATTTAAAGTTTTAGTGGAAGAAGGCCTGCCCAAAGCTAAATTTTTTTAAATAACTCTTATAATACATGAAATTTATAAAAATAACAACAACACACACTACCTCACTCATACTTGCATTTTTGTATATACTAAGGCGGGTCAATAAGTCCGTGACTTTTTGAATTTCTAACCTCCTTACTGAAAAAGCAACACTACTCCTGTCAACAGGCATCTGTCAGTTGACTCCTATCAAAATTTGAACTTGCTGCGTCAGTTAGTTTGTGTTTTACAGCTATCTTTATCAGACTATCCAGTAACTTAAGGAAACAATGGAAAAAAGTGAATTTCGTGTGCTTATTAAGCATTATTTTTTGCGAAAAAAAACCATTACCGAGACCAAGGCTAAGCTTGATAAATACTATGGGGACTCTGCACCATCGATTTCAATGGTAAAAAAGTGGTTTACTGAATTTCGTTGTGGCCGTACAAGCACTGAAGATGCCGAACGTCCTGGACGCCCAGTTGAGGTCTCTACACCCGAAACAATCGAAAAATTCACGATATGGTGTTGGCCGACCGAAGATTAAAAGTGCAAGAGATTGTGGAAGCCATAGGCATCTTGCATGGCTCAGTGGTTTCAATTTTGAATGATCACTTGGGCATGAGAAAGCTTTCCGCAAGATGGGTGCCGCGTTTGCTCACAGTCGACCACAAACGCAATCGTGTAACAACTTTACAGGAAGGTTTGGCGTTGTTTAATCACAATATGGAGGAGTTTTTTAACCGTGGACGAAACATGGATCCATCACAACACACCAGAGACCAAACAACAGTCAAAACAGTGTGTTTCTAAGGGTGAATCGGCGCCAAAGAAGGCCAAGGTGGGTTTGTCAGCCAATAAAGTTATGGCGACTGTTTTTTGGGATGCACGTGGGATAATCCACATTGACTATCTTCACAAGGGAAGAACAATTAATGGGGAATATTATGCCAACTTATTGGACCGCTTCAATGAGGATTTGAAAACAAAACCGACCTCATTTGGCCAAGAAAAAAGTTCTTTTTCAACAAGACAATGCAAGGGTGCACACATGTGCAGTTGCTATGGCAAAAATCCATGAATTGGGCTATGAATTGCTCCCACATCCACCCTATTCTCAAGATTTGGCTCCGAGTGACTACTTCTTGTTCCCAAACCTGAAAAAATGGCTCGGTGGAAAAAGATTTGACTCCAATGATGAAGTCATCTCGCAAACAAAGGCCTATTTTGAGGACCTCGACAAATCATATTTTTTGGAAGGGATAAAAAAATTGGAGAAGCGTTGGACAAAGTGTATAGAGCTCAAGGGGGACTACGTTGAAAAATAAAATGATTTATTTATCAAAAAATGGTTTTTTTTCGCAAAAAATAATGCTTAATAAGCACACGAAATTCACTTTTTTTCATTGTTTCCTTAAGTTACTGGATAGTCTGATAAAGATAGCTGTAAAACACAAACTAACTGACGCAGCAAGTTCAAATTTTGATAGGAGTCAACTGACAGATGCCTGTTGACAGGAGTAGTGTTGCTTTTTCAGTAAGGAGGTTAGAAATTCAAAAAGTCACGGACTTATTGACCCGCCCTCGTATTACTTACTTACCTACTTAATCTTTCTTTCGCAATCCATAAGCAACATTTACATATTTTTTGCATATCTAAGAGGCAAAAGAAACCTAAAACAGTTTACTTTAAAACTTTATAATTAAAAAATGAATTATGGCCGGACTTCGACCTCTGGGTGACCTCTAGTATTATGTAAATTGGCAAAGGTCTCCTAAGGACATTTTCTTGTAATTGCAACATTTAAAGGTAATTTTCTGTTCCATAGATATATACATAGATACCTGCTAAAGTTAGTTATAAATCAGATAGCATTCGAAGTTCATAAAATTGATAATGGATATTGGTTGGCGGTTTGAAATTGGAAAAAGCATTGTGGATGAAAATTGGTTAAACAAATGGGTGGTCAACAGGAGGACAACTGTGTCCTAGTTTATTGGTTGCTCAGTCAGATAAAATTAATATTTAGGTTTAATATATAGGCTCAACTAATAGGTATCCAAAATAATATTTTCTGAACCACACATTTTTCCGCAATATAAAGTAGCCAATGTGTTAATCCAAAGTCTAAACTACTATCATACCAAATTTCATTAAAATCCGTTCAGTAGATTTCTAAGATTAGCGTGTACAAATGTACAGACAAATAGTCTGTTAAAAAATATCTAAAAATCATTGTTTTGTGTTCTATATCATTATGAACGATCTTTATATCGTATCGTATCGTTACGAATATCTTTATGAACGATAAAGAACCCAAAACAATGAAGTAGTTTTTCTTATTTATGTTTCATGTACAGACAGTGACCAGTTACAAATTTATTATATGTATAGATATAGACATTTCCGTTGTCTGGTACCCGTAACACAACTTCTTCGAGAATTTACCACGGGACGAGATTAACGTGGTGACAAACTTTAAATAGGCCTGTTATTTGGCTGATGCTATCGTGGGATCTTTATGTACTCCTCCCCGGGCTCCTCTGAAAATATTACAAAGCGCAAGAAGCCATAGATATCGCAAACATCTTCGCCTGACCACAAATGCATAGACACTGCTTCAGAAAAAACTAATCAAGATCAACCTGTCTTGATAAGATCTGAAATAAAAAAGGCCTTGCAATCTGAACTTCCAAATCTCCGTAAACGACCTACCTAAAATCTTAAATAAAGAAATAGCTCTACCGATGTTACTTGCAGACGATACATCTATTTTAATAAAATATGAAAATACGAACACAACTAAAACTATACATGACACACTACGCGCTGTAACGGATTGGCTTCAAGATCACAACCTAGAGATCAACTATTAAAAAACAAAAACTATTCAATTTAGATCATACAAAAAACCTACTATCAAAATAGACACAAATTTTCAGAACACAACCCTCGAATCTGTGGATACATTCAACTTGCTCGGGATTAATATTGATACTCACTTAAACTTCAAAACCCATATCGAAAATATAAAATCTAAATTAGCTAAATTTTCATAGGTCCTGTTCCATCTCAATTGCAGCACAGATCTACAAATCTACTTTTTAGAATACTATGCTTATGCATACTCGTGATTAAGATACGGATTCACTCTGTGGGAAAACAGTCATTAACTTTTTATCCTGCTAAAAATTATTACTGTACTAGTTATTTGATAAGTTTTGATTTCAGCAAACGCCTGCACAAGACCGCCCGACAAGCCCGTATTAATAAACCGTTCTTAAACTCGTTCTCAATACCTTTCTTGGCTGAGACAGTCTCAAGTAACGATTAGCTTCTCAAGATGGTCTTTAATTAATAGTATGATCTCAAGACCGTATCAGTTAATAACGTGATTGAGATCACTTATATACTTATAACTTTTAAGCGTCATCTACACGAAAAAGAACGAATAAAATAACGTTTCGTTTACACTTCTGCAAAAAGAACAGATTTATTAATTATACATTTCTTCAACATTTCTGTATTCAATATAAATAAGGGCACAGTGTACAGGAGGAAGTCTGTTTAATAATCTAAAACCACAAAACATAAACAAACACAAACATTTATGGTCAGTACCACAGTTTTCTTTTGTTAATAGATATGTACATAAAGTTTCAGTAAAAGGAGTATTTACAAAACATAGAACAGATTTAAGGTTGATAGGGCGAGAATTATAAGAGAGAGGGGATCATAATGAGGATTGTTTTTTGGGCAGCGAAAAAAAAAGGTCTGCTGTCAAGTGTCAAATCAAGTCACTTTTGTTTTGACTTTTATCTTTGGTATTGAGTGCTTTATTATTATTTTTATATTTTTTTAATATAAATTAAATTAGTTTAATAATTAATTTTTTTATTATTAAACTAATTTGATTAATATAAATCAAATAGGTAATTCGTTTAATGTAAATAAATAAATAAAATCGAAAATATTTCTATAGATACTCGACACTGGTAGAATGGTGCAAAACCTTTGCAAGCGCGATTGCAAGCGTCTTTTTTTATAAACTTTATTTTGTGTTGAGTTTGTAGTATAAATTCTGAGTTTGTATAATCATAAGTAATTAGATTTTAATTTACGTAATTGTAACACACACAACACAATAAATAATATTGTACTGTGTCCCAAGCGGTACTCAAATCAAGGTTTGAGTGTAGTCACGAAACCGCGTCTCAAGGTTACAGTTTGACACCAATGAGAGCGTACTTGAGTAACGAGTCTCGTTTAGTCTTCGTTCGCACTCACTTGATACGCCGTACCTACAGCTGTACTTAAGTATTAAATAAAACGACATCTTAAGTACTTTCTCGAGAAGTGTCTTAGAGATAAGAACGCTTTATTAATACGGGCCTTAGAATCAAACAAGGCTGCCCCAAGTATATTATTATTTTTTGACCCATCAGTGTAGATTTTAGTTCAATTATTATTATATTTAACATTTATATCTTCTAAAACAGAAATTTTAAGCGAATGTATATGATATGTTTTTTTAGAATTTTGAATACTATCCAAATGCGTAAAAGTAACATTTTTAACATCAATTCCTGAGAACCAAATATCTAATTTATACATTTCAAGTGGATAACTGGAAAGTATGTAAAACTTTAAGTAAACTTAAAAATCTTTGTGTTTTGCCCCACGCCTCATTTATATGCTTTCTCCACCTTAAACTCCTATCCAACCACATCCCACGATATTTGGTATCCTCTGATGCTTCAAGAGGAAAACCATTATTAGTTAAAATTATTTCTTGTCTCCTACTAATGAATATACAAAATTTTGACTTTTGAGTAGACAAAACTAATCCCAACTGTCTAAGTAGCAATTCTATAGCATTTAACGAGTTTTGCATTTCAATTACCGCATTATTAAGTGAACTGCATGTAAAATATAGTGCAAAGTCATCTGCATATTGTTATTAATACATTCCTTATAGATTGACAGATTTTATATTTTTTTTGACGGGCAATTGGCCCACCACACTTACCCACCACTGCAACTCCTGTGTAGCCAGGATCGACAGTGGTAACCAACCGCAAAAACCCTTTGATATGATCTCAGGGGTGCCCGGGGGACATGCTAAATCTGTCTGGGAACCCGCAACGAAATTAATCAGAAGATTGTAGGAGGATTAGGAAGTATTCCAGTTTCCCTCCCCAAAGCAACCTCCAGCAAAGCGGGAGACAGCAAAAATTGTGATGACAAAAATTCAGAATTAAAGGGGAAGCACCACGGGAATAACATTTTTTTTTTTTTTTTATGACTACAAGACAGAATGTAATTAAATGTTTTAATTTATAATATGACAATTGATTACAATGCATTTATAATGACAAAAAAGTGTTGCATTGTTTCCAATAGTACTTATGACAAAAACGTTTGAAAGCTCGGAAGTTCTTCGCGCAGCCCACGAGATCTTCTTTGTACACAACCCTAGAAACACAATGGACGCTGTTTAACATTTCGATTCTTTCGTCATACCAGAGATCACACTCCCAGAGTATGTGATGAGCAGTTTGTTCATAAGGGCTACCTTCGGTCGAACACTCGCATAGCGGAGACGAGACTAATGTAAATCCAAATAGTTTCGCTTTAAAGTTTCCGTGTCCTGTCAAAAATTGTGCGACGTAGTGGTCTATTTCTATCCATTGCTTCGAGAGTCGATCGCGTACCGAAGGGAAGAAATTATATAGGTGACGCCCTTTGATAGTGTTGTCCCACCGTTCCTGCCACTCAGAAATTAGGTCCTGTATAGAAATATCTAATGGCTCGAATAATCTAGTTATCTTATTACTCTCTTTCGCGCTTAAAAACTCAGGGTTAGTCATTTTTTTATTTTTATAATAAAGCGCTGCACGACGCTGTATCTCTAAATCTACTGGTAGGACTCCGGCTAAGACTGGGAGTGCTTCAGTACTTACGGTACGGTATGCCTTACATAAAAATATTAAGGCGAGACGTTGGCTTTGCAAAAGTTTACGACGGGCCGCTCCTATTGTAGCCCTATCTGCCCAAGCCGGTGCGCCAAAGCAAATGCTGCCGAGGTACGTCGCATTATAAATTATTTTTAATGTTTTAAATGAAAGGCCCCATATCGACGTTGATATTTTTGTGAAACAATAGAAATTCCTTTTAGCTTTCTCACCGGTCTGTATTATATGTTCGAGGAATGTAAATTTATTTTCTAAAATAAGTCCTAGGTAACAAAGTGACTGTTGACAGAACAGTTGAAGTGACAGATTTTATATGTAACAATGTTGAAAATTGCAGGGGATATTGGATCTCCTTGGGCAATACCTACACTGGACCATCTTTTCATATTTTTTTTATCTACTCCGTTATAATCCAAATCAACTATGAGATGTCTTTCCATTAAAAATGTAACATTTAACAATTTATTGCACACAAGAAACATTTTTATCATTATTATATATTTTTTACTTTTTACAACTTCCAAAAGCTTATCAATAAATCATAAAAAATCTTCATGACAAAATCAAGGTCTTAGATATTATAAGAATAGGTAGCAAAATATCAACTGCAATTGCTAACCTCATTAATACTAGTCTGAAAAAGGGTAAATACCCAAATGAGTTAAAACAAGGATGTGTACGTCCTGTCTATAAATTCTCAAACTATCATCCAATAACTCTTCTTTCATCTATCAATAAAATTCTAGGGAATTTTGTTATCGACCAAATTCTATCATAGTATAAAAAACAAAAATATAACTTCTCTGCTATCCAAATTCACTGATCACATTAACTCCGCTTTAAATTCCAAAAAAGAACAAGTCTTAGCTCTCTTTATATAGGATGATGGATAGGATTATATAGGATAGGATGCGTGGGATAAGTCTATAGACTTATCCCACGCATTTGACACTCTAAATCACGATTAACTGCTCAAAAAATTAGAAAACACAGGTATACGAGTACCACTGCTAAATTGGTGTAGGGACTACTTGCGAGGAAGATTTTACCGTGTATTTCTGATATTATTCCTATATATATTCCTAAGATCTTATTAACGATGACCTTAGTGATGAGGTATCAGTTGAATAAAGCTCAGTAATGGGACCACTTCATTTTATTGCATATGTAAACGATATGCTTAATATCTTAAAATACAGTTCAGCATCTCAATTCGCGGATGACACCCTGTCTTCTGATATCCGACTCTGATCCTGTCTCGGCAATGTCTAGATTGCAAGAAGACCTTAATAACATAAGCATGTGGTGGCACGACAATAGGCTTATCCTAAATTCAGACATAACAAAATTAATTTATATATATTCACCATACAATAACAAGAAACTCACTGCTGAAACAAAGTGAGCCATGATCACCAATGCCTTCATAACAACAATTATAGCACATGTAATTGTTCTGAAATTGAAATAGTTGATAATAATACTTACCTAGGACTCATCGTTGATAGTAAATTTTCTTGGTTACCACAAATCATTCTAATATGCAATAAGCTTCTATCCAATATGTATATAATTAAAAATAAAATAACTTTTAAGATTAGATAAATGTTGTACAATGACGTCGCCGACTCTATTATTAACTACGGCATAACCAGCTACCGAAGAACCTACAAAATTTACCTTAGTAAAATTCAAAAACCTCCAAACTAGAATCCTGAAAAACATTGTGGCAAATGGCAATCAATATTATAGAAAAATATAAGAAAAACGACAAAGAATTATTTAAATATTGTACAGTACTTATCATTATTATTACCTATCACACTTAAAGCATTCTAAAAGAAAATTTCTTTGATGACAATCTTCAAAAACATAATATAACTCACAAGATCCAGACGCGACAAAAACAAACTAGCTATATCAAGGGCAACTAATGCTTATGGAGAGAGAAGAAAATGCAACTGAATACATAGTACCTCGCTTAATTAATGAACTGGACCTTAGTTTGTAAGCAAAATTACTGTAAAAATTATTATATATAAGCTAAGAGCACTTTACTTAGACAAGGTCTCAGATGAATGGGATTAAGTTTTTCTTTTTGTTACTCGTTTTTGCATATTATGTTTTATGTTAAAGTCTTCATATTTTATTTTATTTTCAATAATTTATAATTAACTTTGCTAAGCTACCTTGCATAATTATTTCGTTAGCACTCCGGACAAACCGTAGTGGTTTATGAAGTGTACAATATCATATAATTTATGTTTCTTTATGAAAAAATAAATAAAAAAATAAACAAATTCTACAGGTTGACTTTTCAAATAGCTTGTTGATAATTAAAACAGTTCAATACCTTAATTTAATTTAAAACAAGATAATAACTTTTTAACAAAAAAATTAATCGTTGAAATAACTTGTATTGGGTAAACCACTTCTAAATATTAAGAGTGGTTAATATAAAATGAAATTATGTTAACGTTTCCGGTAATTATTAAAATTATTTTAAAATTAATGATTTATCAGATTTTATTAGATATTTATTGCATTTAAATAAATTTACTTTAACATTTTAATCACCTAGACAGGAAACTGTTCTCCTATTGGTTGAATATTTTCAACCAATTAGAAACAACCGCCATTTCGTTGAGGAGAAGTAGTGGGGAAAACTAGAGGGAGGACAGGGTCCTTCTCTGGAGAGTCATTCGATATGGTGTCTGCAAAGTAAAAACGTGTGGTTAAAAGTATATTGTGAGAAATAATATAGGTATCCGGCTGAACACGTCTTGTGTATTTTATCTACACCATCCAACTAATAACGTAGAAAGTTAACAAACTGAAAATCAAAAAATATTAAAAACCTATGAAATTGCCGTTTTGCATGAAAAAATTTAAACGAATTTGTCGAATGTCGAACGAAATGTCGAACGAATTTCATGTCATCATAATATGACGATGTTTGGTGTGATGATATTGGTGATGATGATGATGATTACTATAATTTGAGGTGATTCCTCATGGATCCTATCATCAAGTTTCCAATTTAGTGACTAAAGGACTAAATTTCGAATTATACCCTTTACAACAATAAAATAATTTTGCAAATAAGTCCATAAACGGCAGAGTAATGTTCAATCCGTGTCGGTGTTAAATACTATGAGAAGTAGGTACCTTTTATCATCATAATGCGATGATATATGGTGTGAAGATGGTGGTGATGATGATGATTATTCTAATTGACATAGTGGCTATGCATGCTTGCAGTTCTTTAAACAACGCCGAAATCCCCAAACATGTATCTATTAGGAGTCAGGACCAACTTGGGATTATAGCCTTTACATCAATAAAATAATTTTGACCATTTTACCATTTTGAAACATATACATATTTATAATATAAGGTATACACCAATAATGGACCACTTTACATATAAATATATGTTTCTTAAAATAATAAGTAAGGAGAATAATAATAATTAATTATAATAATTATTATTATGTTGCTAGCGATTTCATACGCCCAAAAGGAAACCACGGGAACTGTATACTTTGCTGCGATAAAAAACTGCCTATGGTCTTTCCCGTAGATATATACACTATATCTGTGTGAAATTTTATCAAAAATTATCGTAGTAGTTCTGCCTTTTATAGGCCCTATTCAATGCAAACAAAGAAACAAATCATTCCTCTTTAATATATTAATGACTAGATTTTGCCGGCGACTTCGTGCATGTAAATGCATGTATGTATAATGCGTGCGTGCATGTATATATTATAATAAACATTATTAATTATTATTATCTAGTAGTTTCGAAGCCTATTCAGTGCTAACAAACAAACAAATCATTCCTCTTTAATATATTAATGACTAGATTTTGCCGGCGACTTCGTGCATGTAAATGCATGTATGTATAATGCGTGCGTGCATGTATATATTATAATAAACATTATTAATTATTATTATCTAGTAGTTTCGAAGCCTATTCAGTGCAAACAAACAAACAAATCATTCCTCTTTAATATATTAATGACTAGATTTTGCCGGCGACTTCGTGCATGTAAATGCATGTATGTATAATGCGTGCGTGCATGTATATATTATAATAAACATTATTAATTATTATTATCTAGTAGTTTCGAAGCCTATTCAGTGCAAACAAACAAACAAATCATTCCTCTTTAATATATTAATGACTAGATTTTGCCGGTGACTTCGTGCATGTAAATGCATGTATGTATAATGCGTGCGTGCATGTATATATTATAATAAACATTATTAATTATTATTATCTAGTAGTTTCGAAGCCTATTCAGTGCAAACAAACAAACAAATCATTCCTCTTTAATATATTAATGACTAGATTTTGCCGGCGACTTCGTGCATGTAAATGCATGTATGTATAATGCGTGCGTGCATGTATATATTATAATAAACATTATTAATTATTATTATCTAGTAGTTTCGAAGCCTATTCAGTGCAAACAAACAAATATTTCCCCTTTATTATATACATTTTAATAATACTTATAAGTAATAGGTATACCGTGTAGAGTAACTATAATATGTTACTATATGAATTTAAATACGGCATTAACGTTGAAAAGTTTTAAAACATATTTTGTTAAATGTTTACATTTCTTTGAAAACTCCACTTGATGCTATTTCTACTCTCATTAGTGTTTTAAAAATACTCACTTGACCTACCTGCGAGATCGTCATTTACTAAAGAGGTTACTTTAGACTAGTTTTGTAAAGAAACTGAAGAAACATGCAGCGCAGTTCAGTTTTAAGGTACTACCTACCTAAGAGCGTTTTCAAATCGCACCGAGAGAAAAAAGAAGCGGAAGCCCCCCGTCCGCAACCAGTGCGGCACCGCACCCAGCGAACCTGAGCAGCGCCTACGGTGCAAAGTACGTGACACACCGCTGACATGGGGCAATAATTTATTTTCTACGATATATATATATATATATATATATATATATATATATATATATATATATATATATATATATATATATATATATATATATATATATATTATACATATTTGTCGATTGCTTGCACAAATATGTCAAAATACAAGTTTAAAATGCGGTCGTACAATAATTATTGCTATTATGGAACAAATTAAGGAATGTAATACAATGTTGCAAACTTAAAGATAAAGTAGTATTTTAATATTTGTGACGGGCGTAAATAAAATCACGCACCCAGCGAACCCGAGCAGCGCCTACGGTGCAAAGTACGTGACACACCGCTGACATGGGGCAATAATTTATTTTCTACGAAAATGACAGTCAATGTATGAAAAACGATGATTGCCGAAAGACTCCGAGGTCGTAGTCATACGTGTACTATATGCTTTTCAGTTTTCACTTCTTTATTACCCGACTACGGCGAAGCCAAAAGGAAGGGTAATCATTTTGGCAGTCTATGTATGTATGTATGTTTGTTTCCTCGTAGCGTCTAAGCTACTGGTCCGATTGTAATAAATGAGGTGTCAATAAAATTCGTAATGATGCTGCGGATAACATGGGCTACCTATATAATTTTTTTCAAAAGTTTTGTGTTTCAAAAATTTAACCTCGTCGTCGAAAATCACGTATTTGGTATCATAAGAAAGGTCTTGGCAAGCACACCACAAATATATATATATATATATATATATTATACATATTTGTCGATTGCTTGCACAAATATGTCAAAATACAAGTTTAAAATGCGGTCGTACAATAATTATTGCTATTATGGAACAAATAAAGGAATGTAATACAATGTTGCAAACTTAAAGATAAAGTAGTATTTTAATATTTGTGACGGGCGTAAATAAAATCACTGTTACACTTTTATTCGTCAGAGTGTCCGCCTTACAACAATTTTGAAAAAGTAATAATGGCGGCTACATTTTTTTTTTTTTTTTTTTTTTTCGAACGGGTCTATGCTAAGGGTCGGGTTAAGACCGCTGTAGCTAAGTCGGACTATAACTAGCCTGGTGGCTAGTTTATTTGGTTAGAGTCGATGGGAGGGTTTGACCCTCCCTAACATCACCCGGGTGATGTTCAGACCGGATTTTGGGGACAGCTACGAGTTGTGAGCTATTATTATGACAGGGGAGACGCGGGTCTCTACTGCTAAGGGGTCCGACCCCTTCCTCACTCGCTGATGAGTGAGGTTGCTCGCGCGCAGTAGCATAAGCTAGCGGCGTGCGAGTTGTCGCGATAGAGGAGCTCTCGTTTTTATCGCTATCGGTACTGAGAGGGCCGTCCCTCTCCCCTTCCGCGTACGGTCGGGATGACTCGCGCGCGTAAGTCCTAATATCGATGAGGTTCGCGGTATTGATAGAGCTCTCTATAACAATATCGCGGTCGCGGGCACTATTTAGGAGTGAACCTAGTCTACTGGGATGCGAACTCGAACTCGGGTTCGGGTCCGGTCCCGTGTTAGGGTCGGTCTGTACGTCTGTACGTGTTGTCGTGTCGGATGTGGGACCTCGGGGTAGGCGCCGGCGTCGACCCCGGTGCGATGATAGTCGCGCGGGTGCGTGTGATTTGTGTTTACGTAACTGTACACAGTACGTTACGTATTTTGTGATCGGGTCTACGGGATCGGCTAAGATATGCTTAGGCCGTTTGTACGGGTGTCGGAAGGTCTGTGCGTCGTGTTCATAGTCCAGTGCCTTTTTGATAAGGGGGTTGGGGTGGTTTTTGCCTTTATCAAAGAATCTCTCTACAAGTTCCTTGATATAGGCTTTAATAGTGACGATTTCGCAGTCCCTATGCAAGTCGATGTTACGCATGTACCAGGGGGCGCCTGTTGCCATGCGTAGAAACCGGTTTTGGACTCTTTGCAAACGGTCCAGTTGAGACTCGCTTATCTGTGCGAAAGAGACGCACGCATAAGTGAGTATTGTTCTAATGCAAACTTTATACAATGTAAGCTTATGTCTTAGGGACATTTTGCTTCGTGAATTAAGTAGCGGATATAATTTGTAGAGTACAAATTTCGCTTTTCGTAACGTGTTACTAATGTGACTCGAAAACGACATCGACTTGTTTAGTACTACGCCTAAATATTTCACCTGAGTGACCTGTGGGATTTTGTTGCCGTGCAGGCTTATAGGGCTCATAAGTTTACGGGGGCAAGTACGCCTCATTGCACTTTTAATATCAAATTGGATGGCGTGACTTTTGTCGGGATTGACTTCTATTCTCCATTTGGAGAACCAGTTACCGAGAGCGGTAACTGACTCCTGGAGGGCTTTTGACGCGGTACAGGCTCGTATGTGGGAATAATAAAGGGCTGTGTCGTCCGCGAACATAGCTAATTGCACCTTAGCGTGTTTGGGGATGTCACTAGTATACAGGTTATATAGGGAGGGCGAGAGGACCGAGCCCTGCGGCACTCCCGCCTCCATATATCTTGGCGACGACAGTGCGCCTTCAACGCGGAAATGAAATTTACGGTTTTTTAAAAAGTTACTAATCAGTAGAACAAGATAATCAGGTATTTCCATTTGATAGAGTTTGTATAACAGTCCGTTATGCCAAATTTTATCAAAAGCTTTTGCAATGTCAAAGAATACGGCGCATGTCGTCTTCCTGTCGTTTTTGCTAGATATTATGTACTCCGTTAAGCGGTGTACTTGAGCGGGACAACTGTGCATTTCGCGGAAGGCGAACTGCTCGTCTGGAAGGAGTTTTTTGTCGGATATGACGTCATTGAGGCGCCTTTTGATAACTCTTTCGTAGACTTTACCGAGGGAGCTAATGAGACTTATTGGACGGTAACTACCAGGCACCTTCCGGGGTTTCCCCGGTTTGTGGATACCTATGACAATAGCTACTTTCCAAATGTCTGGGAATGAACATCCTACTAAGAGGGCGTTAAAGATGTTCACTAGGAGTTTAATAAGCTCGGACGGTAGCATTTTAAGTGTTTTGTTTGAAATACCGTCGAGGCCTGGGGCCTTTTTGGCTTTCATACACTTAATAATGTCACTGACCTCCTCCGAGTCCACCATCCTCACCCTATCTACATCAGGTGGCCTTGAGAGTCGGCTGTCGACCTCGCTATTCACTAAGCTAAGGTGCACGGGATCAATCGGGAGAGTACTCGGCCGGCACTGTTGTTCAATGGCGGCTACAGAGAGTCCTGCCCTTTTATATTACTTGAAGGTCGTTAGAGCTAGTCAAAATAAACACTTTATATCCGGTATTACAATTAAATATAAATTAACTAAATAGATTTCAATTAAATATAATTCTTATTTTACCAGTTACTAATATTAATTATTGTGTTTAATTATATTTGATTATTTATATTTAATATAAAATGCATGACTAAATTCTGATGTGACGTCATTGGTCATAAGTCATAACCATCATGTTTACAATAATTTATTTTATAATAATCAGTTGATTAATAATTTATTAAATATGAAACTAAATTGATATTAATAATAAACAGAGTAAATGTAATATTATACGGATCCGGATGTAGCATCACTGTCGAGACTGAAGTCTGCTAGTGGTTGCTAACATATTATAAATTGCTTCATATTTAATGAAATGTATGGGAATAATTGGTACCTAGGTATGTTTTAATGCTGAATTTTTCTCAAACAGTAACTTTCAGTCAGCTCAATAATACCTACGCAAGGATGTATCTCACGTAATTGTAAAGGAAACTGCTGTTTCTAAGTAACATATTGCTCCTGTTAGTCTAAATAGTATAAATAATTTAGTTTTTCGAATTTACAATAGTTACTAGCTGTTGCCTGCGGCGCCGCTCGCATAAATACAGTATCCCACGGGAACACTGGACTTTTTCGGGATAAAAAGTAGCATATGTTTTAATTCAGATCTCAAGCTACTACCATATCAAATTTCATCAAAATTCGATGAGTAGTTTTTGCGTGAAAGAGTAACAAACATTCATCCATCCTAACAAACTTTCACATTTATAATATTAGTAGGATTTGTATTTGATCCTACCTCACTCCTTACCCTTCTTCTTCGCAAATGATGTCCAAATATATTATATTATACAATGTAAAGTCAGCCCATATTATAGCGAAGAAAATTCCTATTTTTTTTTCTTTTTAACGTGTTACACAAAAACACTATAAAAGGCAAAGCTGATTGACTGATGTATCAACGCACAGGGCAAATCCTTAAGGCTAGAAATTTTATATTTTGCACACGTATTTCTCATATGACGTAGGCATCCAATAAGAAAAGTAATAAGAAAGGATTTTTCAAAAAAAACCCCAAGGGGGTAGAAAAGGTGATAAAAGTTTGTATGAAACTTTTTATTCCTTGGACATATTTGCATGATATTTCGTATGAATTGAGTACGGAAAAAATAATCCCACAAAACATTACCTAAATGAAAAAAGCCAAGTATTTTCTTTGCAAAAAGTTATGAGATGTCGTAGAGCCCAAGTGAAATTCAATATAGTCCATTTAATTAGTTACTCATAAAAAATTGTAACCGTAGGTATGTGGACAACAATATTTTTATAATTTATTATATTAAAAAATAGTGACTTGGCAATGAGCACTTTAATAAATTCAATATAATATAAATATTATGGTTACTAGTAGCTTAACGCTAGTGCTAACATCTTATTACCTGCAGTCATTCAATTATTTGTGATCTACCTACGTAGATTGTGTTGACGATTTCTAAATTTGAAAACTTAACCATACCTATGAAAAGTTTTCAAAATGGTCAATAATCTTTAAAATTATCGTACGGATAACCCGCATTGTACCACTATTGAATCCTTATTGGCATAGTGATAACATTGAAATGATTTTCCAGATTTGTCAGTGATTTGCATGGGTCTAATATATCTATATTATATATCTTATTTATAGTAAAATATGAATACCGGTACCGGACATTTAACTCTTTGAGTGCGCATTGCCAAGTCACTATTTAATAATATAATAAATTATAAAAATAAAATTTTCCACATACGGATACAATTTTTTTTGAGTAACTAATTAAATGGACTATCTTGAAAGTTACTTGGTCTCTATAACAACTCATAACTTTTTGCAAAGGAAATACTTGGTTTTTTTCATTTAGGTAATGTTTTTGTGGGATCTCATTTCTTTTTGTAGGTTACTCGAAGACCAAGTCATTTGAGGTTTTAAAGATCGTGAACGGACTTATAATTATTATAAGAAACAACACTGAAAAAATTACTATTAGGTACTCCAGGGTAGGGTTTGGAGATTTTTTTAAAAATCTGAACGTACTTGTAACTCCTCTTGTGTTCCAGATGTTTAAGCGTGCAAACGAATCACCTTATGTTAAGAAATCACTACAACTTCATACCATTAGGAGATCCGTTTGCTCGTTTCCAGATCTATTCCATAATTAAAGTGATTACCCATCATAGACATCTACAACACCAGAAGAGTTACAAGTGCGTTCCCAATCTTTAAAACCACCAAACTCTGATGGTAAGAAATTACAACAATTCCTAACCACCAGCAGACGATGGGTTTGCTCGTTTGCGAATTCATTAGTAAAAGCTTATTACAATTTCATACTAACGGGTGATCCAATTGCTCGTGTCCAGATCTATTCTATAATTACAACGTTTACCGCTGCTAATGGACATCCGCAATATCAGAATAGTTACAAGCGCGTTTGCGAGCTTTGCATGAGGAAGGTACCGGTGTCCCACTTTAGGACACCACGCCGGTATCTTCCTCATGTAGTTAGTCACAACGCAAGTGCTATTTCCCATCGGTTTTCTGTGAGGGCGTCTCATTTATCCGGTTTTTCTATATTTTCCCTTTATATGTAGCTAATAACCTAGATTGACAGCAAATTCGAAATTTTTAAGTCTGCTAGAAGTATGTTTATTCTCCCTACCTCTTACCTTCATCTATCCACATCTTTGAAAATTAGTTTTTTGCCGCTTAATATCTCCTAAGCTATACACTCGATTAATATGAAATTTAAAAGGAAATCTTGTGTCGCTATCGACTTCTCTGCGACAAAAATTTAGACTGCTAGCTTTGTTACAAACGAAAATATAGGGGAATTAAATAGCCGCGAAATGCTTCGAGAAAAGATAGTTCCGGCCGCTTAATAATTTGCGATAACGCTGTCGCGTTATCAGATGAGTTACTTAGTTCAGCGTTTTCTAAAATTCAGCCCCTAGGTGGGTAAAATTGTGGATGAAAGGTTAAAACCTAATTTCACGCGGGCGAAGCCGCGGGCAAGTAATGCTTATTTGTTTTCATTCATAGTTTGCATTAATATTTGTTTTGGTTTTTTTAGTAAAGGAGTCAATGAACTACCTATGAGATGGCAAAAGTGCATAGATAGCAATGGTACTAAGGCAGGTCAATAAGTCCGTGACTTTTTCAATTTCTAACCTCCTTACTGAAAAAGCAACACTATTCCTGTCAACAGGCATCTGTCAGTTGACTCCTATCAAAATTTGAACTTGCTGCGTCAGTTAGTTTGTGTTTTACAGCTATCTTTATCAGACTATCCAGTAACTTAAGGAAACAATGGAAAAAAGTGAATTTCGTGTGCTTATTAAGCATTATTTTTTGCGAAAAAAAACCATTACCGAGACCAAGGCTAAGCTTGATAAATACTATGGGGACTCTGCACCATCGATTTCAATGGTAAAAAAGTGGTTTACTGAATTTCGTTGTGGCCGTACAAGCACTGAAGATGCCGAACGTCCTGGACGCCCAGTTGAGGTCTCTACACCCGAAACAATCGAAAAAATTCACGATATGGTGTTGGCCGACCGAAGATTGAAAGTGCAAGAGATTGTGGAAGCCATAGGCATCTCGCATGGCTCAGTGGTTTCAATTTTGAATGATCACTTGGGCATGAGAAAGCTTTCCGCAAGTCGACCACAAACGCAATCGTGTAACAACTTCACAGGAAGGTTTGGCGTTGTTTAATCACAATATGGAGGAGTTTTTGCGCCGTTTTGTAACCGTGGACGAAACATGGATTCATCACAATACACCAGAGACCAAACAACAGTCAAAACAGTGGGTTTCTAAGGGTGAATCGGCGCCAAAGAAGGCCAAGGTGGGTTTGTCAGCCAATAAAGTTATGGCGACTGTTTTTTGGGATGCACGTGGGATAATCCACATTGACTATCTTCAAAAGGGAAGAACAATTAATGGGGAATATTATGCCAACTTATTGGACCGCTTCAATGAGGATTTGAAAAAAAACCGACCTCATTTGTCCAAGAAAAAAGTTCTTTTTCACCAAGACAATGCAAGGGTGCACATATGTGCAGTTGCCATGGCAAAAATCCATGAATTGGGCTATGAATTGCTCCCACATCCACCCTATTCTCCAGATTTGGCTCCGAGTGACTACTTCTTGTTCCCAAACCTGAAAAAATGGCTCGGTGGAAAAAGATTTGACTCCAATGATGAAGTCATCTCGCAAACAAAGGCCTATTTTGAAGACCTCGACAAATCATATTTTTTGGAAGGGATAAAAAAATTGGAGAAGCGTTGGACAAAGTGTATAGAGCTCAAGGGGGACTACGTTGAAAAATAAAATGATTTATTTATCAAAAAATCTGTGTTTTATTCCAAAAGTCACGGACTTATTGACCCGCCCTCGTATATACTTTGATTAAATAAAAATATTATTTTAAAAAAAATCGTCTTCATGTTCCTCCTTTACAAAACACCAATTTCATATGTAATAACCTAGTTAATATATAGTAATAAGCATTAAATATACTAAAGTGATGTGAATATAATGTGAGTGAATATAATTTTGGCAATAGCAAAATTTTAAAGACATTGATATCGGTGCACAAAACTCTGAGGAGTAGTTAGTACCTATGTCATCATAATATGTTGGTGTTTCGTGTGAAGATGGTGGTGATAATATGTTGATTACTGTAAGTGGTATGATGGTATATGCTTGAAGTTCTTTAAACAACGCCGGAATCCCCAAAGATGTATCTATAAGGACTCAGGAGTTATTTCCAGTACTTTTGGATCCAGGGTTTACCTTGGTACAAAATCTTACTTTTGGTAGCATATGCTTAGACTACTTCAGACAAAGTGAAATCACTTTAAAAGTTTATATAAGTTTCGAAAAGTTCCCACGATTTATCATGGATCCCATCATCAGGTCACCACTTTGGTGACCTGATGATGGGATGGGATGGGAGAGATAAATTTCAAATTATAGCCTCATATCACAAACGGCAAAGTAATGTTCAAAGATATCCGTGTCGGTGTAAAATTCGAGAAGTACCTATTATATCATCATAATGTGATGATGTATGTTGTAATGATGGTGGTGATGTTGATGATTACTGTAATTGACATCGTGGTTTATGCTTGCAGTTCTTTAAATACCGCCGAAATCTCCATACATATATCTATAAGAAGTCAGGAGTTCTGTTTAGTACTTTCGGATCCAGAGTACGTATATCTTGATACCTTAATGCAAAATCTCAGTTTTTGGTAGCATATGCTTGGGTTACTTCAGAAAAAGTTGATCAATATATGTGTCCATATAAATTTTGAGGAGTTCCCTCGATTCCTCATGTATTCCTTCATTAGGTCACCACTTATGAAAACAGGACCAATATCAAATAAGTAATTTTGAAAATCGATCAACAGACGGCGGAGTTCGAGAGCGAGTATCGTTGAACATAAAAAAAAATATTATATGTATATGTATATATATATATATATATATATATATATATACATAATTCCTAATTAAAAAAAATAAACTTGAGCAAGTTTTTCAAATAAGTTCGCGATACACAGAATACAGGGCAATATAAGGACACAGGGAACAAAGGTTATCCCCTTAACGACAACTTATTTGTAGCTCCACTGGTAGTCCATGTTAAATTAGCGTAAATCTTGGATGGGAGCTAATAGGCTAACTCGTTTATGCTACAGTCAAAGGTCGATATGCAGTCTTCCCGGTTTAGCTACTTAATCCTAGGTTTGACCAAAGTCTTCGGACAAACCCCGGAATAAATAAATAAAATAAAACTATTTTTTTAGTCAGAGTAAAAACACTATTATTATTTTTTTTCGTAATGCTCTATGCTAACGGTCGGGCTAAAACCGCTGTAGCTTCGTCGGACTATAATTAGCCTGATGGCTAGTGTCAGATCCATAGATTATACAGATATATATACTAGTAGTCAGCTCCGACGCCCGACTGGAGTTTACTCTAAAAAGTAAAATTTGGTGTGGAATCCAAAACGGCTGACACATCTTCGACTAACATCATGTGACACCGTACCGTGTGAACGAGTGACAACGTGAATTCGATTTTACTGCTATAGATTTTCATACCCCAGGCATATATATTATGAAAATTGTTTCTTATAGAGTAGATAACATTTAATGAAAAAAGGCTTACAATTATAAATTCCAATTTCGACTAAAATATTTAAGTCATAACTAGAAGTTATTACCTTTTTAGCCAAACGTAAATATTAAATATTAGGTGTTTATTATTATAATTATTACTATGAAATTGCTGTTTTGTATGAAAAAATTTAAAGGAATTTTTTTCATGTATTTTTTATTTGTATTAATCGAAGTAATCACCCATGCAATCAATGCATCTTTGGCAACGCAGTGGCAGTTTATTGATGCCCTTCTTAAAGAAATCAGCTGGACGGGAGGCAACAAATTCTTCAAAGGCATTTTGTACTGCCTCTCGGGTATTGAATTTTTTTCCCGCCAAGAAGTTATCCAAATTCTGGAAAAAATAGTCGTCTGTAGGCGCAATATCTGGTGAGTAGGGCGGATGACGGAGAGCTTCAACCCCAGTTCTTGCAACTTGGAGACCGTCTGCTGTGCAGTATGAGGTCGCGCGTTGTCGTGCAGGAGCAGCGGAGACGAGCGATTGACCAATGCTGGTTGGAGATGTGCCAGCTTCTCCATGCACCCATTTGTCAAGCTTTTTACCTTGCCAATTTGACGCAAATTGACCAATATTGTTTCGATGCTAACGTCGAAAGCTGCTGCTAATTCAGCCGTAGATTGTGTATCATCAGCTTCCACAATCGCCTTTAATCCGTCATTGTCGACCAAAGTCTTCGGACGACCGCAAAGTTCATTTTTCAGGTCGAAATTTCCAGAACAGAAGCGAGCAAACCAATAACAGGTGGTGCGTTGGTTTGTAGTGTTAGCACCGTAAACGTCGTTGATGTTGCGTGCCGCTTGTGCCGCGTTGCTGCCACGACGGTACTCATATTCCATAATTACTCGAATTTTTAACGTATCCATGATGACGAAAAAGATTGAAATGCGATGAAAATGTAACACTAATCAATAAACAAATGACTACTTTTGGTAAAAGAATTCCATGTTTTTAAAATAAAATTAATTTGAAATTAGAATTCTTAGCCAAACAAAAATTATTTTGATTTGAAATGGCCAGTACTGCAGAACGGCAATTTCATAGGTAAAGACCTATTATAATATCCAGGCTTTGCCTACTCGAGTCAAAGACCGAAAAACTTCAATTATTTGGCCTTTGACTAAGCCGTCAAGTCAGACATGCACCTCAAAAGATTAATGAAATCCCGTGTCAGCGTCACCACACGGTCAAATGTAAAAAAAATATTTTTTCGCGATTGCCTCGATTTCCATTAGCTTTAATGATGTTAATATATATTACCAAGTTGTAGAGCATATAATTTGCAACATATTATTATATTATTTGAGACATTTTTTCGTACGGTTAATCGTTTTTGATCGTAAATAACTTACGACGCAGACACCAGATTTCATAAGACTGTTGATGGAGAAACATTTAGAACATCAAAATGAAGGCATATATACGAGTTTCCAGCTTATTATCTCTCATTCCGAGATTTACGCTAATATTACTGTATGTATTATGTTTTTGTGGTGACGGCAATAATTCCTCCAAGTTCCAAGTATTTAGGCATGTGATACTGGACGAAACACAAATCGCTGGTTTCCCGTGAGGCCGAGGCCGGTAGCACTCATTTGAAAACGCGGCTATCCCACGTACGGCAAGTCGCTCGAAAATCGAAAAAAACCTACGTGTTTCCCCTAAGTGACTTACTCAAATATTATATGCAAGGTGAATTAATATTGAATATAATTTAATGTTGTTGTTGAATTGTTGCGTACATATGACAGAAACATGAGTGAAAATAGTCGGGCTGAGGTCCTGGGAGGAGGGAGGAGGTGCGGGGTGGGGTATATAAGGCTCCGGCGGAACCGCCCAAGCCCATTCGGTAGCCATCCGCCCTATGAAATGTACCACTTCGCCTCCGAAAGGCCTCCGTGAATCTAAAATTCTCAACCAATTTCTATGCGACGAAACATGTTGCGAGCGAATTATTTACTGTGTCCGATTTAAGTAAATTATGTCATTGTCTCTATTCGTGAATCGTATTAAAGTTTTGAAATATAAAAACGAAAAGTTTCTACGTGTAGACTTTAGAGGTGAGTTGTTGAGTTTTTTTTTTCTTTGTTTTATTTTTGCTTATTCAAGTTATTATAAGTATTTGTTTTATTACTTTTGTTACAATATTTTTTGTTTCGCAGTCGTTTGGCTGTTAAAAATTCAACTTAAATTTATGAACCTACTCGTATTCGCTCTAGGAGCAATATATTCATACTTTGCACGAACACTTGTGCTGTAGGATTCGTAGAAAGGTTATCTTATAAGCGCATTTATAACATAGCTAGGTTTTGTTTAAATTAGACAGCTGTTGCAATGCGAATTTTACAATATTAGATGCTTAAAATAACAGCGAATTGTAATGATAAGCTTTTCATATTCCAAGCGATTTCCAATCATTTGAAATAGCTTAGTAAAAATGTGTTTTAATCCTATGGTAAAAAATTAAAAGTATTAGAAAGATTTACATAAGTAAATAACTTAATTAACAATTCAGTTTTCACGAGAAAGGTCAATAAAGAAAATGGTAAATTAGTAAATGTAACGCTTCTTGCGAAAAAGTACAATATGTATTACATTTATTACAATTAAAAAAAGATTTTTTTTTAATATTATATTACATTAAGTATATTATTATAAAGGAACGCATTGTTGGTCAGACTTTGGAATATTCGATTCCGAGATTTTATTCCCCTTGCTCTATATGAGCGATGGAATAAAAGCATTTCATAATAATAATGCGAATATAAAAACACACATGACACTAATTGAGCAAGACGTCATAACATCCTTTTCTCCTTCTTTGACATTGAAACTGTCAATGTCACGATGACATATCAAATAATTAAGTGGCAAATGACAGGTGTCATTAGTGGCAAATGTTTTATTTATATATATATATGGCGTCAGCTTATCTTAAACCAATTGCCAGTGTCAATTAAAAAAGGCGGGAAATAGAAATTTCGTTTCAATTTTCAACACTGTATATCGTCAAGTCTAAAGTCTAGCCAAAGTCCAAATATCAGTCGATTCAGTAAAGTGGTAGACGCTTTACTGAAAGTTCCTAGGGAGCTTTGGCGGGAAACACAAAATAGCACGTTTTTAAAAGTTGGCCACACTTGTGCACGTTAACGAATATTTAATGGTTTTAAGGCCTCCACAGACGAGAGGACGATCGTTTCAGTTAGAACTGACGTCAGTTCGGCCTGAACGGATTCGAGCACATACACGGAGATAATCGCATCCGACCGAACTGACGTCAGTTCGGCTCTTAGATTAATAACGCCTAGATAGTCTTCAAACAAATGCATTGTACAAAGTGAAGCAAGCAACAGATAGATGTAGGAGTAAGCATTACATGCCGTCACGCACACAAACAAAACTTTAAAGTTGTGGAGTGTGTACTCTTAAAATTGGGATTATTGTATTTGCTTTTCTTAATATTGTGAGATGTAAAAATATAACTTATATTTCATTATAAACCATCTAAACACAATTTGTGAACTTTATTTATATTAAACTGGTAATAAGGAATATATTAAGTACCATAGTAAATATTTTGGAATGGAAAATTGCAATACAAAATTATCATGAACCGAGAAGGAAAGAACGGGTGTAAATACTCTTTTAAAGGACAAAATAAATAAAAAAATCAAGCAGCAATAAAAGGAACAGAATAGGAAGTCAAAATAATTATAAAAGTATTAAACAAAAGAATTTAAATAACAAAAAAATATATGTAAATAAATTAAATTAAAAGAAATTGATTTAACAAGACCAATAGTGCGTTCATAGAATTACACTTAGATGTTATTTTACGTTTATTTGATATTTTTTATGTTTTAATTAAGACTTTACTGTTATCAAGGACCATGTAAGATTTTTTGCTATGATGACTTACTAGATAATTGACCTGTTTCCATTATCCAAATATCAGATAAACCATTTACCTACATGAAAAAGCACTGAGCGCATGAAAAGCACTCTAGATAATATTCGTACCATAACCCAAAAACATAATTGTAAATAACGTAGCAAGTAATTGTATTTTGCTGTAAAAACAGCCTTTCAAAAGCTGCCTTAAAATACCATTTGTATCAAATTGTGAAGTTTTTTCTAATTATAAATATGTAAAACAAATCGACTGGTTTAAAAAGAGTAAAATAAAATAATTAATTAATATTTTGCCAGGCAACCGAACAGCCCGAAGCAGCCTCTTTAATTATTTTAGACCAAATTATGTTGATGACCACAATCCACCTAAAAGTAAACTATGTACGTTTGTGTGAAGGGACAATGAACATTCATTATGTGTTGAGATATTTTCTTTACACGATCGGCAGAAAAGTTTAATAAAGAAAAAAAATCTCAGGCTTTAAAGATACGCGTTTGGTTTTTCAGCATTGCTTATAAGCTTAATATGCCACTGATAAGCATCATCATCACCATCATCATCTTAATCTTTATCGTCATCACCATTACCACGATACCCATGAGACTCATAAGTAATCGAGGAAACCCTTTAATGGGGCACTTAGTGATATTGATTTTTAGGTATTTCCAGCTTACTTACTTATTTAATGCACTAAAAAGTAAATAATTAGTCTGAGGAGGGTTCTGTAATTATCAAGCGAAACATTTTTTTTTTCAAATAAGTTAATACAAAATTTGTTGTCCGCTTTCGCTAAAAACATTATCCTTAAGGGTATTTATGTAGGGGTACACCTATCAGCATATAAAGTTTCTACCTCTTATAGTTTAGAAATGACAGGGTTGGGCGACCAACTTGTAAACCACATTGGAGGTCGATTGCTTGACGTTGTTATATAGTCATGTATGAAACCTTACCTTTATTTAATAAGACCTATTCGACGATATGGTAGAATGAAAAAATATTTTTCATCCCCACTTCACGTGTGGTGGTACGTGTCTAGGACATTTGGAGATGTGTCTCAGTGAGGCTCCATTGTTCAGGGTTGATCGAAATGACACGTCGATTCAGGTCCTTTAGTACAGATGCATTCAATAATTTCAACGCCGAAGTACACAAATCGGAAATGTATGGGATTTGACATAAGTCCCCGCTAAGTGACATGTAGCTTGCGATGCCGTATGTCAAATCCCATACATTTTGTTTTCGAACTTCGCTGTCGAAATTATCGAATGCATCTTGATTAAAGGCCAAGGATACAATTAATTAATAATCAAAAATACAAAATCATTATGAACATACATAAACCGAAACAGTTGCGCAAATGCACAAAATGCTGACCGAAGAAGTTATAACGGTAATTACACAAAATACCACATAAAATATTATAAAGACAATTTCTTACTACACTAGAACGGAGAGCCACCTCTAAAATATAAAATTATCATTATTATAAGATTCCAAAACCGCGATCTAAGTATACACAGTATTTAACTATACCAAATTTCATCCATTCATATTCCTAATTGCAGTAGTTAGAAGCCTCCTCAGAAGATAACAGCCTCCGTGGTCTAGTGGTTAGAGCTTGGCTCTCGACTCGGAGGTCGTGGGTTCGATTCCCGCATTGGAACAAAAAAAAAATGTTGATTCCAAGTTTGTTTAGGACAATTCAGGCTGATCACCTGATTGTCTGACAAGAAAGATGATCCATGCGTCGGATGGGCATGTAAAAAGTCGGACCTGCGCCTAATCTCTCGCCAGTCGTGTCGGTTATCCGTCCCACTGGGTTACGAGAGTAAAAGGAGGAGAGAGTGCTCTTGTGTACTGCGCACACACTTGGGCACTATAACATAACTCCTGCGTAGCTGGCCTGGTTTCAATGAAACAGGCCACCGTCACCGAAATCGGTGTGGGAGCTATTATTACTATTAGTTAGAAGCGTGGACAGACAGACAGATGGACGGACGGACAGACACAGAGACCCAAACTATAAGGGTTCCTTGAGTAAGCCTTAAAAGAAAAATAATATTATTAGAAAATTATTTTTTACTATTTAGTGGGTTTTAATTATTTAAGGTGTTACGCAGGAAGTCGGCTTTTATTAACCTTACCGTTCTCTCGATTTTTCTACATAATTACAGAAACGTCCAAACTATTTTACATTAAAATATCCCTTCGCATTTTGACGAAGGGTGAAGAGGGTTAGCAAAGTGACTTTAAGTACGACATCCTTTTGTTTTGCCATTTTTGGGCTCCCATAGTATTCAAGATAAGAGAACCCTTATATTTTCCCTCTGCCCGTCCTTCTGTCTGTCTGTCCACCTATCAGTCCGTATGTCTGTTTGTCTGTTTTTTTGTTTGTCTGTCTGTCTGTCTGTCAGCTCTTCAAAGTTCTGTAATTAGGTATGAATATAATTGGATGAAAATTGGTACAGTTATATATATTGTGAATAGATTTCAGTTTTGGTACCATACATACTCTTCGTACATGTGAAGTGGGGATGAAAATATTTTTTCATTATACCCCATCGTTGAATAGATCTTTTAAAATAAAGACAAAGTTTCATACATGATTTTTTTACAATGTCAACCATTTTCGAGTATTTTCGGCCTCCAAAGTGGTTTACAAGAGCATTTCTAATCTATAGCAGACAGAAACATAAAACTTTCCATGGTGATATTATGTTATGCCAAAAACTCTTGAGGAAAACCTATTTCGCGGTGATAAACAAAATTTTGTTTGGGCAACCTACACGAAAAGTGGGGATGTTTTTTTTCTTACATCTACCTCATAGTGTGGAGTATAGATATAGAGATATTATATTATGTCATTAGATAGGTATTTTGAAAAGATTGAGAAGTTTCTAACTAGTTATTGATTACGGAACTCTGTTCTATGCATGGCCTGACACGTAAGGTTGACCAAAATTAACCAAATCGGTCCAGCCGTTCTCGAGTTTTAGCGAGACACAGGTTTTGCAATTCATTTTTAACCGACGAAAAAACCGGAGGCGATGCTCAAGTTAACGCGTATATTTTTTTATGTATGACCACTCATAACTTTTTATAGAGTAGTCGGATTTTTTTGTTGTAATAGGTTAACTTCCAAGTTGGTCCCATTGTCATCAAACGGTAGACCTGGTGATGGATTCCATGAGGATACAAGGGAACTCCTCAAAATGTATATTTGGCTTATTTTTAGAGTAACCCAGCCATATGCTATTAAAAATTAAGATTTTGTGCCAAGTTCCTTGGATCTTGGATCCAAAACCACTGAACAGTACTTCCGAGTCTTTAAATATACATGTTTGGGGATTTCAGTGTTGTTTAAAGAACAGGAAGCATTTGCTACTATGCCAGTTACAGTAATCATCATCATAACCACCATCATCGCACCATACATCTTCATGTGATGATATAGGTACTTCTCATAGTCTTTTTCACTGATATCGATGTCTTTGAACATTTTATATTCTGTATATTTATCATATATGTTTAAGTATAGTCTACTATGATCATATTAAATTATGTATATATGTATGTATTAATATTTAAAATAATAGTAATAAATATTAAAAAAGGTTGGTTATTTTAGCTTTTCAGTTTTTTTGGCGGTTTAATTTTTTGCTTAAAATTTATTATATAATAAAACTATATTATTGGGCTGCGATCCCCAGCCCCGCCAGACTCCCCTTATACTCTTACTGATAATGTATGTCATATTGTAGTATTAGTTGTGTGCAATGAACGATTGTACACCCGCCAGACTGTGCGTTTGCCGGTGGGACAATTCTCACCTACAGGGCGCTAAAAGTACAAAAGAATTGTACTAACTTTTCTTACAACCTTTGAAATGGTTCTAACGTATATTATATTAGAATAATGACATTTGAATATTATAAAGTGAAATTTACACGGATTGATTATTTTTATGCTGTAGTTTTCATGAAAATTTAAAATGAAAAATCATCCACGCAGAAATAAAAATCATGAAACTTCTAACTAAACCTAAGTTTAGTGAAAAATTACTTTAATAAGTTTTGTTCCTTCTGAATTCTGAATCCAAAAAATAAGATTTATACTTTATCAGAATTTAAATAATTAAAGTGAGTACAATTTTTTCGCAACTTTAGCGCCTTGTACCTAATAATTGGCCCACAGCACAATCTGGCGGGTATGCATACGTTCATTGTACACACTAATACTATAATATGAATACATTACATACATTTTATCAGTAAGAATATAAGGGGAGTCTGGCGGGGCTGGGATCTCAGTCCATGTCTTCGCCGTCTGTGATACCCCTATGTTGAGATGAGTCGTATCATGTACCTGTTGTTATTTTTATGTTCGCACATTAGCTGAGAACATTCATTTATTTCTGAAAAAACGTAATAATATAAAGGACTAGCTCTTTCCCGCGGCTCCGCCCGCGTAAATGTAGTATCAGATATCTCACAGGAATACAGCACATTTTCGGGATAAAAAGTAGCATAAAACCAGAGCCTAAACTTCTACCATACCAAATTTCATCGAAATCCGTTCAGTAGTTTTTGCGTGAAAGAGTAACAAACATCCATCCATACATCTATCCAGATCCAGATGCATAGATATGCATCCTCACAAACTTTCACATTTATAATAGTAGTAGGAAATTCTGGGCCTTAGTGAAAATGAAATTCATTCTCATTAGCCCCCGACGAAAACAGAGAGTGTTATAAGTTTAACGTGTCAGTCTCTGTGTTTGTGTGTGTTTCTATGTAGATGTCAGTGGCGTCGTAGCTCCTAAACGAATGAACCGATTTTGATCTAGTTTATTTTGTTTCTAATCTAACATGATCAAGAGTGTACTTAGTTACAATTTATCAATATTTATGGTTATTGCTACATTGAAAATGGGGATGTACTTACTATTAAAATTATATTCATTACCCAGCCTATGTTCAACTTAAATATAATGTTTAATTAATAATTTGCAAAAATAAAATAAATAATCGTAAAACAAAAAAATGTATAAATATTTATTGTCGTAATAATGCAACTGCCGATCATGTAAATTAAAAAAAATCGAATGAAATGGGCTTGATAAATGGCTACATATCTTCCCTGTGTATGCTAAGGAGTTGAACTTTCGCTTTGTATTTTTTTTTTTTGCAAAACGAACGATGACATATCAATGAAATCAACATTTACCATGATGTACACGTAATTCGTCATAATGTACACAATACGAGCGTTTGAACATTGCGTGGTGCACCAAACGATATCGCATGTCGCGCGGATAAATGACTAAAGATGTGCTTACATGGCCTATAAAAATTGATAAATTGTGAGCAATCATGGTCGACTGCGAATTGACAAAATATCAAGCAATTTACGACAGCGGCAATTAGCATCAATTTCAAATCAAGATTGATTAGTGTTACATTTTCATCGCATTTCAATCTTTTTCGTTATCATGGATAGGTTAAAAATTCGAGTAATTATGGAATATGAGTACCGTCGTGGCAGCAACGCGGTACAAGCGGCACGCAACATCAACGACGTTTACGAAGCTAACACTACAAATCAACGCACCACCTGTTATTGGTTTTCTCGCTTCCGTTTTGGAAATTTCGACCTGAAAAATGAACCTCGCGGTCGTCCGAAGACTTTGGTCGACAATGACGAATTAAAGGCGATTGTGGGAGCTGATGATACACAATCTACGGTTGAATTAGCAGCAGCTTTCGACGTTAGCGTCAAAATAATATTGGTCCATTTGCGTCAAATTGGCAAGGTAAAAAAGCTTGACAAATGGGTGCCCCACGAACTCAATGATCGCCAGCGCGAAGTACGCGTCGAGACGTGCCTTGCACTGCTCAACAGACACACAAATGAAGGAATTTTGAACCGCATTGTTACCTGCGATGAAAAATGGATTATGTTTGATAACCGCAAGTACTCAGCAAGTTGGTTGGATCCTGGTTCAGGACCTAAACAATGCCCTAAACGAAAACTTACCCCTAGAAAAGTGATGGTCACTGTTTGGTGGTCTAGCGCCGGTGTGATTCATCACAGCTTCTTACCAAACGGGGTGAGCATTACTGCAGATGTGTACTATGAAGAACTAAATACAATGATGGAGAAGCTGGCACATCTCCAACCAGCATTGGTCAATCGCTTGTCTCCGCTCCTCCTGCACGACAACGCGCGACCTCATACTGCACAACAGACGGTCTCCAAGTTGCAAGAACTGGGGTTGGAAGCTCTCCGTCATCCGCCCTACTCACCAGATATTGCGCCTACAAACTACTACTTTTTCCAGAATTTGGACAACTTCTTGGCGGGAAAAAAGTTCAATACCCGAGAGGCAGTACAAAATGCCTTTGAAGAATTTTTTGCCTCCCGTCCAGCTGATTTCTTTAAGAATGGTATCAATAAACTGCCACTGCGTTGGCAAAGATGCATTGATTGCATGGGTGATTACTTCGATTAATACAAATAAAAAATACATGAAAAAAATTCGTTTAAATTTTTTTCATACAAAACGGTAATTTCATAGGTCTTTACCTATATAACAGCGTACGAACTAGTGATTTATCAGTGCGAAATGCGATATCGCATCGTGCAATATGAAAACTCTCTACCTATATACTATTCCATGCACATTGCACATAACATGGGGCTTACAAAATTATTGTGCAGGTATTTTTTAAAGATGGATGCTGCTCTGAAAATATGTTAGGCACTAGGCAGTTGCCTTTTCTAATTTGAAATTAATCTTAAAGTTGTTCAAAATCATATACTTATACGGATATTTTGTGCATTTAATCTACATATGGCATGATGTTTAGGCAGAAAAATAATAAAAAAATTCTGTTTTAAAAAGTGTTTTAACTGTTTTAACAAACCTAAAATATATATTACATAGCTTTACAAGCAATAAAATTTTTAGTTTTAATTGTTAATTCTAATATTTACTTAGATGTTAGAAAGCTTAATAAGGAGTCAAAAATTCTATGTAACAAATACAAAAATTGTGAAAACTTGTGATTGTTTGTGATTGTAAAAACTTTACTAAAACAACTGTTTGTAAATCGATTAATTTCGCTATTGATTACAATGATTATGCAAAAAAATCCTCTATCCTAAAATAATATCTAAACATTTAGCGTGTAATAAGCCAAGCTCTACTAATACGAAATCATGTAATCCCATGAAAGGGACGATACCTTTTTACTTTAAAAATAGTAACTCTGATAATAAAATTATGAATAAACCTAATTCATTTTCTGGAAACAGTTCAAATGTTCTAAAACAAGGTACTATACCATATTATTTTTGTAAAATGTATGATAACAAACAAAAACCATCAGATACAAAATCTCCAAATTGTAATCTTTTTTGTTCCTAACTATGACTCTCGCTTAACATTTTACATCAAAACATAGCAGGTGCAATAAATAAGAGTGAAGAACTTTTTATGGCTGTTACCAAATTGTCAAAGACTGTAGAAATTGATATAATTTGCCTTACTGAAACTTTTATAAAAAAGGGAACAGAAAATTTGTTTAAATTACTGGAGTATAATTTAATATCTTCTTACTCGCGAAACTAACAGGGGCGGCTCTTGTATTCTAGTGAAGAAAACTTTACTCTGCAAAATCTATCATGATTATCAGAATTTTCTAGTGATTTTGATTTCGAGTGCTGTGGTTTAGAGATAACTGTACAAAAAATTATTGTAATATGTGTATATAGGACGCCATCTAGTAATCCAAATGTGTTCCTTCACAAAATGGAGCAATTACTGTTAAGAATATTAAAACGAAGAAAATCAGTTATTTTATGTGGAGATTGGAATTTAGACTTTCTTAAACCTAATAAGCACTCTTTAGAGCTTATAAGCCTTTTTAAAAATTTCAATTTAAGGACCCATATTAACACAGCGACTAGATTACAAGCTTGTCTTGATCAGACCTCAAGCAACATTAAAGAAATTGAATCGAAAGTTCACTATCTAGGTCTTTCTGATCATGAAACAGGGTCAAACTTTAACAGTCAAATGTAATAAAAAACGTAATATGTGTAAGTGGAATGAGATAGTTAGAGACTAGCAAAGAAAACATTCAAAAGTTCTGTAACTGTATTTCTAACGGTAACGGTTCTTTCATTCTCAGACGTCTATGAAAAACAGAACTTGAATGATTCCTTTGAGGAGTTTCATAATTTATATCTACTATTTTTCAACTTATGTTTTCCCTTCTGTCTGGTACAAAAAGGTAATAAAACTCATAGAACGGGATCGTGGTTAACAAAAGGTTTAAAAAAGTGTGCTGTAAAAAAAAGAATACTCTATTTTAAACATAAATTTATAGCTTCTAATAAAAATAACTACAAGAAAATATACAAAACATACTTTTAAGATACTAAAACTGTGCATTCACAAATCTAAACAACTAAATAATCTAATATACTTACAAATTAATAAAAACAAATGTAAAGCTGTGTGGGACATTATAAATATTATATTAAAGACATAACTTTAAACAGAGACATAGAAAAAATATCTAACAATAATCAATCGTATACGACGCCCATGGACATAAGTGAATTATTCAATAACTTTTACATAAATCAGACAAATAATAGTAATTTTCAATTTAATAAAAATTACATTAATTCTACAATGCAGTATAATAATTTTAGTAATTCCATGTACCTAAAGCCTACATCTCCAATAGAAATATACAAACTGATACATACTCTTAAAAATACGAAGTCTGTCGGTATAGATGACATAAATACGAAAATAGTTAAGAAGCGCAACACATATGTCAACCGTTGAGCTTTATTGTAGCCTATCTTTTAAAGAAGGAACGTTTCCCAAAAAACTCAAAAAGTCTATTGTAAAAGCAATATTTAAAAAAGGTGACGTGACGGACATGAATAATTATCGTCCAATAACACTAATACCGGTTATTTCAAAAATATTTGAGAGAGCAATGCTAGATAGACTTATTAATTACGTATCAACACAAAACATTCTTACGCAAACTCAGTTTGGCTTTAGAAAAAAATGTAACACTACTGTAGCTTGTTTTGACTTAATCAAATCAATCACTGAGTCCCTCAATAATAGAATTCCAGTTACTCCTGTATTTCTAGATATGTCAAAAGCTTTTGATCAAAATATGGAATACAAATACAAACTACAAAAATATGGGATAAGGGGAGCAGTTAATGACTGGATAAATAGCTATTTATCTGACCGGTATCAATTAATAGAAATAAGTAAAATCTATAATGATAAGAAAATTACGAACCGGTCAAACTTCAAGCTTAACGAATGTGGTGTACCACAAGGTAGTGTCTTGGGCCCATATCTTTTTCTGCTCTACATCAATGATCTACCACATGTAACTACACAAAAAACAATTTTATTTGTAGATGACACGACACTTATAATTAAATGTGAAGATCTAAAAAATTTTGAGAATAGTATTAACGAAAATCTTGACAAAGTATTGACCTGGCTAGCTAATAATAATTTAAAGATAAATATAAGCAAAACTCAATTATTACAATTTCAAAACTACAGAAGACAAAAGATTAACCTAAATATTTATTATAAGGACATAAAAATCAAAGAAGCGAATTCTACAAAATTTCTAGGTGTTATCTTAGACAAACATTGCAACTGGAAAGACCAAATAGAATATATATGTACAAAATTAGATCGACTCGTCTACGCTATTAAGAGAATACGTCAAACAGTTAGCACGGAAGCCGCACTGAGTGCCTTCCACGGATACGTGTCATCGGTGTTATCATATGGGCTGATACTGTGGGGAAATTCTACAGATATCGATAAGGCGTTTCGTTTGCAAAAAAAGTGTGTTAGAGCTATAGCTGGAGCATAGTTCCTAGACAGTTGCAAACTATTGTTTAAAAAATTTAAGATACTGCATTACAGTATATAAAAGTATGTATATAAAATGTATATAATGTATATACTTGTAAATGTATATACTTCACTTGCATGTATATAAAAGAAGCCTGTACTTTTGTAAAATTACACCCCGAATACTTTCGACTCAAATCGGATTTAGGACGGAAAAATGAAAGGCATAAATATAAAATCTATTTCCCGCTTTGTAATCTAAATATTTATAAAGACAATGCATTTGTACAAATTATAAAAATATATAATGTTTTACCGGACGAGTTTAGAGATTTACCCTATAACGTATTTAAAAGGAATTTGACAATATGGCTTGCAGAAAAATGTTTTTATAATATAAATGAATACTTTACGCATAAAATATGTTATTAAGGTGTAAAATTTAATTATTTAATTTTAATATTATGTGTACATAATGTAATGTGTTATTGATTTTAAACCTATTGATTATTATATTATGTTATAATTATTATTTGACTGAAACTTCGACATTGAAAACAATAATTATGAATTTGTAAATCTAATCTTCATATTATTATTATTTTATTTTCCAGTATAAGTTTTAATCAATTGCATGTTTTAAAAATTTCACACACCATTTTGCTATGGTAGAATGTACAGATCCTTTGTAATGTTTAAATATTATCCTTTGTACTGCATTCTTGTGAATAAATAAATTATTATTATTATTATTATTATAAAATTACATTACACTCTCTACGGCGCATTTAAGGTCATTGACCTGACATAGCTGATTTTATTTTTATGTTATATTTTATCCCCCATTACATCACTTGTTTCTGGAAGCTTAATGACAATAATTATTTGTAATTTGTTTTCGAATTTTTAAATTATTTTTCTGCTCAAAAGTCTTTGCATAATCAGTAGATCGTTATATGTATAAAATAACCGTATATTGATTTTGAAGAACCTTACATAGTTACCCTTGACTAGGAAGTAGGAACATTCTGTCTGACAAGCGACTTTTGTGTTACAGAACAACAGAAGTAACAATTTGTAATAACTCGTTTCACCGTAAATTTTAAAATTAACCCTTCATAATGCAAGATGTTACAGGAGGCTTGTACCTTGATATGGTGCTTAGATGACTACTGATATTAAATGTCATTTATTTTTTTTAAATGGACCAGGAAACGAGCAGACGGATCGCCTGATGGTAAGCGATTATCACCGCACATGGACAACACAAACACAACATGGACATGACACACTTGTAATTCCTACGGTGTCTGGTCCTTAAAATCCCCATCTTCGGGCCTCCGGTAACCTTACTCATACGGCGAAACCTAGCCCAAACGTTTTTAGACGCTGGTTTTCTATGAGACCGTGGTATTTATAGGCTCAGCTATCCCACGATTAAAGTCGAGTACCGAAGCGTGTTACAGTTTTAATACTAGCTTTACTATAATGTAAATATTGATATTGATAATTATAAATGATATTGCTATCGTGATCGCATTTTATGATTTTTGTTTCAACTTTTTTTTTGTTATGTTACTTAAACAACTTTCTTTTTTTTTTTGCAATATATCCATTAAACAGTAAAACGACATTTAAAAGTCGGTTAATTATTATTTCAATCAAAAATCTGTAATTCTGTAAACATAAAATACTTTAAAAGATAATTTTAATGCCTTGCCGCCATTATAAAATCCTTACAATAAAAATATATTATAAGCAGTTAAAACCAAACAGGTACCCGTGCCGGTTTGTCGAGGAAGAGACAGGTAAAAATGTGGATGGGATTGTAACATAATGGTTAAATATTGGCCAGTTTATTCGCGCAACCCATTTTATATTAATGGACAAATGAGGCAGATAATACTTGAGTTATTTTATACAATATGCATAGTACCCCATACTCATCCTTAACCCTTAACGGGTTGGGTACTTTTGGGCAGCATCTACCTTAACGTCGGTTCACACCAGGACGCGACGCGGCGCGGCATTTTGAAGATAGCGATTAAAAAGATACACATTTCATTGCGAGAGCGGCGCGAGCGCCTCAGTGCTCTTACAATGAAACGCGCATCTTCCAGTGTATTGAATAAAGTTCAATTTTGAATCGCTATCTTGAAAACCGCACCACGTCGCGTCTCGGTCTGAGCTGACCCTTACCAAGTTTGCATGAGTATCTACATAAAAAGTGCTTGCATGTACAAATACGTATTCCGGCTGTATTCTTGTTGCTTTATATGTCATTATGTTATGCTACATAATATAACATAGTTACATACAGATTTAAATCGTAACAAAGTTTAATCAGACACAATTAACTTTCATCTTTTAAATTCCTAAAGTGTGTTCTTACACCTAACATTTTCTTTCGTTCAAAGAGAAATTCTCCTATCTTTCGATCCTCTTAAACATCCATTAATAATCGTCGTAAAAATCTTCGTAGCCATTCGATTCGAAGACTCGAATGGCAAGAAATCGGACATGTTTTACTACAATTAATGCCCAATGACATTATAATTGTTAATTTTCGTACTTTTATGTTTCTTTTTTACACTTATATTTTTAATAATATAATTTTCACATTCAAAACTACTTATCACTCATAAAATATGTAAGTAGGTACACTTGTAATACATAAGTGTAGAAGATTGTGCATGTTGTGTTGTGTTTTTATGTCGCTTTGATGGTCTATGTATATATTTTTTAAATTGTCATTATAACGTTTATATTTATTGCAGGGGACATAAAAAATTCATGTGCTCTACTCGATAATGAGGAGGTAGTTTTCGTTAACGAGGTAAGTTATCTTTTGAAGAAAATATAATAAAATCCGCTGAAAAAATTAGCTTAAAAATGTAAATTAAATAATCTCGTAACAACAATTTGAATTTTAATGTGTGCATCAAATTGAGCATTTTTTAAAATAAATTATAATATACCACAGTCCATAGGTCAAATATACCTTAAGCTAGAAGTTAGCGGGTTAAAGTTTGATGAAAGTCGTAAGTCGTTTAAAGTAAAAAAATAAAGCAATTTCAATTTAGTTTGAAACAATTACGTTTTGAGCACATAAATGAATTAAACTTATAATCAAAGAATAAATAATGAGGGACATTTAATTGTTTGTTGTGCGACGACCGCGTTTAATTACTCAGTTATGATCGAGATTATGGTTAAAGTGATACATATAATCTTATCATTTAGTAGCTTCAGTTAAAAATTACTACTTAACATAAATTTAAGTGTGGGTTTTCCCGGGGCCTATGGAAATCTACAATATTATTATTATGAAGATATTTATAGAATTTGATCTTCCCCCTTCCGCTGGCTTTTGCCCGAGGCTTTGTTCACGTAAGTACAGTATCCCACGGGAACACTATAATTTTTCAGGATACAAAGTAGGTTACGTGTTAAATTTTTAATCCAGAGTCTTAACTACTCCCGTACCAAATTCCATCAATATCCGTTGAGTAGTTGTTGCGTGAAATAATCAAAAACATCCATCCATCCGTCCATGCATTCATTCGCGTTTATAATAATAGTAGGATTTACATCGAATATTGTTTTTTTTTTAAACAAGTATTTGTTTTTATCACAATACATAATAATATTATTATGATTCAACGGCGATTTGTCGATCTCAAATAAAAATAATGAAAATAATAATTTTGTTACCACTTGTTGATTCCAAGTAGATTTACCTTAAGTGGAACTAAGAAGTATATATTTCTTAAGTTATTAGAGTCCTTTTTAGGGTTCATTATTACTGTAAACTGGGCCTTTAGTCAAGATGCATTCGATAATTTCGAAAGCGAACTTCTAAATCAAAAATGTATGGGGATTTGACTTAAGTCATCTCTAAGTGACATGTTGCTTGCGAGGCTTTATAATTATCAAATCCCATACATTTTGTTTTCAAACTTCGCTGTTGAAATTGTCGAATGCATCTTGACTAAAAGCTCTGGAACCCTTGTAGTTTCGCTCTGTCCGTCCGTCAGTCTGTCTGTCCGCCCTTTCTGACTCCTGTAATTATGAATATAAATTAATGAAATGAAAATGAAAAAAGCATAATAAATAAAAAAATTAAATATTCCATATAGGTACATAACATGTGAAGTGGAAATAAATATTTTTCACATTCTACCCCATCGTGTAGGATATCTTCAAATAAGACTTTTTAAATAAAGGCAAAGGCAAAAATTCATACAAAACTTTTTTTTTAACTTTTTTTATTTCATACACAACTTTTTTATAAAAAACTTAGAGTAATCGGCCTCCAAAGTGGTTTATAAGTTGGTCCTCCCCTGACTCCATACCAAAATGTGCCCAACGCGGCTAAAGGAGTTTTCACTTGAAAAACGTATTACGCATTGATAATTTTTAATTACCGAACCCTCCATAGACATGTTCTGACATGCTCTTGGTTAGATTAATTAAACTACTAAATGTGAAAGTTTGTGTGTATAAATGAATTGATGTTTGTGACTCTTTTATACAAAAAGTGCTAAACGGATTTTAATAAAATTTGGTATGGTAAGTAACTATAGCTTAATCTCTGGATACCGGCAACTTTTTCCCGATAAATGTTTCCCGTGTGATACTGAATTTATGTGTGTATGTTTAACTGTGTACTATTCCACGCAGACGGAGCCGCGGGCATTAGCACTATCATTTATAACACTACCATCTTTTCATTCGTTGAATGATAATTTGATAGCTTTCAGACTGAATGTCGGCCCGCTAAATGACAAGAAGTTTAATTATATTATTTACATACAAAGTGGCAATATCAGGAACGTTAAGTAGATTGTGTTTACATAGAGTTGCTCGGTGCTCACTCACAGACTGGCTGTGAGCGTCAGTTCACACCGAGAGAGAGAGTTATAAAAAAGATTGGAATTTCGAGCTGCACCTGGCTGCATATTGCGCCGCCGCTCTTGCAATGAAACGTTTATCTTCTTGTGTAGTGAATAAAGTTCAATTTTTAATCGCTATCTTAATTTATTCTGAGAGGCCATAGTATTTTCCCGACCGAACCATCCATACCAGTGTAGCAGTTAAATTTATTACAGCGTTTCGAATGGCCCTTGGCTTGTCCGCTTCAACATGACGAAACTCTTACCTTGGAGCTACTCATCCGGTGCCGCTGGGGCCCGCCGCGCATTGTGGGAGTATTCCACATGTCTCTGTTGCCAGTGTTGCGAGATGGCCAAGTTTCTGTCATTGACACTATGGTGGATGAACGCTGCAAGCCTGTCCCGGTAAGTGTTTTTTTTTTGCTTTTGCTTAAATGTATTTTGTGTGTGTTTCATTTGTATCTACTAGCTCCCCTGAAGAAACTAATAGTGAGGTAGCTTTGTAGACGGCACACGACATGTCACGACATGGCACATCTCGTCGGGTCGCATGCAAATGTTTCATAGCTTGTCGCGGTGAAGTAGCCGTCAGTTACATTCCGCTAAGCAAATAATAAGAATATCTTTTTTGGAAAAATAATTGACCTTATCACGTCGTCATCGACGTCCAGACAGACGGACAGAGCGAAGCTAAATTTTGTCCTTTTTATTGTGATTATTATGATACCTACCTGCTTCTAAAACGGAGTAAATAAAATGTATATTTAAGCGCCATTTTGCCTCATGGCCCGGAACAAAATGTTATGAACGCTTCGAATAATACTAAAATAAACTTTAACAATAAGCACGGGTTATGTGAAATTTCAAAGAAAAGACAACGAAGTGACATTAATATACTAAGACGGTGGGGTATTATGGGGTACTTATTCTGGGGTTCTGAACATAATATTTATTTCAAACAATTTTATAGCTTCATAAATATATTTATTATTAAAATAATCCCTAGTTATCTGACTAATAATATGGCACATATAGCTAGGAACATTAGTGAAATGAATAAGTCGTTATATTGCAAAATGTAAGAAAAGGAAAATCACCACACCGTGTAAAACCGTAGGGTAAGACGGGCTTACCCCTTAATTTAATAAATATGGGCTTAATTTTAGAGCTTTCATTCTAATAGTATTTTTTTTCGATTTTTATCTTAAAACTTCATCATTCTTTTGTTTTTGACATTTCTGCTTATTCCTCCTTAGCTAGTCTCTTTTAAATAAGAAAAAATTATATTATTTTGATATGAAACAAAATATTGCCTGTTTCGGTCGTCCGTCATACTTACGTAAAAAAACTACTGGGATAGGTACTTAAAATTGTTGATTTTTTTAAACATTAATTTCAACACATACACCATTTTCAAATCTTTATAGTTTAATTAACCAAATGAGGTCGATTTTTTTTAACTCGTATATGACTACCAACTATCAAAACGGTCAATCGTTAGGTGCTTGAACGGATGTGCTATCGGAAATGTATCGGAAACACGATAAAAGCCTCGTCTTATCTCTTCTTACCTCACTTCATCTTGCCTCACTTTCCCCTATATGCGGTATAATCATAGAATCTAGTTAATGGAGCATTCACTTCAGATTTAAAATTGGCAGTCCTTTTAGAGGTTTTGATTAAGTTTAATTAGCTCCACGATAAATCGGCAATTTGACGTTAGCAACCACAGACCAATATTGGACTAATAGCTTAGTGCTGTGCTGCGCGGTGGCTAGCGACAGCGTGTTGACACGCATTTTCATACATGTTATATAAAAGACCAGCGATGCTACTTGAGTAGCCGGTCGCGGCAACTCAAAATGCATGAAGATCGGTAGCGACAGTCGTCCGGATGCACCGAATTTCTTTGTTGCTCCTCGAGTTAGTACCTACAACCCTCTATAGCAGTCATTCCCAAAGTGCGCGATAACCCGTGGGCGCTGGAGGGGGTTCAGAAAAAATTGGCGGGCGCTAATGTGATTTAAGGGGGCGATGGGTGATTTGTAAGTTCAGCTACATTATATTTTAAAATTTACTGTAATTCAAATTCTCCTACTACACAATATCCTATTTATGCTATAATTAAAAACTAAAAATATGTAGGTATATTAAATATTTATTATTTTTGATGCGTTCACAACGCTATTTATATCTTAAGATATTTAGTAATAGGTATTAAACACTGAAAAATATTCGCGTTTTCAAGTGTTGCAGGTGAGTTCCGCACCTCCGAAGATACATATAAATTATTTTTAAACTTAAAATTAAACCGACTTCCACGTTCAAGTTGGCGGAATATTGAGTAGAGAAATAGTTAATATTTAGCCAAATTTAAACGGGGAATTATTTAGAAAATAAGTGTTATTACATACTTTTTGTGCATTTTTACTTTGGAAGTCGGTCTATTTTTTTTTTATTTAAAAATAATATTTATTCCCTTTTTAGTGATATTTGTGAAATTATTATTAATCGTTTTAAGAACGTAAAAAATAAACCATCGAATAGGCTACTTGACTCATATTTAATTTCATCAATTGAAGGAGTATAACGAATTCTAGCGATATCATAAATTAAAAACTTAATATTGATAATAAAGTTGATGTTTTTTTATTTCTACTGATGAAAACACCTCGAAGTAACTTCCGGAAAGGATGTGACGACACAAACACAATAAACACATCTATCTACATATGTGAAACGGAACGTTTCTGTAAATAAATAGTTCATTACATCTTAAATAAGTCAAATCAAGTTATATAAGTCAAAACGTCAAACGAAACGTAACACCGCCATTTTACTACTACGGACTATAGCACAGATTACAAATAGTACTAGTAAGACGTCAGAGCACAGGTAACATATCAACATGGCGAATAGTGTTTTCGGCGGTTTTTAAAGTGTATTAAAAAAATAGGTTTTTACGTTTCAAAATAATGTTCTATTATTTTTTGTGCCTAATGAAACAATTAGGTAGATTTTAGGACATCAATAAAAACAAGGTAAAGTAGCCTTTTGAATAAGCGCCAAGCTTTCATTACGTATTGTAAATAATATGATGATGATGATAATTACTGTTAGTTACATAGTGGCTTATGCTTACAGTTCTTTAAACAATGCCGAAATTTCCAAATTAATCTTCAAAGACTGAGGAGTTCTGTTCAGTGCTTTTGGATCCAGGTATACCTTGGAGCAAAATCTTATTTTTGGTAGCATATGCTTGTGTTACTTCAGAAAAAGTAAAAATCACTATATTTGTGTCCATTTAAATTTCGAGGAGTTTCCTCGATTCCTCATGGATCCCAACATTAGGTTTCCGCTTTAGTGACTGGACCAATTTCGAATTACATGTACCCTTTACAACAATAAAAGATTTTTGCAAATAAGTCCATAAACGGCGGAGTTATTGTTGAACATACAAAAATATATATACAGCCGAACGTATAACCGCCTCCTTTTTTGGAAGTCGGTTAAAAATAGATATTTCTATTATTGCGGCCATGCTGAGCACTTGCCGAACGCGGGATTTTTTATGTACCTGATCTAGTAAAAATAAAATTGAAATTAGAAGGTTCCATTATAATTCATCAGGCATTATTATTATCTATACATATAGTATAGAAAAGTCTCGTTTAGAATATATGCTATATAATTATGTTTAATTAAACTTCAGGCGAGACTAATATATTATTGAGGATTTTATGGTAAAAAAAATGGGGCGCGCTACAAAATAACTGATTTTCAAAGTGGGCGTTAGACGTAATAAGTTTGGGAACCTCTGCTCTATAGCATGAAAATTGCAGAGTGTTGCACGTAAGTACAGTCGTGGACATTCGCGGTGTTCACACTTTTGGCATTTACTTTGGCTTATACCCTTAGTATTAAGATAGATGAATGAATGAAAAACTCTTTATTGCACCAAAAACAAATACGACACACAGAACATAGAAAAACTAAATATAAATAAGCACAAAAGGCGGTCTTACCGCTACAAGCGATTTCTGCCAGACAACCTTTATAATCATGACACATGTTTACTTAAATGGTAGGTGGCTTTATAGACAGGCAAAGAGAAAATTATTTTAATACATATCGTACTATAGAATAAATAAATAAATACTAATAATAAAAGTAGAAATAATACATACAAATTATACTCATAGTATTAGTAAAGTAAAGATCACCATATTAATTGTGACAAAAAATGTTCCTTATCTCCATTTTAAAATACGTGCAAAGATTGAGCGCGTCGTAATGAAATTGGTAAATCTGTTCCACACACTGACTGCACGAGCTGTGAATGAAGACACAATGTGGTACACAGGGGATGTCGGCGACTGTACATGTATATATGTCGACAGATTTGTATGAAATAAGGCAATTAAAAATGTAAATGAATTAGTATTCATACTCACGCTTACATTGAGTAAATAATTATGTTCGCGTGGGTTATGAATAGGACTGATTTAAGTAAGGCAATTTAAATTGAGTTATACTTTTATTTCCGTTCCCTTTTTATTACGTGAAAGCGAATAATGTTCTGTAATATGAAATACTAGCTTTTGCGCGCGACTTCGTCCTCGTGGATCCCCATTGCACCCCCATGGAGTACCTATATATCTAAAAACTATTTATAACAAATTCCGGCGTCATAAGAACTGCGTGATAAAATTTAACGTAATCCGACCAGTAGTTGATATTTCACTATACAAAAATTTTTCACCGCAATTCACCCCTTTTCACGAATTTCAATAAAACTATAAAAAATGTAGGTACTCAACAATTTCAATTTATTTCTTCGCATATTAAATTTCATGGAAATCGGGACAGATTTTTTTAACCGTCTCCCAAAAAAGGAGGCGGTTATGCATTCGGTAGTATATATATATATTTTGTACGATTAACTTTAATCCCGCCGTCTGTGGACCGATTTTCAAAATTATTTTTTTGATGTAAAGAGTATAATATAAAGTTGATCCCGTTTCCATCGCAGTGGTGATTTGATGATGAGATCCATGAGGAATCGAGGGCGTCATTGTTTAAATAACTACAAGCATACACCATCATACCACTTACAGTAATCATCATCATCATCACCACCATCTTCACAAGAAACACCAACATATTATTATGAAGACATAGGTACTCATTACTCATCAGAGTTTTGTGCACCGTTATCAATGTGTTCATTATATATATATGTAACCTCATTGTTTTTTGAAATATTAGCATTACATGTTGTTTCTTTAGTTGTAAAGCAACACATTATCTTTTATTTCCATATTATTAAATAATCTTATTATAAAACAACATTTTCGCTATAACTTATGAACAATGGAAAATTTTAGATTTGAATTTGTAGTAAAAGCAAGTGATGATCCAAAATCTACTATTATCTGCTTAACTTCGATTACTAATACTGATAAAAGAATATACTTGATTCCGCAAAAACATCAGCCGGCTAAATTAAATGATGCTATTCTTAAGACGCAAGTATATGATAATTTAAAAAAAACATTGATGAAAAGGCATGAGAGAAGACAAGTATGGATTAAAATGACACAAGAAATACATGACACCTATATCGATGACGATAGAAACATTCAATTTTACGGAATATCCGTAAAATTGAATGTTTCCATCGTCATCTAGAGGAAATCGTCATCTATTTTAGAGGAAATAACTTCAAAAATTGAAAGAGTACCACAACATATAGGAATTTCGGAAGAGTATTTGACAGAATTATTACATAAATGCATGGAATCAAATAAACCACAATTTTCGAGAAATATAGTAGACAAATTTATTTTGGAAAAGTTTAACAGTTTATCAATTGTTGAAGATGCAAAGAAAATTGAGATTATAAGAGCATTTTTAGAGGACCTAGACTGGTATACCCCCATGATGATTAAATATACAATTAATTCGGAATGGAAAACATGGAAGGAATGTTTCTGTGAAACTTATGCTGACAAAGGTTGGTCTGGACTGTACTGGACTGGTCCAGTATGCAATTTTATTTCAATACAGACAACGTTATTTATTAGACTATGCCTTGAAAGAGGAGAGATCTAGATTTGAAAGTTAGTGATTTCGTATATATTGAAAATGGAAATAAACTTAATAGAAGAAAGTTAGATGAATTAAAGATTGGGCCTTTTGAGGTTTTGGAAAAGATATGACTCTATATACAGAGTAGACACTGGTCACAAGAAGTGTGAATCAAATTTCTATCACATTACGAAGATGGTTCCAGCTCCTACAGCTGCAGCGGTCGGAGTCTGATCTGGAGGGGGAGATGTAACCTCATTGTTTTTTAGACTTGACAATGAATGTCAACTGTCAAGGGAATGAGACTTATATTTAATTTCTTATGAATTATTTGTATAAAATATTATTTAAATTGTGAAATATTAGAATTAAATGTTGTTTCTTTAGTTGTAAAGCAACACATTATCTTTTATTTCCATATTATTAAATAATCCCTTCCCTTCTGGATACGAACGAGTGTGGACGTGTATCTATGTTACCAAAAATTCGATTTTATTTATTATTTATTTTAAATAAATTCACAAATTGAAATAGTTAATTTCGCGTTGTGATAAAGTGATAAAGCATAACGTCGAAGAGCTGTGAGTGCAATTACTATCTGTTGAATCGCTACGAGTGCTACGACACGTGAGGAGTGCTACGCAAAACTGCTACGCCAGCGAACAGTGCTACGAGCTTCCTTGGCATTTTACATTTCTTATATTCTTTCTATCATATTTTACATTTCTCTTTTATACTTATTGACATTGTTTTCTACTTTACATTTATTTATTTATTTCTATTTTTACATTACTTCACATTACATTCATTATTGGCAATTTCTATTCACTTCAATTTATTTCAATTTCACTTTACCCTTACATTTCTGTTTTAATTTATATCATGTTTAGCTGTTATATTTATTTTCCTAGCTCCATTATTATTTTAATTTTAACTTTCCGTTTCTTGGTGCCTCTATTTCCCGCTTTCCATAAACCCTGACACATTCATTTTTATTTTTCTTGCAACATTACTATTCACTCATTACTTGTTTTATTTGTTTCAATTTTTATTTGTATATATTCTATATTTTTGCTATTACATTTTTTCCTATTTATCATTCATTTTACATTCTTCTTCCATACTTATTTACATTATTTCTATATTATGCTTAGTTTTCAGTTACAGTCTCAGTTAAAGTCCCCTCGTCTATTCATTCAGGTCGAAGTGTCCGCCCCGACAATTCGTATGCTCAGGATTCATACTCATATGAATCCTTTGCATTCTTTGTGAGACTCCATGGCGCGCACATACGCTAATAGTGCCAGTTTTCGGTTACTATGGCTATATATGCTGTCTTATGTCACCATAATCATACATATGCCTAGCTTCCCCCAACAGTGTCGCACCGTCCACTTGTTTTGTGCCTAATTGGTGTTTTAAAATGCACCACGCAGCTCCTACGCTCGTCTGTGCTCCTGGTACTTCATTTGAATTGCACAGCGGGAATACACATATTTCGAGCGGGAAGATTTCAAATATACTGAAGCGGTCCAAAATTAAGTTTTGTTGGTTATCTGCAAAATGCCTTTACGCCACTCTCCACCGCAGCCTCACCCCCCTCACTCGCCCGTACACTATGCAAATCCAATACAAGACTCCGATACGCCTTCAGAACGGAGTGAGTACCCAAGCGCCTCCAGACGTATGTCTAAACGGAGACGGAAGAGTGATGAGAACCTGAAGGACCTCAAGGATACCATGACTGATCGCTTTCTTCCTTTAACTAGTTCCATGAAGCAACGATTTAATAAAATTATTAAACAGAATAATGAGCTTAAGTCTAATGTACAATTTCTTTCGGAGAAATATGATACAATTTTAGAGAAATTAAAACATCTAGAAACGGAAAAATAATCTGACAAAAAACATATATCATACCTGGAGGAAAAGATAGAAGTATTAGAGAGGAAAAAGAAATCAACGACGTTTGAAATACAAAATGTTAATAATATAACCTTTAACCTTTAACCAAAATACCTTTCACGAGTGAGTCAGTAAAAACAGACAACAAGGAGGAGCTAATAAAAATTCTAAAATCCCTGGGAACAACATTAAATATCGAAATAAATGATCATGACATAAAAGATATTTACAGAATTAATATGAAAAATAAGTCGGCGAAACCCATAATATTTTGCAACAAAACATACGAAGTTTAAACCGTAACATACAAGAATTGCATGTACTATTAAAAAGAATAAACATTTCCTGTGACATCATAGTGCTATCTGAATGCTGGTTATCGCGTGTTTCTAAACTGCCAATACTAGACGGATACTACTCGCACAAAACAAATGACAATTTCAACCAAAACTATGGTCTCGTAATTTATACTCGCCGTAATCTTGACTGCACTGTGGAAGAACCTAAACTACTAGAAGCTAACTGTCTAACAGTTAAATTACAAAATGATACAATATTGATTGCAATATATAGACCTCCCAGTTTCAAGGCAACCGAAAAATTTATAGATTCTTTACACAACCTGTTGGAAAACTTCAAGTCTTACAAAAATGTTATAGTAGTTGGCGACATAAATATTGATCTCCTGAAGATTAGCTCTGACAACTCTGCTTATTTAGACACCATTATCTTTCATGGATTGCTTCCTGCCGTAAATACACCAACAAGAGAAAAATCTTGTATAGATCAGGTTTTGCTAAAAATCAAACAAAGTGCCATTGCCCTTACCCTAGGAACTACCATCACTGATCACGAATCTGTGCTATTCAGCTTAAACACTGATATCCATAATCATAAAGCTATAAGGCTTAAAACTGCATCTACAACGGATATAAACCAATTAATATTAGATTGTAAGGAATACGATTTTGCAGAAGTGTATAGAGAATCAAATTTAAACTTAGCCATGAATAAATTCATTAATATAATACAAAAATTAATAGCTAAAAATACAACAAGACGATTCATTCCTAGAAACAAATATATAATAAATAAAAACAAATATAAAATAAATGTTGCGGTGCATACACAACAGAGACAATTTACATAAAAAATTAAAGGCAAATCCTAATAATGAGATATTAAAAACAACTTACTTAAGAATTATTGCAACACTATATTAAAGAAACTAAAAAACCAATATGACAGTGAACAGATAAAACAATATAAAAATAATTCTAAAAAGCTGTGGCAGAAAATCAAATCACTAACCAACAACAATAATAATATAGAATTACCAATCCAACTTTTAAAAACAAATAGAAATCCATTAGAGTCAATTAACCAAATAAATAATATAATAATCTATAATACTTCTCTAACATAGGAAAAAATCTGTCAGAAAAATTGAAACATACTAACATCTCACCATTTGAAAAAACCTTCAATCCTCCAAGAAAATCTTTTGTTCTCTTACCTACGGACCATCAGGAAATATTCAGAACAATTCAACTATTAAAAAGTGACTGCTCGCCTGGTGTTGATGGTATAAGTGCTGAAATCCTGAAAAAACTGTCTGATACTATAACACCAGTTCTGACTGACCTAATAAATCGCTGCTTTGATGACGGAGTCTTCCCAGATGCCCTTTAGAAGGCAGAAGTTCATCCAATCTACAAGTCGGGTGACAGAAGCAGTGTCAACAATTATAGACCAATTGCGATCCTACCAACAATATCAAAATTATTTGAACGTCTTTTAAATACTAGGCTGGTTAAATATTTAGAAGAAAACAATCTACTATCGAACTCACAATATGATTTCCGACTGGGCCGTTCAACAAACAATGCAGTACTAGATCTTGTTAATTTTATAGTTCACAAATTGGATAATAAAAAGAAATGCGTTACTATATTTTTGGACCTTGCAAAGGCATTTGACACTGTTTCTGTCCCCTGCCTTGTAGATAAACTAGAAGCTCACGGTATCAGAGGAACTCCATTGGCACTGTTATCTGATTACCTGCAAAACAGAACTCAATCCGTAAAAATTGGCGACAATATTAGTGAAGAACTGCCGGTCACTTACGGGGTACCACAGGGAAGCATATTGGGTCCCACTCTTTTTCTTTGCTATGTGAACCAGCTCTGTGCACTTAACCTCCAAAATTGCCGTATCTCTGCATATTTAGACGACACGGCTCTTACCTTTTACGGAGACACATTTGAAGATGTTTTTAAATCTGCTCAAATAGGATTTAATAAAGTGTGCTATTGGTTATCATCCCACTCCCTTACTTTAAATGAGGATAAAACAAAATACATTGTGTTTTCAATTCAAAACCGTAAAGAAGTCATTAATATCAAGAACCAAATTTATGTACACAAATGTAATTTTTCTCAACCTTCAAATTGTAACTGCTCCAAAATTTCCCGTGTTAATATTATAGAATATCTTGGTATTGAGATTGACTCTAATCGAACCTTTGAGAACCACATCAATTCCTTGAGTAACAAAATTCGGAAACTGTCTTACATTTTTAAAACACTACGGGAAGTGGCAGATAGACAGATTATAAAGTCGGTATATGAGGCATTAGTACAGTCCATCATATCGTATTGTATCAATACGTGGGGCGGAGCTTCCAAATCTAAATTATTAACCCTCGAGAGAGCCCAAAGAATGTTACTTAAAGTTAGCCTTGCAAAACCTCGCTTATATCCTACAACTAAATTATGCGAAGACGCCCAAGTCCTTTCTGTTCGTCAACTTTATACATACTATACATAATCTGCTACATACACATAATAAAATACCCACAGAAGGCCGTAGAACACTCATTGCCCACACGAGGCGTAGCTACGCTACCTGTGAGCCTACAGATGTCCACACATCTTTTGCTCAGAGATTTATTAAATATTTGGGTAGCTTACTCTTTAACAAATGTATTTAACATCTTTGTATATCAAACTGTACCAAAACTGAATGCAAAAATATAATTTATAAATGGTTACTCGGTCTTAATTACGAAGAAACCGAAAAGTTATTATTAGCTAAAATGTAAAATTTATTTATTTATATATAAAAAGGTATAAGTTATATAACATATAATATTGTAATCTAATAGTCATATTATACACACACACAACAAACATACAACACACAAAAATTTACACACACAGCATTCACACCCCTAAATAATTAAGATTATTTTATTACTTTAAATTAAGAAACTTAAAATATTCATTTGTCAATAGATATATTATATAATATATATAATGAGTGTAACTTACTGGTGTTCACAAAATTAGTATATTATCAGTGGATAATATAATAATTTTGTTTTGGGGGGGGCTGGAGATCTATATTACAGGCTTGGCCTAGTTTAGACTCCAGATCTCCCACAAGTTACAACAATAACATGTATAAACAATTAGTTTTTAAGTACTTTAAAACTTGTTATTTATGGAGATAAATAATAAACGATTTATTATTATTATTATTATAATCTTATTATATATATATATATATATATATATATATAATAAATTTAACAGAAAAGAACAAAAAATTAATTAAATTAAAACCGACTTCCAAAGTCGAACGAACCAGCAAATTTGAACGTGAGTTCTATAAAATATTTTAGGATATTATTTGAGATGATATCGTCTTCAAAATTAAGAGGATCGAGTAGAGAAATAGTAACAATTTTATCCGAATTTAAAAGGGGAAAAATATAATATGAGGAACGAAACCACGTTGATAACAACAAGTACAATTAGAACTTGAGTACTTGGTCACGTAATGGTCTCATTTTTCGAAACGAACAATAATTGCCAACTTATCAATTAAGTGCTTTTAGTTTGTACGCGTCATCATCATCATCAACAGGAAGAATACTCAACGAGTAGGAAAATCCTTCGAACGTAATATTCTTTGCTACTCATTTGATAATATTATACTAAGTATTTATACATTTAAATTTTAATACTACTTTGATCAGACAGTTCAAGCATACCAACGTAATAAACCAAATAATATGTCTAAGGAGGGTTCCGTAACCATAAACGCGCAATAGGTTTTTTATTTTTTTAAAAGATGTCTAATGTCACTTAGACTAATTTTCCTAAAAAGTTTTTATGTTGATCTATTAGCATGGAAACTTACATGTTTCTATCTCTTATAGTTTATAAATGTCAGGGCGGCGATTCACCAACTTATAAACCACTTTGGAGGCTGATCACTCGAAAATAGCTAAGTTTGTAAAAAAGTAATGTGTCAAAAACTTAGCCTTTAAAAAAGTTATATTCGATGATACCACACATGATGGCATAGAGCGGAAAAATATTTTTCATCCCCACTTGAGAGCCACTAAAATATACAATTATTATTATTTCATGATGCCAAAAACTAAATATTTTAAGAGTTTGTAGTAAACCCTTAAAGGAAAGATCTAATGATAAATCTATAATTAATGATAAATCTATGTTAGTCATAGTTATCGGTAAAATATAATATAATTCGGTAAAAATATAAATATAATACGTCCTATTATGGTCCACTAGCATGGTGGTGACTACTATGATTTTAGTTACCTATACCTAGTCACTAAGACAGGTCGAGGATCCGAAACTGAAAACAATAATTGAACGCTGATAAGCAATAATGTGTCAAAAGTTTTAATCAGTTTTTTAGTACTAAAATGGTTTAATTCACGTAACACTAATTTGAAAAATAAATATTAGTATATCATATAATATTATTATATGATATACTAATATTTATTTATTATTATTATCTTGATTTTAGTAATTTTGTGGGTTGAGTGGTGGCGCAGTATTTGCTTATCAGCATTCAATTCACGTGTCATATTAGCAATAATGTTTTTCATGATTTCTAAGAACTAAGAACATAATATTCTTAGGAAACGGGAAAAAGCTGGAAATGGAATCAATATTCCGCGCGCCTCTGATGTCACGAATTCTTACTTGTTACATGGCGTTTTGGATATTAAAACTGCTTTAACGAAAAATACAAAAGCAACATAATAATAATATTGTTTTAATATAATATAAAGCATCCTACTAATATTATAAATGAGAAATTTTGTCGTGCAATCATCTTTCACGCAAAAACTACTGAACGGATTTTGATAAAATATTGTGGTATAGTAGTTAGTGGTTTGAGCTTTGGATCTTGACACAGGCCACTTTTTATCCCGGAAATGTACAGTGATCTCGTGTGATACTGTGAAAAAAATACGTGTGAAAAATAATTCTATAACAAGATTATAGATACTTTTAATCGCGGCAAAATGTACAGTTTCGCGGGATCTCCTTTTGTGCGCAAAACATCTAGTTCCTTTATAACGGTCTTGAGATCAAAATATTTCAGAAATGTAAATTTCAACTTCTTTAAAAGTATGAATTTTTACCAATTAGAAATGGAATTAGTCGTGAAATTTCTCATCTGTTATTTGCTGTCGTTAAAATTGTGCCCCAGTTAACAAGCAATTTAAATCGAGGTAAATAAAATAACCGCAGGTACGTCTGTTTACACGCATATTATATAATATTGTTTCATCTTCCTAATTATTATTTCAAAAATAAAATTAAAAGTACAAATGTCAACTGACTGATCTACTCAAGAAGCACTGAACAAATTTCCCTTTTTACCATGCAGATCAAACACTCAACATCTCTAGGCGCGCTGAGAGTATTTTTGGATTTTTACACGCGTACTGTATATCTACACGCCATGTTTATTTAACTCACTCCTTACAAGACGCAATGGGGATCCTAAATTCCTTCGGAGAAATAAAAACTTTCTCGATAAATTAAACGGGGATCTAAAGCGCGCGGAATACGCAAAATTCTGAGCAGCGGCCTAGAGAACGTTTAGAAAAAATTAAACACGAGCGAACCCGTGGATAAATGAAGTTTGAAATAATATACCTACTATGTGATGTGTCTAGGAGTAGACACTTTGAGATGTGATTTAGTGAGGCCACATGGTCAGGGTTGATAGAAACGTCAAGTCGATTCAGGATCCAGTTTATTAATAATCAAAAATTGTTATGTATAATTATGAATATACATAAAACGAAGCCGTTGCACAATAAACAAAATGCTGACCTAAAAGGTTATAAAGGTAATTACACATAAAATATTATAAAGACAATTACTCACTACACTACAACTATTATAAACGTGAAAGTTTGCGCGGATGGATGGATGGACGTTTGTTACTCTTTCACGCAAAAACTACTGAACTAAGCTACTTTTTATCCGGAAATGGGTATTATGCTATTCAATTTCATTATAAATGCGCCTTTTTATTTTTTATATAAAACTATCATTATGCTCGGTTAAAATCTTCACATAAAACGACATTAAAATGTTTAAGAAACATTAGTTAAAACTCAGTTCTGTAGTGTATAAAGTGTTTGTTATTGTTCCTTGTCTTTCATTTGAATATACTAATGGCAGAAGTTTATTTTTATTCTGACTTTACAAACCATGTATTTTTCACTTTTTATAATTCAACAGCTATATATTATTATAAACTACAATTTTTATTCTTATTAAAAGATATTTTTCACTACTATGTATTTCTTACATTATTTATTATTAATGTTCCTTAAAGTAATTTATTCAGACATACAAAAATATATACAGAACAATATTAATACATACAGGAAATAAAATATTTACAAACTATAAAAGTAGGTAAGTACTAAAATAAAATAATAACTACTCCAAAACTTAAAATGCTACAAAACAAAGAAGTCTCCCAGGTCGTCCCCAACAGGCAGAGTACCTAGATGGCTCAAAGAGTTTCCTCGCTGGATTGCGATACTTATTCTCTGGGCCAGGTAGGTGCCATTCCTTAAATACATTGTATGCAAACAAGCATACTAAAGTGTCATGTCGCTCTGATAGCTTCGTTTCTTGTAGCGTTGTAGCTTCGTAGCTTACGTGCCTACGAACAAAAAAGTTTTCCGTTTTTATGAAAATACAGCATCGTCTTTTTACCCGACTACGGCGAAGTCAAAAGGAAGGGTAATGATGTGAAGGCAGTGTATGTATGTATGTACGTATGTATGTATATTTCACCGTAGCGCTTAAACTACTGGTCCTATTTTAATAAATTAGGTGTCAGTATATTCGTAATAATCGCCCGGGTAACGTGGGCTATAATATAATTTACGCAGTCGGATTATAGTTTTATTTATAAAAATTGTTTTCCACATAATTATTTTAACCGCGTTTAAAACAATGAATATGAAATATTTTTACAATGTATTAAAAGTTGCTAGAATTTATTTACACCAAATCCAACTAAACATACATTCCTTTGAACATTACATTATATTTTTTTATATAATATTTAATGACACTGGAATTCAGCTGGACGTCATATTACATTCAAACTCATACAATAATCTCATCCAAATAGAACCACGACTGAAAGCGACGTCAATATTCACTCGATGCGCGGATGAAATACACGAGAGGAAAGAATAATATTTCCTAATTCACAAAACACTTCGAATATTTTGTGTGTTCCATTATACGTTACGTTACCATTATCTTTAAATTTAAAAAAGTTTGTGTGGATGTGTGATTGTTAATGTTTTTTCACGCAAAATCTTTGGATGATTTAAAATGAAATTTGACACACATATAGATTAAAATACATAGATATATTTAAACAAAAATTAACCTTTTTCCCGCAGCTCCGCCAGCATGAATACAGTAGGTATTCCATTGTTCGAGTAACCTCTCTTAACTTTAACCTCTCGATACACAGTTTATGTGTATCGAGAGGTTAAAGTAATAGTAAAAAATCAGTTCAGTACTTTCTGCGTCAAAGAGGAACAAACATCCATCCATCCATCCATCGTCACAATTTTAATAGTAGGGTAGCCTTAGTAGTAGTAAAAAGAGAAGTCACACTTTCTTTATATGCAGTCGTGGGAAACATCTCGTCTTTCTATCTCCTTATATCTCCTAGGATCATAGACGGATATACGGACGGATCATAGATAGGATTATAGACGAGGCATGTTGAGGCAAAGACTGTCCCCACTTAAATGGCTGCACTTTTGGAGTTTTTTGGGGCCATTTTGACATTTGAGGTATGGTGAAAACCAAGATGGCGTAACTTTTTTTGTATGAAGATTTGATCTGTCAAATGTGCGTCATAGCCTATATTTAGTTTTGAAATCTTTGCCTAGGATATGTATTAAATTCGCTAGATGAACTTCTCGTCAAAATGCATAAAAAAAGTGTAGCGGTAGCGCGCAATACTCGGTAGCCCGTCTGCGCCTAGCCTTATAAGAACCTAACCTAAGAGCCTTATAAGACTAGGCACCCGAAGGTCGAGCATCTGTTTTCATTCATAACAAATTGAGCTTTATCGACTAGGCCACAACTCACAACGTACAACCTAATGGCAATCACGGTTAGGTTTTTGTTAAGAATCTGTACGTTGCGTCGATAAGGCTCAATTTTCAGCGGCCTCGTTGTGATTCTTATGGTCATGTAAACGCACCCTTAAAGTTCCACCTACATCAATGACATCAGGACGTATCACGTGATAAGGATGTTACAATAAGTTACTATCTGGCAGTTTGCCAACTGATGCAACAAGTCACACGCACACACGCACACATAACTCTATGTATACACTTGTTGATTTGTTGTATTTTTGTTGCGAGTAACGATACTAACTACATAGATTATATGTACACTGCTTAATATAATAAAGAGGTAAGATATTTTGTTTGTTTGTTTGCATTGAATAGGTTCTGAAAGTACTGGGCTGATTTTGATAAAATTTGGCACAGACGTAGATTAGACCACGGGAAAGAACATATACTACTATTGCGGCAAAATGTACGATTTCCACGGGACTTTTATCTAGTCATGTATAAGTTCATTTCTTTTTAACTTTATTTTATAAAAAAAATATAATATATTTTGATCAATATCCACTTAGTATAAATTAAAGATTTTTTGTACGAAAGTAGAAACTAAGAAGCATAATAGAACGATGAAACTTTTGGGTTTAAATTCAAAACAAACGTTGCTGTATCAAATGTTCATTCATTTTCATTCAAATTCAAGTACCAATAGCCGCGTTGTTTACTAATCATGTATACATTGCCATGAATAATGAATAGGAACTAATGAGTTCCATTAATGATTCAGCCAAATAATAATGCAATCTTTATTGTATACACTGAGATTTCATTTAATTAATATCTCTAAAGTCTGTAGTGATGTATTATTACATTAATTTCATCATAAATTATTTATATAATTAATGACTCAAAGCTTCAAAATTGCAAACGTCCGATATCGCACAAATGCAAAGAAAATATATTATATTACTAACGTAAAGAACCGTCATTCGAAAGACTTCCAAGAATACCAGCTCGCGGCTATGTATGCGTGGCTAGACGTATGCGGAGGATGCGAGCGGGGCGTGAGTTTTTTCAAGCCAGGACTTTCGTCCACGGTGCTGACCGCTGATCGTTTCGTGCCTTGACATTATTGACTATTGTCAATTTGTCAATATCATTCCATAATATTTCTCATTGATTTGTCTGACGCGACGTCCGCGTCATGGCTGAGATTCGCCGGTGCTCGAGCTATAATTTGTATAGAGAGTTACTAAGGGTTACTGATTCAACCCTGGAGTTTCTATCGAAATATTCTAATAAGCATAATAATATAGCTGCAAAAGACATACCTAATAACATAATAATATAGCTACAAAAGACATACCTAATAACATAATAATATAGCTACAAAAGACATACCTAATAACATAATAATATAGCTACAAAAGACATACCTAATAACATAATAATATAGCTACAAATGACATACCTAATAACATAATAATATAGCTACAAAAGACATACCTAATAACATAATAATATAGCTACAAAAGACATACCTAATAACATAATAATATAGCTACAAAAGACATACCTAATAACATAATAATATAGCTACAAAAGACATACCTAATAACATAATAATATAAAAACTACAAATTCTTCATACACATTTAACAGCTGATATATTGTGTGTTGAAAAGTGAAATAAATTAAAAGTAACAACACTCAGGTTGCACTCGTAAGACACTCAGGAGGAGCGTTAACGGGACTATAACATCGAGTTTACTGATATTAGAGCAATAACAAACATCCTGACTTCTTTTAAGTTACTTCACATATCAACTCCTTGTTGGCTTCTTTTTATTTTAAGTTTATAACTTTCAAAAGATGCGAACAAATGCATTTCAGAGGGATGTACTCGTAGTTTATATTGCGGGGTTAAAATGTATAGATGAGATGTATACCGATGGGATGAAAAAATCGCAACTAAATTGAATTCCGTGATTAAAATTTTTTAAGCGAAGCTTTAGGCATGATTTGTTCCAAGGTCACATGTATTTACGCCATGTTTATCATAATCCAGAGCTCGCAAAGCTTTCATTCTCAAATGCACGGAGCTTACATTTGCCGGCTGAAATAATAAACTGTTTCAATCATCATCAACTTAAGCTCTTCTTTAGTCTTACGAAGTGTTAAGCGCATAATTTGTTCATGAATGCGAAAGTTTCTCTGTTTCTGTTTATCACCATATAATTAAATTTTATGGGCACAGGTATAGATCCAAGATCGTACTTGGCACAAATATGCTCATTTTAGTCGCGGCAAAATGTACGGTTTACGTGCGATATCCATGCCGAAGTTCATATCAGAGCACAAATGAAACAGCTGCCACGAACATAGAAAATCTGTGACAAATGTCAAGACTCCCAAAACAGAAAGCCTTTTTAAAATATATTTTATTGAACTCAATTTTTAATATCAAGTAACTCAACCACAAGAGACTCAGAGCAGTCACATTACATGTTCTGAAAAATGGGACGTAATACGGCCTCTTGAAAAATTCACAATATATTTGGTTGTATATTCTCTTCAAAAATAAATGATTGAATTGTACAGAATGTATTTTTATCCGAATGAAATATCGGTATATATTCATCAACATCGGTCCAACCTATTTAATGTAGGCAAACAAAGAAGCAAACAATTAACAATCAAATCTTTACTTTTTATAATATTTGTGTAGATATTGTAATTATATAGTTTCTTGTGGTGAGAATTTAGGTTTCTTTATATTATTTAAAAAACCTAGAAATTTCTGAACGATGATGATGACGTCGCACGGGCGTAGAGGTAATAAACAATGCATAGTCCAGGGACTTGGTGTTTGTTCGTTAGTGACTCTCTGCGAGTGACCTTTGTGAAGTGGGTCACGATTTTGTAGACATTTTTAAGTTGAATTACCTATTTAGGAAAAGATTCGGATACATCTAAGACAATTTAAAATTGTCTTTAATAGAACAATGAAACAGAACGAAGCTTGTGGGCAGCGTATTTTGTTTGAAACGTGTGATGTTAACGTGAATGAGATCAAAAATATGAAATCAAATATATTAGCCGCATTTAGGCCTGAACATACTTTAATTTTATTATGATAGATAATAACTTTTTAACCTTAAGTACGTTTCTCTTTTCATTGATTTCCAAGTTTTAGGAACTGCAAAACGAAACGAACGAAGAACGAATTTATTCCACGAAGGCAAGAATTTATTCCATTTCCGTACAACTGAATACGTTTACATTTCCTTGCAAATTTAACTCGAATATATTAACTTTTCCCTGCGGCTCCACCCGCGTAAATACAGTACGCCACGCGAACACTGTACTTTTCCGGGTAAAAAAGTAGCCTATGTGTTAAACCAGATCTCAAACTACAAGCACACCAAACTTCATCAAAACCCGTGTTGTAGTTTTTACGTGAAAGAGTAATAAACATCCATCTATTCATCCATTCATCCATCCTCACAAACTTTCACATTTATAATATTAGTACGATGTTTGTGTACAATATACATATAGCCAGGGGCGTGCGCTCCTTGTAGGCAGAAATGCAGTGCTTTACTTGTCATTCACAGATATTTTAATAAAACGTTCGTACGTTTTAGATGACTTTAATAAATAGTAAATAATTTAATTTAAAAAATATAATAACTTAAAAACGCTTAATATTTTATAAATAGCAACTCATCTCATGCCGTTACGTTCTGCAGGACATATCATCGCATGTATGTGTAATTTTCATACTTCGCAAACGCACACACCCATGAATATCGACATGATTATATAGCGGCAATTCCCGCTGCAGGGGATGGCTCTCGGCTATCCGATCGCTTCCGTAAATCACGTATGCACATTATGCATTTGTGTTTAGTAAGGTTTTATTTGTTTAAATAGAAGAAACGTTTTGTGTTTCGCGGGGGCCATATTGCATATTTCATGTGATAAGCATTGTTTACAATTTAATCGCTCCAGTTTATTTATAGATTTCTTAAAAGATTTTTTATTTTAACATTTGAAAGTGTGTACATTTAACAGTTTATTACTGAGTTTCTATAATAATTGTAGTGATTTGCTTTTACTAGTGCGTTTGTTGATTTTTTTAAAATGTTATTTGATTGTGAGGTTTGTGTTGAAAATGTGTGTTTATTTAAAATTAAAAATAACAAGTTCTCACAATTGTCATTCAGTGAAAAGATTCAAATTCTGTCTAAAGGTAGGTGTGTACTAGAGATACAACAATTAAACCAGCAAAAAAATAATGTAACTCGAAAATTTCATGTTAAAAGTTATAAAACGTATAACTGGCTGTGTGGTTGTGTACACACGATTAAATTATATTGTTTTCCTTGCATATTATTTAGTAATTTACATCGGGATATAGTAATCTCAAGTGGTTACTTTTGTACAAGTACAAGTGGAACCTTGAATATGTGAAAATTGAAGCTGACTGACTGGTGAGTAGTTATAATATTTTAAAATATGCTTATTATTTTACTTATTAGAATTTCTTCCACCGCGACGATCGATCGCTGTTTTGTCTGCTTTGCCGTAGAAGATGTACATGAATAGTAGTACATCTAAGACTTGCTCTGTTGGCATGGTTTCGACTTAGAGATCCGTCGCTTGGCTGTAGCTATGCTAAAAATCGATAAAGGAAAAAGTTTTTGTGACCGAGTACTTCGCCGCATACCCAGTGTCATAATCCTGTGCACGCCACTGCATATAGCAGTTTAGCAGTAAACATCTCCAATATTCGCTAAACTACCACCAACATATAGCATCAAGTCTTAACTTATGCAAGCTTTCAATCTGGCTCCCAGTAGGTATTTGCTTTGAGAGTTGGAAGCCTAATAGTGGTTTAATACTGTGTTTATATTCTATTACTTTGATATTCCCTTCTATTTATTTTTGGCGCGTTTTTTGGTATATTCTGTTGCTTTTGAACTCACCTAAATAAGTAAGGTATAATCGTGACTGTATTAAAGTATAAAGATAATCGTAATAAAAATTAAGATACACTTTTTGGGTACCGTCGGTACAAGGTACAAGGAACTTTTAAAGTTTCGCTCTATCCATCTGTCTGCCTGTTTGCCTGTCTGTATGTCTGTCCAATCTCCAGGCATGTGAAGTGGGGATGAATTTTTTTCATTCTACGACATAGTCATAGTCATCGAATTAAATTATTGTATATGTGACTTTTTATAAAATGAGACATTTTCGAGTAATCGACCCTTAAAGTGGTTTACAAGTTGGTCCCCTGTGGCATTTCTAAACTTCATCAAGTAGAAACATGTTACCTTCAATGCCGATTGATCATTCTACATCTGTAGGAAAATTATTTAGAGTGATATCCTTACGAAAACTTGTGAAGTTTTTTGAAAAAAAAATCTTATTGCGCGTGATAGTAACGAAACATTCCTTAGATAATCTTGCTTTGATCACGTTAGGTTACTATTAAATTGAAACGTTTTTTGAACGTCAAATTCGCTAGAAAAGGGTTAGGGGTTAGGACAGGGGGTCAATTTTGCAAGTCGCGACATGCTAAAACTGTCAGACCGGTATTCTCGTAAACGTCAAAGCAGCGTGTAACGCCTCCTGATTGGTACAAACGTCACAAAATCAGTTTATAATAACATGTCGCTTCACTTATAATACAATCAAAGTAAAATGAAAGTCTACTTTAAATACGAGAATTGAGCTTCTGTTTGGGTTAAGACTTGTTGCGAAGTAAATCTACATACAAGTGATAATTAATGCATCTGTTCGTTTTCACATATTACGTTGACGTAAAGGTCCACGCTATTTTGTTTTCATATAAAATGTTCACTCACCACTGTATATGGATATACCACCACTGCACCACTGCATATTATATGGTAACGCTATCCTAGGAAAACAGAGCTGGAGCCTACGATTGCGATGGGAAAAATTGTGCCCCAAAGAGTAGCGTAGTAAGAATTAGCCATGTTATAACGTATGCTTGGAGCCAAGGGTAGCCCTTTATGTCTGCTTGTTAGTCTCGTTGTAATTATTAATAATTAAAACCATAAATTTACCTTCCACCCTAACTTTTACGACCTAATAATCTTTTGTACGGCCTCATAATCTATGTAATAATTCTTTATAATGTATTAAAACACAAAACATGTACGAGTTTAACAGTATAATAATATTGTTTTTTATTTGGTAGATTATGACTAAGTTATTTTTGATTGAAATACTTTAAAGATTTCAAAACTAAAGATAGGCTATGACGTACATTTGACAAAAGAAATCTTCATAGAACAAAATGTTACGCCATCTTATTTTCACCACACCTCAAATGTCAGCCATCTTGATTTCACCTTACCTCAAATGTCAAAATGGCCCAGCAATGGACCTCAACTATAATATATCTCGTCTATAATATACCTAGTCTTGCCATAAATTCTGAAACAAAGAAAAAAAAAATTTCTAATGCAAATAACATTTTTTACTTTTACAGTGTGTTTTTAATAATTGTTATTAATTTTTAATTTTATATTTAAAACAATTTAAAATATAAAAAGCTTATTCGAAGTGGTCTCCATTGGTTGCAATACAGTCCTTTAAACGTTGAGGCCAGTTATCAATAGAAGCACGCACTCTTTCCATGGGAAAATTCTTCACTGCCAATCGTACGGATTGTTTTAGGGATTCCAAATTATCGTGGCGTTTAGAGCAAGCCGTACTGTCTAAACTGACCATAAATCATAACCCAGCGGATTAAGATCGGAACTAGACGACGGCCAGTCTTTAGCTCTGATGAAGTCCCAAACGTTCGTTTCCAACCAAGACTGCGTAGACCGAGCTTTATGACCCAGCGTCGAGTCTTGCTGGAAGGACAATTCATGGTTAATAAACATGGTGTTGTTAAGGGACTTCACTACCTTCTAAAGAATGGTATCTTGATACACTTGTACCGATGTTTTGACACCTTTTTCACAAAAGTATGGCTCAGTCACTCTTTCATAGCTAATACCCCACCAAACCATCACTGAAGTCTGATAGTGCACACGTTGCACTCTGTCGACTAATTGGGAAGCTTCCTTAGATCTTTGAGCATAAATATGGGTATTTTGTTTGTTAAAATGTTGCTCAATTGTAAAAAATTTCTCATCGAATGAAGCGGTACGCAGGCCAGTAAGGGAGGCCTTTGCGTACCGCTTCAGTAGTTTCGATTTTACCTCCCTATTCTTTTTTAAATTATCAGTTAAGAAATGACCAGTACGTCTCTTATACATAGGCTGCACTAAAAGTATCGGGAATGGAATATTTCCACTGTTCCTGTCATATTAAAATCTTTTTAATTTAAAACACCTTGGTTTTAAAAATCGAATACCGTTTATTTATTTAAAAAAATTGTACCAATTAATAGCCCGGTACACAAACATTTTACTACGAGGGCGGCACTGAAAATTTCGGGAATCAAGGAAGTGACACAACATTACTATTTAAAAATGTATTTATTGCTTTTCGAAGTATTCTCCGCGAAATTTGACACATTTTTCCATACGATGGAACCAATCATTGAAGCAACCATTCCATTCGGAAGTTGGGGTCTCCAAAATGGCCGTTTTGTAAGCGTCCACAGCTTCTTCAGGTGATGAAAATGTCTGACCACGCAATTTATTCTTTATTTTAGGGAAAGTATAGAAATCATTAGGGCTTAGGTCGGGGCTGTACGGCAGATGGTCTAATAATTCTATGATTTCTTGCTCTAAAAACTCTTTTGTTCTGTGCGCGGTGTGAGAACTCGAATTGTCGTGTTGGAGGATGATGCGGCGGTTGCAGTTCTCTTTACGGAGTTCAGAAACGACCTGTGGCAAACAAATGTTAGCATACCATTCTGCATTAACCGTTCTTTGTCCCTCAATAGGAATAGTCGCAACATGGCCGGTTTTGGAGATAAACGTGGCCACAATTTTTTTTGCAACACTCCGTTAACGAACAATTTTTGTTGGCTTTAACTCATTTTCGGACACCCAAACTCGTGACTGGTTTTTTGTTTCGGGTTCGTACGCGTATATCCAGGATTCGTCACCTGATACGATGTTGTATACAGCATTTGAGGATCCTGCGTGAAATCTTTCGAGAGTTCTGACGCACCAAGTAACGCGAGCCGCTTTTTGCTCTTCACAGAGCAAATGCGGTATCCATCGGGAAAACAACTTTTTTACACCTAATTGTTCATGCAAGATTATTTGTATTTGACTCATGCCAATGTCTAAAGTTGCCTGAATTTCGCGGTATGTCACATGTCGATCTTCCTCAATCAGCTTACGCACAGCATCCTCAAGAAAACCTTGGTTTTCTTGGGTGACTGCAGTTTTTGGACGACCTTGACGACCTTACTGAGCTTGACACGTCCACGTTGAAATTCAGCAAACCAGCGATAAATTGTGGTTTTGGGTGGGGCTTCATGACCAAATGCAGAAATCATCCGGTCAACACACTGTTTTTGTGTTAAACCACTTCGAAAGTCATAATAAATCATCGCTCTAGAATTTTCTCGAGTCAATTCCATTTTCTCAACGACTAAACAAGTTTGACAAGACCTTGTGACAAGACCGAGAATCTTTTTTTAAATAAATAAACGATATTCGATTTTTAAAACCAAGGAGTTTTAAATTAAAAAGATTTTAATATGACAGGATCAGTGGAAATATTCCATTCCCGATACTTTTAGTGCAGCCTATGTAATACCAAGCGTATGGGAAGTTTTAAAAATTGCATTTGGCTCCATACCTACTTTGTGTAATGCAATCACAGCGATTCGGTTCTCTTTATCACCCCACTCCATTTTAATATCGCAAAATATTGTACAATGTATTGGCGCCAAAATGAGAAAACACAATGAACAATCATAAAAAAAATGGCAGATTCTAAATTCAAATGTAATATTATGATTATTTTTAATTATTGTAACAGTATTTATGGCCAGACTAAGTATACGTCTATGATGTATAGACCTGGGTGTATGGCTACACGTCTTGCAGCATTACAGTAATAGGCCTGGGTCTATCGCTACACGTCTTGCAGCATTACAGTTTATTACAGGTAGGTCTTAGAAGCAGAACTACTGATTTATTCATTTCATTTGAAATAAACTTGGGACAAACTAACAAATTAAACCTTTCAAAATTTAAATTCTGTAGGTTTTTACGATTTGGCAGTCTGTGTATGATTGTTTCTTCGTAGCGCCTAAACTACTGATTCGATTTCAATGAATGAGGTGTCAATAGATTCGTAATAATGGCCCGAGTGACATAGCCCATTTAGTTTGCTTAGTCGGGTTATAGTTTTTAACTTTTTAGGTATTATTGAAAATGAAGATAATACTTCTAGTGGAGACGTTAGTGGTCGGTGATTATGATAGTAAACCACACAATTAATTACCCTATAAACCTGAATTAGGGTAATAATTTGTCAAACGTATCATCATCGTGTCCTCGGTTGAGTACGGTTCATTCCAACACCAACAAGTCCTAAACAAACGAAGACACTATCATGAAATTATATCTATGAAATTATAACAGAAGACTGTTATAATTGAACATAATTCAAAGTGTTTTTTTACTTCAGACCTCTAATCATCATGGAGACAGCTGAAATCCTCTTAATATCAAAACTTTATATTTTAGAACTTAACTTTAGAATTTAATAAAGGTTCTTTTCCATGCATCTTAGATAGGTATTGTGTATTGACATTGTTATTTTTATAACACTTTATGTGTTTCTAAGCAATGTTAAACTTTAACTGTTTCAAATTTCAAACTCAATAAAATACAATTCTCGTAAAACTGTACTCATCGTAACATTACATATATGATAATATTCATAGATAATAAAATTTATATTTGCAAATACCTGCTTATAAGAGAAGAGCAATAATGCTCTATATCAATGATTTCAAAACTAATAGCTACGGCCTATGACGTACATTTGACAGAAAAATTAAATGCCATACATGGCAAAGTTACGCCACCTTGATTTCAGAAGACTGAATATAACTGCGGAAAGCAAATTATAAGATGACAAAATATTATGTCGTTCCTAAATAGCCCCAAACAAACATGTTTGGTTAGATAAAGACACTTTTGCCTTTTGCCTCGACATCTATAATATATAATATGTCTATGCGCTTTATGACGACTTCAGTCTGTGGCTCAGTCGTTAGTGCGTTGGCGCCCAAGCCGGAGGTTGCGGGTTCGAATGCGGAAAAACCATCCAATGAAAATTAATAAAGACAATTATCCCCTAATTTTAACGCCTATGAAGCCTATGTATTATGTACGTGTGTACGTGAGCTCGGACGGGCCTCGTGACGCGCGTGACATCTCCACGCGTGAACAAGCTGTCATTCACACACGTCACACGTAAATACAATTTCTAAAGAGCCCCCGAGACGATCAAACGGTTTGATTGAAACACGTAAATTTTGATTTGAGTCAAATCAATTTCATCGTCTACAAAGCTAATTTGAACGGTTTGTCAAACATTTACGGGTTTGAAGCTCGTTTGATGGAATTACTATTTTTGTTTTGTTTGACAGTGAAGTGACAGTGAAACTGAACAGTGCCGTTTGATAAACCGATCAAACTGACGTTAAACCGTTGCATCAAACCCGTAAGGGGAGTTTTGCCGGGGAATTCAATAGGTGACGTTGTGGTTTTTGTATTTCGTTCATAAATTTATGTTATTTCGGTTATTTATGTGTAATATTGGTAGAATATTAACCATTAAATATTCGTTAGGAATGCGGTGTTGAAAATTGAAACGAAAATTACATTTCCCGCCTTTTAACTTGACACTGGCTAATTAATGGTTTTAGACGCCTGTATTAAAAAAACACGTAAGGTTTGAGTCAAACCGTGTGATCGTCTCGGGGTTTAATTTTTAATTTAAAAATCGGGATTAAAGATTTATGAATGGTGTCGCTGGGTAGAGCGCTCAGCAGTGAGACCATGATATGTTGTAAAACATTCTTTACACGTTGTTGTAATTTTATGAATTGGATGATGTTATTATAACATCTTGGACTCTCTACAAATAATTGCACTAAAACGCATTACAAATAAACAATATATTAATAATTAATACATTTATAAAAAATATAGGAAAATAAATTCTCCTTAGTTGTCGTAATAAGAATATCTAGTCTTCTCTCAAATTTTAATAACACACAGCCATAAATTGCCATTATTTTAACAATGTGTTTCTTTTGTATGCTAATCAAAGATGCTAATAATATTATTATCATCCAAAAAATTTGTAAAACATCTTTTTTATTTTAATAATAACTTATTATATTTTAAACTATCTCTCCTTGGCTACATCTAAAAACCAGCCGAGTGCGAGTCGGACTCGCGCACGAAGCATTAAGAACAAAACAGCAAAATTAATTCTGTTTTAGTATTTGTTGGTATAGCGGCAACAGAATCACGATTCATAAGATACAGTCTGGTGGCAGACAGATACAGATGCACAGGGAAGTGTCGGCAATTATAGGCTTCCGTGTACCCTTTGTGTACGAACCCTAAAAAGTAATTTAGGTTGAGTTTAGTCAAGAGTAGAGCGGTCTAGTTTGACATCCGAAATATTGCATCGAGTATCATCTTGTGTAGTGAATTACTTAAATTTTTAATCGCTATCTATAGCCTAACCAAAAACATGTCAGGACAAGTCCAAGCACGGTTCGGTAACTATCGGCGCGCAATAGGTTTTCTTTAATTACTTCAAATGTTATGGTCCGATTTCGCTCAAAATAATTATCCTAAAGAGTGTTTAGCATGATCTATCAGCATGGAAACTTACAAGTTTATAGCTAGCTTTTTATAGCTAGGAAATGCCTGTCCAAACGCTTAGGACATAATTATAGCATCGGTAAATATTATTATCAAGCTAAAGGAAACATTTTTGGGAGATCCTGATCATCTTTAGGCTCGGCGTAGACCCTCTACATGCACGGTGTAGCAATTCAAAAATGTATCGTGTATGGTAACGGTATGTATCTAGCCCGTCTGCGCCAACCTAACCTAATTTTGACCCAACTTCAGCGAAGCCAAAAGGAAGGGTAATGTATAAAACAATAATCTTGGGAGTCAATGTATGTATGTACAATGTACATATTATGTATATATGTTTGTTCCACTGTTTGTGTAGATTGTTAAGAGTAGCTCGGGTAACATAGGCTATATATAATAATTAACGTAGTCGGGTTATAGTTTTTACCCGACTACGGCGAAGCAAATAGTTAGGGTAATGAATAAAAGAATTGTAGTTATAACTAGAATTAAGAATTGTAGGTAGTATCTAAACCAGGAGAGTCTAACTTCAATAAGGGAGCCCGTATATTTCACAAACTAAAGTTTTATCTACGAGTTCCTGAGGGTCCCTCCCGAGGGACGTTCAGGGACTAATCGATGGCGTGAAGATTGATCTCCGTTGATCCCATATTGTATGCAATTATTTGCATTATAAAATTGGCTTTTGTTTTACCTGGTCTGGTTTTTAGGGTTCCATACCCAATAGGGTTTTACCAAACTTAAATTTAGGCATTTTAATCCTTATTGGATTTATTGGATTATTTATACAGTATTCTCCGAGCGAAGTAACCACTCTGGAAATACTGTAATATAATCCTGGGACAGTTGGTTTTTAAATGTCTCATGTGTCCAAGCACATTCGGCATTCTCACAACATAGTGAGCCTAGTCCAGAGGAATGACTGGTCAATACGTCTGGGGCCAACCATGTGCGGGTTTCCTCACGATGTTTTCCTTCACCGTTAGAGCGTACGTATAATGTACTTGAGATCTGAAAAAAACTCATAAGTACACACCACAACTTGGTAATCGAACCTGCACTCTCTCGAGTGCGAATCAAACGGTCTACCCAATAGGCTACGGAGCTCTCTTTTAAAGCTCACTCAAGGGTCTTACGATGACTCCACTTTCCGTCCATCTGTCCGTCCATCTGTCTGTCACCTCACCAGGCTGAATCACATGTTTTTTTTATATAAACTATAACCCAAAGTAAGTAAATTGTTATTATTTAGCCTATGTTACCCGAGCTTATTATTACGAATCTATTGCCACCTCATTCATTTGAATCGGTTCAGTAGTTAAGGCGCTACGGTGGAACAAACGTACATACGTATTACGTACATAAATAGACAGCCAAAATCATTAATTACCCTTCCTTTTTTTATACGGAACCCTCGCGTACTAGGGTCTAGTTCGAGTACGAATACGAGTCATTTCGCATTTGGCCGGTTTTTTAATTACTCAAATGAAAAAACAACTTTTTCTAAGAAGGTTATAAAATAAATTACTTATTAATATAAAAAATATTATAAGATATAAAATGAGACCCTTTTGATGATTGTACGTCAATAACAAAATTATTTATTTAGTTTTATTCAACGAAAGGTAGTAACCAAAACAGCAAAATATATTAAATTGCTTGTAGCTCGGGGGGATGGGGGTTGCGACCTACGAAAAAGGGGTGTTAGGTTAAATTTAAACATATAATTTGATTTTAATGTTAATGTCTCTAACGGCCCGTTTTAATAACCTCAAACTTTAACTTACAAGAAACGTCAATTTGTATCGCAAAATACCGGCAAATTATTGAATACACTACACACTAACAAATAGTTATTGGTAGATAGGTTATTGAAACGGGCCGTTAGCTTTTAGACGATACACACTGCATATATCTTCGGTACGTATTACAATGGGAATTTTTAAATTCGTGACATCTGACAGCTTTTTGACACTGCAAGGACCGTCGTGCGGCCAAGCGCCGCCTGTCTGGTGACAGTAAACTTATCCGTTTTTGATACCACTTACGCCACCAGATGACGCTTTGTGTAAGTTGGGTCTGCCCCCTAACGGCAGAAAAAATATCAAAAACCCTCATTGTAACATCATGCACGTAATTTCAAGAGCCCATTCCCAGTAGCGTGTGAGGATGGTTTGTGGCCCACCTGAAATGGGCATCAAACTTCTCCGGGCGCCGTTTGAGAATAATTCATCATATTATGACCCAGATTAACAATCCAGGTTGGTCATGAATATTATATAATCTGTCATCTAACTTGATCGGTTTCAATTCGTATATACTTACTATTTCGACACTAACCCCCTCATTAATAAAAATATTTACACAACGGATAAGCTATATCCATTGTGTAAATATTTTTATTAGTAAGGGTCAACTCGGACCGCAACGCGACACGGCGCTGCGCGGGAATGCATATTTAAAATATGCATTCAAAATTAAACTTTATTCAGTAGAACAAAAGATACATATTTCATTGCGACAATTCAGAATATATTGCATCACGTAGCGCCGCACCGCTCGGCGTAGAGCGGTGCATCGCGACGCAGCGGTATATGCGCGCCGCCACCCGCGTGATGAGCGGCGCGACGTAGCTCGACGCCGCGAGACGCAGCCTGAGGTCGCCGTCCGCCCTCAAAGAAACGTCATAACGAAACCAAAGAGGAGGATTCTTACAATCGCCACATACATACACGTTCGGCTCCACGCGCGGCACCTCGCGGCGTTCTGCTGTCAAATGCGCTGCGCAGCGAACGTCACTGGTTTCTTCAAGTATCGTAGCGTCGCGTCGCGTCGCGCCGCGTTGCGTTGCGGTGTAAACTGACCCTAAGGGGGTAATGTTATAAAGAGGAAAGATTTGATTGTTTGTTTGTTTGCACTGAAAGGCACCAAAACTGGATACTTGTGTGAAAGACACAGATATAGGGTAGACTACGGTGAAGTTCTATCTCGGTAATTTAAAAAAAGATTGCCAAACCGCGTAGTAGGTAATGGGGTCTCATAATAGATATACTGATTATACTAGATTGTAGTATTACAAAAACAGTTTAATTTTAATGAAACCCTTATAACTATATTATAAAAAAAAATTAAAGCGTTTGTTTGTAATTAGCTACTTTGCATATGATAGTATATACGGGACCTACTTACACCAAAAATATCTGAAACGGCCTAACAGATTTTGACCGGACTTTCACTGGCAGATAGCTAGGCTACTTTTATCTTAGGATTGCGTTTAAAAAATAAGGTTCTGATTCCATCAATAGTTCAATGCAACCGAATTTGCGGGCACCAGCTAGTATTATTATTATTCTCATTGCAATTAGAATAGCCAGAAGCTTCCATTATAATCCAACGAACAATTCCATGTTCTCTAACTAATTAATCGTTTGCGATACGCCTGTTACGTCATAGAAATTATGCATAAGTTATGTAAAGCCGGGTGGTTTAACCCTCGCGGCGATGTAAAATCACAATTTAATGATACTGTTCAGATCCATTGATCGTATAAATTCGCCGCTAGGGTCGCTTGTGTAGCGTGAGGTCTACGAAATGTCAAATGTCACTGTTTGCAATTTGGCTACGCGGGTTTATTTCTATTTGTATAATCTTGTGACTATTTAGCAATACGTATAGATTAATTGTGTCAAAGTTGCTTGACAAAATGTGAGTGCTTTAAAAACGGAGCCAAGAAAAAAAATCTTGCCTTTTCGATCAAAACGGGGCTGTGCAACACTGTGGCGTGGACAATGGACCTCACTCTACAGTGGCGCCACCTGGTGAGTCAAATAAACGATTCATAAGGTATACTAACAGCTTTTGTGTTATCTAATATATTATAAAATTCTCGTGTCATAGTGTTCGAGGTCACACTCCTCCGAAACGGCTTGACCGATTCTTATAAAAAAAATTGCATATTCGGTAGGTCTGAGAATCGGTTGTACTCTAGTTTTTCAACCCCTAAATATTTTATTATTTTTTCGTCAATTTTTCTTATTTTTATATAGTGACGTTAAAAAATACATACAACCCTAAATTTTCACTCTTCTACCACCAACCCTTATTTTTTAATAGCGATAAAAATATTTTTTCTTTTGATCCACGCAGATCAGCAAGATGGCAATCGAAAATTATAATTATTGTCGTGTGATAAATTTTTGTGTACAGTTTTTATCTCAATTTACTTGATGGTTGTAGGTGTAGGTTGTAGGTGTGGGTTGTAGGTGTAGTAAGTAGGTGTAGGTGTAGTTGTAGGAATATAAATTGTAGGTATGTAGATTATAGGTACCTAGTTACTTATATTTTATTTATTCCATACTTCGAAGTTAAGACAGGACAACATCTGTCGGGTCAGCTAGTATTATTAAAATATTGTTTGCCACGATAGCATTTTATAATAGTGTGGTTTTGTTAACGTGCTTTAAAACTAAAAAAGTTTTATATAACTTCTATCTGCGACCTACATATTTCGACATTATTATCTTGATTATTATCTACTAGCTGTTGCCCGCGACTTAGGAAATCTCGGGAAACCGTATATTTTGCCGCAATAAATATACTATATGTCCTTCCCTGTGGTCTATTCTATATCTGTGCCAAATTTCTCCAAACTTGGTCCAGTAGTTTCGCTGCCTATTCAATGCAAACAAACAAACAAACAAAGCTTTTCTTTTTATTATATTAGAATAGATTTCTTTCAAAATCAATCAGTCTGAATTTATACTTTAAGTCGATTAAACATGGATCTAGATTCCTTAAATAAGTTAACTTAAACAGAGAGCTAGTTAATGTACGCAATATAACATATAACACAATTCAGTAATTTATTATGAATTATAAATAACATTTATAATTCATAGAGGCCGGGGAGGCCTCTGGGCCTTAATGAAGATATGTGAGGAGCCTTAACGAATCTTTGCGTTACAAGATTTATGGGAAAATACAAATGATTTTAAAAACGTTTACGTTTAACAGGTTCAAGTTTAAAATTAAAGGATATTAAATGAATTAAAATTACATGATCAATATCTGAATCCAATTAACATCTTTCTTTCGGGAAAAATACTTTCCCGAAAGAAAGAGAATTCGGAAAACACGCTAAACGTAAAATTCCACACTTACTAAATTCGTTCTTCGAATAATTTTATGAAATATATCCAGGCATCTTAAGATAAAATAATAAAGTATCTTCGCCGTCTGAGACGCCCTTAAAATATGTGCCAATTACCTACAAGACCTATGTGAAGTAGGCCACTGAGTTAAAGGTAATTAATTGATTTTTATAACAACCGTTCGATTGTACTAGGTGTGTATCCGATTGTACCGTATTTAAAATCGTTTGTACCTTAAGGGGGTAAAAATTACGGGGTGACAAAATTTTCTCAGCAATCAACTTGAGGATATAGTGATTTCATTGATGTCATCTTAAAGCACATCGTTTGTACCGGATTGTACCACCAAAAAAAACATTTTAAATTGTTTCAATTTCAGTTTAAATCATTATAAAAAATATAGCTATGCGTAAAACAGAAGGCTAATCAGTGTACATAACGGTATATATGGTTGATAAATGATTGACATCGAGATACATACGATTTGTATCGGAGAAACAAACGATGGAAAACCGACAATGACTAGCAAAAGTGTCTTATATTATACTAGAGAATTTGGGGCAGATTTATACATGTTTAATCGTTTGTACCCGTTTGAAACGATGAGAATGTTGTTTCTGCTACTATTAACTTTATAAATACAAGTTTGTCGTTTCTACTACTATCTACTTTATTACTACTAAATATCAAGTCGGCACAAACGATTTGTATCGGGGTACAAACGATAGAAAGCCGACAGTGACTCGCGAAAGTGTACGATATCGTACTAACGCTTTTGGGCAGAATTATACACGTTTTATATTATCATCGTTTTAAATGGGTACAAACGATTAAACATGTATAATTCTGCCCCAAATTCCGAAGTATGATATAAGAGTTTTCGAGGAGTCATTGTCGGATTTCTATTGTATGTTTCTCCGATACAAATCGTTTGCGCCGACTTGATATATAGTAGTTATAAAGTAAATAGTAGCAGAATCAATATTATCATCGTTTAAAACGGGTACAAACGATATTATACACTTTCGCGAGTCACTGTCGGTTTTCTATCGTTTGTACCCCGATACAAATCGTTTGTGCCGACTTGATATTTAGTAGTAATAAAGTAGATAGTAGTAGAAACGACAAACTTGTTAATTCAAACGGGTACAAATGATTAAACACGTATAATTCTCCCCAAATTCTCTAGTACGATATAAGAGTTTTCGGCGAGTCATTGTCGGGTTTCTATCGTTTTTACCCCGATACAAATAGTTTGTGCCGACTTGATATATAGTAGTTATAAAGTAAATAGTAGCAGAATCAATATTATCATCGTTTCAAACGGGTACAATTGATAAAACGTGTATAATTCTGCCCAAAAGCCTTAGTACGATATCATACACTTTCGCGAGTCACTCTTGGCTTTCTATCATTTGTACCCCAATACAAATCCTTTGTGCCGACCTGATATTTAGTAGTAATAAAGTAGATAGTAGTAGAAACGATGAACTTGTTAATTTAAACGGGTACAAACGATTAAACATGTATAATTCTGCCCCAAATTCTCTAGTATTATATAAGACACTTTTGCGAGTCATTATTGGTTTTCCATCGTTTGTTTCTCCGATACAAATCGTATGTATCTCGATGTTAATCATTTATTACCCATATAAACCGTTATGTACACTGATTAGCCTTCTGTTTTACTCATAGCTAGCTTTTTCATAATTATTGATAAAAAAAAAACAATTTAAAAAGTTTTTTTTGGTGGTACCATCCGGTACAAACGATATGCTTTAAGATGACATCAATGAAATCACTATATCCTCAAGTTGGTTGCTGAGAAAATTTTGTCACCCCGTAATTTTTACCCCCTTAAGGTACAAACGATTTTAAATACGGTACAATCGGTAAACACCTAGTATCAATGAATACTGTCAAAAAATAAAATCAATTATCTTTAACTCGGTGGCCTATAACTTCACATAGGTAATTACAAGTAAAGTTATTTTGGTTATTGCGTAAATTTTGTTACAGATATTCATGGATTTGGATGTACAATACTACCCACCTCCACAATCTACCCTAATGAATATGGAAGAAACGGATAAGGGCGGAAAACCAGCTGGCCCACGAAATCCTGATCTACCGTCTGTCCATGGGCCACGACCGGCCCCCGCACCCGGGTCTCACGGCAGGGATAGATCTTCGACTCCTCAACCCTCCACGTCCAGACAAGCCTCGGGAGGCCAAAGAAGCCATGGACAGAGCCAGCCAGTTAGTCGAGCACCAACCCCAGCACAGAGCCGAGGAAAGGTTGTCCATAAACAGTCCACAGTCAAGCATTCTTCGCCACAGAGCTCGCTGCAGAGCCATGGATACGCTGCTGTGCAAGTCCATGCGCCAGGCAGTAGACAGACCTCCGGTCAGAGTTCGACGGGAACATCCAGACATGGTTCCATGCAGAGTTCTCAAAGCTCTGGCCAGTCTGATGATGATGACAACGTTCTAGTGAACCTAGAGAAGAATATACAAATGATGGAACTGTCGTTGAAGAATAAAGACACTGTTGTATTCATGGAATCTGGAGAGGATGAACCTTCGCGAGCTAGGAGACTAAAGATTGCTGGGAAACGTATTTTAAAGTCAGTATTGAAGCTATTTGTAAACAACTAACATATCCACTAAAAATCCAAAAATATAAACACCTAAATAATAGTTCCTAGACTGAAAGTTCCTTTACGTAATCTTTATTTTCTTTCAAACATCTAAGACGGGATCCTCGCGCTCACATCCAATTTGATCCGGATATACAATAATCACCCCAAATAGGATGTCGGGTCGGGTATCTGATTTACGGTCACTATTTTCTGTTATTCTTTACCTACTATAAAATTCAATTCCATTAAGATCGTAATCATGTTTCAGACGCAGTTTCTCCATGGGAGGAGAGAAAGCTGTGACCATATCGGAGGATCGTAAGAAACGGACCTCCACTTTCAAGAATGTAAGGAGTTTCATGCGTTTTGGGAAATACCGCCAAAGAGATAGCAGTGGCGATGAGGAGCAGGGGCTAATAGAAATACCAGGGACGTCGTCCGAGCAAGAAGGTCCCGTCAGTCATACATCAGTGTCATCTCATGATGCCATCCTAGTTGATACAAGGTCGCCGACGTGCTCTTCAAAGTGCAAAAAGGAGTAAGTATAAAACAATTCAGCTGTGCTCAATATTACAAACGATGGCACTTAGACAGCACTATGATTCATACCCTCGCCGCCCTTCGACAGCAGCCGTTGACGTGCTGACGGCTTACGTCAAATGTCATTGACCCTTTCACGGCTACCATTGGGGCGTTGACGGTATTCGACGAACACCGTCGAATGGCGACGACGACTGCAACGCGACGAGTGCTACGATTGACGGAGTGCCGATTCTCTCTAGCTCTAGCTCCAACTGTCTTTTTTTGAAACGATTAGCTAATATTAATGATTTTTCCTGTAGTCCATTTGTGCTAGACTTCGCTGGGTCATCAGCACTCAAGGCAGGCGATTTCCAAGTCTGCGTCAGGATTATAGAAGCAAGGCAGCTAGCGGGTCTGAACATGGACCCGGTGGTGTGCGTGCAAGTTGGAGAGGCTCGCAAGTACACCAGCGTCAAAGAGAGCACAAACTGCCCTTATTATAATGAGGTAAATTTATTAATTTATTTTCCATAATTATTTCTATCATTAAAGGTTTTCCCCAATGCGATAGAAACTACGTACTAATGTTTACTATCTAAAACAGAACAAAATTTACAAAAAAAAACTGAAAAACTTAGTTACATACCCTAATATTGTAACCCCTCTCCAAAATTTGACAGCTAGGACAAAACGCATAGAACGAATTTGGAGCCCAAAACATTTAACATAATATGAACATTTCTTCGTACTGTGATCTGTAAAAAACACAAAATGTACATAAATAAATGTACATAATACTAATTAATTAAATTCGAAGCTACATAATAAATTATTATTTCTGCTAATCAAAACAAAATCAGAAAAAGATATGTTTTCCTAAATCTGCCTACAAAAACACCCGGACAGCAAATGAAATCCGGTCCGAACGCTCCCCGAACGCCGCCTAAACTAGGACCAATCTGGGGAAACCCGAACGGATGACAACCCTAACATAAACAAACAGTACAGAAAATATTAATAAGGTCTTCTTTTTTGTTTTCTTAAAAAACTTAGTTCATTAGGTTTTTAGCCCTAATTTCGATTTCGGACATGTTAATAAATTCGAGAATCTTAGCACTGAGCAACTGACAGAAACAACGTAATAAATGTTCGTGAATTTACGGTTAAACTACGGTGTACAGATGCTCCCAAATAGCGGTCCTATTTATTGTATATCAGCTGTACTTTGATAATCATTTTCGTTAAAAAAAAAATATAATTATATATGTAGATATATCGATAGCAAGATGTTTGCCTGTAACTGCGTACGCGCCACAGAAAATCTCCACTGGAACCGTACATTTCACTGCGAAAAAGTAGCATAATTAGAGCCTTTCCCGTGAACGAAATAGACTGTTTGGCCCCAGTATGTGCAGATGTTTGTGTAGGTTGTAGGTGTAGTTATTTAAATATTCCAGTTCATAATTAAGACAAGAACAATGTATTTCGGGACAGCCGGTATGTTAAATAAATAAATGTTGCTTGTTCCAGTACTTCGTGTTTGACTTCCACATGCCTCCGGTGATGCTGTTTGACAAGATTATAACACTCTCGGTAAGTAGATAGGTAGGTTTTAGAACAAAGGATTCACAATCATGGTGGCTTTTGCAGAAATTCTGGCACCTTTGTTTTGATGAACTGCTCGTGTATCAGATTTACTACAAAAATTATAATTAGCGAGACAAATTAGACTAAACTTTAACCACCAATTCGATGATTATAACCTTATTATAAACCTTTAGGAGAATATGAACTTTTGTTGGCATCCCTCCAATTATTGCGCCCAAAGATTTAAAGTATATAAACTGTGTTGACCACCCTTCATTTATACACAAATATTTAGGTAATAATATGCAACCAGGATTTTTTATTTTATCCTACGTGATGTCTTCACAAAAAACACCCATTTAATTCTGCAGAGGCCACTTCAGAACGATACTAAAATCTGTTTCAAGTTTAGCTCCCACTGCAAAGGAAAAGTACTTGCAGTAGAAGCTGAAATTGGGTGAAACGGGAATGTTACAGTCTCGGATAGCTTAATGCAATATTTTAATGCAATTCCTAGCGAAGTGTACCTACTTGAGTTTAAAAGTGCAAAGCGAATTGTGAAGCTGAGCAAGTAACTTGCTTGCGATATTTCTGTTATAACTTGTATTTGAACTGCCACATGTAGTTTTATCTCCGTTGAATGATATATTCATTCATATAAGCTTTGGAGCTGGTGGCAGTTAAGGTATTAATGATTTCATCGTCGTTGATAATAAGACGTAGTCTGCAACTATGTGAACTGGAGAAAAATAGTAGCGAGCTTAAGTTCGAAATTTTAGGTAATTGTATATGTCAAAAATTATGTTATCGTTTCTGTTCTCATTTATAAACACATTTTAAATACTCCATAAGCATCAAAATGATTATAAAATTACGATGGAATGATATAATGGTTACGCTTAATTCCGATTTTGTTTAAAATTATTATTTTAAACAAAATCGGATGATATACTACGGAACCCTTCTACTATAAGCCGTGTCCTGACACGTTCTGGGTTAGGCTATTTTGTTGACGTTCTGAGAAAAACTTGTCATATTTAATTTAGAAATTATTCTTCATGTTCACAACTTTTATCTCTTAACCCTTAATATATTAATTGAATAACTAAATATGATTAATAGACACAAGTGGTATTTACAGCTAAAAAATTAAAATTTATTTAGGTTTCATTAAGAATAAGTATTTATATTTATTATAAGTTTCACTGTAACAAATTTTCAATAATCTCCAGCAGCTAAAGATTAAAACTTTGTCTTGCCGTTTAAAACTGGTTATATGTTAGTTTATCTGATTTATACACGAGATATCTACAGCATATTTCCGAAATTAAAATTAATATTCAAGGAGCGTAATCAGTATTCTATTCTCGTTCCAAAAATATACATTATGTGACCTTAAATTTTGACCACATTATCCTATAAAACGCTTAGGTACATTTTATTCATAACGCGCAGCCGATACTACGCACCAGGCGCCTGAGCTACAAAGCCGGTGCGAAGTACGGCAGTGTGATGGGGATTATGCGAATTTTCAAGAAATGTTGATCATGATATTTTCTGTAAATTACGAAAAAAAATTGTTATGCATATTTTCATTACTTAAGTTTCACTGTAGCCTATTAAATATTTAATTAGGATTACATTACTTACACCTGTATCAATTTTGTTGGAAATATGCATTAAATAAGATAGTTGACTTCTTTATTTTACATAATAATATGAGTTATGTTAATATCTAAAAGGTGAAGTAAAAAAAAAGGTAGGAAATCTTAATTTAAGAGTATTGAACCAGTACTGAAATGTGGCTTTCTCTTAAATTTTTACTCTTGATTGATTGAAATCAAAAATTCAAAGTCGCAGAAGCTTACTAAGTAGGTAATGTTGAACAATGATAGGTATACTTGACTGTATGTTTGTACCTGAAGGTTGGAAGTTTGTAAAAGCCTCCGGTTTAATAACGGAAACGGATATCCTGCTCGCTTCGTGAAGTATGTAGCCTGCAGCGTTTAGGTACAAAAATACTTGATTCAAATTATCATTCTATTGGACTTAGGTACCTCCTATAAAAGTATTAGACAATACCCGACGCGGCACACCATTTTTAAAGAGTGTTTCAAAGTTAAACTTTATTTAGTACCTACGTAAGTCAAAATTTAAAAACTATAAACTCGACGACGCAATAGCAATGTACAGCAACAGCATACGTCACCCGGTCATTATTACGGATCTATTGACGCCTCACTAATTGAAATCGGATCATTAGTTTAAGCGCCACGATGGAACAATCATACATACATACATAGACTGCCAAATTCATTAATTACCCTTTCCTCTTCGCTTCGCCGTAGTCGGGCAAAAATTACCCATGTTTCATTTGTATTGTATTTTGGGCGGCCGTGAAAAAAGTCTTTTTCTGAAGTAACCCAACCATATACTACCAAAAAGTAAGATTTTGCACCCAGGCCCTGCTGGATCCAAAAGTACTCAACAGAATTCGTGACTCCTTATAGATACATGTTTGGGAATTTCAGCGTTGTTTAAAGAACTGCAAGCATATGCCGCTATGTCAATTAAAGTAATTATCGTCATCACCACCATCATCACACAATATATCATCACATTATATTATTAACGCGACACGGATATATTCGAACATTAGTCTGCCGTTTGTGGACCTATTTGCAAAATTCTTTTGTTGTTGTAAAGGGTATAATTCAAAATTGGTCCTTTAGTCACCAAAGTGGAGACCTGATGATGGCATCCATGAGGAATCGAGGGAACTTTCCAAAGTTTATAGGGACTATCTATAGGGATTTGACTTTTGTAAAGAAAATCAACCTAAAGTTATGAAACTAACTTAAACTTATAAAAAAATTATTTATCAGGATGTTGTTTGGGCTGGTACCGACTTAAAAATTATGAAGATTTTGTAAAGAAATAGTTTTAGCAGAATTTAAAAGGGAAACTATTTAGAAAATAAGTTTTATATCATACTTTTTTGTGCATTTTTACATTGTAAGTCGGTTTTCATTTTTTGTTTATAATAATAATTTTAATAACCTTCTGCTATTATATTTGTATACAATGAATAATAGATATATTCAATAAAGTATACATTGTCTAGTTACACAAAATACACATTGTTTAAAACATATCATGTGTAGAAACTAGAATCCCTCACAATCCTATTTACTTAAGCACTACACAATTTTGCGCTTTCAAAGTTTTACCATGAATTTTTTACATTAAAACGTACTTTATTTCAATCTATTAATTTAAATATTAGGTATTTACCTATGAAATTGCCGTTCTGTATGAAAAAATTTCAACGGATTTTTTTCATGTATTTTTTATTTGTATTAATCGAAGTAATCACACATGCAATCAATGCATCTTTGCCAACGCAGTGGCAGTTTATTGATGCCTTCTTAAAGAAATCAGCTGGACGGGAGGCAACAAATTCTTCAAAGGCATTTTGTACTGCCTCTCGGGTATAGAATTTAGAAGTTATCCAAATTCTGGAAAAAGTAGTAATCTGCATGCGCAAGGTCTGGTGAGTGGGGCGGATGACGGAGAGCTTCCAACCCCAGTTCTTGCAACTTGGAGACCGTCTGCTGTGCAGTATGAGGTCGTGCGTTGTCGTGCAGGAGCAGCGGAGACGAGCGATTGACCAATGCTGGTTGGAGATGTGCCAGCTTCTCCATCATTGTGTTCAGATTTTCATAGAACATATCTGCAGTAATGCTCACCCCGTTTGGTAAGAAGCTGTGATGAATCACACCGGCTCTAGACCACCAAACAGTGACCATGGCTTTTCTCTGTATCATCAGCTTCCACAATCGCCTTTAATTCGTCATTGTCGACCAAAGTCTTCCGACGACCGCGAGGTTCATTTTTCAGGTTGAAATTTCCAGAACGGAAGCGAGCAAACCAATAACAGGTGGTGCGTTGGTTTGTAGTGTTAGCTCCGTAAACGTCGTTGATGTTGCGTGCCGCTTGTGCCGCGTTGCTGCCACGACGGTACTCATATTCCATAATTACTCGAATTTTTAACGTATCCATGATGACGAAAAAGATTGAAATGCGATGAAAATGTAACACTAATCAACAAATGACTAATTTGGAAAAATAATTCCATGTTTTTAAAATAAAATTAATTTGAAATTAGAATTCTTAGCCAAACAAAAATTATTTTGATTTGAAATGGCCAGTACTGCAGAACGGCAATTTCATTGACAAAGACATTTGTTTTAAGGTTTCGGACTTTTATAGAATTTATTTTTGGTTCTAAAAATTAAATTCGAAAAAAAAAAATTAGTACCTGACCTACTATATTTTAAATAATAGCTTAATTCTTAATTAACTTTAAATAACCTCATCTAAAAATAAATCTTAATATTATTTCAATTAAATATTGTATTACTGTCATACATCTGTTATAGTAATTGTGTATCAAAAGGGTCTTGGGTTTTGTTTTCAATTAAGTACCTAGTATAATATGAAAGGGGATCGAATATACATCATATTTTGCTTTGTTAGCAACTCGCAGTGTAATTCAAATATATTATGTCATACTGAAGTCTGAACTAGGTACATAATAAACTTGGATAATAATCATTACATTGCTTTTTTATATCTTTTTTACGTACCCTTTGGGTAAACCTATTACCGAGACTTCGATTTTATTTATAGTATTTCTGTTGCCGCTCTAACAAGAAATACTTACTAAAAGATGAAAATACTAAAGATAATAATAAAATAATAAATATTTTAGAGTTGTACAGAACCTAACCTAACGTAACCCTTCGTGCGCGAGTCCGAATCGCACTTGGATTTTTTTTTCATTTCCAGCCACCTAATTTTAAATATCACAGTAGGAAGATTTATAAAGTCAGTTATATCTTTAACAAGTAAATTTTAAATAAGTTCCGCAAAATGTATAAGCCCAGATATACGAATATTATGATCCGTTTTCTCCGTACTAGAACTCCGGGCAAAGCTCGGTCTCCCAGGTTCTTAGGTAATATTAAACCACATAATGTTCGTAAGCTCAGTTTCATAATGTTTGTTGGTTTTACAGAAATCAATTGTCCCTCAGGAACATGCATTTAAAAACGGAGAAATGGCTTATTATATTTGCTGACTTTGTTCAGTCTTCAGTTCAGTTCAGTCAGTGTATTTGTTTAAAAGTAATGGTGAAATACGTTACGTTGAATAAAACTAAACAAATATTTCCATTTCAAATAAATAAACTCCACTTTTTACTACTTCAACCACATTTGAATGTAAATTTCCAGTGGCCGTGTAATTTTCTGTCACGCCCATTTTAAAACCTCGTATCTTAAAAAAATATATAATCGCGTGCCTCACGCAACTTGGAACTAGATAGACAAACTCATATTATGTGCAAAGCCCGTCTGGTGTGTAAAATAAGTTACTCAAACGCTACGTAACTTAAGAAGCTCTCAAAGGTTTACTCATTTAAGCTGACTTTAGAGGCAGAAAAACCTAAAAAAAATTGCAAAGCGTTGATAAGCTTTTCGGTCTTATTGCCACGCGCAAATGTATGCTTTTAAGGAATGGTATAAGATCCTTTATTGAACCAACATATTTTTCTTCAGGAAAATGCTATTGCGTTTTTTGTAGGCTGGTATCCGGATTCCGGATACGTTAGAAACATTATAAGTATACAAAATGTTATTTATTCTCATATTTTACAAGGGACATTTGCACAATCTTCTGAGATATTCTATTAGGGCCTGTTGTACCATCTACTGATAAGTATCTGGTAGCTAAACGAATAATGAAACTTTTTAGAAGATTGCGTAACAGGCCTTAGCCCTTCAGCCAAGATACCATCGCTAATTACGGTGATAAAGCTAGAAACCATGTATGTATGATATTGACGTAGGTACCTATCGCTCACGCACTTTATGGCAATTACATAATTATATTTTCAATTTCGGTGATCGTCATTGTAATTAACGATGTCATGTTGGCTAAGATCTCTTATTCTCGATCGGGATCTTATAAAAAATACTTCGGGTTCTTATCAAAACACTTCGGGTTCTTATCAAAATAATTTGTGTGCAGATACTGCAGTCTAGGAACATTCTGCGCTCCAACAAGCTGCTTGGCAACTTCAAATTGGACGTCGCTACTGTATGGAACCAACCTGGTACGTATTTCAAGTGCATTCTTCTTTACTACTACTGTTTTCGTGGGAATTTGGAACCATCTTTCAAAAGGAGGAGGTTATTAATTTGCTGGGATAGGTACATTACATTTTTAGAAGTGATTCAGGTAAGTAGGCAACATGACATATTATTGTCCTGTGTCGTCTCTGACGGACGACAGTTCAAAAAGGTCGTACGAGACTTTAACAAAACAAAATTTAATTAAAATTGGTAACTCTTATGATTGTCAAATAGCAAGCGAGCTGATGATGATGAATGATAAGAAGATGGTGAATTATAGCTAAGACCAGTTTCGATCACGTGAACTCTCAAACAAATAATTATAGATGAAAATTGGACCATCCGTTTGGGAGCTCCGATGCCACGGACAGTCAGACACACACCATTCCATCTGTTAGCGATGGGGGTCAAAAGCTTCCTTTATAGTCAAAGAAAACTATAATTTCCGCTACTTAATGCGATGTAACCAAAGAACAAAATTAAATCCAATTACAACCAGTTTATATTTAAAACACGACACTTCCTTGTACAGATCCCGGTAAAACTCGTTAATTTTCCACAAAACCTAATTTTTTATTAATTTAAGGAAGTTCGACAATCTTCGCCTAAACTCATTGGACTCATTCCAAAAGCAATTATGAGAGGTTATTTATCTTATACATTTATACATTTTTTATCCATTCATTTCAAAATTTTGTTGTACAAAATAACCTTTTATAACAAATTATTCAGCTTAAACGATTTTTTTTAATAATCCGCGATTTCTTTCGCGATTTTTTTTTATTTTTAAAGCAGTAAGCGAGCTCACGTTGATGAGTTAAGAGCCAAGAAGAAGACTCATTTCAATCCTATCAGCTTTTGTCAAAAGAAAACCGCATGAAATCGCGTCCATTCGTTTTGGAGCTATAATGCCATCGTTACGCAAACACGTGAAACTTATAACCCTCTCTTTGCGTCGGGGGTTAAAAATGTTAAAAAAGGGGAAATTTAAAAAATATTTTCAGTACTATGCTCATTTAAACCCTGGTATGGTCGTTTCAAAAATTTTATATGTAGGTCTGAAATTGCGTTTATTTCTAACGCTCAAAATATAAATCATAGTCTTATTTAAAACATGAATATGTATACCGCTGTAACTGATAATTGTGAAAACACAGGCAACGAAGCTGTTACATTCGCGCAAAGACCTATACCACAAAAAGAACACCTTTCCTTTTTAATTTACATTAGATTAAAAAAAAAAACAATTTAAGGAACCGAAGGAAAACGTAAGATTACAAAAAGGTGTTTCTTAGAGAATATTATGAAGCCTCCTTTGTCCTGTCCTCCATTGTTCGTAACTGATGCAAATTGTATCACGTCAATGTCAAGATATGTGGCCTGGCCCTTTCGCTACATTTAGGCACTTGGGCGCAAGGTAAAATTACGCTGACTGTTTTTCTGTTATACTACTGTTGTAGGAACGAAACTGTCAACACACATATCTTGACTGAGGTGTTGTTTGTGAAGTTGGTCTTGTAGAGTTAGGGCGTGTAGAGGCAGTAGCTTGGTTTTACATGAGATCTGATAACTTTTTGACAGTTCGAGTCATATGGTATCATCTTGGCAAACATTTCAACATGAATATGTTTTTGTCGTAAGTCGCCAGTCAATGTAAAATACGTGTGACTGACTCAGCTACTATGCGTCAGACGCCAGAGTTTGCGTTGTTGAAAAATAATTGGTCACGGGTTCGAATCACGGTGAGATGTATTTATTTTAAATTTCTTAATTTGATATATTTTTAATTATTTTTTCGCACTTCTATAACTTCGAACTAACTGTTTTATGGTCTAACATTATAAGTTTTTTGAAATTCTTGTTTTCTTCAATTAATTAATAATCGTTTTGATGATAAATCATATTAATAGTTTTGTTTTGTTAAAAGCGCCATCTATCGCGAATATTATGAAATATGTCAGTTATGTCGTCGTTCGTCGCTTGCTTCGAAGCTATTTGACGACGTTATATCGAAATAATGATTTCCCTAGTATTCTATAGTTATTTCAACGGAGAAATATACAGGTAACATTCAAATAACTAAAGGGACGTTCGCATACTACTATTTACGATGAAGTACATTAAAATACGTCGATAAAGATTAAAAATACTTTTTGTGTTTTTTGTTGTTAATAAAGGGTTATATGGTTATTTTATTACATTTTATTTTGTTATTTATAACACGGATCCCTACAACAATTTCCAGACCTCTAGCGTCAAATTTGCGCAAGTCTCATACAAACTTTCATCCCCTAGTTTTGGGAGTTGGAGGACAAAAGTTTCAATTTTGACAATAATTATGTTAGTTGTGTACAAGCTTACGTACCAAATTTCAGCTTTCTAGGATATCCGGAAGTACCATATAATTTTGTTGATCATCAGTGAGTCAGTGATGAAACCTATAGCACATAGGGTTGCGTACCATTATACCAATATTTTACATGTTTACGAAGTTTTCCAAGTACACAAATATTTTACAAGTTAAGTATTTTCCCGATCTAGCCGTGTTTTTACAAAAGAGTGCACTTTAAAGTTGAATATCTCGCAAATGGATTACTAAATCAAAAAATTCGTCATTGCGCCGTTTGGACGGTAAGCCGAAAACGGATGGACGGACGGACATGACGAAACCGAGATGTAAGCTACGGAATCCTAAAAAGTAGGTGATTATTAGAATTTTTAAGGAGACCGGCAAGTCGCCATGCATTTACTGCCTGGTAATTATAATATTTATTATAAGTTGTAGCCACAAAAAATATTTATTGTAAGTTGTACTTTATGAACATAGGAACAAAAAAAGAAATAATATTATACATCAAACTCGGGGGATAAAAGATAATTGATAAAATATAACCTTACCTATTGTTCAATATATTGCTCTAGTGGCGGTTTGGGGAAAAGCGACATCATATAAAGTTGTGATGTCAATTACCTACGTAATAAAATTAATAACTAGTTTGTTTGGAAACGCAATATGCTAACAGATAAATGATAGATGTCGCTTTCACGTTACGATAACCAAGAACATAATGATTATTTTTCTTAGTGTTAATATAAATAGTATAGAGGGATCTATTTCACACCCCAAGTAATATTTTTATAAAACTAGTACTTAACTGTTGAACTATTCAAAAAAAATCTTTATACACCAATAAAAAGTCCTTTCCTTTTACAAATTGACAATTTACAGCATGATACCCATACCCTATACAGATATGATGGACAACAATTACCACATTTAAATACGTATTTTGCAAATGATTTCTCTGATATTTGGAGATTCCTAACTTTTTATTCCCAAGTCCTAAAAATATAATATTTTATTTATACAGGTAATAACTTTTTAAGTACTATAAAACTATGTTCGAAACTTGGTCGCTCTTGATGGAAAATCAGGCAGTATTCGCCAGTGTCTTTTCTGAAACAAAAACTAATAAATTGACAGGCTGTTTTGGGTACTTGGTCCAACAATACTTCAGCGCATTGGGATAAAAAAAAGGAAAAGCGAATAAAAGAGTTTAAAAAAATCTCTCGTCTCAATGGGCTGAAATCTTGGTGGACGACTAGACGAACTCCTCGCCGACTGTGTGTGTACTTGTAGTACCTACCGCAGTGAACGTGTTAACATTATCAATCCTTCTAGAACACCAGTTCTACCACAAATGGGCGCTCCTGACGGACCCTGACGACATGACAGCGGGGGCGAAGGGCTACCTCAAGTGTGACATCAGCGTCATCGGCAAAGGTGACACCATCAAAATACCGCCCAAGAGTGAGAAGGACGAAGACGATATTGAGGCGTGAGTAGTTTCATATTTTATTAACCGACTTCCAAAAAACTTCCGCCACCTCGGTTAAATATTCAGCGGCGGCAGTTATGTATAGATATATTATGTTCTATGTTCATTGTTGACCAATTATCCCACTATTATAAATGTGAAAGTTTGTGAGGATGTATGGATGGATGTTTCTTACTAAAACAAATCCCTAAAAAGTACAGTGTTCCCGTGGGTTACCGTAATTACGCGCGCCTTTAGTCAAAATACATTGGATAATTTCGACGACGGATATCAAAAATGTATGGGATTTGACATAAGTAAAAATTAAGTGACATGTCGCCTTATGTCAAATTATCGAATGCATCTTGACTAAAGGCTAATAAGAGTGCGCTAGTCAACGGCTCGAACTCATTACGTCGCGCGGGGATAATGCTTATTATTTCACCTAACATCGAGGAAAAAAGGATATACCCATAAAATAGTAATTATACTTTTAACAGAAGCTGTATTGCAAACATTTATACCGCTTTGTAAAGTATTTTAGAAAAGACGTGCTCAAATTACGCAAATCGACACTCAACTCTTGGTGTTTTATGAAAAATCTATATAATAATATTAATGTCTGAAGCAAAGTTATCTCAATTGCTGAACAATCAAACTGTGTTTTCATTCTTCGTTTGTTTTTTATTTACCGGTCAAAGTTGCGTTAAAGATCCGATGTTTGGAGGCTATTATCTTCTAAACTACCTAATTTAAATTTAAGAAATATAAGCACGTACTACCTACCGACCTAGATAAGTGTAATATTTTATAAATAATTTTTTATTAACGTTTTTACGCTAAAATTTGGGTCTACAATATTTGACTTTAGAGTATACCTATTTAATTTAGGTATAAGGAGTATACCAAGAGCATTTGTATGAAGGAAAAACGGGATCACTTTTTTTCAGCTTAATTTAATGTGGCATACCTCAATAGGCATAATTTTGTTTGTCATAAAAATACTTTGGCATACTTGTTTTTTGGCATACTATATCATTAGGCATACTTATCATTTAGACTAGGGGACTCCAAACTTTCCAGCCTTATGGCCATACTGATTACTCCAGTAAGTTCCGAGGGCCAAAACCATATTATCATTGTTGTCGGTGGTAAAAAGTGAAATAGTCCACTGATGAATAAAAAAGTCCGAAAAAGTACGCAACGTTTAAAAAAGGCTGCAAATCGGACTAAAGTCCGCAAAACGGCAACACTGCATATTATTATTTTTCCTGTCATTATCTGTAATTTCTAGATTTGTCGTAGAGTAACGTGACACGACATCTGGTGGATACAAGCGGAAATAGGTAGTACCTTCTATCGCTAACAGATGGCGCTAATAGCACGTACAGAATAATCTCGTTGGTTCGAGAAAGTTCTGGTGTCTTCCACTCACTTCTAGATGGCAGTAATTGGAATATATAAGAAGGCTAGTGGCGCAACCACAAGTCAGTTCCTATGACACTGTTGTGAAATAAAATAGTGCGTACCTCCTTAAAACGTGTTTGTGCGTGTTTAAGTTTAAGACATCTTTGTAACAGTATTTTGATTTGAATTGTTGCTTTTGTGTGTGATTTAGTAGTATGGAAAAGAAGCGAAAAATTGATAGTGAATGCAGAAAATTCAAAGATCAGTGAAACATTCAGTATTTCGTAATGGAGTACAGTAACAAGGCGCTATGTTTGATTTGCAATAAACGCATAGCCGTTCTCAAGGAATATAACATTAAACGTCATTATGAAACAAAACATTTTCAAAATTACTCAAAATATACAAGAAGTTTGCGAACAGAAAAATTCGAAGCTATGAAGCGCGGATTGAAATCGCAGCAATCTTCATTTACAAAACTCAAAACTGAACAAGAGGCTGCAACTCGTGCCAGCTTTCGTGTGGTTCTTGAAATTGCAAAACGTGGAAAACCATTCACCGATGGAGAAATGATCAAAGAATGCATAATTGTAGTAGCCGAAGAAATGTGCCCTGAAAAGGTAAATTTATTAAAAACTGTCAGTATTTCAGCAAACACTGTGGCTCGAAGGGTAGAAAACATCGCTGAAAATAATCCTCTCAACTTTTCGACAAAAATGGACATGTTGAGTGGTTTTCTTTGGCCTTGGATGAGTCAAACGGATGTGTCAGATGCTGCTCAGGTGTTGATTTATATTCGAGGAGTAGATAAAAGCTATGAAGTGCATGAAGAACTTCTTGATATGTATAGTATTTTTTTTTTATGAGTATAAGAATACCTTGATTCTGCTGTTCTACTTCACAAAACTCCTAAGTAACTAAAAAAAACTCTTAACTCCTCCTAACTCCTAACTCCTACTTCAACTACCTTGAATATAATTTCTCGGGCACCACTTTTTACAATCTCAGGCATTTCAATTAACAATTTATCAAATTTAGTTCCACTAATTGACGCGGGACTTCTATTGTGAAAAGCACCCTACTTTGTATCGCGGAAAACTTACGGTACCGGCAGGATTTTCTTTTGCGCGCACAAAGTCGCGGGACAACATCTAGCAGAACATAAAAGTAACAAGGTCATTGTTAAAATCTAAAGTATAGGACTGAGGACAGAGAAATAATGCTTTTTAACTTTTCTTATTAAAGACAATAGTTCTTTTAAAGGTGAAGTTAATTAAATGATTGTAGGTTAAAATTGAGCCAAGTAACATTATAACTACTAATAGCATCAAAGCTGAGATGAAGACGAAACTTTGTAGAAGCTGTACGTATATTATGTTAGTTTTCATTTCGTAATGAAAGTAGTTTTCTGGAGTGCAACATCCATTCGTAACCTAGCTCTTACGTTGCTGTTATATGCTTTTATGGAACTTAATGTGTGATGATTAAGATATATCGCTTGTATGCGTTTAAAGTAGTTTGTTAAAAGTCTTATGTAAAAAAATGAGTGTGTGTCGTACAATCTTTTTTGTTGATCGGACTACTTACAAAAGCGTGGGCAGTACGTTACTGAAGGCTTTTCACTTTTGTGGCTTAGGCACCTTTCGCCGAGAGCAAAAAATCTGGATGAACAAAAGATATCTTTGCTGTAAGCGTATATGTTGGTTTATCAGTAAAATTTCTGTTCCTATCTTATGCTTAACTTCTTCCATTACCTCCCAGCAATCTTCTATTACCCGACGGCGTGCCTGTCGAGCGTCAACGAGCCAGATTCATAATCTGCGTGTACAAAGCTGATGGGCTACCAAAAATGAACTACTCCATCATGGCCAACGTGAAGAAGGCTTTCACTGGGGAGAGCCAGGACTCTGTGGATCCTTATGTCCAAATATCGTTTGCTGGGATGACTGTAAGTAGGATTTATGGAAATCAGTAGGCAGATATCTATTTAAATGGCTTATTGTGTAGCATTTCTGTGGGATACATATTATTTAGGTGCGATTGTGATGTATCCAATTTTTACCCGACTATCCCGACCCGACGAGAAAGAAGGATAATGACTTTGTCAGACTATGTACGTATGTATATTTGTTCCATCGTAGCGTCTAAACCACTGTTCCGATTTTAAGTGTTTTATGAAGTAGGTGTGACCACGGCTCTAGCTTAACCATTTTTGTACCTATGTATTTCTGGATTTCTATCTGATTTTTTTTCTGGTTTCGGCCTTTTTAGACCCCTTTTTTACGTAGTCGGGTTATATTCTTTTTAACTTATTTTTAGCTAACAATTTGATTGAAGATACAATTCAATTGCGTAAGCTTTTTGGTCTATTTCTACGTCCATAACATTATATCCACAGGGCAGTACATCAGTAAAGAAGAACAACTGTTCTCCAATGTGGAACGAACAGATAATATTCTCGGAGATGATCCCGCCGCTGTGCCAGAGGATCAAGATACAGCTGCGAGACAACGATCCTGTCCATCCGAATGTCATTGGCACACACTTCATCGACCTCAAGACGATATCGCATGATGGGGAGAAAGGTACTTGGTCATACTAACCTCCCCAGGACTAATGTGGCTGAAATATGAAATAAGAATTAGGGTAGCGAAACTAAAGGCTGACTTTTCATCATGTTATACATAGGTCATATAAAGGTTGTCACAATAAGAGTGCCCGATTTAATTTTAAGAAAAAACACATAATTTTTGAGCGAGAGGTGATATTTTTATTGCGTTATAAAGTACACATGTTCCTTTAAGTATGGAACAGAATATCCTGCATATGGCCCCCACGGCTCTGGCGGCAGACCCTTGCTCTTTTCATGAAATTTTCAATGACTTTTTTAGTGTGAGTGGCGGCTCTATCTCACCGATGACGCGTTGGATATCGGTCTTTAGCTCGGGAATTGTTCGTGGTTTATTCGCATAGACCTGAGATTTAACAAAACCCCAAAGGAAAAAGTCGAAAGGCGTTAAATCGCAAGATCTCGGTGGCCAGTTGACATCGAAATTTCGGGAGATTATTCGGTCCGGAAATTTTTCCTCCAATAAATTAATTGTTTCATGGGCCGGGCGGTGTGGCAGGTCGCGCCATCGCCATGTTTTCGAGAGACCGACCGGTACGCCGACGCACAGGAGACTTGCCTTCCATAATCGACCCAGTTTCCTCAAATTTATTGATCACTCTTCGAACTGTTGACCCATTTGATGCACTTTCACGACCGAAAATTACGCGAAGTTTGCGAGCGGTTTCAGCGTAGCTTTCCCCATTTTTGTAATGGGGTTTCACAATGATAACGCGTTGTTATTTTGTGAAACGCTCCATATTTAATATTTGGAACAATCATAGATGACAGCTGTCAAGTTTCAGAGCTGCCAACTGCTCAGAAAAAAATGGCGCCAAATTTAAATCGGGCACTCTTATTGGGACACACCATATAGCATGTGGACGCTGATATGCAATATTGTGTTGACACAGTATTGCACCCACAAAATTAGTAAAGTCAAGATGTTGAGACTAATCGCTTCCTCAGGTGATAAACTATAATTTTATAAATATTGATATCTGAATTAAATCATTTTAGTACTGAAAAACTGATAAAAACATTTAACACGTAGTTGAAATTTTCTAATAGAATAATAATTTAATTAAACACGATTTTCTCAAATGGCGATCTAGCGGTTTGACACAGTATTGCCTATCACCCATGTGAGGTGAAAATCGTTTGTATTTTTTTTTTTGAATTCAGATTATACGTATCTATCTAGGAAAGTGAGTATTTTTTGGAATGGTCTCCTACTTACTACTTTCTAAGTTAAAAAATCTAAAGTATTTAATTTTTTATAGTCTACTTCGTAAGTAGTGCCCAAATTCAAAACTCAGTTGTTTTAACAATAGAACAACCTTTTCTTTCACAATACAGGATATGACGTAATAATATAGACTCTTCGCTGCGGTACGCGATCGACTCTCTAAGCAATGGATAGAAATAGATCACTACGTCGCATAATTTTTGACAGGTCACGGAAACTTTAAAGAGAAACTTTTTGGATTTACATTAGTCTCGTCTCCGCTATGCGAGTGTTCGACCGAAGGTAGCCCTTATGAACAAACTGCTCATCACATACTCTGGAAGTGTGATCTCTGGTATGACGAAAGAATCGAAATGTTGAACAGCGTCCATTGTGTTTCTAGGGTAGTATATTAGTAGTATTTTATTTTAGTAGTTTCTAGTGTAGGTACTATGAAGATCTCGTGGGCTGCGCGAGGAAATTCCGGGCTTTCAAACGTTTTTGTCAAAAGTACTATTGGAAACAATGCTACTATTACCAGGGGGTGTCACTACGCCGTTCCGCCGCCGAGCTACAAGTACATACCGAGACTCCCCAACGTTGGGGCGATTCAATGGTTGCCACTGGCCACGCACTGACCGGCCGTGGCGCACGCGCGCGCCTCTTACGCAGTACGACTCACTTTACGTCACAAACGCGTGTCATATTTTAATTGGCAAAAATATGTATCCAAAAAAATACTGTATTGCAGCCGATTGTCGGAACAATGAAAAAAATAGCAATTGTCAGTTTTTTTCGGTTCCGTCAAGTGAGAAAGATAGCGAATGGTACGATAATCATTACTCATTTATAATTACTGTCATGGTACCTAAATCTATAACAATAATTATTAAATATACACACAAAAGTTTATATGCTTATTTACAATAGGTGGTAGGTAGCTGCATATAAATACATATAATCCATAACTACATCAAAAGAAAATCACGTGTCGTGTCTGTGTAAACTGATTTATATGTTCGGTATTCATTTATCTAATAGGTACTTACATAGGTATAACAGTTTCCGCTTGTATACCTTGCGTGGTATTTATGTTCGGTCGGTATGTTGTATGGTATCTATATAATATGTATTATATCATTATTATATATTATATCGTCGTCTAGTATAAATCTGATAGTATAATCTAAGATATTTAATAGGGTTGTCACTTGCACAACCCTATTTTCGGAATATCTGACAAGGTTTGGAATAATGTCGACCTTCGCGCGGCGCCAGAGAGCTCAATTTCGGCTGCTCGCGTGCGGTCTATTTGTTAATAATAATTATATAGGCACATAAAAAGGCGGCATTTGTGAAGATCAAAACAGAGAGACTTCTGTGACCTTGTACTATTATCTATTCTGTGCTATTACTGACTATTTTGTCATTATAAATGCATTATAATTAATTGTCATATTATAAATTAAAACATTTAATTACATTCTGTCTTGTAGTCATAAAAAAAAATGTTATTCCCGTGGTGCTTCCCCTTAAATTCTGACTTTTTTATCATCACAATTTTTGATGTCTCCCGCTTTGCTTGGGGAGGGAAACTGCAATACTTCCTACTCCTCCTACAATCTTCTGATTAATTTCGTTGCGGGTTCCAAGACAGATTTAGCATGTCCCCCGGGCACACCTGAGATCAAATCAAAGGGTTTTTGCGGTTGGTTACCACTGTCGATCCTGGCTACACAGGAGTTGCAGTGGTGGGTAAGTGTGGTGGGCCAATTGCCCGTTAAAAAAAAATATAGATTCCAATAATAGTTTTCATTCCATAATGCATTCATACGCGAGCTTCCGGTTGCCGAACACAAAGGAAATAATACCGATATTAGTAATACATACATAATACGGGATAATACTTTATCGTTTTTCCACACTTCTGCTAGGGTACAAATGAATGACGATGTTGTTTATGGAGATGTAGCTACTAGCTGTGTATCTAAACTGTGTTTTAAAAACCTCATGACGTGTCTTTAAATCAAACTTCGTTTTTTCACACATACTAACAGAAAACAACTGTTGCTTTATCCATTAATAAAAAATTAGGCTTCTGGCACAGACTTCTCATATAATCTTTGTAGGCATGTTATCGTATGAATGGTACGGTGCGTGCCCTTGGGCGGTATAAATTACGAATGAAGTATCAACACTGGCTTTAGATTTAATTAGGTGAAAAATATGGGATGTATAATTATAATTGATATATTATTTTAATTGTCATATTTTAGCAATGCAATATATTTTTAGCTTTCGGCCAAAATTGTGATTGGACCACAAATAGACATACCTCCACATTAGACATTTTGACGAACTTACCTAATTGTTCAGTTTCTTTAGTAAGTGCTTCCTGCAGGTTTCCTGCCAACTTTTGGGCCTGCATACATAAACTTCTATGGATCGACTAGAGATTATAGTCTGATAGACCAACATTCAAGTCTCAACGTTGGTATGGGGGAGGGAGTTGCCTATCGAGGGAGGTAAGTATTTTTGATAAGGAAGATAATATAAGCAGTATAAAATCACGTTTGTTGTATGAGATCCCCTTAAATATTAATTTTATTGTTGTTTTTTGGTATTTGTTGTTATAGCGGCACAGAAATACATCATCTTTAAAAATTTCTATTATCTATCACGGTTCATGAGATACAGTCTGGTGGCAGATGGACAGACATACAGACGGTCAGCGGAGTCTTAGTAATAGGGTCCCGTTTTGCTCTTTGGGAACGAAACCCTAACAACTAACGTACATTTTTTACAGACTTCTAATATCCATTCGGACAGAAATAATGGATATCATAGAAAACCCGTCAACAGAAGTGGAAATCGAACCCACACTTCCAGTGAATGAGACGGCATTTGAGAAGAACGCTGAGTTCTTCCTCTTCTCGTGTATATTCGAAGCCAACATGATCGATAAGCGCTTGACTGACAAGTATTTGCAGTTCGAGCTAAGTGTTGGAAACTGTGGGAATACAGTCGATGGGTACAGGGAATCTGCGAGAAGACCACAGGATTTAGCGGTTCCAGAACTAGGTAGTTATCTATTTTTGCCACATTTATTCTTGAACGAGTGTCAAACGTTTATATTATTGCATTGTAATTAATAAAACTACTTCATCGGATTTTATCGCATGTTTGTTTAGTATCCGAAACGCGAAACATCCGAAATCCGATAAAAAAACCGTAATAGTAGTTTCATATTTTGCAGTTAGAAACAGTTTTCGAAAGTAATCCTGTAGTTCGGCTACTGCATTATTATTTTTTTCTTGCTAGATGATCTCTGCGCGGATTCAGGATATTGGCAAAGTTTTACTCAGCCAGCCAAAGCGTTATCCGCTGATAAAACCTACTACTTCCTACCCTATTGGGAAACAAAACCGTGTTTGCACGTTCGCAGTATATTCCCTGATCACAGGCGTCGACTGTACAATTCCAACTTGATCTCCAAAATTATTGAGCATTTCGTACGTATTAAACATTTATGATATTTTTAAAGGTACAACAGGATATTTTATATTCGTTTGTGGTATTAAATTGCAGGAAGATGGACTGGCAGAAACTCAGATTTGCCTAGATTTTGACGCGACATCGAATGATGGGGTCACGAAACTAAAGTTAGTCTTAGAATCTATCAGTACAGAATGTGCTAAGTATGTCTTATACATGGCGAAAGCTCCACCTCTTGGCTGCACTAGACTTGATCGAGAGAGGCAGAAACTTTGCATTGATGAAGTGGTATGTATAATTCAATTCAATTCAATATCGTTTATTTCAGACATAAACATAGTCCATATTATTTATAAAATTCAAAATAAAAAGTAAATAATACCCTTATATCTAATTATTTACGCATGTAAGCATGCAATTGCGTCCAGTTCTTCTTGAATGGGCAGGCGGTGTTCATTCGACTCGCAATAAGTTGTAGGTAACTGTTGGAGCTGCCGCGTATTCGGTGCATCAGAGATGCAGATCTTTTGCGCAGTATAGCCTCAAAGCCGTCCACTTCGGCGTCCGCGAACATACCTGACGTGCTGCAGAAACTCGGTAGCCTCATCAGTGCCCGGAACCCATTATTATATTGGACCCGCAGAGCACTATTAGCCGTTTGCGTATGCTTGACCCATAGGCTGCACGTATAAAATGCCTGACAATAGGCTCGGAAGAATGTCATCTTTCCTTGTACAGTGCATCTTGCAAACCTACGAGCCAACATATTTCCCTTAACTGATAGTGCCCTGGGTTCCCTTGAGATGTCCAAGTCATCCAATAGCGTCTCGGTGACCCAGTGGCACAGGCATTTTACTCGCTCAACTCTTCCGAGATATTTGTTGTTCAAGGTCATGCTCGGCATCGAATAACTTTCGTTTTCGTCGAACATTCGTTCCCGCCTTAACCACTATCACTTCGCTCTTGTCAGTATTGTACCTGAGCCCATGAGTCTCCGCATAACGCTCGCAAATTTTTATTAGTCGCTCAAGGGCACTGACTGAAGGGCTCAGCAGCACCATGTCATCAGCGTGACTTATGTTATTCACCCACATATCATCAATAGAACAACCCACCCCGGTACTGCTGAGCTCTCGGATTAAACTATCCATGTACAAGTTGAAAAGTCTGGGTAAAGTCTGGCCACCCTGTCTTACACCATACTTTTATATCAGACAGCACTCCGGGCCAACGTACATAGTTGGTTTGGATGCTACACCAAAATTTGAAAATTGAGTGTGGTGGTGTAATGTAGTAAAGAACAGTGTGCTTGACGGTTAGTATCGCTGTCTCTGTAGACAGTTTCGGTCTAAAGCCGAACTGCGCGTCGTGCAGATATAAATTTGTTTCTAAATACCTATAAAGCACACTGTCCTATACTTTAGCTATTACTGTAACAAGAGATATTGGCCTGTAGTTTCCCAGACTAGACACGTATAATTGATATTTGTCATTGACCAAATTATGATAATGATTAAACAACAACACATTTTCAGGACTACGTTAGTTCTATGACAAGACACCTCAAGGCTTTGATAACGAAGCACTCTATAAAAGATCGCATGCGGACGGCATATACGTATCTGAGAAAACTAAAGCAATTGTGTGAAGACGTGAGTAAAATTTTATAAACAAATCATAACAAAGTACAAAATTTTTTAAACACACAACTTTTCTTATTTAATAATACTAGCTGACATATTATGTCCTCATTTTAAGCCACAACACTCACTGCCTGATGTGTTCATATGGCTTATCAGTAATGAGAAAAGGTTAGCCTATCTAAGAATACCAGCAAGAGACATAATGTATTCAGAAAACTCCGAAGAAACTGGGAAATTTTGTGGAAAAATGCAGACATTGTTTTTGAAGGTATGATAGAATTCTTAAGTGATAAAGATGTTCAATTCAGAATACTTACAAAATGTTTCTTGTAATTTAACAGTGGCCTGGTAAAAAAGCATCTACTCCAAGCGGATGGAGCTTTCCTGCGAAAATCAGTATCTTCTTATGGATGGGTCATCTCAACGACAAGGTTCACTACACGGAAGGCTTACCACCGGGATATGAAGTGAACCTGGGAATAAAGAACGCTGAGAAATCTAGGGTCTCACCCCCTGCTTCTATTTACTACGCTGAAAAACATGTAAGTATGCTGCTTGCTGTAACAGGCACTGTGTGTAAAAAATAATATTATTATTTATATGCTTGTAACTAAAGCTTGTAAAAATTAAATAAATAAATAAAGTATATCATTTACAAATATTTCACTAACATACTGCTTTGTTTTAAGACATTCCAAATGAGAGCCTACATATACCAGGCAAGATCTTTGATAGGTTCTGATTCGTCAGGGCTGTCAGATCCATTTGCTAGAATTATAATTGGGGAATGCACACAAACAACCCAAGTTATAGATGAAACTCTAAGCCCCACATGGGATGAACTACTAGTATTTGACGACATTCTGTTATATAGTACTATGGAGCAAATTAAGAAAGATCCTCCAACTGTTGTAATTGAAATATTCGACCAAGATAAAGTTGGGAAGTCTGAGTTCATAGGACGAGCATTGGCTAAACCCTGTGTTAAGTCATGTGAAGATATTTGTCAAGCCAACCAATTGCCACCAGCTCTCGAATGGTTTGATATTTTTAGAGGAGACGACAGAGCTGGAGAATTACTAGCTGCATTCGAACTTCTCGAGTTACCAGCAAAGAAGGAACCAGCAATTTTACCCGAATTGCCTTCCCCTAGAGAGAGTAACGGCAAACCACCAGTGGATATCCACAAAGGCCCAATCCTACCGATACCAATCGGTATACGTCCGACACTATCAAAGTATCGCATCGAAGTATTGTTCTGGGGATTGAGGGATTTAAAACGAGTACATTTCTTAACAGTCGATAAACCAAGAGTGGACATTGAATGCGCCGGGCACATAATATCTTCGTCTGTAATACAAAACGCTAAACGCAATCCAAACTTCATAAATCCAATCAAATACATTGATGTGGAGTTGCCTGACCAAAATCTATATCGTCCGCCTTTAACGATTCGGGTGGTAGATTGCCGAAGTTTCGGTAGAACTACGCTTGTAGGCACACATACAATTAGTTCTATAAAAAAAAATATTTACACACCTAAGAGTAGGAAGGAAAGAGAAATGGAGGAACGAAAGAAATCTTTAATGCAACTGCAGGACGTCGATATACGCACTAATTGTATGATACAGGATGACACAACGTACTCAGTTGAAAACGAAAAAGAAAGTTGCCCTCTATTACCTCTAGAACCGCAACCATCGACTTCATATGGAACTGGCATGAAACCTACGCGCAAGAAATTCATTAAGCAAGATAGGGAAAGAAGAAGAAAAGTGAATGAAGATTATGTACTCGATGACAACGAAAGAAGCAAGGATTGGTGGACCAAATACTTTGCTTCAGTGGAAGCTATGATTGAAGATGAGAAAGAGAATAAACGGGAAATACAAGGAATATTGCAAGGCTACAGACCAGAGCCTACGGAACCTACGCGTGAAGAATCACATTCACCGAGACCCGAACGTGATCGAAGTAGGTTCAAAAGGCATCTTTCTTCACCATCAAAAATAAACAGAAAACAAGCAAGTCCGACCGTAAGCAAGAAGAAACAATTACCGAAATCGTCATTGACTAAGGTATGTAATTTTTCTATTATTACATTTCAAAAATATTCCCGTGTAGAAAAACCTAATTCATTCTATTTCCAGATTTACCCACATGAGCTCGAAGCGGTGCCGGAGTACGATGAATTTAAGGAATGGCTTCACTCCTTTGAACTATATCGTGGAAAGAAAACTGGCGATGATTCAGAAGACGAGAAACGAGTAGTAGGAGTTTTTAAGGTAATGTTATATTGTATCAAATCACAAATCCAATTAATTATTGTCGTCAGAAAGTCTTATTAATAAGAAGTGTAATCATGTTATGTACACGTCATGACTTTAAACCTTGTTATGTTATAGGGAGCGATAAAAGTTTACAAATGGCCATTGCCAAAGGTAATCGACGACCATACCGTGATGGGCTTTGATCCAAACTTTGGATTTTTTCAAGGCGTTCCGAACAATGAGCCCATACACGTTTTAGTGCGTATTTACTTAGTGAAGGCTATAGATCTTCACCCTATGGATCTGAACGGCAAAGCGGACCCTTATGTTGTAATGCATTTGGGGAACAAAAAGATAACCGATAAAGAAAACTATGTATCCAAACAACTACACCCTGTTTTTGGCAAATGTTTCGAAATAGAAGCAACTTTTCCGCAAGACTCAATGCTTACAATACAGGTTTATGATTGGGACTTAGTCGGAACTGACGAGCTCATTGGGGAAACTAAAATTGACCTAGAGAACCGATTCTACAGCCGTCACAGAGCCTTATGCGGACTACCCAAGAAATACGAAGAGTAAGTTTAATAGTTTTAGGAAAATGAAATATTTATTTACGAGGAAATAATGTATTTATAGTACCTAATTATATTGCAGAAGAGGATTTAATCGCTGGCGCGATGCTATGAAGCCAACACAGATCTTGGCAAAATTATGTAAGGAGGGTAAACTAGACCCTCCTTTTTACGAATACGGCCGTGTGCGAGTGGCTAGGAAAATTTTCAACATGCCAATGGAGAATACAGAACTTTTCTCCAATCCCGACACGTACCAGGAACAAATGGCACTTCTGGTACTTCGGCGCTGGCATGAAGTACCACGTGTTGGCACCACACTGGTGACCGAACATATTGAAACAAGACCATTATACAATCCAACTAAACCAGGTTTGTCGCTAACAATATTAACGTGATCATTTTAACCAAGCTTTTTTAATAAATGACTCTAAAATTAGTTTATGCAAACCATAATCTTGCTGTCGTGTATTTTCTTTTACAGGAATTGAACAAGGAAGGCTGCAGCTATGGGTAGATATGTTTCCAATGGACATGCCTTCCCCGGGTCCATATCTAGACATATCTCCTCGAAAGCCGAAAGCCTATGAACTCAGAGTCATCATTTGGAACACAGACGATGTTGTTCTAGAAGATGATGCATTTTTCACAGGGGAAAAAATGTCCGACATCTATGTAAAAGGGTAAGTCGAGATCTCGAGTAACTTTAAGTCGCCTTTGATTCAAAAATATATTAATCGGATGACTTTATGGGTTATTTTAGGTGGCTAAAAGGTCCAGACGACTGCCAGTGCACCGACATACATTATAGATCCTTGACCGGGGAAGGCAACTTTAATTGGCGATTTATCTACCGATTTGACTATTTAGAAGCAGAAGAGCGTATTGTTATAACTCGCAAAGAGTCTGTGTTTTCGTGGGACGAAACCGAATGTAAGATACCAGCACGATTGGAACTACAAGTTTGGGACGCTGATCATTTCTCTTCGGATGATTTCTTGGGTAATATTTAATAAGTAGAATCAGACGTGATGTGTATTAATATAATTATGTATAATATTATTACATTTATTTTGTACCTATATTGTTATTAGTATAAAATTATGTGTATTGTATAAAATATATTATTTCCGTTGTCTGATACCCGTAACACAAGTTCTAGGTACTTAGCACGGGATTAGATCGACGTGATAAATATTATTTAATTATGTACCTATTAAGAATGTTTTTGTATATATTTTATGTGTCTGTGTGTGAATAAATAATAAAGAACTCAACTAATCGGTAGAACTAAACTCAAGTACGGTTTTACGAGAATTGTGCATACGGATCAGTGTGAAATTTGGCACATTTAAAGTTTAAGTGAAGGATAGCCTGCCAAAAGCTAATATTTTTAAAAATAACGCTTCAAATTCATTAAATTTATAAAAATAACATCAACACACACTACCTCACTCATACTAGCATGTTTGTACCTATATATTACGTGTACGTGTGGACTGAGGGACCTACCTGAATTCCCCAAAATAAGTACAGCAAATTTTAGTATAAGTCTAAAAAAAATTGTAGAACAAATCTGGAAATTTATAAAAAGATAGTTTAAGAACTACGGGCTTCAGAGTGCGGTCCCTCAGTTCACACACCGCTATTTTCCAGATCTCGAAAAGTATGTGGAAAATGATGGTTTTTTCACTACAGAATTTTAGTAGAACTTTTGTAAAAGTTTTTACAAATTTATCAAATATATAGCATCAGAAATAAACTATCTATAACCACCGAATTGTGGTCCCTCAGTTCACACAAAAGTGACATTCATTTCGCCCTATATTACTGACTTTTTTAACGATTTTATGGGTTCATAGTACTACAAGCAACCCTTATACCAATTATTAACTATTTGTGGTTTCGCTCTGCCCGCCCTTTTCTCTGCCCGTTCTTGCTAACTCCTTATATGTAATTATGTATGTATATTAATATATGAAGTTTGATATTTATATTTACTATTTACGGATTTGTGACGATAACTGGGCCTCTGATTATACATATGATAGTACACTATACAACTATCTCCCTGTCCTCCTCGTCAGCAAAAGTAAACAAAATTTGTACCACCTCCGTGCTTACGTAAACATTGATAAATATAATATGCATTTTGCGAATAATAATAATGTTTTTCTCTATTGATTCACTTCATTTAAGCCGGTTGGTAGGCGATTTTCTAACAAAAATGACAAGGCGATTGTAAAGCGACTAGCCGCACGGTTCAAATCAACCCGTGTAAATCCTCTTTAACTTCTAATGATATAATGACCATCTACAAAAGTGTTATGAAAAAGGCAGACCCTATGACGTTTACGTAATACTTAAACGGTCCCATATGTTTTTACTGAAAAGTTATTAATTTGAAATTACAAAAAAAAATATTTATTAATTAGAACAAAGGTTTTTATTTTGTATTAAAGTTACCGACCGGTAGGGTTTGTACTGTGGAGAAAACCCCAAAAAGCAATATTAAGATAGCTTTTAACAAAGTGTAACTGGTATCCTTTGGCCATTCAGTCAGTGTCTTAGTGGTCGAATCAATTATAAATTAGTTATTTAATTTACATTTTTTTTTTAATTTAGACCAGTACACCCAATCCCTCAAAGTAGTCTTCAAAATAATAATAATATAATAATATCTATGGACGCTTTCACACCACGTCAATCTGGTCCTGTGGTAAGTTCTCGAAGACAAGTTCATACGGGTACCGGACAACGGAAATATATTTAATATTTTTATACTATTTTTAATAGGTCTTTACCTATGAAATTGCCGTTCTGCAGTACTGGCCATTTCAAATCAAAATATTTTTTGTTTGGCTAAGAATTCTAATTTCAAATTAATTTTATTTTAAAAACATGGAACTCTTTTTTCATAAGTAGTCATTTGTTTATTAATTAGTGTTACATTTTCATCGCATTTCAATCTTTTTCGTCATCATGGATACGTTAAAAATTCGAGTAATTATGGAATATGAGTACCGTCGTGGCAGCAACGCGGCACAAGCGGCACGCAACATCAACGACGTTTACGGAGCTAACACTACAAACCAACGCACCACCTGTTATTGGTTTGCTCGCTTCCGTTCTGGAAATTTCGACCTGAAAAATGAACCTCGCGGTCGTCAGACGACTTTGGTCGACAATGACGAATTAAAGGCGATTGTGGAAGCTGATGATACACAATCTACGGCTGAATTAGCAGCAGCTTTCGACGTTAGCGTCAAAACAATATTGGTCCATTTGCGTCAAATTGGTAAGGTAAAAAAGCTTGACAAATGGGTGCCCCACGAACTCAATGATCGCCAGCGCGAAGTACGCGTCGAGACGTGCCTTGCACTGCTCAACAGACACAAATGAAGGAATTTTGAACCGCATTGTTACCTGCGATGAAAAATGGATTTTCTGTTTGAAACCGCAAGCGCTCAGCAGGTTGGTTGGATCCTGGTTCAGCACCTAAACAATGCCCTAACGAAAACTTACCCCTAGAAAAGTGATGGTCACTGTTTGGTGGTCTATGGCCGGTGTGATTCATCACAGCTTCTTACCAAACGGGGTGAGCATTACTGCAGATGTGTACTGTGAAGAACTGAACACAATGATGGAGAAGCTGGCACATCTCCAACCAGCATTGGTCAATCGCTCGTCTCCGCTGCTCCTGCACGACAACGCGCGACCTCATACTGCACAGCAGACGGTCTCCAAGTTGCAAGAACTGGGGTTGGAAGCTCTCCGTCATCCGCCCTACTCACTTGACCTTGCGCCTACAGACGACTACTTTTTCCAGAATTTGGATAACTTCTTGGCCGGAAAAAAATTCAATACCCGAGAGGCAGTACAAAATGCCTTAATTGAAGAATTTGTTGCCTCCCGTCCAGCTTTCTTTAAAAAGGGCATCAATAAACTGCCACTGCGTTGGCAAAGATGCATTGATTGCATGGGTGATTACTTCGATTAATACAAATAAAAAATACATTAAAAAAATTCGTTTAAATTTTTTCATACAAAACGACAATTTCATAGGTAAAGAAAAGACCTAATATATAAGATTTTTATTAAATAGCACATATATTAAATACACATCCATAACCCAGGAGAATAGAAAATTGTTTGTTCCCTGGCGTGATTCAATCCCGCGACCCTCGCCCGGCTTTAACGCCAATGTGCTAACCACTGAACCACGAAGGTCGTCAAAATTTGTCTAATCGTTTTGTCTTACATACCTATCTTTTTTAGTAACTCGGCTTCATGTAAAGAATATTAATAATTATTATTAATGTAAATGTGTGTAATTCGTAATTAGTACCTAATATAATAAATATTTATAATTAAAAATATAATAAATATTAGATGCAGTCATAATATTATAATCTTTGGTGCTGTCCTTATTTTGCCGTTGTGTGGTAACCCTACTCTTCATGTTTTCATAGTATCAAAAAATTTACATTATCTCTACTAGGAAGCAAGAAATTAAATATTTTGTGTGCTAATCCAAGAGAAAAAAACTTCTACAGAAATTTAAGTACAGTAGACTTTCTGATATTTTTCTCGTTTAATAGATAATTGAGTTTTCTTACCTACATACACCAGTGTGTGAACTGAGGGACCCAACATAATAGTTGATATCTTCAAAATGCGACGATAGACTTCTGAAATTTTGTCTACAAATTTTGTACAAAAATTAATAATTAGAATATGTCACTTTTGTGCAAACACACACTTCGGTGGTTATAGATTTTTTTTATTTCTGATGCTATCTATGTATTTGATAAGTTCTACTTAAATTCTGTGGTGAAAAAACCATAATTTTCCACACACTTTTCGAGATCTGGAAAATAGGTGTGTGAAGTGAGGGACCACACTCTAGAGGGCTGTAGTTCTTAAACTATCTTTGTACAAATTCCCAGATTTGTTCTACAATGTTTATAAGACATCTACTAAATTTTGCTATACTTATTTTGGGGAAATTCAGGTAGGTCCCTCAGTCCAAACGTACACTATATTACAGTAGGTTTGACACAATTGTCAATGAGTGTCAATCTTTCCACGGAAGAAGGATATACTTGATAAACGTCTTAAGTTATTGCTCTGAGAATCTTTCTTTCACAATCCATAAACAACATATTTTAAATGTTTTTATTGCGTATCTAAGAGGCAAAAGAAACCTAAAAAAGTTGGAACTTTAAAATTAAAATATTAATTATGGTCGAATTTCGACAACAGGGCGACCTCTAGTCTAGAATCTAACAAATCTATTGAGTTCTTAAATCCTTAACTTTCCAGTTTCTAGGATAGGACGACTATTCTACCTGCGTACCTACCGAAAATGTATCTATAATTTTCTGATTACAGGAGCTGTAACATTAGACCTGAATCGCTTCCCTCGTGGTGCAAAAACATCAAAACTTTGCACTTTGTCCATGCTGAAGAACGATGGTTCTGTGCCTATGATTAATATCTTTAAACAGAAAAGGGTGAAAGGCTGGTGGCCTTTCTATATCAAACGAGATACAGAAGAAATGGAACTCACAGGGAAAGTTGAAGCTGAAATACATCTGCTTACCCGTGAAGAAACAGACAAGGTTCCTGCCGGGATGGGTCGCAGCGAACCAGATCCGTTGGAAAAGCCCAAGTGAGTGTCTTCATATCCTGTACTAAAATATCCTAATGAAACTATATAAGAATTGTCCAAAATAGTGGATTATACCAACATAACTTATTGTTCTATTCAGCAAGGTGTCCACCTTCTATTATCCTCTATATACCTCTAGCACACGTTAAGCAAGCAGCTTGCAATATAAGCAAATAAATCCTTTTACTCTCCGGTGCATGAGCTCATCCATCCCCGTAGATCCCTGCTTGCCTAGCGGAAAAATATTTAACTTACCAAATATTTTTTCAGCCGGCCGGACTCTTCATTTATGTGGTTCCTCAATCCACTGAAGTCTATGCGCTACATAATGTGGCACAACTACAAATGGACGATCGTGCGGACATCGTGCACTGTGGTCGTTCTGATCGCAATTCTACTGCTCATCTTCGCCGTCCCCGGCTATCTCGTCAAGAAGCTACTTGGCGTCTAGTTAGTTGACCTCTAAGTCCCACTGTAGGGCAAGGTCTATTGTACCTAGTCCCCTCTAAGGAGGATAGATGTTAGTTCACGTGATGGTTCAATGTTAACGAATACCCTGATCTGCACCTCTATTGCCGAAGACGCAACGCGAGATATAATATCGTGCGCCGCTGACAAAGCTATCTCGAGACGAGTTTGGCAAGAAAACAAGAGTAAATGTAAATTTTACCTATTTATGTAAGGAAAAGAATCTATCTTTGAGAAACGGTTCTATGTGATCTTTTTAAATTAATAGGCTATTCTACATTTTTTTTTTCAAATATATTTTAAAATCTTCGCTTCGATTCGATAGTCAACTACTTAGTATTTTTATTTCCTGGAAATAACATCTCTATAAGCAAAGAAAAAATGATTAAAATTTAAACGACAAATGTTTGCGCCAAAACGACAGCCACCATTATCGTAACGTCTTAAGAACAGAAACAAATAAATGTTATATGTGCGTGTGTAGTGTTTATTCTGTTTTTATTCGATTTGATTGTTCTTATGACGTCACTTACAAGAAAAATGGCGGCTGGCGCTTTAGGTCACGTGACACAGATTTTTATTTTTGAAATTATAAATAAATCGCATATTTATTTAACAACATAGTGTTGTATTCGTATTTCTTATGATAGAAACTATATAAATAACCAATTTATATAATTTGATTTTGATAGATGAAACTAGTCTATATAGTTAGTATATAGTTGGAAAGGCTTTATTGTTTAGTCTGGAACAATAATAGCCTGTTAATTTCCATTTTCTCAGTAATTTTTGACTTGGAGTGTGTAGTTAGGTAGGTTTTCAAGAAGTATTTTTCGTATTTTCGAATGGATGTTATTTGTGACTTTTTAAGTGTTTGTCTCCCACAACCATTTAGCCGCTGTTAACGCAGCTACTGCTCTTATTGCATTTACTCATACTAACCCCATATTTAACCGATAAAATAAATACTTATTTATGTCATTAAGTTGTGTTATTAAAAATATCCTGTGACACTGAAATAAAAAAAATACACTCAACTTTATCTTATCCAATCCTGAGTTGGTTCCAACCAACAATCCAACCAAAAATTGGTTCTGAGATCAGCCACAATTTACAGCAGACACTGAGATAGATCCTCTGGTATTGTGAGAATCCATGGGTTCCAATAAAAGCTTACATGAAGCAAAAAGTGTGTTCTAGGGTCATACCATGACAATATAAAAATAAATTAGAATCATCAATTATTTTATTATAACTCTAAAATATTATTTACACATCTTTAAAACATATCCATATAATAATTCAAAACATTTAACATTCATTTAGGAGTTTACCACTTTTAATACACTTATTGCTTTTCCAAAAATTCACACAACGCTTTGGCGATGGATGCGGGTCTACTGGGGTATTAACAAAGACGAGAACTGTCGGAAGTACACTTAACTTGATACACAACATTCAAAAATTTACTTTAACATCTACAATAAGTCTATTAGTATCGGAGTTACACATTATTACATTAGTTACAAATAGCTACACAAATATGCGAAAAGATTGACTGAAATGTCCGACAGCTCCCAGAGTGTCAGGCCAAATATAATTTCACTACAATATCCGCTCCCCGTGGAGTATTAAAGCTTTCCAGGGTTGCAACATTAACAATTGTTCAAAAACTTTTCAAATGTATTTACATATCAAAGAATATATTATTATATTTCAAAAGTAAAGCAACTAAAATTTTACATTATAAAATTCAATATTTAGCTAAATACACACATTAAATATTAAGCTAATTTTAAAACAATCAACACATTTCGATAAATAATATTTACAAAGTGATTTCAAGTTAACAACCCTGGTTTAATAAATAAAAAGCGTATGACACAGCGTTTGAATGTGGGTATGTTGTAGAGGTAAGACATCCAAGATCCAAATCTAGGTATTCCACAAGGTATTACTAATATTATTAAGAATAACATTCCATTATATTAATAAATATAATATTATGGTATTAGCTTTAGTAGTGTAATAGAGTGAGATTGCAGAGTCCCGCTAATCGACTTGGTATATACAAATTATATTGCAATGATTATAAAATCAGTTTATAGCTCAAAACATTTTTAGAATAAATTGACTTAACATCTCAGAAAATCGTTTTTAACATTTTTGTTCATTGAAGTCTAGAATTGGATCTATAAAAAGATTTCGTACGTGCAGTTGAGTCTATGATTTGATGTGTAAGCGATAGGACGTATAATCACGAGTGTTGTGTCGCCTATGTCAATTCATCAAGAGTAGTGCTCATACATTCCTCCACTCATGATTGTACAAAAAGGAGCACACGATTTTATAAAAAATATACTAATCACAATCATAATAGTGACAAAATTGTATTAACATCAATCGATAGTGACCGCTTAGCTAGATAGGTAATCAGGCCCCTATACCTGACATTTAGGTCATTGGGCCTTTCAACCCGATATTGACTTAACATCTCAGAAAATAGTTTTTAACATTTTTATTCTTTGGAGTCTAGAATTGGATCTATAAAAAGATTTCGTACGTGCAGTTGAGTCTATGATTTGATGTGTAAGCGATAGGACGTATAATCACGAGTGTTGTGTCGCCTATGTCAATTCATCAAGAGTAGTGCTCATACATTCCTCCACTCATGATTGTACAAAAAGGAGCACACGATTTTATAAAAAATATACTAATCACAATCATAATAGTGACAAAATTGTATTAACATCAATCGATAGTGACCGCTTAGCTAGATAGGTAATCAGGCCCCTATACCTGACATTTAGGTCATTGGGCCTTTCAACCCGATATTGACTTAACATCTCAGAAAATAGTTTTTAACATTTTTATTCTTTGGAGTCTAGAATTGGATCTATAAAATGATTTCGTACGTGCAGTTGAGTCTATGATTTGATGTGTAAGCGATAGGACGTATAATCACGAGTGTTGTGTCGCCTATGTCAATTCATCAAGAGTAGTGCTCATACATTCCTCCACTCATGATTGTACAAAAAGGAGCACACGATTTTATAAAAAATATACTAATCACAATCATAATAGTGACCAAATTGTATTAACATCAATCGATAGTGACCGCGCAGCTAGATAGGTAATCAGGCCCATATACCTGACATTTAGGTCATTGGGCCTTTCGCCATAACGACTTACGACTTTCGACGTACAGACATTCCGTATAAACATTCCGTGTGAATTATATTCAATTATAAAGCCATTTATTGGAAAACATGTACCATTAATTACACAAATAACGATTCTAGAACAAATCAGTTACAAAATACAAACTCTTAAAATTATCATTCACATTAGTAAAAGGACAGTACTCTTGTTTATTATGCTGAGTTAGTTGTAGAAGAAAAGCTAGTACCACATAAGAGGCATTTTGATGAAAATGTCTCCCCTATGGTAGCATTTAAAATTGCGAACACGCATCACTGTATAATACAGTCAACCACATACGTAAGAATAAATTAAAATGACAATGGCAAGTTCCAATATTTACATGCCTCTTGCGTCAGGATACTACTTACTATACGTACATTAAATCAATTCGGGAAAATAACTAGCTTACAAGGAACAAAATTGAAGTTTGCCCACACACAATGTGAAAACAAAAAAAAATCGAGGAATTAGGCCGCGGATAATTTTTATTCCTATGGAATTTATAGACATTGATTGAACGATTGGATAGTCTATGTAAGAATAAGTCAAGCTATGACAACTTGACTTAACATAATACACGATGATATTTTGTACGTTTTGAAAGGTACCTACCTACATAAAGAAGTTTAAAACAAGAAAGGTCGAAAAAAAATTTTACTTCTAAATACATCAGTGGGGAAGATTAAATCTTGTATGACGTCACATTAACATAAAATTGTGCAATTTTAACGTAAAATATCGGTCCAGCAAAATGTTAGATTTTTTATTATTATTATTGTCGTGTTTCTATCACCTATGGCATTTTTTCTTTCTTGTATATTATGACTTCTATCTTTTTTTTTGACAGTCCATTTGATTCTAATCAACAATTGTTACTTTTTTAATTGAAACAAATGTTGAATGCATTATTCTTGTAAATACGAAGACAGTTAAAATAAATAATTAAGAAATAAATATTTATACACACAAAAGTAACGTTGATATTCCCATATAATGAATTTCGATGCAATGCACAACGGACATTTTCGATTAGTATTCCATCCTTATTGAACGAAATTTCTAACATATAAAACAATACATTTGCAAATTCAGCTTAACATTAATTTCAATATTTCGAGCTCTAAAAAGTATGTGCGTTTATAATGTATAATTTAATAGCTATTTAATTGATTACAGTATAATATTTGCTCCTAATTGAATGAGCATGTCACAATAGAAATAAAACCCATGCACACAGCGTCAACTAAATGTATACACATCCAAGACCGGTAACGGAAGGCACAATATGTCGCTGCCGAATCACACTAGCCTGTTAAAATTACACTTAATATATTAATGAGAGTGCTTAAAGATGTTTAATCTCGGCCAGTAAAAGTACAGATAATTCCGTCTCTACTAACTGACAAAGAAGGAAAGAGAGAAGTGCCTGGCATTTTAGTGACTGAGTTTATAAATCCGAGTATAGTGATTGTTCTCGAAAAGAATTGACTTACTTGCGACGTAAATGTGACGGCCAACGGTCGATGGATACCATCGACCGTTGTCACATGACATTCTACGACACATACTAAACGAGAGTAAATTTTATCCGAAGGATAAGTGGCAGATATCTTATAGATTCACTGCCACATTATCGGAAAAAAACTCATACTCGTTTAATGTAAAAAGAAGTAAATTTGCGACACCCTTTTTACACAAATAATGTCTATAACCTGGACTATTTGGTAGTGATAGTAATTATAGTTGTAGTCACGAGTAATCTTGTAGATTTAAAAAGCACAAGCCTAATGGAAGACGATAGAATTATATTCTGCTAGTTTTATACGGTTTCACGTTTTAGTTGCTAAACCGAAAAGAGATACCTACAAATGTAAAAAGTTACAGAAAAAAAAAACAAAATTTCCAATGAATACTAGAAGTTGTCCTATGCGTCCTATGAATGACAGACGTGAGACGTATGAAAAACGACGACTCCCGAAACACATTGTGAACATGGATACACTCTACGACTATTGAATAACGTGACTATGACATCGAAAACACAGCCACAACAATATATCAGCTAGCTAGCTTCACTAAACAACAATTTAATTTTAGTCCCAGTTTAAGTTTAAAGACGGTTTTGTTACGAACTATTATAGATTATAAATTAAAATAAACTAAAAAAACGCGGTAAACAATAGTTTTATAAGAATGAGCTATGTTTCTGAAGACATAAATATTTAGTAGTCGTAAAATATAAATACTAGTTTAAAATATTAATTTATTCCACTGGGAGACAGTATTTTGTGAAGGCTACCTTGATAAAAAAACAATACATTGCTTTGATGTAAATGATCGATAACAAATGCAAATATATAAGATTCGGTAAAATCAATTACGGATATTTTGGGCATATGATCTACTGCTCATGTATAGACGTTAAGGCAGAAAAATATATGTCATACTTGAAAAAAAATCTTCCTTTATATGAGCGACTTTGCGTTGAGCGGATAATATTGAGTATGACAATATTTTTTTTGCTTAAACGATATATGCCGAATATCAAGCAGTAGATAATATACTTACCCAAAATATCTGTAATTGATTTTACCAAACCTTAAAAGTCGATAAAAGTTACACTGTTACATATTGAAATTATTAAAGTAAAGTAAATTTTAAATAGTACTTAGACAAGCTTAACAAAATAACCCCCTATAATTTAAAAGCAAATCTGGGGGGATTTTGTATGATATGAATTTATAAGATGCAACTTTCCTTTTGAATTATAGTTCTACGTATAATGTAGTATAACAATTCAAAAGAGAACATTTCGATGAGTTGTACAAGAAGAGATTTTAGACTAATACTTAAAATAAAGAAATGTATTACAACGACATATTTAGCTTTTTGAAAGCCATTCATGTTTTTTGTTTTTAAAATGAACAAATCGACTCGAAATTTCAAATGTATGAAATTATTCTAAGCATTTTAACTTTTGACCATAATTGACGATATTTTATTTTATATAATTAAAGTTTACCAACATAATTTCTAATTGAAGATTTTTTGGCGAATTCATTAAAATTATTTTATAAGAAGGCAATAATAAGTATGTAACCAACATTTACTTAGAAGCGTCCGAATCAGTCAAATTTTTTATGTGATATTTTTGATACTGCATGTGTAATGTAAAATGAAAAATTATATTATAGTCAAAACCCAGTGATTTAGAAGAAAAAAGAACATTTAGCTTATTGCGTTAAAGTGATAAACATATAATGACAAAATGCACACGACTAAAACTACACAAAAATTACACAACACAAATTGACATTTCATTTTTCACAAATAGTTCAGGTCTTTAAGCAAGACATGTCGTTAAGTGTATAAAGGGTATGTTGCATAAACCGCCTAATTATTATTGACACAATTTTTTTATTATTTGACGCAATAGCTGTATCAATATATGAGTGTTTAGGGTGAATTATAGGGTGAATTAACCTGTTTTTTGTACAGTAGCTATAATGCCAACGACAAGGTATTTATGGGTGGTATTACACTTAACAAATATCTTATCGTGCTTTTAATAATGACATTATATATTTGCTCAAATGCCGGTTAGTTTCGGTAAATTTTATGAAGTCGTCAAAATTTGATCAAATGTAGGCACTATTAGGGGATCTAATTCATAAGCAGGTTGACCGTTGTCATAATTTGTTTGTATATTTATAACAGCAAAATGACATGTCACTGACTGTGACTGCATGCCGTAATTATAAGACATTTAAATTATGAGAGCACTCTACCTGCTTATGATTTGGATTCCCAGATAGTCCATTGGAGCAAGTTATTTGACAAGTGTAATGCTATCCTAAGGTTATCCGGCCTGTTTTTGACACAGGAGCTATAGTATCCATGACAAGTGTAGGGTTATGCTAGGTGACCCGCTATGTCACCAGCAGCAACCAGCAAGTTCAGGCGGATATCACATGGCGAGTTAGAGCACTAACAACACTTCACACCGTGTCAATGTCACCAACATTGATCCTGTCTTCGGATGCGGTTACGGAGAAGCCGAGTATGCGAGCGTCCACTTTCAGCATCTTATTCTTTTTCGTCTTTTTGCCTTTGCCCTGGAAAGTAATGTTAGATCAAAATAATTTTCCTAAATAGTTTTTAGCATGATCTATCAGCATGGAAACTTACAAGTTTCTAACTTCTATAGTTTAGAAATGCCAGGGACCAAATTACAAACCACTTTGCAGGCCGATTACTCGAAAATGGTCGACTTTATAAAAAAGGCATGTATCAAAGCTTGCCTTTGTTTTCAAAGACCTGTTCAACGATACCCCACACGATGGGGTAGAATGAAAAAATATTTTTATATCCCTACTTCACATGTATGGAGAGCAACTCCTAAAATATAAAATTATTTTTATTTTATGATGCCAATACCGAGATCTATACACAATCTATAACAGCTATACCATATTTCATCCATTTGTATTCATAATTACAGAAGCTAGAAGCGCGGACGGACAGACAGACAGACAGACGGTTCCAACGGACAGAGCGAAACTATAAGGGTCCCTTGTGTATTACGGAACCCTAAAAAGTAATGACATTTATTTTATGTCTTAAAATTGTCTTTATATTCATATAATAATAAAACAATGCACCAATATCTAAGAGAGTCGAATATTTGTGCTGGTTTTTTTTTAAATTATTTTATTTTATTTACCTATTTTATTTTTTATTCTAGACATTACTTTTAGGTGTCACAAATTTTCCTTTTTTAAACAATGTAAAATAGCTTCCCTATTCCAATAGTTTTTCTTCACTTGATAAAACTATATATTAACATAGTTAATACTTTTAATAGTAGTTCACATAAATTACCTGCGAATGATCTAAGCCTGCGAGTTTGTCACAATTTGCAATGAGAGAAAAACTTACACAACTATTTTTTTCAAATCTTAGTAACAAGCTCTCAAACAAGGGGTAGCTAATTCCAAACAAATATACATCATTAGGTAAGGGTATGCTCGTTCAACTGACCTTGACCTCCTGGTAGTCGGAGCCGGAGTTGCGCGGGTTGATCGCCATTGCCGGCGAGCAGAGGTCATCCGACGGGGTCACCATTCCAACACGCAGCAGTTTAGACCTGAGGATAGAAACATCATCACTAATTGGGTCATAAGTAGTAATCAGCAGTCGCAAGACGCCTGGCTGATGTGAAACAATGAATATACTATGCACACTCAAGGCAGACATGAGCCGCTTAATTATCCCGCCGCGCCGTACTTGCAGCATTGCTCCTTTCTATACTTCTTTCGCTTTGTCAACATTCATTAAAAAATTAGGATGTTTGCCGGCGGAGTCGCAGTGCAGGCTCCCGCGATCCCGTTATTAAGTGGAGTGCCGCTGAGCATTCAGTGAGGTAGACCATTCACCATCTTTTCGGGCGCAACTAGGCAGAATTATAATAAGTGCCATAAATTCCTGTCTGTGAGCATTTATCATAAATGTTTTGTTAGAAAGTAAACTGGATAATTTGATATTTCCTAGGGTGGCCTAAATGATTAATTTGTTATTTTTTTTGCTACAAAATATTTTTTAATAATTTCCAGATTATTTAAACCTTTTTTTTATGAGGTATACCCATTTATACTTTTTACTTGTTATTGTTTTAAAATTATGATTTTGTATTATTAATCTCGTAATAACAAAAAGTACAGCGTGAATGGTTATATTTATTAAAACATTTGACAGAAAAAATCTTCATACAAGAAAAAGCCATGGCCATCTTGATTTCAGAAGATTTTGTCAAATAATAGGTATATGCGGACTGAATATAACAGCGGAAAGCAAATGTCAAGATGACAGATGGCCCCAAACAACCCCAAAAGTGGTTCAGTTTAAGTGTGGACAATTTTTATCTAGACATGCCTCCGCTCTCCTCTATAATAATATATGGGTATATGTAAAATAAGTATTAGTTACATAAAGCAGTGCGCGCACGGGGACAAAATCATCTCCGTCGCCAGTGCGCGCATACACTAATTTAGACATATTAAGATATTTTACAACTTTAAATAAATAAAAATGTTAATTTAACACGATTATTAAAATTAATTTTAATAAAGATTAATAATTATTCATATTGAAGTATGTTTTTCTACTTAACCTTTAATTATTCCATCTGAAAATAAATGAACCGGGCGAGTTCTGCGCCGGCGATCGGTAACAATGGGTTTTCGATTGTTTTTTAGCTTCTCCTAGCTCATATTATACGAATACAGTGTAAGTTTTATATTTATCTGGCATAAAAATATACAATGTCCAAAATGCCGGGTTTTTTCCCTATCTTCCCGCCGGGCATAAGAACTTTGCTCATCTCTAGGCGCAGCAGAGTCTCAAATACTCACGGTAAGCAGTCTCATATACCCTTATTCCTAGTACAGACGGGTTTATTGCTAAGATCCTAAAAATTGCTAGGAACTTGGCGAAACTTTATCTCTGAATCAAATAATCCGCCTCTTTGCAATGATCCTAACTTTTCCTACAATATATACATAAATATCAACCAGGTTATTTACCTTTTTACGGTCTGATGAGATAAGAGGAACAAACTTTTGCACTGACCATCTTTCCCCAATCCCCATTACACATATTACAATTTACAGAGGTGTTATATAAATAATAATGATGATAATAGGTCCCCACACCGACATCATTGAAATCAGGCCAGCTACGCAGGAGTTATTTTATAGTGCCCAAGTGGGTGGGCATTACACAAGAGCAATCTCTCTTCCTTTACTCTAGTAACTCAGTGGGACGGATGACCAACACGACGGGCGACAGATCAGACGCAGGATCGACTTTTTAAATGCCCACCCAACGAATGGATCATCTTTCTTATCAGACAATCAAATGATCGGTCTGCTAGCCAAACATGAAAACAACATTTTTTGTTGTCCCAACACGGGAATGAAACCCACGAGTCGAGAGCCAAGCTCTAAACCACTGGACTACGTGAGGTGTTATATACGAACCGTCTCTCGAGGAACTGCCTCGCAAAGTCATTGGAGTCTTTGGACTCGTCGAGGTAGCACTTGATGTAGTCTTTCACCTCGTACGGCGACTCGATGTCCTTGAGGAAGCCAACAAACGTGGGCACTAGAACAAAATATAGAGATAACATATTTTGATATAACAATTTGAAAAAAAAAACCGGCCAAGTGCGAGTTGGATACCATACCATTATTTTACATGTTTAGTTTTTATTTCGTTATTTTTGTACTGAAAATCGAAGTGTCAAGTGTCAAATATTAGATTTAAGAACTCCACACGATTTTTAGCTCTATTGTATTAGGGCAGAGTTCTATTTACAGTGTAGTTTTTACTATCGTGACCACAAAAATACGATACGAGGGCTACGACTTATTCACGTCACAAAATACAAAATCAAAGATTCCATGCATATAATATAAAAATATAATTTAGAATTGTGTTTTTGACAAAATAAATTAGTAAAAAAGTATATCAAACTAACCATCAATCTTATAACTCCAAGACGCCAGAACGTTGTTGCACCACGCTTCGAACTCAGCGACTGGTGTGGTTTCCTTCTTGTTGGTCGCGGCAACCGCGGGTTTCTTCTTCGGCTTAGCGGGTTCCGCTGGTTTCGGTGGTTCCGCCTGTTTCTCCTGCTTCGCTGGTTGCGCGGTGTTCGGTTGCGTGTCCCAGAAACCACCTAACACAAATAAATACATTTATAGCTACTATGGCTTACTTGTAATAAACACGTAAATCTACAAGTCGTATCACGTAGGGTCGGCTTACGCCGAAACGAGACAACACAAGACGCGGCACTGCATTTTTAAAATAGTAATTAAAAATTGAACAATTAAACGCGTATCTTCTTGTACAGAGAATAAAGTTAAATTTTGAATCAATATCTTAAAAATAAAGCACCGCGTCACGTCTTGTCCCGTTTCGGTGTGAACTGACGCTAAGTTACTAAGTTCTTAACGTCATCTATGACGCTCTAGCGTTTTCTCACACGAACAAAGCTGTAGGAAGTTCGCCTTATGCGCGCGCCCGCGACAAACACATTAGCGGTGCTTGACACAGATGGTGTCCAAACGTGACACTAACCGAATATATCTTTTCAAAGATCGATGTGCATTCTTTTCGGCTGGGTACAGTATTATGTAACATCCTCACCGCCGTTATGCGTGTTCGCCCAGGGTGTGTGGTTGGTGACGGGCTGCGCGGCGACCTGCGCCTCCTCGATCGCTGCAGCAGCAGCCGCAGCCGCCGCAGCAGCAGCCACCGACTGCCGCTTCGTCTCCGCCTAAACACATATGCAATGATACTACGGCCTCACAGAAGATCAGCTTGGAACGACGTGGCGTATTTTGCCGATTTAGAAGACAGATCCTCATGCGCATCTCGAGCCATCAAGACATCTGACAAAAAATATTAAGCTAATAACTGACCCAATCAGCGCGGAAACCCTGGGGGCTTAGTCAATGTACTATCGGCAAAGTTTCTTCTCGCTCAGTTTCTGAAAATTTTACCTTTGCACGGGGACGCCTCAAAAATTCTTAAGCTCATAGGACATAACAGCGTGATTGGTTAACGCACACATCGTCGTGTGCTCGACTACTCGGCGCATGCGCTGTGGCATCACCGAAACTTAGTACTAATTAATAACAATGGTTACATGGCAAGTTTTAAACAAATTTTAAATTTGTTTATAAATTTACAGGTAACCAAAAATAAAGGTTTTTAATTGGTATTTGATAGCGCATGCGCCAACAAATATGCCAGCGAACACAGCCAAAGCTCAGGGGGCCTAGCTATGCGGGCTACGGGCTGTCATGATTTCGACAGATTTTCATACAATTCTCATTGGATAACGTTACGTTTACGCCGCTGTCAAATGTTCCTGCTAGGCCCACAAATCTGGCGATTGACGAAGCGCTTATTTTTTTCTCGCTTTCTTTGTGACCCGCGCTCTTTATACCGGACTTGCTGAAATTATGTGCTGCGTTTTAAGGACTTCTGATTGCTTTACTGATTGTGCGTGTAAACTGGACACTTCATCATGAACAGAAACCTCCCAAGGGAGGAACGCGTCCAAATTCACGTCATGCGCCAACAAGGGCACAGCATCGCAAACATATCACGGGAAATGAATGCCACGTTATGTCATAGGTACCATTTTATTAAATAAAAAACTTCGGTAATACTATAAATTCTGTTTAGTGAGTAGGTAATAAGTCAAGGATAGCTCATTGTGCGAGTGTGGCTTAGATGAGGGCTCCCCTGATCATATCTTCTTTAACTGTCCTATAAATTTTTCTTTATATGACTTCCTTCCTACACACATTCCTCGACCCATTAATCTTAAGACTATTTTATCCTACGTCTTTACTCCATTTGTTGTATGGAGTAAAGACTCCACTCTATGTTCATTTGTAGTTTCAAATCACATAAAACTTTGATTATGTATTACTAATATATAACTTATTTTCATTAATTTTTATTTTATTTATATATGTTCTGTTCTGTTTTTATACTAGTAATTATAACTTGTATCTGCATGAGGTACCCATGAAGTCATTGCATGAGCCAATCCCTGCACTGTACGCCATCAGCTTTTCACTGAACATCTGCTGCATCACTCTGACGCTGGCAACTCCTATTACAAGGAAGGCTATGCCAAAAGAAGAAGAAGAAGAGTAGGTAATATACTATATTAATTATTATAATAATAATATTTGTTGTCAAAATATGAATGAATGAGTAACAAAAATACGAAATAAAATAATTATTGCATCGATTGCAAACGTCTTTGAAGCCGGTCTTTACGAATATGAGTGCGTGATGAGTCGTGTCACGTGTGACGTGTCATCACGATTCATGTCTGCCAAGCGATTTTAGCCTTGTGCCTGGTCGAGCGGAAACTTTGTCGATAGTACTAGCAGGGCATCTAATTCATAAACAGATAGAGTGTTCTCATGATTTATTTGCATTGTAATGTCGACATTCAGTGACAATACTATTGTTAATGACAATATGTCAATTTCATATCGTAGTATTATAATACGAACAATTTATGTCAACTTTCAACCCGCTTATGAATTAGATTCCCTGATAGTACGATATCGAAAGAATTACGAAGTTAAAAACAAATAAAATATAATATTATAACCACCTAATTAAGCGAAGAAATAGTATGTTTATTTCTAACTGCGTTATCGTAAAGATCTCACCTGAATCTCAGCGAGACTCTGACCCGGTGTGTTGTTGGTCGTCTTCTTCTTAGCCCATCCCACAACAGCTTGCATCTCCTGTGAAATAGCATTTGTACTTACTTCACAAGTTTCAATTTCATCAAATGTTATAATAAATCTCGATCTCATAGTAATTTTGAGGAGACTTTAAGACGAAACAGTCTCTTGTTATTTCATACACTCATGGTTCGGCTCGTGTGTGCCGGCTCAAACGACGAGATACCGCGACCTTACAGAAAACTGACGTGAATTGTTTACGTCACGTATCGCCGAGTGACGGAGTCGCTTGAGGGCCAACTTTAAGCAACTAGCAAATCACACTGTCAGCGAAATTAGGCGAACTTACGGTCATTGATAAGCGCGTCGGCGCTCAAGCTGGAGGTCGTGGGTACGAATTCGCCCCAGGAACATCACACAAGTTCTTCGAGAACATACCACGGGACCAGATTGACGTGGTGTAAACGCTTTCATAGATATTATTATTAGGCGTTAATCTTACCTGTTCCCTGGCCACAGCGGCCGCCTGCTGCTGCGCTATTATCTGCATCATCTGTTGCTGTTCCCGCATCTGTTCCAGTTTCTTCTCGCGCTCCAGCCGCTGAATCTCCGCCAGTGTGAGCCCGTCCTTACTGGTGGAGACTGCTTGTGTCGCCGACCATGGCGCCTTCTTGATTAGAGATTCCAGAGGTTTCGGCTGCGGCTCCTAAATAGATTTATTATCATATATTATTTAGATTAGTTTAACTATAATATAAGGGAAGGGAATATTTATTTATTTATTTATTTATTCAAATATCTATCTTGTTTTCTAAATCGCGTAGTATAATCATTTTTGGATATCATTGAAAGTAACAAAGATATGAACGTTTAAAATAGTCAATTAGAATGAGATATCCGATGTGTAACGTGACGTCATATTACACGACTCGCATAGAAAGTTCCTACTAAATTCCGTTCTGCTAGAAAAAGATAGATTTAAAATTTGACCTCTCATATCTTACTAAATTTACAACAGAATATGACGTCGCTTGTGAATCAATTAGATATATAGCGTTTTTAATGCGCAATCAAAGGTTGATCGTAGATATGCCATTGCAAAGACGATATTTCCTGGCTTATTATGTACTTTACGAAAAGCAAAAAAACTATACGTGTTCTCCATTTTGCATGCCATTTGGCTATCTCACCTGTTGTTTCTTCACTGCATCCATATTCCGACGTTTCTTGTCCTCCTCAGCAGCAAGCCTTTCCTCATCTTTCCTGTTCAAGACATTTTGTCAGTCAATAAATTAAACATTATATTTAATCTTTCCTGTTCAAGACATTATATAATTTGACATTATATTTATCTTAAGATCTATTGTGACGCCTTCGCATTATGGTACCAACATAGTATGGCAAATAAACCTATTTACGTCGTGATTTGTGTTGAATTTATTTGATAAATTTACGCGGGATTGAATGACAAAAAGAAAAATGAAGTTTTCATGTTGGGCAATGAAACATGAAACAATAATCGTAAATAATACTTTGAAACAGCTATAAAACCTCATGTTACTTTTTATTACAATACACTAGCGATAGTAAAATTACTTTGTGGTTGTAGGTGGCTTAAAGTAAATCTCAAGACAGTAAAACCATGTTGCCAATTGCCTTCGGCAATCTTCGTTTTTTAAAAAATTTAAAAATTACGTACTTTTTCCGCTCAATTTCTTCCAGTGCCCGCATTTCTTCCAATTTCTTCTTATTCTCTTTAGTAACATTCTTCTCTGGTCCCTTCACAATGGTGAATCCTTCTTTTACCCATTCCTGTTAAAAATAATGACCCTTAAAATCTAAAAATTTTTTAGGTTCGATAACATGATTCTTCTAATGATGTTGTTTTTTCGTTGTATTTCTGACACAGCGCCAGCGCGCGTTTATATTATGATCACAAGAATCACAAATTTCATTCATAGCAAATTAAGCTTTATCGACTAGGGCACAACGCTCGCCCAACCTAACGATTGTACAATAGGGTATTTTCCAAATTTTTGAAAACTGCTTATATTTCAAGATTGGGGCGAATAGAAAAATTAATTAATTAATGTCTTTTTTTTCAACTAAGCCAATTAAAGTCGAATTTATTTTTAATGGTTTTGAATTTACCGCCAAAACACTCCGATGACATCTACTGTGTGACGTCAACTTTGTGTAGCTTAACTAACTCGATTTCACTTATTTTTTACAATCCCCAATTCCCCAATCCCCCATCTTTAAATATAAGCAGTTTTTAAAAATTTGGAAAATACCCTATTACACAATCGTTTAGGCCCCCACAGACGAGATGCCGATCGTTTCAGTTAGAATTGACGTCAGTTCGGCCTGAACGGATTCGAGCACATACACGGAAAAAATTGCATCCAACCGATTAGATTAATAACGCCTAGACAGTCATCAAACAAACGCATCGTACAAAGTGAAGCAAGCAACAGATAGATGTAGGCGTAAGCATTACATACCGACACGCTCACAAACAAAACTTTAAAGTTGTGGATTGTGTACTCTTAAAATTGGAATTATTGTATTTGTTTTTCTTAATATCGTGAGATATAAAAATATAAATTCCGTAATACGTAAGGAACCCTTATAATTTCACTCTGCTCGTCCGTCCGTCTGTCTGTCCGCCGCTCTCCTAGCTTCTGTAATAACTTTACGACAATAACTTTTGTAGTAATTCAAAGAAAACCTATTGCGCGTTGATAGTTACGGAACCCTCCTTAGACATGTCGTGACATGCTCTTGGTCAGTTTAGGCTATTATTTTATTTATTAATTGTATTTTGCTGCAATTGTAATCACGCTATCGACGAAACCGAATAATTGTGTCATACATTTTTCTCTTTGTTTTATAGTAATTCATAGTCTTTAGATTTTATCAACCACAGTTGCTCTAAAGTTTTAAATACTTCAATGAACTTTAATAAATTTCTTTAGACCACGTGCCATTTTTAGGGTTCCGTACCCAAAGGGTAAAAACAGGACCCTATTACTGAGACTTTGCAGTTCGTCCGTCTGTCGCCAGGCTGCATCTTAACCTTCTTATACCGTGATAGCTCGACAGTTAAAATTTTCACACATGTATGGTGTAGGTATTTGTATTGCCGTTATAACAACGAATACTAAAAACAGAATAAAATTTGAGGTTCACATACAACAAACGTGGTTTTTTCCGTTTTGTACGGAACCCCTCTTGCCGACTCGCACTTGACCGGTTTTATTCAACACTCGAATTTTATTACCTAAGTCCAATTTTATTGCCGTTCAGTCCATCCGAACAGGTCAGAATTAATGTTGCCAACTTAGTTGTTTTACAAAGTTTTACTACTAAATTTTGTATTTTATTCTCTCATTACCTCTGTTTGTAAATCTGAAGTGTTAGTAGTGGTTTTGTAGAAAATAGCTACACAGTAATCATAATATACAAAGTGGCCTGCTTCTATGTGCTATTATGACACCTTATCCGTATCCGTAAGTCGCTTAAAACTACCGATTTAATTTCTATATACGTAATATTTCCTACTATATTTTTTTATTTAACGGTTAAATATTAAAACTGAAAATGTATGTATATTTGTAAACACAAAATCCCAAAAAACTTTTAGGGATTCCTGAGTTTAGTAGCTTTTTTATAGTTATCGGTACTCTTTTAGTAGTTTTTAGTAGAAAACGACGCGAGTTTAGTAGTTTCGCAAAAACAGAATTGGCAACACTGGAACGAATCGCTTCAGTCCATACGGCCGACTGATGCGATCTCGAAATTGCACACAGACGATACGATTTTGCATCCGTTCAGGCCGAACTGAAGGAAAACCGGATCGTGTATGGGGCCTGTAAGGTCGGGCGAGCGTTGTGTCCTAGTCTTCTAGCATAAATAAAGTTTTTTATATATAAAAAACTAATCAATTTGTTCATAAGAACTGGTTAAGACTTAAGACACTAAACTAGTCTTAGTTTGGAAGCGCATCAAAACCTACATAGAAACATTCTATTTTTAATTACAATGCGAGCGGAGCGAGCGAAGTAAGTTTTTGTCTATTTTACAGTTTAAACTTTAAGCCCCGAAAGACTGTATGTACGCTTGAGAAAATACACACAAAATAATATAGTACCAACATATGTTGTTTATATTTTTTCATCTGAATTCCGAGGCGACGCCGCAGGCGGAGGTCCACGTCGTGGCGCCCACGCCTTAGGCCACCTCTAAATACACATCTAGGGAAAATAGCTTTCCCCGCAACCAGCCAGCCGAAGTTGATGTGAGATAGAAATGGTGCATTACCTTCGTTCATCGATTCAGAACGATTTTCAAACTTTTTTAAATAAAATAAACAATATTTACGTATAGTACTCAAGAGCCGCAGCTCCACATTCAAAGAGCCACAGCTCGCGAGCCGCAGGTTGCCGACCCCTGACATAGTCGATAAAGTTCAATTTTCTATGAATGAAATCAGGTGCTCGGCCTTTGCGCGTTTCGGCGCGGCGGCGGCCCCAAAATACCTACAATTAAATTAATGATTTCTAGTGAAGACGTAATACTAACCTCCTCGCCTAGTTTTGGGGCGCAGACCTAAACCACAGATTTTATGACATTTATTTTGGAATTAATTCACTATTTATTGTTGATGACGGCCATTTTCAATAACATATCTAAGATTTAATAAATATAGATATCCCCGTTAAACAGAAAGCTGTTGTTTATCTTTAACTTGCGTTTCACAATCAAAGATAGGGCCTATTTATTATTGTCCAACGAAAGCATCCTTCCCTCTCGCCTATCCAAGCCTCTTGAAACGTTTCATTTGTTGCTAACTACATAAAAATTTATGTATTAAACAATTAATGTATTTATTGGTATTTACAATTAATGTATTTATTAGTTAAAAACGTAAATATTGTACTTAAAATTGAGAATCAAAATTCAGGATTATTTTTTATTCTAGTTATCGTGTTTTTTATCAAATTCAATAGTGAAACATAACAGTTTGACGCTAGGAGTCGCGTGAAATGGAATGTGACATTTAAAATGAAATCAAACTTCGAAGCAAAGGGAATGTAACTATACTATGAAATAAGAGGTGGCACTACGAATAAAAAAGTGTTCGAAATTCAAAATTATACCTTAGTTTTTTTTTACATATTGTCATCAAAAGTGCAATAGATTGAAGCCTTAAATGAAAATATAAGTACGTAGACTACCCCGAGCTTTACTAGAGGCCCGTATTAATAAAGCGTTCTTATCTCTAAGACAAATCTCAAGAAAGTACTTAAGATGTTGTTTTAATTAATATACCGTTTTTAAGTACAGCCGTACTTAGGTACGGCGTATCAAGTGAGTGCGAACGTATTAACAAACGAGACTCGTTACTCAAGTACGCTGTCATTGCTGTCAAACTGTTACTTGAGACGCGGTTTCGTGGGTACAGTCAAACCTTGACTTGAGAACGGCTTGCTTGGGAATTGGGATACAGTACATTATTATTTGTGGTGTTTTGGATGTGTTACCAATTATGTAAATTAAAATCTAAATATTTATGATTAAACAAACTCAGAATTTACACTACATACTCAACACAAAATACAAGTTATAGAAAAAGATGCTATATTGATACATGATTGATACCTATTCTTCTTTTTTTTTTGGTAATCGCGGTTGCAAAGGTTTTGCACCATTCTGCCAGTGTCGAGTATTTGTATTAATATTTTAGATTTTATTTATAATTAAAAATTAAATAAATTATATTTATTTATTTATATTAAACGAATTACCTATTTGTTTTATATTAATTGACTTGATTTGACACTTGACAGCAGAACTTTTTTTCGCTGCCTATATAAAAACAATCCTCATTATATGATCTCTCCCTCCTACAATTCTTCGCCCTATCAACCTTAAATCTGTTGTGTTTTGTAAATACTCCTTTTACTTTATGTACATACTGTGGTACTGGCCCTAAATTTGTCTGTTCTAGCTTTTAGATTATTCAACAGACTTCCTCCTGTACACCGTGCCCTTATTTATTCATAAAACCCACTCATAAGGTTTTCGTCAACACTACACATTGGCGAATCACTAAGGAGCCACTTTAAAGAAGAAGAACTTTTTTCGAATGGCTATGATCCGCATTCCATTTTACGCAGTTGTTAAAAAATAAATGGATATTAATATGTTAGACAATAATAAATATTAATATCTACGTAAAAATTAATGAAAATCAGTTTTTTAAATAGAAAAATACAGACTTAACTTTTTTTGGTATTTATATTATTAAATATTACATTTTTAAAAAGAAATATTGAAGGTATGTATAATAAATAAATCCGTTATTTGTAGACGTGTAAACGAAACGTTATTTTATTCGTTCTTTGTCGTGTAAATGACGCTTAAAAGTTGAGTAAGTGATCTCAATAACGTTATCAACTGAGACGGTCTTGAGATCATACTATTAATTAAAGACATTCTTAAGAAGCTAATCGTTACTTGAGACCGTCTCAGCCAAGAAAGGTCTTGAGATCGAGTTTGAGAACGGTTTATTAATACGGGCCTTAATGTCAGTTGTCAAATTGATAATATTACGATATGTTCAAATTGATAAATACGCTAGTGGTCAATACCTAGTAGAAGTCAATATGTCCCGCTGCAATTAGTGCAACTAAATTTGGTAAATAGTTATTTACAATGCCTGAGGTTGGTAAAAAGTGCTGCCCGAGAAATGATATTAAAGGAGTTTTGTGAAGCAGAACAGCAGAATCCAGGTATTCTAATATCCATAAAAATGCTGGCAATATTTTGTCGCGCAATCACAGCGCCGCGTCTAGGGGAATTCTTTCATGAAAAGGACTTTATCTATTTACCTTTTAGAAGTTATAACCAAATGTGGTTGTATTAATACAAGTAACTGATTCACAGCACTTTTATTATTCAGCCTAAATATGTACGAAAATTAATAATCATTTTATTTCGATATACGAGGCATGCCTTTTAAGTTTTGTCGTTTGAAAAAAAAAAAAACACAACTAGAACCTTATAGTACTTTTTATTGTTTTTCAAAGTATTCACCACGTAGCTTAATACACTTTTCCATTCGCTCAAACCAGTTATTATAACATTTATTCCACTCTAATGTGTGTTCAAAATGGCTGGCTTGAACGCGTCGACTGCTTCTTCACCGGACTGGAACCTTTTTCTCACACCAAGCGCTTCATGCAAGATCTTCTGAATGGTTGTTTCTGAGATGCCTAATAGAGCCTCTATCTCTCGATACGCACATGACGATCTTCAAGAACTAGTTGTCTCAGAGCACAATGTTATCTTCAGTGAAGGCGGACTTTTTGCGTCACTCGCGAGATTTGTCACTAACACTAGTATGTCCACACTTGAATCTAAATACCAGCGTTCGACAGTCCGCAGACATGGGGCTTCATCACTGAACACAGATGTTAGCTCTTCAAAACACTGAAGCCGTGTTAGGCCTCTTCTAAAGTTGTAGAAAATTCTTGCACGAACATTTTCCTTAGAAAGATCATTTTCGTACATGGCCTGACGATTCCAAACGACGCTGTGACTAAACAATAGCATTAATCCTAATACTTTCAACTGTTTTGAGATTCAAAATTTATATTATTTAAAAAATTTATATTCATTCGAATATAGAACAATTCCGAATTCAAAATTGCCGGGAAATATGGAAACGACACAACTTAAAAGGCATGCCTCGTATAATTGACAAGTGGTTTAGGTATATTCCTTTTGTATGATATGATTGGTCTCACTGTCTTCATCGCAACTGATCATTTGAATTAATTCAATATCACTATCATCACTACTACAGTATTTCATTATGTATGTATTTAGAAAATAAAACCAAAATAAAACTAAGGCTAGATTTTTTTTTTTTTTTAATAAGGACGAAATACAAGAACAACAACGTCTCATATTGATATACTCGGCAAAACTAGGTTCTCCGTTTGGTTACGGCCCATTTCAATAACCTATCTACCAATAACTATTTGTTAGAAACGTCAAATTTGTATCGCAAAAAACCAGCAAATGATTGAATAACGATGTTTTTACCAAATGGTTATTGGTAGATAGGATAGTGAAACCGGCCGACATTGACAGATAAGCAAATGACGTTATGAAAGTATGCTCCGCATATCGGAGAGTAAGTTGAAACTTGAATTAAAATGCAGTTAGCTAAGATTCATATGAACGTCCCTATATCTAGTAGGCTATCCGCCTCCTCCCGCCGATACTGAGCCGCTTCAGTAGGAAATGCCACCTGTCAGTAGGTTATTGAAACGCGATTAAAGACAAAAGCAAAGATTTGACTATCTTTAGTAGCAAGAATTACGGATAGATGGTTATTGAGAACGGCCGTAAGTCGACGTTGATCAAAAAAGGATCAACGTTATCCAACCCCCTTACTGATAAAAATATTTACACAATGGATAAGCTATACAATGTTTTATCCATGTCTGATACGTTGGAAAAGTCGGTTGACAGACAAGGACAAAACATTGTATAACTTACCCATTGTGTAAATATTTTTATTAGTAAGTGATTTAACATATAAACCGTATTAAACACATTCCAATGCTATTAAAATATGTATCAATGGCTTACGCCCTTATCAACCTTGGTATGTTGGTTGGTTGATTGGTTGAGTATATAACTGAAAACAACAAATACCTTCTTTTCTCGTTCCAGTTCCTTCTTACTTGGCTTCTCTTCTTTTTTGCTGTTTGAGGGTGATGAATCAGCCGACCGCTTCTACAATCAAATTCACTTTTTGTATTTACCCCTCTTTACATTAGAGAACAAAAAAAATATATAAATCACAAGTGCCCGGTTTCTGAGATTGTTTATCGATTCAATAGCGCTTTTGATTGAATAACCCAGACGCCTTCGGGCACGTACTTCTACTACCCTGCCCCCCCTCTTTTTCACGTAGTACTAATGGCCATCGCGCGGGATTTTCCTAGAAGATGTTGACTACGTGACAAAAACATAAACATCCTCCGCCCACCAGGAGATTTGATTCGATTTGACGCATTTAGAACCGGCTTTTCACTAGTAAGATGACAAGCATTAATAATAAAAATAGTACGTACCTGTATTATGAACACAGCCATGTAGTGACATTTAAAATTACCTTAAAATGGCGGCGCTTCTCTCCTTAACCCATAATCTTTTAACGGAAAAATTCTTTTTAAAGATAAAAATATATTGTACCTCAACTTTTTCCTCTTCCTTCTTAACTTCTGCCGTTTCTTCTTTTTTATCTTCTTTAATCTTCTTATTCTTTGTCTTAGTTACTGCGTTCTCTTTATTCTTTGTCGCTTTATCACTTTCTGTCTTGGTGGGTTTAGTTTGTTTGGTGTCTGCGGTTTTGGTTTGAACTTGTGGTGTTGGTTTGGTTACTTCCGTTGTACTGGTGGTTTTGCTCTTGGCTTTATCCTTTACCTGAATAAGATTAAGGAATATATAATACATTTCGCAGTCACAATACATTTATACATTTCACAGTCATATTAATGTAAATATAAATTAGTACCAGAAACAAAAAAAAGACTGATTAAATAACTTATGTGAACATTACAAATAAAACATCTATCTTTTTGTGTGGTAAATAAAGTTCAATTTTAAATAGAGCTATCTGAAAAAGACAGTGTCGCGTATCGTCGCTGTGTGAACGGACTTACCTCTATCTCAGACGGCTCAGGCTTCGCTTCAGGCGCCGCCGGTGCTAGTAAACTCTCATTTTGTATCAGTTTCTGTAACTCCTCCAAATCGGGGGTAGCTTTGACTGCGTTCGCAAAATCATCGCTAGTAATTATACTTGTGGACGTGGGTGGGTCGTTTATGAAGGGTTGCGGGTTCGATATATTCTGCGAAGCCCGCAGTTGTGCTAGAATTTGGTCCTCAGTTTTCATTTCCTTAGCTATATCCTCAGGTAGTAGGGAGTTAGAAGAAATGGCTGAAGTTGGCTGGAAAATTGTAAATTTAAAATTTCTTTTCTTAAAATAAAAAAATATAAAAACATAAATATGTAACGTTTTGGAAGCAGAATTTAATTATTTTTGATACAAAATTAATTTATAAAATCGATACTATCAAGTAATATTTTTATTCTTCGCTACTAACCAGTAAAGAGAAAAAATATATGTAAAAAAAATTCTTATAGGTAAAAATACCTACCTTATAAAGAATACACTCCATTACTTATAATAAATTTTGCAAAGTATCTCATTACATTTTCTCGAGTAAAGGGATATGGTCCATAATCCATACAAAAAAAACCTAGAATCGACAGCAATGAAATGGTTGCCAGTGAGTTCACTTTTAAATCATATTCGATGTCAGCAAAAGGACAATCCCGAAAAACACCGGGTATAATAGAAGTTATGAACAAGAATAAAATCCAAAATCATGGTGGGTAGAGATGTAGGTATAGATATAGGTATTTGTGGGTGAGGGAACTGTATGAGTATGTCGTTAGGTTGCTGTTGTAAGTGACCCAGGTGTAGGTATAGATAAGAGTTGTAACAGAGTTTCGTTTGGCCTTCACAATCGCCGGACTTCCGAAAGAAATCGTACATCCGTACATTGAAGTTGTAGGCGTATGTAGGTACTGTTATTTACCTACAATTTCAACACCAAAAACTACACCTACACACCTATAACCATATGTGACAACCACCTTCTTAATGTTTTATCGTCGTATAGTCGTTTTTCATACATCGTGTATGTAATTTTCACGGCTGTAATTTTCATACAAAAACTGACTTTATTGTTGCTCATAACTTCTATACCCGTCAAATTTCGGGATTGCCCTTTCGGTGGCATTAAATTACAAATATGATTTACATAAAGTGAAAATATAGGCGACGATCCCCATTGTCGATTCGGGGTCAATTTTGGACAACTCCTTTATGGTGACATGGGTAATTTTTCCAGTAAGGTAAAATTCCCAGACGATACCTATGGGTATGTCTGTTTTAATCTACTAGGTTAGTAGATCTATATTATAGGTATTGTTATAAGGCAGCAAAGAGATCTTTTAATTCTGAACAACTAATATTAATATCATCTATGCAGTATATTATAGTTACGGCCGAATATTCAAACGCTAATTATACGAGGCGTCACGTGCTGTCTACAGACCGCATGACACGGATGTCATTGTGTCCAGCAAAGAAAATACCTGTGACTAAAGGGCCTCTAACTTTAACTAGTATTTGAAAATCATAATAAAAAAATCCAATACATTTCAATGCCATTCCTCAGAGATTTTCCCAAAAATATATTTCGTGACATAAAAGCTAACAAAATAACTCATTAAACTTCAAGATACTTTATTTGTAAAAAAAAAACAAAATTTATAAAAAAACAAGAGAAAAATATATCATACAAAAACGCTTAAGCAGTTGAGTTAAGACGCATTCAAGCATGAATTTTATGCCCACACATTTGAATGTTTGCCAATGGATAGTTGTGCATGTCTGAGGTAATGTTTGAACTTTGAGGTGCATTGTGTGTGAATATTTTGCGCGCCTGCATGTGTGCATGTGCGTGCGTGTGTGTTTGTGTGCGTGTCGGTGAGCGTGTGTGTGGTATATAGTGTAATATAATAATACTTTAAGCGTTTATTTCCCCAAAAACGTTTAACTCAAAATTAATTTTACTCAATAATCACGTATATTGAAAAAAATATATATGTACAGTAGAGAAGGCAAACATCATGAGACGAATGCAAAATAACTCAAGCAGTGATACACAAAAGTATGTATAAAGATATATGTATTATCTTAAAAACTATCATAAGATGTGCCTACTTTAAAGTGGAAACAAACAACAAAAAACTAAATAAACACTTGATAATAAAAGATCAATAACAAGTGGAACGAGTTTAAGGTAAATCCTACCCCTTAAATTACATATCACATAATCAGTATAATTTGTGTAAATATGGGAAGGTGGGGCAGGGGTAATTAGGGTCCAGAGCATAATGTACAAAGACTTATATAAATAATTTCATTTAGTATTAAAAATAATCCTTAGTTAACTAAGACTGTTAATAAGCGATATAATTATGAAAATTTGTCAAATGAATAAGTCGTAATATTGCGAAGTGCAACAAAAGGGAAATCATCACATCTTGGAAACTTTGGAATTAAACGGGGCACTCTTTAAATTTAATAGATTTAGGCTCACTTTTGATATTTTTTTATATAATAGAAAATTTTGACAGCTTTCACCATATTACCACACTATCTTTTGCCCGCGGCTCCGCTCGCGATCGTAAAGTATGTCGAGGGAGCACTATAATTTTTCAGGATAAACAGTAGCCTATGTTTTGATCTAGAGCATAAACTACACTAACATATCAAATTTCATCAAAATCTGTTCAGTAAATTTTGAGTGAGAGTAACAAACATCCATCCATCCATCCTCACAAACATTCATATTTATAACTAGCTGTTTCCCGCGGCTCCACCCGCGTAAATATAGTATCCCACGGGAACACTTTACTTTTCCGGGATAAAAAGAAGCCTATGTTTTAATCCAGAGCCAAATTTTATCGAAATCCATTCAGTAGTTTTTGCGTGAAAGAGTAACAGACATCTATCCATACATCCATCCATCCCTACAATCTTTCACATTTATATTATTAATAGGATAGTAGTAGGATCATTATTTTGTTTATATCATTACTACTTCTTTGATATATATGCTTCGTATAATTTACCCCATCTTACCACCTCGTCTCGTATGTCTTACAACTATCACGATTTCAGCTGCTAGGACGTATGTGCTTAGTCTATCGGAAACAGTTGAAAAGCTAAGTACCCCGGGTTTGATAACACGTTATCTTGCCCCACCTTACCCTACTAGGTTTTTTAAAGAAACTCATTATTTATACTCTAAATTAAATAAAGAATCAACTATGTGTCTTAGACAACTAAATGCATAATATTTAAACAAAAGGGTAAAAGACTAATAACAAACTATAAAACTACAACTATAAAAATAACAGTAGCCGACTGCCAGCAGTACTACTTCATAAATAATTTTGATAAACTATTCCAAAATATTAATTCATATAAAACTGGCCAATCTTTGTAAACCAAAACGTTGTAATTTCAACACCTTCCTGGCGATTATTGGTATATCTTAAAATCAAGATATAATTTATAAATCAAACAATATTATTTTTGTCAAAATCGAAAGTCACTTCATGTGTCAGTACAGACTTATTTATTTTACTGTATTCAGTACAGACATAAACAAACTTAATACTCATCACTTAAACTAGACCGCGGCAAACTTTTACACCGCTCTTAAATGACTTCAGTTTGCTGAAGCAGCCATATGTTGATGTCTTCTGCGCAGAGTAACGTGAACTAACTTTACAGCGGTCAAGAATTTAGGCACGAACCAGACGATGCGATACTACAGGTAGCAACAGAAACGTCGTCACTCTTTATCTATTATTTATCCGAAGTAATAGGAAGATAATAATAAAATGCCTTAAAAATTATCACAAGTCCGACATTTAGTTTTAAGTTGAGTCTTCGCTGATCTGAATCATATTTGACATTGTCTTAATAAACTTTTTAAGAGTTCTGTCGTTAGTTGCTGAAATATAGACAAGCTACTTTAAGTAAAAAAAGGGTATGAAATAAATAAGCTACGTACTTAACCAATTACAATACAATAATTATGAAAAGGAATCATGAAACATAAAAGAACCGAATAAATATTTTGAAATGAAAAAGTATCAAACAACGAGAAAATTTACATACCTCTACAAGAAAAGAATCGAATAAGTACATAATAATTAATAACATAATTTTCATAAATACACAATACATACATATCTGTCGATTTATATGTATATTTCAGATTAGCATAATAAATATTAATACCGGATTATTACATAAAAATAAAATAATTTGTAAATCATAGATAAAGCTACAAAATCTTAACAAAAATATCCACAAAAAGTATGAGGACTTGTGTTTTTACCCGACTGACGAAGAAGGGAATGGGGATGGGAATGTTTTTCGAGCTACATACTAAAAACATGGATTGATAGATTTTAGTCTTGAGAAACACAGTGATTCATTTTGACAACCATAAGGGACTTTGATCTTTCACTTAAGACTTAGAAAGTGTTTTATTGCAAATTATTCACACTTAAATTATATCTACGAAATGATCCCTAAACAAAGATGGAATTGTTCTTATCAGAAATGGCCAACTGATTTGAAAACATGTTATTATTTGTATTATTTTGAATTTCGAAATTAATGCATAACCTTTTGACATATTATTATTATTTTATGCTCCTGAATATTAATGATAAGCAAATCCATAAAAGTTTAAAAAGGATACCATAATTTATTAAAATACGTAAAATCACCATCTATCCTAGTCTGCAAAAAGTTACAAATTGCATTTTAAAAAATTTAAGGTCTTTAAATATATTCGAAAAATTTGAAGGTGTAATTTTTCTTTCGAGTAGTGGGCACCTAAATTAAAGTATTTTATTAGATGAAAGTAAATATATAAATTTTGTTCAATCCGTTTTAATGATAACACTTATCTTTTGGCTGAAAATGCAAAAAAGACATTAAGGTAAGCTTTGAATAATATTTTTACAGGCCAAAGATAGGTAGGTGGTGATTTGACTTTTAACTACGCGTTCTACAATAATATTAAACACGTTTGTTTCTGTAATTTTTATCTCGTTAAAATTAGCTTAGAAATAGATGGAACTGTATTGTAATAATATATACAAAGAACTTATTGATATCATAAAAACCGAAAACTGCCCCACAGTAATAGCCCAACAGCTACTAGGAAATATAGAGCAGGTTTTTGAGACAAGTTGGAACCTTGTTCTATACTTCTCCTATTGTACCCCAAGACTAGACTGCAGGACTGGCTGGTCAAAAGCAGGGCTAATTCACTATACAAATTCACACACACATAGTTCTGTGTTGCCTACCTAGATGTCGCAAATACGTTGATATGAAGACCGAACTTAATAAAATGTTCGATAGATGTCAGAAAATCATGAATTGATAGCCAGCATTTTACTGTTACACAGGAATGGTAAGGTTGAAGTCCCAACTAAATGGCATGGCTGTTTTCTATACAACTCCTTAAACATGAAACTAATACTATATAAAAATTAAAAATTGCCTCAAACATAGTTTTTCAGAAAATAATCAACAACTTGTATATTGACTCTCTCTCTCCCCCCCCCGCTTCTGACCAGCCAGTCCTGCAGTCTCATGTTGTACAACTGAAGAAGTATAGGACAAGGTTTTGGCTTGCCTCAAATACCTGCTCTTAATCTCCTAGTAGCTCTCCATATATAAATAATAAAAATAAACTCAGGTTTTATATTATAACTATAGCTCTTAGGGTTATTAGCTAACTATATTTGATAGGGCTTGTGATATATTTTTGAGGTTATTTTGACACCAGATAAAATACAAATAAGCAAATGTTGTATGAAATACATTTGTAGAAAAGCCAAAAATGTACTTTAATTATACTCATAAAAAGATCATACATGCTTTTGTTTTCAAGTAAAGTAAATAAGTTATAAGTAAATAATTAATAGTAACGTCGAATAACTAGTCGTAAATACACATACAACTAAGGGTCAGTTTACACCGCGACGATAAGTGACGTACGCGGTGCTGCATTTTTAAAATAGCTATTCGAAATTGAGCCTAATTCGTTACACAAAAAGATACACGTTTCATATGACATCAGTCATACACTGCACATGCGCAGCGCGGTGCAACCTGACATTCGAACTCTTACAATTAAACGTGTATCTTCTTTCGTAACAATAAAGTTCAATTTTGAATAGGCGTAATGAAAATGCAGCACCGCCTCGCGTAATGTTTCGTTTCAGTGTGAAATTACCCTTAAACTAATTTATAACCATTTACCTGACAACACAAAAAAATCTTCCTACAACTTAAAATTATTAAATTCTGCTTCCAAATAAGAAAATATGCAACGTAACTTTTGGGTTGTAAATACACTGGCGGACACATAAACTGCACCATAGTGCAAGATAACTTTTAATGAAAAATAATTAGAAAGTGCAAACTATTTTGATTTATTTCAATGATAATGCTAAGACTGGTTCTTAATCTGATAAAAAAAATCAATTCATGGTCAACTCACTAAAAGAATTAAATTACTCTTTTTGCAGCTTTTTGGAATGAGTCAGTGAATAGAACAAAAACGGCTTTATTATGAAAATTTTACAATACTAAGAAAATATATTTTTTTTTTGTTTTTACTAAGGTGTATTAATTACCTCCTCTTGCCCTAATAACTGATTCAAGTCGGTTTCACATCTACCTGATCAGTGTTTTTAAATGATCTTGCGGAGTATTGTACCATTCCTGTGACAATGCAACTCTGAGCTCCGCAACCGTTGTTGGGACCGGATTTCTTGTAAATACAGCTCTTTTTGTGTTCAGTGGGACAACCCCCACACGTGTTCTATCGGATTGTGGTCCGGGATACGTGCTGGCCAATCCATGGAACGAATCTCAACATGAGTAAAGTATTGCTCAATTTGTCGCGCTGCGTGCGGACGATCATTATCCTGCATCAGAATAAAGTTTTCACCTATAAATCCGCTAAAAGGTACCACATGAGGGTCCAATATCTCCGTTATATAGCGATGTGATGTTAAACCACGGTTACCACGGGCATGTGTGTCTGCGTCAATAAACACAAGTTCAGTTCGAGCATCCATCGATATGCTGCCCCAAACCATACAAGACCCGCCTCCAAATGGAACCCACTCCTCAATGCATTTTTGAGCATATCGCTCTCCTCGTCTACGGTAGACTAGTCTGCGACCATCAGCACTGTACAAACAAGTCCTACACTCATCAGTGAATAATACGGAAGCCAATGGGCTTTATTTACTCTTCAGTCCAATTTAAGTGTTCACGAGCAAATCTTAGTCGATCTTGCCTGTGAGCTGCAGACAATTTGCAGGTCCATTGGTCCATGGTCCATTTGCGGGTGTGAAAGGTGTGATATCACGCTCTATTAGCCTTCTTCTTATGGTTTGTTCACTAACTGCTACGTCACGTACCTGGTGGAGCTCATTTTTAATGCTTATAGACGTTAAAAACCAATTTCGCAAAGAAGTTGTCACACTAAACCTATCGTCACGAGACGTTGTCACCCGAGTTCTGCCGGTTCCACGTCTTCTTTTGAATGAACCTGTCTCCATAAACCTTAAACTCGGGAAACCGTAGACTGGTTTATATTTAAATCTGCAGCAATTGTTCGTTGGTCTAGGCCTTTCTGCACTAGAGCAACAATTTGTGCGGCTTTTTCGGAAGATATTCGTGAGAGAAAAACGTGTTTAAAATGAAAACAGACTAGCCAAAAAATAACTATCAATCACGACATTAACGTAACAACGAGTTAATCTTTAGTAAATTGACAAGATTTCTTCTATAGAATATTTTCTTTCTTTTGTGACAGTACCATTTTAAAATTTGATTTAGTTTTTGTGTTTATAAACACAAAAACTAAATCAAAATAGTTTGAATATTTCGTAATAAATATTCAATAATTTGATTGAATGTGTTCTTGCACTATGATGCAGTTTATGCCGCCAGTGTAATACAAATGTGAACATTAAAAATATTACAGGCACTATAAGGTGTAAATATGACTTAGGTAACAAGGCCAAGTTTTTTAAAATATTCTATTAATTAATCATGATTTTTTGGATTATGTATGACATGTGTTAAAATAAAAGCTTAATGTAAGATGCTGAAGCAGACATGCATTTCCACTAACGTTTTAGAAATCTAGTGGAGTACCCATGCGGTTACAGCTGAATTTTTTACAGTAAATGGTATACGGTTGACATAGGGCAAAATCTATAAACCGTGGTTAAGAATAAAATAAAACAAATAAATGAGCACGGCTTTTTTCGAATAAATAAAGAGTAGCAAGAGTTGCAATAGAAAACGAATGTTCCGCATTCTTCGGCAAGCAATAAATAATATAAAATACATAAAACAAAATTAAATCTAAATTATATCTAAATTGTTCTCAAAAGATTACCGTATCATAGGTCTATAGAATATAATACTTAATATGTATAAATGATAGTTTGTGTTATGTTTATGTTATGTTTACTTATGTATGGTGACTTTTATAATAATCAGAAAACACAATTTGTTATTATTAACTCGTAAGTCAATATTACATAAGTGTATTTATTAAATTACAGAATGTGAACAACTTTTATATGAATACATATTAAAATATATATTAAATACAATAATACAATATATATTAAAAAAAATTATGAATTTGTAATTTTCAGACCAATTTTTGAAACTTGGTGCAAAATGAATACCTATTAAAAAACCGACCAAGCGCAAGACAGACTTGCGCACGAAGGGTTCCGTACAGAACGGGAAAAAAAACAGGTTTGTTGTATATGAGCCCCCTTAAATATTTATTTTATACATCTGTGAAAATTTCAACTGTCTATCGCGGTTCATAAGATACAGCCTGGGAACAGAGGAGGGAGAGAGAGGGACAGACGGGAGTCTTAGTAATAGGGCGCCGTTTTACCCTTTGGGTACGGAACCCTAATAAGTATCATTAATAAATTGTATTCTCTCATAAAATTTACTTGTTTATCTGATTTCTAGATATTTCAAATAATATATGTAAGAAGTCACCATATCTAGTCCAATAAGCGTTACATTTCGGAAGAATTAACGCAAGTTAACGTTAATCATTAAACCGTTAATATGTGTAAAATTGTATCTTTATATCGTTGCGTTAGTGAACCTATAAAACCTGTTGGTTTAGATTCTAATTCATTCATCAATTATCAACACGCAAATGATCACTGACAGTAATTTATAATAACAACAAACAAACAAACAAACAAACAAACAAAACACTCGTCACTCTAAGCACCGGCGTAAAGTAATGAAATGATCAAACGAAACAAATCTCTTCGCAGTTTTCTTTCTCACTCGCACGCGCCGGCAAAATATATCTAGTTTTGTTTTTGTTTCACTCGCTGCCACGCGCCGCCCGGCACTTGTCGGTGCAGTGCGGTAACTATTAGGCATTGGATTAACGACTAACGGACTTCTGCATATTAACGGAAGTTAACGTGACCGTTAACATTTTTAAAAGTTAACTTAAAAGTTAATCCGTTAATCAAAATGTTAACTTCGTTAATTAACGATTAACGGATTAAAGAGTTAATGCCCAGCTATGCCTAGGATACATGCTGGATCGAGGCAAAAAGCGTTCTCCAACATTTCTGTGCACAAAACTAATCTTGGCCTGAATAATCCAATTTCTAGACTAGCTACTACTTACAACAATTGGCATAAAAAATTATTTAGACATATATCACGACCACTCCCGTGTCATTAAAGAAAAATATGTTACATATATTATGTTACATACATATATATGTAGTACCTAATCACATTGACTTTTTACTTGTGAATCTAAAGAATCTAATCTAATTTCATTTGACTTAATCTAATAATATTGACCTTATTAATACCCTGACATTATTATGATGATTAATTACTATTTTATTAGGTGTTTTTGTTTATTTTATTGAGTATTAATATTAGTTATGAAATGTGAAATGAAATTACCATATATAATGCACATATATTTTGAATTAACTATAGTTTATATTTGATGATAGTTTTATTAAATAATAATATTAATTGTAATGTGATGATGATGAAACTAACCTACATTAATTGCATATATACTTATTTTGAATCAAGTTAGATTTGTATTTGATGATAATATTATATGAATTGTGTTCCAAATAAAATAATGTTGTGCATGTGTGTAACAGATACAAACATTATGAAGTAGTTATTAATGTAAACTGTAAATGTGTGTGTTTGTATTGTTGATATGACTAATAAATATATAAAATACCTACTTTTGTGAATGTTATATTATGGTATATCAGGCAGTATATGGTACATCAAAAATTATAATCGAAAGTGATCATTAAGGATTTTCATAATTCCTTTAAAATGCAAGTATATTTCGTAGCGCCAAAACAAATATTTTTAACGGCAACTCGTTTGAGACATAATAAAGAAGCAAAAGAGAAGAAAAGAATTAACTATATAAGGTTGGAGATAACCTATTACGAATATTTTTTTGGCATACGATCTACTGCTTATGCAAAGACGTTTTGGCAGAAAAATAATTATTATTTAATAAAATCTAAATATATTAAGCAGTGGATTATATGCCCAAAATATACATAATTGATTTTTTGACTTTACATTTAATATAATGTAATAAAATTACATGTAGGTATAAATTAAGTTAATTAAGTAGTTATAAATTAAAAAATAAGTTATAAATTTTGTTTTGGTGCTATTGAAACTATTAGATACAATATTACACAGATGATGAAATGGGATTTTAAGTAAATAATAATTTACAAAAACTTTATACTTTTGTTATTTGCTAGTATACAATATCTTAAACAAAATATCATTTCAACATACGTTCGTATTGATGCATGATGAAGATGCAATAAAAGCCCATGAACATTAAAAACCATTTATAGCAGTTTCAGCATTAGATTTTTATTGCAAAGAAATTGTAAAAAGAGAAGCATAAATAGAATTTAATTGCATTTATATACAAACAGGGTATGGAGGTTAGAGGAAAGGAGGACTGTCTCTCTAAGGCAAAAAAGCTAAAGTGTCCGACAAAAGTAGTTAAATAATAGTTCCAAAACTGGCAATAATGGCGCTCGAGTCAGAACAGGGTGTGATATGAAGTTAGCAGTAAGAGATAGAGTGAAGTTAGTTGAGCTTAGTCATTAAAATTTTTTTACCGTCTTTAGTAAACTTTAGTTCATTCGGAAAATCATTAAATTGTAATTACTCGCGCAGTAGAAAGTATTTTCATAAATATAACCGAAAATGAGATAATTTTTCCGCTTTACACCTTTACGACCGTAGCGCCACCACCACAATATTTAACGCTTTTTAAGGACACTTTTTCTTGTATGTAGATAGTTCTCCTTTCCTCTACCCTCCATAAAACAGGGTGTACCTAATTTTACATTAAAAGAAAACGGAGTATGAATTATATTTACAAGAGCTCTCAAACACCACTTAGATACGTGACACAAACATAATGTACGGGCTAAAATAATACGACATAAATAGTAGTGTGTATAAAAATCACTGACATTTGCATAGGTACACCAAACTTCAAAAAAATGTAAACGACACATGCGCCGTAATCAAACATATTTTGATTCGAAATTGTACCTTTACGTATTTTACAAATGTATTCCGTTTTATTCGTCAAAGTTTAATGTCACTTATCTATTGGTTGTATCTGAACATATTACAAAATCACATACCTGCTGATCCCAAAAGTATACAGGCAAATTATTCACACTGGACTCATTCCGTGCATTCACAGGCTGTTGTATCCATAACATGTCACGAGATGAGCTCGGTTGACTCCACAATGTATCCTGCAATACACATAATGTAAACATTATTATGTAATCTTCATAAAACTATCTACGACCTAAAGTCGAGTTCAGCACAAGAAATTAAAAATGTAAACAAGCATTCAGGGTTTTACAACCTTTGGATCAGATTGAAAAAAAAAACAGTTTCATGCATGCATTGGACATTGCATGTTTTGGACAGATAATCATTATTTACATAAATTGTTTGTTCTCGTGGTTTTCACTTTATATAACATGATATTTTGACATGGTGCATGCTGATAAACCAAAAATTGTAAGCAGTATGTTCGGGTTCACAATCTTCCGACAGTTTATAAACTCGCTAATTATATTATCTTACGGTATTTACAATTTTACGGTAACATATATATTATAATATTATTATAATGACTGATTGAACGAATGAATTATTGTAATATTTACCCTCCTCACCTCGATACCAAGCGTGGGTTGGGGATTCAACATTTCGTGGCTAACCGGCGGTCGGGCATCGAACCCGGTCATGCCGAACTGTGACATCATATTCTGTAACAAAGTAATATGTGATTGGAGGATGCAGTTCAGTGTGACCTTAAAAAGTGTTTGACCCAGTCATTGAGCCTATATCGAGTAGTGATAGTACCAAACAATTCGAAGAAGTGGATAGGTGATATTATGTAGTTCGTTTATATAAATTTTATCAAAACTGACAAGCATTTGACGCTATAAATAAAAGGATAATTTGCGGATTTTGTCACATACAAAATGAACTCTATTACAACTCTATTGGGGTATATCCTCGAAGGTCACAGTGGAAACTTCAGTGTTTTACTTTTTCAGTGTTACTTTTTTCGATATGTTATTTACTTGCTAACACTTTACACAAAAAATTAAAACGTTTCTCATTAAAAATAACACCGTCTAAAACATTTCAAATATTTACTACTGATTTCGAGCTTTTATCATTTATTTTAAGGGGCACATTTAATATATATAATATGAATATTAATCATCCAATTTATTATAACACATTCTTGAGATAAAGTAATTGAACTGTATAAAAAAATATAAATCGAAGACAAAATAGCAATGTTAAAGGCATAATACTCACCATAGTATGTGTGGCGAACGGTACAATAGGGCCATACGACCCTAGCGGACGTAAATGTGTGTCGCACCCGCGCCGCACCATAAGACTCGAGTTGAAGAAACCCGCGCGATACCAGTTGTACATGTCGCGAGATGTAAACGGGCCTTGAATGGTTTTCTATAACAACAATAGACTGGTCAAAATTATAAGCTGGATGACCTGATGCCAAGGCATTATCGGCCTATATAAACCTGCAACACTGTATTCTTATGCTTAACCTCGCGCATGAAGTCAAATTTCACGCACTCCAACGCAGCAAAGCCTTTTCGTGTACAAAGGTCTAATATAGTTAAGTTAAACGCATTTATCCTTGCATTGCTTTATTAATATTTCTATATTATCAATAATTGGCACACACATTAGTAAAATATTACTGTGGTACTTTGTCTACTCGTCTTATTGAGTATGTTATAACAAGTACGGGCTGCAATGCAATAGTATGAAACGCGAATAGGTAGTGAATCATGCGCATATATGTCAAAACGGCTTACTTTGTTGGATAAGTGAACACATTTTCTGTTAACAATTATTTATAATAATTTCAAACTTAATAAATAATAGTGGCAAAACTAAACATTTTTATATTGTTTATTTATGACTATTATTTGTATATTATTTTATTTATAAATGGGGTATTCACGTCAAGCGGACAACCAAAAAAAAATGAGGTCGTGAATTTTGTTTATGCTCTGGTCAGTTAAACTTCTACACACAATGTTTTTTCGTATCATGCTTCATTGCTGAGTTATGAGCTTTTAAAAAATTACTAAGAGTGAAGTCCGTTATTTTTGGATGCTTAATATTTTCATCAATTAATTTGTAACAAAAACCAAAAAGTATTGTTTCTTATAGTTAAAAAGATGAAATTCTTAATTTTTTCATCGAATTCTAAATTTGAATTTTTTTTGCGAATAGTAAGTAAACCGGATGTGAAAATTTCAAATCGATATTTGAGTAACTTCAACCTTTTTATTTTTAAATATATTAGCCTTGAATTGAAAAAGCCTAGCCTTGCTTTAAATGTACTAATTCTTCACAAAAAAAAAGTGATCGCTAATAGTTTAAGACTTAGAGTGGACTGCAACGTGTAGTTGATGAGCGGTCAAAGATTCAACTAAAAATAAAGGACTTTTTAATATCACAATATAAATAATATTATTCGGTATTTCACCGAGACAGATATATAATAGCTGTCTCTTTCTAGCAAGTAACAACGAGTAGTATTGTACTTCTTAGTGACATTTTTTAGGGTTCTGTAGTTCACGTCTCGGAACCCTTAAAACCATAAGTTTCGTGTCCGTCCATCTTCGGACTACCGTCCAAAGAGCTAGAAAGATGAAACTTTGCAAGGATATGTTTATTTACCACGTCAATGAAGTGCTAAAATAAAGTCACGAAAAACATTTTGTTTTGTAGGAGACTACATGTAAAGTGGGGATGAATTTTTTTTTCGCGTCTACCCCATAGTGTGGGGTATCATTAGATAGGTCTATTATAAACATTGTGAGGTTTCTGAGACGATTTTTTGATTTAAGTATCCGTTTGCGAGATATTCAACATTGATGACCTTTTTTGGTTAAAATAGTCCCCCTAAAAGCTAAACAGCTGGCTCAAAAAATATGAAAAAAATTATGATGATAGTCCATGTGCTGAACTTTGAAGGAAAACTATAACGGCTCATATAACTCTGTTAGTTTAAGAGTTATAGATACTTAACTTGTAAAATGCGCTTACCTGAACTTCGTACAAAAATAACGATATAGTAAGTAAAATATTGGTATAATGGTACGGCACCCAACGTGAGCGATTGAGACTCACACTTGGCCGGTTCATTGTAGCTACGAGATGGCGTTACCCACTGGTGCGATTTCACAGTCGTATCATTTTGAAATTACTCTTTTGTATGAACTTGGTATTATTTATTATAACAATTGCGTATATTATAATATATATAATTGCGTATATATTGCGTAGCGATATATAATATCGTTTATTTTTTTAACAAATAAAATGTTAGTAGCTTAGTATTTTAGCATGTTAGCGCATAAAACCGATTGCTAAGAAAGTACTCATAGTTATGTGTATGTACTCTATATTATGTTGTAAGTCTTAAACCATTAGCGATCACTTTTTAATATTTTTTTTGTGAAGCATTAGTACATATATTATATTTAAAAACTAAAGGTCGCAGTTACTCAAATATCTATTTGAAATTTTCACTTCCGGTTTACGCAACAGCATGTTTTGGCATACGCAAAAAAAATCAAATTAGGAATTCGATACAATAACTTAACAATTTCAACTTTTTAACTATAAGCAACAATCCTTTTTGGTTTTTGATACAAATTAATTGATGAAAATATTAAGCATCCAAAAATAGCGGCCTTCACTCTTAATTTTTAAAAAGCTCACAACTCAACAATAAAGCATGATGCGAAAAAAACATTGTGTGTACACATCCACGCCTACTAGAAGTATAACTGACCACAGTATAAATAAAATTCACGACCTCGTTTTTTTTTTGGTTGTCCGCTTGACGTGAAATGCCCCAAATAATATTATTTTAACCTGCGACGCAGAAAGAGGGATTTTATAATTTTGATGTGTCTGTCTGTCTGTCGGTCGGTCTGTCTGTCTGTGTGTCTTTTCGTGGCATCGTAGCTCCGAAACGAAAGGTCCGATTTAGATGCGATTTTTTTTATAAATCTGGGGTAATCTCAGCATAGAGTGTTCTTAGCATTATAATTAATCATCATTAGCTCGTTCACTGCTTGGCGATTCGGGGGTTACTTAAAATTTTTAGCATTTGTAATAACAAATTATGTAAAAGAAATAATTGGAAATAAAACTTCTATGCTGCATTTTAAAAGTGTAGATTTAAAAAAAATGTTCATTTTGAAATTTCAAAATGGCGGATATTTATTTTTTGTAAAATTTATGTGGGTGACCATACAGGTTTTTGGGGGTGATTACAAAAAAGTCATCCATTTTGATATTCCAATAAACAATGTTAACAGCAAATTAAGGCTAAGAACTCACGGAGCGATTTTCAGTCACGCCCGCCGCGATCGTGGAACTGCGATTTTATTTCAAAACTCACGTTATTTGCGTGGTTACAAGTCGCCGCGGTTGCGATTTTTGCCCGCAATGGTGGCGGGCGAAAATCGCAAGACGGACGACTGCCAATCTAAACAAAAAGAAGGGCGAGTGTAAATCTAAACAAGAATGTCGCCCGCCAATCGATCGTTGAGCGCGCGGGCGCAAATCACCAAGGCTGCAGGTGATCGCGGCCTGCGCGATTCTACTAGTCGCCCACCGGTGCAGCGACACCCACCCGCAATCGCGCATGCCGCGGGCGTAAATCTCGTCGAAAGACGGGCGACTGCAAATCTAAACATAAGAATTTCACCCGCCAATCGATCGCTGAGAGCGCGGGCGCAAATCGCCAAGGCTGTGGGTGTTCGCGGTCCGCGCGATTCTACTAGTCGTCGTCGGTGCAGCGACACCCGCATTCGCGCACGCCGCAGGTGTAAATCTCGTCGCAAGACGGGCGACTGTAAATCTAAACATAAGAATGTCGCCCGCCAATCGATTACTGAGCGCGCGGGCGCAAATCGCCAAGGCTGTGGGTGATCGCGGCCCGCGCGATTCTACTAGTCGCCCGCCAGTTCAGCGACACTCGCAATCGCGCACGCCGCGTGCGTAAATCTTGTCGTGAGTTTTGCTTTAATTTTTTACATATATATTTTTGTTCTACAGAAGCTGCGGGCCCGCAATCGCGGCTGGCGCGACTGAAAATCGCTCCGTGTGTTTTAGCCTTAGACTACAATATTTCCTAAGGTATTTTACATGTAATAATCGGAATAACAAATTTTTCATAGATAGTTATTGAGGCGCGCGGAGTTACCCTTATCCTTAGATAGTGATCTAATAATGTTTAGGTCTTAGATATCCGAGACCTAAACTTTTGATTCATATGTCGTATGAGATTGCGCAGTCTACTTGATGGCTCATTGGTTAGTTTGTATTGTATTGTAATTAAGTAATAAGTAGTATCAGTGTATGTAAATATTATACTATTCATGTTTTAATGAAAATGCATTATGCAATACAATTTTAAAAAATAATAGAATGAAATAAAAATAAAACTTACATTTGGGTCTTCATAGAACCACTGTTCAGGCAGGTTGTTGGGATTCGGGGAACTGGATATATTCGGCATGGCATTTCCATACATGGACCTGAAGGGCACTTGAGAATTTGAGTGTTGAAGTCCAAGCATCGGGTACATTGGGTTTTGTGACACATTCGACATAGGCATATCCGTGACTGCTGCTGACGATATCTGCTGAAAAAAAAAATGAAATATTAATCGATTGCATAAAAAATTCGTTACTGATGATATTTGCTACAAAAGAGAAAAATAAATATATTATCTGATAGCACGGCCACGCTATCGCCAAGTCTTTAGTGTTTATGCGGCCGCTGTATCTACTATATTTTCATGAAGCATAATATAATTTTCTAAGGCCATTAAAAGCAGTTTTGAAATTGTAATATTTTATAATAAATGAAAAGTGAAACTAAAACATTTAAATTTACTAAACATAAAACAACTCATTTGAACTTACTTGGGTACTGTTTTGATTCATAAACAGCGAGTTCGTCGCGTTAGGCTGGTTTTGTATAATTGGTATACCATTATTTGTGTGAAAACTTCCAATGAGGGATCGAGACGGCATGGATGTTCCAATGGGGTTGGCCATGTTATTCATTTGTGCATTTTGAATAACAGAGGGCATCCCTTGCATGGGCATACCAATACCATTGCTGCCTGTACCAATTGGTAATCCGAGGCTTGAATTCAGAGCCGAATTTGGCATACCAATATTCTGTATTGGTGCTGGTATAGGTGCCGGTTTATTCAATGGCATACCATGGTTGGCCGAGTTTATCAACATGGTCAAGTTCGATGTCGAGTTTTGCGTGGATTCGGTGGTATCTGTGAGCACCTCCGTGTCATCCAAGTAACCCAACAATGGGGAGGTCCCCAGATCTTCAGGTGTTTGACTCAAGGTACTAAAAATTAAAACATATGAGAATCTTTTAAACAACTAGAGGGTTCAAATATAATTTAACGTTCATTCAGCCTGAATAATTAAAAACAAAGTGAAGTTTAACGTAATAATGTTGATTATACTTGACAAGAAATGCTCAAGTTTGAGACCAATTCTGGCATAAACAGTACAGCTCCAGTGTTACTAGAACTATGAACTGGGTATGAGCTGTTAGGCGAGTAGTCCCACAATATGATCCGGAATCCGTAAGGACGGGGAAAAAACTCTACGATTATACAATAGACCTGAAAATCCAAGACACAAGTGTCAAATGTCGCGTGAAATGTCATATAATATGAGAGCTCGACGCTTCGATTTTCAACTCTATTGTATTGGAGCATAGTTATTGGGACGTAGTTCCTTATGGCGCGTTGCGAATTGTATGAAAGCTAGGGGGATTGACTAGGCACGACACTTTTTGCCACTCGAAATCACAATGTAATAACGACTATTAAGAATGATACAAAAAACGGCCTTATCACCTTGACAATAATGTAGAATTTTGCAATTACACATTGTGACTGTTATGACTGTTACATATTGTGACTAGCTAGCCGAGCGCTTGATGTTATTACTCAGTACGGAACCGGACTTCGCAGCGGCAACACTGCGAGCAGCAAGCAACCCGCCCCCTCACCCCTGGCCCTACCTAAGGCACTAGTTCCGCGCGCACTATAATATATACTTAGTTCAATATATATATATATATATATATATATATATATATATATATATATATATATATATATATATATATATATATATATATATATATTATAACTTCGTTCCATCCGGGTGTCCCTTGACACCTCTCAATTTTCTATGCCTTGGATTTTTCCGGGCCCGCCGGTTTCCGGATCATATAGTCCTAACTTAAGTGCGATAACAAATAACTTAAGTGCGATAACAAATTATTAAGTTTTAGTGACGGGAATCGGATCTCGTGCAATACAATTACCTGTCCATTGGTGGCATTGCTTTGCTAGATTTCGAACTGGGCATATCACTGCTCGTCACAAGATTCTGATGCTTTTGACGCAACGTGTTGTTCTTCGTTATTATCACCGATTGGAAGATTTGCTCATCATTACCATTATACTCGTCCCGTTCATCCTGATTGGACTTCGATGGATTTTCAAATGTCTGAGCCTCGGAATATCCTTTTTCATTAGCCTCAGAGGTGGAACTGACTTCGGCCACCGGTTTACCTTGGTCAGGTTTTCCTTGTTCCTCGTGGCTTTTAGAAGTTGAGGAGCTTTGTTCGTTTGTACTTTGAGACTGAAAAATTAGACACTATAAAAAACTGGAACTTGCTAGTCCCTGTAGCACAAGTTCTTTGGGTACTTAGCCAGAATGACGTGGTGAATCTTCTATAGATATTATTGTAATAATAATTATATCTTACCCGCTTAAATCTCATATCAGTGTCAAATCTTCTCGGAGACAATTTTTTTGCTTTCTCTGATGCCCACCACTCATCCGAACCTTCTTCAATAGACGATTTCCGTGGAGCAAAGCTGCCATGTGTGTGAGATCTGGTCAGCTCTGTACAATAGCAAAAGCTAGATCGTATATTAAAAGAAAACATCATGTAGCCTTTAAAGTGTGTATACAATAATTACAATGTTACCTCAATATAGAAATATTCTAATCTTATCATGGTGTAATTTTGTATTGCAAAATCATTTCAGTTTTACATAATAATTATGTATATGAAAAGTAGTATGAAGAGCAGAAGTTAATATTGATGAAAACAACAAAATATATGCTAATATTTTTATCTAGCCATAGCTATAAAGATTTCACATCGAAGTTTGGAAAAAGATAGGCCAGCGTCGACAGTCAACCTTGTTTACAAATGTCACATTGGTAGTGTTTGACAGACATGATGGTCTACAAACGATATATCGTTGATGTGCATTCTTTATGGACGGGTATTGTAGGAAAATTTTAACAAAACTTACCAAAAGGCGGGTCCTGAGCTCTCGGTAGGCTGGAGTCATCGTTGGTGCACCCGTGGAACGCGCCCGACGAGTCGAATGTGCCTGCACCTCCCCCCTCAGTGCTATCTACAGCCCTGTTACAATAGGGAATATGCATGTATATTTTTAATTTTTTAAAACGATTCTACTGGTTATAACATTACCAAATATATATACAACACATCCAAAATATTATCTAATAGGCTGGAAAAAAATGTTTTAATATCTTTATATATTTTTGGCTGATTTAAGACTATATCCCGAAAGCGCGTACTTACCGCGTAGTCAACGCACGTAAGGCCGACACGCGTGTCGAGGTTCTAGGCCCCTATACGTTGCGTCCAGAAGCTACGCGCGTATTTTTTTACTAACACCATATTATTGCCATATTGAACCGCTTCGGTTGATTCAGGCGCGGATCCAGCTCTCAAAAGAGGATGCGGCTCTAAAATCTTGTATTTATTATTTCCTTCATAACATGTTAATTAGAATTTAAAAAAAAGAATTGTATTATTTCCCTTATAATATAATAAATTAAAGCGCGCGGAGCGTGAGAAAGTTTTTTGCTTATTTAGCAATTATAAATTAATTTTATGCTATGTAAAAAAAATAAGCTTTCAATATACCTTTAACAAATTAACATAAACTAAGATTATAAATTAATTAAATTATATTATTTTTGTACTATTACAAAAAAACAAATTAATTATAGATTATATTACATAGAAAGAAGTATCAATACCTATCGGTTGCAACAAACTTATTAACGAACAGCTGACAAATTTTGCGCTCTCTTCAATCTACCTGACTAAAGGTCCGCTTTATACTAAATCCACTACCTACAGTAAATAACTATGTTAACGCTGATATAAGAATGACCAGCAAGTAAGAAGCACCAGAAAAGACTCAAAATGCTAACAGCAGCACACCAATACAACTACCTACTGAACTTTTTTAAAATTAATTAATAATAATAAAAAATAAAAAAAATTATAAATTGATAGACCTTCAAAGTTTGCAGTCACAAGGCTGTTAGGGTTGTGGGTAGGGCGTGCCCGTACTAGACGTATAGGTGCTCCGCTCCCGACTCAAAATACGCACGGCAAACCGCATTCATGACGCCGCGACATCTACTCGCGATAGAAATATGTTTTTCTCGCTCCGATTGTATGATTCAGAGTGAGACAGAACTATTCAGTTCATTCGTTACACAGCACTAAGATCGGTCGGCACTGTTGGCAACTGGTAATTTTGGAATTTTCACATTACTCATTCTAGTGAAATTTTACTTTACACAGTGTTCAGAAATTTTGTACTGTCAATGTTTTGTCAAAACCTTTTGAAGAACCCGAACCCAAATTTCTGAAGACATTTTATATCAAAACACATAATTAAATTGTTTAAAACTCTATTGTATTAGCGCAGAGTTCTATTTTCAATGCTCAGAATTTTCTTCAGCCTTCCGGATGTCGGATCATAAATCATAATATAGTCCCAGCCATATACGAAAATTCTGTTTCACTTGACACAATGAAAATTGGCGCTGGCAATGGTTTAATACCTTCCGCCTTAAATATAAATGGTATGTTTTTTTTAGCGATAAAGATTACAAATAAAAATATTTTATCCATTTTGGTGTCATATGCATATTCCCTACTACACTATTATTATAAATGCGAAAGTTTATGTATATGTTGTGTACTCGTGTACGTGACTGTCTTCAAAGACCGTTGAACGGATTTGGAATAAATTTAGTAGTCTGGATATAGGTTACTTTTTGTCCCGGATAAATGCGCAGTTCAAAATTGATAGACAGATTTTCTTTCACGCGAACGCAAATCGTAACATCTTCATCATTTTTCTTTCCTATGAAAAACTTTAATGGTGTCAGACATATTAGGACGGTGCGGTGGTAATCAATTACGCAACCCATAATGGCGCGCGAAATCAAACAACTCACAAAAACGTCACCAGTTTTAGCCTCCCCTCTAACACTATTGGTAACGCCGGTTTTCTGTGAGACCGAGGTGTATACTTGCCATTCGGGCATGTTATCCTCGTCGTCGACTTGTGCTTGCCGTATTTAATGTCATTTCAATTCAGTTTCGTGAATTTTGAAGCCACCCTCGAAAGATACTTTTGGTAACGCCGGTTCTCTGTTAGACCTGTGGTGTATACTTGCCATTCGGGCAGGTTGTCCTCGTCGCCGACCCGTGCCCGCCGGCTCGCGCTCCAGTTCTGCGGCCGATCTGTCGGCCGGTCGCCCCATTCACGATCTACGAAACGTCGGTCACATGTTTAGTATACAAGCTAAGTAAGTAAATCTTTTAAGGGCCAATGTACACGTCGCCTATACAATAGGATCCCAGAAAAGTAGTTCGTTTGTGTGCTAAAATTCATTATAAAGTAAATGAATTTGTTAACGATTGCACACCTTCGGGATAAGATGCACCTCTGCAAGGCTGTCTCTATGTACTTGTGTACTTTTGACCTTTGTTATATTTAACATAGATTTAAGTTTACAATGAAAAAAAAATCTTTTAAAAGAACAATTTTGCACCTTTTTGCTAAAAGATGGCCCCGTGCAAGTCTTACGTCGATTCTTCTTGACGGATTAGGGTTGAACCGGTAATAGCTTTTTCTGTTGACTTTCCGAAAAAAGCTTGTTAAGTTTCATTTGGAAAAAAAAATCTGCTTACCAGCCATCTTAGAAGGCTTCGTGCCTCTTATAATGTTGATAGAATGGCTTGTCTGCGAAAGTGAGTGGTTAATAATCCGTAAGAAGCTTGGCCGCCATTTTTTATTTACATATTTTTATCATTTAGATAATGTTATTTACTAAGGCGGGTCAATAAGTCCGTGACTTTTTGAATTTCTAACCTCCTTACTGAAAAAGCAACACTACTCCTGTCAACAGGCATCTGTCAGTTGACTCCTATCAAAATTTGAACTTGCTGCGTCAGTTAGTTTGTGTTTTACAGCTATCTTTATCAGACTATCCAGTAACTTAAGGAAACAATGGAAAAAAGTGAATTTCGTGTGCTTATTAAGCATTATTTTTTGCGAAAAAAAAACCATTACCGAGACCAAGGCTAAGCTTGATAAATACTATGGGGACTCTGCACCATCGATTTCAATGGTAAAAAAGTGGTTTACTGAATTTCGTTGTGGCCTTACAAGCACTGAAGATGCCGAACGTCCTGGACGCCCAGTTGAGGTCTCTACACTCGAAACAATCGAAAAAAATCACGATATGGTGTTGGCCGACCGAAGATTGAAAGTGCGAGAGATTGTGGAAGCCATAGGCATCTCGCATGGCTCAGTGGTTTCAATTTTGAATGATCACTTGGGCATGAGAAAGCTTTCCGCAAGATAGGTGCCGTGTTTGCTCACAGTCGACCACTAACGCAATCGTGTAACAACTTCACAGGAAGGTTTGGCGTTGTTTAATCACAATATGGAGGAGTTTTTTAACTGTGGATGAAACATGGATCCATCACAATACACCAGAGACCAAACAACAGTCAAAACAGTGTGTTTCTAAGGGTGAATCGGCGCCAAAGAAGGCCAAGGTGGGTTTGTCAGCCAATAAAGTTATGGCGACTGTTTTTTGGGATGCACGTGGGATAATCCACATTGACTATCTTCAAAAGGGAAGAACAACTAATGGGGAATATTATGCCAACTTATTGGACCGCTTCAATGAGGATTTGAAAAAAAACCGACCTCATTTGGCCAAGAAAAAAGTTATTTTTCACTAAGACAATGCAAGGGTGCACACATGTGCAGTTGCCATGGCAAAAATCCATGAATTGGGCTATGAATTGCTCCCACATCCACCCTATTCTCAAGATTTGGCTCCGAGTGACTACTTCTTGTTCCCAAATCTGAAAAGATGGCTCGGTGGAAAAATATTTGACTCCAATGATGAAGTCATCTCGCAAACAAAGGCCTATTTTGAGGACCTCGACAAATCATATTTTTTGGAAGGAATAAAAAAATTGGAGAAGCGTTGGACAAAGTGTATAGAGCTCAAGGGGGACTACGTTGAAAAATAAAATGATTTATTTATCAAAAATCTGTGTTTTATTCCAAAAGTCACGGACTTATTGACCCGCCCTCGTAGATATTATTTTGACGGCCTGTGGCTCAGTGGTTAGCGTGCGGGGCTCAAGCTGGAGGTAGCGGGTTAGAATAAAAAGTTTTTAATGTTCCTGGGATTACCCTGGGATGGATGTGTATTTAATGTTTATCATATAATAATAATAATGTTAAATATGTATATTATAGTCTGGTCCCCGTAACACAAGTTCTTCGGATACTTTTCACGGGGCTAGATTGACGTGGTGTGAAGCGTCCATAGATATTATTATTATTATTATTACCAGAGATCGACCTGTGGTCGAAATTCGTCTTGTGCTGGATTTGCAGGCTGGATGGCGAGTAAGGCGCTTAACACATTTACTATGCTTGCACATAGGCTATTCAATTTTGGCCCCTCTCCCCAAACTTCCTTCACAAAATTATTCTTCTTATAATAATCAAGAGTATTTTTTGACAATTGTCCTGGTTTAAATTTGTACCTAATAGCTATTTGAAAGTGTGTATTCTATAATTAAAAACAGCAGCGCAAAATATATTATAATTATAACATTATGTCCTGTACGTTGAAAGCGAGCGAGTGAAGCGAGGTAGCAAAAATCTCTCTAATTTCGCAGGATAAAATTGGATAAATCATTTCTTTTTCAATTGTTCTGATTTAATTTGTAACTAAAAACCTATCTGAAAGGGTTTATTTTTTTAAATAATCAACAGCGCATAACAGACCATAGATCACTAAATAATAGAAATAACATTACTATGTTCTGTAACGTTGAAAGCGAGCGACCGAAAATGTATCTAATTTTGCAAGTTTCTATTGGATAAATCCCTATGGACCAAAACAAATGACACACAGTAACAGACTGTCAAAATCTGCAGACTCGCATATCTTCTCAATAACAAAAGAACCCGCCGTCGTCCGCCGCTCTCATCTATATAGTTTTTGTTTGACGGCGATTCGAAAATTGATTTGTTTTTAACTAATAACTTTCTCGATGGGACAACAATATCGATTTAACTTCTTCCGGGTACAACGCTACAAATTTCAAACACAATGTGTCTAAACTATCTTTAGCTTTTAATTACACCATGTGTGTGTATACATGAACCATATCCATGGTAGTGTGTGTTTATATATTATCTGTCTGATATTTTCATTAAATTTAAGCTTTTCGCACGCCTTCCTCAGCATAATCTTTAATTGTGCCAAATTTCACTCTCACCCGTACGCACAATTCTCGTAAAACTGTACTTGAAATTCTTGATTCACGTATTAATACGAGGGCTGATTGATAAGTTTCCGAAACGACAAAGAAAAACTTCAAAAATCTATTTAAAATAAATTTATTTCTCAACGTAGTTTCCTTCTATCTCGATGCATTTAGTCCAGCGCTTCTCCAATGCCGTTACACCAGTTTCATAAAATGTTTTCTCCAACCCCTCAAAATACTCGTCGACGGCAACAATGACTTCTTCATTTGATCAAAATCTCTGGCCACCTAACCATTTCTTCAGGTTTGGGAATAAGTGGAAGTCGCACGGGGCCAGATCCGGGGAATAGGGTGGATACGGTAGCAATTCGAACCGCAATTCATGGAGTTTAGCGACTGCAACCATTGACGTGTGTGCAGGTGCGTTGTCATGGTGGAACAAAATTTTTTTCTTGGCCAAATGTGGTCGTTTCTTCTGGATTTCTTCACTTAATTATTGCAGCAAGCTTGCGTAGTACCACAATCTATGGAACTTACGGGCCAACGGACACGTCTAGACAGAGCAATCGTGCGGGGCGTGCGGGGTGAGAGAGGGGCGATAGCGAGCCCAAGCTGCCATACACTCGCATGGGACACGTCAGCCCGGGTTGACGCTTTTTAATTTGATTGTTTTAAGTGGTTTGCGACAGTGTTTCGTTTGAGTTGTATGTAGGTACTTATTTACAATTTATTTATTATTGTTATTAAAAGTTTGCAAATAAATTAAAAATCAACGATAGATACTTTTGAGTATCAATTTAAGTCTTAAATCCATAAAATGACTTTTGTTTATAACCAGAAGAAAAAAAAAAGTGTATTAGTTTTATTAGTCGAATTAATTTGACACATGGTATAAATGGTATAACAATAGTATAATAACAAACAAGGAATTTTCTTCCGAAAAACAGGGGGTCACGTGGGTGTCATAAGCCTAAGTTACAAGCCGCGTCGACGGCTATGATTTGTTAATGTCGTGTCAAATAGCAAGTTTTTGATGACCTAGGCTTGTGGAACTCTCGGAAAATAAGACCTGTGTATTTAGACTATGACTTGATGTAAGATTTTTTACATTTAAAACATTATTTTACATTTTTAAACATAAATATCAATTTTGATATATATCAAGCATTAATATCAATTGATATATATCATGATTCATGATATATATCCGATATATATCAATTGATATATATCATGCGAACTCTGAGCTTTTGTATACGCATTTGTATTTTTTATAATAAAAATCTTCATTAATACTTCTATATATATTTTTTTGTTTTATTCCTAGTACTCTACATACACATACTACGAATACCCAAATTGTAGAACAGATTATAATAAAACACATTATTGTGACAACCCTGCAGCAATGACGAATACCTACACAAAAGCGGCATTTCGCGCGACTTCAAACGCGTTGTCCCACTGTATCTTTATTACGCTGTGGTAGTACTCTCCATTTATTGTTTTTCCTTTTTGCAGATAATCCACTAAAATAATCCCTCGAGCATCCCAATAAACAGTCGCCATCACTTTGCCGGCCGACAAAACCGTTTTTGCTTTCTTCATGGCAAGTTTTCCGCTCTCAGTCCACTGCTTAGATTGTTCTTTTGTCTCGGAAGTATAATGATGTATTCAGGTTTCATCGACTGTTACATAACGCCGCAAAAACTCATTAGGATCTCGGTTAAACAGCGCCAAACACTCCGATGAATCGTCCACTCGACGTTGCTTTTGGTCTACAGTGAGCAAACGCGGCACCCATCGCGCGCAAAGCTTTTTCATTCCCAAATGTTGGTGCAAAATATTAAAAACGCGTTCAGATAAATGCACACCATCTCTGCTATCTGGCGCAACTTTAAGCGCCGATCATTCAATACAATTTTGTGAATTTTTTGATCATGTCCGGATTCGTGACTTCATTTGGACGGCCAGACCTGTGGGCGTCTTCGCAGCTCTGTCTTCCACGTTTAAAATCAGTTACCCAGGTGTGAATTGTACTCAATGCAGGAGCAGAATTACCTAAAACACTGTCTAGCTTGGTTTTAATCTGGGTTGCTGTTTTCTTTTTTAAAACGTAAAACTTTATCACCGCACGAATTTCGTTTCTTTCCATTGTTAAGAAAATTTACGACAGAAAGTTCTACCTCCTCTCAAACAAATTCCATCAGTTCGATTAAATTCAAATTTGGCGTTCTATTTTCAAAAAGATTTCAGAATATAATGTAATATTCCTTTTTTGCGTATCATTTTTTTAAGTTCGTCGTTTCGGCCAGTTATCAATCAGCCCAGGTATATAGATTTTGATAAGATCGGCGGCCATTTTGTTTTACTCACCCCATTTATCCGCGTTCACTCGAGCCGGCCCGCGCCCAGTGTCTTGCCGCCACTCGTCGTCCTCGCGGGCCGTCTGCTGTCGCCAGTTCGTGTTATTTGTTTGCCGCCTGTAACAATATTAGCCAACTATATTATCAGTCAATGTGACATATAAGTAAGTTATTAGTAATAAGTTACTCGAATAATATGCATACAGCATGTCCCAAAAGTTACACATCCCACCGACATAGAATAACTAACTTCAGACAGTTCGAATAAATCTAACATAACCTCATAAAACCTTTGTATTAGTTTCAAACATTCGACTACTATTATAAATGTAAAAGTTTATGAGGATGGATGGGTAGATGGAAGGATGGATAGATAGATGGAAGGATGGATGGATAGACGGATGGAAGGATGGATAGATGTTTGTTACTATTTTAAGCGTAAACCTTTGAACGTATTTCGTTGACATTAATTGTATATGGTAGTAGTTTGTGTTCTGGATTAACACAGGCTACATTTAATCCCGAAATGTACAGTGTTCCCGAGGTATACTCCTCGGGTGAAGCTGCGGGCAAAAGCTAGTGAATAAATAGTACGTCAATTTGGTAATACACACCTGCGGAACATCTTGCTCCAGTCGGTCTGCTCGGTCGGCGTTCTGCTCTGAGCGCCAGCGCCGTTGCTCGTCGACCAAGCCCGCGACGTCGACGGCTCCTCGTCGCCCATGTACGGCATTCGAGGGCTACCGGTGAGCGACATGCCCCTGAAAACAAAATACACTTTGTAGGTGCTCTTTCCCGCGGTTTCTTTTATGACGACGTCTAGACGCAGTCGTCTTTTTTTCTAAAGTCTAAAGCGGCTTTCAGACTACGCTATAATAAAATAGCATATAGTACATAGTTCATAGCACAACAATATCGCGCACCATACATTGTTATGGACACGTTTACACTATACTGTACTATATATTAGGTCCTTACATATGAAATTGGCGTTATGTCGTACTAGCCACTTTGATCTCAAATATATCTTCTTTGGTTAGGAATTCCAATTTCAAATTTATACCGCTATTTACTCATGCATTTGTGTTTCGAAAACCGTAATTCATTTGTTTTTTTTCCTGTTTTGGTTTTTTCTTTCTATTTCTATAATAAAATAGCATATAGTACATAGTTCATAGCACAACAATATCGCGCACCATACATTGTTATGGACACGTTTACACTATACTGTACTATATATTAGGTCCTTACATATGAAATTGGCGTTATGTCGTACTAGCCACTTTGATCTCAAATATATCTTCTTTGGTTAGGAATTCCAATTTCAAATTTATACCGCTATTTACTCATGCATTTGTGTTTCGAAAACCGTAATTCATTTGTTTTTTTTCCTGTTTTGGTTTTTTCTTTGCCTCACTCTGTTTACAAAATGGAAAACTTGAAATATCGTACTATTTTCGAGTACGAGTTCCACCGTGGCACCAGTGCTGCATAAACGGCTCGAAAGATTAATGATGTGTATGGCGGCGATGTCGCAAAAGAAAACACAGTGCGTTTTTGGTTCCAACGTTTTCGTTCTGGAAATTTCGACCTGCAGACTAAGCCCCGTGGACAGCCGGAGACCAAAGTTCATAATGAAGAATTGAAGACTATTCTGGAAGCGGATCCTACACAAACCACATCCGAGTTAGCTGCAGGCTGCGGTGTTAGTAATAAAACTATTTTAATCCACTTGAAGCAAATGGGAAGGTCAAAAAGCTTGAAAGGTGGGTACGTAATGAATTCAGTGCAACAAACCGACAAACGCGCGTCGACGGCTGCTTTACTTTACTCAACCGCCACAATAAGGTGTAAGGGTTCAGTTAGGCTACCTAGTTAGCCAGTCGTCTTAAGACGCGGTATGATATACGCGCAAGCGCAATAAATTAAATATGTATTCAACATTGTAACAATGTATTACTTATGTGTCAGTGAATAAACTTTAATATAATTATTGGGCCTTGGACATTCATTAATTATCATCTTAGGACATACTCACCAGTGGTGACCCCGAAAATAGGCCCAGTGTTTTTTTATTTAAGTAATTTAAAGTGCTCGTTAAGACTTTCGTTTAGAAAACTGTGAAAATATATTAATATTTTTAATGATCATGGAGCAACAACCCCAACCGAACCACAACCTTTGCCTGTTATGGCTGAGGCATTTACCTCCAGCAGTTCGAGAAGTGTAAGCTGCTACTGATACAAAAAATCCGGAAAACTTGGCATCGATAGCAGATAGATCGTCGAAACTACGCGGCCAATCGATATGGCGGAAATTGCAACAACTTTTGGTACGTCGCCTAATAGAGAAGATTTTGGAAGGCAGCAACGTTTCAATTTCATACAGTTTTACAGGGAATAGATTGTTTAACTGATCATGGTAATTTTTCACAAAATTCTAGCTCGCAGACATCTTGTTTATTTAATTACTTAGATGATGTTTTAATCGCAAGCACTAGCGCGGAAATTCATGAGTTGTTTTTGAAAAATATATTTAAAAGATTTAAAGAGTATGGTATTACGTTAAACTTATCAAAATGTTCCCACGATCAGTCTACAGTAGAGTTCCTAGGGTATCAAATATCAACAGACGGGTTAAGACCATTAGATGATAAAATGAAGGCTGTAATGGAAATTACACAACCTCAAACTATAGAGGAATTACGCAGATTTCTAGGGGTGATAAATTTTTATCGTTCTCATATTCCAGATGCGGTACGATATCAATCTATTTTAAATAATTATTTACATAACTCTAAAAGGAAGGACAAAACTCGAATTGCATGGACGAAAAGTGCTGAGGATGAAATCGCGCAATGTAAGCTAGCACTCAAGAATGCAGTCACGTTATCGTACCCGTGTGACGATGCACGATATGCACTTATGACCAACGCATCAAATTTTTCAGTAGGTGCGGTCTTGCAACGTGTAGGGAGTAGTTGGAAACCTTTAGGTTATTTTTCCAAAAAGATGACAAGTACACAGCAAAAGTATTCTACATACGATCGTGAATAATTAGCGATTTATTTAGCTATAAAACACTTTCGAGGGATGATAGAGGGTCGAGAATTAGTAGTTTATATTGATTATAAAGCCCTTAGGTACGTTTTTAATAACGTTAATCCAGAAAAAGAATCTCCTAGGCTAACTAGACATTTATCCTTTATTAGCGAATTTACTACAGACATAAGAAGATATTGAAGGGGAACAAAATATACTTGCCGACAGTTTATCGCGAATAGAAACTATAGATTACCCTAGTATTTTTGACAAATTAGCAACAATTAGCTTTAGAACAAGAGAAAGACACGCCTAAATTTTCCAATCAGAAAAGTAGTAACGTTTATTTAAAAAAGGTTGTACCGCCCACATGCAGCAAGGTAGGATGTAGGTAAATGGACTAAAGCATGTATCCAGTGTCAGAATGCTAAGATAAGTAGGGACACTTTTTTAGATATTCAAGAGTTTCCATTGTGCGAACGTTTCGAACTCGTTTACGTAGATATTGTGGGACCGCTCCCAATAACTAGTGATGGATATAGATATTTCATTACAATGATAGACGTACGAGGTGGCCGGATAGTGGCGAAAGCAATATACGAAGGATGGAGTAAGGTTTGGATGCCCGGTTAAGTTAACTAGCGATCAAGGCAGGCAATTCGAAAGCAGCCTGTTCGCACAACTCATGAAGATGATGGGTATTCAAAAGTCACGAACCACAGTCTACTATCCGCAAAGCAATGGGATAGTAGAGCGGTGGCACAGATCGTTGAAAGCAGCCTTGACTGCCCGCTTGCAATCATCATCATCATCATCATCATGGATTGTAGAGTTGCCAACGGTTTGAGAGCAGTTTCTAGGCACGATAATGGCATTAGTACCACGGAAATGACATACGGACACCCCATACGTTTACCTAGCGATTTTTATAGCACGACGAAAAATGTTAACTCAGGCATAACGATTTTGTATAAAATTTACGTGCTACTCTTATCGATCTTAAGCCTATATCAAGTAAACATCCTAGTTCTAAAACTTTATTTGTGCGTAGAGTGTAGATTTAAAGGAATGTAGTCAGGGAGACTGTCAAATTTCTAAGCGTCTTTTGGCGAGTCTGGATGGACTTATGTCCCTTCTCTTAATTATACTTCGCTCTATATCTACTAAAATTCGGTCGCGGAGCACGTAGAATTCCGTACATTGACTTATCGCTATTTAATTTGAGGTCATAGGGTTGTAACTTGTATGGGAAAATTAAAATCGCAAGTCGGCACGGGTTATCGTTTATCAAATGCGATAATATTTTTTTCTAGACTATATTGGGTCAATACGAACATTTTAAGAGGGTATGCGTAAAAAAATATCGAGCTTGAAATTTCTGGGACACCCTAACGTCTATGGTCGAACGTAAAATAATCCAGTCAGCCCACCTGCCCGCCGGCGGCGTGTGTCGCGTGAACGGCGCCCGCATCTTATTGAGGCGCGCGTCGTTCCCGCCGCCGCGGCTCAACCCGCGCCCCGCGCCGAAGCGGTCGCCGGACGTGCCAGGCACCCCGCCGCGGCCGTTGTCACGCTGGAAATGTAAATTTATTCAATGTTTATGTTTCTTTACGACCTCTGTGTCTTAGTGGTTAAGCGCATCCATGCCGAAGCCCACAGTCGCGGGTTCGCACGCAAAGTAGTCAACATTGAGTTTCCAATAGTGTATCTCGTACGGTAAGTACTTACCGTTTCGTCCTCGTAATTATTGAGAGCGGCAGGCGGCTTCCCCCGTGGCTGGTACAGCACGTCGAAGTGTTTGAGGTCGTCGGGCGCCTCGGCGTTTCTGTCGTATAGCGCCAGCATCTCCTCTCTCCCGTACCTGTTGGACAAACAACACAATCACACTAATATTTATTAATAGGACACTTGGCATTTTCTATGGAACAATTTGCTACGGCGACCAAAGATTAAATAAGGCTAGATGCAAGCGTAATTACACCTAGATTTCAACGACATGGTCGCATATCTGCAGTAGGTGGGGTAAATTCTCATACATATTAACTCATTTAAACGATTATTTATATAAAATATGATTAACAATATATTGATTATCTCCACTTCGACATGGATCTGATTATAATAATTACAGGAAATGTAATGTAAATGAAAATTGTATTTTGGTTTGTGGTCAAACAGCGGCGGGAGTGTTGCTCGGATTAACATTAACGTAGACTGCATTGATTGTTTTACCTTGTTGAATAGATGTTGAGACATAGATGTTTTTCTACATAATATATATGTAGAGTAACCATATTTTATTAAGATAACAAGCTTGGTCCGGAATTGACCCAAAATCGACAGTAACGAAATGGTTGCTAATGTTGAACACATTTAAATCCTGAATGTTGTTACCAAAAGGGCAAATTCGAAAACCGCCGGGTATACATAGGCTGCACTAAAAGTATCGGGAATGGAATATTTCCACTGTTCCTGTCATATTAAAATCTTTTTAATTTAAAACTCCTTGGTTTTAAAAATCGAATACCGTTTATTTATTTAAAAAAAGATTCTCGGTCTTGTCACAGGGTCTTGTCACTTGTTTAGTCGTTGAGAAAATGGAATTGACTCGAGAAAATTCTAGAGCGATGATTTATTATGACTTTCGAAATGGTTTAACACAAAAACAGTGTGTTGACCGGATGATTTCTGCATTTGGTGATGAAGCCCCATCCAAAACCACAATTTATCGCTGGTTTGCTGAATTTCAACGTGGACGTGTCAAGCTCAGTGATGATCCCCGTCAAGGTCGTCCAAAAACTGCAGTCACCCAAGAAAACGTTGATGCTGTGCGTAAGCTGATTGAGGAAGATCGACATATGACATACCGCGAAATTCAGGCAACTTTAGATTATGGCATGAGTCAAATACAAATAATCTTGCATGAACAATTAGGTGTAAAAAAGTTGTTTTCCCGATGGATACCGCATTTGCTCTGTGAAGAGCAAAAAGCGGCTCGCGTTACTTGGTGCGTCAGAACTCTCGAAAGATTCCACGCAGGATCCTCAAATGCTGTATACAACATCGTATCAGGTGACGAATCCTGGATATACGCGTACGAACCCGAAACAAAAAACCAGTCACGAGTTTGGGTGTTCGAAAATGAGTTAAAGCCAACAAAAATTGTTCGTTCACGGAGTGTTGCAAGAAATCATAGAATTATTAGACCATCCGCCGTACAGCCCCGACCTAAGCCCTAATGATTTCTATACTTTCCCTAAAATAAAGAATAAATTGCGTGGTCAGAGATTTTCATCACCTGAAGAAGCTGTGGACGCCTACAAAACGGCCATTTCGGAGACCTCAACTTCCGAATGGAATGGTTGCTTCAATAATTGGTTCCATCGTATAGAAAAATGTGTCAAATTTCGCGGAGAATACTTCGAAAAGCAATAAATACATTTTTAAATACTAAGGCGGGTCAATAAGTCCGTGACTTTTTGAATTTCTAACCTCCTTACTGAAAAAGCAACACTACTCCTGTCAACAGGCATCTGTCAGTTGACTCCTATCAAAATTTGATCTTGCTGCGTCAGTTAGTTTGTGTTTTACAGCTATCTTTATCAGACTATCCAGTAACTTAAGGAAACAATGGAAAAAAGTGAATTTCGTGTGCTTATTAAGCATTATTTTTCGCGAAAAAAAACCATTACCGAGACCAAGGCTAAGCTTGATAAATACTATGGGGACTCTGCACCATCGATTTCAATGGTAAAAAAGTGGTTTACTGAATTTCGTTGTGGCCGTACGAGCACTGAAGATGCCGAACGTCCTGGACGCCCAGTTGAGGTCTCTACACCCGAAACAATCGAAAAAATTCACGATATGGTGTTGGCCGACCGAAGATTGAAAGTGCAAGAGATTGTGGAAGCCATAGGCATCTCGCATGGCTCAGTGGTTTCAATTTTGAATGATCACTTGGGCATGAGAAAGCTTTCCGCAAGATGGGTGCCGCGTTTACTCACAGTCGACCACAAACGCAATCGTGTAACAACTTCACAGGAAGGTTTGGCGTTGTTTAATCACAATATGGAGGAGTTTTTTAACCGTGGACGAAACATGGATCCATCACAACACACCAGAGACCAAACAACAGTCAAAACAGTGTGTTTCTAAGGGTGAATCGGCGCCAAAGAAGGCCAAGGTGGGTTTGTCAGCCAATAAAGTTATGGCGACTGTTTTTTGGGATGCACGTGGGATAATCCACATTGACTATCTTCAAAAGGGAAGAACAATTAATGGGGAATATTATGCCAACTTATTGGACCGCTTCAATGAGGATTTGAAAAAAAACCGACCTCATTTTGCCAAGAAAAAAGTTCTTTTTCACCAAGACAATGCAAGGGTGCACACGTGTGCAGTTGCCATGGCAAAAATCCATGAATTGGGCTATGAATTGCTCCCACATCCACCCTATTCTCCAGATTTGGCTCCGAGTGACTACTTCTTGTTCCCAAACCTGAAAAAATGGCTCGGTGGAAAAAGATTTGACTCCAATGATGAAGTCATCTCGCAAACAAAGGCCTATTTTGAGGACCTCGACAAATCATATTTTTTGGAAGGGATAAAAAAATTGGAGAAGCGTTGGACAAAGTGTATAGAGCTCAAGGGGGACTACGTTGAAAAATAAAATGATTTATTTATCAAAAAATCTGTGTTTTATTCCAAAAGTCACTGACTTATTGACCCGCCCTCGTAGTAATGACACTTCCTTTATTCCCGAAATTTTCAGTGCCGCCCTCGTAGAAGTTATGAGCAAGAGTAAAATCAGTTTTTGTATGGGAATGACAGACGTGAGACGATGTATGAAATAGGACGATTTCCGAAAGACATTTATAACGCGGTTGTAATGTATTACATATTATGTTGGTCGGTGTCGATAGTAGGTGTAGGTGTAGTTTTTGGTGTTGAAATTGTACGTATACTCGTACATATTACGCCTACAATTTTAATGTACTGCGGTACGATTTCTTGCGGAAGGTCCGCAACTGTGGAGGAGGAAACGTGTAATATGCACCTACACCTACCCACCAACAACAGCAACATAACTACATACTCCTATATCTACACCTGCATCTCTAACTACTGTCATTTGGGATTTTATTCTTGTTCATAACTTCTATACCCGGCTTTTTTTTGGGATTAACCGTTTGGTGACATCAAATATGATTTAAAGTGAACCCATTGGCAAACATTTCATTGATGTCGATTCTGAGTTTTTTTAGTATGAATTTTGGACCAAGCCGCCTGTGTTATGATATACAGAAAAAAAAAACATTAAATTAAGAAAACAGAAATGTTATTTTAATTTTTTTAAAACATGGTTTTCATACTTAAGGCCTCCACAGACGAGAGGCCGATCGTTTCAGTTAGAACTGACGTCAGTTCGGCCTGAACGGATTCGAGCATATACACGGAGAAAATCGCATCCGACGGAACTGACGTCAGTTCGGCCCTTAGATTAATAACGCCTAAATAGTCTTCAAACATCGTATACGCATCGTACAAAGTGAAGCAAGCAACAAATAGATATAGGCGTAAGCGTTACATACCGACACGCACACAAACAAAACTTTAATGTTGTGTAGTGTGTGTAAGGGTTCCTTACTACTTAAGGAACCCTTATAATTTCACTCTACCCGTCCGTCTATCTGTCTGTTCGCCGCTCTCCTAGCTTCTGTAATAACTTTATGACAATAACTTTTGTAGTAATTCAAAGAAAACCTATTGCGCGTTGATAGTTACAGAACCCTCCTTAGACATGTCGTGACATGCTCTTGGTCAGTTTCGGCTATTATTTTATTTATTAATTGTATTTTGCTGCAATTGTAATCACGCTATCGACGAAACCGAATTATTGTGTCATATTTTTTTTTTGTTGTTCATGTTCATTTTCCAGTAATATGTTATACGAGCAGAAATCATTTCTCTTTGTTTTATAGTAACAGTCTTTAGATTTTATCAACCATAGTGGCTCTAAAGTTTTAAATACTTCAATGAACTTTAATAAATTTCTTATGACCACGTGCCATTTTTAGGGTTACGTACCCAAAGGGTAAAAGCGGGACCCTATTACTGAGACTTTGCTGTTCGTCCATCTGTCGCCAGGCTGTATATTAATCTTCTTATACCGTTATAGATCGACAGTTAAAATTTTTACAAAATATGTATGATGTAGGTATTTCTATTGCCGTTATAACAACAAATACGTATAATATAAAAAACAGAATAAAATAAAAATTTGAGGTTCACATACAACAAACGTGATTTTTTTCGTTTTGTACGGAACTCATCTTGCTGACTCGCACTTGACCGGTTTTATTTTACACTTGAATTTTATTAACATTCAGTCCAATTTTATTGCCGTTCAGTCCATCCGTACAGGTCAGAATTAATGTTACCAACTTAGTTGTTTTACAAAGTTTTACTACTAAATTTTGTATTTTATTCCCTCCTTAGTAGGAATTTAGTTGTTAGTTGTGGTTTTGTAGAAAATAGCTAGACAGTAGTCATAATATGCAAAGGGGCCTGCTTCTATGTGCTATTATGACACCTTATCATAATAGCACATAGTAGCACGCATCCGTAAGTCGCTTAAAACTACCGATTTAATTTCGATATACGTAATATTTCCTACTATGTTTTTTTAATTTAACGATTAAATATTAAAACTGAAAATGTATATATGTTTGTAAACACAAAATCCCTAAAACAACTTTTAGGGATTCCTAATTTTAGTAGCTTTTTTATAGTTATCGGTACTCTTTTAGTAGCTTTTAGTAGAAAACGACGCGAGTTTAGTAGTTTCGCAAAAACAGAGTTGGCAACACTGGATCGCTTCAGTCCATACGGCCGACTGATGCGATCTCGAAATTGCACACAGACGATACGATTTTGCATCCGTTCAGGCCGAACTGAAGGAAAACGGGACCGTGTATGGGGCCACTTAGAGTGAATAATAATAAAAAAATAATTGAGAAGGGAGAAAAAAATTTTGGTAAATGGATTTCATTGCAGAGAAAATATTGGAAATGAAGGCAACTACAACCCCTTTAAGAGTCAACATATAATGTACCTATAAACTAGTATATTTTATGTCCAGCTTTTTCCCGCGGCTTCGCCCGCGTGGAATAGTGATCTTGAAGAAAAAACTTCTTCATACAATATTGAAAATGTTTTAGGGTAAAAACGGCACCCTATCATGTATCACCTCGGCGCGATGCAGTCTCGACCGCTTGATATACTAGTGGTCACTAGTTGGTGTGGTCCAACTAGTGACGTCAATAAAATTTTTTTAGATTCCTCACACATTGGGGTGTACGAAAATACCCCATGTATGTTCCGCGATTTTTTGTAGTTTTCGAGTTATATTTTTTTTTGTGTTTTTTTAATGTTTTCTGCCAGCCAGGTTTCAAAAATTCATATCTTTTTTTGTTGTCTTAAATGTTGTTCAAATAAAAAAAAACCCAGCTTCTTAAAATTAGTTACAGTTACTCAAAAAAGGTTTTAAAGTTAGAAGTTTAGTTTTTAGCTGGATTTGCCCAAATATTCGACTTCAATTTAAAAATACAAAAAGAAGTTTCCATAGCTTTTGGCTAAGTATAAAAACTACGCAGGGTTCTAAGCTACCAAAATCATAGACAAAAAAAGGTACTTAATTGGTCTTTTTTTGTTGTAATCGGCCTTTTAAGGTGGATAGGCTAAAAATCATTGAAACATTAAAAATGATTTTTTTTTTAATTTTTTTTTTCTTATGGTAAATTAAACTTTAAGATGTATTTTTTATTAATTTTAATACCCGTAAAATAAATGTAGCTCGTGTAATCTTACAATAATTTTGGTCTTACCACTCAAGATTCAAAATGTTATTCGAAATAATTATTGCTAGTTGTGAAATTACCTGTTTTTTAATAACAAATAAAAGCCACAATTTACTGAAAAAACTATTTATTATAATAAATTTTCAAAACTCCTTCCTCCAACTTGAATACATAACCGACAACGTTTTAAAAAGTTATGCTTTGATTGCCTGAAGCTATTCGAATATTCTTGTTTTATTTTTCTTTCCGCTTCTGATATTCTTTGTCTTAATTGTTTCATTGTTGTTTTCCTTCGCGTAAACCAGCTCTTTGAAAAATCCCCAAACAAAAAAGTCGATGAGGTTGAGATCTGGCGAACGCGCAGGCCATTCGATCGGCCCTGCACGCCCAATCCATATTTCTGGAAAAGTGGTATTCAAATGCTCTCTTACTTGTATTCCATAGTGACAGGGCGCGCCGTCTTGTTGAAAATTTTCATTTCTTGTCGAATAATAAAGGTTAACATCTTCTAACAATTCACAAAGATTGTTTTGCAAAAAATTTAAATATTCCTGGCTATTCAACCTAGCTGGTAATTCAAAGGGTCCAATTAACTCTCCGTTTAGGACCCCAGACCAAAGCTTGACACTAAAGCGCATTTGAAAGTTTGACGCCCTTGCCAAATGTGGGTTTTCGATGGCCCAGCTATGATAATAATGAAGGTTGAACACTCCAGCCCTTTCGAATCGGGACTCGTCAGTCCATAGTATTTTATTAAAAAAGTCAGGATCTTCTTCAGATCGTTGGATCATTATGTCACAAAAAGACACTCTTCTTGGGTAGTCGGATTCCTGGAGCTGCTGAACGTGTTGGACGTGGTACACATGGAAACCTTCTGTGAACAAACAAAAAACACCGATAAGTACCTATCACAAGTTAACTGGTTACAACGTGGTGTATACAAAATGGATTTGATTTAAAAAAAAAATTGAAACCTAGGTACCTACTTTTTATGACTCACCTTCCTTAAGAATTCTTAGAACGGTAGTTCGTGGAATTCCAGTTCGTCTCGTTGTTTTTCTTGAACTAGTAGACGGGTCTCTTTGAATTTCTTCCAAGATTTCTTCCACTCGATCCGAATCATGGGGTACAGCTCCGCGAGGTTGATTTCGCCCGGTGATACGTCCAGCCATCAAAGTGTTGTGTGTATTAATAAAAACTCAGTGATCCGGGTAATGCTCCATTACTTCTCCTTGCCTCTCTAATGCCTCTCGATAAAGCCTTGCAGCTTCACTACCGTTACCTTGGGCAACGCCATAATAATATTGCATCTCTGCATATTGGCTTAGTGAATAGCTCATAGGACTCACAAATACAATCCAAATAACTGAGTAACAAGCATAGGTTATTTGTACGGCCAATCAATATCCAAAACTCAAGCACAAATTGTTCTTAAGGCATATCAAGGTTCAACACTCAAGCACAGGTTATTCTTAGTCAAATTAGGGCCCGAAACACAAGCACGATCATGAGGCAAAACAAAGTCCAGTTAACACAGCGTAAGTAGTTCAAGGGAAAGAAAATAACGTCAACGAGAGCAATCTTAACACGCGCGAAGGCAAGAAACGACTAATACGTAACTTTGAACCTTTGAATAGAATAGTAGAACAAAGGGGTGAGTCAAGGAGAGGGTAAAACCCGGTTCCATTGTTACCTGGCCGTGGAATTCAATAGAATGTCCGTAGCCCATTTAACTACAAAGATCACATTTTAAGCCATAGTGCTGAGACCAATATTATTGTAAAATTACAAGACCTACAATGATTTTACACGAGTTTTAATTAAAATTGATTTAAAATTACATTTTTGAGTTCAATTTACCATAAGAATAATAAAAAGTAGATGAAAAAATGTTTAACGCTTTAATCATGCTATAACGATTTTTAGCCTATCCGCCTTCAAAGGCCTATTACAACGAAAAAAGTTTAATTAAGTATGTACCATTATTTTTTTATTATATTAGTAGCGGATAACCCTGCGGAGTTTTAAAACTTAGCCAGAAGCTATGGAAACTTCTTTAAATGAAGTCTTTAAATGAAACTTCTTAAAGTGAAGTCGAATGTTTGGGTAAATCCTACTAAATACTAAAGTTCTAACTTTAAAATATTTTTCGAGTAGCTTTAACTAATTTTAGGAAGCTGAGATTTTTTTTTATTTGGACAACATTTAAGACAATCATTTCACAGAAAAAAAAACTGCAAAATACCTACAACAAAAAAAGATATGAATTTTTGTAACCTCGCTGGCAGAAAACATTAAAAAAACACAAAAAAAATATATCTCGAAAACTACAAAAAAATCGCGGAACATATTATATGGGGTATTTTCGTACACCCCCAGGTGTGAGGAATCTAAAAAAAAATTATTGACGTCACTAGTTGAACCATCCTGTATATAGTTTTTGCGATTTAATAGGTTTTATTTTTTAAAGGCTTTACCTATGAAATTGCCGTTCTGCAGTACTGGTCATTTCAAATCAAAATAATTTTTGTTTGGCTAAGAATTCTAATTTCAAATTAATTTTATTTTAAAAACATAGAATTCTTTTTCCAAAAGTAGTCATTGTTTATTGATTAGTGTTACATTTTCATCGCATTTCAATCTTTTTCGTCAAATCAAATCAAATCAAAAAATTTTTATTCAAAATTGGTATTTTTAAATACTCTTTTTGAACGTCGTTACTACGTGATGCCTACCACCGGTTCGGGAACTAACCCAGCGAGAAGAGCCGGCAAGAAACTCGTCTGGGGCCATCTTTTACCAAAAAGATGGAAAATTATTCTTTTAAAATCAAAATTATTACAATGTTTGCTTATGTCTATGTAACAAATAATAACATAAGATAAGGAGCCACCTTATTCCCAAGGTGTGCCGTCTTGAATGAAGTCATTAATTTTATAATACGCTTTGGCACACAAACGTTCTTTAACTACTTTTTTAAACTTATTAATGGGAAGGTTTTGAACCTTTTCTGGGATTATATTGTATAAGCGTATACATTGGCCTTTAAAGGATTTACTAACTTTGCTTAGTCTGAACACTGGCATATCTAACTTGTTCTTATATCTAGTGTTTACACAATGATTATCACATTTCTTTTTGAAGTTGTTTAGATTCTTTCTTACGTATAACACATTTTCCAAAATGTATTGAGATGCGACGGTCAGAACTTTTATTTCTTTAAACTTTTCCCTTAGAGATTCAAAAGTCGACATCTTATAAATAGAACGTATAGCACGTTTCTGCAGCACAAATATTGTATTAATGTCCGCAGTGTTTCCCCACAAGAGGATGCCGTACGACATTATGCTATGAAAATAGCTAAAGTAAACTAATCGCGCGGTCTCTATGTCGGTAATTTCTCTAATTTTTTTAACAGCGTATGCTGCAGAACTCAGCTTATCTGCCAATTTAGCAATATGTGGTCCCCACTGTAACTTACTATCTAATGTTATACCTAGAAATACAGTGGTGTCTACTAATTTCATTTTCTCATTATTTAATAGTATATTGGTTTGTGCCTGCGTAACATTTGGCAAGCTGAACTTTAAACAATTTGTTTTATTAGAATTCAACAGTAAATTATTAGCATTAAACCAATGTACTATTTTTGAGAGAGCACTATTTACCTCGTCATTGTTAGATTGTCGTCGCTTCACATTAAAAATTAGTGAAGTATCATCAGCAAAAAGTACTATCTCATGCTTATCATTAACTAGATAAGGTAGATCATTTATATAGATGAGAAATAGAAAAGGGCCCAAAATAGACCCCTGTGGTACTCCTAGTTTAATTTTAGTACCATTAGACCTTTTGGAATTAACTTCTACAGTCTGTGTTCTATTTATTAGATAAGAGCTTAGAAGCTTTAGAGCCGTGCCCCTTACACCATAATGGTATAATTTCCTGAACAGCGTATCATGCTCCACACAGTCAAATGCTTTGGATAAATCACAGAATATACCAAGTGCATCCTGTGACCTCTCCCAAGCTTCAAATATACTGCACAGAAGACTAATGCCTGCATCTGTTGTGGACCGACCTTTAGTAAAACCAAACTGATTACTATGTAACAAATTATTCGAGTTGAAGTGAAAAATTAATTGATTTAGAATAATTTTCTCAAAAATTTTACTTAAAGTCGGTAATATGGATATTGGTCTATAGTTAGCTGGGTCTGCTTTATTCCCAGCTTTAAAGAAAGGCATCACCTTGCTGTGCTTCATCAAGTCAGGGAACACGCCACTTTTAATACAATTATTAAAAACTAATGCTAGGTGAGGGGCAATGATGTCAATTACTGGGTTTATAACTTTTGTGGACATACCCCAGAGATCAGTTGTACTTTTAATATTAAGTAATTTAAATGCCTTGATAATGTCTCCAGAGTCTATTTCTTTGAAAATAAAATTTACATCACATTCCCTCACATTATCTCTAAAGTAATTTTTCGGCAACTGTAGGTGATGAATTTAAGTTTTTTGTAGTTGAGATCGGAATGTCTGAAAAAACTTCTCAAATACTGTCGCAACTTCAATGTCAGAACTAACTTTTTTATCATTAATATAAAGTTCAAATTTAGAGTTGCGACTGGCGACTCTTCCAGTCTCATCTGCAATTATTTTCCATGTGGTTTTCACTTTGTTTTTAGAGTTCTTAATTTTTTCTTTGATGTGAAGAACCTTCGCTGCTTGACATACCTTCTTGAAAATCTTCGAGTATTTCTTGACATATAGTTTAAAAGCTTCACTCCTGTTCATTGACTTCTCGTTATACAAGTCATACAATCTATGTCTACTAACAATAATACCTGCAGTTGCCCAGTTACTAAAATTATTTCTTTTATTATTAAATCTGACCGATTTAGAAGTAAATATAGAGTCAAATTGGTTTTTTACTACTTTAAATAAATTATTAAAAGTTTCATTTGGATTAATTGACTCATTCAAACATTGAAAACTTGAAAGTAATTTACTTCTAAATTTCTCAATACGTTTTGTGTTTACAGGAATAAACTCAATATTTTCTATCGGATTATTATCACATTTACGATCAAATGATGCTAGCTGTCCACAGTGATCAGAGTTAAGTACATTAATTATTTCTTTCCTAAAAGTAGTGACATTTATGAAAATATTATCTATACAATAAAAACTAAAATAAAAACGTCATCATGGATACGTTAAAAATTCGAGTAATTATGGAATATGGTTACCGTCGTAGCAGCAACGCGGCACAAGCGGCACGCAACATCAACGACGTTTACGGAGCTAACACTACAAACCAACGCACCACCTGTTATTGGTTTGCTCGCTTCCGTTCTGGAAATTTCGATCTGAAAAATGAACCTGGCGGCCGTCCGAAGACTTTGGTGGACAATGACGAATTAAAGGCGATTGTAGAACTGACTGATGATACACAATCTACGGCTGAATTAACAGCAGCTTTCGACGTTAGCGTCAAAACAATATTGGTCCATTTGCGTCAAATTGGCAAGGTAAAAAGCGGGTGGGGCTGTGTCGGGGCACACGGCCGTTGGTTTTAACGTGAAACGTCTATGTTAGCGAATCGCTTTTAAAGTAAAAGATTGAAATGAAAACAAGATGGACGCTGTTTTAAGTATTTTAATAAAAAAGGACAGGTACGTAATAGAAACAACAAACACACGAAAGAATCACCACGCTATAAAGTCGGAGTCACGAGTTACACTGAATAGAAACAAGCGTGAGCGCCGGTTTCGCACAGTTATCGCAGTATCCCTCCCCCGCCGCCCTGCTTGACCCCGACACGAACTCAATGTCATAACAGCGAGCTGACTATATAAGTGAAATATTTACACCACATTTTTGTTTCTAAGACTAATAGTTTTTTAATTATTAAGGTACGGTGATATAGACCTTTTCGTTACGGTCCAGTTTTTAAACCTGGTACCCGTATGTTTCGGCGCGATTTTAAAGACGTTTCACGTCAAAAAAGCTTGACAAATGCCCCACCCCCCACGCCCCCGGGTGCCCCACGAACTCAATGATCGCCAGCGCTAAGTACGCATCGAGACGTGTCTTGCACTGCTCAACAGACACACAAATGAAGGAAATTTGAATCGCATTGTTACCTGCGATGAAAAATGGATTCAGTTGATTCTATTGACCGCAAGCGCTCAGCAAGTTGCTTGGATCCTGGTTCAGCACCTAAACAATGCCCTAAACGAAAACTTACCCCTAAAAAAAGTGATACTCACTGTTTGGTGGTCTAGCGCCGGTGTGATTCATCATAGCTTCTTACCAAACGGGGTGAGCATTACTGCAGATGTGTACTGTGAAGAACTGAACACAATGATGGAGAAGCTGGCACATCTCCAACCAGCATTGGTCAATCGCTCATCTCACACGTTGCACGACAACGAGCTACCTCATACTGCACAGCAGACCCAGTTCTTGCAACTTGGAGACCTCCAAGTTGCAAGAACTGGGGTTGGAAGCTCTCTGTCATCCGCCCTACTCACCAGACCTTGCGCCTACAGACTACTACTTTTTCCAGAATTTGGATAACTTCTTGGCGGGAAAAAAATTCAATACCCGAGAGGCAGTACAAAATGCCTTTGAAGAATTTGTTGCCTCCCGTCCAGCTGATTTCTTTAAGAAGGGCATAAATAAACTGCCACTGCGTTGGCAAAGATGCATTGATTGCATGGGTGATTAGTTCGATTAATACAAATAAAAAATACATACACAACAAATATTCGTTTAAATTTTTTGATACAAAACGGCAATTCCATAAGTAAAGACCTAATATAAAGAGCTTGAGTACTTTTTCGGGATAAAACGTTAAAAGCCTATGTTTGAATCCAGAGCCTAAATTACTAACCATACCAAATTTCATCGAAATCCGTACAGTAGTTTTAGCGTGAAAGAGTAACAAACATCCATCTATCCATCCATTCTCATAAACTTTCACATTTATAATAGTAGTAGGATTGTTATTATCCTCGCTAGAGAGCTCCGATAAACATGTGCGATCGCTGCTAATAATCAGTGCTATAAGGGTCCATGGTACCAATACACGGTCCGGTTTTCCTTCAGTTCGGTCTGAACTGATGCAAAATCGAAACGTCTGTGTGCAATTTCGAGATCGCATTAGTCGACCGTATGGACTGAAGCGATTCTTTCCATAACCGAAACTACTAAACTCGCGTCGTTTTCTACTTAAAACTACTAAAAGAGTTACTTAATGAGTAGGCACTACTACTACCGATAACTATAAACTTAGGAATCCCTAAAGGCTTTTTTAGGGATTTTGTGTTTACCAAATGCAGTGGTTTTTTGTGTTTTAATATTAAATTAAAAATATGATAATTTTACCTAAAATAAAAATAATGATAAGTTAAATTAAAAAAATATAGTAGGAAATATTACGTATATGGAAATTAAATCAGTACTTTTAAGCGACTCACGGACGCGTGCTATGTGCTATTATGATAAGGTGTCATAATAGCACATAGTAGCAGGCCATTTTACATATTATGATTACTGTCTGGATATTTTCTACAAAACCAGTACTAACAACTAAATTCCTACTAAACAGAGAATAAATTACTAAATTTAATAGTAAAACTTTGTAAAACAACTAAGTTGGCAACATTAATTCTGACCTGAACGGATATGGTGTTCAATCCAACAGTAATAAAATTGGACTGAACGGTAATAAAATTCGAGTGTAAAATAAAACCGGCCAAGTGCGAGTCGGCAAGTGGGGCGGTTTTACAAAACAGAAAAAATCACGTTTGTTGTATGTGAGCCTCAAATTTAAATTTTTTCTATTTTTAGTATTTGTTGTTATAACAGCAATAGAAATACCTACATCAATTGTGAAAATGTCAACTGTCGAGCTGTCACCGTATAAGAAGGTTAAGATACAGCCTGGCGACAGACGGACGGACTGCAAATTGTCCGTAATAGGGTCCCGTTTTTATACTTTGGGTACGAAACCCTAAAAATGGCACGTGGTCGAAAGAATATCATTGAAGTATATAAAACTTAAGAGCCACTATGGTTAATAAAATCTAGACTACAACTATAAAAAAAAGACAACATATTACTGGAAAAATGTATGACACAATAATTAGGTTTCGTCGATAGCGTGACTACAGTTGCAGCAAAGTACAATAGGCTAGATTCGTCTATTATTTCGTGATTTTGAATTATAATTTATAAAAATTTGTTATTTTTATAGTTTCTATCATAAGAAATACGAGTACAAAACAATATTGTTATATATAAATATGCGATTAATTTATAATTTCGGAAATAAAAATGTGGTTTTATTATCTGTATGTCACGTGACCTAAAACGCCAGCCGCCATATTTTTCTTGTACGTGACGTCATAAGAACATAATCAAATCAAATAAACAACAACGAAAGTTAAATCTAAAGTTTATGCACTACACACGAAAATATGACATTTATTTCTGTTCTTATGACGTCACGATAATGGTGGCTGTCGTTTTGGCGCAAACATTTGTCGTTTAAATTTAAAACATTTTTTCTTTGCTTATAAAGATATTATTTCCGAGAAATAAAAATACTAGTTGACTATCGAAAAGATACGAACATTTTAAAATATATTTGAAAAAAAATGTAGAATAGCCTATTAATAGATAAAATAATAGCCTAAGCTAACCAAGAGCATATCACGACATTTCTAAGGAGGGTTCCGTAACGCACAATAGGTTTTCTTTGAATTACTTCAAAAGTTATTACAAAAGCTAGGAGAGCGGCGGACAGACAGACGGACGTGCAGAGCGAAATTATAAGGGTTCCTTAAGTATTATGGAACATCTCCGACTATTAAAAACATTGTGTTTATGCGGTTATAAGCAAACGGTTTGTGTCGTTATTGGGTGTCACAATGCATCGGAAAAGAATTAAGAAAAGCTTCAGACATAACATTTCATACTTACATAAATATTTGGCTTAATACAATTTGACTTGTATTAAGCCAAATATTTAAAACATTTTAAAATAAAATCATATTATGTCGCCATCTTCCTGCCCTGTTGTGATTTGTGAAAGTGTTACTAGTAATAATAAATTTATTTCAAAATTTTCATGGCTAACTTAATAGTTGCACTATTTTTAAATATTTTCTAATAATTTTTAAACTATCAATTTAAATTATTGCCAGTATTAAGATAATCCTTTATGTATTCCTTAATACCAGTTTAATAGAAATAATGTTCACAAATCGTGTTTAGTTGGTTTAAAATGAAATATAAGTTATATTTTTAAGAAAAACAAATACAATAATTCCAATTTTAAGAGTACACACTCCACAACTTTAAAATTTTGTTTGTGTGCGTGTCTGTATGTAATGCTTACGCCTACATCTATCTGTTGCTTGCTTCACTTTGTACGATGCGTATACGATGTTTGAAGACTATCTAGGCGTTATTAATCTAAGGGCCGAACTGACGTCAGTTCGGTCGGATGCGATTTTCTCCGTGTATGTGCTCGTATCTGTTCTTGCTGCCCTATTGTGAATTGTGAAAGTGTTACTAGTAAAAATATATTTATTTCATAATTTTTATGGCTAACTAATAGTTGGAACTAAGACAAAGTTTTATAATATTTTCTGATTTTTTAAACTATCAATTTAAAGTATTTCCCGTATTAAGATAATCCTTAATATATTCCTTAATATCAGTTTAATATAAATAAAGTTCACAAATTGTGTTAAGATAGATGGTTTCGAAATGAAATATAAGTTATATTTTTACATCTCACGATATTAAGAAAAACAAATACAATGATTCCAATTTTAAGAGTACACACACTCCAAAGTTTTGTTTGTGTGCGTGTCGGTATGTAATGCTTACGCCTACATCTATCTGTTGCTTGCTTCACTTTGTACGATGCGTTTGTTTGAAGACTATCTATGCGTTATTAATTAAGGGCCGAACTGACGTCAGTTCGGTCGGATGCGATTTTTTTCGTGTATGTGCTCGAATGTGCTGTGCTGACGTCAGTTATAAGTGAAACGATCGGCCTCTCGTCTGTGTGGGCTCATAGACATGTCCGGACATGCTCTTGGTTATGTTATTTATTTTCCCTAATTTTATTTTATTCTTATTGAAGTGAAAACTTCTTTAGCGGCGCGGTGTACTTTTTTTGGAATGGGTAAAAATTTCTAAACTCGCGTCAGGACACGTGACCTGATCGAAAATTCGTAAGACGGATGGAGAGAGGACAGGCGGCGCAGGACGCTTGCGCGAATGTTCGTGTGTGTTAATGTTACAGCGTGCCACGCGCATCCATGGATGAGATTAATATTATTAATTTATTTTGTTTATTTTATTATTTATTATTATTATGTAAAATAATTGTAATAGTTCTGAAGTGTTAAATTTTTAATGTAATATAAATTGTCATGTTTGTGTACGATAGCGCAATAAATGAATATTGTATTCCACCACATAAATAATAGTACTTTTATACTGATAATGAAAGCAATTCGTACAAAATTATTCTCTAACCATTCCAAAATATCAAAAATGCACAACGTTAATATTCAAGTTTTCACTTCTGCCGGCACTCCCGGAGTGCAACCCGTCGATTTTTTTTATTTTCCTAGGCTTCAATAAAATAAAAACAGTGAATGAGCAGAAGGATCGCCTGATGGTAAATTGCTTTCGCACAAAACTTGCATCACCAAACAGTTGCTATTTGATTATAGAAAAAGTTAACATAATTATTAATTTCAACTTCTAAACAATTTTGGAGGGCAATTATTTAAAATAGTACACTTTATAAAAAATTTATTTATCGACGACAACCCACACGATGGAGTAATATGAAAATAAAAATCGTGCCCACTTCACGTGTTTGAAAAGCCATTCCAAAAATATAAAATTATTAAGTATTATTTTATGATGCCAAACTTGAGATCTACACACATAATCTAAAAATATACCAAATTTCATCAATTTGTATTAATAACACAGGTCTGCGATGAAAAAATTTGTATTTAAGGTTATGCAAAAAAGGTATTGCAAAAAGGTGAGCTTTATTTTAGTGTATCACGTGACACAAAAACAGGCGTGATCAAGAAATTATTTAGAGTTCATTGAAGTATTTAAATCTTTAGAGCCACTATGGTTGAAAAAAGTTTTGTTATGAATCCTATATAAAAAAGATGCAAGATTCTATTACAAGTAACCCTAGAGCCTTTTGGTCATACATTAAGAGCAATAAAAAGACGTCCTCCGCCTTTCCTTCCTCCATGACTCTTGAGAATGAAACGGCGTCAACTGGAGACAAAATCTATTCGCTTCTTATTTCCATGCCAACTTTATTCAACCCAGCCCTAGTTCCAACCTCACCTATCCCGTTTTAAATAAAATAAATAATTTTAATATAGGAGATATTGATATTAATACTGACGAGCTCCTTAAACTATTAGAATCTGTTAACTTGAACAAAGGCGCCGGCCCTGATAACGTTCCACCAATATTCATTCAAAAATGTGCCAAAAGCCTTGCCACGCCACTAAGTATACTTTTTAAACGCTCATTGAATGAAGGTTACGTACCAAACACTTGGAAAGCTGCTTTCATAACTCCAATGCATAAAAATGGCGATAAAACTAATATTAAAAACTATAGGCCTATCTCTAAACTTAGTATTTTCGCCAAAATTTTTGAAAGAATTGTATATAAGCAGGTCTATGCTACAATACAGTCTTGGTTCATCCCAGAGCAGCATGGTTTCTTGAAGGGACGTTCAACCACTTCGAATCTTCTCCTTGCGTATGACTTTGTTAGCTCTTCTATGGACTCAGGCAACCAGGTTGACATTATTTATACTGATTTCTGTAAAGCTTTTGATCGTATCGATCACTGCATTCTGCTTGAGAAGCTCCAACAAGCAGGAGTTCACGGAAACCTGTTTCGGTGGTTCTCCTCCTATATAAATCTCGATCTCAGGCAGTAGCATTAAGCGGATACGTATCATCCTGGATGTCAGCCCCCTCAGGAGTTCCTCAAGGCTCGCTTCTCGGGCCTCTTCTATTTGCCATATTTTTGAACGATGTGTCATCTTGTTTTCATCATGCTCGTTTCTTATTATATGCCGATGACACTAAAATAATAAAACGTATCACTTCAAGTGATGATAGTCAACTACTGCAAGATGACCTTAATAGGTTTAGTGAATATTGCCGTAAAAATAAACTAGATCTTAATGTCTCAAAATGCTTTGTAGTGAATTTTACGCGTAAACTCCATGTTATTAAGTACAATTACACCCTTAACAATCATGCCCTGCTACATAAAAATAAAATCAAAGACCTGGGTGTAATTGTTGATCACAAATTATTATTCGATGAGCACCTTGATTATGTAGTGAAAAAGGCCTCTAGGGCCCTGGGGTTTTTAATCAGGTCCTGCAAAGACTTTAGAACGCTCAAACCTATAAAAGTGCTTTACTGTTCTTACGTACGTAGTGTACTTGAGTACTGTTCTGAAGTCTGGAACCCTGCCTACGATGTTTACAAAAATAGGATTGAATCAATACAGAAAAGGTTTCTTAGATACTTACAATACAAATGTGGTGATAATCTAATTAGTTATGAAACTAGATGTAAAAAATATCATTTCCTTCCCTTACAGTGCCGTCGTATCATCTCCGATTTGATCTACTTGAATAAAATTATTAAAAATGTCATAGACTCCCCCGATTTACACAATAAAATTAAAATAAATGTACCCTCTAGATTCTTCCGCACTTTTGTCCCACTTTACATCCCACCCTATAATACTAATTACCGTCGCAATTCGTTTATCTGTAGGTCTACCACACTATTTAACGATTTCCTACGCGATCACTCTAATACAGATGCTTTCTTAATTGAATCTTCTTCTATTAAACGACTTTTAACTGCAGAATATTTCTGTTAATTATAATCAATTAGGTATGTGTGATCAGTTCAGTGATCCAGAGGTTTGATTGAATTTTCTCGAATGTTTTTGTCAGTTTTTTCGTTGATTATTTCATTCCCCTTTTTCTTTCTTTTGTATAAAGCTAGCACTCACCTTAATATTTTTGTTACATATCTGTAAAAACTTGTCAATGGCTATCTGTTTCCATTTTGTTGCTACAAAGTTATGTTTAGCTGTAAGTTTTTCTATCGAAATAAAAATAAAAATAAAATAAATAAAATCTAAAGACTACTATAAAACAAAGATAAATTATTTCTATAACATATTACTGGAAAAATGTATGACACAATAATTCGGTTTCATCGATAGCGTCACTACAGTTGCAGCAAAATACAATTAATAAATAAAATAATAACCTAAACTAATCAAGAGCATGTCACGACATGTCTAAGGAATGAAACCGTAACTATCAACGCGCAATAGATTTTCTTTGAATTACTACGAAGCTAGGAGAGCGACGGACAGAAGGACGGGCTGAGTGAAATTATAAGGGTTCCTTAAGTATTACTGAACCCTATAAACACGACCGAAGCTCGCGGCATTTTTCCGTGTATGTGCTCGAATCCGTATAGGCTGAACCTTAGATTAAAACGCCTAGAAACCGGGTACGCGCATAAAAAGTGAAGTAAATCATACTGAGCCATATCGGCACAGTTTGTTTGAACGACCTGTCAGTTGTCAAGGTCAAGCGCTAATGCATACATGTCGAACTATTAAATACATTAATGTTCATATGTAAGTATGAAATGTTATGTCCAAAGATTTTTTAATTCTTTTCCGATGCATTGTGACATCACTGACACCCAATAACTACACAAACCGTCATAATGTATTTAATAGTTAAGTTAAGTAACAATTTGACTTGTATTAAGCCTAATATTTAAAACATTTTAAAATAAAATCATATTATGTCGCCATCTTGCGGGCAGCAATTGTGAATTGTGATTTTCATGGCTAACTAATAGTTGCAACTTTTTTAATTTCTTCTGATTTTTTAAACTATCAATTTAAATTATTGCCAGTATTAAGATAATCCTCAATATATTCTTTAATACCAGTTTAATACAAATAATGTTCAAAAGTCGTGTTTAGATGGTTTAAAATGAAATTTAAGTTATATTTTTACATCTCACGATATTAAGAAAAACAAATATAATAATTCCAATTTTAAGAGCAACAATTGTCCCGTAAAACTGTACACACTAAACTTTAAAGTTTTGTTTGTGTGCGTGTCGGTATATAATGCTTACGCCTACATCTGTCTGTTGCTTGCTTCACTTTGTACGATGCGTTTGTTTGAAGAATATCTAGGCTAGTGCGGTCGGATTCGTTTTTTTCTGATTCTTAGTATGTGCTCGAATCCGTCAGGCCGAACTGTCGTCAGTTCTAACAGAAACAATCGACGTCTCGTCTGTGGAGGCCTATAGGACGAAGCGCAATCATCGACGCAGCCGCTATGTCCCTGCATTTTAAATCTGCAATATCTTCGATTTTTTTTATTTAAATTACATGCTGTAAAGAGCCATATTGATCTATATTAAATTTACAATGTATTTAAGGTACTTAATTGGATAAGATTTAAAACCGAACCGTAATGCATGATAGCCTAATAAAAAAAAAAATACGCCATTATGTCTCGTAAAAAGTAAAGGATAATATATAGCCATATACCATCGCGGACTTTTTGTAGACCTTTTTAAGGTGTACAATAATTCTGTAGTACATTATTTTGATCTATCTCGTAGGGTTCAGTACTATTTCGTACGTATATTCATACCGGGAGTCGGGGTGCAATTGAGTAAGTTGTACGAGGAACAGTCAGTGTACAACACCTGTATGCCGGGTGCAACATTTTCACAAATAATAAAAAAGATTTTAAGTACAACTCACTGTCCCAATACAACACTAATAATATTAGTGGGGAGACGGGAAATGTGAATAGTAACCAATTAGAATATTATATAGAAGCATTGAACAATCTGCAAAGTATTAGTAAGATTATATTACTCACATTTCCTTACATAAAACAGTTGCCATAGGAAAACAAAATTAGATATAAGCTTAACAGCCAATTGTATACTGCTGTTAATAATAATTGTATATTATTAAATAAATATGACAATAAAATAAATATAATCGACATGAATAATATTGTAAATTATAAATTATGTAAATTGACATTAGATAGATATTAACTATCCTCTTATTTTACAAGACTTATAGCAAGTACGCTATTAACTTTTTTATATTTTAACTCAGCCAAGTACTTGGCTAGTGAGACAACTGCTTCTATTGAGCAGTTTAGTCATAATAATATGACTTATTATAACACCTTGGAAAATGTTCCAAATAATAATAATGTAAATTAGCCTGTAAGACAACAGAGGAAATCTCTAGCATTGTAGGTATAAGTACTCATGAAAATAATAATTTAATTAAAGATAATAAATTATGTAAACTTACGCTGGTGCATCAACATACAAGGTATGTCTAGTAAGGAATTAGAAATTGAGTTGTTTTTAAACAATAATTTAGACATTTTATGTAGAACCGAACATTGGTTTAAGAAAAATTAAATTATGTTAAATCTTGGTATGCACCAGCTGGCTAGTTCTTTCTGCAGAGAAAAAGGCATAAGAGGCGGCTCACTTATATTAATTAAGAAGAATTTAAAATATAAAGAACGTAAAGACATAGTAAGCCTCTCTACAGAACGAACAACTGAAATAGCCTGTATAGAGGTGGGACACTCTATTATTGTTAGCGTATACAGGCCTCCTTTAGGGTTATATGATTCATTTGAAAAAATAATGGAAACGTTATTAACTAAGATAAGTGTATCTAACAAACATATTATATTATTGTGTGGTGATTTTAATATAAATATTTTAGAAAGTAATTCCACCACTGTTAGATTTACTTCATTGTTAACTCATTTATTCTTTGAACCAACAAGGATCAGTAGCTCTGCTACATGCATTGATAACATTTTTACCAACATAGATCCATTAAATAAGGAAGTCTTTAACATACTAAGCTCTGATCACTGTGGACAGCGGGCCATTTTCATTATAGATAATAATTGCAAACAATTACACAAGGACAGAAACACATGTATACCAATAAATGTCAAATATATTGAGAAGTTAAGAGGTGAAATTATAGCTAATATTGGACACTTAGAGTATCATAGTAGCCCGGATATGTCGTTCGGTAAACTGTTTAAATTAATAAAACATAAATTTGATACTATTTTCACCCCTAAGACAGTGAGAACAAACAGTAAAAGTAAATTCAGCGAATGGGCAACAGCAGGTATTTTAAAAAGTACGATTAAAATTGTATGAACTTTATAATGAAAGAACAATGAATCAAAGTGAAGAATTTAAAATTTATGTAAGGTTATATTCAAAAACATTTAAGCAAGATTGCTCTGCAACAAAATCTCTTCACATTAGAAATAAAATTAAGAATTCGAAAAATACTAAGGCGGGTCAATAAGTCCGTGACTTTTTGAATTTCTAACCTCCTTACTGAAAAAGCAACACTACTCCTGTCAACAGGCATCTGTCAGTTGACTCCTATCAAAATTTGAACTTGCTGCGTCAGTTAGTTTGTGTTTTACAGCTATCTTTATCAGACTATCCAGTAACTTAAGGAAACAATGGAAAAAAGTGAATTTCGTGTGCTTATTAAGCATTATTTTTTACGAAAAAAAACCATTACCGAGACCAAGGCTAAGCTTGATAAATACTATGGGGACTCTGCACCATCGATTTCAATGGTAAAAAAGTGGTTTACTGAATTTCGTTGTGGCCGTACAAGCACTGAAGATGCCGAACGTCCTGGACGCCCAGTTGAGGTCTCTACACCCGAAACAATCGAAAAAATTCACGATATGGTGTTGGCCGACCGAAGATTGAAAGTGCAAGAGATTGTGGAAGCCATAGGCATCTAGCATGGCTCAGTGGTTTCAATTTTGAATGATCACTTGGGCATGAGAAAGCTTTCCGCAAGATGGGTGCCGCGTTTGCTCACAGTCGACCACAAACGCAATCGTGTAACAACTTCACAGGAAGGTTTGGCGTTGTTTAATCACAATATGGAGGAGTTTTTTAACCGTGGACGAAACATGGATCCATCACAACACACCAGAGACCAAACAACAGTCAAAACAGTGTGTTTCTAAGGGTGAATCGGCGCCAAAGAAGGCCTAGGTGGGTTTGTCAGCCAATTAAGTTATGGCGACTGTTTTTTGGGATGCACGTGGGATAATCCACATTGACTATCTTCAAAAGGGAAGAACAATTAATGGGGAATATTATGCCAACTTATTGGACCGCTTCAATGAGGATTTGAAAAAAAACCGACCTCATTTTGCCAAGAAAAAAGTTCTTTTTCACCAAGACAATGCAAGGGTGCACACGTGTGCAGTTGCCATAGCAAAAATCCATGAATTGGGCTATGAATTGCTCCCACATCCACCCTATTCTCCAGATTTGGCTCCGAGTGACTACTTCTTGTTCCCAAACCTGAAAAAATGGCTCGGTGGAAAAAGATTTGACTCCAATGATGAAGTCATCTCGCAAACAAAGGCCTATTTTGAGGACCTCGACAAATCATATTTTTTGGAAGGGATAAAAAAATTGGAGAAGCGTTGGACAAAGTATATAGAGCTCAAGGGGGACTACGTTGAAAAATAAAATGATTTATTTATCAAAAAATCTGTTTTATTCGAAAAGTCACGGACTTATTGACCCGCCCTCGTAAGATTAAAACAACTTGGCAAATCATTGCAAATGAAACTGGAAGAGTCACCAGCCGCAACACATATTTTAAATTGAATATAGATAACAAAATAATTAAATCCGACAGTGAAGTTGCAACTGCTTTTGAGAAATTCTTTGCTGACATTCCAGTTTCAACCACCAAAAATTTGTATGCCTCTCCTGCTGATGCTGAATTACTTCTTAAATATAATGTAAAAGAGTGTGAAATCGAATTTAGATTTTTAAAGAAATAGGACCGCAATACATTATTAAAAATTTTAATTTATTAAATATTAAGAATACTGCAGATTTATGGGGTCTATCAATGAAAGTTATTAAATCTATAATCGATATTATCGCACCTTACTTAGCAACTTTTTTAATGATTGTATAAAAAGTGGCGTATTTCCTGATCTAATGAAACATAGTAAAGTTTTACCTCTGTTTAAATCTGGTAGTAAGTCGGATCCATCTAACTTTCGACCTATATCTATTTTGCCAACACTAAGTAAAATATATGAAAAAATAATACTTACTCAGTTACTAGCACACTTTAATATTAATAACATTTTACATAATAAACAATTTGGTTTTACGAAGGGTCGCTCTACAACAGATGCTGGCGTTGATCTGATTAATTATATTTTTGATGCTTGGGAGAGGTCGCGGGATGCTCTAGGAGTTTTTTGCGATCTCTCTAAGGCATTTGATTGCGTGCAGCACACAACATTGATCAGGAAACTATGCCACTATGGAGTAAGGGGACCAGCACTCGTCCTCTTAAAATCTTATTTATCAAATAGGACTCAGAGGGTTAAGATAAATGGATAAAGATCCACAGGTACCAAAATTGAGATGAGGGTCCCACAAGGATCCATTTTAGGACCCTTTCTTTTTCTGGTCTATATAAATGACCTACCATACCTTATTAATGGAAAAAACGGGATAGTCTTATTTGCCGATGACACGTCACTTACTTTTAATATTAATCGCCAAAACTCAGGCTATGACGAAGTAAATAATGCTCTCTCAAAAATAGTACACTGGTTTAGTGTTAATAATCTTTTGTTAAATAGCAAAAAAACTAAATGTATAAAGTTCACGTTGCCAAATGTAAGGCAAACTGAAACCAATGTTCTATTGAATGGAAAAGGTCTGGAACTAGTAGATACAGCTGTCTTTTTAGGTATAACTTTAGACGCAAAACTACAGTGGGGCCCTCATATTGTTGGGTTGGCCGACAGACTCAGTTCAGCAGCATTTGCAGTGAGTAAAATAAGACAATTTTCAGACGAAAACACAGCAAGACTTGTATATTTTAGTTACTTCCACAGTATAATGTCCTATGGCATTCTACTGTGGGGAAATGCTGCCAATATAAATACTATATTTGTGCTGCAGAAGCGAGCTGTTCGGGCAATCTACAAGCTGGCCCCCAACACTTCATTAAGAGAGAAGTTTAAAGAAACTGGAATCTTAACTGTAGCTTCTCAGTATGTTCTATCAAATGTATTATATGTTAAAAAAAATTTAAACCTATTCAAAAAGAAAAGTGACAACTACAATAGAAATACCCGAAATAAGCATAAGCTTGATGTACCAGTGACTAGACTTAGTAAAGTAAAGAACTCGTTTAAAGGCCAGTGTATACACGATCCCAGAAAGCGTTCAAAATTTTTCAATCAATAAATTTAAAAAAGTGGTTAAAGAACGTTTGTGTGCTAAAGCCTATTATAAAGTTAATGATTTTATGAATGATAGCACACCATGGGAATGAGGTGACCCCCTGCAAGGCTACTTCTAAATTACATATATTATTGTACTCTTGTTATGTAGTTTTAGTCATAACATTGTTATATATGCCTTTTTTATATTTTAAAAGAACAATTTTCCATCTTTTTGATAAAAGATGGCCCCGCGCGGGTTTCTTACGGCGGTTCTTCTCGCCGGGCTAGTTCCCGAACCGGTGGTAGGCATCATGTAGATCGACGTTCAGAAAGTGTATGAAAATACCTATTTTGAATAAAAATTTTTGACTTTGACTTTGACTTTGAAATGAATAATTTGTTTGAAAATATTATTTAATTTGTAAAATATTAGCATTAAATGTTGTTTCGTTAGTTGTAAATCAACTCTTTTATTTCAATATTGTTAAAAATCTTATTATACGAGGGGAGGTCCAATAGTTCGCGGAATGAAAGGGTTGTTAATAAAATATAACAATAAATTTATTTTTCCTTTTCAATATAATCACCCTTAAGTGTAATACATTTATTTGATCTATGGATTAATTTTTCTAAACCATCGAAAAAATATTTTTTGTCTTTGGCCTCAAAATGCGCCGAAATTGCCTCCTTCACTTCGTTATCGTCGGAAAATTTCCTTCCCCTTAGCTCTTTTTTTAAATTTGGAAACAAATAATCGCTATCGCTAGGGGCCAGGTCTGGACTGTAGGGTGGGTGAACAAGTGGTTCGAATCCATGCGTGTGAAGAGCAGCCATGGCAACTCGGCTCTTGTGAACCGGCGCGTTGTCTTGCAAAAGCAACACACCCTTGGCCAATTTTCCACGACGTTTTTCTTTAATTGCCTCCTTTAACTTTTCCAATATTGTGGCGTAGTATTCTCCGGTTATAGTGGTACCTTTTTCTTTATAATCAATCAGTAATATTCCCTCACAATCCCAAAAAACAGTGGCCATCAACTTTCCAGCCGATTCTGACACTTTGAATTTCAGTGATGAACCCATGTTTCATCTCCAGTAACAACCCGCTCCAAAATCTGCACAGGGTTGTCTCCACACACCTCCAAAAAGTGCTTAGACGCGTCGATGCGCTGCTGTTTTTGAAGCGGCGTGAGCATTCTCGGCACCCATCTTGCACTGACTTTTGTCATGCCCAAGTGGTCGTGCAGGATCCGCAAAATGGTTGTATCTGATACTCCAACAAATGCAGATAATTGTTTTTTCTTTAAACGTGTCTTCCTGTACAAGTTTTTCGACTTTTTCGACGATGTCTGATGTGGTGGCCTCAACTGGCCGCCCAGAACGAGGGTCGTCTTCAATTGAATCTCGACCATGTTTGAAAAGTCCATGCCACTTATAAACCATTGTTTTACCAGGGCACTGATCTCCATAAACGGCTTCCATTTCATTTAAAATGGTTTGAACGTTTTTTCCTTGCTTGGTAAGGAATTTTATCACAGCGCGATGTTCAATTTTCTCCATAGTTGCAGTTTGCTTCCGGATTGACTTGTTTAGCAGGCGAGTACTCGTAAACGAATGGCGCTATAGGGTTGAGATTTTATATATATACTAATTATGAGTGCTCAATTAGTATGACACTAAGCGAGCTACCCTATCCCCACTCCATCCCCTCCATTCCGCGAACTTTTGGACCTCCCCTCGTATATACATAATCGGAATCTCGGAAACCGCTGTTAGTATTTCCATGAAATTTAGTATGCATGTAGTTTTGGAGGAATAATCGATCTAGCTAAGTCTTATCCCTGAGAATGTATTTTCTTTTGTCATGCAATAATATTTCAATTTTGAATTTGATTGGCAGAATGGTATGCTTAAGTATAATTTTTGCGATGTTCGAAAATTGGGATTGTTGAAGGATCGAATCACAGTCAGATAAAATTTATGCAAATTTATTTATTTTTTTAAACTACTAGAACTCTGAGCAAAGCTCGGGTACTTGGGTACTCAGGTACTTTAATATACATGTAAAATATACATATATATTATGTATAGGTATTTGTGTTAGTATGTTAAGAAATCACTTTCAAGTATCCAAGTGAAACTTATCTATGCCAATTTTATTGCTGCTTAATTAAAACTAACTACAATTCTACACATTAGAACTTCGAACCTATGCTTCATCAACCTTGATATAATCATTATCTGCTAACTCAAATAGCTTTGAAACAACCTAACACATTTGGGAGCAGTAAATAGTGAATATTTAAAAAATAAAAATTTGAAAATTATTGATAAAAAACTAAAAATTACAAGATTTATGTACATAAAATTATAATTCAATATATTGTAGTTATGTCTTACTCAACAAACTTTCCTATTTATGATTTCAGTATAATACTTTTGATTTTATGCATCCTTGTAAACAAAATCAAAATCCCAATTAAAACAACTTCTATATAATTCTTACTTTATTAATATATTCTGTAAAACAGAACCTCAATTCTCGTATTTAAAGTAGACTTTCATTTTACTTTGATTGTATTATAAATGAAGCGACTTGTTATCATAAACTATTTTGTACAGTTTGGACCAATCAGGAGGCATTAGCCGCTGCTTTAACGTTTACAAGAATACCAGTTTTGCAGTTGTAATTGCATTATTGCAGATTTTATTTAGCAGGATTGACCCTCAGCTATGCAATAAAGTCAAAATTAGTAATTAATTTAAAAAGAGATTTTAAATAATCAATATTTATACACACTGAGGACAGCAATGATTTTTTATAAATACTTGACACTGGCAAAATGGTACAAAGCCTTTAAAACGATAGATGCAAAAAAGATAGGAAGAAGACTCACCGCAGGCTCGCCAATAGGACCCTAGGCACTTGATAGTGGTTGTTTGTATTTCTTGTGTTGATGCCCGAGGCTCCAGTGGTGCTGCTGACTCCTGTCCCCAGGCTGGCCCCGGAGCCTCCACCCCGGGGTCTCTGGGTAGCCCCTCCTCGTGTGGGGGGTGACGACGCCACAGACCCTGAAGCTTGTGTTGACCCACCAGGTCGCTGCGACCCGGTGGGTCTAGCCGTACTAGGGGATGCACTGTTGTTTGTCCTGGTAGTGGCCTGCTCTCGTGGAAGATTGCGAAGCCACTCAGGCCCAAACTTTATCGGATTGTTGCGATCACCCATCTTTTCTTTGTTTGTGAAAGTTAATGCAACTGTAAAGATAATACAAATAGTATTAATTTATTGCATAGATTTTGCTTAGATTTAAAAGTCCTTTATAATTCTTAAAATATACATTAAAAAAAATTTATTCAAATATTTTGGTATCATTTTATAACCATGTTTACTAGTAGATATATTTAATTTAAAGAAATTACTTGATATTGCATTGCATAATTAAATACCAAACTACTAAATCTAAATTCAGAACAACACATAAACCTAATTTTGCATAAAATAATGACACAAAATGTATGGTTAACAACATTTCCTATCGGAAATTTTGAGAAATAATATTATAATAGTTTTTTTATACTTATTGATTAATACCTATGTATTTAAATAAAAATATTAGGATTAGAAACTAATATTTTTAGACTGAAGTAAAAAACTAAATAATATTGACATATTTTAGAATAGGGATGATGACTATATCTAAAACATTTAGTTCATTACTACTTGGTAAATGTTAAATTATAAAATATTTTATGTGTAGTTTAGTAATTATACCTATATAAAAAGTACAAAAGTTTTTTTTTTGTTAAATTAGTAAACAAAACGTCATTAGTTTACTTACATCATATACAAAAACATTCATTATAGTAAGTATGAACTTAATTGCACAAATATCGGAGATATTTACAAATATGTTCCTGCTTCCGTATACTTCATACACTTTAACCTAGGCATGACGTCACAGCTGGGTACGACTTTAGTATGGAGCGTTATTACGAGACTTTGAAATTTTGTATACAAATCGCTGTACCTTTGAAAATATTAACTTTTGATATTTTCAATTCTTTCTAATTTCTTCTGAGAAGATACTCATATTTAAGAGTACCATTAATTTAAGCAATAAACAAATTTTGTCATTTAACCTATTGAAACTAAAATTATTTGACAAATTTGTTACTTGATTGAAAAACAGATGATATTATACTTTCGCATAGCATATAATGCCTACCATTTTATGCATTTGTTTCTTGGAACCATTACTATCAAACACACAATTAGGTATAGCTGGTACAAACACTTGGTATTTTATGACTGAGTCATGCTTTAGAGCTTTAGTTTAGTACAACCACAATCTCAATATTTCTGTGAGTTGTTTAACATTTTTACACATCGTCATTCATTTGTCATTTCCATAGAAAAACGAAGATTGCCAAGGGCCACTAGCAATGTGGTTTTTACTCAGGAAAGGAAAGGAAGGAATATTAATATATTTGGAATATTCCTCCCGTTGGTAGGAATATTCAGATTAAAAACTGTAATTTCATGATTATTGGACTGATTTTATTATTATAAACTTTATATACATATTAAAAAATAGTTTATTATTATCATTTTACTAATAAAACTTGAACTCAAACTTGATTGATCAAATAAAATTATAAATGGAATGTGAGTACTTATATAAAAAGAAATATTCATATTATATATTAATTCTATGAATTCATATTATTATTTATTAATTCTATGGAAAATAAATATTTAAGACTTTTACAAAAAATACAAACATAAGTACACTTATACATATAAATTATAGGCCACTGCTTATTTTGAAAATTTTGATATTATTATATTTGATATTGTTTAGTTTGTAAATCCACTCGTTCATTGTTTCACTCAATGCCAACCAATTTGTTTTGACTCAAAATTATTTAATTCCAGCATTTATATTTACTTAATTAATATAATATAATTCAATTTATTAATTATCTAATTACAACTAGTTTAATGCAGCTTTCATCTACCCTCAAATACAAGGCACACTATATATAATAGTTTTGTCAAAGGACTAGTCGGTTAAATGGTAAACAAAAATTAGGTATATCTGAAAATATGAAACATCAAACTGTAAAATAAAAACAAATTGCAAAGCAACAAAACAATAACCGAGATATTTCGCCAAGGCACAGGTTGTATTTCATAAATACGCACAAAGATAGAATAGTAGGGTAGATTGAGTTACAATTTTTTACATTCATAAATACCTGCTCAGATTTTCTTTTGTCTAAAAACAAATACTTATCCAATTTTAACACTTTTGGTTACAATTTCATTCGTTTTGTATTTTTGTCCTTGATTACTAACATAAATAAAATTGGGTAACTTGAATTACACAAAGATCAAAGGATTTCAACCAAACCTCGCAATTACTCGTATTCGTAGGAACTGGCCGAATTAAAGTAACTACTTTGAAGTAAACTTACATTTCTTTAAATAAAAAATGTATAAATAAAAACAATACGGATCTAAATTTTATCAGAAGCGCCTCGTGTTTGTAAAGACCCCTCCAGATACTATATCTACATAGGTAATCTTGCAACTGAGAATCAAGGTAGCCAACAAATACGTTCTCACGTTAAAATACATAATCGATTTTTTAAATTAAATCATAGGATTAATATCGAGGAGAGATAATTTTACATATTTCACTTTATCTTACCCAGTGATAGGAAATAATTTAGCACCACGAGCAAGCAGCAATATGGCCGACCAAAATGTATTGTAGAACGTCAAGTCGTCAACGCATGCACTATTTTTTTTTAAACACAACATAGTCCATGATGGCTCAAAGATTGAAAAAGTGTCGAATGGCCACGATAAATGGCGCTAGTGTAGCACGTTATCGCTCGCCGCGCCTGTCATGTGTATAAACTGAAAATGAGGGATTTACTTCATTTTTTCGTTAGAGATGATGCCACCTTAATCTAATAGCGTTGAGGATTCAGAGATGCGCCCAAAGTGCCATACTCACGGTCCAGCCTGCAAATCCAGCAGCTTGTCAATAGTGTCAAAATGAAGCGGAATTTATGCAAAGAGAAAAATGATTGTCACTATTGATCATCTATTGATGGCCAATTGACACTATTGACAGGTAGCTGGATTTGCAGGTTGGACCGTGAGTAAGGCGTTTAAGCACCATACTCACCGTCCAGCCTGCAAATCCAAAATCACGGCCTTGAAGCAAATTCTTTCTCTTTTTTTCCATATAAATTATTAAATAACACTTATAGAATTGTCCTACATGATGCCTACCACCGGTTCGGACTTGTAAACAAAAATAATTAATGATTGACATTAATAACCTGCAAACCCAACACCGATAGTAATGGCTGTCATTAGTGTCAATAGTGAGTTAGATAAAATTATTTTGATTTGAAATTGCCAGTACTGTAGAACGGCAATTTCATAGGTAAAGACCAATTAATAATATCCCACAAAAACATTAAATGAAAAAATCCAAGTATTTCCTTCGCAAAAAGTTATGAAATGTAAGGCTATTATAATTCGAAGATTGTCCCTTAGTCACCAATGTGGTAACCTGATGATGGCATCTATGAGGAATCGAGTGAACTCAAAAAATTTATATGGACACATAATATTATAGTGATATTGACTTTTAATAAAGTAACCCAGGCATATGCTACCAAAAAGTAAGACTTTGCACCAATGCATATCATGGATCTAAAAGCACTTAACAGAACTTCTCAGTCTTTAAAGATCAGCGTTTGAAAATTTCAAATACACAAAAATGTATGAAATATAGGTTACCTATAACAAACGTAATATTACTGGTAAGTACCAGTCAACTAAAATGTGAGCACTATAAAAAAATATTTATTAGGATATTGTTTGGGCTGGTACCGACTTCAAAATAATGAAGATTATGTAGAGAAATAGTTAAAATTTGAGGCGAATTTAAAAGGGGAATTATTTAGAAAATATGATTTATTTCATACTTGTATTTTTACTTTGGAAGTCGGTTTAAGGATGTTGCCTAGTGTGGAGTATCACATATTATTTATAAATTAAAATTTAAAATTGTTGAGCAATAATTAAAGATACATAAATGTAAAAGAAATAGATACTTAGTACTTACTTATTAAGATTGACGCGATTAAAAAATATAGGCAAATATAAAATATTACCCATCTCTTTCTCGTCAAACGATTTGCTACGTCACAAGTTGCAACCGCTAATGCCAAACATTTTTTTTTTAATATATAGCGTCAGCTTATCTTAAAACCATTTGCCAGTGTCTAGTAAAAAAGGCGGGAAATAGAACTTTCGTTTCAATTTTCAACACTGTATTCATATATCGTCAAGTCTAAAGTCTAGTCAAAGTCCAAATAAATAGTCAGTACAGTCAATGAGTCTTGTCAGTCGATTCAGTAAATTGGTAGACGCTAAAGTTCCTAGGGAGCTTCGGCGGGAAACACACAGATACCACGTTTTTAGAAGATGTACCACTTGCCCACACTTGTGCACGTTAACGAATATTTAATGGTTAATATTCTACAAATATTATACATTAAGAAACGAGATAACACAAATTAATGAAATGTTACAAATTCACGTCACCCATTGAACTCCCCGGCAAAACTCAAATGCCAAACATTTTGTAATGACAAATGTATGGCGGGTGCAACTCGTGATTGCCACAGACTACTAAGGGGATACTACGTATCGTGATTGCAGAATGATGAAATCGACTGACAGGCCGATATATCGCTCTCTTTCATATTGTAAACTTAAATTGTTTGTTTTTTCGTTATTTTTTAAGATATACGAATGTAAACATGTTGTCTAACATCGAAATGACGAAAAATATTTTTAGGCAACATGCCTAAATAAAAAATTTGGAAGTTGGTTTAATTTTTTGTTTGAAAATAATAATTTTTTGCTTTTTAGTCATATTTGTTATATTATTATTAACACATTTTAAGAATGTTGAAAATAAACTGTCGAATGTATAATTGAATACGCACCGGCACCAAGCTTCCAATAGGTATTGTATATAAGATGATGATGATAATTACTGTAAGTTACTTAATGGCATATGCTTGCAGTTCTTTAAACAATGTCGAAATTTCCAAACGCTGATCTTTAAAGACTGAGGAGTTCTATTCAGTGCTTTTAGATCAATGATATGCATTGGTGCAAAATCTTACTTTTTGGTAGCATATGCCTGGGTTACTTTATTAAAAGTCAATATCACTATATTATGTGTCCATATAAATTTTTTTGAGTTCACTCGATTCCTCATGGATGCCATCATCAGGTTACCAGATTGGTGACTAAAGAACAATCTTCGAATTATAATAGCCTTACAACATTTCATAACTTTTTGCGAAGGAAATACTTGGATTTTTTTCATTTAATGTTTTTGTGGGATATTATTAATAGGTCTTTACCTATGAAATTGCCGTTCTGCAGAACTGGCCATTTCAAATAAAAATAATTTTTGGTAGCATATGCCTGGGCTACTTTATTAAAAGTCAATATCACTATATTATGTGTCCATATAAATTTTTTGAGTTCACTCGATTCCTCATGGATGCCATCATCAGGTTTCAAATAAAAATAATTTTTGTTTGGCTAAGAATTCTAATTTCAAATTAATTTTATTTTAAAAACATAGATTTTTTTTTTCAAAAGTAGTCATTTGTTTATTGATTAGTGTTACATTCTCATCGCATTTCAATCTTTTTCGTCATCATGGATACGTTAAAAATTCGAGTAATTATGGAATATGAGTACCGTCGTGGCAGCAACGCGGCACAAGCGGCACGCAACATCAACGACGTTTACTGAGCTAACACTACAAACCAACGCACCACCTGTTATTAGTTTGCTCTGGAAATTTCGACCTGAAAAATGAACCCTGCGGTCGTCCGAAGACTTTGGTCGACAATGACGAATTAAAGGCGATTGTGGAAGCTGATGATACACAATCTACGGCTGAATTAGCAGCAGCTTTCGACGTTAGCGTCAAAACTGTTTTCTGGAATTTCAAAAACAAAATTCTGGAAAAAGTAGTAGTTTGTATTATTACATTTTAAGAACGTTTAATTAAATATGCGCCAAACTTGCTTAGGTATACATATAAGATGATGATGATGATTACTAAAAGTTACATGATGTCATATGCTTGCAGTTATTTAAACGATGCTGAAATTTCCAAATGTGTATCGTTAAAGACTGAGAAGTTCTGCAGGGGCGTGCGCTCCATATAGGCAGAAATGCACTGCTTTACACTGCATTCACAGATATTTTAATAAAACGTTCGTACGTTTTAGATGACTTTAATTATTAGTAAATAAATTAATTAAAAAAATATAATAACTTAAAAACGCCTAATATTTTATAAATAGCAACTAATGCCGGTGCGTGCTGCAGGACAAATGATCGCATGTGTGTGTAATTTTCATACTTCGCAAACGCACACATCCAGGAATATCGACATGATAATATACTCGAAATATATAAATAACTAGAAAATTTAATGTTAAATGTTATGAAACGTATAACTGGCTTTGTGGTTGTGTACACACGATTAAATTATATTGTTTTCCTTGCATATTATTTAGTAATTCTAGTACAGTGTGGACTGATTCGGGATATTTAGATTTAAATAATTTCTATTCCGCGTCCAAGAACTGATATAGTAATCTCAAGTAACCGGAACCTTGAATATGTAAAAATTGAAGCTGACTGACTGGTGAGTAGTTATAATATTTTAAAATATGCTTATTATTTTACTTATTAGAATTTCTTTCGCCGCGACGATCGATCGCTGTTTTGTCTGCGTTGCCGTAGAAGATGTACATGAATAGTAGTACATCAGACTTGCTCTGTTGGCATGGTTTCGACTTAGAGATCCGTCGCTTGGCTGTAGCTATGTTAAAAATCTATAAACGAAAAAGTTTTTGTGACCGAGTACTTCGCCGCATACCCAGTGCCATAATCCTGTGCACGCCACTGGAGTTCTGTTTAGTGCTTTTGGATCCAGGGTTCACCCTTGGCACAAAATTTTACTTTTTGGTAGCGTATGCTTGATTTACTTCACAAAAGTCAAATCCCTATTATAGATGTCCCTATAAATTTTGAGGAATTCCTTCGGTTCCTCATGCATGCCATCATTATGTCTCCACTTTGGTGACTAAAGGACCAATTTCGAATTATACCCTTTACAAAAACAAAATAATTTTCAAATAGGTCCACAAACGGCAGAGATATTCAAAGATATCCGTGTCGGTGTATTGTGTGACCGTGACCTATTATATTATCATAATGTGATGATATATGGTTTGATGATGATTACTGTCATTGACATAGTGGCAAATGCTTGCAACAAAGCCGAAATCCCCAAACATGTATCTATCAGGAGTCAATTCCTCCGGTTTTTTAATCGGTTAAAAATAAATCTCGCGAGAACCGTGTACAATTATTATTATTTTCGCCGATAAAAACAGCCTATAAAATAACAAAATTGGTGAATAGTTATTGCGTGGAAGAGTACGAGACATCCATAGATCGATACGTATACAAAATTTCGCGTAAATAATATCCCACAAAAACATACCGGTTGTCTGTAAAGTCGGTTTACTGACGATAGTTGAACGTGACAACGTCAACAACAACAACAACAATAATAATAATAATAATGAGGTAAGGGCAATGCGAGCTAACGCTGGTACTTGGTACTTGGTAACGATAACGGGTAACAGGTAACGCATGTCATGTTTTTTCGTGCGTGCAGCCGGCTCCATCGATTTATAAAACATTATCACGTCAAAAAACATTATCTAAATGAAAAAAGCCAAGTTTTTCCTTTGCAAAAAGTTATGGGATGTCGTAGAACCCACGTGAAATTCAAGATAGTCCATTTAATTAAGTACTCATAAAAAAATTGTAACCGTAGGTATGTGGACAAAAATATTTTTATAATTTATTATATTAAATAGTGACTTGGCAATGAGCACTTAAATAAATTCAATATAATATGAATATTATGGTTACTAGTAGCTTAACGCTAGTGCTAACATCTTATTACCTGCAGTCATTCTATTATTTGTGATCTACCTACGTAGATTGTGTTGACGATTTCTAAATTTGAAAACTTAACCATACCTATGAAAAGTTTTCAAAATGGTCAATAATCTTTAAAATTAACGTACGGATAACCCGCATTGTACCACTGTTGAATCCTTATTGGCATAGTGATAACATCGAAATGCTTTTCCAGGTTGGTCAGTGACTTGCATGGATCTAATCTACATTATCTCCCTTATTTATATTAAAATATGAATACCGGTACCAGACATTTATCTCTCTAAGTGCTCATTTCCAAGTCACTATTAATAATAAGTTATAAAAATAACATTTTCCACATACAAATTTACATTATACGAGGGCTGATTGATAAGTTTCCGAAACGACAAAGAAAAACTTCAAAAATCTATTTAAAATTAATTTATTTCTCAACGTAGTTTCCTTCTACCTCGATGCATTTAGTCCAGCGCTTCTCCAATGCCGTTACACCAGTTTCATAAAATGTTTTCTCCAACCCCTCAAAATACTCGTCCACGGCAACAATGACTTCTTCATTTGATGAAAATCTCTGGCCACCTAACCATTTCTTCAGGTTTGGGAATAAGTGGAAATCGCACGAGGCCAGATCCGGGGAATAGGGTGGATGCGGTAGCAATTCGAACCGCAATTCATGGAGTTTGGGGACTGTAACCATTAACGTGTGTGCAGGTGCGTTGTCATGGTGGATCAAAATTTTTTTCTTGGCCAAATGTGGTCGTTTCTTCTGGATTTCTTCACTTAATTTTTGCAGCAAGCTTGCGTAGTACTCTCCATTTATTGTTTTTCCTTTTTGCAGATAATCCACTAAAATAATCCCTCGAGCATCCCAAAAAACAGTCGCCATCACTTTGCCGGCCGACAAAACCGTTTTTGCTTTCTTCGGCGCAGGTTTTCCGCTCCCAGTCCACTGCTTAGATTGTTATTTTATCTCGGGAGTATAATGATGTATCCAGGTTTCATTGACTGTTACATAACGCCGCAAAAACTCATTAGGATCTCGGTTAAACAGCGCCAAACACTCCGATGAATCGTCCACTCGATGTTGCTTTTGGTCTACAGTGAGCAAACGCGGCACCCATCGCGCGCAAAGCTTTTTCATTCCCAAATGTTGGTGCAAAATATTAAAAACGCATTCAAATAAAATGCTCGCCATCTCTGCTATCTCTCGCAACTTTAAGCGCCGATCATTCAATACAATTTTGTGATTTTTTTTTATCAAGTCCGGATTTGTGACTTCATTTGGACGGCCATACCTGTGGGCGTCTTCGCAGCTCTGTCTTCCACGTTTAAAATCAGTTACCCAGGTGTGAATTGTACTCAATGCAGGAGCAGAATTACCGAAAACACTGTCTAGCTTGGATTTAATTTGGGTCGCTGTTTTCTATTTTAAAACGTAAAACTTTATCACCGCACGAATTTCGTTTCTTTCCATTGTTAAGAAAATTTACGACAGAGTAAGTTCTACGTCCTCTCAATCAAATTCCATCAGTTCGATTAAATTCAAATTTGGCGTTCTATTTTCAAAAAGATGCCAGAATATAATGTAATATTCCCTTTTTGCGTATCATTTTTTTAAGTTCGTCGTTTCGGCCAGTTATCAATCAGCCCAGGTATTAATTACATTACAATTTTTTTATGAGTAACTAATTAAATGAACTATTTTGAATTTTACTTGGTCTCTACGATATCTCAGAACTTTTTGCAAAGGAAATACTTGGCTTTTTTTTCATATATTAGTTAAAGTTTTTTGTGAGATCTCATTTCTTTTTGTAGGATACCCGAAGGCCAAGAAATTTGGGGTTTTAAAGACCGTGAACACCCTTATAATTTCTCCCGTATTGCGAATTTCTTAATGCGGGAGTAATTGCTTCCTATCAGGCGGTCTATTAGCTTGTTTCAACACCAGAAGAACCACAAGTGTGTTCTCGAATAATTTCCAATCCGGTGAGGCCGTCTTATATAACGGTTCGAGTGGGGGCCCATTCGTTCCGAACATCTACTGTAACCTAAAATAACCTACCACTTCTCAATTTATGAGATATGTTATATAAATAACGATTACGAAGTTATCAGTGAACTTGTATTCATACATTTTGTTCCTGTGAATTCGTAAAATTAAAAATTAGAAATCATAATATTTTTCACTATTTTTACTTTTTCTATATTTTCCCTATATATGTAGCTAATAACATAGCCTGATAGCAAATTTGAAATTTCTAAGTCAGTCAGAAGAATGCTTTGAATTTTGCTTATTGTATATTGTATATTATCTCCATCTATTCATATCTTTCAAATTCGCATTTTTATGCACTCGATTTTTAGGAAATTTGAAACAATAGCTTGCGCTGCACACGACTTCTCTGCGACAAAAATTCAGACCGCTAGCTTTGTTACAAACTAAAATAAGGGGGCACAAAAGATAAAGAAATGCTCAAAGCATTTCGCGGCTTTACTTAAAAGAAAGTTACGGCCACTTAATACTTGGCGATACCGCTGACGCGCTATCAGATTAGTAAGGATAAGTTAGTAAATAAGGAAATTTATTCCTTTTTATTTATTCTACGGATATTCACTTATAGGAAGAATAAAACTCAGTTAATACCCTTAAAACTGATAAATTATTTAATACTGTGACTAAACAATCACTACACCCTAAGGTATTTAGTACACCATAAAACATTAATTCATACTTAACAGGAATGATTTTCTTAAAACAAGAAAACCTAGACACACTCTCCTTAAATAAAAAATATGATTTAGCTACTCAATTGAAAATGAAACTTCTTAGAGTAAAAATTTCCAAAATATTGTTTTAAATTGACTCACAAAATCTTGCGAATAGTGGCAGTAAATTTTGTAAATAACATATTTTATCGATTATGACAATAGAACTCTTAACAACTTTCAAGTGAAATTTCCAAAAGGGCTGATCTATGGATTTCTTAGTTTATTGTAAAAAAAAACATTTTTAGTATAAAAAAGTTTCTGACTTAATCACAGGCATGTAACTTACTCTAAAATTATAAAAATATAACAGAGCAAGGAGAAGGAACCACTGTCACGTAACAAATCTACAGTACAACCTCTATCTTAATGTCTATCGGGAATCGTCGTTTTTCGTTCTACGATTTGACTTGCATTGTGCCAATAATATTTTTACACAATTTTAAAATAAAATCATATTAGGCCGCTAGCCATATTGTTATTGTGAAAGTGTAACTAGTAATAAGAAATTAATTTCCCAATTGGTTTAACTAATAGTTCCAACTAAGACAAAGTTTATAAGTTTTTCTGTTTTTTTTTTAAACTATCAATTTCATGTGTTGCCAGTATTAAGATAATCCTTAATATTTTCCATAATACAAGTTTAAAAGTTTAATGGTATATAAATGAGACGTATTGAGGTCATCCTTTTATTACGTAAGACGATTTAGGGGTCTTTTTTTGTCTTATTTAGACCATGGCCCATGGCATAGGTCAGATTTCCATCTGACCCAATTGTGTCTGCTCGTTGGATCGAAAAATAAAATAAAATCGTAATGAGAGCTATTGCAAGCCGTCTGAAAGCTCAAAAATTTGCTTGATACATTTCGATGATATGATGAAGATGAAGTAAAATATACCGAATTATGCAAATCGTCGAGACGCAGTTCCTATTATCGTTTAATTATTTTTTGTAATATAGGTATAATAATAACTCATCGTATTGCATTGTTGGTGTATTAGCTTAATTTAAAACAACTTCACTATTATTGTTTGATGTGATATTATGTATGAGATAAGTGTGTGTACAACAAGTCTTCTTAACGCGAATAGACTATATTTGACACCCTTCCTCTCCTTAATCGTCTTACGTAATAAATGAATGGCCCTCTTATGAGATGTTCCTGAAAAATAATTACAAATATTATTATATTCCTTAGAAGTGTATAAGTGAACTAAATATTTATTTTCATACTAATATAAGTATTAAAATAATATATTTATAATTATATATAATAAAATATTAAAATATCAGTTATATTTTTACACCTCATGTTTACACCTCATTAAGAAAAACAAATAAAATAATCCAATTTTAAGAGCAATATTTTCCCACTGTCGGGGACTTACACTGCTTCTTAACAGACCACATAAAATTTTTGTTTGTGTGCGTGTCGACGAACGTAAGTATGTAATGCTTACATCTACATCTATCTGTTGCTTGCTTCACTTTGTACGATGCGTTTGTGCCGTTTGTATGAAGACGTTAGATTAGATTTTTATTTAGATCTTGGCGTTATAAATCTATGGTGATATGATTATAATTCTTAAAAGGTAAGTAAATTTATAGGTACGATCAAGTGGTTACACTAAAACAAAGTAAAGTAAAGTAGTAGTAAAACAAAACTATGTAAGTAAAAGTTATTATTATGTACTATCGAACAAGTTACCGCCGCGCTCGACTAGGCATAAGTTGAAAATAGCTTACCATGCAACAGCGCCGATGATACCGCGCACGCACACATATTCATGTGTAAGTAAATATTGATTTCAACCACCTATGCAGTCGTTGCGCTCACTTCCTTTGTGATTAAATATTTTGAGGCGTCCCGGTGCCAAGGAAAGTGGTTAGAAACTTGTCGAGCAGGAACTTTGTCGATATTGTACATACCTATTCATATTTGCACTTTGCTTAGGCTAGTAGCGTGCCCAGATTGTAAGACACAATATTTAATTATGTTTACATCATTATTAAATAAACACGACACTAGTCCTTATTTTCTAAAATAAAGTATGCTAGATTTCAACATTCGCTCAATATATTCATATTAGACATTTATAGTTTTTTAGCCAAATATTTCGAAACAGAACGTATGTTGCTAGATATGAATATGTAATAATAATCACATTTAGTAACAAATGTACATTGGTAACGACTTCCCATGTACTTACCAATATAAATACTTGGAGGAAAGTGACACTTTTGAGACAAGTTTTCAATAGTGATGAATGAGACCTATAAAATGTACCACAAAGTAACTGGTAGTAGGTAGTCGTACTATATCTAATATCATCATTACCGGACTGTGTTTTGTAATCTAGGCTCCGCTACTAGTTATTTTTGTAGGTTCACATACATTTTTATCAATCAAATGTTTATATTGAGAGGAAAGCTTTGACAGGCAAATGTTAAGACTTATAGATAGCTTACATACCTACATATACAAAATATAGCGGATTTTATCGCGCCTCAACATAAAATTGAAATGCGATTTGCTTTTGGGTATTTAATGGCGTCCACGCCAATTTTAAACACACTATAAAAATACACATTTTTAATGTATTTATAAATAGCATAAATATTAGATCACTTCCTCACTAAACATTTTAAAATAATCTTACTCAGGTACCTACCTAAATCATGAAGGTAGGTACGGTAAATGCCATTTTCTCAAAGCTCGATATGGTCTAATACTAACAAGATTGTGCAACATTGTGTGCACAAATCCCAAATAAAGGATCATTTATTTACCAGAAAAAATGTATGCCCAGTTAAATTTAAAACTTACGATGATTAAATGGTTAATTTTCCAATCATTATAACCTAATATTTTATCACATTTCAATAATGCACTAGAAATATTCTCACACTCTTGTAAAGATAGGAAGAGAGAGGCGGCATCTATCACGAAACTCGCCTGCACTCAGGAAATACCGCTTTGAACCAAAGGAAAATATTGATTCATGTCAATCGTCATAAAGGCCGCCTCCAAACAGTTAAATAACATTATATTCCTTAAAACTATAGTAAATTTAATGCACATGTCTACAGAGATTCGGGGCTAAAGAAAATTGTTACGAAACAACTCGCTTCAGACTCACTAGCTCATTAGATAATACTAATCTCAAACAATAATATTTGAGCATTTTCAGAAATCAAAAAAAAATTAGGAATCTCTACGGATAATAGTATAAAATGATTATAATGATACCAAAAGCAAATATTATAGGCCTTCAATTAAAATTGAGCCTTTGTTTAGTCTTTTGCTTAATCTTCACCTTTGAATATATCTAAGATACTGACGTATGAGCCTGTTAAGAAGCCAACGATACCGAAGACAATCAGGAAACTATTTTTCCAAAGAACCCAGTTAAAGCGGCCAAGTCCATTAGGGCGGTCCCAGAAAGTAACAGTTTCAATGACAGCAGGGAAGATAAGTCCCAAAAACGAAAGACAGACAGCACCGACAAGAGAAATGAAAGGTCCTAGATTTGGAATAGCGATAGCCGTACATAGAGTCAAGATGATAATCGTAATCCTGATACTGTATTCAGCGAGGTTCTTCTTAGCTCCAAACCAGTGGCGGACGTTCTTCCAGATGATTTCCATTGGGACGTAGAACTGGAGACTGTAGGTGCAGAAGATAGCCACAGCAATCATCAACTTCACGCATTGACCCAGCCTGAAATAAAAATTACAGTTGCATTAATAGGTTGGATTTGAAATAGGTACATCTACCTATAAGTTTATAAGTTTGCCATCGCTAGAACTATTAAAGATGTGCTACAAAGTCTGTTTACCTTATGTTACCAAAGTCATAAAAAATATTGCTTGACGATAACGCTTACTCGTTTTTTGTATTATCCACATCGTAATTAGACTGTTTTTTAAATTTCTTCTTCATAAAAACTAACACTTTTATAAAACGTATTAAAAAACTTACACTTCATCTTGAGGTAGATTTAAGGTAATGCTACCTGAAGTAGCGTCTCCATATTTGAGATAGCCGAAGAATCCAACCAACGCGTACAGGGAGACAACAAAGAACATTCCAGTGTTGAGTACACCAGGGCATCCGATAAAGTGAGTGGGAGTCTTCATGTTGTTTTCCAATGGCATAACCACGCCAATACCTTCCAAAGCAAAGATGGCCGTACCGAAGAATGTTGGGAGACGTGAAATTTCCGCAATCGGTTGCCTTTCGCTCAGACTAGGAATATCTTGGAAGAGGTAGTATAGAGTTATGCCCATGCCAGTTCCGACTAACATGTTAGCAATCATTGAGAAAGGAGCCAAGTACTTAAGATTTCTAATCAGGTTCATAGCGATGAGGAATGGTAGAAGCATAGCCATGTATATCCGAAGATTCATATCGTGAGGCAGCCATTCGCTCTCTTGGGCATGGTAATCGACAACTTGTTTCACATTTCGGGCAACAAATACGATGTACACGCAACAACAGCCTAGGAGATCAATCACCAGGAACCAGTTAACCATAGCCCTGAAAATTAAAAAAAAAATGTTATTAAAAGATATTTTAGAGCAATGAAAGTTGAATTTATAATTTTATTAAAAATAACCAACTCATAAAATAAATAGTAGACGTAAGAATTCTTCCTTGAAAATTTAAAATGGTAATAACTTAAATTCATTATTGTTAGTTAATCGTCAAATCTTTTGCCCAGAGCAGTCGAAGCCTTTGGAACTTTCCTCTCAAATTGAGCTTGTGGTTCTTGTGATTTGGCCCTTTTATTGACGCACGTTTGTCGCTCAACAAACTCTTCAGCTTTATAATACGAAGTAGACGCTTACAACTTACTTAGCAAGCCTAGAGAATTTGTGAACAGCTGGTGGTCCTGCGAGGAAAGCCGCTTCAGCAGTCTCGGCGAATCCCAGCGATGGCTTCTGTATCCTTCTGCAAAGCTCATGGGAGGTCTTCACGAGAACGTGGACGCAGTAAGTACAGATGCCACCGATGAGGAAGGTAGAAACGAGCCCAAAGTATAGACCAGCGTTCATGAACGCCATTGGCATAGCTAAGATACCGCTACCTAATGAACCCTTAAGTAAGTGGATAAGGGTATCCATGTCCCTGAAATAAATAAAATCGTTTAATTTCATATTGTGTGGCTCTACTCTGAGTGGTTTATGTATATTCCAGATCGAAAAAGACTTAGAAATGTGACCGAGGTAATAAACTTTATAAACAATATCATGAGCATTGTACAACGCTTATTTTCATAAAGCCATTGGAAACGAGATATTTGCAATAAATGTGTAAAGAATATTTTATTTTACATTTGATCTTCAGATATCTGTCGTCGCGGACACCCTACGATAAATATATATAATATATATATATATATATATATATATATATATATATATATATATATATATATATATATATATATATATATATATATATATATATATATATATATATATATATATATATATATATATATATATATATATATATATATATATATATATATATATATATATATATATATATATATATATATATATAGAATACGGTTTTGAGTTTTGAGACAACTTTTAGGGTGTCAAAATAAAAGTTTATGCAAGCTGTTTACAGTTGATTCTGATTGCAGCTATCTCTCATTCCGAGATACTTGCCCTCATAGGACTAATAAAACTCGACTATAAAGTATCAATGATATTGAATGCATAGTCACAATTTTATCAAACTTTGCGCACTTTTAGGTCTATTATATATATAAATAATATTAATCCCTATTATTTCTTACTGCGATTTATTTGATTGAAATATGATTGGAACTTACGATGTAGGATGTGCAAGTTTCCTGTGCTCAAACGGATTGTAATCCTCATCCGCCTCGATATCCCGGCCCGGAATCTCCATAAGGGGCAGGGTGGATCCCGCCTGTTGTTCCACAGGGATTTCATTGGGATCAACTTTGTACCTGAAAGTTTATCCAAAAACACTGTTATAGCGGGAGCCAACACTCAAAATATACTAATGTTTAATGTGGATGGTTGAAAAGGTGAGTGATCAAAGTGTTTTCAATCAAACGCTTTTTTCAAGCAAGAAAAATGGTAGCCTATTGTGAAAGAAAGAAGCACATCAAAGCTGACTAGTGAAACGGTTGTGACCCGATGTGTGCACACGCCGCGACTCTACATGTCTCTACTCTACTGCACTAACTTGTCTCATATTAAATTTACATTGTTATCAGTGTTACATGTAAGTGTATTGAGTGAAGTGTGATACATTCATTATGGTCTCCAAAAATGTATAAATTTTTAATGATATACGCTTCACTCTGTTAAGACTCGGCATTTACAAATGAGTGGCCGAATCTTAAAATTTAATGCAGCTTTACGTGGTATTTACGGACAGTATTTTTTTTGAAAAATAATAATATCTTATAAGTATATATATTTTGCTATGAAGTAGACGGGGTGCTTAATAATGGCCCAACAATGAGATATAAAATTTATTTCGAAGCTGTTATCGAAATGAAATATGTATTTCAAAAAAATAGAATCGAATGATAAAAAACATAAAGCTAGATCAAATTTGTACAAAACTTCAGATTGCGAGCCATCCCGAGCCTGAACAGAGATGGCGTAAGGAGATCGCAGCAACTGAAACCAACACTTAACAGTTTACGCCGCGGCCTCCGTAGGTTCGTAGACTAACTTAAATGTTACCAGAACCAACAAAAAATAAAACAAAATAAACAAAATTGAAACCATAAAATGGAATGATGTACCGGTGTATGAGTCCATTGCTAGTAGATCAAGGTCGTCGAACGACTTTAATCTGGTGGAAGCAGCGCACGTCTTCCCGGATCGTCTCCGAAGGCTTCGAGCGATTATAATAGCTCGTAATAAGGAGCAAGTACTTAACAGTCAACATACAATATAAAATACCATTTTAACGACAAAACATTTAATGTAAAATAAAAAAGCTTGGGCCAGAAAGACCCCACGCTCTATCGAGCGGTACTCAAATGTCACGTTTTTTCAAAATAATCTAATTTTACATGAAACATTTTACTGTTAAACACTATAATTTTCTTTTCAAATTCCTGTTGAACAAAAATGTCATGATTATTAGTTTAAGGGCTTCGACATAAAAACCACACATTTCAATTCAGCTTGCCAATTAAAGTGACGAAAAGCTGTGATACATGCTTTTTTTTCATAAGATATGCAGTACAAAATGTTTGATGTGGTATTGAAATAAAATATTCATTAACACAACATTCAAAGCTGGTCGACTCGATGAAAGAAACGATGAATATTGAAACATTTATCACTTACTTGACCATAACGACATCTGACAAGTCATTTTTGACTCCTTTTTTCCTGGGGTCATATTCGGCTATCATGGGCCGCATTTGAGGTTTCTGCAAAGAAAAGTAAAACATTTTAAATAATTGTTTTGTTGTCTAACAGAAGATATATTATATCTTCTGTACTATATATATATATAAATACATAGATAAATGATGGGTCTCGCTGATTTACGAAGGTGTTATTATTGATCGCTACCTAGTCGCTTTATCTCGTCGAGCGCCGAGCGAGCGATCATTTATCTAATTAATGCTATACTAAAAATTCGTTTTCTTACAATAACTAATAAATAAAAAACCAATGAACAGTTGCATAGCAGATGTGTAAACATCGAAATTATTTTTACAAATTATTTGTTAACGTGGCATTGCCATATCAACATTATTTTTCGACAACAAAATGTATTCAAACAAACGCGTAATTGCTAATAAAATGTGCATTATCGCAAATAGTTTGGCAAACCCTGAAGGCCGGTGGGGACTGGAAGAGTTCCTCTATGGTGACGTCACAGCTGCCAACTGGCAAGAACAGGGGCTCGCTCAGTTTACGTACACCACGTGATGGGTTATTTCTGGCAACTTACGTATTACACAACACGCCTGTGTTCCCGCAGTGCTTTCCCTTTTCGTTAGTTATTAGTCTGCGCCTTTGACAATACGCAATATTTTCGGTAAAGATTATAAATTACCTACAATCATTCCAAATGGCTGGAAATTTAGGTAGATTATTCAATTCAAATAAAAAATCAAGCACACAGCGAATTCATGTTGATTGGTGTCTTTGTCTGATAGGAACCGGAAAGCCACTTGAGTCTTACTCAGACCAAGTAGCACAAAAATGCTGTATATCAAAACACACGTTCAAATATATATAAACGAGTTCACGAGTGCCAAAATTGTGATTGTCTTTTACCCTTCGACCATCTAATTAGTTTATTTTGATTTGTTGTATTGTGTTCACCATTTTGTGCGACTTGTGACGTAAAGTAATGGTGAATAATATACCTACATATTAATGACAAATATTGTTTTCGGGTAAAATCTCGCTGTTACTGCAAATTCATATGGGAAATAGAATTCATTGTGAAATACTAATAATTCATACTAAACTTAACATAACAAAAAAAACATAAAAAAAATAAAACTAGTAATTCATAATATTTAACAACATTTTCTTGCGCTCTCAAAGTATAACTGTTTACCTGAAAATTATAGTGTAAATATATTTGATTATATATGGATAATAATTTTTTTATTATTTTCCATTTATAATTTGTCCTTATGGTGTTTTCGTATAAATCATTACATTTTCTATATAAATCAATCAAACTTTCGATAAAAACAAAGTTATTTTTTTCATTCAATGAGTTACATAGAATAACCTGAAAATGGCGGACAAGCAATGTGATCACAATTACCGCTATAGACTGTAAGTATCCAGTCGTGGTACATAAATCAGTACCGAGCTAATACATGTACTTAGTTATTGTGTAAAACAAGTCAGCCACAAATTCTTGTACAGCTTTATAGCGGGTAACATGTACGCAAATATTGTAACTAATTAGTTAACCGCACAAATGGGGATTCTACATTAATTTTGCGGCGTGTTTCGCCAGTTCTTCGTTTATCTTTGAACACACAGCACATTTTGAACAATACAATTCCAAATATATATCACAATAATCGTACTATATATGCTAATATATGACAGACTATTTAACTGGATATTTAATACACGGCGCTGAATAAAGAAGTATTTAAAGTAGGTAAGTATTATAGTAATGAGTGACATAAGTATGAGTTAATTTATAGCTGTGTGCTGTAAATGCTGTAATTGGGCATCATAAGAGTACACCCATAGTGGTCATGTGGGCTATTTAAGAGCTGTTATATAACTGTTCTGCGTGTAACTGTCTAATACTGCCAAATTTCTACTTTATGCAGCAAGACGTATTTTAGCAAGACATTAATTAAAGTCACAGGAAAACTGATTGCATTATAGTAGCTCACATGATCTTTCTTAAAATGCAAGCGGTCTGGGTACACTTGTGGCCTTCAGTTCAGAATATAGCTGAGTTAAAGTAAAGTTTATTGCAGCTTACAGTTCTATTTATTGCTAATAGCTCTACGCTGCGCTTGATAGATTTACAGTGTGATGCATAGTAGCATTAATATACAGGCGAAAGATTATTTTTCAGCTATTGCAGTTATAGTGTATTGGTGGTATACCGCTTTAAAAACGCTAAAGTTACCGATGTTACCCTTTGTGTCATTTTATACAGCAGGTTTGTGCTACTTGGGAGACAAAAAATGCAACACGGATTAGCGTACCTATACATAGCAGACATGGAAAAGTAAAAGAATACTTAAATGTCTTATACCATCGCCGCGTAACATCGATTGCGATGATAAGGTGCAGGCAAACCTTTAACCGATGTGTAAATCGCAGGTGCTAGGGTGCACCCCCTGTGAGTTGTGACTCAACACGAATAACATATTTGAATACCATTAAATTCCCCTTATGCTCAACCCTAATGAATATATTTTTAACAATTTTGAACTTTAAATTGAAGGGGTTAACTCATGTTGTCGACTGATCAATTGTACTGGATTGTTCTGGATACAAATCGGTAGCCAGTTATGTCCAAGTGCGTCATAATTGTATATTCGTAGACTAGTGAAGTAGAATAATATAATCGTTCCATTGTTGTAGAGTTTTGAAACTCCAAGGGATACCATTGAAACTCACTTCAAATCACCTTCTACTTAGGTACCATTTAGGTAGAAGTAAGACTATACTTCCCCGGAAATTAAAGTTTGCCACGTTTTGGCGGTTGCGGGGTCTAAAAAGTACCAAACCTAGTGTGCCATTACGATGAATAATAAATATTGTAATTATAAATAATCTACAATCTACAATATTATTGTAAAGGGAAAAAATTTGTTAGTTTGCGCCTCCTTAGTCATGCCCTGATTTCCGACATGCTCTTGGTTAGGTTAGGTTTTTAGGGAGTGCTTTGCTATCTATACTACTAACTATCAAGCAGCTATGTGGCCAGTGGAAAAAACAATAAAACTGAACAATTTGCGCAAATTAGCTTTTATTATATAAACCCCAGCTTGTGACTGGTGATCGCTCTATTGACAATTTAAATACATTGACGTGTTATTATTGTATGTTTGTGATATTTGCGCGAGTCTAAGTTATCCCTCAAGGCTGAAAGTATTTGTATCTTCAAGACACGCCTTCGACGATACAGTATAGTGTATTATAGGATGATCACGACTCTCACGACACATCAATAGACAACTTGAAATTGTAACGTAACTAACTTTTTCCCGCGGCTCCGCCCGCGTAAATATAGTACCTATCCGGTATCCCACGCTACACGTACACGGATAGCTGTTTAAATTTAAAATATACCATACCAAATTTCATCGAAATCCGTTCAGAAGTTTTTGCGTGAAAGAGTAACAAATACCCATCCATCCTCACAAATTTTCACATTTATAGTATTAGTAGGAATAAACCCTATTTTTAACGTAAATCACGACGCTTGAAAAGTATTGTGCGATCCAGCTACATATAGTGAATACAGGTAGTGTGTACCACATACAGATAGTGAATACAGGCAAAACCTTATAAGATTAAATTATTATAATCATTAATCATAATACAAGCTTCCAGCCATAATGTTAGTTGGTCTGCCAGGGCCAATTCACACCGAAACGATACGGGACCTGGCGCTGTATTTTAAAGATAGCTATTTAAAATTGAGCTTTATTCATTACAGAAGAATTTATAACAATACACGTTTTGAATGTCAAGTTGCACCGCGCTGCACAGCGCATGTGCAGTGACGGAACATTGATGTCATATGAAACGTGTATATTTTGTGTAGTGTATTAATAAAGTTCAATTATCAATAGCTATCCTACAAATGCAGCACAGCGCCACGTATCGTCGGGCTGTAAACTGACCCTAAGAATTCCATAGAAAGAAATTCAACAAAACTTTAAAATATAATGTATATCTATCTAGCTTTCGAGTTGAAGATCAATGATATATACTCTCCACACCAGTGGCTACCAAGTTAAAACTTAATAATAATAAAATATAATATGGTTCGTTTTCCGTTGAACTTTTAAGATTTATTATGTTTCATCCTTTTTTTAAGAAAGAATGTAAAAAGATAATTGCGAAGTTGACGTGGGGACTAGGGCAACATGAACTGTTGCTGCTTCGACAGCGGTTAATCAAATTGTACGTACGTATCTAGTACTTATTGAATTGCATCATAAACAAAATCGAAAGTCACATGCGCATTGCACTCGTCGTTGTAAAACGCAAGACATATATCTGTCTCTCTCTTTTTTTGAATGGTAGCTGAGTGATCGATGAAAACATATTATAATATTTTTTCTTTATCACAAAGATTTTTCTTCAAGAACAGGTTTACCAATAATATTATTACTGTCGGTCTAAAATGACCGAATTAGAGTCAGCTCACACCAAGACACGACGCGGTGCCCACTATTAAGATAGCGACTTGACCCTCAGTGAATCGTCTCAAATCAAAAACAAAAGCTGTGAATTCAAGAAGTTGCTCTTACAGTAACTTCTAACAATTCTCTTATTTGAAAAAGAAACATTTCATAATTTTACGCATTTCTATTGAAATTTTTGAAATTTCTATTGAAATTTTTTGATGTTTGTTATTGTTGTTAGACAATTTAGTTAGTCTGGAATCCACCAATTCCGTCTTCTAGTGGCCCGTAACACTCGTTTGGTTCGAGTACTTTTGTTTGAACTATTTCGAATGTGAATTTTTCTCTAATGTCGAGGTCCATGCTTCTTACTTCCTAGTATATTTGATTAGGTATTATGTATGTAACTAATAATTATAAATAATAAACATTTTTAGTTTGTTTTATTATTTAATTTATTTTCTTCACTCTAATCATATAAATTTGTTAAAAATAAGTTTAGGTATTATTTTGTGAAGAAAAATAATATAGGTTTTATCAACTTTTGAAAGTTTTTTCGTTAATATGCTTCGCCGGAAAAAAGCTCTATTTTAAATTAAATATCTTATAATAGGTCTTTACCTATGAAATTGCCGTTCTGAAGTACTGGCCATTTCAAATCAAAATAATTTTTGTTTGGCTAAGAATTCTAATTTCAAATTAATTTTATTTTAAAAACATGGAATCCTTTTTCCAAAAGTAGTCATTTGTTTATTGATTAGTGTTACATTTACATCGCATTTCAATCTTTTTCGTCATCATGGATACTTTAAAAATTCGAGTAATTATGGAATATGAGTACCGTCGTGGCAGCAACGCGGCACAAGCGGCACGCAACATCAACGACGTTTACGGAGCTAACACTACAAACCAACGCACCACCGCACACGATTGGTTTGCTCGCTTCCGTTCTGGAAATTACGACCTGAAAAATGAACCTCGCGGTCGTCCGAAGACTTTGGTCGACAATGACGAATTAAAGGCGATTGTGGAAGCTGATGATATACAATCTACGGCTGAATTAGCAGCAGCCTTCGACGTTAGCGTCAAAACAATATTGGTCCATTTGCGTCAAATTGGCAAGGTAAGAAAGCTGGACAAATGGGTGCCTCACGAACTCAATGATCGCTAGCGCAAAGTACGCGTCTAGACGTGCCTAGCACTGCTCAACAGACACACAAATGAAGGAATTTTGAACCGCATTGTTACCTGCGATGAAAAATGGATTCTGTTTGATAACCGCAAGCGCTCAGCAAGTTGGTTGGATCCTGTTTCAGCACCTAAACAATGCCCTAAACGAAAACTTACACCTAGAAAAGTGATGGTCACTGTTTGGTGGTTTAGCGCTGGTGTGATTCATCACAGCTTCTTACCAAACGGGGTGAGCATTACTCATACACATCTGTGTACTGTGAAGAACTGAACATAATGATGGAGAAGCTGGCACATCTCCAACCAGCATTGGTCAATCGCTCGTCTCCGCTGCTCCTGCACGACAACGCGTGACCTCATACTGCACAGCAGACGGTCTCCAAGTTGCAAGAACTGGGGTTGGAAGCTCTCCGTCATCCGCCCTACTCACCAGACCTTGCGCCTACAGACTACTACTTTTTCCAGAATTCGGAGAACTTCTTGGCGGGCAAAAAATTCAATACCCGAGAGGCAGTACAAAATGCCTTTGAAGAATTTGTTGCCTCCCGTCCAGCTGATTTCTTTACGAAGGGCATCAATAAACTGCCACTCCGTTGGCAAAGATGCATTGATTGTATGGGTGATTACTTCGATTAATACAAATAAAAAATACATGAAAAAAACTCGTTTAATTTTTTTCATACAAAACGGCAATTTCATAGGTACGAGACAATCTTATTATAGGTATATAATAATATATTTATAATCGTAATCTCGGCAACGGCTGCTAGTATTTACATGAAATTTAGTACGCAGGAAGTTCTGGGAAAGATCGGTCTAGGTTTTATCCCTGAGAAACTGTACATTTTTAAGTTATATATTATAATTTTATATTTCGTCGTGCAACAATATATATATATATATATATATATATATATATATATATATGGTTAATTTTTGCGTTGTTCGGAAATTCGGAATGAGGGTTCGAACCCGGTAAAATATTTTTGTGATTCTTTTTAAAATCTACTAGAGCTCCAAGCAAAGCTCGGTTACCCAGCAACTTTTAAATAAAACAAATCAATAGGTATTTTATTGAGCGGAAAATAAATTTTAATAACAGGAGATAAGAACATGTAAGAGGTATTGTCAGATTTGATGTGCGCAGAAATTTAGACATGCGCGGCTGGGTGTGTTGTGACTTTCGAGTTTCGGTCTAGACTATTGACTAGATTTAGCCTGAAGCTACTAGGAGTTCATAAGATTACGGAGTTAAAAAAGTTTACGGATCGAAACTTTAAAAAAACATAAGATAGAAGGACACTTAGATTAAATAAATCTGAGGAAGGACATAACTAATTTATCTTATTAGATCACTTGTTATAAAACACAAACTTAACTTATTTTTGAAATACCTACAAAGTATGTATTTGAAAAATATTTAACTGTTGATATAATTTTTTAGTTAAGGGCCAGTTTTAAAATCGCCTGATAAGTGACATAGTCCGGAAGTTTTGTCGCTGCTTACTTTATACTTAGTGACAGAGACAAAACATCCGAATAAGCTATTCGTCACTTATTAGGCGATTGTCACGCCCTAAGTATAATTTATTTAGTTAAGAGTTGTCAGTCGTCACATATAACATTATTACTAATATGGGACGCCGAAAAGCACTCTGTCCAATAAATAATCAAAGTTAAGACCATGGAGCATATATATAAACATACAATTTATAATGGGCCCATGGTTAAGAACAGCTAGTCAGCTAGTACTGGTACAGACAATATTATGTTACATAGCTTATCAGTTATCAGTATAAGAATTAATAGATTATAAATGAATTATTTACCTACCTCATTGGCTATAATAACAGTTTTGTTCTTTTTAATGTGATGTTTACGCGAAGTATAACGTCGCAGACGCCATATTGGTAGCTTAAATGCTTCTTTGTTTTCAGGTCCCATTAGGAGTTTCAGTATTCATTATTATGAGCATGTTAACTCGTGATGTCATAGTATAATGATGTTTTTAACGTCGAATGGAAGCTTTGACAAGCGGTCAGTGCCACTGTATGATGCTTATTGTATGTTCCTATGATTTCTGTTATCCTGGTACTGGCCAAGTCAAACGAGGACCTAACTGAGCACTCGTTAGATTAAAAATGTGCCAAAAATACTTATGAAGTTAATTCTTGAATTTGATCAAATCTAGGTGTGAATTATTATGTGAACTTTGGCTCAACTTGTGGTACATATTTGAAAAAATATGATTTATAATAAACTAAAAAGTTATCATTGACTTTGGCTTAGATGCAAGTCGCAACTCGCAACCCTTCATGATTTTATATATTAGGCTGATGTTTTATGTTTCTATACTCATATGTGTATGTTGGTAGCTGATGTAGCTGGTGGCAGTGTTAGCTTTACTTTATGAACTTTTACTTAAATTTTAACTGAATTAAACCTACTAATATGAATATACATTTTAAATCCATAATACCGCGCGTTGCCAGTCGTTCGAACTTCGATATTAACTTCAGTCATAATTGATAGTCGTAAACATAAGTGACGATTTACTCCTGACTATTTAGCATGGCACTTCGCTACAATCTGAATTAGAATTTACTGATTTAATACGCGAACTCCCATTGCAAAATTGGTTAGTGTCAGTGAGCCGGATCATAGTGATTTACCACTTAAACTAAACAGTGTGGGTAGGGGATCCCAATAAGCCACGTGCAATTCAGGCATAAACCGTCTCGTTACTAGGAACTCATGAACGTAAGAAGCAATTAAAACTATAGTACCGTGAAATTACCTGCTGATTGATAAGGCGGTGAATAAAGCGTGACTTTAGAAGTTAATTTATTACTTCTATTTGTAAAGCGCCTTAAGATCGTTGGTTCGTTACATGTGTAGTGTTTTTTTAGAAAATAAACATATTTTGAGTGTGTTGGCTAAACATTTTAAAAATAATTACTCAAATTACTCATAAGTCATAACATACTCAATCGTATGTTAGTCCAGTAAAATGATATCTTTATAAGAATTTAAAAGTTTTCCGAAACATACATTTTGCTACTATTAGGTAGCGATACAGTTATACAGGTACATATAGTACCATCACGTTGCCGTCGGCAATTGTAGTTTTTCTATGAAAATGCCAGACCATGTATGGAAAACGACGAAAGACATATTATTATGAAACTTGGTTTTACTATACCGGCCTAAATCTAATATTTCTGTGAAATATTTACGTGAAATTCCTACATAAAAGTTTATGGTTATATTTAGAGTGTGAACGATAAACTCTACTTGTCAACATACCGATCCGTCTTGCTTAGTAAACAATCGCCAAATTCCCAAAATATAATGCGAAGTTTCGCTACTGTACTGGTATAATCAGTGTGGAAATGTTTATCAAGTAAATAGATATTGATAAGGTGACTTGAAAGTAAAATTAGTCCGTAAAACACACCCTTCTTCGGCAGGGGAGTTAAAATAGCCAATGACGAGCCATTAAAATAAGCCTCTCAATAGTCGCTTATTATGTGTAGCATCTCACAACTTACCTTGGTAATACAAGTACAATTAAAACCGGCCAAGTGCGAGTCGGACTCGCACACGATGAGCTCCGTACAAAACGACAAAAAATACGTTTGTTGTACGGTAGCCTCAGTTCAATATTTATTTAATTCTGTTTTTAGTACTTGTTCTTGTAGTTGCAACAATATACAATTAAATACATTATCATCTGTTTAGCTATCGAGGTTCACGAGATACAGCCTGGTGACAGACAGAAGGATAGCTGAGTCTTTGTAACAGGGTCCCGTTTTTACGGAACCCTAAAAATAGTTGCTCATCTGACATCGGCTGTTACACATTTCCGTCCCAATTTACAAAATCACTCCCTCAGCTTTAAGAAAGCAAGTTTAATGATAACACATCAAAAATAAAGCTAAGTATGAATTTTCATAACAATAATATTATTATGTTAGCATGAGTATGCTAACATGGTATATACAAGAAATTTACACGAACATTATGTTTTTTTATGAACTTTAATAATATTTTCACCGAAAGGCGAAATTAAGTCTTAAATTTGGTTCTTGCATAGTTTCGTCAGACCTAGATAGTATGTAACCAAACAGTACCAGGTTTTCAGGAAGATGTAGGTATGTTAGGTACACGATTAAATACTGAAAGTGAATACTTACTAGACTTAACTGGGACCATAGTTAGTAGTTAATAGTTATTTTATTCGGAAAACGGTGAGAATCTTGCAAACATCGGAGCAATATAGATCTATAATTGCTCCATAATAGGGAATTTTGTAAATTTCCAATGGTGAACTCAAGGACACACAGACTAACGCCCGAATACTGAAACGCAAATCAAAAACTAGAGCCTTCCTATTCACAGGCTGTCGCTGTTTTTGCTAGCTGAAATGACAAGGACAGCGTGTGACTTGAGCGTTACTTAATTTAACTATGGTTTCAGTATTTGGTCGCAAGTTCGCTATTCGCATTTTAACTGTTTTCTGAGTATTTACGATCTAAGGCGATACCTTTCCCCAATCATAATATTTACTAGTACATTAATTTCGCTTGAGTGGTCAATTGGGTTAACTATTCAATAATTATGATGTTGTTTACTGTCGATTGCTTTTTATAGCTTCCTGTTATAATCCAATTCGTACATGACAATACTTGTGACAGAGAAATGGACAGACGGATCGACAGCGAAGTCTCAGTAATACGAAGTACCTTTGTGTGCGGAACCCTAAAAATCATGAAAAGAGAAGTTTGAAGGAGAGAATTATTGCATCATAATCTATGATCATAATAGTCTCCCAAAGGTGATAAACTCAAAATTAGCTTGTAAACATAGCTGTAAACATACTTAGTTTAAATATAGAGCAAAGGATAGCCGTTGAAAATGGCGAATCTGTGAGATGTGCCAAAACTCTTACACGTGATGCATGCCGATAGGCTTAACTTATATAATTAGTTACTTAAATTAATTGGCAACGATCCTACCAGAAAATATTTTGAATATTGTGTTTACTACTTTCGAAATTACCTAATAAGTACGTCACTTTTATGTATTTTTCTCAAGGTGCAGTATTTTTAAACTGTGACATCTTTGGGACGGTAGTGCCCCCGCCAAGACAAGCTGTTCATAACAACAGTGAATTTCTTACTAACATCTATTGTTTGAAATAAAAATCAGAAAGAGATAAAAGAGTCTACTGAACTAGGCAAAAGCTGGTAATTGGGAAGACGTAGTTTCAAGAATATTTGCCTGTCGTAAAACATAAAGACTCCCTAGATTCAAAAAAAGTTCATTCGTAATGCGTATGCTGGCCCGATGGCCAGCATACGCATGCACGCAAATTAGTGAAAAAAAAGAACGTCGCGTCTTAGCGACCAAAACAATTTAGTTAAAAACATCCTATCAAGTCAAACAAGGTCAAGTGGGGAACAAATACCCTGGAGGTACAATGGCTGGTCACGCTATCTGGTTCAGCCTTGATCTAACGGACGACAGCACTCAGACAGATTTGTATCTGGATTACTGTAATTACATAGATATCATTCGTGAGTATAAAAATTACCTTTGAACTTATTTTAGGTCATCAAGGTTTCATTATGTATTAATAATAAAATAAAATAACTATCTCTACTTATTAAGGGCCTATTTCACAATCTCAGGATAAAGTGTCAGATAGCTTATTTGCATGTTTTGTCTCTGTCGCTCGATATAAAGTAAACAGCGACAAACCTTTCGAATATGCTATCCGGCACCTATGAGAAGATTGTGAAACAGGCACTTAGTTTAACCCCACTACTAATAAAAATATTTACACAACTAATGAGTTGTAAGTAGCTAATGAGAATTCAATGTTGCTGTCTTTGTCTGATACATTAAAAAGGCACTTGACAGACAATGACAGCAACATTGAATGCTAAAAGGGGGGTAAGTATTTATTTATACCAACATAATATACTGGTAATTGTATATTTTCGAGCCCGGACGCATAAAGTTATAATATATTAATTGACGTAAGTATGCTTCTGTGGCATCGTAGCTCCTAAAAGCCAGAACAGATTAAGATGTAGTTTATCATTTAAATACATATATTTGCATAGAGGCATTTAAGGTGAAAACTGTGCCCACTTAATTGGAGTTTTTGGGGCCAATTTGACATTTGATGTACGGTGAAATCAAGATGCCTGACATTTGAAGTATGGTGAAAACCAAGATGGCCTTTTTTTGGATTTTCCTTTTATGAAGATTTGTTCGGTCAAATGTAGTCTCGTGATCGAAACCCAGTGTAAATTTAGATCACCTTTAGTTTGTTTTAAATTCAACAGATTTGTGTTGTTATTATTTTTAAGAGAATGGAAATATTTTCCTTGTGTAAATGGCAAGTGGCAACCCTGTAAGATTCACGTGTTCTATCTGCGCACATTACGTGAACAGTACTTACATACATATCCCAGGTGAAATAAAATGCTTGACCTACATCAAATCGATTACGTATGCGTAGGAATTTAAAACAAACAATTACTTTGAAGCATAGTAGCATTTCTTGCCTAGACATATTACTTCATTGTCGAAAAAAAAACAAAGTTAATAAGTTAATATAATCTTCTTCTTCATATATAAAAATGGATTGCAATAGGGATGGAGTTGCCTAGTGTAGAATATCACATTTTATACAAGCATTAAATTTTAAAATTGTCGATTAAAGATACATAAATCTAAAAGAAATAGGTACTTATTTAGATTGACGCGATTAAAAATTAAAAGCAAATAAAAAATATTGCCCATCTCTTTCTCGCAAGCGATTTGCTACGTCACAAGTTGCTACCGCCAGGCGCCATACATTTTGTAATGACAAAATTAAATGTATGGCGGATGCAATTCGTACGTCACAGACCGATATATCGCGCTCTCTTTCATATTGTAAATTTAAATTATTTGTAACTTCGTTATTTTTTAAGATACGAAAATGGGTTCTAGATTAACATGTTGTCTAACATGGAATAGAAAAAAATTTTTAAGCAACATGCCTATTCCAATGTCTCGCTAAAACTCGAGAAAGGCTGGATCATTTGGCTAATTTTGATCTGGAAATAATTGTGGTAGTTCAGGAAAGGTTTAAACGGTGAGAAATACTGGAAAAATGTGTTAATCCAAAGCCTAAACTACTACCATACTAATTTCCATCAATCCATTCAGTAGTTTTTGCGTGAAAGAGTAACACATCCATCCATCCTTATTCCCCACAAACTTTCGCATTTTTAAAAGTAGTAGGATAGTAGGTCGACCAAATTGAGAAGCGTGTCAAATGATAAACTATTGTTTTCTCCAGCTGCTCCTATGAGAAATCATGAAATCATTCACATGCATAATTCTATTTCAAATTCCGGTAAGCAACATGGTGCAACGCCTAGTCTAGATGACTAAAATACTAGATTGGCGCTAAACTGCGGAAGGTGCTCCATATCACGACCTCTGTGTAGTGTGCACTGATCACACTTCCTATTACACAAGGCTGCAGACTCTATCATTGACATCTATGTATTCACAGTCGCAGACATTCGTGGACCACTTTTGAGCCTTATTATCATAGTCATAAGGTCGAAATGTGGTAAACCGGGATTGGCGGCGGCTGTACCTAATAATTAAACGACCATATTCTGCTAGAAAATATTTAGCTCTCGGAAATTGTAACTATAGAATATTTCTGCTATGCGATAATGCTCAGGATATCGCTACTAAGCTTGTCTCAAGCTTTAAAATTTAATTAAATACCTAACCCCCAAATCGTCAAACAGCGAGCTACAAGTGATGATGCTTCATTTTTTAACCCCCGACGAAAATCTGTGTTATAAGTTTGACGCGTCTCTCTGTCTGTGTACGTATTTCCGTGGCATCGTAGCTCCCAAATAAATGAACCGGTTTTGATTTATTTTTTGTCTGAAAGCTAACATGATCGGGAGTGTTCTTATCTATACATCATCATCAGCTCTCTCTCTTACTAGCCACTACGTGACAATTCGGGGGACACAATTTTTTTAATTCGGTTTTTATAGTAGCATTTCTCCTTCACAATTGCACACAGTCGAGGAAATATTTATGTGCACGGGCTGTCAGTGTGTTTTGTTGCAACAGCGTATTACAGAATATCTAAATATAGGGACGACAATCGAGCAAATTAGCATTAGTATCTAAGGCATAATTCACTTGCAGTTATGCATAATATGTTTGTATGTATGTGTTATGTACTTTGTTATGATATCGGATGCAACTCATTTGTGTAATAAGTGTAAGCTTACACGAATAACATCACCAGCGTTATCATTATTAGCTTTTAAAATGAGTGAAAAATAATGACGGGATTTTTTATCATTTGGAAATAATAAAAGTTACAGTTGAATAGGACAATGGACAATGGTAGGTCTAACAAAAAGTGTGTTCCTCTTGATCCAGAAAGAATACTAAAGTTTCCCTTTCTTACCCCATCCAACCTTAATGTTATGTAATTTAAACGAGACAATCTTGTACATATATTTAACCGGAATCTCCAAAACGGTTGCAAGTATTTCCATGAAATTTGGTATGCAGGGAGTTTTGGGGGAGAAAAATCGATCTAACTAGGTCTTATCCCTGGGAAACTGCGCATTTTTAAGTTGTGAATGGTTTTTCTTTCGTCGCGTGATAAGATATACGAGTGATTTCGTATCAAAATGTCAAATCCGGCTGGCGGCGGCGGCGGCTTGGTTAGCGTTGTACCTTTTTGCGTTTTTGGCAAATTGGTGTCTCTGGTTCGATTTTTTTAAAAATTATTTTATACTCCCAGGTACTTTATCTTTATAGCTTTAAAATAACTAAAATGATAATAATAATAATATGTTCAACGTCATTTCATGGAAGGATTGTATATATTTTGTACTAACTGGTGCTCGCAACTTTGTTTGCATGGAACTATTACTGGAATTGGAAACGGAACCCTAAGATAAAAGTAGCATTATAACATCAGCTATCTACCAGTAAAAGTCCGCTCAAAGTCGGTCTGGCCGTTTTGGAGATTAGCCGAAATAAACAGACGGACATATTTGCTAGAACGGACCTGAGACTTACAGACGGTTAGACAGATAAAGATAGATGTAGGTAGGCATTATCATATTATTATGTATTTAGTGCAAAGCTGTTAATTTGAAATTACAAACGGACACACTAACTTTATTTATGTATTCATAGACACGTTAAAATATAATTTGTCATAATCATAAACATTTTTGTCGTATGTCTGTGATGGAGAATTTCCAATTATGATAACAATAAGCATCATTCACGAATCACGAATTCGGAGGCAAGCGACATAATATATTAAATAATAAATAGCCCTTCGCGACAGTCGGCTAAAAATAGGGACATAAGACAATAGCTTCATACATTCTGCGCTAGAAATCGGAACGTTGTCAAATTCTGTATTTTTTTGATGAACGAGATTGGAATAGTCCTAATGACTGTAACAATATTGATAACTAGCTTTTGCCTGCGGTTCCGTTCGCGCCAATACAGTTTCCCACGGGTTTCCGACAGAAAAGTAGCATATGTGTTATTCCAGAGCTTAAACAATAAACTACCATCCTACTAAATTTCATCACTATACGTTCAGTAATTTTTGCGTGAAAGAGTAAAAAACACGCATCCATCCATCCATCTATACATCCTCACAAACTTTCACATTTATAATAGTATTAGGATTGAACATTGCAGCGATGCAGAATTGTGAATTTGCGGCATATTATGAATGGATGAAAATGAGCTTGCCTTCTGTCTCTATGTATTCTGTGCATGTGTCGCTTTGCTGGCGCTGGGGAAGGTCACTCCGGGAGAGCTTGTAACGGGAGCTTTTTCGGAAGCTGTCTCTACTCTCTATTAATGCGTTAGTTTGTGCAAGCCGGCCATTTTTAGCTCTGTCTTTTGATGTGGTATTCGTCTCTGTTGATGTGGTGGTCACTGGTCTGTTAAAAGATGTCTCTGTTTATGTGGTAGTCTGTGCAAACTACATTTTCAGCTTCTGTCTTTCGATGTGGTATTTTGTATTCGTTTTATTTTATGTGGTGGTATGTGTTAAAATATATCTCTGTTTATCTGGTTTCTGTGCAAACTGCACTTTTAGCTTCGTCAGAAAATAAAATATTACATATTACTAATATTAATTTAATAGTATACAACGTAGCTTTGTTGTTTTTTTGCAATAAATTCGTCTCTGTTTATGCATTAGTCTGTATTTCAGCTACACTCCCGAGTATATAGTTTTCTCAATGCTCTTTCAGTCACCATCCAACAAATTTCATTTTCAGTCATCATCGAACATTCAGTCACCGACCTTACCGCTTGAAACATCCAACTTTTTAGGGTTCCGTAATACATAAGGAACCCTTATAGTTTCGCTCCGTTCGTCCGTTTGTCTGTCTGTCCGCTATTCTAGCTTCTGTAATTATGTATATAAATGGATGAAATTTGGTATAGTTATAGATTGTATATTGATCTCGGTTTTAGCATTATAAAATAATAATAATTTTATATTTTAGGGGTGCCTCCCCATACATGTCAACTGTGAAGTGGGGATGAAAAATATTTTTTTATACTACCCCATTGTGTGGGGTATCGTTGAACAGGTCTTTTAAAATAAAGGCAAATATTGTTACATGACTTTTTTACAAAGTCAAACATTTACGAGTAATCGGCCTCTAAAGTGGTTTATAAGTTGGTCTGCCATTTCTAAACTAGGAGACTTAGAAACTTGCAATTTTCCATGCTGATAAGATCATGCTAAAACTCTTTAGTAAAATTATTTTGAACGAAATCGGACAGTAACTTTTGAAGTAATTTGAAAAAACCTTTTAGGAGGTTATAGTAACGGAACCCTCCTTAGACATGTCCTGGCATGCTCTTGGTTAGGTTATTATAAATTAAACTTCCTGAATTGCAACTTTAATCAGCACTACAGCTGTAACAATTTTATGATTGTTACGAATTCGCACTAACAAAGACTAAAGCTCCCAGCCTCATGATAGATTTATCATATATAATATATAGCCCAAGGCCCCGAAGGCAGGGGCAGGGGCAGGGGCAGGGGCCTTGGGCTATATCTGGACCAGAATAAGATCAAATCCCATCCTGGCGAATTCACAACTTAGCATTGATTTCACGACTTATGTGGCCTTGCTCTACTTATATTTCGCATTTTCCGAATTAATAATTTGCTCTGTGAATGAGGGTTTTTCAATTCGTGACATCTGACAGATTTTTGACACGACAAGGACCGTCATGCTACCAAGCGCCGCCTGGTGACAGAAAAAGAATCGAAAATTCTTATTGACTGTTTTTGATACCACTTACGCCACCAGATGACGCTTTGTGTGAGTTGGGTCTGCCCACTAACGGCAGAGAAAATATCAAAACCCTCATTGTGATATTGATAATATATAAGATTGTCCAAAATCAATTAGTTACGGATATTTTGAGCATAATATGATGAAACTTCATTCATAATTTAAAATCCAAAAGTATTCTCATCGTGCGTAAGCCCTCAAGAACATCACTTCAAAAACGAATAGAAAAATTAATTTTGTACCTCTAGTGCCATCTGTACACAGATTAAGTCGTACTTTAGAAAGTTAAGTTGTTATGTACGAAGTATAAGTAGCTTCCGACAGATGGCGTTATATCGATTGCGTTATAATATCCAAAATCATCTTGCGACGTGATGCGACCTTTAAATTTCTCTTGATGCCGCTAAATCAGTTTCGCTTCTATACAGTAATAATCGATTTCTTTTTGTAGGTATTCTTGTACGCGTACAAGAACACATGAGGACAGTAATAATTAAATTCTTATCTCTACTAAGTCGCGGTCATATTAGTATTCCGATTTCATGGTTAAGATGCGTCACTTTATAGGACTAATAAAGATTCGCTATCTTAAAAATTTATATTCAGTTTGAATATGGACTTGCAATGAGTGTTATCTACATAGATAAACATCTTGCTTATCTGTGTGCATACATTTGTCTGTTTTAGTGTGACCATTCAAGTGACCATTCAAAGAGATTACTTTTTTTTGAACGCCCTTACCTAGTATTCATTAATGAGAAACCTGGGCCTAGCAGGAACATTTGACAGCGGCGTAAACGTAACGTTATCGAATGAAATTTGTATGGGCGCGGTCATGATTTTGACAGACTTTCATGCAATTATCATTCGATAACGTTACGTTTACGCCGCGGTCAAATGTTCCTGCTAGACCCACCGAACTCCAACTGCAATAGTACCCCTACCCGACAGTAATAGAAGTGTCAAGTGTCACATGTCAGATTTGACAACTCTACACGATTTTCAGTTATTTGTAATAGCGCAGAGTTCTATTAAAAGTGCTGTTAATTCTATCGAGCCGCTAAAAACACACGTGGACACTACTGTTGTTTGAACGGAACGGACAGATAATGAATTGTTGTTTAGTTGTTTTACAAAGTTTTACTACTTGATTTAGTATTTTATTCCCCTCTTTAGTAGGAATTTAGGTATTAGTAGTGTTTTAGTAGAAAAGCCAGGCAGTAATCATAATATGTGAAATGGCTAAAATGTGGTGGTGGTGAAATGTTTTAGGCACAAAAAAAGACAAAAAATATTTGACTTATCACAATAGCACAACGTAGCACCATGTAGCACGCATACGTATGTCACTTAAAACTACCGATTTGATTTCTATAGGTATGCGTAATATTTCCTACTATATTTTTTTTATTCAACGGTAAGTTATTATATTTTACATATATCAATATAGTAAAACTGAAAATGCAGTGGTTCCTTGTGTTTTTCAGGGATTCCTAAGTTTAGTGCCTTTTTCTGCTAGTTTTCGGTACTCTTTTAGTAGATTGTAGTCGAAAACGACGCGAATTTAGTAGTTTCACAAGAACAGAGTTGGCAACACTGGAACGAATCGCCATCATTGGTGCATTTTTTGAAGAAAAACAAGTTTTATAGACATTTGTACAATTTCATAATTAATATTGGTAAAAAACCCTAAGAACATTCTAATGTCTATTTTTTTGTATGTGTGTGGCTACGAGTAAAAGAAATGTCATCCAGGCCTATTAAATTAATTTAAAATATAAAATCGCTTCAGTCCATCCGGCCGACTGATGCGATCTCGAAATTGCACACAGACGATACGATCTTGCGGATGCAATTCAGACCAAACTGAAGGTAGACCGGACCGTATATGGTGGCCTTAAAATAATACAGGTACAAACTTAACCTTTCTAGATATTGCAATGCTATCGGTAAAAAATAAAAAAGTTATTTAGCCTTATTTAGCTATGCGTGGACCCTATCAGAAAAAGTTACTAGATCTAAGATCAATCAGGAAAAATCCTTGTACGATTCAATTACTAGAATCATTACATTTAATTCAACTGACTATGCAGTTTGTTTATGATTAAGTAAAATGGTTTGTTTTTACTTTTAGACTGGGTATAGCATATTTTCGTCATTATGACAAAACAAAAAACCGGCCATGTGCGAGTCAGCCTCGCGCACGTTGGGTTCCGTACAAACCGGCAAAACCCCCACGTTTGTTGTATGGGAGCCACTAAAATTATTTTGTTATCCTGTTTTTAGTTTTTTTTTTAACGGCAATAGAAATACATCATTTGTGAAAATTTCAACTAACTAGCTATTACGGATAAGGATACAGCATGGTGACAGACGGACGGACAGACAGACAACGAAGTCTTAGTAATAGGGTCCTGTTTTTACCCTTTGGGTACGGAACCCTAAAAAAAAAGTCGGTCTTTTTTTCTTTTGGAATGGATGTCTCTAATAAACAATAAAACAACCTACAAGTGGGACGCCATCTCTAGACCAATATTTTGTACCTGCTGATATTTACGCTATATTTAAGTATACATGTACTTGTGCACACAAGTTTAGATATACAAAATTTATAATTAATACACCCCTAATTGTCAAGCAGTGAGCGAGCTGATGATGACGAATGATGACATGTTTTAAGCTCCGGTGCCACGGACAGATACACACACAGTCAGACACACACGTCAAACTTATAATACCCCCCTGTTTTCGTCGGGGGTTGAAAACTCCCCAACGCATATAATTCACCTTTTGTACTTTTTTCGCTTTCCACACAAAATCCAGATATCAAAGTTTCATCGCAGGGCAGTCTGCAATGAAATAGCGTAGCGTTTCCCAACTGCCGGGTCGCGACCCGGTACCGGGCCATTAGAATAGAATATCGGATCGAAAATAATTATATAGACCCGCGGTAAAAAGCTAGTTATTAATAAATGTGAATTATTTTACCTAAAAGCTTGGGTTAGGTTGGTAGCTAAAAGTATTAACGGGTAAGTAGAAGGGTCACGAAGGTGCAGTGTGAAAAATACCGCTCCATGGCAGTACAATGTTTGGGAAACACTGACATAGAGTATTATATATTTTAAATCAATCAACGTTGCTTTCTCACGAAAAATTTCTGAACCTCATTTATAGACACGAGGTGATTACATTTGGCGGTGCAATCTTTAAAATTACAGTGTACATAATGACAGTAGGTTCTCTGTAAATGATTTGCACCTTCCTCATACACCCGGAAGTTACTGATTCTGTCGTTATGACCCTGTGAGAACGCAAGTTTTTTTTTTATTTACCGTCAATGACGATAAAAATGCTCATCATTTCGTGACATTTTCATAATATCTAGGTGTTTCTAGAACACAGACAAAGATAATGAAATAGATAATAATGACTTATGTTTATAATCTTTATATATATAATTCTACTGTACGTGTGTATGTCACTGAACTCCTCCTAAACGGCTGGACCGATTTGAATGAATTTTATTGTATGCGTTTGGGTGGCGCCCTGGATGGTTTAAATTCACAAATCAGCCCAGTAGGACAACATCTGTCGGGACCTCTCGTAGTTTATATGTATATACTAGTAAAACTACCTGAATACTAAACTTCATTATACCGAATAATAATAATATACCGAAACCGATTATATACCTATATACATGTTTGTCTCATTTAAAGTATTAGATATAAGAGAAATAGTTATTCTATTACATACATGCATTTAGTTTAATTTGATGTAGTCATAACAGTGACACTTTATTTTCTTGGTTTATACCAAGAATTTAAAATTAATGATAATATTGATTGAAGGTGATTGATATTGACTAATAGCTAAAGTAGGATATGCCTACTTGAAATTCAAGTAGTAAGTAGGTACTACATTATTATCTGATTGTACGAAATACGGAATAATAATAACTTATTTCTGAGACTATTTAGTATAATATATTATTATGATACGGTTGTAACTTGTAACACGACTAATACGTATTATTTAAATTATCATATTTTATTATTATAACATTTACATATTTCAAATAATTATAATATTGTACTTATGTATGAAAAATGTACAATAGTACAAATTATTATCGACCTAAACCATCCTAAGGAACCACTCTGTCGGTAAACGTAAACGCCATGAAAATCCTTTCAATAGTTTATGAGATTATCACGAACATACAGACAGATAGATTCCGCGGGGTCACCACCAATTTTCAGCCAAATTGGTTCAGCCGTTCTTGAGTTATAAATAGTGTAACTAACACGACTTGCCGTCTTGCCCCATGTCCTTATATCATGGACGGGGCTTGTTGTTTCTAAGCTATATGAGGTGGAAGCTTGTAAGTTGTAACTTGTAACTTACCATGTTGATAGGACATGCTAAATATTCTATAATAAAATTATTTTGAGGGCAATCACACTATAACTTTTGAAGTAATTTGAAATAGCTGTTGAGTCCTGACTCTTGACATGATCTTGGTTACGTTAGGTTGGTTTTACTTTAAAATACCTTTTTTTATTTATTTATCGTCTACTCATACAATTATAATAAAACTATGTTACCATAAGTATATTACTTATGGTAACATAGCATGAAAAACCACGCAGGCTTGTACCAAACCACCAAATGTCATCTAGACATACAACTATGTCATTAGTCTAAGCTTTAGTAAAATCAATTTTTGATAATTTTATCAACAGAAAAAAATCACTCGATGACGAATGACCATTTGAAGTGTGTATTTAATTTAAACATAATATTATTTGGATTAATTGTGTAGCTAGTAGCTTCTTCTAAATTATTATTAATTTATGTTCTATCAAAAGTAAATTAAATGTTATGTAAGACTAAGCAGTCGGCGGTGTAAGCAAAAAATGTACACGCTCGTGCTGTCTGACGACTCGCATTAAAGTACCACGTGCTAAGCGCGTGCAAACTGGAAGTAGGTGGATATTACCTGTACGTAGAATGATTAGGTTGAAGGAAATTGAACCATAAGCTATGTAACTAAAGTTTAAATTTACCAGGCTACAGCGAATCAGCACATTGCGTGGCTTTGAAACCTTTTTCTGTAGTCATATTTAGAATATGAAGCCCGATAATTTTCGCTCTCGTCACGTTTGTGTTTGGCCTCCAAAAAAAAACCTAATAGATTCTTAAATCTGCTAATTATGGTATAAGACGCGCATACGAGCATACCCGATGGCAACCAAAGGCGGCCTCCGTGTGAACTGACGCTTATTGACTCTCCGGTCCACTAGGGTTGCCAACCGTTTTCCCAGGACATTCCCTAGTTTTTGCAACGTCCTGGGGTGTCCTGGATAGTTTTAAAGCAGCGTAAGCGTAAGACCTGATAAGGTCATGCGTTTTAAAATTCGAGTTCCACTTTTTAATTTTAAAATTTATTCAAATACTTTTATGGAAATATAATTATTAGCATTACAAACATTACATTACCATTTAACCTATTTTCACAATATATTTATTTAACTGTTGCAACTCTATTACTGCGTCTTTTTAAACTGAATTGTCCTCGTTTTTTTCAACATAAAATCTTAGTTTTTTCTAGATTGGCAACCCTAGGGTACACTCAATCTGATGATGGCGAACGATTAACGATTACACCTATGAAAGTGCATTTTCTAACGACAATTACTCACACATTGTAATACTGACAGAAGCAAAGCCGTGTGTACGTCTCTCCATTGTTCACGAATACAACTTTATTCTTTACAATCCTACGCGTCCGTATTACAGAACTCAGTATAGGCTTCCTTTTTGACCTTGTTTATTCGCGATTAGAATATTCTATCTTTGTTGTTACTATAACATACATAACACGATTCTCATTTAAACTATCGTTACTAGTAATATTGTAAATGTGAATGTGAGTTTGTTTGTTTTGTTGTTAGTTGTTACACTTTCACGTAAAAACTTCTTAACCGATCATCATGGAACTTGGTACAGATATAAAATAGAACACGGGGAAGGACAACGGCTACTTTTTATCGCACCAAAATGTATGGTTCACGCGCAACATTTGGGACCCTGAAGAACGTCCCCATCTATTCATTTGTGTACTGCGTTTCTACGACACGACGCGAGAATTGCCGAGCTACTTTGAGAAAGCTTGTTCGGTCCTTGAGTTTGCATATCTCATCCCATCTACTCCTTAGCACAAGTTCAAACCTAACCCTAAACCCGAAACTAAACCTAAAGAGACGCGAGCGTGCCTACGTCAGGCTCCTCCGAGAAAGCTCGCAAGTCGCACTCGTGAGACGGCACTCCGTCGTCGTGACCTCCCTGGTGTTGCGAGTGTCAATGGGCGACGGAAATTGTTTTCTATAAGGCGATCCGTTAGCTCGTTTGCCCCCTATTATTTCTTTTGTATATTAAAATAGCTGGACGTTACTTGGGAAAATTCGACGCCGCAAATAGCTTTTTCGACGGAGCGTGAAATAATATATCGATCCTAGTTTTATTTTTAATTAAGAAACAGAATTACCTAACATAACAATATAGCCTATGTGCATGAAACTATCATGAAATAAATATTATCAGTGAATACGTGATTTATCGTGAGTTTATTGCGTCATAAAATATTGTAGTTTAATATAGGTACGTTGTAACCACCAATGAAATTAAAGAAAATTGTAACAAAACATTAAATGGAGCCCATGTTTGTGTTTATATAATATTGTACCAAACTTTAAACGAGTATTTCAGTCCGGAGCTATAAATAGCAAAAAACCGGTCAAGTGCGAGTCGGTTTCAAGCACGAAGGGGCTATACAGCTATTAGTAGGTACTAATATCGAGCAAAAAACGGCAAATATCGAAAAATTACGTTTGATATATGGTATTTTATATTAATTAGTTAATATTTCTGTTTTTAGTATATTTTGCTATCGTAGCGGCATTAGTAATTCATCGTCTGTGAAAATTTCAGCTGTCTAGCTGGACGGACAGACAACGAAGTAATAAGGCCCAGTTTTAACCTTTGGGTACGGAAACCTAATAATACAGAATTTACGAGCCCATTGTTGCTGAAAATCAAAAGTGCATTAGGCAAGAAATAAATTCTGGGAAATAATACCTTATAACAACACAGGTATCAGGTGCGGAAAACTTGGTGCGGCTTATCTGTGAAACGGCTGGATCGATCGAATTATTTCAGTGGCGGATAGCTGATATTATAAGTGACTTAGTCTACTTTTACCTTGCAGCTCCGTTTAAAAAATAGTTCCGATTACTTATTAACTATTTAGTAATCTGTGATTCCGTTTCCGTTAGTTCTTAGCGAACGAAGTTGCCCGCACCAGCTAGTTTAGAATAAATTAAAACCTGTATAGTATTGAATATAGAGTAATCACGTCCTCCTTTCAGGGCGATACAATTATTGTTTACTCATTGTTTATGTAATTGGTGAGACCCTCTCGAGTTGGCCTCAATAGACCACGTGCGAGTATTGCTTTGAATACTTTAAGAGCATAAAGATAAAGGGGTGATCGACTAAGCCTCAGTTCACCGCAGCGCTGCATTTTGAAGATAGCGATTCAAAGTTGAATTTTATTCTCTATTAATTGCGAGACTGGCGCCGCGCTATGCAGCGCGGTGCAGCTCGAAATTCGAGCTTTTGCAATTAAACGTGTGTCTTCTTGTGTAGTGGATAAAGTTCAATTTTGAATCGCAAAATACAGCGCTGCATCAAGTCGCGCCGCGTCTCGGTGTGATGAGCTATGGGATTAAGACCGAAGTTTTAATGAACGACGGTTTTTCCACGCGGCTCGTGTAGCGCTATCGACGAGCGAGCAAAACACTGACCAACCACGATTCCAGTATACCACTTTTCAAACTTAATCCTTGGGAATAAGGTCCAAAAGTGTTATACCGGATCGATCGACGACTGTGTATAAATCCGCGGAATTGAATTGATAGTTGATACACTGGCGAGCTCTGTACCAGCACCTACCTACGAGCCGTAAAATCGCGGTCTTATTCCTTTATTCGATCACTCACTAAAGAGGCACTTTGACAAATTACAATTATAAAGTAACAAAAGGTAAATTGAGTTAACATAACACTTAACTACTTGTTGATTTTGTATCTTACCTGTTCATTAGTTGATATATTAGCGTATTGGTAATTTGGTAGTATTGAAACAAGCAAAATATGATTTACTATTGTACGTTTAAAATGTTTAGGGCCCGTTGCACAATCGCCTAATAAGTTGTTATATAATAGCTTATCTGGATGTTTTGTCTCTATCGCTCAGTATAAAGTAAGCAGCGACAAAACTACTAGATAAGCTATTCGTCTCATAATAGGCGATTGTGAAACAGGCTCTTAGAATTCTCAAGTTACTTCGAATAATAAATTTAACCCAATTTATTAAAATGGCATCTTCATAGCATAGTTTATTAGATGCTATGAATTATAATCTTATGCAATATCAAGATATGACATTTAAGTTAAGAAAATTGTACCTAATTAACTCGAGTTACCCGACAAACTTTGAGATTCAACGAAGCGTGATGAAGTTATAGCGTTTTGGAGTTGGACCTGTCGTCTTTCACGTGGAGTACTAGTTAACAAGACAAGGAATATGCAAAAGAAACGTGATAGGTTTCATTTAAATTACAGTTATGAATGTCAGATAGAAATCTTATATGAAAATATAGTAGGTATAGCACTTAGGCAGTAGGCATTAGACACCCTCGAAAGGTGCACATTTGATTTCGGGCAGTATGTAGCAATGAGATGTTTTCATGTACAGTAGGTATCAAACGTTGAAGCAAAATATTATAGCGAGAAAAGTCTGCTAGCCCCTAATAAACTAGCGTGGACAACTATTTTGAAGGTCCTTTGTAAAAGAGTCGTCTGTAACTAGTTAACTACCTTCTAACCTTAAAAGTCTTCGAACCTTTTGCTTATGAAGATAAAAGAAACAATATCAACATTTTCCAGACGTGTCTTATATATCGATCGCTGAGTGCTTCATTAAATTTGGTGTTCGGTGTCATCTCATATATTCGCGATATCGGACAATGCTGATTTTATAAACATACTGGATGTTGACCGTGACTTTGTCCGCGCAAAGGAAATCACGCATGAACCGTATATTATGCCGCGATAAAAAGTAGCCCTTTCCCGTGGTCTAGTCTATATTATCTGTGCGAAATTTCATTAAAAAACGCCCAAGTAGTTTCGGAGCCTATTCAATGCAAACAAAGAAACGAACATACATACAAAGAATCAAATATTTCCCCTTTTCACCCGATTACGGCGAAGCCTAAAGGGAGGTACCTAATGATTTTGGCAGTCTTTAGTAATGTATGTTTGTTCCACTGAAGCGGCTAAACTAAGGAGTTTGTTGAAAGAGGTAGTAGAGGTAGAGTAGAAAGTAGTAGCTGTTTGACACGACTAGGACCCAGTGGCGTGGGGTTCCTATAACTCCATTCCTATCGGCTTCACTTGCCACTGTCATTATTATTCAGGATAGGGCTTCCCGACCCGACTTTTACGAAGCGCCGCTTGGTGGCAGAAAAAGAATCAAAAATTCTTATTGACTGTTTTAGAAATCACTACAGCCACCAGATAACAAACACTATATGTGTATCAGTTCTGCCTGCTAGCGGCGGAAAAAGTATCGAAAATTCTCATTTACTTTTCATACGACAAACGAGACATACATGATACCTACATAAGTATCCTTGACATACAATGATATACGACAACACTTATCTTCATATTAATATGAGAAATTGGCCCATGCAGTGTTATTGATTTTGGACAATAATTTTAAATTTGGTTGAAGGAATTGACCTTTGAAATATTAAACACTAGACATTGCCCACGACTTCGCACGCGCAAAAAGAATTCCCGCGGGAACCGAGCATTTCGCTGCGATAAACAGTAGCTAATGTGTTTTTCCAGAGTCTGAGTCAGAGTCCAGAGCCAGTTACCGTACGAAATTTCATCAATAACTGGTCAGTGGTTATAGCGTGAAAGAGTAACAAACATACTGTATACATACAAACTTTCGCGGTTATAATATAAGTAAGGAAGTAAGGGTATTAGAAGAATTATGTAAGGGTATAATTTTTTTAAAGAAAAAGGCCACCGAAATGTATGCAAGCGGCCGGCGACAAGCGACCAAGTGCGCGCACTGATGATCAATACATACATTTCGGCAGCCGCCGCGCCGCGGCCTGGCCGCCAGTGCGCGCTTAGGCTTAGAGGACTTAGCTTATCATGTTCTGAAAACTATAGCGTTACATTCAATTCAAATCACAGAGAAACTTTCACAATCCTTGTTTCAGACAGCTTAAACTAGATAAAAAGATACAAGTACTCTATTAAATCGATATCGATAAGATATCGAATATCGATATGTTGTCGTAGCCGCTAATGAAAACGTCATACCTTAACATTTCCTAGTTGATAAGGCTGTGCTAATTTTAATACAACATTACCTCAATGTTGACACAATGAGTCTGTAGTCACACAACATGACTGGATCCAGAGAGGTATTATGTACTAGGTTACAACATATCACTGACTGGATCACAAGATAGGACGACGTATATACGTACATATATTATATTATATAATACATGGGTTATATGGGTATAATACATAGTATAAAACAAAGTCGCTTTATCTGTCTGTCCCTATGTATGCTTAGATCTTTTAAACTACGCAACGGATTTTGATGCGGGATTTTTTAATAGATAGAGTGATTCTAAAGGAAGGTTTATATGTGTATAACATGCATAACATAGTAGAGAAACACTGATAATTTTAGAGGTTTCTAATGTGGTGAAAAAACACATTTTTTGCGCTTACATTGCAGACACTGGCTGAACCCTACGAGATAATAGGCCTTTACCTATCAAATTGCCGTTCTGCAGTACTGGCCATTTCATATCAAAATATTTTTTGTTTGGCTTAGAATTCTAATTTCAAATAAATTTTATTGTAAAAACATGGAATTCTTTTTCTAAAAGTAGTCATTTGTTTATTGATTAATGTTACATTTTCATCGCATTTCAATTTTTTCGTCATCATGGATACGTTAAAATTAGAGTAATTATGGAATATGAGTACCGTCGTGGCAGCAACGCGGCACAAGCGGCACGCAACATCAACGACGTTTACGGAGCTAACACTACAAACCAATGCACCACCTGTTATTGGTTTGCTCGCTTCCGTCCTGGAAATTTCGACCTGAAAAATGAACCTCGCGGTTGTCCGAAGACTTTGGTCGACAATGACGAATTAAAGGCGATTGTGGAAGCTGATGATACACAATCTACGGCTGAATTAGCAGCGCTTTCGACGTTAGCGTCAAAATAATATTGGTCCATTTGCGTCAAATTGACAAGGTAAAAAAGCTTGACAAATGGGTGCCCCACGAACTCAATGATCGCCAGCGCGAAGTACGCGTCGAGACGTGCCTTGCACTGCCCAAAAGACACACAAATGAAGGAATTCTGTACCGCATTGTTACCTGCGATGAAAAATGGATTCTGTTTGATAACCGCAAGCGCTCAGTAAGTTGGTTGGATCCTGGTTCAGCACCTAAACAATGCCCTAAACGAAAACTTACCCCTAGAAAAGTGATGGTCACTGTTTGGTGGTCTAGCGCCAGTATGATTTATCACAGCTTCTTACCAAACGGGGTGAGTATTAACACAATGATGGAGAAGCTGGCACATCTCCAACCAGCATTGGTCAATCGCTCGTCTCCGCTGCTCCTGCACGACAACGCGCGACTTCATACTGCACAGCAGACGGTCTCCAAGTTGCAAGAACTGGGGTTGGAAACTCTCCGTCATCCGCCCTACTCACCAGACCTTGCGCCTACAGACTACTACTTTTTCCAGAATTTGGATAACTTCTTGGCGGGAAAAAAATTCAATACCCGAGAGGCAGTACAAAATGCCTTTGAAGAATTTGTTGCCTCCCGTCCAGCTGATTTCTTTAATAAGGGCATCAATAAACTGCCACTGCGTTGGCAAAGATGTATTGATTACATGGGTGACTACCTCGATTAATACAAATAAAAAATACATGAAAAAAATTCGTTTAAATGTTTTCATACAAAACGGCAATTTCATAGGTAAAGACCTAATATTAAAAATAATGTACTACAGTATTGTACACCTTAAAAAGGTCTACAAAAAAGTCCGCGGTGGTATATGTCTTATCTTTTAGGGATAACACACAGTAACAATTTTTTATTTCTCCTTTACTAGAAATAATGGCATATTTGCGAAGCGATTTTAAGCAATACGGCATTACTCCTTAGACAATTAAGTACCTTAAATGCATTGTACATTTAATATAGATCAATATAGCCCTGTACAGCATGTTATTTAAATGAATATATTCGAAGATATTTCAGACATACTTAATAAAACTAGCTGCCCGTGCCCAGTTCATACTTAGTATTTATGGTATTTACCGAAGCTATCTAGACGGATGCAGTGTGATGTTTATCAAATAAAATACGTTCCTCACTGTAATCAGTTTATACACATTAATAGTAGCCCTTTAAACCATACAGCCACAGCTACAGCATACAGCTTGAATGAATATCTTGTATTTAGAAGATATCGTAAAATTTATATTCAAGCGCGAAAAATATATATCACGCGGTGTCGCACGTCGCGTCGAGGTGATAGGGTCCCGTTTTTACCCATTGGGCACGTTACGGTACCCTAAAAATATTTTCAATATATTGTATACAGAAGTATATTGCGGTAAGTAGAATTATTTGCTGAAGAAGTTTTTTTTCTCCAAGAACACTATTCTACAAAAGCAAAGCAAGGCAAAAGCTATAAGACAGTATAAAATAAACAGGAGTGAGAAAATTAAAGTTTTCTATTTTCTAATATCGTTATCGACAAAATTTGAGTGTGTTTGGAAGCTCTAAAGAATAAATAATCTTAATAGCACATAGTAGCACGCGTCTGTAAGTCGCTTAAAACCATCGATTTAATTTCTATATACTTAATATTTCCTACTATATTTTTTTAATTTAACGGTAAAATTGTCATATTTTCAATTTAATATTAAACTGAAAATGTGTGTAAACACAAAATCCCTAAAAAAACTTTTAGGGACTACTAAGTTTATAGTTATCGGTACTCTTTTGATAGTTTTTCGTAGAAAACGACGCGAGTTTATTAGTTTCGCAAAAACAGAGTCGGCAACACTGGAACGAATCGCTTCAGTCAGGCCCGTGTATGGGACCCCTTAGTTTTATTACGCTGGGACTATATCATCCGGAATTCGCCTGGCTCTGGAAAATTCAGAGAACTGAAAATAGAACTCTGCGCTAATACATGGCTATTATATTATATTAATATTTAAGTATTTACATGCACCATTACCTACTTGGACGTCTCTGATACCATTTCATACAAATAGGTATGTCACAAGTAGCAGGTAGCGAAACATAGTTAATGGAAAATATTTTTAATTAATCTAATCAAAAATGATATAATAATTAACCACAAAAGAATAAACGACCAATTTGGAGGTTGTGAGACAGTAAATGTGGTTGTGAATTGTAAATAAACAACATCAAATGACTCGTCTGTTACTCATCAGTGAAACTGACATTATTACTTTTTAATATACAGCACAGTACATTTTTAAATATGCTGTACGTCATCGTCTTACCAATTTAGTTATAAAAATTGCTGAATAATTTATTAAAGCATACAAAAGTATACTAACTTGGATTTATTTATGTTATATTATATTTATCTGTGAATTATTTATACTAGAATTTGCAATGTTACATTTATCGATAAAATATCAATAGTATGATGGCAAATTATAAGAAAAAATACTGTCACTTAACTAGGAGTTCCATAGCTAAGTGTTATCCAGCTTGACGAAAATGAAATTAGGTAGGTAGGTGCCGATTTTAGGAGACCACCTATCCAAACGGTCACTTACATAAGAGTTGTTTAGGAATCAGTTGGTGAAAACGAGCATAAGCCTCTGTATAATGGCAGTGACCTTGCGCCATCAAATCCCATACTGTATCGCGCCGATATCGCGCCGACCGGAGAGTATTGAAATCAGATAAAAAATCGCTATAAATATTTGAGACCAAATTTACAAAAACTGAAACGGCATTCTCCTGAGTCTTCTCTTAATTAAAATACTGAAATAATTTTCAAAAAAGATTTAACTTAAAAAAAGGGTAGACTTAGTATATTTTTTATTTAAATAAAAATTTCATTTTATAAAAAGACAATCCTCGGTCAAATATAATGCAGATTAACATATATTTTTTTGGGATTTTACAATACGACCATAACTGTGAAAAAAGGTTTAAAAGAAAACCAATTTTCAGTTCTATCGAGCGCACAGCCCCTTAAGGGCCTGTTGCACAATCTTCTGATATTTGATAATAATTAAGTGTCTGACACCTTGTTTGGAAGTTTTTTTTCTGCTTATATTATCGAGCGACAGAGACAAAACATGCAAATAAGCTATCTGACACTCAACAGTAGACTGTGAAACAAGCTCTAACTGTCGTAAAACTGAGCCTTTAGCCAAGTTGCCATCATCAATTACGGCGACGAATTTCGGATGTATGGTATTTGACATAAGCATCGCTAAGTGACCTATGCATTGCTAATATGTCACATATCAATCACATGTCAAACACAAAGTTTGCAGACAATTCTTCTAAATAATATACCAAACATTTATTTATTTAATGGATGCCGAATTTCATTAAAATCTGTCCCTTTCTTTTACATTCATAATATTGGGGTACCAAAATTGCTCGCTAAAATGGCCGCAATAAACTTACTAACATTCAAGTGGTCAAATAAGTTTTTGCTCGCCCAGGTAGGGAGATAACAATGAAGCGCCAGGCAACAATAAGTAAAAAACTCAGTAGTGGGGCAACAACAAAAAACTGAACCATTTCAGCCAATTTAGTCTCTAACCGTTATTTGTAATTACCGTCTTTAGACGTTTTAATAGGTTCTAGAACTTTCGAGACAATTATTTTGATGTTAAAACTGAGTTAATATATCAACGGTATCCATGAAATCCTTCCTTATATCGGGATAAAAAGTGTCATTTTTTTTTTCATAATAGCCATTTATTTAAGATTTCTCATGGCACTAACTTTTAATGAAATTTTATAGGGATATAAATACAGTCGCGGACACTGAAATACTTTATTTCCATAGATAAGTCGGCGGACGGCATCTTTACATCTGCTTTCAACATACAGTATGCGCATGCGCACACAATATTAGAGAGCGCATTACGATTTCTATAACCCATGTGTTCATGTTCGCTGTGAGCCCGCGAATTCTATTTATAGACAGACCAACGACCGGCGCGATTTACGACTCTGTGTTTAGAATAAATAAAAAAGTCTTCCTCAAAGCGCAGTTAAAATCTTGAAAAAAAAATGGTTTAAGCTGTCTACTCCACCGACGGCCTATGTGTCTCAGTGGTTAGCGTTAGTCGGCTTTCAAGCCAGAGGTCGCGGGTTCGAGTCAATCCGAAGGAGCAAAAAGTTTTCAATGTTCCTGGGTCATCCCGTTCCGCGTTCCTATCGCGTACCTGTGTAAACGCGAGCAATATTATAGTCGTCGGCTAATGAAAGAGACATGTAGCGATCAGTCAATGTACGAAATTCTACGTGCTCCGCACTTTAGTAGGAATTCATAGAAGAATTTTAGCAGATATACTGCAAAGTTTCTCCAAAAGCCTCGATAAAAGTGTGTTATAAATAATCTATACAAAAGTGTTGTGATACTTTAGACTTTGATAGAGTTTTCTATCTTCTCTATCTCATTCTAGAACTAAAAATAAAACTAGAACTAAATTCTAGAAACTTGAAAGGAGTAAAAGGATCTATTTAGCTTAACATTTAACATTGATTTAATAACTATATTTTTTATAAAAACCACATAACCCGATTACGTAAATTTAATAGTCTATTTTACTCGGGCCATAATTACGAATTGACACCACATTTATTAAACAGTAGTTGTAGTTGTAGCGCCTAAACAGTAGTTGAGGTTTACACATTTATTATACACATAATACACATTTATACATAATTTGTATATAATAATTTATACATAACACACATAATAATACACATAATATACATTTATTAAAATCGGATCAAGGAATCAGTAGATCCGATTTTAATAATTGTGTAAAATACCGTTTAGGCGCTATGGTGGAACAAACATACATACATCGACTGCCAAAATCCCTCTTTCTTTTGGCTTCGCCGTAGTCGGGTAAAATAATGTTCATGTGGCCTGTGCCATCTACCTTACTAAAATTTCCCATCCAAAATTTAAAACTTTAAACTCCCATGAACCAGATATAGGTGAATCAATGTATGGAGATCTAATCTAATTAGAATATCGCTACGCACGACAAAACGAGCTCTCTTACCACATTCTTAGATTTGTAAATCGCGTGTCGTATCGTTAGAATTCGACCTGAAATAAGGAGTGGCTGGACTTTACGGCGCCAGTGTCCCGCTTTATGGGCAAATAAAAGAATATTCCGAATACATTCATTCTCACCAGCATAAATCAAGTTAAATTGATGTGTAGAGAAACCTTTTAAACATGGCCTAGGATTAATACGGAGCAAAAACTTTCAGTAGAGTTTTACGAGAATTGCGTAACAGGAGGAGTATGATATTTGGCCGGTAAGTTTATGTGGAGGAAGATGTGCAGAAGTGCAGAAAGCTAATAACAATCTCTTTAAAGTCACTTCTGTGTCTTTGTCCTACTATTACCAACAACCATCGAGAGACATTATGTATATATTAGACATATTCCACTTTTTAAGTTTCTACTTTTTGCTGATTATTATAAGTGACCACGATGCAATCCAAAGAGGAGTGATTAGTTTGTTTGCATTGAAAGGACGATTATTGAAATATATTTTCTTGAAATTTGGCACCGATACAGACATTGACATTTGTCCATTGACATTTGACATAGGCTACTTTTTATCGCGGAAAAATGTGCGATTCCTACGAGACTTCCTTATGCGCGCACGAGGTCGCATATCAATGTCTAGTGAAGATATAAAGCCGATAACCAACGTCACACCTTCTGGACTGAGATCCCAGGCCCGCCTGACTACTCTTATTTCTTACTGATAAAATATATCACGGCACAAACTATAATACTACAAGTATTATAGTTTGTGCCGTGAGCCAATTCTCAGGTACAGGCCGCCAAAGGTACAATAATTGTAATAACTTTTCTTACAGCCTTTGAGATGATTCTGACGTATGTTACAGTAAAACTAAATAATAGTAGGTACAAATAAATATTATAAAGTGAAATTTACACCGAGTACTTGCTTATTTTGATGTTGTAGTGTTTATAAAAAAAAACATAATCATCCATGAAGCAATAAATTCATTAAACTTCTAACCTTTATATCTCTATTCATACTAAGTTATTAGAGAATAATGGAACCCTAAAAATTACTTTAATAAGTTTTATTCCTCACGTTATTTGAAAACCAAAAAATAAAGATTGATACTTTAACAGAATATAAGTAAAGTACTAATTTTCCGCAACTTTAGCGCATTGTACCTAAAAATTGGCCCATGGCACAAATACGCATACGTTCATTGTACAAAGTGTAATGCTACAATATACATTTTATCAGTAAGAATATAAGTGTAGTCAGGCGGGCCTGGGATCTCAGTCCATTTTTTTCTCTTTGTTGCATTTATAAACCGAGCAATCCATGTATCCCCATACACCGCACATTATATTATTAACAACTAGCTTGTACACATATCTGGCCGAGGACGTTATCTTATCTCTTTAATCGATGACGTGAAGCCATGAAAGACATGGCTGAAACATACAAGCCCATTTATTTTGTAACCGGAAGTGGTGACTGATTGTGTAGCGGTAGCGGAACAGCGATCGGTAGCTAGTTTACTTTAAACCATAATAAGATCACACGCATTACGCAAAATGTAGAGTTTGAGAATATGAGTATGTATGATTCCAACACACAGCTTGAACTGCTGAAAGGCTTGCGCTAATGAAAGGGTCAGTTCACATTGAAACGAGACGATAAGCGACGTGGCGCCGATCGTCTCGAAAAGTCAAACGTTTCATTCATTGTTCGAATGTCAACTTGGTAAAAATACACTTTGTAGTTTCACGTTAACGCTGATTATTTTGTAGGTCATACGAAAACTGAACATGCATTTTATGTTACATGTAAAATGCAAATGTCATGAAATTAAAAATAGTAAACAAATTGTGACGCTAACTCATCAGGTATTCGAATACATAGGAAAATGATATACCTGACGGTTCAGCTTAGAGAATACATAGGCGTAAATAATATAGTTCAGGACATGGTGCTTTTCACTCTGACAACTTCCGCAAAATTCTACCACAAAACGCTGCACTGAGGTGCACATTTAAAAATCATTCGTGCTTGTCAATCATTCGTGCTTGTCAAGCATAAAATTTTTATATCTTCAAATATGGCATGTGTCACGTCATAGAATATCCAAATTTATTTGCACTGAAATGTATAAAATTGCTCAGAACGTACTTTTCGCATTCTCTACATTTTTCATAATCAGGCACAGCATAAAAGGAGATTTGTTGGTGTATTACTGCATATTTTATGGGTGATTACAGTAATTTTAATGTATAGAATAATGATCAACGCATTACGTATGGGGTTAATATTTAAATAAATTATTGCAGAACTGTCAATCTGGACACTTATGTTACTTATATAAAAGTTGACTCTCAAGTACAAAATTGTTTCTACCATCGCAACGTAATTTACTTTAACCCAAAAGTGTTGACCACTCAATTCGCAGTCCATTTTGAAGTGTGAGGTGACGTAAGTCGTAACTGTATTTCAACGATTTCATTTTCAACCGTAAGCGCGGGCGCGGACCGCAGACTTTAGCGGACGCTCGTGATTGCGTGTATGCGTGCACCACCACCAGTAGGATGAACGCGGGGGAGCGGGGCGCGCGGCGCGGGGGACGCGCTAGCGGCCAGTGGAAATTTCCATCGCCCAAGCTGACTCGAGCGCGGTGTCGCTCCGCGCATAACTCGCGACCTATACGCATAGCAACCGTTGACACAAATAACAGAATCCATAATTGACCGTAAAATCTGCCAGAAATGCATTGGTAGTAAAATTTGATAGATATAGATAATTTACAGTAAATTCTGTCGATTCGATGTCATAAATTCGTTGTGAATTGTGATTGATTAGTAATAACGACTAAAGAAATAACCACTTGGAGCTTAGGCACCGCAAGTTCGAACTTAGCTCCTCGGCAGGTGCTAGCTGGTACTGTACATTTCCTATTTGTAGTTTATTTTCAGAGGGGAACCAAGAAGGGGAACTGGTATTCACCGCTAACGGCTTTATGTTATGCTTAAAATGTTCCTTAGGCAATTGCCAAGTCATATTGCGCATTGGAACAAAATAAAGTTACGTGACATGTCATTAGTAGGCATAAAAAAATATAAATATATACGAGTACTTCATAAATTTCGGGAAACACATCAGATATACAATTTAAGTAATATCTGTAAATAAAATCGAATGATTTGAATTTTGTCATATTGTAAAACTAGCATTATTTGCCCGCGGCTTCGCCCGCGTGAAATTAGGTTTTAAACATTCATCCCCTATTTTATCCACCTAGCCTGTTTTAGGAAACGCTGAAATACGTAATTCATTATTTTTTCGTACTCAATTTATACAAAATTTCATGCAAATATGTTCCAAGAAATAAAAAGTTTCATACAAACTTAAATCTCCTATTTTATTGTTAGTTGAATTTAAAAAAAAATCCTTCGTGGATGCCTACGTCATATGAGAAATACGTGTGCAAAATTTCAAATTTCTGGCCTTAAGGTTTGACCTGTGCGTTGAAACATCAGTCATAACTCATAAGATATAGATGAAAAACGTAAAATCTTAAAAACTATTGAGGACGTCTCTACATTTTGCACCTATTCTTGATAAAAGATACCAACGCGCCCGGAGGTACCTTATTCAATAAACATCCCATCTCTTTCGAAACGCGCACCTACTATGGTGTGAGTGAGAAAGCAATATACAATAATTTTATGATATTTTGTACATATTATTAAAATGAAGAATTTTAATAATATGTATATGCTTTTGCATATATTTACCTATAATTTAATTTGCCAATTTTATAAAATTATGAACATAAATGGTTGCAGGAAATGTACAAATGAAATGTATAAAAATTAAAATTCAAACCAAAAACAAAATAAATTCGCAACGTTCTAGACATAATAAGTAACATTATAACGTTACGGTATTTAATATTATATTACACAATATTATAAATATACTAGCTGTTGCCCGCGGCTCCGCCCGCGTAAGTACAGTATTCCAAAGAAACACTGTACTTTATCGGGATAAAAAGTATCCTATGTTTTAATCCAGATCCTAAACTACTACCATACCAAATTTCATCGAAATTCATTCTGTAGCTTTTGCGTGAAATAGTAACAAACATCCATCCATACATCCATCCTCACAAACATTCACATTTATAATATTAGTAGGATGGAGGATTATATTACAATTTTTCCTATAGGTATTAAGAGCCCTATTACAAATCTGCACTCTGCGAGATTAGGTATTTGAAGCGTTCCCGACATTTCACATTTTGTAGTAATTTTGTAGTTATAATATCGTTTTTATTGAAATAGGATAATAAATGTATGCTTTAAAATTATAAAATCTTTATTCCTCATGAAGTAAGAATTGTTCTGGTATAAATTTTGCTTAATAATATTATCGTTTCACAGTTAACTTATAGCGATTTTTGAAGTTTTTTTGGCTTAGAATAAGATTTTTTTTGAAGAAAGTGCCTGCGCGCATTTTATGAAAATCTTTATGTGCAATTTTGGGTTTAATTAAAAAGTTAAGCAAAATTTACAAAAAGCGAGGCCGCTATGAACTAGGCCAATAGCTATTCTGCACTATTAAATATGTCAAAATTGCTAATGTATCTTTGTTTCTAAGATCAAGAACGCTACAATTGGCCATTTTACGCAAAAATCACAGTCGAGATGTAATATGCCTCTTAGAATCAACGTATTTTGAACAAGTAAAGGAAAAGCTTAATGTTGTGTCTTATCAGGATGTCAAAGTTAAGGCACAGGATCGAGATGTATGGCGATTACTCCACCGACAAGAGCCCAGGTCGTAAGTTTTGAATGAAAACTAAATATCAAAATGCACTCAAACTTATTAATCTCCAATATAAATATACTATTTTTGAACTGACTTCCAAAACACAGGAGGTTATCAATTCTAATGTTATATATAAATAAAAAGTGGGTATGTTTTTTTTTTGTATGTATGTTACGCGATTACTCCGCCGTTTGTGAACCGATTTTCGAAATTATTTTTCTATTTTAAAGGGTTTACTTCCAAATTGGTTCCATTGTCACCATTAGTAGACATGACGAAGGGATCCATGAGGAATCGAGAGAAGTCCTCAAAATTTATAGGGACACCTATAGTGATTTTGACTTTTTTTGAAGTAACTCAATCACATGCTATCAAAAAGTGAAATGTTGTGACAAGGTATACCCTGGATCCAAAAGCACTGAACGGCCCTCCTCAGTCTTTGAAAATACACGTTTGGAAATTTCAGCATTGCTTATAAAACTGCAATTATATTACCACCACCATCATCACACCATACACCGTGATATTATATTGCTATAGGTATTTCTCATAGTATTTTACGCCGATATCGATTTCTTTGAACATTCACAGCTATCAAAAAGTGATATGTAGTGCCTAGGTATACCCACACTAACAACGATAATGACGGGATCCATGAGGAAGATGAAGAGATCCACGAGAAAACTCTTATTAGAAAAGTTAATAATGCTCGTTAAGGTTTCTTAAACATTTTCAATTTTCGCGCAACTTTTCTAGTCAACACAACACCACACCAAAAAGATTTATGAAAATTGGTCCAGCAGTTCATGCAATGAATGACCATGGGAGAAGGGGATTTTTTAAAATAAAGAAAATCTGAGACGCGGGGCCGGCCGATTCAACATTAGCCACTTTTGACTAAAGATTTCATTTTTGAACTCGAGAGTTTGGGACCCCTTGCTCCAAGTTCTAACTAACTTCATGGAGGTAATTTGTGCATAAGTACTTGAAATCGATGTTGAAAACACATAAATATACTATACTAGACGTCGCTCGCGACTTTGTGCGCCCAAAAGGAAATCATGCGGGATCTGTACATTTCGCCGCGATTAAATGTAGCTTCAGCTGGAAGGTAGAATGGTACGTGCGTTGTTTCTGTATTGGTCTCGGGTTCGAAACCCGGTCAGATAAATTTTTTTGTGATTAGTTTTATTTCCTTTCTCTTATATTTTTTTATTTATTTTTTAATATTTTATCGTCCTACTAAAATTCCGAACAAAGCTCACTCTCCCAGTTACTAATTAATAATATTATAATATCACTTAAAAGAAAAATAGATAAAAATATTTAATAAAATGTATAAACCGACTTCCAGAGTAAAAGCATTTAACATTCTTAAAAATCATTAAATAGCTTGAAATAAGTACCTTTAAGTTCTGCTAAAATTTTATTCTTTTTTTACTCAATCTTCTTATTTTTAAAGTCGGTACCAGCCCCAACAATTGTATAAATCCTTTAATAAAAAAAAACATTAATTTTAACACAACTACGTCCTTAAACATACAAACAATATTTTAAAGAACTCACGTTAAAATTGGCTATTCAATAGAAAAATAGAAAAATAGTAAAATTTTAGCAGAATTTAAAAGGGGATCTATTTTGACAATAAGAATTATTTTATGCTCTTTAGTGATTTTTAAGAATGTTAAATGCTTTTACTTTGGAAGTCGGTTTATATATTTTTTTTATTTTGCCTGCTACACATTCGAAAATCTTACTTTAACAACACCCACATATAACATGGTTTAATAAAATGTTGTAATCAATTGGATCAAATTATTATTTGTACATGACGCGTGGTGACTATATAATTATTCGAAGTGATACACATAATTTTTTAATATTATGTAAGCATTATATTGTTATCGGATGTCAATCGGCTATTGTTTGAAAAATTAGCATACACACTCATAATAATATACTTTTGTATCATAAAACACCAAGTAGGTAGGTAGGTACTCTATATTATTAACTACAAATATCTTTTTGTCGTATTTTTGCAAACTACAATCCAAGTTGTAACAATTCTTGTAAAAGTTGTGTAAGTAATGTGTTAAGTAACCAAAAATTCACACAATGTCTATGTATTTACGTCAGTTTTTTTTTACTTCTTAAACAATTACTTTTAATGCATCCTACATATTTTTAACTGCCGACGGTGCTATAAGTTTGAGGTGTCTGTCTGTGTGAGTGTCTGTGTGTCTGTGTTTGTTGCATCGTAGCTCCGAAATGAATTTATCGATTCTTAGGATTATTTTTGTTCGAGAGCTGACGTGATTGAGATTGTTCTTAGCTATAATTCATCATCATCAGCTCGTTTACTGCTTGACAATGACGGAGGTTACTTAAAATCGATATGATTTAATTTTTCCTTAAATTTTATCCTTAATATTAATGTAAGTATATATCATAGGAATATTTTAGGATCATAAATCACAAAATCCAAAGAATTAATTTTATTTACTTACTCTACATTTTTTAAATATGAAAATGAATATAATATTTTTAATTTATCTCTATATATATTTTTTAAATACATAATAATCCTGATACAACATGTAGTTTGCGTTTTTTTTCCATGAGTGCACCACGAACTCCACTGGATTTCAATACACAAAACATGTCTATTGTTTTACGTTTACTAAATGTGCTTACAAAATATTCCACAGGCTTCTCCGAAGTCCTTTATTGTCGTAACCCCTTTGGATTTATTGTGTTGATAAAAATCAGGTTTTCCCCTAACAATGTACCCGCATGGACGTAAGCTTTTTTTAACCACTTTTAGGGTTCCGTACACTATAAGTAACCCTTATAATATCGCTCTGTCCGTCCGTCTATTAGTCTGACTGTCTGTGCGTCTGTCTGTCTGTCCGCCCTTATACTTAAACCTTCCACAGTAGTTTATAAGTTGGTAACTCCTCCCCTGACATTTCTAAACTATATGGAATAGAAACTTGTAAGTTTCCATGCTGATAAATAACGCTAAAAACTCTTTAGGAACATTATTTTGGGTGAAATCGGATAATATTACCTTTTGACGTACCTAATTTAAACATAACCTAGTAACAAAATAGGTTTTGTTACGGAACCCTCCGTAAACATATCCTGACTTGGCTCGGCTCTTGGATAGGTTATTAGCAAAATCATGTCAAATACTCGTGATAATAAGTTGAATTTAAAAAACACAACATGTTTGCTCTACATTTATTTTTTGTAGACATTCAGTATTTGAATAGCATAATGTAATTTAAATTTTGAAAAATTTATCTTCTATATTATAATAAATCTGTAGAGAGGTCAATTCTGTACATGAAATATTTTTAAAAAATAACTATCAGGGGGTGATTAGGGATCGCTACTGATGTCAAAAATGCAATCAGTAAAATTTTTGTCTGTCTGTCTGTCTGTCTGTCTGTCTGTCTGTCTGTATGTTCGTTATAGAAACAAAAACTACTCGATGGATTTTAATGAAATTTGGCACAATTATTCTTCATACTCCTGGGCAGGTTATAGTATACTTTTCATTACGCTACGATCAATAGGCGCAGAGCAGTGAAGGGATATATTGGGAAAACGGGAGAAGTTACTCCATTTTTTAAGCTTCCACCGCGTGTGCAGCCTTAATGGTTAGAGCTGCATAGAAATCACGTATGACGGAAATATTTTCCTTAATATTATATAAAAATATTTCTTGACAGCATAATGTCTATCTTTTATGGTTGACTCACAATAGCACGTGAAACTTCCGGTAGCTTAGCAATTCGGAGCTTTCTGATTATATTGGTCTAATCTTACGTTTACAACACTCTCACTCATCCCTAATTAAAAAAAGTTAACATTATTACTTATTCAATAAAAAAAGAATCATGTAAATCGGTGTAGAAACACCAAAGTTATACATGAAATACACTAATAAGTCATCGCGCGTGAATACAGAATCATGCAATAAGGATAAATTGAAACCGAAAGATTAGTTTATATACGATCTAATCAAAGGCAGCTGCGCGCTGAAGAATACGTGCACCTTCGCGACGCCATGCAGCAAGATAATGATATGGTGAATATGGGCCGTTTAGTTATTTTGCCCTCTTCTTTTACTGGTGGTCCGCGCTACATGCACGAACGTACTCAAGATGCTTTTTGTTACGTAAGAAAATATGGACGTCCCGACTTATTTATTACTGTGACTACCAATCCTAAGTGGGATGAAATCACTCGGGAGCTTCTTGAGGGTCAAGCACCGCATGACCGCTATGATATCATCGCAAGAGTTTTTCATTTAAAATTAAAATCAATGATAGATCTACTTACCAAATATAACATTTTTGGAGAAGTATTGTGTTATATGTATAGTGTTGAATGGCAAAAACGCGGCTTACCTCACGCACATTTCCTGCTTTGCTTAAAAGATAAGGTTCGACCTAATGATGTAGACAGTTTAATCAGTGCTGAAATTCCAAGTCCGATTGCAGATCCCGTGTTATACGACATTGTTAAAACTCATATGATACATGGTCCATGTGGTGTATTTAACGGGAATTCTCCTTGCATGCAAGACTGTCGTTGCACTAAAAGATATCCAAAAGCCTTAGTGGATGAAACTGTAACAGGACTCGATGGATACCCATTATATCGTCGCCGTTCGAGAGACACTGGTGGTTTTACTGTTGAAAAGCGAGTGTCTGGACAACAGGTTCCTGTGTTGTCCAGAGCATTTCAAGCTCACATAAATGTTGAAATGTGTAATAGTGTAGAGTCAATAAAATATATTTGTAAGTACATCAATAAGGGCAGTGACCAAGCTACATTTGCTTTGAGAAATGAACATGATGAAGTTACACGTTTTCAGTCAGGCAGATATATAAGTTCTTCAGAAGCTGTATGGCGGATCTTAAGTTTCAACATTCACGAAAGATATCCACCTGTGACTCATCTGGATGTTCATCTTGAAGGCGGTCAACGGATATATTTCAACGCCGAAAATGTCACAGAACGGTTAGAGAACCCTAGACAAACAACTTTATTAGCATTCTTTCGACTTTGCCAAACTGATGATTTTGCAAAATCTCTTTTGTATGAGGAAGTTCCATTGTTTTATACCTTCGATAAGCAACGAGGTGTCTTTAATCGAAGACGCCGTGGCAGGCCTGTAGATGGCGAGTCAGGTATTTTCAAAGAACATGTCCTTGGTAGAGTGTACACAGTTCATCCTAACAACGCTGAGTGTTTCTATTTGCGATTATTATTACATACCGTGCGAGGACCAACCTCATTTAGAGATTTAAGAAAAGTGGACGATGTTGTTTATCCCTCTTATCATGCAGCTTGCGAAGCGCGTCATTTGCTTGAAAATGATCAGCATTGGGATGACGCTTTAGAGAGCGCTTTAGATGACGCAGAATCCTGTGTTAGTGATAATCCACGACGGTTACGCCATTTATTTGTAACATTACTCACATTTTGTAATTTATCAGATGCTGTACAGTTATGGGAAAAATATAAAGAAAAATTTGCTGAAGACTTTCTTAGAAATATTTCTAACAATGATGAAGGCACTACTACTGACCATTTCCGTGATCTTGCCATAAATCAGTGCTTATTAGCTCTTCAGGATGATTTAACAGCAGTAGGCGGTAAATCACTCTGTGAATATGGTTTGCCAACACTAACCTCAGTCGGAGAGGTAACTAATAGGGAATATTCCGCAGAAATTGGTTACAACTTAATGGAACTGCAGACAACATTAGAAAACGGTGTCCCAATGATGACTGCAGAACAACGTTCAGTTTATGACCGCGTGTGCGAAAGTGTTCAAAATAATTTGGGAACAATATGGTTTTTAGATGCACCTGGAGGAACGGGGAAAACCTTTTTGACTAAATTAATATTGGCTTTTGTTCGAAATCAGCGTAAAATAGCTCTCTACACCAAGGAAAACTTATTCTGACGCCTGAATTATGTTGTATAGTGCAATCTCAACCACATCTTATATCGTCGGTTTACGGTGACGTAACAAATATATTAAATAGGGACAATTCTTGGCTATGCGAAAGATCTATTTTAACTCCTCGCAATGACCTGGCATCTGAGATTAATAACAAAATACTGTCGAATATACAGGGGGAAAGCAAAGTTTATAGATCGATAAATAGAATGGTCGATGAACAAGAATCCACTAATTACCCGATAGAATTTTTAAATTCTTTAAATATGCCCGGACTTCCTTCTCATGAAATTTGTTTAAAAATTGGCATTCCGATTATTCTGCTCCGAAATTTAAGACCACCACAACTTTGCAATGGAACTCGACTCAAAGTAACCCAGTTGCAACAAAATATAATCGAGACTCAAATTTTAACAGGTTGCGGTGCCGGAGAAACCGTTTTTATTCCCAGAATACCCGTAATACCAAATAATTTTCCATTCCAATTTAAAAGGACGCAATTCCCAGTATCGGTGTGTTATGCAATGACAATTAATAAGGCTCAAGGGCAGACTTTTCGTGTTGCCGGAGTAGATCTCGGTGTCAGTTGTTTCTCGCACGGTCAGTTATACGTTGCTCTTTCCCGTGTTAGCAGTTCTAGAAATCTTTATGTTCACGTGCAGGACGGGTCAACTTTCAATATAGTTTACCCGGAAGCTTTGCGCTAAAGTATTTTCGTTCTATAGGTACTTTAGCCTCATGTGAATGTGAATACATTAACTTAATCTAAACAATATTACCAATACATTAACTTATTCTCAGCTATCTATACTTTTCTGCCGGAAGTCACTATTCCACGCGGACGAAGTCGCGGGCAAAAGCTAGTCTTTAAATAATAATAGACAATTAATCTTTTTGGTCAACTCTTTGATTTTAGTCATATTAGCTTCCTAAAGCTTAATAATTGTCTATGACTTCTGTTACAATAATATTATGTACTATTCTCAGATTATAAAACGATAGGATTAATCTGAGGTATAAGGTATTATTATAATGTTACGAAAATATTACCATGTTTGTCATCACTACAAGAGATTAGTTTGAAATATTTAATAATACAGTTAACAGCAGTTACTTATTATAGGTTATATACTAGAATTATATATAGGTTGATATCATTTCAAGCTGCAAACAAACAATATTTTAACGTTAATCATCATTATTTTATTTAACTCTTCATTAATGGCTTTGAATAGAATAAATTAACTTTTGTTTGGCTTAAAATGCACAAAAATACGAAACATATTTTTTATTAGGTAGGTACGTACTTCTTTTATCAAAAAGTTATTGTAATTGGTACCTACATATTGTTATACGCAATTATCTCAATGATTGTTATGTATTGCGACACATCTATGTTACGACTTACGATCGAAAAATCTCCTACATGATTCATAGAGTCAAGGACACAACTGAAAGTTAAGGATTGCTGTAAATACACTACTAACTACTGCGCCATTTTCAGAACATAAAGGTCGCGTCATCAATTTCTAAGTCATGATTTATTGGGAGTACTCCCACACAATTTACTTGAAGTACTCGCAATCATTACAATAGGCTTGTTTCCACTAAGAATAAATCGGATGGCTTAGAGTTTCTAATGATTAACCATGATAATTAGTGAACAAAAAAACAACTGTTTTATTAAAATAATAAAAGATTATTAATATTTTTGGAAAATAAAATCGACATAATGAGGCATTTTATCACGTGACATTAAACACCAATCAGAGAAGCGTGACGTCACACCTCGCGAAACACTTGTAAGTTGTAGCTGTGATTTTCGGAAATCAAAATTATCGAGAGTTGGCAGTACTCTTAAATATATGACAGCAAAAGATTTATCCAAGGGCAGCCCTCTTTTACAACCAAATTCATCGGTTTTGCTGAAGTTTTTAGAAATAAACACAGAAATAAATTGTGGAAGCAGTTGATAAAGTAAGAGCATCTTGCCTCCTTGCCATTTCTAACCACTTTCTTCGTATTTGTTTATTGTTAGGTTATATATGAATAATTTGTTTGGCGTTTTTATCGTTGTTATTTTATGTTGAGGCACAACACAATATTAATAATACGAGGAATTCATTATTTAAAAAAAAACACAATTGACTATCATAAACAAACACGGCTGTTTCGCGAGGTGTGACGTCATTCAAGACGCCATGACAGTCTTGGCCTTTTTCGCGGTCGATTTCAAGTTAATTTTTAAAAACTCCAAAATACTAATGTAAAAGACCTATTTTTCTTAAAATAATATATTTTTGGGGTAAAATAGATGCTAAACTATAGTTTTAAACAAATTTCCAAATTTTGTCAACTAGCCTATTGCTTACAATGCATACTAGATTGCAAGTAAATAGTTATTAAATACGCAAGTAATTGTAATAATAATAATAATAATAATAATAATAATAATAATTATAATAATAATTATAATAATAATCATCATCATCATCATCATCATCATCATCATCATCATCACATAATAATCTAGTAAATCGAATAGTTTTACAATCAATTGTGACCATTACTTAAAAAAAATAGAATGAATATATCAATATATGGTGCATTGTCTAAATTCGACTATATATTCCCGTTTCCTATCTCGTTTGAGCAACCAAAGCAACGCTAAAATGCGTAGAGTGACTTTGGATAATTTTTTGACTTCCCTCAGAGTTGTGTCGAAACAAACTTCTGGCGAGGGGCCAGGTGTCTTCGATACTCGGTAAGTACTCTATCAGTGTTCATTCAGTGTCTATTTTCATATGACATGTTGATAAATATGGACGCACGAGTTTTTGTAGGTATATGTATGCTGTATTAAGAAAACAATTGTAATAAATAAATGCTGAAAAAAATATGCAGCACTGTCAATCTTACTGAAACAAATAATATAAGGAATAAAATCAAAACAATTTATCTCTACCAACGCAACACTGAACTCTAACAAAGTAAGAAATGCGGATTTGGTTTTTTTCAGCCACAAATACTTGAAGACCAACGCGATGCCCCTGACGGTCGTGGGATAATTAATGTGTGTGTATCAAGTAATTCAAACAAAATCGAGGCTGTTCTTTGCGGAATTAGAAAGCGTAACTACGAATACGTACTAAGGCATCATAACTTTTATGTAGGTAACTCTAAATCTCAATATTGTCTTAAAACAATTTCACATAATTATTATGTGTTTGCTACTATACAATATTTCAGAAAAATAACGTACTAATAAAATCTATCAGTGACAATTGGATTGTGAAATTTCTGCAATAACTGATACAAACATACATAATATAGTACATTTCCATTACAATTTCTGTTTCACCTTCTTTCAATTCGCTAATCGACGGAAAAAGTAGAATTCACTAAGAATACTGTAACGGTATAGGTAAAGCTCAGCTAATTAATAAATAATTACAATCGCACAGCAATAACTCTACCTAGATTTAAAACTCTTATATTTTAAATCCTTGCCTAGCTATAATTATCATAATTTAAATCCAAAACGGTAAAACCATACTCATTTATGAAATTGGAAAAAACTTAAAATATAACGCAAAGCTGAAATAGGAAATTCTGAATAAATTACAAAAAATCGCTGAATAATAATAAACTTACCTTAAACACCGCTGGCGCCAGCGGTATCGCAGCTTGGTTGTGCAGATGTTTTTTCGACATTTTCAACAAACTTCCACGTCCAAAAAACCTGAATTCAAAACCGACTCGGGTTAAAGTAGATGGTTGATTTTCCGTAAAAATAACAAGTTTTTTTTTGTTGTCCGTCTTAAATATTAAAAGTTTTTAATTGGGACTGAATTTCGAGTAAAGTTCGCGTCAGCGCGCGCACGTCATTTCAGTGCTGCAGGTAAGTCGGCAATGAGCGAGCGAGCCGAGCGTGCAAGTTCGAGTCTACCGCGAGTCGCCAGTGGCTGACAGACGGCGCCACCACAGGAAACTAGGGTCACCACTCGCCATTGTTACGACCACACCTTTCATCAATACCTGGGGCTAAACCTCGTCAGAACTTTAATCGCAAAACAGTAAGTATAAAAACTAGTTTAAGTTTTGAACTTTTCACACGTTCAGTTATGTTAAATGTTATTTTAATAGTCTCAGAAATTTAGAGATAAAATTGGACTTATTGAAGAAAATTATGTAAATATCCTGCTCATGGGCTTCCGAATAAATTCTTATGTGACATTCAAGAATGCTACTGAAAACTTAGTAATATTTGACTCCTTGGTTTCGTCATAAGTTTCGCAGATTAATTTAATACATTATTTCTCACGGTAAATTGATTAGTTTAAGCTGATAAACGCCAACAAGTGCGTTGATATTGGCTTTTCATGGAAACAGTCAAATGATAGCCCTATTACAGGGTAGCATGTTGGTTGTTTTGTTTGCAAAAAAGAGACTTAGGTACGTATTACGCTGACGTCATATTTCCTTCACAGTTAACTAAATTTTAGTTCAAGTTTCAACGTTTATTCATAGTCAAGATCAGTTAGAACTTCTAACTGATCTAATCGACAACATCATGGCAGATCGGACGATAGGAAGTATGGTGTATGACTAGCAAAAAGGTGCCTGACAGTGATATTCTTAAAAAAACAGTGCCGACAGAAGTCAAAACAATAGCGTTGAGGCAAGCATGCGGCGCGTGACGCCCCATCCCCCCTCCCCTCCTCCCTACCTAATACCGCACCTATATCGGTAACAGTTCAATGGTTCCATCTCAAAAAATTCCAAACGCGCAAAGTACTTTTCACATCAATTGGTGCTCTAAATCCTTTGATAACAAAATTTCAATTCGTTTTTAACCGACTTCCAAAAAAAAGGAGGCGGTTAGACATTCGGCTGTATCACTACATAGTATAAAACAAAGTCGCTTTTTCTGTCTGTCCCTATGTATAATTAGATCTTTAAAACGAAACGGATTTTAATGCGGGTTTTTTAGGTTCCGCAATACATAAGGAACCCTTATAGTTACGCTCTGTCTGTCTGTCTGTCCGCGCTTCTAGCTTCTGTAATTATGAATATAAATTAATGAAATTTGGTATAGTTATAGATTGTGTATAGATCTCGGTTTTCGCAACATAAAATAATAATAATTTTATATTTTAGGGGTGGCTCCCCATACATCCTACTCTATCGTGTGGGATATCATTGAATAGGTATTTTAAAATAAAGGCAAGGTATTGTACATGATTTTTTCCAAAGTCAACCATTTACGGGTAATCGGCCTCCATAGTGGTATTTAAGTTGGTATTTCTAAACTATGAGACTTAGACACTTATAATCTTCCATGTTGATAGATCTTGCTAAAAACTCTTTACGAAAACTATATTTAACGAAATCTGACAGTAGTACTTTTTAAGTAATTTAAAAAAACCTTTAACGCGGTTATAGTTATGGAACCCTCCTTAGCCATGTGCTGACATGCTCTTGATAAGGTTAGGCTATTTAAAAGACAGAGTGATACAAGAGGAAGGTTTATATTATGTATATAGTTGAGAAACACTGATAATTTTAGAGGTTTCTAATGTCGTAAATAAACCCATTTTTTGATACACAGTATGATCCTTATCAAATTAAATATAAATAAAGTTACCTACTCACCTTAAGCATTTTACACACATATAAACTATACAGTTATATTTAAAAGATATCGTAAAATGTATATTCAAGCGCGAAAAATACATACAAACATGTATCTATAAGGACTCTGGAGTTATGTTCAGTACTTTTGGATTCAGGGTATACCTTGGTGCAAAATCTTTCTTTTTGGTAGTATATGCTTGGACTACTTCAGAAAAAGTCGAAATCACCATATGTGTCCATATATTATAGTGATAATGGTGTTCACGAATATAATTTTAGCAATAGCAAAATTTCAAAGATAATGATATCGGTGCACTAAACTCTGATGAGTAGTGAGTGAGTACCTATGACAACATAATATGTTGGTGTTTCTTGTGAATATGGTGGTGATGATGGTGATGATTACTGTAAGTTTCATAATGGCATATGCTTGCAGTTCTTAAAACAACGCCGAAATTTCCAAACGTGTATCTTTAAAGACTGAGGAGTTCCGTTCAGTGCTTTTGGATCCAGGTATCTTTTTGGTAGCATATATGCTTGATTTATTTAACAAAAGTCAAATTCCTATAGTTATCCCTGTAAATTTTGATTTTCGTCGATTCCTCATGGATACTATCATCAGGTCTCCACTTTGGTGATTAAAGGACCAATTTCGAATTATAATACCCTTTACAACAACAAAAGAATTTTCCAAATGGGTTCACAAACGGCAGAGTAATATTTAAGGATATGTATCGATGTAAAAGACTATGAAAAGTACCTATTATCATCATAATGTGATGATGTATGGTGTGATGATGGTGGTGATGATGAAGATTACTGTAATTGACATAGTGGCATATGCTTGCAGTTCTTTAAACAACCCCAAACATGTATCTATAAGGATTCAAGAGTTCAGGGTACACCTTGGTGCAAAATCTTACTTTTTGGTAGCATATGCTTGGGTATCTTCAGAAAAAGTCAAAATCACTATATGTGTCCATATAAATTTCGAGAAGTTCTTTCGATTTCTCATGGATCCCATCATCAGGTACCACCACCATCTTCCGTATCACCACCTTAGTATCAAAAGGACCAAATTGGGATTATACGGTATACCCTATACACCAAAAAAGGATTTTGAAAATCGGTCCACAGACGGCGGAGTCATCGTTGAATATACAAAAAAATAAAAATAATATAAATATATACAGGCAAACCTATAACCGCCGCCTTTTTTAGATGTCGGTTAAAAATAATGTTTTATCAGGATGTTGTTCGGGCTGGTACCGACTTCAAAATTATGAAGATTGAGTAGAGAAATAGTTAAAATTTTACACGAATTTAAAAGGGGAATTATTTAGAAAATAATTTCTATTTCATACTTTTTTGTGCATTTTTATTGTCGCTTACCAAGTGTTATTTTTATGTTATAATAAGAAACAGGTCTTAAGTCTGGTACTTAAGGCCTGTTTCACATTCTACTGATAAGTGTCGGATAGTTTATTGGCATGTTTTGTCTAGCAAACATTGCCACTACATATTTTCAATTAAATTTAAAATGTGCACGTGATACGCGCGTGATTATAAGGCGCTTTATACCAATACCCACGGAATACGAATATTATTCAACAGTCGGTGTTACTTAATACACGTTTCGTAGAATTTAAAATACACACACAAAAACATTAATAGGCTAATAAGGAATTAAAACGTAGTATTTTACATATTATAGAGTAAGTAAATAATAAATATGATTAGAAAAATGTCGGAAATGGTATATGGAAATGGTAATGGTAATATATATATATATTTCTGTGAGCTGGATGCTGAGTCCATTGCTTAAAAAGTTTATCACTTTTCTTAAGTTTGCCATATAATAATAACACTCCTTAAGAATTGCTTCTAATACTAGCAAAACTATCAAAATGGTGCTATAATATAATAGGTGATTCTATTTAACTTTTATAACCTCTAACTTTTTTCTCCCATGGTTTACAGATTTTTCGTCGTATATATATATTCACCTTCCACCCAATAACCCTCAGTAGGCTACCGCAGCTATAGGCTACTTCTCACAAGGAGAAGTCCGTGCCCCAGCAGTGAGGACGATAGGTACCGCCTACTGGTAAATCCCCTATCTCCCTGCAAACTAAATTTCATGGTAATACTTGCAGCCGTTTTCGAGAAACCGATAAAATTCCTTTGCAGTTCCCACAATAAAGACCTTCGCTCCACTAATTACTTGGTTCTCCTCTATCCTCCACATAATTCCAGTCTTGTCCATTCCTTCTTTCATATTCAATCCATCCTCCTCTGGAACGCGCTCCCCCAGAAAATTAGGATGTCCCCATCTAAGAATATCTTTAAACGCAGAGTTCGCCGATTGTATCTAAAATTATTAGCCGAATAAAGTTTATTTTACTTGTTTTATCTGATCGTCTCGAGAGTTTCAGATTTACCATTTCATGAAATGGATATATTTGCTTATGTATATATTATATGCATTCTATATATTATATTTAGTATTACATGTATAATATTCAGTTTACCTATTATTTTATTGTTATTAAATCTGTATATTATAAGAAATGCTCCTACTTCAACCTATCTCTGCATCACCCTAAGGTTGGCTGCTAGAGAATGCCACAAGGCATTAAACCCGTCTTTGTACAATTGTTGCATAAAGTGTTTTAAATAAAAAATAAATAAATATATTATTTACAAGATTTTCTCGTTTAAAGTATTAGAGAAATATTACGTGGCCAAACAACAATTAAATTACTTATTACTTATAAGTGAATACATCTTTCTTTGACTAAGTATTTTCTTGTCTTGTCGACGCAAATCGCTTATCAGAGCCGTTGAACCATACGCACGCACACATACTCACGTATAAATGCGTAGTTCAACCACGTATGCAGTCGTTGCGGTCACTTCCTTGTTTTATATATTATAAGGCGTGTTTAAATATTATAAGGCGGCATAGTGCAAAGGAAAATCTTAAGAAAAGAGATGACTGCAGCGACAGAGACCAAACATGTAATTAAGCTATTTGACACTTATCAGTAGATTGTGAACCAGACCCTAAGTTAACACGTTCAGTGCGTTAGGGGATCTAAAGGATCACTTACGAGACTTTCAGTCAGTCCGGTGCCAAAAGTCGTGTCTTATCCCTCTGTGAGGTCGTAATTTGAAATTTATTTGTATTTCTGCGCGTGTGACTGAGTCAAATGTAATAACATGATTCTTACCTAAAATTTATATAAAGGTAAAGAATGCACTAAGTTGTAATTATGTACACTCAGTGCGAAGAGAGGTCTCATATCTCCGAAATTTTTTAGTGCCGTTCAAGTGTCGACAGCGTGAGGCCACGCGTTTGGGTACCGAGAACTACGGTAAATTACGTATTTATAATACCAAGTGTAGTGCTGGCATCTAAAAATTGGGATTATTTAAATTAAAATTGACGTTCAGATCATATTTTTCAAACGTTTTTGATTATCCATAACAAATTCTATTTGAATTTCCCCTAACTAGTCACTACTTAAACAGCACTATTTTAATTTGTGGTGCGCGATTTAAAAAGGCGGGAAATAGAGTTTTCGTTTCAATTATCAACACCGTATTCCTAAATCGTTAAGTCTAAAGTCTAGTCAAAGTCCAAAATAATAGTCAGTGCAGTCAATGAGACAAGTCAGTCGATTCAGTAATTTTTCAATAAGATATTGACATTATATACTTTTTTTATAAGTACTTTAATATGCAACACCTCCCTTTTCAAGAAAATGCAAACAAATTTTATAAGTACATAACTAAGACCAAAATACTACTTATCTAATCAAATTTTTCATGTATATACCAATTTAGGGCGTTTTACATTTCTGCAAGACCTGGTTACGTAACCGGTACTTTCTAGACTCTTCATAGAAACACAGCTATCATCATTAATCATAATCATAAAAAAATCATCATCATCATCATCATTGATCATTAAAAAAATCTAGGCGCAGGATCGAGCGCCTGCGACGCTGACAGGTATGATCGAGTTGAGATAGCGAAAGTATTCAGAAATCATTTCAGAGTGCAATCCGCACTGTCAGCATCATCATCATCATCTCCGCAAATGTTGAATGCTTTATCCTTTATAGGTGACCGTGTTATACACTCTACTGCCATGAGATGTAGCCTGTGTAATCAAAAATATGACTAGAGGTAAATCTTCGGGCCATGACGGCCTCAGTATTGAACATCTGCAGTACGCAGGTCCGCACTTGCACCGAGTATTGGAAATATTTTTCAATTTGTGTGTGGGACACTCTTATTTACCAAAGGAGTTGATGTATACTATTGTTGTACCGATTTTGAAAAACAAAACTGGAGGTGTCTCAGATGTGTCTAATTATAGGCCTATATCGTTAGCGACAATCATTCCTAAGGTATTGGACAGATTGCTTGACAAGCTCCTGCATAAGGACGTGAAACTAAATGATAACCAATTCGACTTCAGACCAGGAATGTCGACTGAAAGAGCAATCCTGTGCCTCAAGCAAACTGCCCAATATTACACGGCAAGAACAAAGCCAGTCTATGCCTGCAATCTAGACTTTTCTAAGGCATTTTATATGGTTTCTTATAATACTCTGTGGAAAAAATTGAGAAGTGAAACCTGTCTATCAGATGATGTTATTTCGTTGCTGAAGTTCTGGAACGGAAACCAAGTAAATGTGGTGGGGTGGGCGAATGCATATTCAACTGCCTTTGGTCTAGAATGCGGGGTGAGACAGGGGGTGTAATATCACCTCATCTCTTGAATTTATACATGAACGCCCTCATTGAGGAGCTCAGCAGTATCAGAGTCATATGTCACATGGCTGGTCTATGTGTCAACAATATCAGCTATACAGATGACATGGTGCTGCTGATCCCCTCAATGAAAGGGTTAAGGAAACTGTTAAAAATATGTGAAGGTTATGTGGGGGCTCAGGGACAACGATACAACGCTTTAAAAGGTGAATTTACGATATTTTAATCGGGGAACAAAAGTTATGAACACAAAGAACCTTTGATGCTGTGTAACATGCCGCTTAAAAAAGTAACGAAGTTTAAGTATCTTGGTCACTCATGGGTCTCTGATAACCTAAGGGATGACTTAGACCTGGAAAGAGAGCAAAGAGTCTTGACTATTCGCTGTAATATATTGACCCGGAGGTTTGTGCGTTGTAGTAAAAAAGTCCAAATTAACTTTGTTTAAGGCATGTTGCCAATCGTTTTACACGTGCAGGCTGTGGGCTGACTATACGTAGAGGGTTACAACGCTCTGTGCGTGCAGTATAATAGTGCGATTAGGGTACTGCTGGGGCTGCCTAGATTTTGTAGCGCATCCAGTATGTCTGGGGAGGCGAGGGTCGACGACTTTTACTTGATTGTCAGGAAGCGGTGCGCTCCCCTATTGAGCAGACTGCACGCTAGCCCCAACACTATCCTGAACGCGTTGGCAAGTAGGTGGGACTCTTCTCTGTCAAAGCACTGGATTGGTCTCCATGCGCCCGTATCGAGGTACAATATATTGTAATAAAAAACGAACATTACTAATTTAGAATAAGTGTTACTAATTGGATGTTTGGATGTGTGTGTGTCAGTGTTACTGATTGGATGTTACTAAACTTATGGATGTACTTTATATCTGAAAATAAATGATTGTTATTACTAATACAATTTTGAAAAAAACTATTTCCGAGATGTGCTGAACTCATGGGACTTGGCATGGCTTATAATGTCCTTAATGGGAACCATACTGTAAGTGTTGCCACTACTATGGCCATTACCAGAAAAATAAGGAGGAGGAATTGTTTTCTTTAAATCAATTTTTTAAGGTCTAATGTGTGCCCTATTCCTGCTATACACAACACCATTTAGATCCACAATATAATAAGATCTACCACATTTTAATTTCTCTTTAATTATTCCCGGAGTCCAAAAAGACTTAGGATATTTTCTAAAATAAATGTCATCTCCAGGCTGAAAATAATAAAACGCTTGCTTCACATTCCTGTTAAAATAAAAAGACATTATGTCCCTGCTTTGTCTATGACATTTTTATACACCGAAAATTTTATTATTTTAGGTTTAAGTTTTTCATTTAAAATGGGCTTTACTCGCAAATTCTTAGACATGAGTAATGCGGCTGGACTGGGAAAATCTCCTTTAGCAGTGTTATACTGCGATAGTGCAGTAATGACAGAAAAATATATACATCAGAACAGTCTTCCTTGCATTTTCTTAAAATGTTTTTTTGGAACGAAGTTCCTTATGGCGCGTTGCGAATTGTCTTGGGGCTGGATGGATTATTAGGCACGACACTTTTTGCCACTCGAAATCACAATTTAATAACGACTATTAAGAATGATACAAAAAACGACCTTATCACCTTGACAATAATGTAGAATTTTGCAATTACACATTGTGACTGTTATGACTGTTACATATTGTGACTAGCTAGCCGGGCCTTAGGTAGGCGAGCGGTGGGACGGAAGAGCGCTTGATGTTATTACTCAGTACGGAGCCGGACTTCGCGGCGGCAACACTGCGAGCAGCAAGCAACCCGCCCCCTCACCCCTGTCCCTACCTAAGGCGCGGCCAACTATACTTAGTTCAACTATTTGTTTTGTATAATATAATATATTATATCTATACAGATAAACAAAATTGAAGTGTCTGTTTGTAATTTCAAATTAACAGCTTTTATTTTTTATTATAAATTGTTAACATTTTTCTATATATATTTTGCCTGGCCATTAGACCTGGACCAATAAGGACTGGTGGCTTTATGCTCCACATCCCAATCAATAATTATTATATACATATATACTTTTTTTATAACTACTTTAAGCAACAATAACTACTTTTTTCTGTATTTTATCTCAATCCATTTGTCATATTTGCGTGCTAAGCAACCTACATATATAGTATTTGATGATCTTTAATCCACAGAAATTTCATGCTCATAAGTCATATCTTATTTTTTAACGAATGTTGTTTGTCAAGTAAAATCATTTTGTAAGGTAAGCATCGTTTTTTTAGGAGATATTTTTTTAGGAGATATTTTAGATCTCATACGCACTCAGTTAAGCACGGTTACAAGTTCTCAAACGCTCTGTCTGCAAGTCTTCTGTAAATGGCCTCGCGCTTAACGTTTTATATATGAGATTTGAGGTTCAGGTATTCAAATATTTCCGGAAACAACAATTGCATTTTACACGTTATATTATCAACTATCGCTCGGGTGGCAAATGACAATGGGATCATTTTGTACTTCGCAGTCGCAACACAATAGCAACAGAATAGCAATAAGAGATGCCTGATATTGTAGCTGAATATAGACCGACAAGGGCAAAAGTTACGTCTGGTGGATCTCGCAAGCGATAAATATTTATATACCACATTTAAGTGTATCCTACACTTAAATGTGGTCTAAACGAGCATAGAACGATTTTAATTAATACTAGCTTTTGCCTGCGCCTCCGTCCGCGTAAATACAGTATCCCACGGGAACACTGTACTTTTTAACAAATCCGGAGCTTCAACTACTACCATAACAAAATTTATCAAAATTCGTTCAATAGTTTTTGCGTAAAAGAGTTACATCCATGATCCATAAAACCAACCATCCTCAGAAACTATCACATTTATAATAGTATTATACACACACAGGAATGATGAAATATATGGTTAAACATCCAATAGTTATTTCCCTGGTCCCCTTTTCTCGAACAAGTTGGATAGTAGATATTATGTCTTGCTCGCTTCCCCATCTTCCATTTTTTGCCATTTTCTATCCATTGGTCAATGGATGGAAAAAAACAAGGTCAACAGCTAAGTGATTCTGCAAGGCAGCAGTTATCAGATTTTATACCAGAATTAAGATATCTTCCAAAGAGGGGAAGGGATAAGACAGCCTTCACCACACCTTTCGGAACTTACCGGTTTAAGCGCATGCCATTTGGTCTTTAAAATGCCCCGGCAACTTTTCAGCGGTTCATCGATCGCTTTCGTTCAGGTTGCTCGCTGCGCGACGTCACAATCTTGGCATATCCTGATGACTGCTTAGTCATCAGTCACAGTTTCCAGAAACATCTGCAAGATCTACAAAAGGTATTTGACCGTCTACGAAAATTTAAGCTATGTGCAAATCGTTCTAAGTGTCATTTTGTTAGGTCAGAAGTGACATACCTAGGCCACGTTATTACTTCGCAAGGTATCTCACCGGACAGCACTAAAGTCGATTACATTTAAATCATTCTTGCAAACCTGATTCTGGTGCCGTACATTTATTCCTGAGTTTTCATGCATATCCGAACCTTTAACTAGACTGAACAGGCTGACTATTCGAAGCCGCCATTGGTGCGGCTCTTCTTCAAGGGGATGCTAAGGACGAACGACCTATTGAATATGCAAGTCGATTACTCAGCTCATCAGAAAGAAACTATTTCACAACGGAGCGCGAAGCACTTGCCGTAGTCTGGACCGTCGAGAAAGATAGAGGCACCCTTGCATAGTAATGGACCACCAACTGCTTAAGTAGTTGTTTTCCCTTAAGTCACCGAGCGGTCGACTCGTCATGGGCCATGAAACTACAGTCATACGACCTGAAAGTTGAATATGCTTCAAGGAAGGTATTGTTCTTGCCGATTTCCTCAGCCGACCAATCTGCGTAGGCAATAACGACGAATGTAGCGTTTACATCGTCGATCTGCCGCAAGGCAGCGCCACAGAACTCCGAACCGCGCAGCTTAAAGGCCCTGAAATAATGAAAATTATACTAGACTTAGAAAACGTTGATGAACTTACCTCCAATCGATGGCTGGAGCGAGGTATGTAGTAGTAGGTAGGTATGTAATGTCACACGGTGTGTTATACCGTTATGATCCAGACGCTGAATCCGAAGAAGCGCCATTAGTGATTCCTGCTTCCAAGAGAGACGAACTTCTCAATGAATTCCATAATTTGGCTACCTCCGGCCATCAAGGTGTTGATCGTACTGTTATGACCCTTCAATGTTAGCAAGAGTGCTTAATTGACACTATCACTTTGACTATGTCAGCAGCAGATAGCAGAACGTTTGTTGAGTGCTAGAGAGGAAGCAGTTCCAGTTCAGTCTGAAACCCGGTCGGTCGTAATAATTAATTGTCTAATCAAAAATAATTTTTTAATAAATAAGTTTAGCAGTAAAACAATTCTTTCACGAAAACTACAAATTATCATCAGCATCATATTTTTGTCATCAGCAGCAACAACATCCCGCTACGAGGAGTCCGAGAAGATCGACGATGGTCCCAGCAGTGATTCCTGTGATCCTGATCTTCCTGTGAGTGAACTTTAATTCTTGCCAATAACTCAGAATCCGTCATTAATTCTTTATAGATTTTATTTTTCACGTTCTTTCATAGCATGAAACATATACAGAGTTGTTACATTGTAATTCTAAGATAAGAAGTCTACGCAGTGACCGGATGGTTTTGTTTACATAAGGAATTCCTTGCCCGCTTAATAAGGCAAGGCGTACTCCGAGTCTATCGATTTATTTTAATAATTGTACTCAACTTAATTCGATCTTTTTATTAATCAACACAGTAGAGAAATCAAAATGTCTAGTAAATCGAGAAGCTCGAGCACATCCAGATTATCAACAAAACCTGAAACAGATAATGAAATGAAGGTCCCAGAAAGAATCTAATTAGGTGTACTCTTAAAATTCATTAAGCCATTTGATGCTAGTCGCGAAAAATTAAATTCTTTCATATCTAATTGTCAAAGTGCATCTAACTTAGCAGATATTACACAGAAACCAATAATATTTAAATATATTCTTAGTCAGCTTGAAGGTAAAGCCCAGTCTACGTGTGACATAAGGGAGTTCGAATTCTTTGATCAATTTACCCAATTTATTAAAAATCAGTTCGGAGAGAAAAAACATTACTCACACCTCCTTCCTGAACTACAAGGAACAACAAAGTTCATCGGAATCTTTTAGTCAGTTTGCCTTAAATATAGAAACACTTCTTTCTAAATTAATAACAGAAATAAATATATCTAACCCGACTAAGAGGAAATCTGATCTATCCAGATGAATTGCTACTATACAAGATATAGCCACACACACATTTATCATGGGGTTACATCCACGAATTTCCCAAATGGTTAGAAGTCGGAAACCTGAATCTCTTAACTCGGCATTAAATTTCGCCATCGCTGAAGAGAAAATAATGTCAAATACAACGAAACGATTCCCCCAGTTTAACACTGAAAGACCGAAAATCCAACCTTGTCGCAACTTTTCGTTACAACTAAATCAGTTCAGGAGACCAGTCGATACAAATGAACTAATATGCCGATACTGCAAGAACATTGGTCACTCTAAACCTTATATTCTCTGCACAAATCTATACTATACCCCCTCGAACAGAGTCAGTGACAGAATTCACAGTAAAAAATCGTAATATATCCGAGGGCATCATTCTAGATCAACACATCTCCAACACCATAATAATCGCAAACAGCGTGGTCAAAGTTAAAGAAAATGATCGTATTAACATAACAGTGGTCAATATATCTGATGAACTCTTCACTATTCATTCCAATCTCAATCTTGATATAGAGCCTTTAGAACAGCAAAATTATGCCCAACATCTACACTCACAGACAAACATTTAAAAAAGAACACAACAAGTCCTAAACTCCCTTAGAACAGCACATCTCAATGACGAAGAAAAGGAAGCATTATTCAATATAATATGTGCCAATCACTCTGACATATTCTACCTTGCAAACGATTCACTTTCTTTTACTAAAGCTGTTGAACACAGGATCAGAACCAACACAGACATACCTACACATACAAAATCCTACAGATTCCCGGAATACCATAAAGTCGAAACTCAAATCTCAAAAATGCTAGATCAAAAAATTATATCACCTTCCAATTCACCGTGGTCGTCACCTATTTGGGTGGTGCCGAAAAAACTAGACTCGTCAGGGCAACGTAAATGGCGAGTGGTAATCGACTATAGAAAATTAAATGACATCACCATCGGAGAAACATATCCCATCCCTCAAATTACAGAGATACTAGGTCAGTTAGGAAAGAGCCAATACTTCACGACGTTAGACCTTGCTTCGGGGTTTCACCAAATAAAACTTGCCCTAGAAGATGCTCCTAAAACTGTATTCTCGGTACCACAAGGCCACTTTGAGTTCACAAGAATGCCATTTGGGCTAAAAAATGCCCCAGCTACATTCCAGAAGGTCTTGAACACGTGCCACTCTGGACTTCAAGGCTCCAGATGCTTTCCATCTAGATGACATAGTCTCATACTCACCAGATCTCTCTTCTCATATACAAAACCTAACTGTAATATTCGATAGACTCAGTTTCTTTAATTTAAAATTGCAACCAGACAAGTGTGAGTTCATGTGTATAGAAGTAGCATACCTAGGTCATCTCATAAACAAAGACGGGGTTAAACCTAACCCAGAAAAGGTAAAAGCAGTCACTAATTTCTTAGTTCCTTAATCACCTAAAAATATTAAAAGTTTTCTTGGTCTCGTCTCGTATTACAGGAGGTTTATCCCCGATTTAAATGACCTAAATATCAACCTAAAAAGCACTGACATTGATTTGGATTTTGATGGTATACCAATTCCTAGCCCCATGGCCGAAGATGCGAACCTGAGTCCTACACCTACTAATGATTCCTACTCAAAATTCTTAAAAGATTGTTCTAATAAAGACAAAACATTTAACACTATACTTAACGAACACAACGAACACTTGCTAAAAACAAAATGTAATACAATCATAATCCCTACATCTATCGACTTAGACGAATCAAACCCATACATTTCCGAAATCTTGGCAAACATTGAGGATAAAGAAAGAATAATAAACAGGGAAAGAGAACTACACTCATTCTTAAAAATTACTCATTCAAACGAAAAAACTATATACCTAATTTTTATTAAAGTACATTATTTCGAATCACCGTATCCCTCTATATATAAATGCCTACAAAACGTTAAGGATGAAATAGCAAAAGAAAATTTAACAGATGTTGCCATATCCGACTTTAGAAATCCATTCGAACAACATGCTTATACCAAAATCTACAATATGCTAACTTACCTTTTCCAGAACACTAAAATCAAAATAAACATCTATAATAATAAAATAAATTACCCAACCTTAAGCGAAAGAGTCAGAATCACGCATGAAAATGCGATTGTAATATCGTTACAATCGCAGGTCACCTAGGGTCAAGGCGAATGTATAACAGAATCCAGGAACAATATTATTAGAACGGAATGAGGAGCGATATAGAAGACTTTGTAAAGAAATGTAAACTATGCCAAGAAAAAAAGGCATTGAGAAAAATTAACAAAACTCCCATGGAAATTACTACTACGTCGACAGCCCCCTTCCAACGTGTAGCGTACCGTTGCGTAACCTTTACCAGAGTCGGGATCACCCAGACTTAAATACATTTTAACTCTACAGGATGACCTTACTAAATTCTCAATAGCATATCCCATAAGAAGTACAACGGCTGAAGATCCTAGTGATTGTCTCATACATTTCATAGGGCTTCGGCATACCAAAATCTATTCTTACTGACCAAGGAACTAATTTCACCTCCGACCTTTTTAAAACAACATGCCAATTCTTAAAAATTACTAAGGCGGGTCAATAAGTCCGTGACTTTTTGAATTTCTAACCTCCTTACTGAAAAAGCAACACTACTCCTGTCAACAGGCATCTGTCAGTTGACTCCTATCAAAATTTGAACTTGCTGCGTCAGTTAGTTTGTGTTTTACAGCTATCTTTATCAGACTATCCAGTAACTTAAGGAAACAATGGAAAAAAGTGAATTTCGTGTGCTTATTAAGCATTATTTTTTGCGAAAAAAAACCATTACCGAGACCAAGGCTAAGCTTGATAAATACTATGGGGACTCTGCACCATCGATTTCAATGGTAAAAAAGTGGTTTACTGAATTTCGTTGTGGCCGTACAAGCACTGAAGATGCCGAACGTCCTGGACGCCCAGTTGAGGTCTCTACACCCGAAACAATCGAAAAAATTCACGATATGGTGTTGGCCGACCGAAGATTGAAAGTGCAAGAGATTGTGGAAGCCATAGGCATCTCGCATGGCTCAGTGGTTTCAATTATGTTATTATTAAATGATCACTTGGGCATGAGAAAGCTTTCCGCAAGTCGACCACAAACGCAATCGTGTAACAACTTCACAGGAAGGTTTGGCGTTGTTTAATCACAATATGGAGGAGTTTTTGCGTCGTTTTGTAACCGTGGACGAAACATGGATCCATCACAACACACCAGAGACCAAACAACAGTCAAAACAGTGGGTTTCTAAGGGTGAATCGGCGCCAAAGAAGGCCAAGGTGGGTTTGTCAGCCAATAAAGTTATGGCGACTGTTTTTTGGGATGCACGTGGGATAATCCACATTGACTATCTTCAAAAGGGAAGAAAAATTAATGGGGAATATTATGCCAACTTATTGGACCGCTTCAATGAGGATTTGAAAAAAAACCGACCTCATTTGGCCAAGAAAAAAGTTCTTTTTCACCAAGACAATGCAAGGGTGCACACATGTGCAGTTGCCATGGCAAAAATCCATGAATTGGGCTATGAATTGCTCCCACATCCACCCTATTCTCCAGATTTGGCTCCGAGTGACTACTTCTTGTTCCCAAACCTGAAAAAGTGGCTCGGTGGAAAAAGATTTGACTCCAATGATGAAGTCATCTCGCAAACAAAGGCCTATTTTGAGGACCTCGACAAATCATATTTTTTGGAAGGGATAAAAAAATTGGAGAAGCGTTGGACAAAGTATATAGAGCTCAAGGGGGACTACGTTGAAAAATAAAATGATTTATTTATCAAAAAATCTGTGTTTTATTCCAAAAGTCACGGACTTATTGACCCGCCCTCGTATACAAATATGGTCCTCACCATATTACCCACAAACCCAGGGCGCGTTAGAATTGAGCCACTCCACACTTAAATTGTATTTGAAATCATTTTTCAATGAGAACCAGGACAACTGGGCAACATACGTTTACACAGGTATACTCACATACAATACAACAATACATACAACTACTAAATTCTCTCCTTACGAACTAGTATTTGGCAATAAACCTTATATCCCAAACTCACTTTATGAACGTGAATTGGGTACAACATATACCGATTACATAAGAAAACTACAAAACAAACTTAAATATACAAGAGAAAAAGCATTAGAGAACATTTTAAAATCCAAAATAATATCAAAAATTTATTACGATAATCGAACAAAACCTCCGTCAAATTATAAAGTGGAAACTATGCTTACCTCAAAAACCATCTGAGGCTCAGGAAGGCACTATCTCCGATCTGGAAGGGACCTTATAAGATTATTAAAGTTAACAACAATCAAATAGTTACCTTGTTGATTAATAGACGGCATGTAACACACCATTTCGATCAGCTTAAACCAGCTGACACTTGATGACTGTAACCTGAAAGAAAAGAGAAAAAGGAAAGATTAGTATTAAAATTAGTATATTAACTTATTACTTAATATACTCATTTTAATACTATATATATATCTAACCTAACCTAACCTAACCTAACTATTTTAGGATAGCAATTATGAAGTACCTAATAAGCATTCTAGAATATAATATAAATAATAAAATAAGGTAACCAATGCTGGATGTTATACAGCCATTCAACCACACTACCGGCATCTTCTTTGACGGGCTAGGAAAACTAAAAGCGATTAATGGACAATTGAATAGGTATTATAAATTACGTAGATATATCGTATATACAACCACATCTTGTAAACTTAAACGAAATCATAAATATAATTAGATTTACCTGTAAACAATCGCTACTTCAACAATGTCTAGACACACTATCTCCTTTAGTGGTCCGATATGAAGATTTAACACAAGAATATGAATCCATATCTCATCTTATATCTAAACGCAACAAGAGGTCCGCATGGTTCAGTGCAGTTCATTTATAGTACACTAGATGAAGACGATGCGATAAAGTATAATTCAGCAATTAATGAACTTCAAAAGGTCGAAAAAACTATTGCACAATTGGTCAAAGAAAATATTCTAATAACAAACTCTTCATTAGAGAAATTTAAATACTCCATTGCTAAGTTGAATGAAAATGAAAAATACCTTAACAATAAAATTAATAATATATTGAATATCACTAACCGTATCTATAGTAATTCGGAAGCATTGAAACTAAACTCTAAGGTTCTCTCCATACTATCTTATCTGGAAAGCGCACTCATGACTCTATCCAACTGGAAGATTTAACCGAAGCCGTCATATTAACTAGATCTTAAATCTTGCATAGAAATAACTCAGAATTAGCCGTCTTACATAATTCTAGATTGTCCAATATATAATTAATTATAATTTTATCATATGATACAGCAATATACTTATTATAAGGTTGTATCATACTAAATACATCTGAATTATTCACACCATGGGGTGTAGGTAAAGCTAAACTATGATATAAAATGAAATCATCATCTAAAACAAGTGGAATTTGTAAAATAAATACAAGTTTATTCTTATAATAATAACATGCGACATCAGATATGTTTAAGATTAAATTAATGTTATCTAGGCTCATAACAGTCGAAATTCATTTTATATCATAGTTTAGCTTTACCTACACCCCATGGTGTGAATAATTCAGATGTATTTAGTATGACACAACCTGATAATAAGTATATTGCTATATCATATGATAAAATTAATTACTAAACACACCGGCATATTTAGCGGAACACAAAAAAAAGGTCCATAATTAAAAAAATATAGTTTTATTTTAAAATCTACTTACTACACTTCTTTTGTTATTTAAAGTTTCATTTGTTTTACTTAAAATGAGATCACAATAAGAACAGATTTTGCGAGTAAAGGCTATTTGTGAAAAATGGTACATTTTTAAACTTTTCATGTAACCGGGAAAAGTGAAAATTATTATTAAATAACAATTAATTAAATTAGAAAAATGGTGATTAATATCGCGTATTTCCTCCACGTGCTCTTATTAAAGTTTCTACCCGTCTAGGTATACTGAGAATGATGTTATCGATGGTCTCCTGGGATAGTCTCTTGGGATCTCGTCTCCTGGGATCGAACTACGGCGATTCGCAGTTCACCCACGTTGGCAGGAGCTGGAACTCTGGACTTAACTTTTCTTTTCAGCAAGTCCCAAACGTGCTCTATTGGGTTCATATCCGGTGATCTCGCCGGCCACTCCATAACAGTGATATATCATTAAGATAAGCTTGAGTTACCCGAGCGGTATGCGGCCGAGCATTATCCTGCATAAAAATAAAATCGTCACCGATATATGGAGCAAACGGTACGACATTTTCTTCTAAAACTTCTCTGACATAGCGATCTGCATTCAGACTCTCTCTGTCAATCACTACCAAGTCTATGCGAGCTCCCAAATAAATGGCGGGCGGGCGGGCCAAACCATTATTGATCCACCACGGTATGCAACTGTAGTTTCAAAATGTGTCTGAATGTATCGTTCTCCTTTACGTCTGTATATTCTTTGCCTGCCGTCAATTTGATTTAAGAGATTTCTGCACTCATCACTAAACAATACCTTACTTCATTGGTCCGCGTTCCAAAGTCGATGTTCCTGAGCAAAAGTTAACCTGTTTCTACGATGATTTACCTCGAGCCTTGGAGCCTTGGCGGGCACAAATGAACCCAAACCAACTTCTTCGAACTTTCTTTGTACCGTACGCTCACTTACTCATGTCGGGCTTAGACGGCCGTCAAACGGGGGTTCCTACGTACACGAAGCCGAATGAAACGATCATCCCTACTCGAAGTGCGTCTTTTTCTGCCTTGTCCTGCTCTTCTCACATAAGTACCGGTCTCCCTGAACCGTTGGATACTGCGATGGATCGTTGAAACTTGTCGACGAAGATCTCTGGATATCACTCTGTAGGTTTGACCATTTTTTCGCATTTCGAGTGCCCTGGCAATCTCCGTTGGGGCTAAGTCAGGCATAATTCAGTCCTCAACTTCAAAAAGATACGCGATTAAAAAAAAGCTAACAAATAACAGTATTCCAACGAAATTTTAAATCAAACTCAGAAGGAAGTAATACTCGAAGTTCGCTCCAGATAAGGTGTATTTGAATAAAATTAAAACAATTGCATAAAATGTGATGTTCAGTTGTTTTCTTAATTTGAAAATATTTCTTTTTAAATTAAATGACGTATAAACCAGCCAGAAACCTTATATGATACTGATATCAAACCTTTATTTTATGTTCCGCTAAATATGCCGGTGTGTGTATATATTGGATAATCTAAAATTATGTAAGACGGCAAATTCTGAGTTATTTCTATGCAAGATTCCAGTGATAATGTTGACAAACAATAATCCTACGTGTGAAAGTGAACTATTAACTAAATCAACTAGTGATATTCCTAAGCAGTGCAAAACAAAAACAGTTAAGGGAGACTTAAACATATGGCAACCACTCAAGAACAATGCTGTGCAAGTGCCTATATGTGCAAACTGTTCCCAGTAAAATACATATGGACTGCAGTGCTTCGGGAACCAGTGAATTAAAAGTGTTCGGAGTAGGAATATTGAATACTCCTAAAAAGTGTGTTGTGTATACAAAAGGTGCGAAGTTAATAACTTCAGACATTATAACAAACATTACTGTGTTAATTCCTAAGTTACATTTTAGAATTACTAATAATCCTTGCTGTAAGCTAGATAAACAAATCAATGTTATTTCATCTGAGGGAATAAACATTATTAATCTAGATGAATTAAAATTAGACAAAGAATACAATAAGATTCTCTCCACGAGAGAAAGTAATAAATAAGGAACCAATTTTAGTAAAATATGAAAAACTATATCTTATATTCAACGGCATTCTTATTCTTACGATTATCATTATCATGATATTAATTATTTTCAAAATTTATAATGTCGTTTTAAATGTACCTAGCTTTAAGAAATTTAAAAATAAGTTTAAGGACATCCCAACAGGTAATGAGATTGAACTGGACGACATAAAAACAGAATCTGAACCGATAGATTCTGGTTTCAGACGGAGTTTGAGAAAGACGGAATCTGGTTTAATAAAGGAACCGACATTTAAATGTTTTTCCTGAAATTCGGTTCAACCCCGAATTTCCGTCTTCCGCGGGGGGTTGTTATAACCCTACACTGTTAGCAAGAATGCTTAATTGACACTATCCCTTTGACTATGTCAGCAGCAGATAGCAGGACGTTTGTTGAGCGCTAGAGAGGAAGCAGTTCCAGTTCAGTCTCAAATCCGGTCGATCGTAATAATTAATTGTCTAATCTAATTGTTCTATTTTCTAATAAATAACTTTAGCAGTAAAACAATTTTTTTTTAAAAAGACTCACCGGATCCCGTATAATGGTACGCTCCATCGCCTCTGACAAAGTTATTATTTTACAGGGATGCGGCGATATGTATCTGAGTATATCAAACGGTGTATTGAGTGCCAAAAGTACAAGGCAAGGAATTTTAAACCAGACGGTCTTCTGCAAACTTCAGTTCTCAGCCAACGCGCTGAAGTTCTTGCCGTAGATTTTTTTGGACCACTGCCAGAAGGAGACCACTTAGACCAATAGGGGAGCGTTGGGTGCTCCTCGTCGAAGACGTAGCTACCGCTGGACGGTGGTCGAGCTATATGCTGTAAATGATGCGACCGCTGAAAACTGTTCCAAGACTCTAATAAAAGAATATTTCCTTCACTACGGTCTTCCCAAGCGAATAATATCTGACAATAGCTCGCAATTTATTTCGGCCATCATGCAGCAGTGTATGTTTGTATTTGGTGATAGCGCTGTACAAATGGCGCGGCCTAAGTGGGCCGTTTAGCGCGAGACAGGTCCGGTAAATTCATGCCAAAACGTGACGGCCCTGACCGTGTTAAAGAAGTAATTACTCCTACCACGTTCAATATAGCCGACACTACCACGGACGTTATTATTGGTAAATACCATAGCAGCGATTTGACCTCATTCTCGATTCAGGTGACTCTCCGGGTGAGAGTAAGGACTAGGGGAAGGCCGCGTCAAAATAGTCAGCTGGACTCGAGACGTGTTCCCAGCTTGTAGGGGGAGTCTATAACGAGTGCACCGGAGACCGTGCCCTCTCGCTCGCACCACAGTGTGAACGCTCCGTTGGCCAGCAACGCATCGGGACACGAACCGTGTGGTTCGCGTTCGACTCGCCCTCGCCAGACTCCCATGCGCTAACAAAAACTATGTATTAGGTCTTTACGTATGAAATTGCCGTTATGTATGAAAAAATTTAAACTATTTTTTTTCATGTATTTTTTATTTGTATTAATCGAAGTAATCACCCATGCAATCAATGCATCTCTGCCAACGCAGTGTCAGTTTATTGATGCCCTTCTTAAAGAAATCAGCTGGACGGGAGGCAACAAATTCTTCAAAGGCATTTTGTACTGCCTCTCGGGTATTGAATTTTTTTCCCGCCAAGAAGTTATCCAAATTCTGGAAAAAGTAGTAGTCTGTAGGCGCAAGGTCTGTGAGTAGGGCGGATGACGGAGAGCTTCCAACCCCAGTTCTTGCAACTTGGAGACCGTCTGCTGTGCAGTATGAAGTCGCGCGTTGTCGTGCAGGAGCAGCGGAGACGAGAGATTGACCAATGCTGGTTGGAGATGTGCCAGCTTCTCCATCATTGTGTTAATACTCACCCCGTTTGGTAAGAAGCTGTGATGAATCACACCGGCGCTAGACCACCAAACAATGACCATCACTTTTCTACGGGTAAGTTTTCATTTAGGGCATTGTTTAGGTGCTGAACCAGGATCCAACCAACTTCCTGAGCGCTTGCGGTTATCAAACAGAATTGTGTGTCTGTTGAGCAGTGCAAGGCACGTCTCGACGCGTACTACGCGCTGGCGATTATCGAGTTCGTGGGGTACCCATTTGTCAAGCTTTTTTACCTTGCCAATTTGACGCAAATGAACCAATATTGTTTTGACGCTAACGTCAAAACTGCTGCTAATTCAGCCGTAGATTGTGTATCATCAGCTTCCACAATCTCCTTTAATTCGTCATTGTTGACCAAAGTCTTCGGACGACCGCGAGGTTCATTTTTCAGGTCGAAATTTCCAGAACGGCTCCGTAAACGTCGTTGATGTTGCGTGCCACTTGTGCCGCGTTGCTGCCACGACGGTACTCATATTCCATAATTACTCGAATTTTTAACGTATCCATGATGATGAAAAAGATTAAAATGCGTTGAAAATGTCACACTAATCAATAAACAAATGACTACTTTTGGAAAAAGAATTCCATGTTTTTAAAATAAAATTAATTTGAAATTAGAATTCTTAGCCAAACAAAAATTATTTTGATTTGAAATGGCCAGTACTGCAGAACGGCAATTTCATAGGTAAAGACCTATTATATTGGAAATTGTGTTCTGTCAATACCAAAACAATAACCAAAATGTCATTTGGTTAAAGACATTTTGGTTTATATTTCTAAAAATGAGAATTATTTACAAAATAAGATTTAATTCATACTTTTTTGTGCATTTTATCTTTGGAGGTCGATTTTTATTTTTTGTTTAAAAATAATAATTTAATGCTACGTTATCTGCAAGTAGTTGCTAAATGAAGACGTTTTGAAATGCGATAGGTAGGTAGCAAATAAGCTGCAACAACGCAACATTTTGTCAATTTACTGAACTCGTAAAAAACCGCCAATTATATTTTCACGAATCCAAAATGGCGCGGGCGTCGTGATGCGTGACGGCGTGACGCGTGAAATGGGCGGAAAACTCGCTAATTGCATGTTGTGACTATCATTTATCACTAAAAGGTTATCATACCTACTAGGGGCGAGGCTGGTTCTCCTTTATAAGGAAGCCCTAGCCTGTATAAAAGGTAGGGATTTGGACGAGGGTCTTCAATAGCTAAGTGATAAGTGTAGCCGATAGGACCATTCCTACCTAGCTACCTAAGTATCAGTAGACAGTACTGATTCCTAGGTGGCAGGTATTTGGTGCAGTTTTATGAGAATTGTGCAAGCGGAGGAGTATGAAATTTGGCCGGTAAATTAAATTCTATGTTGAGGAAGGTGTGCAGAAAGCTATTTTTTAATATGCTTAGAAATACATAAAAATAATAACAACACACACTACCTCAGATTATTAGCACACACTAAGTATCGTGATAAGTATACAATTTTGTTATAGACACGTTGACGTTAATTTATCAATATATCACAACATTTACTTTTTTTTCAATCTAAGTAAGAGGCAAAAGAACACCATTATAAAGTTGAAACTTAAAATTTATATGAATTATTATGGGCGAATTACGACCACAGGTATTACATGCACGATCTTTAAAAGACTTTAAAAAAAAATCCTTTTATTAAAACAATACAATACTAGTTTTACTTTACATAGACTTAACTTATTGTCTATCTTAAATAATAGGGAGACACGATCCCTAGCAAGGAGTCAAGACTACTGTGTGTGACTACTGCTTTATCACGACTACTGCGACGCTTCTAGGCAGACAGGGTGTATTTATTAAAAAGGTATGGTTATTTGTGAGGGTGTTGTAAGTACAGTGGCATCATATGTGTGCGCAACTAGATAACAAGGAATACTATGGGACATTGTATAAGTTTTTGGAATCCATTAAATATCTAATCAATGTCCCTTGTTATAAACAATGAGATCCTTGTTATATTCTTGGAGGAATAGATAAGTAAATATAATTATTATTAATTATTATTTATCTTATGCAATAAAAAAGTTAAGGGAAGTATACATCTTTTACACAGGTGACCTCTAATCTTCTTAAAGCAATATTATTAATTTATTATATGGTACCTAGATGTGTTCTAACTCTGCCTAATAATAATATAAATAATTAATATAATTATGTTATGAGTGCATAACTACCAATATCATAATTACGTGATATTTATAAGATCTGAGTAGGCTTTGGTTAAAGGTACGCATAATATCACGTTTCAGTAATAATTAAGCTTGCATATTGTTATCAAGCCAACTATATTAGGTCTAAGCTACGCAATACACATTACGTATTTAACAAATACCTAGTAGGCTAATACTTATGTGCCTAATGTATATATAAAGAGTTTTAACGACAGGTGTGAGGTGACTATTAGGAAATCTATACCTAATAATTTTATAAAGTGGAGAATTTTGTTTGTTTGCATTGAATATGCTCCGAGACTACTGTATCGATTTTTATGAAATTTTTGGCTTTGGCACAGATATAGAGTAGACCACGGGGAAGGACATAGGCTATTTTTTATCACAGAAAAATATACGGTATCCGCGAGAACTATTGCGCGCGCGAAGTTGCGGGCAGCATCTAGTGTTTTATAAATAAAAATGAATTGCAAAACCTGTGTCTCGCTAAAACTCGAGAGCTGCTGCTGCTGAGAGCTGGACCAATTTGGCTAATTTTGGCCTAGAAATAATTTTGCAAGCTCGGGCAAGGTTTAAAACTCAGAGTTCTATTTTAAATGCTTAGAATTTTCTACGGCCGGTCGATTTTCGCCGTGCGGCGTCGTCTACACTTTAAATTCATTCGGCTAGGTCGCTATGCAATTTTGCCAATAAAAACGACAAGGTGATTTGTCAAGCGACTCGCCGCATGGCTAAAATCGGCTCATGTAAATCCCCAGAAGCACTCTTTCAAGTACCTAGGGTTGGCACATAGTAATTAACTAACTTTTGCCCGCGGCTCCGCCCGCGTAAATACAGTATCCCAAAGGAACACTATACTTTTTCGGGATAAAAATAAGTATATGTTTTAATCTAGAGCCTAAACTACTACCATACCAAATTTCATCGAAATCCGTTCAGTAGTTTTTGCGTGAAAGAGTAACAAACATCCATCCATCCATCTATCGTCACAAACTTTCACATTTATTATTATTATAAATTAAGTAAGTAAGTTTACCTAGTTAAGGTAAACTGGTTACTGACCTTAAACAATAGAATATGTAAGCCCTGTTTCGTCACAGCTACCGTAATTTTCCTCAACACTCATCACGCTCGCGCTATCACTATTTCAACTTCAATAGTTGCGTCACAATGTTTGTGTGGGTGTGTTATAAGCACCTGAGTCATCATCATCTGTATATGAAAGTAATTAAGCAGTAACATCTGTATATTATGAAAGTAATTATGTACGTAGTAAGCGTACCTACTCGTACCAGCAAAAATGTAGACTCTAGAATTTAAGAGATTTTCTTATATGAAGTCATTTTGAAAAAAAAAGCATATTCAGAATCACATGATAGCAAAAATAAAACTTGTGAAAAAAAAATTAGTCTCGCAACTCAGTTATTCTACCATAAAAAGTGAGATCCATGTAACACCAAGTCGGTTAATTTATTCAGTCCCTACATTAGGGACCTTCCGTCATAACTTTTTACGTAATTACGTAACCTAACAAAATCTTATTGTGACCATATCAATATTAAAAATAGTTTACGTTTAGAACAAATAGATTGTCTATGCAAACACACTAAACATTCTAATTTAATATAAGAACCTGAAATTTTAATAAAAATTTAAAAAGAATCGCAAAAATATTTATCAGACCAGGATTCGAACGGACTACATTCCGAATTTTCAAAGAAAGCAAAAATTTTACATAAGCATACCAATCTCCCGATCGGACTGACAATATTAGAGTCGAAGTTATTGAAATTTTTTTGCACGACGAAAGAAAAAATAACTAGAAGTAACGGAAATGGTATCTTAAGATAAAGGTAGCCTATGTTACTCCTTAAAACAACAGCTGCTAGCTAAGTACCTTGAAAATCAGCCTAGCTGCTTCAGAGATTAGCCGGAACGAACAGATGTTTTTTTGTAAAACCCGTTTAATAAATACTCCCATATTATGCATTTACTGAAAAGCTGTTAATATAGAGTTACAAACAGACACTTCAATTTTATATATATTCGAGGTGGAGGGAAAAAGAATAACCGACAAAGAAAAAGTTCCACTTTCATAATACTAGATACTTTCTTAGGTTTCAACTTGTTCCCAAGGATGTTTACGTCACAAGGTCAGATGTCTGCCAGATGAGATCGATGGTTCTGGCGCCGCACAGTCTGCACCCCGAGTGGCGTCAAGTGAAAGTGCTGGAGAATTACAAAAATATATAAGTCTGGGTCCAAGTGCTATGCAACTGCAGTATGAACCTTAGAGATTGTAATTTTGTGGGATTCTATGAATAGGTTTGACTTTCGCGCGTAGGTGATATATAACAAGGCATTATTATAATGGCTCATACCTACCGATTTTGTTCACGGTGGCTGATTTCATTGAAAAGGGGCCTAGCAGGAACATTTGACAGCGGCGTAAGCGTAACGTTAGCAAATGAAATTTGTATGGGTGCGGTCATTATTTTGACAGACTTTCATACAATTCTCTTTCGATAAAGTTACGATTACGCCGCTGTCAAATGTTCCTGCTAGGCCCATGACCAGCTACGCAGGAGTTATATTATAGTGCCCAAATGTGCGCAATACACAAGAACGCTTTTTCCTTTACTGTCAAATCCCAGTAGGCTGTGGGAGTAGGACGGATACCTGACACGACTGGCGAGAGATGACGCATTTTGTGTCAGACAATCAGGTGATGGAACCCAATGCGCATCTGTAACATGACGTGGTTGTTCTCAAATTCAACCAATCTAGATCGTTTGGTTGCTCTCGATTGCACCCAAGCTACTAGATAGATTGTTTCGGTTCGCTCGAGTGCACCCAAGCTCGATCGTTTGGGTGCACTCGAGTGCTCTCATGCGATCTGTGTGATTTTTTTGTATTATTTTAGTTTTTGTCTCTGACACAAGAGACAAAAACTCGCACACATCTCGAAACAACGCCCCTAGTGGCAAAAAATGATAAGTAATTCGATGCCATACTAGTTTTAGTTAACTTCTTCTCGGCGAGTACCTACTTAGTGACAAAAACTCGTACTTAGCAGTCTCCGGTCATAAATCTTTTAAATTTGGTTAAAATTTATACTATTTCTCTACTCAACATTTTAACTATTTCTCTACTCGAAACTTCTTAATTTTGTAGTCGGTACCAGCTAACTTGAACGTGAGTTCTAAAATATATTGTTTGGACTGGTACCAGCATCAAAATTAAAAAGTTTCGAGTAGAGATATAGTTAAAATTTTTGCCAAATTTAAAAGGGGAATTATTTAGAAAATAAGAATTATTTCTAACATTTTTGTGCATTTTTACTTTAGAATAGGTACCATGGAGGATAGTTTTATTGGTCCATGGCAATACGGACGAAATACGAATTAACTAGAAACCCGTCTCTGAGAATGCCAACAATAGGCAGCCTAACGAAGTGTACTATCCAATTTAATCATAAAAAAAAACCTTCCAAATTATTGTGGAATTGGCATATAAATTGGTAGATCCTGGTCCATCTCTTTGAGGAGAGGCCAGAGCTGTTATTGGTCAGTGATTACGATGATGATGATGATGAAGATGATCGATAAAAATGTTTACTTATATAGTGAACCAGTGATACAAATACTTTCTTAATGTTCCTCGGCAATCATAGCATTTCTATGACTGCCTCCGTCCCGTAGATGTGTGGAACACGAAGTTTTCCGCGGAGAAAGACATTATAGGAACGTAGCTGCACAGAAAAATCACGTTCTTAATGTCCCTCAGCAATAAGTTTTTTTCTATAGAAATGACAACCAATGTTTGAACAACGATGATTGCCGAAATACATTACCTACTTACTAATATATTGTATCGTATATAGGTACCAAACATCAAGGCATAATGCAAAATGATTTGAATAAATGGACTGTCCTTGCGTATGATATCAAGCAATAGACGCCTTGTTATATAATTTAACTCAAAGGGGAACTACTCACTGAGAACGATGTGTTATTAAGCCCGTTGACTCTTCTAGTCGTCGATAAACATCTATAGGAAAGGCCTACTAAAATTCATGTGTTTCTTAATTGTTAGAACGAGCGCAGTATGTGGGAATACTTGTATTAGTACACCTTGATGTCGTTCGTATTTACTTTGTTTGGATTATGTCATCACACAAATATTGTATTGTGCCAAAATGCAAAACTAATACAATCACTACACCCAATTAACTATTTTTTTCTGTTTCGAGAGGTGTGGTCTGAAAAAAATTGTGTAATGTAATGAGGAGAGACGATAAAACTCCTCTGCAAGCAATAGTGGTTTGTACTGTTGCGAATTTGCGGTCTTAAATTTTCATTCGTAAATAAACTTGTTGTGTAAAAAAAAAATATTGAAAAATCGGCCAAGTGCGAGTCGGACTCGAGCATGAAGTATTCCGTACAGAACGACAAAAATCACGTTTGTTGTATGTTGAAATGGGAACCATTAAATATTAACTCGTGTGTAATCCGACCACAAGGGGCCATCCATACGATCAAACTTGATCTTATGGTTTCGTCGTAAACGATGTACTTGGTCGTATACGATATCGTAAGCGATCTAGTATCTTTCGAAAAATAATTTTTACAACAGGTGATCTTACTGAAATGTGAAACTTTTGTGAGGATGGATAGATGGTTGTTACTCTCCGAAATTTGTATGAAGTCAACTAATGATATAGGTTTTTTCCAAAAAATATAACAAAGTAAATCTAGTACACGACCAAGATCGATTACGACGGTCGTAAACGCCGTCTTTGGTCGTATACGATATCGTAAATTTTACTGATAATAACATATCAAATTGTAGTAGTAGTGCGTGCAATGAATGTATGCCTACCCGCTACAATATTTTTTGTTTTATTATTTTAAAAAACTTATATCATTAGTTTACTTTATACAAATTTCGGAGACTAACAAACATCCACATTTATAACTCCTCCTATCCTCACAAACTTTCCCATTTATAATAGTAGTTTAGTAACTAGTAAGTAAGTAAGATCTCCTGTTCTAAAATTATCGCCCGAAAACTTTGCTGCACTATAAGTTTTTGTACTAGATAATTTACGATATCGTATCACTACATAGTATAAAACACAGTCGCTTCCTGCTGTGTCTGTCCCTGTGTATGCTTACATCTTTGAAACTACGCAATTGATTTTGATGTGAGTTGTTTTAATAAACACACCAGCATATTTAGCGGAACACAAAAAAAAGGTTCATAATTAAAAAAATATAGTTTTACTTTAAAGTCTACTTACTACACTTCTTTTGTTATTTAAAGTTTCATTTGTTTTACTTAAAATGAGATCACATTAAGAACAGATTTTGCGAGTAAAGGCTGTTTGTGAAAAATGGTACATTTTTTAACTTTTCATGTAACCGGGAAAAGTGAAAATTAATATTAAAATAATTAATTAAATTAGAAAAATGGTGATTAATATCGCGTATTTCCTCCACGTGCTCTTATTAAAGTTTCTACCCGTCTAGGCATACTGAGAATGATTTTATCGATGGTCTTCTGGGATTGTCTCCGCCATTCCTCAACTACGGCGATTCACAGTTCACCCACGTTGGCAGGAGCTGGAATTCTGGACTTAACTTTTCTTTTCAGAAAGTCCCAAACGTGCTCTATTGGGTTCATATCCGGTGATCTCTCCGGCCACTCCATAACAGTGATATTCATATCATTAAGATAAGCTTGAGTTACCCGAGCGTTATGCGGCCGAGCATTATCCTGCATAAAAACAAAATCGTCACCGATATATGGGGCAAACGGTACGACATTTTCTTCTAAAACTTCTCTGATATAGCGGTCTGCAGTCAGACTCCCTCTGTCAATCACTACCAAGTCTGTGCGAGCTCCCAAACAAATGCCCGCCCAAACCATTATTGATCCACCACCGTATGCAACTGTAGTTTCAAAATTTGTCTGAATGTATCGTTCTCCTTTGCGTCTGTATATTCTTTGCCTGCCGTCAATTTGATTTAAGAGAATTCTGTACTCATCACTAAACAATACCTTACTCCATTGGTCCGCGTTCCAAAGTCGATGTTCCTGAGCAAAAGTTAACCTGTTTCTACGATGATTTACCTCGAGCCTTGGAGCCTTGGCGGGCACAAATAACCCATACCAGCTTCTTCGAACCTTCTTCGTACCGTACGCTCACTTACGGTTACACCCCGCACTGCTTCTAACTCATGTCGGGCTTGCGACGGCCGTCAAACGGGGGTTCCTACGTACACGAAGCCGAATGAAACGATCATCCCTACTCGAAGTGCGTCTTTTTCTGCCTTGTCCTGCTCTTCTCACATAAGTACCGGTCTCACTGAACCGTTGGATACTGCGATGGATCGTTGAAACTGATCGACGAAGATCTCTGGATATCATTCTAAATATGCCGGTGTGTGTAGATACGAGTGATTCACGAAGAAGGTTTATGTGTGTATTTTTATTTTTATGAAATAAACCAGGAAACGAGCAGACGGATCGCCTGATGGTAAGCGATTACCGGCGCCCATGGACACTCGCAACACCAGAGGAGTTACACTTGTAACTCCTCTGGTGTTGCAACTTGCGTTCCCAGTCTTTGAAATCCCCAACCCCCCTTGGGCCTCCGGTAACCTCACTCGCTCGGCGAAACACAACACAAGCGTTATTTACCCGGTCGGTCCATTTATGCCGAAGCTTGGATCTTCCATAATAAAATTATCAGTGTATGTGTGTAAGTGTATAGTAGAGAATACTATATAACATGCGTAATATAGTAGAGAAACACTGATAATTTTTGAGGTTTTTAATGTGATATCGTAAATAAATACATTTTTTTGCGCTTACATTGTAAACGCTGGCTGAACCCTACGAGATAGATCAAAATAATGTAGGTACCTACTACAGTATTGTACACCTTAAAAAGGTCTACAAAAAAGTCCGAGATGGTATAATGTCTATATCTTAGGGGTGACCCACAATAGCCATTTTTTATCCTTTACTTTTACGAGAAATACTGGCTTATTTACGAAGCGATTTAAAGTAATACAGCATTAATCCTTATCCAATAAAGTACCACAAATTTAATGTGCATTTAATAAAGATCAATATGGCTCTTTAGAGCATGTAATTGAATTTAGTATTTTCGAAGATTTACAGATTTATTAAATTTAATAATTTGTCGTCACAAGGATCGTGACCGATGATGTCATCGTAAACAATTCAGCGGGAGTGCGCGATTTTTAGTAGCCGTTCAGAAAAACTTTAACAAATCCACCAATTCTTGACAGATTTTTTTTTAATTTAAAAAATTAAACGCTCAGTAAATTATTACATATACGATATATTTAGCAATGAGTAAAAATGTACAAAAAGTATAAAATAAAACTTATTTTCTAAATAATTCCCCTTTTTTGATATAAAGGGTATACTTCGAAGTTGGTCCCGTTTTATAGTAGTTATCCCGTAGTCTTCATTAATTCATATTTATAAATGTGAAGATTACATCACTAGTAAATCAAAAAATATATATGACTTTTCATGTGCTGACTTGTATATGATTATATTTCAAACTTAAATTAGTGCACAAAAGCGAGCTTACGTATCCCTATAAAGAGATCTGTTCTAGACAACCCAACTATAGTGAAAAATATTTTTTATACATATGGTAACAAGACTAGCTAGGTACGATTTTGTTCGTGTGAAAGGAACCCTAACGATATGTAAAATTGCGATAGCCTAAGCAACAATTGTTGCCATTATAAAGTTTTCACTCTCATAGACTCCTTGTGTTTATAACATGATTAAATAATTAATAACGTTTGTAGCACAAAAACAGCTTAAATTCAAGGACAGGTTGATCCTACAACACACAGAGGTTTTTCACATTTTATCATGCATTTGAATTCCAATACAGTTTTCACTATAAACGAACACATAAATCAGTTAAATAAACCACATAAAATAACAACTTACCATTCGCTTTTCAGTAAATTGGTTGATGTGTCGCTTTCTTCGCCAAATTGTTACAAAAATGTAAATCACTAACAAAAAGTTCTATAGTAGAATCATAAACAGACAGTTATAATTAAGGGCCTATGGATTTTAAGAGCCTTTGATTTGCCGCAATGAGTTTCAACTCCCTTGTATCAGACTATAATAAAATATGATGAAATGTGATCACCCGTATTATTTCTTTCCATATGTTTCTTATAAGTGTACGTCTGGCTTTATAGGAGCTTTTTTCTTGCCATTATAAGTTTAACTTCCTTGTTCCTTGTCGTAATATAACACATAAAAGGAAGGAGGTAATAAGGTATTTATAAATTATTATTGTGCCCAAACACAGGGTGCGTATTAGCGATAATGTGGCTCCTATAAGAATATTATTTTTGGAAATATAAGCCACAACAAGAGCAATTTTTGTTTGTTGGGCCATTATGAATCAATCACATCTGTATCAAAATGTAAGATTATGTTTTATAAAAATATATTATAATTATAATAATTTATAATAATTATAATTTATTATAACTATTATACTTATGATCATTAGTTTGGTACGAAATAATAATTAATAAGCATGTTACCTATTAATTATTATTTTGTACGAAGATACAACATAACAAAGATTTAAATTTACAATAAGAGAGTGATTATATATCTTTTTTTTTTATTTGCATCAACCTAATTGCCTATTTCCTTTAGATTTATGTGTATATAATTAACAATTTTAAAATTTAATTTGTAAAATTGTGATATTCCACACTAGGCAACATCCCTATTATTTCCATTCAATCAAATTCAATATCTGAAAAGCTAAGATGCTTAAATTAGATCATCAAATATAAAGAGAAATACAAACTGCAAATTTATGCAGCAGGAATTGTCAGTGGTGCAAAACTTTAGTAAGTTTAAAAAAACTTTCACTCATTCAATGTCTTTTTTCAGTTAGTCCATCTGCAGACAATAAACATTTTAATAATATAAATCAACTTACGAGCTAATAATAATTATTAATAATTGTACCTATTAATTATAGTTACGCACTTAAGATTAACATGATAAAGATTTTTAAAAAGAAATAACATCAAAATTTGAGTTCTATTTAGTCCCAGCATTCATAATCTGAGTCATCTTCAGCTAGGGTAAAATTGAGTGGAGCCGGTTTCCTTACATCTGCTATAACTTTAGGCGGTATATTGGCAGGGTTTATTGGGTCTCGGGAAGGGCAATTTGCAACATGTTGTCTTAAATCCGCCGGTTTGAATCTGTGAGTCGCGTTGTAAGGACAAGCTATGAATCCAGGGTGATTTTTTTCACATTTCACAATATGCGCCTGCAGACGGGACCTAAGTACGCGATGTACAGGGTCAAAAGGACACTTTACCAAGGGATTTTCAAATCTGTCCATTCTGAAATATGACATAAAAAGAAATATTGTAAAACCTACATTATAATGATACAGTAAATATATTTTATGTTTATTATCTTATGGATGACAATACTTACTTATTTCTTTGCGAAATGTATCGAAAATACTCAAATAATAAAATATATAAACAAAACCAAACAATACCAAAAGACAACAAATTCCATGTAGGTATTTTTTTTGACAAAAACCTGTTCTTCTTCTTCAGTACTCTATCAATTTACAATTTTTTTGGCGGAAGGTATTAAATCATTGCCAGTATGAAGTTAAAAGGCGGGTAAATAGAATTTTCGTTTAAATTTTCAACACCGTATATCTAAATCATCAAGTCCAAAGTAAACATAATTATAACGTCAATGCAGTCAATAAATCAAATTAGTCGATAGGCATGTTGCCTAAAAAAATTTTTTTTCGTAAAATTAAATTTCGTTGTTAGACAACATGATATTAAATAATCTAGAAGTTAGAACACATTTTCGTATATTTAGAAAAATAACGAAGATACTTGAAACAATTTAAATTTGCAGTATGAAAGAGAGCAATATAGCGGCCTGTGACGTCACGAGTTGCACCCGCCATACTATTGTGGCGGAACAATAAGCGCCACAATCCTGAATCGCGCTATCGAAGTTTTCAAAGATCGGAACTATATATTATATGACATCTGAAATTCATACAAGTGGGCTTAGGCCTTACCGTGCATACCACCTCGCTCGGTCGGAGATCTCCCTTTGGGGTATCCACTATTCCCACTCTATAATACAGATCTAATCTTTAATACATAAAAGGAAAATAATATAAATACAATATAATAAAATAATTAATATATAAAACACATAAATATGATTAATTAAAGAGATCTCACCCATCAAACTGAACATATATATGCAAACATTGATTTTCATATAATATATAGTTCGTTCGATCCTAACCCGCGCTAGCGGTGTCTTTTGTAAGACTTGGAGGTAGCAACTCGTGACGTCACAGGCCAATATATCGCTCTCTTTCTTATTAAATTAAATTTGTTTGTTTCTACTTCATTTTTTTAGATATATAATTATGATATTTAAATAACAACGTCGTACATTGACATCCCGGCAAAACTCAAAACGTCGACAGAGAATAGAATACTTATACTCTCTCACGCTCAAAAAGTATTATGCTTATCATCTGAGCTTTTTTTTATTAATGGCAGTATAGCATTAAACTATTGCCAGTGTCAAGTTTTAAAGGCGAGAAAACATATTTTTCGTTTTAAAGTTTTCGACACCTTTTCGGAGTTTTGTCGGTGTATTCAATGTTTGACGTTGTTGCTTTTGTATTTGTTTCATAAATCTGTGTTATTTCGGTTCTTAATGTCTAATTTTGGTAGAATAATATCCATTAAATATTAGTTAACGTGCACAAGTGTGGGCAAATAGTACAACTTCAAAAACGTGCTTTTTTGAGTTGCCTCCAAAATTCCCTAGGAACTTTCAGTAAAGCTTCTACCACTTTACTGAATCGACTGACTTGACTCATTGACTGCACTGACTATTTATTTGGACTTTGACTAGACTTTAGACTTTAGATCTATTTCCCGCCTTGACACTGGCAAATGGTTTAAGGCCATTGCCATTTATTTAAAAAAAACTCATTTTCCAAGTCCAAGTAAATCGTTATCGATAATAAACTCACTACTCACCATCCAGCCTGAAAATCCAGCACCTGTACTATTAATCGTCATTAGTGTCAATCTTATTATAAAATTTTTGCCTACAAGTCCGCGAACTTGGGCTTGCAGGCTGGATGGTCAGTATTAATAGCCCTTAAGTGTCAATAAAGTTATGTAATCATTTTTTTATTTTTTGCCTACGAGTCCACTTCAAGGCCACGGCATTGGATTTGCAGACTGGACGGTAAGTAAGGCGCTTATGTACGGCCGTCGCTGGATATTGAGGCTAATAGGCTGGATGGTCAGCTTGGACAGGACACAGGCGTTACTAGGCACACATTTACGAAGTTTGATTTAAGTTTAAATTAAAATAACTTTTATGCATAATAATTTGGATGTTAATTTTGTACTTACAAATTATCATACATTTATTAAAATTATATATTGAAAAATCATGTAACAAGTACATAATTTATAATATAAAAATCATTTTAATTTTTTCCTTACAAATGTTGTCACTCCCAACAATGCATCAACATTCAACAAAACAAAATGCACTAAAATTTTCAACATGGCTTAGTGTGCTTAGTCGGAAAACCGATTAAAATGTATTTGTGATTACAAGCCTAATTATATTTTGATTCTTTCATTTTATTGCGAATTAATTTAGTTTCAACATCGGAATTTAGATAATGTGTATTTTTCTTGTTCGTTAATGCTAGGAGCAGGTGAGGCGAAACGCTTGTCAATAATTGAAAAAGATGAATGAATGAATTAATTACTGGGATTTAAATAATCTACTACTGCAGTACATAAACGGATTTATTATTTTTTGGTAACTATTTACTGCATTTTATGTCCACATCGAAATTTTCACCATCATTCAATTGTTCATTGTAATATTTCGGATTGATAATACAGTACATTTAAAAGTCAAAGTATTGATTTTTAGTGATTTTATAATAAAATTGAAATAAACGTTGCTCCAAGATAAGATTAGTATTCATTATAATATTTGTTGCAAACATTTTAACCATCTACAATAGTTTCATCCATGTGTTTTGAGTAAATTTTTATCTTCAAATTTTCGTATGTAGGTAAAAATAGTGAAATAACAGTAATATTAGAACAAGATTTATAATGTACAAGTACTGCGACATAATAACTAAAAGTACCTACAGAAGAGACTTATCCAGAATAGCAACCCTATTCATATAACTTTTTAACCACAATTATACATTCAAGTTCTTTATACGAACATACTACCTTCCAATTCTATTGACGGTTTCTCTCAGGGTATAATGTAGTTCAGTACCTGGGTAATCGAGCATTGCTCGGAGTTCTGATAATTAAAATAAATATAAAAATAATCACAAAAAGAATTATCTGACCAGGATTCAAACCCACCAAATTCCGAAATTTCGAAAAAAGCAAAAATTATACATAGGCGTATCTAACTTCCAATCGGACTGACATTTTTAATCTAGAGTCAAAATTATTGATACATTGTTGCACAACGAAAGAAAAAACATATATAGCTTAATAATGCGCAGTTTCCAAGGGATAAAACCTGGCTAGATTAATTTTTCTCCCCCAAAACTCACTGCATACAAAATTTCATGGTAATCCTTGCAGCCGTTTTCAAGAACCTGTTAAAACATATAAAATATACAAGATTGTATCATTTAAAGTAAAAGATATGGTTACTTTCCAGCACCATTATAAGATATGTTAATGTAAAATTATGTACAGAAACTACTTTTTTTCATACATTTGGATTAACCGGACTTTTGGACTTTGTATATATATAAGCCTATTAAGAGCCCTATTACAAATCTGCACTGTGAGATTAGGTATTTGAAGTATTCCCGACATTGTACATTTTGTAGTAATTTTGCAGTTGTATTGTTATTATTGAAATAGGTTAATAGGAATCTATTAACCTATTTCAAAAAAGAGGAATAAACATATTCATGCTTAAAATTGTAAATCTTTTTTCCTCATGAAGTAACAAGTGTTCTGGTATAAATTTTGCTTAACAATATTATCGTGGATAGGAGTCATTCACAGTTAACTTAAAGCTATTTTCGATTTTTTTTTGGCTTAGAATAAGATTTTTGTCTATATTAAATCAAAGATATTTCAAAATTCTAAGGCCGCTACTGAACTATATGACTATATAAGAGATAACATTCTCATTTTATTATTTCATTTGCTTAGAACAGTTCAATAAAAAAAGTGTCTGCACATTTTATGAAAATATTTCTCTGCAATTTTGGGTTTAATTAAAAAGTTAAGCAATATATCAAAATTGTTAATGTATCTTTGTTTCTGTGATCAAGAATGCCATAATTGGCCATTTTACGTAATAATTCAAGTATCGACAAGAATAGGAATGTTGCCTAGTGTCGAATATCATATTTTTACAACCTCTATAATACTAAAATCTAATAAATATGTAAAAACTAATTACATACACAATACCATACACAAATCGAAAGCTATGTGTTTTTTACTGGTTCTTACAACAAATTAAACTAAATCATTTAAAATTTGTTGTGTATAATATGAGAATAGTAATCCGAAATATTTATTCATTCCGTTTTGAGGTTGTATTACCCCAGTAGTGTGTCATTTCATTCATTTAATTTTTTTCGTACAATGTGGAAATTGTTTTGTTGAAAGTGTCCATTGGACTACATCAATAGGAACATATTTTATTTTGAAGTCACAACATATTAGATACTTATTTGGTATACCAAACAATAGGTAATTATTTTATTAAATGTTAAAAATTTCTGTCACCTGAATCAGAATTACTATAGTATATTTTAATTTTAAAATCGAACAAGTTATGAACTTGTTACATATTTAATACTCATAAACAATAAAAATTTGAAAAAAAAAAATTAAATGATTATATGTGTAAGACAATAATTGTTTTACTAAATGATATGATATTTAATTTCCATATTTTAGTCTTTCAAGTCACTTCAAGATTTGGTTAGTTCAACATTTCAAAATCCTCATTCTTAAAGATTTCATGTACCTATGTATTTTATATGTATTTCAAAAATGTTTTGAATGTTTTGTTAAATGTTTAAATTATACAGAATGCATTCTTATGAGAACTAATAATGATTGTTAATCTATTTATCAACTAAAGTTTGTATAGTTTATAAACTTAAATTAATTAATAGATTTCCAATAAGATATATAATTAAGAAAAATGAAATGTAAAAAAAAACTGTTTAAAAAATCGAAATAAAAAAGAACTTTAATTTGTATAATCTTGATCTTTTAAGACATTAATGGTTAGTCAATACAATTAATAACAAATATACTAATGCAAAAATTCTTTTCCGATTTAACAAAATCTACAAGTGTCTTATAATATGGCAGATATTATACTATATTATATAATGACAGGCTTAAAGGAAGAATGATTCCTTCAATATGAAGGAGAATATGAAGGAGATGGTTGGTGGTTGCTGTGTGTGTTCAGACGAGCGCGGTTGGCCTGACAACCCGCTGGTCTATTGTGACGGGAACGGATGCACTGTTGCCGTACACCAAGGTGAGTGTATCAACATTCATATCTTTTGAGAAACTTTATTTTCCATTGTCCATCTAATTTAAATTATTATTTAAATATTTACAAAAATATTCTATTGATACAAGTTTCAGTGTTTGTAATAAATATTTTTTATTTTCAGCGTGTTACGGCATCATTGATGTACCAACTGGACCTTGGTACTGTAGAAAATGTGAAAGTCCAGAAACAAAGGGGAAAGTTGTAAGTATTTAAACGTTATTTTAACCCTCGACGCAAAAAGGGGGGTGTTGTTAGTTTTACGTGTCTGACTGTCTGTCTATCCGTAGTATCGTAGCTCCTAATGGAAAGGTCCAATTAGATGCGGTTTTTTTGTATGAAAGCTGACATGATCGAGAGTGTTCTTAGCTATAATTCATTATCTGGCTGACAATGCGAAGGTTAAATAGTTGATGAAAGGTTGTAAGCAACTTCCACTGGTCTGATCGGTTCAATATATCGTATCCTGGCACTTTAACAATATTGCATACACTTGGCAAAGTTAAGCTGATATCATCAATGGTCATTGTTTAGTAGGTCCGCAGATCGGTAATGCTTATTTGGGGAAATACCACGGCCTCTCAGAAAACTGGCGTGAAATAACACTTGAGTTTGTTTTGCAGAGAAAGTGAGAATAGCGATTTTTTGTATTTATAATTTTGTTAAAATGTGCTCATAATAATATAGATAATAAATGTAACTAAAAAGATCAAAATGATTATTTTTAGAACAAAAAATTAAAACCGACTTCCAAAGTAAAAATGCACAAAAAAAGTGATGATGAAAAGTTTCTGATTAAAACACCTCGAAGTAACTTCCGGCAAGGGTGTGGCGACACAAACATACTAAATACATATGTAGTAGTGAAACTGAACGTTTCTGTAAATAAATAGTACATGACATCTTAAAGAGTTATATAAGTCAAAACGTCAAACGGAACGTAACACCGCCATTTTACTACTACGGACTATAGCACAGATTACAAATAGTACTAGTATGACGTCACATCACAGATAATCTATCAACCAACATGGCGAATAGTGTTCTGCGGTTTTTAAAAAGTGTATTTTTAATATATTTATTTGTAGGTTTTTAGGTTTCAAAATAATGTTATTTAATTTTTTTGTATGTAATGAAACATTTATGAAGCGTTTAGGACATAAATAAAAACAAGGTCCAGTAGCCTATTCATTTTAATTCCAATTGATAATATTATCTCATAAAATCTAATTGTTAATAGTTTTTTTTTTCAAACAAACAAAATCACGAAATGTTTTCTATTTCTTATTAAATATAATCTATCATACTTCCATTTACTGTATTTTAAAAATTCTTCATAAATACTTAATTGATTAAATTTATGTTATTTTGTTATTTATGCTATTCGTCACTTATTAGGCGATTGTGAAACAGACCCTATGTCTTTTAAATAAGTTGTGTTTTGCCCAATGAGTAAAGTTACCAATAGCCTAGGAGGCTTGGGGATTTTGAACACTGGTAACGCACTTATAACTCCTCTGGTGTATAGAATGTAGACAGGCGACGGTAATCGCTTTCATCAGGCAAGTAGATCCGTCTGCTCGTTTCCTGGTTCATTAAATTTCATAAAAAAATATTCTTTCAGCGTTGTGACCTCTGCCCTTTCAAGTCTGGTGCACTGAAGCGCACTGATACAGGGGGCTGGGCTCACGTGGTGTGCGCACTCTACATCCCGGAGGTGAGGTTCGGCAATGTCACCTCCATGGAACCCATAGTGCTCCGGCTTATACCACAAGAGAGATATAATAAGGTGAGTAGTATTATAATATTGTAGTATGTCAAAAAGCTATCAAGATAATCTACATTATTACAATTAACAAATGAAAACTCAGAATCTTGCTTTTTACGGTTCCGTAGTTTCCGCACAAGGAACCTGAATAAATGCATGAATGAAAATGATATGCAGAAAAAAAAACCGTAAATACTTAAAGCTCAATTTTTTTTTTCAGACATGCTACATATGCCAGGATTTGGGCAAAACTAACAGAGCGAGTGCAGGCGCTTGTATGCAGTGCAATAAATCAGGTAAACATTAACAGCCGCACACGGAGGGGAAAGCGTAAACGATAGGGAGTATGCATAGTTTTTTTATTGGCTTTACGAAAAGTACTTTATAAACTGGGAAATATTGTCCTTCCAATGGCATATCTACGGTCACCCGTAGACGAAATTTAGCCATCACAAAAGTGAGATCGTTGGAGAACATTAAAAACTGGTCACAACCACAGTTGAAAATGTGTGGAGATTTACAAAATTGATTTTACTAACTCAACTTCTGGGTTTATGTTTAGGATTGTTATAAGAAAAATGGTCACAAATATATATTTGAACGTTTTTTTTTTTGTTTTTAAAATAAAGTAAAAAAAATTGTCGTATTTTTAGTCTTGTAACTTTTAAATTTAGCAACTGATTACTGTACTTTTTGCATTTTACGGTCCATATTTATGTTTCCTTTCAGAAAATATTCTTATTAATTTAAAATAATGTCAATATATTGACGCTGTCATCATTTATTTGGATGAAATTACGAATACGCACTTGTCAATTGTTCGTGCTAGCCCCACAGATACATTTAACGCTTACTTAAGGAGCTACTAAATAGAAATTTTGACATTAAGTCCATAATATTATATTTTCTAAATAAAAACCTATAACCCGCCTTAGACACTAAAAAAAGTAATGTATGAAACCTTACCATTATTTTAAACCAGCTTTTGCCCGCGGCGTCGCCCGCATGGAATAGTGTTCTTGGAGAAAAACTTCTTCAGCATATAACTCAACTCACTTATACTTCTGTATACAATATTGAAAATGTTTCTAGGGTTTCGTACGCAATAGGTAAAAACGGGACCCTATCAAGTATCACCTCGACGCAACGTGCGACAAGTTTTATATATATTTTTTGCGCTTGAATATAAAGCGCTTGAGTTCTGTTTCGGGATAAAACGTAGCCTATGTTTAATCCAGACCCTAAACTACTATCATACCAAATTTCATCGAGATCCGTTTAGTACTTTTTACGTGAAAGAATAATAAACTTCCATCCATCCATCCTCACAAACTTTCACATTTATAATAGTAGTAGGATTGTTATTTTCCTCGCTAGAGAGCATCGATAAACGCGTGCGATCGCTGCTACTCAGTGGTATAGGACAAAGCGCGGTCTTCGACGCAGTCGCTATGTCCCTGCATTTTTAATCTGAAATATCTTCGAAAATATTCATTAAAATTACATGCTGTAAAGAGCCATATTGATCTTTATTAAATGCACAATGGATTTAAGGTACTTAATTGGATAAGGATTAATGCTGTATTGCTTAAAATCGCTTCGTAAATAAGCCATTATATTTTATCGTTAAAAGTAAATGATAAAAAATGGTTATTGTGGGTTATTCCTAAGAGATAGACATATACCATCGCGGAATTTTTTGTAGACCTTTTTAAGGTGTATAATACTGTAGTACATTATTTTGATCTATCTCGTAGAGTTCAGCAAGCGTTTGCAATGTAAGCGAAAAAATGTTTTTATTAATGCCAAACGAACAAAAAAGAACGAATCTTCAAAAAACAAACTCGGTCCCCCCAAGGGTCGCGACCCCCCGCTTGAAAAATGATGTGTGGTTCCCACACCAGTGATTCCCAGACTCTTTTGTTTCATAGACCACTTTCAAAATCTTGCTGGATCCGGTAGATGCAGGGGATCTACATTCTACATTACTACCAATTTCTAAATCTCGAAAAAAAGTGAAGATTAGATCTATCTATTTATGGAATCTTGCGTTGTGGCTGAGTTTCAAAGACGAATTAACAGTTTTCGAAAAAAAAGGTTAGAATTGATTGCTTGATAGGGTTAATTATTTGATATTAAAGTAGGTGAACATTATTAGACAAATATAAGATTATTAGTAGACAAATTTTCAATTAAATTTTAATTCACTGTGTTGTGAGTGGATGTCAAAAAAGCAAAGTTGGCCAATCGAAAAAGTGACTCAATGCAACTTTACTTTTTTGAAATTTACAGTGACTCGGCACAAGGACCAATCAATTCTCACAAATCTTATTTAGAAAACGTCCCATTCGGAGTGGTAAAAAGAAATATAGTATATTTCCTTGCGTTGTAGGTATATATATTACTTATATATTCAAATATATAAATTATTACACTAATAATTATTATTGTTTTAACAGTCGTAATATAATCAAAATTAAACACTTATTTATAACGTAATGTAACTTCTACAATGGTAATTACGAAAAAAAAAATTTTTAATGAGATGGATGTACTTGATGGATTGACAGCAAATTTAAACAAGCAAATATTTGGCTTGAGTTTTGTAAGGAATAACCGCAAATCTCCCCGTTCTGTGATATTCAATCTGTTCCTTTTTTTGTTAATAAGTTTGTAACGGCACTAAAACTTTTTTCGACGAGATATGACGAGGGAAACGTTATCAGAAGCTTTTGCGCGATTACCCACAGTCCAGGATATTTTTCAGGTATTTCTGCCTGCAGCCAAAATTTTTGATACCCTCTTTTAAATGTCCCTTTCAGCTCCTCATTAATGATAAGCTCGAGTAGCTCCTCTTGAAATATTACGTCCTCCACTTCCGTTCCATCAAATGGATTTATGATCCATGGTGGTATTTCCATCGACAGAATGTCTTGAAATCTGATTTTAAAATCATCATGCAGGGCAATCAAATGTTGAACGTATGTCTGAATATCTTCATCAAGGCTTTCCACCTGCGATAAGTTTGAAAACTGTGAAAATTCGCGCCGATCAATATTTTCCTTCATAAATTTCAATTTACTAATAAAAGCTGAAATTACACTCTTTGTTTTTATTAAATTAAGGCTGTCCCCATGTAATTGTAAGTTGAGGTCATTAAATTTTTTGAACAAATCTGTCAAATACGCGATGTCTGCTTTAAAATTGATTAGGTTTTTATTTTTAAATCAGGATTTTACTGTCCAGAAATTTACTTTCAGAATTTCGAAAACTGAGTCAAAAAGTGAATAAAATCTTGATAAACATGCAACTTTCGACAACCAGCGTACTTCGGTATGTAACAGCAATCGTTGGAAGTTTTCATCATTTTCATCGCACAATTGTGCAAATAAGCGCGTATTCAATGCATTGCTTCTAATTTTTTTAACTGCATTAATTACAAATTGAAGCGATTGGTGCAGTCTATCACTCAAATTTTTCGCTACTAGATGTTGTCGGTGGATAACACAGTGAATTGCAGTTACCTCTGGTATAATTCTTTTAAGACGGCCTATAAACCCACGATATCGCCCGACCATGGCAGGAGCTCCATCTGTTGCCACCGAAATAACGTTTGTAAATGGAATCGATTTTTCTTTAAAAAAATCACTCAGAACATTAAATATTGATTCACCTTTAGTGTACGTCTTCAAAGTTTTCGCGAATAGTAGCTCTTCATGAATTTCTTCGCCATAACAAATCGAACATATGCCAATAATAATGCTTCATTGCCAGGTAAAGTTGACTCGTCCAGTTGAATAGAAAAATGAGTTGTTTTGCAGATAATCACACAAGAAACTTTCAACATCAGAGCTCATTTCATCAATAGGTATTTGTACAGTGTTGTTACTCAAAGAAATTCTTTTCGAGTATGTCAAATGAAGATTTGTGCAGAACAGTTTTTAAAACCTCTTTAACAGCAGGTAAAATTATGGTGTGCGGTTTTCCAGATTTTGCTATAAGTAATGAGATATTGTAAGATGCCCTCAAGCCATCATCGTTGCTTTCAGACGATGAAGCGAACATACTGTGTACGGTGGGTCTCCTTTCATATTTTTCCTTTAATGTTTGAAAATATTATAAATCTTTACCTATTTTATCAGGATGACATCTTTTTAGGTGGTCTTCCAGCTTTGATGGTTTCATAGAGTCATTACTCAAAACTTTGTTGCATAAAAGGCATGTGGGTAGGGTTGCCAGGTCGCCAAACCTAATAGCCGGACAGACGAACTAGTTTGGCCGGACATTTGGGTAAAAAGGCCGGACACCCAACATTATTGACGATTTTGTCTCAGTATTAATAAAAATACGACAGTAAAATATTTACTAAAAACAAGCTTTATGATATTTACCATAAATATTCTTAAATTCTAATGAAATATAAAAAAAATCGAAGGCCAAGTCAATCTAATTACTTTATTATTAATCAGTCCAATTATTGTTATAAAGTCAAGTTAAAATTAATTACTAAATAAACACTTATCAACATTTTTAAATACTAAAAAGCCTTATAAAATCCGGATAAGCCGGACACCGTTTATTTTGGCCGGACACGCAATCAAAAAGCCTAACTGTGTCCGGCTTTATCCGGACGCCTGGCAACCCTACATGTGGGCAATCGTTTATCTGCCTGTGATGGAAGAAAACCAAATTTTAAATCTTCAACACTATACTGACGTAACTTCTTAGATTCGGTCATGTTTCGTATCAATTACATACCTGTATAAATAATAAATAAAAAAATTCAAGTTTTAATACAAAATGTTGAAAAATTCGCCCTTTTAGCATTAGGCACGCAATATTATATTATATAAGCAGGTAGGTAGGTATACAAATAGGCAGGTAGGTACTTACTTTTCCGACACTGGTAACCACTAATATCGATTCACTTTTCTTTATGAAATTTCGGAAACAAATGAGTAACGTTTATCCTTGACATTCGTATTTATATTGGTGAAGAATTAAACACGTTCATACAAGATTGCAAGTACATACACCACAAGTCGTATTAATTTGCACGTTTGAACACGCATTGTGGACGGGACGGGGAGCCGGCGCGGTAACAAGTCTCGACGCGTTGTACCTACTGAATATGGAATATGCAAGTTTTTACAAGTAACAGTCGCTGAGCTTCTTAAAATATTATCTGGTTATATTGATAGGAGATAATTGTCTTATTGAGAAGGTTTAATTTAGGTATCATATTGTTTGTGTTGTTTACCGTATGATGGACGATCTGGCTCAATAAGTTATAAATGAAATTGAAAAAGGAAAGTGGCATAGGGCCGGATAGCTCAACTGGTAGAGCACTAGGTGCGATTCCGACATAGTCTGGGTTCGACTCCCAGTTCGGAACTATCCATTTTTTTCTCAATTTTTTTTATAAATTGTCTTATTGAGAAAGTTTAATTTAGGTATCATATTATTTAAAATAATAAGTCAAAATTTTAGTTCTTCACTATCGAAACCAAATTAATTTTAATGCACCCCTGCTTACGATTGTATACCCCCATTTTTTGTCACGTCCAACGTAGACCCCCGTCGAGTCTCCGTGGACCACTCTGGGAATTACTGCTATACACAATCTATAAGTATCCTGAATTTCATCCATTTATATTAATAATTACAGAAGCTAGATGGGCGGACAGACAGACAGGCAGACAGACGGACGGGCAGAGCGAAACTATAAGGATTCCTTGTGTATTACGAAACCCTAAAAAACCAGCATCAAAATCCGTTGCGTAGTTTTAAAGATCTAAGCATACATAGGGACAGACAGAAAAAGCGACATTTTTTTATACTATATACTTAAGACCTATTCTACGATGGGGTAGAATGAAAAAATATTTTTCAGGTGGCAGGTATAGAGAGTATGTATAGGTCACAGTATAAGAACAGTAGAACATCTTCATACAATCGTGCCGCGATCGGTTTGAATGTTTGCGTGCGCGCCGGGCGCCTATCCGCACGCAGGCACACATCTCGTATAAGGATCGCGTACGTGCCGTGATCACGCGCATTGAAGTAGGACTGCTTGCGTTGGCCTGCATTATCTAAACACTAATTTTGATCATGACTTCGAACAGAAGCAAATAAAATTATTGTGTGTATACTTTTTAACCGACGAAAAAATCTTTTTTATATATGACCACGCTTAACTTTCTACAGGGATTTCCGATTTTGATAATTCTTTTTTTGTTGTAATATGTTAACTTCCAAGTTGGTCATATGGTCCATGAGGATTCGAGGGAACTCCTCGAAATTAATATGGACACCTATAGACATTTTGACTTTTTTAAGTAACCCAGCCACATGCTACCAAAAATTAAGGTTTTGTGCCAAGGTAAACCAAGGATTCAAAACCACTGAACAGAACTCCAGATTCTTTAAAGTTAAAATAACATCAAGTATTTGCTGCTATGCCAATTACAGTAATCGTCATCATCATCATCACCACCATCATCACACCATACATTATAACATTATGATGATATACAGTGGCGTGCACAGGATTATGACACTGGGTATGCGGCGAAGTACTCGGTCACAAAAACTTTTTGTTTATAGATTTTTAGCATAGCTACAGCCAAGCGACGGATCTCTAAGTCGAAACCATGCCAACAGAGCAAGTCTTAGATGTATTACTATTCATGTACATCTTCTACGGCAACGCAGACAAAACAGCGACCGATCGTCGCGGCGGAAGAAATTCTAATAAGTAAAATAATAAGCATATTTTAAAATATTATAACTACTCACCAGTCAGTCAGCTTCAATTTTCACATATTCAAGGTTCCGCTTCGTGGCCGCGGAATAGAAATTATTTAAATCTGAATATCCCGAATCAGTCCACACTGTACTAGAATTACTAAATAATATGTAAGGAAAACAATAGAATTTAATCGTGTGTACACAACCACACAGCCAGTTATACGTTTCATTACTTTTAACATAAAATTTTTGAGTTACATTATTTTTTTGCTGGTTTAATTGTTGTAACTCGGGTACCTACCTTTAGACAGAATTTGAATCTTTTCACTGAATGACAATTGTGAGAACTTGTTATTTTTAATTTTTAATAAACACACATTTTCAACACAAACCTCACAATCAAATTACATTTTAAAAAAATCAACAAACGCACTAGTAAAAGCAAATCACTACAATTATTATAGAAACTCAGTAATAAACTGTTAAATGTACACACTTTAAAATGTTAAAATGAAAAATCTTTTAAGAAAACTATAAATAAACTGGAGCGATTAAATTGTAAACAATGCTTATCACATGAAATATGCAATATGGCCCCTGCAAAACACAAAACGTTTCTTCTATTTAAACAAATAAAACCTTACTAAACAAAAATGCATAATGTGCATACGTGATTTATTAGATTTCCATCTATTATTTTTACTCGGATTATAGGAACGAATAATTTCCGACAAGCCAGTTCGGCGGTTTTCGGAAGCGATCGGATAGCCGAGAGCCATCGCCTGCCGCGGGAGTTGCTGCTATATAATCATGTCGATATTCATGGGTGTGTGCGTTTGCGAAGTATGAAAATTACACATACATGCGATGATATGTCCTGCAGAACGCAACGGCATGAGATGAGTTGCTATTTATAAAATATTAGGCGTTTTTAAGTTATTATATTTTTTAAATTAATTTATTTACTATTAATTAAAGTCATCTAAAACGTTAAATATAAACGTTTTTTTAAAATATCTGTCAATGACAAGTAAAGCACTGCATTTCTGCCTACAAGGAGCGCACGCCCCTGATGATATAGGAACTTCTCATAGTCTTTTACATTAATATCGATGTCTTTGAATATTTGCTATTCCCAAATTTATATTCAACATAATTAACATCATCATTCGATCACAACAATATAAAATAATTATAAGAAACCTCTCGATTAATGAACATAATAATGTAGTTACTAGTGATTAGTAGATTCTAGCCACAAAAAAATTACAAAATAATTATTTTTTTTAACCAAAAAATTTACCGCCGAAAAAACTGAAAAGCAAAAAATAACACATCTATTTTATTTAACCATAATAACGTAAGTTCTTAAACTAATGTAAGTATACTTAAGTAAATTGAGTCGGCGCCAATCAAGCAAAATAAGAACGTAATGAAAGTAAAGTACCTACGTTTATGTAGTAAACAGTAAAGTACCGTTTGGCGCCGACTCAAAGGATGGATGTGGATACTTACATTAGTTTAAGAACTTAGTTATTATGGTTAACTTAAAAAGGTTTGTTATTTTTTGCTTCTCAGTTTTTTCAGCGGTGTAATTTTTTGTTAAAAACTTATACTAAATGAATACGTTTACATAAGGATGAGAATTTACTTAACGTCATCTGCTAACCATAAAGCGATCCGATATGCATAAATGATCGGAATCTTTTCAATATAACATTTTTAATTTTTTAAATAAATGTAATTTATTAATCAAAAAATTTCAAAAGCCTTTTATTTGTACCTCCTTTATGAATTGGTATAACATTTTATTATATTATAGAAAGAAGATTCCATTATACTAACATCAAAATATTTAACTAAAAATATGAAGTAACGACTGACAGCCCTTGCGCCAGCGCGAGAGTAGGCAAGTAACTCGCCAGGTGGCCTTAATTGTCCTACTGTTCTCTGTTAACTGTGGTATAGGTTGTAGGTGTAGATAGTAGATTGTGGGTTTAGGTTGTAGATTGTAGGTGTAGGTGTCGTTGTTGGTATAGAAATTGTAGTATGTATATTGTAGGTAGTTATATTTTATTTATTCCAGTTCATACTTCAAAGTTAAGACGGGACGACATCTGTCGGGTCAGCTAGTTTTAAATATAAAAAAAACAGTTTGCAGTATGACTTCCAAACTGATTTGATATAAATCAAGTTAGTAATTTTAACCCCCGATAAAAACGGAGGGGTGTTATAATTTTGACGTTTCTGAGTGTCTGTGTGTGTCTGTCTGTGTGTGTCTGTCTGTGTGTGCACCGGAGCTCATAAACGGATGAACCGATTTGGATCTAGTATTTTTTGTTAGAAACCTGACATGTTCGAGAGTGTATACTATAATTTATCATCAGCAGCTCGCTCACTGCTTGACAATTCGGGGGATAATTTTTTGTTTTGGTGCAGGTTGCAAACAACAGTTCCACGTAACCTGTGCACAAAGCCTTGGATTACTTTGTGAAGAGGCGGGCAACTATTTGGACAACGTCAAATACTGCGGATACTGCCAACACCATTACAGTAAGCTGGTGAGTATACCATGCCATGATTATAACATACAGTAAATTATATAGAGATCTTAAAAATATTTATTTAGTAATACCTATATACCCAACAATTTTTTGTCATATTAGTTTCGCTATCGCCTAATAAGTGAGCGACAGAGAAAACACATGCAAATATTATGTTGTCTGACGCTTACCTGTAGATTGTGACACAGACTCTAAAGAGTACTAGGTATTTAAGATTACATTAATGTAATAGATAAAGCTATTTACTAGGGAATAATATTAAATTATGTAATTATATTGGGAACTCAATTCTCCGTAATGATACCTTCATACCATATTAAAGAAGTTGAGGAATAAAAGACTTGGTATAATTAATTAGTTTTTTGTGGTCTGTATATTACATAATTGTTGTTTACTGGTTGCCTCCGTGAACAGAATCAGTCAACAAATCACACAAACACGAAGAACAAATCATAAAAATGTTTAAGAAACGAAAAGTAACAAAAGGTAACGAATAAGGACGAAATTATAGCTATCGTCGCAGTGTGCGCTGTCGTATAAGGCGCATGCGCAGGTCCCGCGTGCCCACGCGGGGCGGCGCAACAATATTTTACACTCAGTAGTAGATAAAGCTATTAAAAAGAGTAAAATGAAAAAAAATTGTAATGATTGTTCTCATGTCATAAAACCTAATATGTTTAACTCGGGTTCTGCTTACATATTCTTTTATTTTTGTCATGTATGGGCTCAAAGTATCAAAACCATTGTTAGTTTTAACCACTTTTCACCATTCCATCCACCACTCGTGAGTCGTGACCATCGTGTAAAATCTCTTTTTCATTCATAATCACCACACATCTTTTTTCTCAATTTTTATTTTGGACTAGCTGGTGCCCGCAACTTCGCTTGCATAGAACTAACGGAAACGGAACCCTAATTTTTTTTAAACGGAATCCTAATATAAAGTAGCCTATATTAGACTTTACAACATTAGCTATCTGCCAGTGAAAGTCCCGTGAAAATCGATCCAGCCGTTTCAAAGATTAGCCGAAACCAACAGATAGACAGACGGAGAGACAAAAAAATTAAAATTGATTTTTTGTTGTAGGGAGACCGTATATAACAAGCTACATTAAGTAAAAAAAGCTGTTAATTTCTAATTACAAACAGACACTTCCAATTTTATTTATTTGTATGTTTTGTTTTTATTGTACGTACCGTATATACTTGTTACATATGCATTAAGTGAAAAGCTGTTAATTTCTAATTACAAACAGACACTTAAATTTTATTTATTTGTATAAATGAGATAATATAATATGAAACAGAAACAAATTTTAAGGATCGGACAGATTAGAATATTTTATAAATTTACTTCAACTTAGTAAGCTAGCAATTTAAAGCACAAAGCATGAAATAAGTTTTTAGAAAGTGTAATTTTGACAGCAAAACAATATAATATAGTTTTTGTGACGTGTCTTGTTTAAACAGATTGTTGGCCTCAATTCCTTCTAACTTAGAAATCTTAGAACACAGATGCTATGCAGCAACAATATGTAATAAAGTAAATTATTACAAAAATAGGACAATTATTAATCACATTAAAATAAAACAATATTACAACAAAGGGCAATGGTAAGAAATGTCCCCACCATCCAACGGATTTGAAACATGTGTCTATTGAGTAGAAATTCTCTAATCTATTAGAATAGAAAACTTTTTACTAAGGCGACATTTTTAAAAGTGTGTGGTTTTTAGATTTATATAAAAGATGAATTTTTCAAGTGGGTATGGTAGGCAATATCCGAAACTTAAAAAAAAAATTCCAAATCCGAAACGATTTAGATAATATTAGATCCTTACATGAAATTGGCGTTTTGTCGTACTGGCCACTTTGATCTCAAATATGTCTTCTTTGGTTAGGAATTCCAAATTCAAATTTATACCGCTATTTACTGATGCAGTTGTGTTTCGAAAACCGTAATTTATTTGTTTTTTCCTCTTTTGGATTTTTCTTTACGTCACTCTGTTCACAAAATGGAAAACTTGAAATATCGTATTATTTTCGAGTACGAGTTCCACCGTGGCACCAGTGCTGCAGAAACGGCTCGAAGGATTAATGTGTATGGTGGCGGTGTCGTAAAAGAAAACACAGTGCGTTTTTGATTCCAACGTTTTCGTTCTGGAAATTTCGACCTGCAGAACGAGCCCCGTGGACAGCCGGAGACCAAAGTTGATAATGAAGAATTGAAGGCAATTGTGGAAGCGAATCCATCGCAAACCACGTCCGAGTTAGCTGCAGGCTGCGGTGTTAGTGATAAAACTGTTTTAATCCACTGGAAGAAAATTGGGAAGGTAAAAAGGCTTGAAAAGTCGCGTCGACTGCATTACATTATTCAACGAAGGTATTTTAAATCAAATCATTACCTGTGATGAAAAGTGGTTCCTGTACAATAATCGGAAATGCTCATCGCAATGGCTGAACCCTGACGAACAAGCCAAAGCGTTTGGTGGACTAGTGCCGGTGTCGTTCACTACAGCTTTCTTAAATCTGGCCTGACGAGAAAAGACATCTCTTTTGGCAGCAAATGCAAATCATGTTGGTCATTCGCTCTAGGCCACTGCTGCTTCAGGACAACGCTAGACCACACACTGCACAACAGACGGCTACCAAATTAGAGGAGCTTCAATTGAAATGTCTAAGACATCCACTGTACTCCCCGGACCTTGCTCCAACAGATTCTTGCAAGGGAAAAAAATCAATTACGAAGGGGCAGTCCAAAGAGCCTTCAAAGATTTTATTGATTCGTGTCCAAATGGTATTTTAGTAAAGGAATCAATGAACTACCTATGAGATGGCAAAAGTGCATAGATATTAATGGTATATACTTTGATTAAATAAATATATTGTTTAAAAAAAATTGACTTTATGTTCCTCCTTTACAAAACGCCAATTTCATATGTAATGACCTAATAACTGAAACTGCATCAATATATTAGTGATAAATCAATTTGCTTAGCCATGAATTGGACTGATTTTGGCAAAAAATACAATCCCTATATTATTATTTATTACACCATTCGATAGAGTTGCTAATAAGAAACAAATTCTGGAAAGTAATGCCATACGGCAAACTTAAACAAAGAATTCATTTTATTGACAAAATATTTCACATAGCTATTTAATATTCCGTGGCAACCTAGAAGATATTATTATACTTAATGATACTCAGTTTTAGTTCAAAGCATTTTATAAGTAGAATCGTCATTTGTTTAAGTTTTTTTATGAAATAGATCAGGAAACGAGCAGACGAATGCCTGATGGCAAGCGATTACGGCCACCCATGGACACCCACCCGCAACACTACAGGAGTTACAAGTGCGTTCCCGGTCCTTAAAAATCCATAACCACCTGGGGGCTCCAGTAATCTGACTCAATCTGCGAAAAACATCACAAGCTTTATTTCATGCCGTTTTCAGTTTAGGCGGCAGTTAATTAATTGCCATTAATGTCAAAGCGTGGCTCTTCCACGTTTATAACGTGAATTTTGCTTTTTTGTTCGTGAATAAAATGAATAATGATTTTTGTTCAAAAATATGTACAGTTTTTTTAAATTGTTAATAAACCCATGATTTTTGCAACTAAAACTTGTGAATTAGGCTTTTTGGGTCGCGATGAACAAATTGACACGAATGTCATGACTGTTGAGGGATGGGGACGGCGTTGATACAAATCTTCCATTGTTATATATTTAAAAAAATGTTGCTGTTGACAGCAATGAATTAATTTTTAAAAAAGGTAAAATGATAGCTTTATTTTCATTACCACTCATATACCGTGGGAAATTGTCTATAACCATGTCGTTATACTAGGAAGTCAGATTATAGACGAAAAACTATAAGCCTAACATATCGTATTCATACACCATCTTATCAGCATTCCTGTTTCCTTCGACGTTTGCACGACTGATATCACTTACAAGGGCACAATTTATGTGAATGTGTTGTCAGATTTGTACCTATTTAATGTGTCAGCAATAATTGAGTCGTTATTTGCCTATTTGAGTATTTCAGTCAATGTGCCGTGTTGCAATTTGAATTCAATTTTTAAAGCCTGACTAGGAAAACTGCACTGAGTGCGCTTCGTTTTTTTTATAATATTAAAATGTGATAAGTTAAATCTCAAAGATTTGACATTCATTTACAATTTAGTTTCGTAAGTTTTTCGCAATATGGATAAGTTTCTATGATCCTGGTCTGGCTATAAATCAACTTTTGCCATAACGTCGCGTGAATTCAAAAAATCAAAATTTTCAAACCTGGCAACGCCGGCACTCGCGTCAGACTGGCAGCTGTCAAATTTAAAAATCGAACGTTCTACGATGATTGTGCAGAAGAAAGGCGGCAATGTGAAGACTATACCGCCGTATAAGCCGGTCGTCGACCAATCGAGCGACTCGAGCGAGCGGGAGCCGTCGCCCATGGCAACGGGCGGTGGGACGCCCACGCACGCGGCGAAACCTAAAGGGGTACGTGTATAGGAAAATAAAGCTCCGTACACACTTCATGGTAAATTGAGGGTAGTTTAACGGGGAGTGGGTGGTGGATTGCGGTAATTGCTACTATCAGGCAATTTATCTGCTCGTTTGCTAAGTACAGAATGTGACCAAACGTGACATAAAAAGTTGATAAAGATGTCTTAATTTTTTCGTGTTTTATGAAAACTGGATGCATTTTTTAAATGTAATTTTACTGTATTTCAATAAATTTTGTATACCTAGACACGTACTTGACCTAAATGTGCATAATGTATAATATAATTACTCAATTATCCTGTTGTACAAATATATCATAAAATGTACAATAACAAGTTAATAAAATGAAACGGAATGCTGTAAATTTTGTTAATATTTTAAGTTTTGAGAAATACATTTAAATACAAACTAATTTTATGCAACAGGTATATTTCTAACCTGTTTAATATTTATTCGTGTATCTATCTATTAAAATTATAAATTTAGTGATACATATTTTTTTAAATAAAAAAGTGTGTATGGAGCTTACCCACAAGATTTTATGTTAAGGGTCAGCTCACACCGAGATACGACGCGGTGCGCACTTTTAAGCGTTTCAAAATTTAACTTTATTCACTACAGAAAAAGATACACGCTTCATTGCAAGAGCGGCGCTGCGCTGCGCTGAGCTGCGCGTTGCATCTCGCAATTAGAACGTTTGCAATGAAACGTGTATCTTTTTGTGTAGTAAATAAAGTACAATTTTGAATCGCTATCATAAAAATTGCCCGCCGCGTCGCGCCTCGGTGTGAACTGACGCTAAGGTTTGAATACGGTTTAAATAAAATGTTACGCTGGGCTTTTCGATGTAATCTTCTTTCCTAAGATCGCGATTATTTATAAATCATATTTATACGTTTTTCTTGAGCTTATTAAGGTTAGTGTCCATATATCCGCAGAGCACGCATCGTAGGCAAGCGATATGTACGATGGGATCAATGAAGCTCTTATATGAATTTCTCACAAAAAACAAGTTCGATACGATACCTCCGATTCTTGCGATCCGGACATGTGGACGCTTACCGTTAAAGACTTGCAGACTTTTATTTTTATATTATTTCTCTTTATTTGCAGCCTGGCAGAAAAACATCACATTCGAGCACTGGAGGTGGGAAAAATACACCTAACTCGTCCAAAAACACATCCAATACAAACGCACCCGGAGGTTAGAAAAAAATAATTATTATTCTTATGAAATTCCACGTCTCTATAGTAATAATCAATTGAACAGTTTTTTTTTCAATGCACATATTTTATGTACATAATTTACGTACGACACTGGCCCTCATTCTAAAATATAAACCATCTCCCCATCTGACAATATAATATTTATAAACCAAACCAAAGGTATCATAACACCTGCTCCCATATTTTTCCATAAGCCGGCTGCAGGAATCCCAAAGCCCTGTAGTCTACTTCTTGACCACGATCTTAATTTTTTAAAATGTTTTAAAACAGAGAAAAAGAAATCATCGCCCTCGCGTCGCGGCTCGTCCGCCGGCGACGCTGGCAACACCAGCAAGAGCAACACGCCCGCGCCCTCCCCGCAGCACAGCACTGACGCGCCGCCGCAGCCCGCTAAAGGTACGGCGTACGAGTGTTATTATGCACTTCTGTTCGCGAGAACTAAGGCTTGGTCGAGGGCTTTATTGTGAGCTCGCCGCCTTGGTTCTTGCACGTCCTTCTTATGTTAGGGTGGTTATACCAATCAGACAGCAACACTTCTATTGAATCTTCTTTATTTACGTGTTATACTATACACATTATTTTTGGGGGTAGGCGTGCAAAAAGTAAATACATAGATTTAACTGCTCCTCAGTATAATTAATTATTTAATAGTGTTATAAATAATACCATGTAAGAATTTTTACCTGTGCCTATCAGTGTGACTATATTAAACAACAAGTATTTAAACATATTTCACTTTCACCTTCACCATCTGTAAAAAGCACATCACTTTTCTTGGTCATTTATACAAACTACAATGGAATCCTTGAAGCAATCCATCAACCAAATGAACGAATTTTTCAACAACAAAATGACTGAGTTCCAGCAGGAGTTGCCAAACATCAAGTACCACTTCAGCATTGGCATCGGAATTCAGCTTATTCAAATCCTTTGTCTTGGAGGCACTTAAGTCACTGCAGTCTCACATAGAAACCCTGATGGATGTACATGACCAAGTTGAGATGAGACGAAGGAAGAAGATAGTGCTGCTTCACGGAGTTCCTGAAGCCAAAAAGGCTGAGCCTGAATTTGTATCATCATTACTTTCAACACAATTAAGAGTTTCTAGTGTTGACATATCATCTATTAAATATTGTCATCGATTGGGACGTATAAATGAGTCAAAGCCCCGACCAATCTTAATCAAATTCCATGATCTTGCTCTCCGTAACAAGCTTTGGACGGCTAAAACCAATCTGAAAAACTCTGGCAACACCCTATCAGAGTTTCTTATAAAGAAGAAGCATGACGTGTTTATGGCAACTTTCAACCAATCATACTTTGTATCTAGGTACATGCTGTTTTGTTGTTTTTATTTTATATGCCTGTCTTTTAACTGCTTGCTTATATTATGCTATGTAGTGTAAATGTAGGTAATTATACCCGCTTATTCAATTATTTTAGATGTTTATTTGATCAATTTTTTATTATAACCTTTTGATTGCAAATTATGACTTTGACAATGTCATCTGTCAGAGTCGACAATGACAACAATGACAGATGTTAGATGTCAGTTTATTTTTTTTATGTACTTATTGGTTATTTTATTGTTTTTTTTTTGTTTTTTTTTCTGTTTTTTTTTCTGTTTCTCTTTTTGGGTGATGATTTGATCATTTTCGTTTTTGTTTGTTATTTTCAGATTTTTTGTAATAGTGCTTAATGAATAAATAGTGCTTGTTTAAATATATTTGAACTGAACTCATGGCACTGTAGGTATAAGGTGTTTTTGAGTAGCTAACTATTTTAATTATTTATTGAACTATTTATAAGTTATAAAATATATTTTAGAATATAAGGAATAAGATACCTATCTTATTTGAGTATATTATATATTTGTATTGTTATATAAACATAATATCATGTTTTCGTCAAGTGACAGCGAGGACAGTTACCTTAGTGCATCATTCGTTCCTCTCAATGAGAATCTTGTTTCAATACTTGCAAATTTCGAGAAAAACTTTAACGTAGTACATATCAATGCCCAGAGCATTCCAGCACACTACTCTGATTTACTGACTTCCTTTGGTAGAGCTCGTCATGTTGATGCAATCCTTGTATCGGAGTCGTGGCTCAAGCCATATCTTCCGTCTTCAAGCTACTGCTTGCCTGGGCTTAAGTTAATCCGTAGTGATCGCGTTGGTAGGGTTGGTGGTGGCGTCGCGATGTATCTTAGGTCTGATTTGACGTACACACTTGTTAGTTCGTCCGTACAACCTCAGCCTCCTAACTCACCCGAATATTTATTTGTTAAGGTACAATTATCATTTAATAACAAAGTTCTCCTGGGCGTCTATCATAAATAAAAGGGACAGAAGGTCCCTCATCTCAAATTGATTACTTTTCAGACCTTGAACATACTCTTGAATTGTATACACCTAATTACCCACACGCTATCATTATGGGTGACTTTAATACCTGCATTGTTAAAAACGATCTTATATCTAGAAAACTTAGTTCTGTTTTAGATGGTTGCAATTTGCACATGCTTCCACTTAATCCTACTCATACTTTTCCCGGGTGCTCGTCAGATTTATTTTCTTATCACGATCTTATTTATACTTCATTTAGCTTGCGCCCCCCTAAGGTAAGAAAGAAGGTTGTGATGCAACGGAATTTCGCAGCCTTAAATACTGATATTTTAAAATTAGATGCAAATAATATCGACTGGTCATTGGTTTCTACTGCTGACCATGTTGATACTAAGTTAAGTATTTTTAATTCTTTTATAACTCAACTCTTTGACACTCATGCACCAATTAGACCAGTTAAAATCAAACAGCTGCCAGCTCCTTGGCTTAATGATGATTTAAAATTATTAATTAAACAAAAACATTTCGCAAAAACCAAATATAAGCAATCTAATTGCGAAGTCCACCGAGAGAAATATATAAGAATTAGGAATCGCTGAAATAAAATGTGTAGGGCCACGTCGTTACATCCACTCTTCTATGGAAAATGCCGATCCATGTAAAGTCTGGAAGTTTTTGAGGACACTTGGAGTAGGCAAAAGCTCGGATGATAATTCTTGTTTAATAAATGAAGATTTGTTAAATAAACATTTTACTTCCGTTTCTAACTCATTTGACCATTATATCAAATCTGAAACGCTTAATCACCTTTCTACGTCACCAATCCCCGATTCCTCGCCTTTCGTTCTTAGCCAAGTTACGGGGGATGATGTCAAAAGACATGTCATGTCCATCTCCTCGAATGCCGTAGGTGATGATGGAATAAGTTGCAAGATGTTAATTCCGATTCTTGACATCATTACGCCTGTACTTGTTCATATCTATAATCATTGTATTGATACCTGTGTTCTCCCAAGTGCATGGAAGGATGCCAACGTAATTCCATTACCAAAGACATCGCGGCTTAGGCTGGTGTCTGACTTCCGCCCTATCTCAGTTTTACCTTTTCTCTCTAAAGTTTTAGAACGCCTGATCATCATCAGCTTACCAACTACGTAATAGACAATAACCTTCTTAGCTCCTTTCAATCTGGCTTTCGTCGTGGACACAGTACTACTACCGCACTAATTAAGGTTACCGATGACATTCGTTTTGGTATGGACAATAAGCTCATTCTAGCCTTGTTACACTTTAGCAATGCATTTGACACTGTCGATCATGATGTACTACTGAGTTTGCTAAGGTCTATCAATCTTTCTCCCCAACTGATTGGCTTAATCCGCAGTTACCTTGTGGGTCGTCGTCAAAGAGTTAAAGTGGCAGATAGTTTTTCGTGCTGAACCTCTACCACTACCGGCGTCCCTCAGGGTGGCGTCTTGTCCCCACTTCTCTTTGCGATTTTTATAAACTCCATTACTAAATCTACTACTTCATTGTTTCATTTGTATGCTGATAACTTCCAAGTCTATACTCAGTCTTCCTTGATTAATCTGCGTAATGCTATTGACTCCCTTAACAGAGACTTGGAAACGATCTGTAATTGGAGCAAGCGTCACGGTCTCTTTATTAACCCAGCTAAAACACAGTTGATTGCTATTGGAAGCCCTGGGCTGGTGTCGAGGATTGGCTGGAACAGCTTGCCCCCCGTTCTTTTAAATAATGTAAACATTTATTTTAGTAAATGTGTAAAAAATTTGGGTGTTTATTTTGACGACACATTATCATGGTCTCAGCATATTAAAGAAATTAGTAAAAATATTTTTGCAACTTGGTTCTCCGTTGGTCGCCTTCGTTATTTTCTTCCAATTCCAACTAAGATTAAAATCGCTGAATCCCTGTTTCTCTCAATTCTTGATTATGCAGATGCATGTTTTACCAATCTCACCGAAGAACAACTAAATAAGCTCGAGCGACTACAGAATCTCTCGATAAGGTTTATTTTCGGTCTAAAAAAATTTTACCATGTGTCAGATTTTCGATCAAGACTGAAGTGGTTGCCTATACGTTTTCGCCGGGACGCTCGTATTCTCTCTCTTGTTTTCTCTATTATACATGACCCTTGTTCACCCTCATATTTAAAAGATATTTTTATATTTCGACAAGCTACTGTTAAAGAATTACGATCTGCATCCAATTTTCAACTAGAATTACCCATGCATAAAACTAAATATTATGCCTCGTCATTTGCTGTTACTGGTGTAAAGCTGTGGAATTCGTTACCAAAACATATCAGACTTGCTAAAACGTTAAATAGCTTTAAAACTATGGTTAAGATGCATTATTTGACTATTTGTAGTCAGGTAAATCAATAATTCTTTTTTTTTATTTTTATTATTCTATATATATATATATATATATATTCTATCTTAAGCTTCAAAGTGACATTAGATATTATGACATTGACATGACATACTTTTTATAATTACATTAATATGCAACACCTCCCTTTTCAAGAAACCGCAAACTAATGTTATAGGTACATAACTAAGAAAAAAAATGCTACTTGTCTAATCAATTTTTTCATGTATATACAATTTAGCACGTTTTACAGTTCAACCAGACCTGGTTACGTAACCAGTATTGTCTAGACTCTCCATAGGAACACAGTCATCATCGTTATTACAATTTAAAAAAAAAAACCATTCCCGAGTTATGCCGAACTCATGGGGTTATAATGTCCTTCATGGGAACCACACTATCAGTGTTGCCATTACTATGGCTATTAGCTACATAAAAAGAAGGAGGAGGGTTTGTTTTCTTTAGTTTAGTTTAGTTTGTTTACTTTTTCTAGGTCTATAGTTGTGTGCCCTATTTCTCTTATACACAATACCATTTAGATCCAAAATATTATAAGATCTACCACATTTTTATTTCTCTTTAATTATTCTCGGATTCCAAAAATACATTTTTTCTAAAATAAATGTCATCTTCAGGCTGAAAGTCATAAGATATTTGCTTCACATTCCTGTCAAAATAAAAAGACATTTTGTCACTGCTTTGTATATGAAAGACACTTTTTATAAACAGAATATTTTACTAATTTAGGCTTAAGTTTTTTTATTTAAAATCGGCATGTTTATTCGTAAATTCCTAGACATGAGCACTGAGCCGGACTGGGAAAATCTCTTTTACCAGTGTTACGATAATGCAGTAACGATAAGTATACATCAGAACCATCCTCTTTGCATTTTCTTAAAATGTTTTTGTCTTTTAAAATTAAAATTTTTACTCCACTTTCAGCCTGCCCATTTGTCCTGGACCAATAAGGACTGGTTATATGCTCTACATCACAATCAATAAGAAAATATTTGTTAGTAAAGGAATCAATATTGATAGCAATGGTATATATATATACTTTGATTAAATAAATATATTATGTTTAAAAAAAATCGGCTTTATGTTCCTCCTTTACAAAACGCCAATTTCATATGTAATGATCTAATATTAATGTTTAAATTAGGAACGGAGTTGATCTCAACAGTTTGCGCAGTGACGCCACCTCATTTGCTTCAGCTCAGGCCTTCAGATTAGCTCATAACTAGACGCGACGCATCTCGGTGTGAACTGACGCTTAGATGCCATTAATGGGTGCGACCACGGCTTTTGCTTGACCATTTTTGTACCTATGCATTTGTATTTCAATTATTTTCTTGTTTCGGCCTTTTTAGACCCCTTTTTTACGTAGTCGGGTTATAGTTTTTTTCAACTTATTTTTTTATTTCGTATTTTTCCGTTTCCCAATCGAATATTATATTTAAATCGATACTGCGATTCAGAAATATGTAGGACCCGTATTGTGACTATATAAATGCTAATAATTTATTTCATCTGCATTATCTAATTTAATACGGATGAACCGATTATCCGATTATAATCTAGATTTTTTTGTTTGAAAGCCGACATAATAGACAGTGTTCTTAGCTATAATACATCGTCATCAGCTCGTTTACTGCTTGAAAATTCAGGTTTTTTTTGTTATGTATGGTCTATAATAAATTATATTTTATGAAGGTAAAATAATAAATAAATAATTATATACCTACTTATATTACGTAATGTCCGAAAATTGGACGACAACTGGGTTAGTACGAAATGTACGACCGCATTTAAGACGTGTATTTTGACATATTTGTGCAAGTACACGACAAATATGTAAAACTAGCTTTTGCCCGCAGCTTCGCCCGCGTGGGAAAGTGTTTTATATATATACTAGCTGTCCCGACACACGTTGTTCTGTCTCAATCTGTACCTATAATCTACTCCAACATCTACACCTACAACCTACAGTATTTTCTCCGTAATTTTTCCAATATTTCTCACTGTTTATACCTTCCCTGAACTTCCACAATTATTTCAAGACCAAAATTAGCCAAATCAGTCCTGCCGTTCCCGAGTTGTAGCAAGACATTGGAATTGCAATTCATTTTTAGGGTTCCGTAATACTTAAGGAACCCTTATAGTTTTCGAAATACACAATTTAGATTAAAATTATACAGCTTATGTTATCCGCGGCATGATTACGAATCTATTGACACCTCATTTATTAAAATTGGACCAGTAGTTTAGACGCTACCAGGGAACAAACAAACATACATACAGGTAGCGGCACGAAACTCTAGCGCTGACCGTTATTGCGCAGAAGTCAAAAATTAGGTCTCAGGGCTTCAGGGCAGGGCAGGCTTCTGACTGTACAGTCGTGTTCTAAAATCTATTGTTATTGTTTTTTGTTAAGTTTGAGTTCGATTGTTATTGTTGGTTTTTATTATTAAATTTGTTTGTGACTTTAAACAGTGAACATGCTTAGAAGAAATACTGTTTTGAAAAGACAGGCTCGAAAAATGGTGTATGACGTGCATTGTTTTGTTAAAAAATAAACCAATGAATTGATTGATTCTTTAAAGCTAATAAAAAGTGAGATTGACGAAGCAACGAGTATTTTGCTCAGTCATTCGAATGACAGCACGATAAGACAAACTTCAGACGTTATTAAGACGGGGAACATGAAAATAAATGATAATGTAATCAGTTGTTTGGGTAAAATCCAAAAAAGGACAGCAGAGGCCACAAATACGTCTGTTGCAACGGTAAGAAACATCACCAATCAAGCCAACAGCTCCGATTTGATAACAGTTTTCAGAACACCTGGTAAAAAACGATCCAGACCAAAAATTCAAATTCGATTATATATTTTTTTCTACTCCCCATAAACTTAATCACTCGGTAGTGTACAAAGAGTACATTTAAATATGTTCTCAAAATTATTTTATTCAAGTTATAATTGTATTGCGTGCGCGACAGTATCCATGCGCAGCTATCCCCTCTACATTTCGCTCAGCGCTAGACTTACGTGCCGCTGTGTACATAGGTTGCCAAAATCATTTTGGCAACCCTTCCTTTTGGTTTCGCCGTAGTCGGTCGGCTGTAAATATATATATATATATATATATATATATATATATATATATATATATATATATATATATATATATATATATATATTACAGTTGTTCTAAAGGCTATAATTCAAAATTTGTCCCTTGGCCACCAAAGTGATCTAACCTGATGATGGGATGCATGATAAATCGTGGGAACTCTTCGCAATTTACATAAAAGTACTGGACAGAACTCCTGAGTCCTTGTAGATACATGTTTGGGGATTCCGGCGTTGTTTAAAGAACAGCACGCATATGCCATCATACCACTTATAGTAATCTTCATCACCACCACCTTCACACGGAACAGCAACATATTATTATGAGGACATAGGTACTACACTACTCATCAGGGTTTTGTGCACCGATATCAATGTCATTGAAATTTTGCTATTGGCAAAATTATATTCATGATCATCATCATCATCACTAGGTGTAGTATATTTATTGCCTACTGATACATTTTTGCCGCCGACTATTACAATAGATAATAATAATAATTTAATAATATAGTATCTAATCATTATCGTCACTGGAGATTGTTTAGTAGGTTTGCAGATCGGTAATGCTTACTTGGGCAAATACCACGGCCTCTCAGAAAACTGACATGAAATAACGCTTGATTTGTTTGTCCGAAAGAGTGAGAATAGAGGAGGCTTTTTTGTATTTATAACTTTCTTAAAAATGTGTTCATAATAATATAGATAATAAATTTAACTAAAAAGAGAAAAAATATTATTTTTGATAAAAAAATAAAACCGACTTCCACAGTAAAAAACAATCATAAAAAGTATGAAATAAAACTTATTTTCTACTTTTGAACCACAGAGCCACAGAGGTCGTCATAAAAATACCATAAGCAAAGATATTATACTTTTTTATAATATATCTTTTACTCTGGTTGTCAAATTTAATTTTCAATTGTTTAAAAACGTGGTAAGACATCACATGTTAATGTATGCCCTAGTATCAATTAAGCAATATTTGTTGTTTATTTTAAGAAAGCAATGCCAGGAATTGTCAATGTTATTCAAATTTATACTGGTATATTGCAACATTATATTTTAATTTTGAACAACGCCCGAACAGTAATTCTATACATAGACATACTGTGGGTGTGACGTCCTCCCAGAGGCACGACACGACCCTCACTTAACTTCAACAGGTACCAGCTACTTTTTGGCTACCGGCCGCGGTGCGTTCCTTGCGCGACTTAACTAGTGATCATTCACACCAATGCAAAGCTCAACTAAGGCCTCGTGGTCTGTTCTAGATTTTAGCGTGAATTATATTGTTTTTCAAATTACATTGTCAAGTCGCAAAACGTATGTGCCATCTAATAAAATCGGATAACGAATGGATAGTACTAATTGAGGGCTGTGATCTATAGCACGCGATGAGGAAGACAGCTCCGCCACTTTGAAGACATTTTTGTGCGTATCCCAAGTAGCACAAAAGTGCTGTATATCAGCTGTCCACAATGGAATCCAAAGGGGTACTAGCTAGCTGAATAAGAGCTGTAAAGGCGCTGTAACAGCTCATATAACCCTGACTTGGGCACAAATTAAACAGGTGTTAGCTGAATAACTGTGACATTTTGTGTATATCAGCATTATATCAGCAATATTAAAGGTAACATTTGTCCCAAGACGTGAATATTGGCGGATTATTAGAGTATGTGTTAATCAAACCAAAATTGTGAACAATTTTTACCTTTGCTCCCTTAATTTATTTTGATTTGTTGTATTGTATTCACCATTTTGTGCGACTTATAACATAAATTAATAGTGAATAATATACACTGGCGGACACATAAACTGCATCATAGTGCAAGAACACATTCAATCAAATTTTATTACGAAATATGCATTTTACACTTATTGGTATTGGAAAATAAAGGCTGGTTAAAAACGTTTGCGACAGTCGGAGGACTTAAAAAAAAAACAAAAAATGTTTAATTATTTATTAAATTTAAACTTATTTTAATTACAATTTAACTATCCTAAAAGCGACTCTCCTAATCGAAGTGGGATTAAGAAGTGTTACAATAATATTTTAAATTAATAACTGGGAATAAAACAATGGGGACCTAAAAGAATAGCCTATTGCAAGGGATCAGCGAACTCGAGCTGGCCACCGTCGATGGGAAACTTAGAGAGTTGCGGAGTGAGCTGCTTCCATACTTTAGGGTTCCGTAATTGGTTTATAAACACAGAGACAAAATCAAATTTAAATATGATACTGTCACAAAAGAAAGAAAATATTCTATAGAAGAAATCTTGTCAACTTACTAAAGATTAACTCGTTGTTACGTTAATGTTATGTGATTGATGGTTATTTTTTTGTTTTGTTACATGTTGAATTATCATTACTAATTGTTTAATTGCTAGTGTTTTTTCATTTTAAACACGATTTTCTCTCACGAATATGGACGTATCGTCCGAAAAAGCCGCACTAATTGTTGCTCTAGTGCAGCAAGGCAAATGTAAACCAGTCTACGGGTTTACAGAAGGTTTATGGAGACAGGTTTATTCAAAAGAAGACCTGGATCCGGCAGAAATCGGGTGACAACGTTTTGTGACGACAGGTTTATAGTGACAACTTCCTTGCGAAATCGGTTTTTAACGTCTATAAGCATTAAAAATGAGCTCCACCAGGTACGTGACGTAGCAGTTAGTGTACGTACCATAAGAAGAAGGCTAAAAGAGCGTGATATCACACCTTTCAGACCCGCAAATGGACCAAAATTGTCTGCAGCTCACAGGTAAGCTCGGCTAAGATTTGCTCGTGAACATTTAAATTGGACTGAAGAGCTTTCATATTATTCACTGATGAGTGTAGGACTTGTTTGTATGGTGCTTATGGTCGCAGACTAGTCTACCGTAAATGAGGAGAGCGATATGCTCAAATTTGCATTGAGGAGAGGGTTCTATTTGGAGGCGGGTCTTGTATGGTTTGGGGCGGCATATCGATGGATGCTCGAACTGAATTTGTGTTTATTGACGCAGACACATGGCCGTGGTGACCGTGGCTTAACATCACATCGCTATATAACGGAGATATTGGACCCTCATGTGGCACCTTTTAGCGGATTTTTAGGCGAAAACTTCATTCTGATGTAGGATAATGCTCGTTCGCACGCAGCGAGACAAGTTGAACAATACTTTACTCAGGTTGAAATTCGTTCCATAGAATGGCCAGCACGTAGCCCGGACCTCAATTCGATAGAACACGTGTCGGACAACCTAAAAAGAGCTTTATTTACAAGAAATCCGGTCCCAACAACGGTTGCGGAGCTCAAAGTTGCATTGTCACATGAATGGGACAATACTCTGCAAGATTTTTTAAAAACACTGATCAGGTTGATGCGAAACCGACTTGAATTAGTTTGTCGACTGACGACTTTAATTAGGGCAAGAGGAGGTAATACAGCTTAGTAAAAACAAAAAAAAACTTTTTCTTTTCTTAGTATTGTAAAATTTTCATAATAAAGCCGTTTTTGTTCTATTCTCTGTTTCAGTACAAAAAGCTGCAAAAGGAGTAATTTTATTCTTTTAGTGAGAAAAGTTGACCTATACACACATGAATTGATTTGTTTATCAGATTAAGAATCAGTCTTAGCATTATCATTGAAATAACTATTTGTTAGCACTTTCACTAATTATATTTCATTGAAAGTTGTCTTGCACTATGACGCAGTTTTAATCCGCCAGTGTATTAATGGCAAATATTGTTTTCGTGTAAAATCTCGCTTTTACTGCAAATTCTTATCGGAAAGAGAACTTATTGTGAAATAATATATAAGTATTTAACAAAATATTCACGCGCTCTCAAAATATCACTTAAACAGTGAACGTAACTTGAAAATTATAGTGTAAAATATGTTGATAATAAATGGGTAGCAAAAGTTTTTTATCATTTAGCATTTATAATTTGTCCTTATGCTGTTTGCGCATAAAATCAGTACGTTTTCTATTTAAATCATATCATCAACCTTTCGATAAAAAAACAGATAATTTTTTAATTTAATAAGTTACAAAGAATTATAACCTGAAAATGGCGGACAATCAATGTGATCACAATTGCCGCTATAGACTGTATAAGTATTCATTCGTGGTACATAAATCAGTAACGAGCTGATACATGTAGTTATTGTGTAATTTATAGCTGTGTGCTGTAAATACTGTAATTTAGCATCATTAGAGTACACCCGTAGTGGTCATGTGGGCTTTTGAAGCGCTGTTACACGATTGCGTGTAACGAGCTGATCAACACTGCTAAAGTTCTACTTTATGCAGCAAGACGCATTAATCGACGTCACATGAGAACTGATTGCATTATAGAAGTCACATGTTCTTTCTTAAAATGCAAGCGGTCTGGGTACACTTGTGGCCTTCAGTTCAGAATATAGCTGAGTTAAAGTAAAGTTTATTGCAGCTTACAGTTCTATTTATTGCTAATAGCTCTACGCTGCGCTTGCAGATTTACTGTGTGATGCATAGTAGCGTTAATATTCGAAAGAGTAATTTTCAGCTGTTGCAGTTATAGTGTATTGGTGGTATACCGCTTTATAAACGCTAAAGTTACCGATGTCACCCTTTATGTCATATTATACAGCAGTTTTGTGCTACTTGTGATGTAAATTGTAACACGTTCAATAGGCGGCTGTATCCATAACGCAGTTACACATTTATCTATTTATTTTCAGGGTCAGGCGGCTCAACGCCCAGCAGTAAGGTGCCGCCGCCGACCGCGTCACCGAGCAACAAGCCGGCAGAGTCGGCGGGCGTAATCAGCTCCGTAGTCACGGCGGCGCCGCCCACGCCGCCTGCCAGGTACTGTGTGTGAGTGAGACAGAGAGACAGATAGAGAAAGATAAAGCGAGAGAGATAGCGATAGGCTATTCTACATTTTTTTCAAATATATTTTAAAATGTTCGTATCGATTCGATGGTCAACTAGTATTTTTATTTCCTGGAAATAATATCTCTTTATGCAAAGAATAAATGATTAAAATTATAACGACAATGTTTGCGCCAAAACGACAGCCACCATTATCGAGACGTCATAAGAACAGAAACATACCAATGTCATATGTGCGTGTGTAGTGCATGAATTTTAGATTTAACTTTCGCTGTTGTTTATTCGATTTGATTATGTTCTTATGACGTCACAAGAAAAATATGACGGCTGGCGTTTTCGGTCCCATGACATACAGATAATAAAACTACAGTTTTATTTTCGAAATTATAAATAAATCGCATATATATAACAAAATAGTGTTGTATTCGTATTTCGTAGATAGAAACTATATAAATGATGAATGAATTTAGAAGATAAAACTAGCCTATTAGGGGGACGGCTGAGCTCTATGCATCATCATAGAGAGTGGTTTCTCTCTCGATTATTCTGTTTTTTACCGTTGAAAGATGTCTTGAGCGCGAACGAGCTTGCATCGTGTTTCGATTGATTGAGCGTACCGGAGGCCCAAGGAAAGTAGGGGTTGAAAAAGCTGGCAACAACTAAACTCCTTTATTAACGCCTCTGGGCAGTAATCGCTTAACATCAGGCCATCTCAAGACACATATGGCACTCTCGCATATGTCTCAATGTGAATCGAATCAGTCAACTCGATCAGAATGATATCTCGTCATTACACAAAACTGACGCTAATTATATACCTCTACAGCACAACAACACCAACATCAGTCGTCCAAACACCAGTCTACCAAGAGTCGGTGATCATAAACGCGGAGGCGATAGATACGAAACAGACTAAGAAGAGGAAGGCTGTGGCCAACGCGGCTACACCTATGGACTACACACCCGCTACTACTGCGACGCCTACTGCGGTAAGTTAGGAGTAAGCTTTTGTCGTCATATTGTATAAAGCCTGACTAGCGGGGCTATTCACAGTTTCTGTTTGATCGGATTCGAAAACTCACCGCACGGTCATTAGTCAAAGCTAAGTGTGGCAAGCGTGTATCGGTTTGCCGCTCAGTGAAGTTATCGAATCCATCGATCCGAGTCGAATTACGCATTGTGAATAGCCGGGCTGGAATATAAAAGACCTCGCCGTATCACGTTAATGTCAAATCTTCAAGATTGAACCAATCACATCCCAGCTTTTCGTAGTGTTGCTGCAATAGAAATGGATGTGCGGGTTTATTATTGTTCTGGTCTGGCTGTAGAAAGGATTTAGTATCATAATGTAATGAATATTTTTTGGCATTAAAGGTTTTCTGAAGGAGTATATTTAGTAGACGAAAATGTACTATGTTAATGTAGGTTTGGTTGGAATAAGGGTCCATTCGCACTTAAACGAAACGATACGCGACCTGGCGCTGTATTATATACAATATTATGTTATACCTAATTTCTTGAATGAATTTCCCACCGATTTACAAAATATGTATTTATACTCAATTAATTATAAAGGTAAAAACACAAAAGATTCTACTTAAAAAATCCAAGTTTGAGTAATTGCTGATAACAATGTATTAATGTAACGAATAATATTGTATTGCTTACTAAACCCGTATAATTTTTTTGCCTTATGTATTTAGAGTTAAACCTACCTAATATGTACTAGATTCTAGAACGTCTCCCCCATACCGGTTAATCTAAAAGGTTTTTGTATGGGGATAACTATTGTCATTTAGTTTATATTTAATTAGTTATCTTTTATTTCCAGAGTTTGATGTATAATATTATTGCTTTTTTTTGTTCCTATGTTCATAAAGTACAACTTACAAAAAATACTTTTTGTGGCCATGTATTTAAATTACCAGATAGTAAAAGTATGGTGACTTGCTCTCTTGATGGTCTCTTTTGTCACAGTATTTCCATTAGGGGAAGATGACATATTGTTGGAATCAGCCTAATTAATGGCCCCAAAAATTAAAAGTACATACTCTGTGATGGCCACCCTTCATTTATACACAAATAAATAAGAAAAACATAATTAAGTACCTATATCTAGGAGTATAAAAAGATAAGGGTCTAACCAATAATTAACTGTTCGGGGCCAACAAAGTACAAACTCGCTAAAGTAACTCTGTTATAGCCAGCCGAAATGAATCCACAAAACTCGCTGTGGGACGGCGGACACCCGATGACTGAGGCCAATGTGGACGGACTTGAAAAGATTATTAAAAAGGTATTAACTAGTATATTTGACTTGAGTCTTTTATTTCGCTTTTATAGTGGAGTAATTTCAGAAAATAACGAATACAAAACCATCTAACGGTCGGGTTCAATAACCTATCTACCAATAACTATTTGTTAAAAACGTCATCATTCAATCATTTGCCGGTTTTTCGCGATACAAGTTTGACGTTCTAACAAATAGTTATTGGTAGATATGTCATTGAAACGGGCCGTAAAACTATCAACTGCATCCATAAAAGAGTTTTTTACTTTAGATAGCTTTAGCCTACGTTCCCGCGAGCGATTTTTTCCGTCGGCATTAGTAAAAACAGCACTGTAAATATAACTCTACAATACAATAGAGCTGAATATCAAACACACGAGCTGTAACCGTAGCGCCGTCGGGAAAACCGCTCGTGGGAACAATGGCTAAGGATAGAAGAGTTCGTTACGCTGAGTCCTCAATCGTGCCCAGTAGAGAGGAATAAAGACGGTACTTTTTCCTATCGAGATTTTTTTGGACCCAAAAGGCAGGTCCAACACACTTGTAATTCCTTTAGGTGATGCGTGTGTTCATGGGCGGCAGTCACCGCTTACTATAAAGGGCCGCATGCGACGCGTCCGGTGACGTGACGATGCTGTAATAATATTCATAATATGCAGCGCTGCGTACCGCGACGCCACGCGCAATTTCGATTGTGTATTGATTTTAAAATCTGCACGCCACGGTGTGAACTGACTCATATTATATTACCTGCCTTTCTTCCCCCAGGCGAAGACCGACACACCCGAGAACACCATGTCCGGGTTGTTCACCACGAGCTCTGCGCCGCCACCGCCGCCGATGCCCGCGTATACCGCCGCCAACCAGCCCAGTCCAAGGTTCGATTCCCCTTTATTTGGTAGGATGAATTATATTATTATACTATAAGTGTTAACTTTGTAACCTTGAGATAGCCATACTTAGGCTACAATAGACCTCATACATTCCACATACCACACGGGAACAATGCACTTTTTCGGGATAAAAAGTAGCCTATGGTATTAATCCAGGGCTTGAGCGTAACCATACCAATATTCATCAAAATCCGTTTAGTAGTTTTTGCGTGAAAGAGTAACAAAAATCCATCCATCCTCACAAACTTTCAAATTTTTAAGGGTATGAGGATAAAGTTACACACACTACCTCACTCATAATGCCTTGCGTTTGTATAATAACAGCAGGTGTTGGTGTTGGTTTGACGCAATGGTCAATCTTTGTTTCACATTCCATACAACATTTACAAATTTTTTATTAAGCATCTAAGACGGTTCATAACCCACCAAAAAAATTGAAACATACAAATTATAAAATATGAATTATTGTAGAATTTACTAGACGACCTAATACCGACCTATAATGATAATACGTAATGACTTTTTCTCCACAGACACTTACCAAGTGCCATGCCCGGCACAAGTGGTATGAACACCATGTCCAACATACGTTCGCCGTCGCAGCCTCAAGTAAGTGTATACACTGGCTTCTGCACGCGGCTTTGCTAATGACTACGAACATATCATCCATTCGCTTCGCCGTACGCCCTCTGTATTGTATACGGAATCGGTTCGAAAAGGAACCGCTTTTTAGGCATACAACGCTTTCGTAGTATAAATTAATGGGAAACTTATCGGTTATAGCCTTGTGCGGGATGCCTTAAGTCACTATTAGATAGTTTTGTAGCCGTCTCTGAACCGAATAAAACAGGATGAGTGAAGTATTATACAGTCACGGCTCAATAAATTTTTAGAGTGTTTACTCTTGAAACCTAGTGGGACGGACAACCGACGCGACTGGCGAGAGGTCAGGCGCAGAACTGACTTTTTACATGCCCATCCGACGCATGGATCATCTTTCTTGTGAGCTAATCAGGTGATCAGCCTGCATTGTCCAAACCAATCTTGGAGACATCTTTCAATTTTTGTTGTTCCAATGCGGAAATCTAACCCACGACCTCCAAGTCGAGAGGCAAGCTCTAAACCACTGGACAACGGAGGCTGTTATAGATAGATGTAATATGTTTGGGTACATTCGCAACTACAAATCACGCTAGTTCCGTGTATATATGGCTACAACCTACAGTAATATTTTTAAATTTTTACAGATTTTATAATCATACACTACCGTCTGTTTGGGCACAGCAAAACTGACGTTTTCATAGTTATCCTTGTACTCGGAAACATTCGTGTGCAAAACTTCTGTTTCTGTAGTTTTTCGATTGGATACCCTCGCGTGATAAACACAGTTTGGGTACAGTCACAGGCAAACATTACTTCATGTACGCGGGTGCAGACGTGGCCATAGAATTTTGCTCTGTTTGGGTAAAGTCGTAAAACAAAACTAGTTTTCCGTGTACTCTGGTACGATCGTATACAAAAGTCAGGTCAATTGTCCACTTGGGTACAGTCGCAACACTTACTTTTCCGATTGGGTACACTCGCGTGCTCAAAACAGTGTGTGCTAAACTGCTGGGTGTGTATAGGGCAAGGAGCGCGAGCCCGCCTCGCTGCTAGTCTCCGTGCCGCTGCCGTCCACGAGCCACGGACTCAACCTCACCGCTCACTCACAGGTTCATATCCGGGCGCACAACTCTTTACGCGGATAAAGTATTCTTTAAAAAAAAAAGTATTTTTTTTTTAAAAAAAAACGTACTTCTCTTATTGCGCTACAACACACCCATTACAATGAATATAGTATATATAATTTAAATAAAGTAAACTATATTTCCGTCTCTAGATGGTACTTTTTCCGATCATGGTCGCCATTTTGTTACGAGCGCTAAAATAAAGCAAGAATACTTTGACGTGTTTGCGATACTTTGCTTTTGACAGGTAAAACGAAAACGTCAAATGTCGCATACATTTTACTCGACTACGGCTAAGCCAAAAGTAACCCTTCTTTTTGTGTTGGTGGTCTTTATATATATGTATGCATGTACGTACATAGGTATATAGTATAATGTTTGATCCAGATTGTAAAGTTAGGCCTTGTACGAGTTAGGGCGTGTAGAGTCAGAAGCTAGGCTCCATATGAGGTCTGATAGCTTTTTGACAGTCCGAGTCATTTGGTCTCGTCTTGGCATAATTTTACATGAAAATGTTTTTTGTGGGATATTAAATGTCTCATACAATTTCAAGGAAATTTCGTGTGTATTATATTATATTTTAGCGTTCATGACAGCGCACATAAACAAATTAGCGGGCATAATCAGAGAAGCGCCATCTATTGTTGAGTTAAGAAAACAATTTTCATTTAATTTTCTAAAGATTTTCCATCATATCTGCCTGCTTCAGTCATAGGAATAATTTTGAAATAATTATATACCTCTGAGTATTTTGTGTAAATAATTAAGATTTTTTATAAAGAGTTGTGTGTATCGGTGCTTTCATATCATTAATAGTAACTAACATAGAATATAGCTTAGATGCCATGAGACACTTACCATAACTGCAGTTATACCGTTGAAATGTATGCATGATGTTTGTGCGTAATAGCATGTTAATAAATAACATAATATGACATGACAATAAAAAATAGTACCTGGGAGACCGAGCTTTGCTCGGAGTTTTAGTAATTAGTAAGAAAAAAAACGAATTGCAATAGGTACCTATTATTGTATCAGGGTTATTATTAAAAAAATTGCAGAACTTATTTCTGAGTTTCTGTGAGCCTTTTTTATTATGATATGATATATTTTTATATATATTTAGGAAAAAAAATATAATGTCTTACAAAAATATTCGGATTTGAACCCAAGAGACTTTTTTGCCAACAATGCAAAAATTATACATACAGTAAACTGCCATCTGGACTGTCAATTGATAGCGTCGAAATTATCGACTTAATTAAGCGTAACAAAAGAAAAAACTAACCTTAAAATGAGCGGTTTCTCAAGGATAAGACATAGGTAGTAGCAGATCTATTTTCCTCCCTCAAAAACCCCAGCATTCTAAATTACATGTAAATACTTGAAGCCGATTCCAAGATTTTGATACAAAATTTGCTCCTTTAAGGTGAGGTAGTCGCCAACTATGAAGTATTCAAGGGGGTGAAGGAGATGAATGGGGGACGCGCCGCCCCCGTAACCACGGGGTGCTTCGCACGCATTACGTCAAAGTGATGTGTCCATAAAGTACAAAAGCGTAATTTCGACAATTACGTAATGTGCTTCATAGCCCAGCTGTTTTTTTGCCCGCTTGGGGCAAATCGTAGCGTCTAGGTTCAAATCTCATTACAAAAATTATATATTTCTTATATTCTTTGTTTTTAAATAAATATTAATATATACCCATTTTTTTATAATCTGCACTAATATTTACGACATAAATACAACTTCGGTGTTGTGAGCTGCGACGTCTTGGTTCTTACAGATTCTTCTTACGCTTGAGTGGTGATAATAATAATGCAGCAACAATTGAGATATTCTCCTTTATTGGTACATATAAGAGAGATGCTTAACACAGATACGTTTACACTATATATAGCCTTTCGGCTAACTGAAATAAACTATATAATAATAGGCTGTGCTTATGACATCTGTCATAAGACATTGATAGTTTTTACTACTGCTATATTATACAATAATGCAACATGAAATAAATCATAACATAAGTCAGTAAAATAAATACTTAGAAGGGGGAAAAAAATTAAGTCGCTAAATTTTTGCGTGGAGAGTAGTCCATAGGGGAGCTTATATTTAAGTTTCCGACGTTAAGTCCGACCGGGATTGGAACCCGAGACCAATTGGTCAACAACTCAAAAAGCCAATGGCCTACGTAGCTGCGCTATCGAGTATCTAACGTAAGATGGCGTAATTACTCATATCTTATTAGTATTACACGACGAAAGAAAAAATCACAAACTAAGATCCTTATGTCGTCAGCATAAAGGTCAAGTCGGATGTAAAATAACTTAGAATGGACTTACAACAATAAATTCGAATGATTTTTGAAATGAAATTGAATGATGAACAAAATGACATCGGTTCATTTAGCAAAACGCCTCACCGGGTACTACCGTTTTGGATACAGGATTTTGGATAAAGAGAAGGAAAGACAGGTCAATATTTATCATTGAAATAAATTAATCTTAACAAATAACCTATTTTAATCGAAAAATAAAAACAACTATTCCCTTCCTTTTATTATGTACTAGCTGTTTCCCGCGGCTCCGCCGCGTAAATACAGTATCCTTCGGGAACACTACTTTTTCGGGATAAAAAGTGGCCTATGTTTTAATCCAGAGTCTAAACTACTACCATACCGAATTTCATCGAAATCCGTTCAGTAGTTTTTGCGTGAAAGAGTAACAAACATCCACGCTTTCACATTTATAATATTAGTAAGATTATGTATTACGAAACTGTTCGAAATTTTCTCATTTTTTTTCACAACTATTAGGTCATAAAATATGAAATTGGCGTTTTATAAAGCAGGAACATAAAGTCGATTTTTTTAAACATAATATATTTATTTAATCGAAGTATATAACCATTGCACATCTTGCACTTTTACTAAAAAAACATTCGGACAGGAATCAATAAAATCTTTGAAGGCGCTTTGGACTGCCCCATCGGAGTTGAATTTTTTCCCTTGCTCCTAGCTATCCGAATTTGGAAAAAAATTGTAATCTGTTGGAGCAAGGTCCGAGGAGTACGGTGAATGTCTTAGACATTCCAATTGAAGCTCCTCTAATTTGGTAGCCTGTTGTGCTGTGTGTGGTCTAGCGTGGTCCTGAAGCAGCAGTGGCCTAGAGCGAATGACCAACCTCGGTTGTTTAGCAGCTAGCTTTTCCATCATGGTTTGCAGTTGCTCGCAATAGACATCTGCCCTAATCGTCTGGCCAGATTTAAGAAAGCTGTAGTGAACGACACCGGCACTAGTCCACGAAACGCTCACAAGTAACTTTTTGAGTCAATTTTCGCTTGGGGCAGGCTTTGGTTGGTTCGCCAGGGTTCAGCCATTGCGATGAACGATTCCACACACTTTTCATCACAGGTAAGAATGAGATTTAAAATCCCTTCATTATTGTGCCGGTTGAGTAATGTAAGGCAGCAGTCGACGCTCGACAAACGAGCGAAATGAGGTTTGCTGCAATCAATTCATGAGGTACTCTCATGAATTGAGGCTTATACCTTTCAAGCTTGTTCACCTTCCAAATTTGCTTCAAGTGGATTTAAACAGTTTTATCACTAACACCGCAGCCTGCAGCTAACTCGGACGTGGTTTGCGATGGATCCGCTTCAATAGCCTTCAATTCTTCATTATCAACTTTGGTCTCCAGCCGTCCACGGGGCTTGTTCTGCAGGTCGAAATTTCCAGAACGAAAACGTAGGACCCAAAAACGCACTGTGTTTTATTTTGCGACAACGCCGCCATACACATCATTAATCCTTCGAGCCGATTTGATTTGCATTTTTTGCATTCGATTTGCAGCACTGGTGCCACGGTGGAACTCGTACTCGAAAATAATACGATACTTCATGTTTCCCATTTTGTAAACAGAGTGACGCAAAGAAAAAACCACAAGAGGAAAAAAACAAATGAATTACTCTTTTCGAAACACAAATGCATGAGCGGCATAGCGGTATAAATTTGAAATTATAAATCATAACCAAAGAAGATATATTTGAGATCAAAGTGGCCAGTACGACAAAACGCCAATTTCATATGTAAGGACCCAATAATACAGTTCCAACTCCAAGAATATCCATTTTAATAGTTATTTTGTAAAAAAATTGTATCGAAAAATTTACAGAAAACGTGTTTTGAAAACGAAGGTCCCCTTAAAAATATCATCAAGATTAACTAACCTTTTTTTTTGCTGCACTAAAATGTTTCCATTCGTCTCAAAAAAAATGAAGTTATTAACTACCCATAGTTAGCGATAGTTTAGCCCGTACTCCATCTAGTGCCCACTAGATAGATTTTAATGATTTTAATTCGAACAAAACGTTATCTAATTTTGCTATAATTTTGAAATTTAAATAGTTTTATAAAATCATGTTTATTTTGGCGAAAAATGTATCGTTTTAAACTATTTTAACCAAGAAAACTATAGGTATATTATTTTTTTAATTGGAAAGCGACATCTTTATAATATTATATCGTACAGTATAATATACATAGCATGTACTCATATTTTAGCAGGCCGGACCGTCGCAGCCAGAATTGAGTGGATCTTCCCCGCATATATTCCATCAGCCACAGAAACAGGTTAGTAATACATACTTTAACTTAGATAGCCTTATTAATAAAAAAATCCGCTACTTCGGGCCTTACCCAACACATGCACTGGAGTAGCTAATACCAAATTAACTAAGGAGTAAAATCGGATAGCCAATGTAATAATAAGCACGAAAAAGCTCTGCAGGTCTAAAATGGCCACATTAAGTGAATCGTATTATGGAACATCATATATTGAAATTGAATAGATGATGTTTATATAATTAAATTAATGAAGGACTCTTCCAAATGCTCGCCCCTTACACTTATGATGACTAATAATTATAACATACAAAGTTCAAAGTAGCAACAAATAATGTAGTACAAAGTAGACGCTTCGATACCAATTAGATACTCCTAAATGAAAGACCTCCTGCTACATTCGCTAATGAGCCCTAAATGCTACATCAAGGGGACGCTATCCCCATCTCCACTAAACTATGTTCTAAAAGCGTGATCATGTAGAAGAGATTAAAGGCTTTGTGGTCAAAATAGATAGTTATTGATTCTATCTGTAACCGACATCCAAAAGCAGGAGATTATCAATTCGTAATTTGTTTTATCGGGATGTGGGCATTGCGTTTTGGATTATCGAAATTTCCACTTACTGAGTTTTGATTTTATATGGGGCAATCGTTTTTTGCCAGACAAAAAACAAGCTTTTGAATGAAAATACTTACTGAAAGTTGTGATATGATTTTTGGAATTGCAGGATGAATTTTCCTTTGTTTCAATTATCCACCTCGCGATTAGAAAAAAGATAGGCACACGTGTTATACCCAAACGAAACGTCTGTTTTCGACAGCACTCCGATATTCACAATCATTTTCATTTACACGGAACCTTTTTTGTAATCTGTCCATTATTTCTATATGCAACGTATCAGTGTGGAAGCTAAATTAAATTTAATATAAAAGATGCTTTAAATTTTTATTAGCATTTATTAATTTTTAACAAGCTGAAACACTTAAATTAGTATTAAGAAAAATACTTCGACCGCCATAAATCCCTAAAAAGTAGCTACAACGATAAATCATCCCTTGGACTATAATGGACAATCCCTTTACACCTATGCGATTGGCCACATTGTCGTTAGGCTAGTCTAGACACCCTAGGATTTCGGCGGTCTCTGATTACAGCTGTCCGTCATGCCATTCAAAACTTCCCTCTTCTCCCGCATGAAGGGGCCCCTTTTCCCCGTAACACGGCGCAGTCCCCCCTTAGTGGACAATGCATGTTAAGCCGCGCCGCATCATAAGCTATTGTGACTAGATACATACCAACGATCTTAATTGTCCTATTTTGCAAATAGGGGAGGTACGACACCTTTGTTTGCGTTTGGCCCTTTCGGTTATCAAGTTTAGTATCAGTTCGAATGATAACAATGGTATATATTTTAAATGTCCTTTACTCCATAATAAAAATTCAAAGTTTCAACTACATTGTTTTAAACATATTAACTTTTATTCAATGAAATTATTATTCTCGTAATTATTATCGTTTAAATCTCGTTTTCAGGCTGTCCCGCTCGCGCGCACACGATTTGATTCGCGTATGCGAATGAGTCAGCGCGTTGACCGAATCGAGATTATATTATCTAAAAAAATAATTAGGTACGAGTCTGATATTAAACTGTTTCTATATTTTTCAAATCACACACAGCAACTTAAACTTTCGAGGGATATTTTAAAACGAGCTTCAGTATAAACTAGGGCCCGTATAAAGTTCCATTTTAATTGGACTTGCAGTCAATTAGTTGGCATGCAATAGAAGCATTCTAACTTTATCATGTTCATGATAATTTGAACGTAGATAATAAAAATATAAGAATATTCTCATTTTTAGGGTAAAAACGGGACCCTTTTACTAAGACTCCGCTGTCCGGGGGTGCGAGAGAGTTGTCGACTCGAAAGGGCCCCATATACGGTCCGGTTTTCCTTCAGTTCGGCCTGAACGGATGCAAAATCGTATCGTCTGTATGCAATTTCGAGATCGCATCAGACGGCCGGATGGACTGAAGCGATTCGTTTCAGTGTTGCCAGCTCGTATTTTTGCGAAACTACTAAACTCGCGTTGATTTCTACTAAAAACTACTAAAATAATACTAAAAACTATAAAAAGGTACTAAACTTAGGAATCCGTAAAGCCCCCAAAAACACGGCATTTTAAGTTTTGTAATATTAAAAAAATATTAAGTATATTGAATTTTAATATAAATTTTACCGTGAAATTAAAATATACTAGGAAATATTACGTATATAGTAATTAAACGGGTAGTTATAAGCAAATTACGGACGAATGTATTATATGGTGTATAATGTATAATGTATATATCATATGATAAGGTGTATTTTTTTGTGCCTAACCTAGACCATTTTGCATATAATTACTGTCTGGCTATTTCCTACTAAAACACTACTAACAACTAAATTCCTACTAAGGAGGGAATAAAATACTTAATTTAGTAGTAAAACTTTGTAAAATAACTATGTTGGCAACATTAATTATTGACTGTACGGATGGACTAAACGGACCACGTGTGGACAAATCGCCTCAGTTCTTACCAGAGCCGCGGCCGTGTATCGTGTACAAGCGTAGTGAGTTTTCGCGGTGTTTAATTATTACGCAATTATTAAACACGACCGTAGCTCGCGACAAACCAGAACGAACTGATGCTATTTTTTCGTGTGTGTGCTCGAATCCGTTCAGGCCGAACTGACGTTGACGAACAGTTCTAACTGAAAAGATCGGCCTCCTGTCTGTGGAGGCCCTAAACTCGAGGACATGTACTAAACTCTCACTTTGACATTAAGCTGTGTCGCGCCACGTTTTGACACGTCTAAGACCCGGCAAATTATCGCGAGTATAAGTACCTAATATTATGTAGGTAATGATTTGAAATGTTTCTAGAAACTTAATTAATAAACCTTATAAGATTGTTGTGAACCAAGAATAAGGATTATCCAAGCAGGTGTTGCCAACTTTATAATAATTAATAAGATTAACTTAGACAAATTGACACAAACTGCACAATGAGTCATTATAATTATAATGCTATTACGTTCCGTAATCCTGTAATTAGTTATTAACATTCAAAATGGCCGCGGATTAATCACATTTTGCTGGGTTAATAGTTTGAATTTTAAATATTTGTAGACCTAAAGCATGGTATATCGTAGGAGAGACGTGCTTAGGCACGAATGGATTGGCTCGACCGGCTGAATACCACGGCCTCACAGAAATCCGACGTGTAATAACGCTTGCGTTGTGCTTCGCCGAGTTAGTGTCGGTGCAGGAGGCTTAAGCGGAATATTATAAACCGCAACGCATTTGTACAGCAACAAACGTAAATTATACCGGTCAACTGCGAGTCGGCTCCAGCAAACAAAACGTATCAGAATCACGTACGAGCCCCACATATATATATATATTATGATAAAGTTAGAATGCTTCTATTACACGCCAACTAATTAACTTCAAGTCCAATTTACATGGAACTTTATACGGGCCCTAGTTTATACTGAAGCTCATTTTAAACTAATCCTTGAAAGTTTAAGTTACTGTGTGTGATTTGAAAAATATAGAAACAGTTTGATGAGAACGATACCCCACACGATAGGTAGAATGAAAAAATATTTATTTATATTAAAAGACCTATTCAACGATATATACCCCATATCATGAGGTAGAATGAATACATATTTTTCATCCCCACTTCACATGTAGGTATGGATAGCTACCCCTAAAATATAAAATTATTAATATTTTATGATGCCAAATCCTAAAACAATCTATAACTATAACAAATTTCATTAATTTGTAATCATAATTACAGAAGCTATAGGAGCGCGGAAAGACAAACAGACGGACGGCCACGACAGACGACATGTAACGTAACCCTAAAAAAAGGGTTTCCATTAAAAAAATAAGGTTCCGTTTCCGTTCGTTCTACGCAAACGAAGGGGCGGCAGTGGCAGCTAGTTTAGAATAAGATTCAGCCTATTTGCGGAAAAATAAAGGCGTTTTAAACCCCTAATACACCAATGATTACATTATTATCTAGCCAAGATCTTTACAATTTGTAAGCTCCTATTGGAACGAAATTTAATCAGAAAGTTCATTGAAAGTATTAAACTCTGCGGCTTCCACAAATGAACCTGTCTGGAAAATATCCGTTCGATGTTCTGTGCATCTGATTGGACCTCGATGCTGCAGACCACCTTTATCATATTATGAGCATTTGTATTGTAATTAATGAAAGTGCAGGAGTGAAGAAAATTCGTCAGTATGATCCGTCACATTAATTAATATATTGTATCCTTTAAGTATTAATCATTGTATAATCGTGAAGAAAATTATTGTAAGTTTTAACTAGTTTTTTGTTAGTCAAGCAACGCCTTAAGTGCCGTATAATTTACTTTTAGGGTCAATTCACACCGAAACAAAAGGGTACGCGACGTAGCGCTATATTTTTAAGATAGCTATTATATATATATATATATATATATATATATATATATATATATATATATATATATATGTATATATATATATATATATATATATATAACGTGTTTTACTGTAAGAGTTCGATGTCAAGTTGCGCCGTGAGAAAATACACTGCACAGCGCATGTGCAGTGTATTTCTGATGTCATATGAAACGTGTATTTTTTGTGTACTGAATAAATTTCAATCTATCTTAAGTCGCGTCTCATGCGCGTGTTTTTTTTCGAAAAATTACACAAAACATCGAAACACATTTGTGTAGGAATACACAACGTTTTTGTCTTCCGAGACGGACGGAAAACATTCACCGCGCGAGTAGAAATGCTGATTTAATGCGGGAAGTTATGTTTAATTTCTTATCAACTGTTACACCACTCACATGACCATTAAACATATAAATACGGAAGAAATTATTCATCAATCCCAAATAGGTCTTCTATTCGTAACACCTGATAAATACTAAAATTACGGGTCAGTAAATATGGCCTAACGCGAAATCTGGGGGTCTAAAAATGCCACTTGAGATGTTTCATATAGATTCTGTGATTCAGATCTGGTTTCATCAAATTAGAAAACATCTATTTTGACAGTTTGCAATGGAAATGCGTCAAATAGCGCACATAATGAGTTTTTTTTAAATTTTTTACACGAAATATCTATTTACGTATTTCACAAGCATTACAATCTAGCCTAGCTTAAACTAATAAGTAATTTTACGTCAACTTAAATCGCTAAGTAGAGTATCACAAAGATTGATTAGATTGATTGTCCATTAACATATTTCTTATAGTCTCTATAAAGGAGAGTACACATTATTGTTTGTGTTCTGTCACAGTCACACACTTCACTGACTTTAACACACTAACTCGTAAGGTTTTGTCCTTTTCAGTCTTCTGACTATGCTCGTGTTTTTGAGGAGCTGGATATCCTCAACATTCAGATGATGATGAGGTCTTTTTTTCATGAGGTTCGGAGTATTTTTTGATAATAGTTGAGACCATGTCCACATTAAGGTCCCGATGTAGGTCTTCATTTCTAATGTACCAAGGTGCATTCACAACTCCTCTAAGTACTTTATTTTGAAATATTTGTATAACAAGGATATTGCTTTTTTTGGTACAACCCCATAGCTGAATACTATAAGTCCAAACAGGCATGAGGACTTGTTTATACAAGAGTATTTTGTTATGTATTGTTAAGGTTGACTCTTTTCCAAGTAACCAGTACATTTTCCTGTAGCGAAGCTCCAACTCTTCGCGCTTCTTTTTAACATGAGATTTCCGGCGGAGCTTTGTGTCCAGTGTCATGCCAAGATATTTGGCTGTATTTTCGTGGGGTATAACAGCATTGTTAATATATACCGGATGATAGTCTGGTCTCTTGTTTGTAAAATCTACGTGAATTGATTTTGTTTCATTAATCTTTATTCGCCACTTTTTCGTCCAGTGATATACTGTATGGATAGCTTTCTGTAGCCATTATTGTTGTGTCGTCTGCAAAGGTCGCAATGGTACTATTTTCTTTTTCTTTTTTTCAAACCTTATCAAAGGCCTGCACTACATTTAAGAAGACTGTTGTGCAGACTTTATTTTCCTCTAGTGCTTTTTCTATTAATATAGTTATTCTATGCCCTTGGTCAATTGTAGAGTGTTTTTCTCTAAAAAGCAAACTGAAGTCTGGAATTTTTCTGGAAAATTCCTTGCTTCTAGTATAGGTTTTAGGCGTTTGAGAAATGTTTTTTCAAATAGTTTAGGTATAACAGGTATTAGAGAAATTGGTCTGTACGATTTTGTTTCTTGTGGTGGTTTCCCAGGTTTTGGCAGCATTATGACTTCTGCTACATTCCACATATCAGGCATGTCTAAATGCCGCATTTATGTGCGTGGTTAGCTTAAGTAGCTTTTCGTGGAAAATTTCGGATGACTTCTCTAGTTATGAGATCGAATCCTGGAGATTTCTTTAGGCTTATGCTTTTTATCTCACTTTTCACTTATGTGATCTTGTGATGTATCTTCTAAGTGTTCTTCTAAATCAGTTTGTTGCTCTAGTTCTATATTATATAGCAAATGCTTTCTGTTCTCTGCTTATAGTCCAGTACCCATTTACTTTTTTGATGGGAGGTATCTGGGCGATAGGCTTTTTAAGACCTTTCGTTGCTTTCCATAAGAAGTATTCTGTTGTACGAGCGCTTGTTAGACTAGTAAGGTATGTATTCATGCTGTTATCCTTAAACTTTTGAATTTCCTGCCTTTTTGTGAGATTGTTAAGTTTTTTTTTATTTCAGGGCATCTGGTTTGTTCCACATCCGCCGCGTTTTCCTTTTTTCTGTTATAAATTTTCTTATTTCTATAAGGTAGCAGTTTCCTTTCACTTTCCTATTAATGCTTAGTGTATTATTCCACGCACAGTTTTGGATATTTTTTATGAACTTTCTCACATCCAGATCCAATTGTTCTGGAGTCTTTAGGGGAACCATGAGATCTATTATAGATTCAAACTAGAAATTGAAGTTTTCTCATTCCGTGATTTTATTTACAAGTATGTGAGGGCGCTCTTTTACTACTATTTTCTCATTAATTGTCAGTATTATAGGTGAGTGGTCCGAGCTCATATCATATTCCTCCTCAATGTGTAGAAAATTTGATGATATATTTTTGTATATGAAGAAATCAATCAAATCTGGGATTTTGTTAGGATCTGTAGGCCCGTATGTGGGTTTTCCTGTTGATATAACATTACAGTTCATCTTATTTACATCACTTAAAAGTTTCTTTTCCTTTGGTAGTAGTTAGTCTTAATCCCAGTAAGTGTTTTAGCGTTAAAATCACCACCGAGTATGAATCTATTGCCAAGATTTTTTAAGAAGTTTATATATTCATCTGCTTTTATGGCATACCTTGGTGGACAATATATGGCGGCTAGAGTAACCAGATAGAATTTTGTTTTTACACATACAGCCATTGCCTGTATTTCCTGTTGCTCATATTTGTATTCTTCATAGTGACAAATATTTTCCTTTACGATAAAAGCACTACCACCTCGTGCAATATTGTCAGGGTGCAAGGCGTGGTAAACTTTGTACCCCTTTTGAACGTGTGATTCTGTTGTGAAATGTGTCCCGGATATAAGACGCACATCAATATTCTCTGTGCATATGTGCTGCTGTTTCAGTAGCCCATTTGCATTCCATGTCATAATTTTCAGCGAGCGGCTCATTTTAATTTTGTATATGTACATATGTATGTATGTATGTATGTTAGCGCTACTCTCCAGTTTTTTCAATCTATGATTAAACGAGGTTAGTAGGTTGAGAATCCTGTTTATTTTTCACCTGTATTGCCAGTTGCCTTAGGCTGTGATTGTGGCTGCTTATTTGCTTTAGTAATTTGCGCAAAAGTAATGTTTTTCATGATTTGATTAGTTTTAGGCTTTTCAGATTTACCTAAAACTGAGTTTTGGATTGTAGCAGTTGCTGCCCCTTTTTTCTTAATTGCTGTGAATTTCATGCTTTAGTGCTCTTTGGCTACAACGCAGCCTCTGTAGTTAGCTGGATGAGGTTCGCCACAGTGAACACACTTTGGTTTTGCTTCAGCTGGTTTCTGACATTCCTTAGTTAAATATTTACCTGTGCACTTTACATATCAAGGTTCTTTTGAGCAGTATTTTTGTGTGTGGCCGTAAGCCTGACATCTCTTGCATTGTGGTATCAGTTTCGTGGTCTATAGTGGTTGGATATCCACTATGCAACCTAGCACTCATTTGATGCTATATATTTTGTTTGTCTTCGTCCTTTTCAAACGAGAGCATAAACATATTTAAGGGTTCTTTTTTCCTCCAGCTCAGCTTGTTTACCGCTTCCTGGATCTTATAACCTTTAAATTTTAGGTCCTCCACTATTCTTTCAGACAAACAGGAAAAATGCTTTTGCTTATTCTCATACGAGTACCATAATTGCCCTTTCTGTTGAAGCAGCTTGGTTATGGCTCTGTATGAGTCTTCGTTAGTAGCATTTATTTTCATGTTTTCACCGTTCATAATTTTTGCGGTGAACGTGTCTTTAGATAGGCTCGTCGTAAGTAAGTCATAGAATTGTTGGTAACTCTTGACATTTTCGATAATTATAGATGGCGGCTGGGGTACCTTATTTACTTTTTGTTGTTTCATCTCTTTGCTGGAATCGGATTCCAGCTGATGCGGTGGGAAAAGTGATACGTTAAGCTTACGCTTCTTCCTGCTTTTTTGTCGCACCTACTCGGTTTCTTTCGCAAGCTCCTCTTCATCTGTCTCATATTCAACATCGGCAGAAGGCGCCTGGGTGATAGGACATTTGTTGTCGATTTTCTTTGTTTTCTTGTACTTTCCTTAGTTGTTCCTGAAGATTTTCCATTTGGTCTTTGGCTTTACTAGGCATTGCAGTTTTTCACGCGCCGCTTTCTGTTCTTGATAGTATTGGTATATACATTTTTATTTTGAAGTTTCAATTTTAATCTCGTGGTCACACTGGGCAGCCATATTAAATTACTAATGTAACTGCTCCTTAACAATTGTTTACATTTCTCAAGTAACACAATTAATGTTTGTGATTCACTATCGCTATCCGGGTCATCGCAGTGTCTGCTGTATCAGCGCGGCAGCCGGCACGCGGCACGTACTAGCGCAGGCGCGTAATACAAACGACCAATCTCAGCGGAAGATAGCTGATCACTGATGAGTAACACATAATGAGTTGAAAAAAATATATGAAATACTTAAATTGGCCTTTTTAGACCCCCTGTGTTTTCTCCGAGATTCTGCATCTGCAATCGCTAAAACTGCGAGTGCAGTGCAACAGAATGTTGTGTTTCAACAAAAACATTTTCTATAGCTGGAGACAGCTTGTGTATAAAAACAAATGTTTTTGTTTCATGTTTTCTGTGTAATGTTTCGAAAAGGCATGAGCAGGAGACGCGCCTTTAAATATGCAGAGTCGCGTATCGTCACGGTGTGAACTGACCCTTAAAATCAAAGTCTAATCCAGTCCAATAAAAGTATTTTGTGCGTAATTTAGTTTCATGTTATCAATATCAATGGAATTATATTTGATTTTTTAGGGTTCCGTAGGAACTACAAGGAACCTTTATAGTTTCACTCCGTCCGTCCTTCCTCGCTAACTCTGGTAATTATGAATATAAATATTAGGTCATTACATATTAAATTGGCGTTTTGTGAACATAAAGTAGATTTTTTAAAAACATTAACCCACTTACTAATAAAAATATTTGCACAATGGATAAGCAATACAATGTTTTGTCCTTGTCTGTCAAGCTACTTTTCAGATAAGTATATCTGAAAAGTAGCTTGATATAGTATATTACCACGTAAGATATCATATAAGATATAGTATCACGTATCAGATAAGTACAAAACAGTGGATAAGCATATCCACTGTTTAAATATTTTTATTAGTAAGGCGGAATATATTTATTTGATCAAAGTATATATCATTGCTATCTATGCACTTTTGCCATCTCATAGGTAGTTTATTGATTACTTTACTAAAAAAACCATTCGGACAGAAATCAAATAAAATCTTTGAAGGCGCTTTGGACTGGTCCATCGGAGTTGAATTTTTTCCCTTGCAAGAAGTTATCCAAATTTCGAAAAAAACTGTAATCTGTTGGAGCAAGGTCTGGGGTGTACGGTGGATGTCTTAGACATTCCAATTCAAGCTCCTCTAATTTGGTAGCCGTTTGTTGTGCAGTGCGTGGTCTAGCGTTGTCCTGAAGCAGCAGTGGCCTAGAGCGAATGACCTACCTCGGTTGTTTAGTAGCTAGCTTTTCCATCATGATTTGCAGTTGCTGGCAATATACATCTGCCGTATTCGTCTGGCCAGACTTAAGAAAGCTGTAGTAAACGACACCGGCACTAGTCCACCAAACGGTCACAAGTAACTTTTTTTTAGTCAATTTTCGCTTGGGGCAGGCTTTGTCTGGTTTGCCAGGGTTCAGCCATTGCGAAGAGCGTTTCCGATTATGGCACAGGATCCACTTTTCATCACAGGTAATTATTCGATTTAAAATCCCTTCATTATTGTGCCGGTTGAATAAACTAACGCAGCAGTCGACGCGCGTTCGTCGGTTTGCTGTAGGTACTCAATTCACGTTCACTTTTCAGCTTTTTCATCTTCCCAATTTGCTTCAAGTGGATTAAAACAGTGTTACACCACTGCCGCAGGCTGCAGCTAACTCGGACGTGGTGTGTGATGGATCCGCTTTCACAATAGCCTTCAATTTTTCATTATTAACTTTGGTCTCCGGCTGTTCACGGGGCTTGTTCTGCAGGACCAAATTTGCAGAACGAAAACGTTGGAACCAAAAAAGCACTGTGTTTTCTTTTGCGACATCGCCGCCATACACACATTACATACACATTAATCCTTCGAGCCGTTTCAGCAGCACTGGTGCCACGGTGGAACTCGTACTCGAAAATAATAAAATATTTGAAGTTTTCCATTTTGTAAACTGTGTGACCAAAAGAAAAAACCAAAAGAGGAAAAAACAAATGAATTATTTAGAAATCCAAATGTAATAAATAGCAAATAATGTAGTAAATAGCGGTATAAATTTGAAATTGGAATTCCTAACCAAAGAAGATATATTTGAGATCAAATTGGCCAGTTCGACAAATCGCCAATTTCATATGTAAGGACCTAATATATGAAATTGGTATAGTTATAGATTCTATATAGACCTGAATTTTGCATTATACAATAATTATGATTTAGTATTTTAGGGGTGGATTACAAACCCCATACATGTGAAGTGGGGATGATTTTTTTAAATTCTATCCCGTCGTGTGGGGTATCGTCGAATAGGTTTTCAAATATTTTGAAGAAAACTTATTGCACGTTACGGAACCCTCCTCAAACATGTGCTGACATGCACTTGATTAGTTTTTTTAAATATTTCTTTCGGGTTATGTCAGAAAAAATTGTGTCCTTAAAATTAACGCAATTTGACTTAGTTTAGGACTATACTGTTTGTTCTGTCCGGAGGAGAAATATCGAGCGTAACGGACATTCCGAAGATATCGGTCTCCCGAGGAATCCTAGAAATGCTTTAAAGTTTCACTGTATTTTGTACGTTTATGCGAACTGCGAACGCCATTTCTTCGCTAACTGTTTCTAAAGGCGATGCCATCTTACTTTTATATTCATCATCGACCACAAGCTAGTCACTTCTGTTACTCGGGATTCCCGAATAATCATCTAACATACAAATATTTAATAAATAATAATTAGATTTTAAAATTTTATTTACAGCCTAAAGCTGGGACTGTATTGTCCGGAATCCGGAAGGCCAGAGAAAATTCAGAGCATTGAAAATAAAACTGGACTTGTATTAACAATAGAGTTGAAAATTGAAGACGAGTGTCGAGATATCAGATTCGACATTGACACTCGTGAGTTCGATTTTCAGCTCTATAGTATTAGCGCAGAGTTCTATTTTCAGTGCTCCGAATTTTCCCCGGCCTTACCGATTCCTGTACATATAGTCCCGGCGCCTAACATGACAGTTCTCTCTTATATGCAAACCGTAGTAGCTGTAGCAAAAAATTCATACACATGAACGATTTAGTGGGATCGGGTTTGAGAAACATTCTGTAATCCTATCTGTTATTGTTTTGACTTATTCTTGGGTAATAAAAAAGGCGCGCATTCCTGGTATCTAGCGCGCCCTAGACGTAGTTAAATATTGCGGTATACTTACCTGCTCGCCATCCCCTTTACCTGATGAATTGTGTTGTGTGTCCCATCATGCCCATGCTAATCACTTTGCTCTCTCCGTTTTTCGTAACTAAACATACTATGTTTCTGCAAGTTTCGTTTATAAAACTTTTTTCGATATATTTTTTAATAACGCATAAAATATTTTCATATATTAACTTCTTTTTATTATTAATCATATAAGGTACAAAATCTTATTCGGGCTGGATAGAAAAAAAAACCTTTTTAAATAGAAGAACATGTTAAATCGTGAATTAAAGATTTTTGTATTTATTCTTTGGTCAAAATCTGTTAATCCCGGATCGATCCAAAATATCTATAATTACAAAAAACACAACTGTTTACTTGACGCTTAAATTCAGCATACGTCGACCACGTGGTGTTTTCATCGCATCACACACACACAAACCCAGACGCGAAGACACTCTAGTAGCCATATGCCTGCCATTCATGTTAGTCTCTTCCCAACGTCGGTTTGAGCCGCATCTGCTAGGGGCAAAAGTACAAAGTAAGGGTACAATATTATTACAATTCTACCGAACATTGTGTACCCCTGTGAAACGAATTGTACGCGGGCCGCGTTATGGTAAGTTTTGATACTTTGTTTTAAAACTTTTGCGTGCGACTGTACTGTACTGTAGTTTTTTTAAAGCTTGCTGAAATTGCATCCGAAATTATCACTTGTCTTTTAATATACATGAGTTACAGAATTAAAATTTGCACTTTCAATGTGTCTTAAACAAGACAAATATTTTCAACTTGAAAGATTCTTGTTTAAATTAAATTTTAACTTTTGAAATGTAATTACTAATGCTAAGCTTCCGTAGTCCAATGGATTAGATCTTGGCTCTCGACTCGGAGGCCGTGGGTTCGATTCCCGCGTTGAGCCAACAAAAAATGTTGTTTCGAAGTTTGGTTAGGACAATGCAGGCTGATTACCTGATTGTCTGACGACGACGCATGGATCATGCGTTGGATGGGCATTTAAAAAGTCGGACCTGCACCTGATCTCTCGCCAGTCGTGTCGGTTATCCGTCCTTGTGTACCGCGCACACACTTGGGCACTATAAAAATAACTCCTCCGTAGCTGGCCTGATTTCAATGAAACCGACCACGGTCACCGAAGTCAGTGTGGGGAGCTATCTCACTAATGCCAATACTTTGAAAATGTTTTGACATAATGTTTTTTTTGTTGAACTCAACTAAGCAATTGTCAGTAGTCACTACCATTCATTTACTTTACTACAATAATCGTTGGACTTAACAAGCTACTATTAACTCGGTCACATCTATAAAGCTTAAAGCTGAGGTCATAGTAAGTGATTGACCAAGCCCATAAGTATCTGCACTACAGTACTATCAAGCTTTACTTGAGCTAACCTCTGTATTTAGGGAATGTGTAATCAAGAACAAGACAAGGCTCAGTAGACACAAGTTATCATAGTTGTCTCAGGAATTTTGAAACCCCCTTCTAAAGTCAATAGGAATTTAGAACCCCCTTGTAAAGTCGCTAGGAATTTTATTTAAGTTGCAAGCAAAAGTATTGTTGAATGTAAAGGATGATGCTGTTTACGTTCCTTTTAAAATTTGGTGCGTATCCATGTTAGTGCTTGTGTTCACAGATGTATTTTACTATTAATATCTCACTTTAAAAAATAAGTGATTCTTTTATCACCATAAAATATACCTACCTATTTCGATGTGCAAGCGATTTTTTGTAACTACTTTATTATCTGAAGCAACTGCGATTTTTTAATGTGTTAGTTACATCCTTCATCAAGGTTTCATGAACCTGTGTAAATGACTTTTTTGAATGGCTGTTAACAGAAAGGAAGTTTGTAACTATTTTAATAATAACAATAATAATTCTTCCGAAAAATTGTTTCAAAGTAGGTACAGTAAACCACTCCGCTAATGACCCTCTGCAATCTTCGTTTTTCTATGTAAATGACAGACGATTTATGGAAAATGACGATTGCCAAAAATCATTTAGATCGTGGTCGTAATGCACCTGAAACATTTTCAAAATATAATTTTAATGATGCTTATTAGTTATTATCAATCAAAACAAAGCTGAACTGTCAGACTAGTATGTTATAATCTGTAGTTAGCAAGCGATCTCATTACTATTTTGTATTAGTTATAAAACAAAATACGGGGTGTATTTAAAACTAAAATATTTAGTATTCGATTCTCGTCCTTAAAATTTATATAACGTGTGCCCTTAAATTTTGACCAGATTACCATATAACATTATTAACGTCGATTCATAAACGCGCGGCCGATAATGAATGACCTTTAAAGCCGGCGCGCGCGTACGGCAGTGCGAGAGTAAAGTATATCTTATATATTTTGATATGAGAGTTGTCAGGTAAAATTAATCCTGTTATTTTTCTATAAATCACGAACATTTTTAGTTATGCGTACTGTCATTAGTCATTACTTACGTAATATTGTAGCCTTATGTTGAGTTAAATATTTCATTCTGATAAAAATACAGTCTGTATAGCTTAACTCATGTTAACTGCTAAGTATTTTCCTCATTATATCAGTTGGAAACAGGCATTTTTCCTTTGTTATCGACAGTTTAATAATATTGTCAATTATGGCTGTAAAACGGTTCCTACATTCAAAGGCAAACTAAATATGTAAATGTAGCCCTTTATTCTTTTACAAAGCCGCAAAAACACCATAAATTTACCTACTCTCTTTTAGCTACCAAATGCCTCCTATTGTTTCTTTAAATGAAAGGAAATTACCTTTTTATGTACTAAAAAAAGGATACCAGCTAAGTGAAGTCTTTATATTAAAAAGTTTGAAGCAATTGTAAAGTTGTTTAGAAAATAACCGTGCATCCTACTTTTGCTGTGCAAATTTATACCTTCTTCTATACAGATTCTATGGAGGAATATGTCTTTGTTACGGTATTAACTTTTAATTATTAGGTCATTACATATGAAATTGGCGTTTTGTCGTACTGGCCACTTTGATTTCAAATATATGTTCGTTGGTTAGGAATTCCAATTTCAAATTTATAACGCTATTTACTCATGCATTTGTGTTTCGAAAACCGTAATTCATTTGTTTTTTCCTTTTTTGGTTTTTTCTTTGCTTCACTGTTTACAAAATGAAAAACTTGAAATATCGTATTATTTTCGAGTACGAGTTCCACCGTGACACCAGTGCTGCAGAATCGGCTCGAAGGATTAATGATATGTATGGCAGCGGTGTCGCAAAAGAAAACACAGTGCGTTTTTGGTTCTAATGTTTTCGTTCTGGAAATTTCGACCTGCAGATCAAGCCACGTGGACGGTCGGGGACCAAAGTAGATAATGAAGAATTGAAGGTTATTGTGGAAGCGGATCCATCGCAAACTACGTCCGAGTTAGCTGCAGGCTGCGGTGTTAGTGATAAAACTGTTTTAATCCACTGGAAGCAAATTAGAAAGGTGAATTGAGTGCGGCAAACCGACAAACGCGCGTCGACTGCTGCGTTACACTACTCAACTGGCAATAATGAAGGGATTTTAAATCGAATCATTACCTGTGATAAAAAGTGGATCCTGTACGATAATCGGAAACGCTCATCGCAATGGCTGAACCCTGGCGAACCAGCCAAAGCCTGCCCCAAGCGAAAAGTGACTAAAAAAAAGTTACTTGTGACCGTTTGGTGGACTAGTGCCGGTGTCGTTCACTACAGCTTTCTTAAATCTGACCAGACGATGACGGCAGATGTCTATTGCCAGCAACTGCAAATCGTGATGGAAAAGCTAGCTGCTAAACAACCGAGGTTTGTCATTCGCTATAGGCCACTGCTGCTTCAAGACAACGCTAGACCACACACTGCACAACAGAGGGCTACCAAATTAGAGGAGCTTCAATTGGAATGTCTAAGACATCCACCGTACTTCCCGGACCTTGCTCCAACAGATTACCATTTTTTACGAAATTTGGATAACCCGATAATAATTTTAAAAAATTCCCGTGCTTCTTGCACGGGATTTTTTTTATTAAAAATTCAACTATATATAAATTAAATATATAAATTAAAAATTCAACTCCGATAGGGCTAGATTTATAATATATAAATTAAAAATTCAACTCCGATAGGGCAGTCCAAAGCGCCTTCAATGATTTTATCGCTTCCTGTCTGAATGGTTTTTTCAGTAAAGGAATCAATGAACTACCTATGAGATGGCAAAAGTGCATAGATAGCAATGGTTATATACTTTAATAAAATAAATATATTATGTTTAAAAATAATCGACATTATGTTCCTCGTTTATAAAACGCCAATTTCATATGTAATGACCTAATATTTAGTTTATTGACAATCCAATAATCAAACGTTTCTTAAATTAAGGCTATCAAATCACATGATTTCCATGTGATTTGAGATCATTCTGCCGAACAGGGAAAAGGACAGCAAGTGATTTATTTAGACTTTATGAGTATTTTGATAATTCGGCCGTACATTTATTCTAAAAACAGTCATACTGATATTGTAGATGAACTTTTTCAGTTTATTTCATTTAAACCTCCTTTCAAATAAGTATCTAAATATGTTTGAGAAATGGCTTTTAAATTGAACGTGTAGTGGGTTGATAATTGAGTTACGTCAAAGGATAAGCAGCTTATGTCATTAAGTCGAAAGCCTCATATTTTACAATAGATGGATTGACATGAATCTAAATTATCAAAAAATGTCATGAAATAATCTCTTTATTATATTAGAATTTAGTGTTCTTTTTTTTAGTTTTATTTAGTGATTTTGGCAGTCTATGTACGTATGTATGTATGTTTGTTCTTTCGTAGCGTCTAAACTACCTACTGGTCTGATTTTAATAAATGAGCTGTCAATAGATTTGTAATTATGCCGCGGGTAACATAGGCTATATTGTATATATTTTTTAATTTAGTATTTTGAAAATTTAACCTTCGAAAAATTAAACCGAGATAATCATCACGTGTTTGGTATCAAAAGTAAGGTCTATAATGAGAAAATGCACATGAAGTTTATTACCACTTTTATTACATACTAAGGCGGGTCAATAAGTCCGTGACTTTTTGAATTTCTAACCTCCTTACTGAAAAAGCAACACTACTCCTGTCAACAGGCATCTGTCAGTTGACTCCTATCAAAATTTGAACTTGCTGCGTCAGTTAGTTTGTGTTTTACAGCTATCTTTATCAGACTATCCAGTAACTTAAGGAAATTTTTGCGAAAAAAAACCATTACCGAGACCAAGGCTAAGCTTGATAAATACTATGGGGACTCTGCACCATCGATTTCAATGGTAAAAAAGTGGTTTACTGAATTTCTTTGTGGCCTTACAAGCACTAAAGATGCCGAACGTCCTGGACGCCCAGTTGAGGTCTCTACACCCGAAACAATCGAAAAACTTCACGATATGGTGTTGGCCGACCGAAGATTGAAAGTGCAAGAGATTGTGGAAGCCATAGGCATCTCGCATGGCTCAGTGGTTTCAATTTTGAATGATCACTTGGGCATGAGAAAGCTTTCCGCAAGATGGGTGCCGCGTTTGCTCACAGTCGACCACAAACGCAATCGTGTAACAACTTCACAGGAAGGTTTGGCGTTGTTTAATCACAATATGGAGGAGTTTTTTAACCGTGGACGAAACATGGATCCATCACAATACACCAGAGTTCAAACAACAGTCAAAACAGTGTGTTTCTAAGGGTGGAACCGCGCCAAAGAAGGCCAAGGTGGGTTTGTCAGCCAATAAAGTTATGGCAACTGTTTTTTGGGATGCACGTGGGATAATCCACATTGACTATCTTTAAAAGGGAAGAACAATCAATGGGAAATATTATGCCAACTTATTGGACCGCTTCAATGAGGATTTGAAAAAAAACCGACCTCATTTGACCAAGAAAAAAGTTCTTTTTCACTAAGACAATGCAAGGGTGCACACATGTGCAGTTGCCATGGCAAAAATCAATGAATTGGGCTATGAATTGCTCCCACATCCACCCTATTCTCAAGATTTGGCTCCGAGTGACTACTTCTTGTTCCCAAACCTGAAAAAATGGCTCGGTGGAAAAAGATTTGACTCCAATGATGAAGTCATCTCGCAAACAAAGGCCTATTTTGAGGACCTCGACAAATCATATTTTTTGGAAGGGATAAAAAAATTGGAGAAGCGTTGGACAAAGTGTATAGAGCTCAAGGGGGACTACGTTGAAAAATAAAATGATTTATTTATCAAAAAATCTGTGTTTTATTCCAAAAGTCACGGACTTATTGACCCGCCCTCGTATCTCATGACTGAAACGTACTCGGTGCACTTTTGTGTAAATAGGCCACCGCCAAGCTGTCAAATCATAGTTACTTGTAACTACCTGGACTAACGACCGAATACTGCACGCTACTTATGGACTGAGATCCCAGGCCCGCCAGACTACCCTTATATTCTAAGGCCAGGACTATATTGTCCGGAATCCGTAAGGCCGGGGAAAATGGAAGTGTCGAGCTGTCATATTATATGACATTGACATTTGACTCGACCCGTGTATTTGATTTTCAGCTCTATTGTACTAGCGCAGAGTTCTATTTTCAGTGCTCTGAATTTTACCGGGCGCGCCTGATTCGGCATTATATAGTCCCAGCCTTACTGATAAAATGTATATCAAATTTTGGGTTTAATGTTTTTTTCAATCTATGGCCGTCGGCTTAAAACCATTTGCCAGTGTCAAGTTAAAAAGGCGGGAGAATTTTTGTTTCAATTTTCAACACCGTATTCCTAAATCGTTAAGTCTAAAGACTAGTCAAAGTACAAAAAAGCGGTACAAGCTTTACTGAAAGAAGGAAGTTTTAGAGGGAACACAATATAGCACGTTTTTGTGTAGTTGTACCACTTGCCCAAACTTGTGCATCTGAACGAATATTAAATGGTTAATATTCTACCAATATTACACACTAAGAACCGAAATAACACAAATTTATGAAGGAAATACAAAAACCACAACGTCACCCATTGAATTCTCCGGCAAAACTCCTCGAGTTTTAAATTAACTGGAGCTGAAGTCACCGCTGTCCTTCTTCTATTAATTATGGCGGCCTCAGTGAGATGACAATGTCAGAATGGCTTTATGTAGACTTTGCTTGATGATATTGTAGGTCTGAAACAACAAGGGTTACCTAATAATAATTAATCAAAAGTGTATTCGGCTCGACCCCTTGACACTACGTAGAGATGTAGCCTCGCTCTGCATCCTCTATCGGTTATATCACGGGGAGTTCTCCGAGGAGTTTTTCGGACTTATACCTGCTGCAACTTTTCGCCACCGTTCCCCGCGACATAACTTCCATCCTCGTCATCTTGAATGAACGAATATTCTTTAATGCGTTCCCACAGAACCATGAAACTTAAAATTTAAATAACTTATTTAAAAACAATTAGTTAAGTAAGGATTAAGTGCTATGCAGTAATTTATTCCAACCAGTTGATTTTTTTTTATTAATTAAAAGGCACTGATCCTTGTGTCGTTTAATGGACGTAACATCTAAAAGGCCTCTAATAATAAAATTTGCAGCAATCTATGCATCGGTTACAATCAGGTCCACCCTATCCCTTTGACCCTTAACTTCTAGGCCCCATCTCTTCCCGCCCTATGGTTTAGAGCATTTTCAAATAGTTGCCAATTACAAGCTAATAACATGCTAAACCCTTCAACTGCCACGTAAAAAAATAGTATGCAGTGTGTCACCGGTGAGACACGGCGTTCAAAGGTTTTAAATCACATTTAGAATAGCAGGTATTTTATTAAAAGAGACTGGTGCCAAATTGTTTTGTTTCTTATACAAACTTATAGATTGGTATTACAACGATTATATCAACCTAAAATAATGAACTAACGTTAACTCATTAACCGACTTCCAAGAAAAAGAGAATATCAATTGGTCCGAATGTTTTTTGCAATGTTTTTTTTTTCTTTCAGGCGGCCATGGACAACGTGGCGGGCCACTCACCGCACCCGGTGTCCGGGCGCAGTGCGTGGGGCGGGCTGAACGTGTCCTACGAGATGCAGGACCCGAGCAAACCCGGGTGAGCATATTATGTGAAGTTTGTGGGACCTGAACGCAGTGGCTGAAAAAAGCTGCAAATACCTTCTCTCGGAGGTCGCGAGTTCGATTTGGAACAACAAAACATTTTGTTTCCAAGTTTGGTTAGGAGAATGCAGGCTGACCTGATTGACAAGAAAGATGATCCATGCGTCGGATGGGCATGTAAAAAGTCGGACCTGCGACTGATCTCTCGCCAGTCGTGTCGGTCATCCGTCCCACTGGGTTTCGAGAGTAAAGGAACAGAGAGTGCTCTTGTGTACTACGCACACACTTGGGCACTATAAAATAACTTCTGCGTAGCTGGCCTTGTTTCAGTGTAACCGGCCGCCGTCACCGAAATCGCTGTGGTGAGCTATTATTATATGAGACCATCGAGCCCAATGCCAGCAGGCAGAGACCACTGAAGCCAAACAAACAAACAAACGCCAAAAAGCAAATCATATAGATTCATCACTTTTCGCTAACACAGAACAGTTACGAGACGGATGTCGAACCACCTCGTCGTTAATAACGCTGAGCTGCAAAATCTTTGCTGATCAATGATTGATACTAAAACTATTATAATGTATTTAAAACCTAAATATAGTTTGGACACATCGTATTTGAAGTTTGTAGTTGTCAAACAATCGGGTATTTATATTTGTCAAAACTGTATCGATTTAAGGTAGTCTCATTAGTTTCAATCCCTATTGAGTTTTGACGTTCCGTTTTGCCGTGAAGAACTTGTAAGAAAATTTATTTTTCGTAATTTTAATGGAACTACAAATAACTGAACTGATATTTTCTAATATATTTTTGTTATTAGATTAATTATTGCATATACATAATTATAATAACAATTTCGACATACCATTTTTTGTGATGATATTTTTATCCGCGGTAAGTACGTGGCGTGATACGGAAAAAATTCAATCTGTCCAAACTAGCTTTAGCTCTTGAATACACTATGATAATAATATCACAACTTTTGTCCCACAGTGTGAGTGGTGTGGGCAACCAGGGCCCTAGCAAGGACGCGGCAATGCCTCTACCACCCGCGGCGATAAGAAACAAGAAACGAGCGGCTATGGCTACCTCTGTCGTATCTATGGGCGCACAGCAGCAACAGTTGCGTAAGTTTACACCACATTCTCATGACAAATCGGCGTGGAAGTTTCAAGCTGGGACTATATGATCCGAAATCCTGAAGGCCGGGCAAAATTCAGAGGATTGGAAATAGAACATTGCGCTGATACAATACAGCTGAAAATCGAACACAAAAGTGTCGAGTCAAATATGAATGTCATATATGATGTCACACTCGACGCTTTCGTTTTCAACTCTATTGTATTAGATCAGAGTTTTGTTTTTAGTGCTCTGAATTTTCCCGTGCACGCCGGATCCCGGGTCATAATAATATAGTTCCAGCCTTGTGGTTCAGGGTACTGAGAGTTTTGGTGGGAAGGTTAGAAAGGAATGCAATGCACTTGTTTTGTCCTTTTCTTAAAAGGTCTTATACCACGCACGTAAGCGTTTTGTTCCTGGGTCATAAATGTGTATTGATTGTGTTTATAATATTAGAATAAAAATCTTAAATATACTTCCCGTTGTCTGGTCACCGTAACACAAGTTCTTCGGATATTTACCACGATATTATTATTATCATTAGGACATGTTCTGTGACGTCTTGGCTACATCCTGGTTCCATTGATATTCTAGAAGCGAGCGGCGCGCAGAACTTGTCCAACGTGCGTCGCCAGCCGCAGCCGACTCCGCCGCCGATATACCAGGAGACCATAAAGGACTCGCCGCCCAGCTCGCCTAGTAAGTGCTTAATAACTCGGTTAAACAAAGTAAGCTATTAAGACAAGCGATGACTTCATAATATGATATATCTCAATGTGACAAATCTATAACAGTGACACAAGAACAATGGAAGATGTTTGAAAAAATAGATTCAAATGATTTATATTTATTTACAGACTCAGAACGACCGCTGAAACCAAAAATGGAAAGCAAGTAAGTAAAATTGATTTCCATTAAATTCGTACCTTCAGTAGGTATCGATATAAATGCACGCTTGACTTCCGCGCGACTCCATGACGACTTCATTGCTGTTGTAAAATATATCTCAAACGGCAGCGGCGCTGTAATGCAGGGTAGTCTCGCAGCTGCAACGCCGTAGTGTAAGGGTCAGTTTATATCGCGACGATACGCGGCGCTGAATTTTTAAGGTAGCTATTCAAAATTGAACTTAATTCACTACAAAAAAAGATTCATATGACATCAGCCATACATTGCACATGCGCTGTGTAGCGCGTTGCAACCTAACATTCAAACCCTTACAATAAAACGTCTATCAGCGCCATGTCGCGTATCGTTTCATTTCGGTGTGAATTGACCCTAAAGGATTTCTTAAACTGATAGCTTGCGACTGCAATGTGCTAACGACATTATTATAGACGGGGCGTGTCGAGGCAAAAAGTATCCACACATAGACTGGTCCACTTTTGGGGCAATTGACGTTTGACGTTTGCCATCATGACATTTTGATATTTGCTTTCCGCAGTACTACTAGTCCGCATTAATTTGACAAAATCTTCTGACCAAAACCAAGATTCCGTGAAATGTACGTCATAGCCCATCCTTAGTTTTGAAAACATTGCCTAACGTTATGGAATTGCAGGATCGGAGCCAGCTGCTCAGCCCCACACATGTTAGGCAACGAGTTGAACCCCGAGAGCGGCGCAGCGGCGCGCCTGCAGGAGCAGCTGAGCGCAGAGCTCGCGGCGCACGCGGCCGGCACGACCGCGTCCGACCCGCTCATTCCGCCGCCCCTCATCAACAAGGCCACCGCGGTATATACCGTACTACATAGATAATAATATATTACAACACATTATAAACTACTAGCTTTAACCCGCGCCTTCTCCTGCGTCTTCTTCTGAGTAATTAAAGTATTCCACAGGAACACAATACTTTTTCGGGATAAAAAGTAGCCTATAATCCAGATCTTATACTACGTACAAAATAGTAACAAACATTCATCCATCCATCTATCTATCCATGCATCCATCATCACAAACTTACTACCTACTACTATTATAAACTACATTTATAATAGTAGTAGGATATATGACACATATCGCCGTAGCTAGGCCACCGATGTGTAACCTAACTGTAGCTTAAGGTAAAGTTAGGTTTCGATCTTAAAATGTTCGCATCGCGGTAGATTTTTGCGTTTAACGTTTATGAGAATACCTTTTTGCAGTTTTCCAAATACCAGTTACCAATATACAGTATATTGGTATTAATTAGCAGAATCGACCCTCAGACTAAAGGTCCAAAATAATTGACATGTTATAGACTAACTAGCCCTTTTTAGCTAGACCCACTAGCAAGTTTTCTTTGAAAATCCAACCACATTGACCTCATAAAATGTACTTTTCCACAGAGTTCTAGCGGTGGTCGAGGTACATCAAGCGCACAGAGCCTCGATCAATTATTGGAACGGCAGTGGGAGCAGGGCTCACAATTTCTTATGGAACAGGCGCAACACTTTGACAGTGAGTACCACCAACCCACCAATATATATATATATATATATATATATTATTGTTATTAATAACTATTAAATTCTTATTCGTTACAATGTTGGCTGACAATGTAAAAGATGCATACTTCCCTTAACTTTTTTATTGCATAAGATAAATAATAATTATATTTACTTATCTATTCCTCCAAGAATATAACAAGGAACTCATTGTTTATAACAAGGGACATTGATTAGATATTTAATAGATTCCAAAAACTTATACAATGTCCCATAGTATTCCTTGTTATCTAGTTGCGCACACATATGATGCCACTGTACTTACAACACCCTCCCAAGTAACTATACCTTTTTAATAAATACACCCGTCCGCCTGGACACGTCGCAGTAGTCGTGATAAAGCAGTAGTCACTATAACATAGTAGTCTTGACTCGTTGCTAGGGATCGTGTCTCCTTATTATTTAAGATAGACAATAAGTTAAGTCTATGTAAAGTAAAACTAGTATTGTATTGTTTTAATAAAAAGTTTTTTTTTTTAAAGTATTTTAAAGATCGTCATATAACAACAACAGTCATCACTCGTTATAATTTTTTTATATTTCAGTCGCATCCTTACTATCCTGCCTTCATCAACTCCGGACAGAGAACGTGCGGTTAGAAGAGCACGTAGGCAATCTACTGCAGAGGCGAGATCATCTACTAGCAGTGAACGCTCGTTTAGCCATACCACTTACTACAGGTAAGAGTGGCGTGTACAACACAATGAAGATACATGCTGTGTATGAATAGAACATTACGTGACGTAGCACTGCATTATCCGTCATGATGTTCCCGCCACTGTCATTCGCCTGGTCAAACTTTTGATTATGAAGTAGACAGTAATTGTTTTGTTATTGCTACTAAATTATACAGAGCTTATAATATAAATAGAAATGTCTTTTCGTAATTCTCAGACAGTACCATAGATGCCGTGTTGATCCTACTTAAGAATAAGATGAACACTTGTAAATACTAATTATTACACAAATTTACATAATTTGAACCAAATTATGTTTTACGATAATTTTACAAAGTAACTTCTAAAACAATTGGTTCCGGCAAAAAATTTATGCCGGAATCCGAGCTGATGAGAAAAATCTCATCAGCTCGGGATCAAGCCTTCAACATCTCGAGTGCAACACAAGTGGTATTTCTTGTTTCATTTCATTCTACGAATGTGTGTTTGCTGTCATTAATACCCAATTTAATCACAGACATAGTGCCCGTGAGCGGACCTCCCGATGCGAGTCGGTGCCCACGAGAAAACGGCGCACCGCGTCCGCCGCCGCCGCGTACCGCAGAAACCATGACTTCGGAGCGCGCACATCAGGTGAGTGTGACGGTGTCATAGACACGGCCATGGGCGGCAAATGTGTAAATCCGGCACTTTAAATATCATAAACAAAACTTACACATTTTTATTGCGTATCTAAGTGGCACAAGAACCTTAAAAATTGAAAAAACTACAGAGCGATCTCTAGTAATTTTATTAATAGATAAGATAGATTTGTAGGTACTATCTTATCTTATTGTGATTGTCACCTATTTTAAAGCAATTTTAAAGGCATAATTTACATCTTTCAGCTACTAATACGCGAGGTGCAGCAGAAGCCTAGCTGAAATGACGTGGGGGGCGGCGGCGAGCCCGCGCTGCGCACCGTCCAGACGTACATCGTGCTCGAGCAGCGCCGCCGCCCGGATTTCAGCATCGACTCCATACTCAAGTTCGACCACTGAAAGACGCTCGACACTAGCTCGTACGTCAAGGCCACACCCACTACACACCGCCCCGCGTACATCGTGCTCGAGCAGCGCCGCCGCCCGGATTTCAGCATCGACTCCATACTCAAGTTCGACCACTGAAAGACGCTCGACACTAGCTCGTACGTCAAGGCCACACCCACTACACACCACCCCGCGTACATCGTGCTCGAGCAGCTCCGCCGCCCGGATTTCAGCATCGACTCCATACTCAAGTTCGACCACTGAAAGACGCTCGACACTAGCTCGTACGTCAAGGCCACACCTACTACACACCGCCCCGCGTACATCGTGCTCGAGCAGCTCCGCGGCCCGGATTTCAGCATCGACTCCATACTCAAGTTCGACCACTAAAAGACGCTCGACACTAGCTCGTACGTCAGGGCCACACCCACTACACACCGCCCCGCGTACATCGTGCTCGAGCAGCGCCGCCGCCTGGACTTCAGCATCGACTCCATACTCAAGTTAACGATGCTCGACACTAGCTTGTACGTCAAGACCACACCACACGTTTGATGGGCGAACAAACTTAACAAAGCTAAACATTTAGCGCTACGTTTATATGCGCTGGATACGCCACCTATTTGACATCAGTCAAACAAAAAGCGTCCGGTGGCGCCAACGTTGTATCCTAGTAGGTAAAAGGCCTTAGAACTTCGGCCACGTGCACCTCAAACCCCAGAATTAAAATATTTTTATAATTGCCGCCGTTACAATGATATGTTGAAGTTTTTAATATTTTCCAACATCGCCGACAGCGGGGCGTTTCGATGTGCAAATTCCCACAACTTTAGCAACTGGACTTAGATAATTGTTGTTATCCGATCCACTTAGAATAATACAGTTACTCCACAAAGAATAATACAACATACGGGCTGCGATAATAAATAATGTAAAGTAGAGGCTCGTTGTAATTTTGTTGTCATTGTAAGTCTGGGGCTGGTCCGGAATCCGCAACGCTGGTGAAAATTCAGAGCACAACTCTGTGCTAATACAGTAGAGCTGAAACTCGAACACAAGTGTCGAGTTTTCAAATATCAATGTCATATATGACAGCTCGATCCTTTTTTTTTTTAATATGTAGCGTCGGCTTAAAATCATTTGCCAGTGTCAAGTTAAAAATGGGGGAAATAGAATTTTCGTTTCAATTTTCAATACCGTATTCCTAAATCGTCAAGTCTAAATAAAGTCTAGTCAAAGTCCAAATAAATAGTCACTGCAGTCAATGAGTCAAGTCAGTCGATTCAGTAAAGTGGTAGAAGCTTTACTGAAAGTTCCTAGGGAGTATTGGAGGGAACACAAAATAGCACGTTTTTTGAAGTTTAACACACTTGCCCACACTTATGCACGATAATGAATATTTAATGGTTAATATTCTACCAATATTACACATTAAGAACAGAAATAACACAAATTTATGAAAGAAATACATAATCCCACAATCTCACCCATTGAATTCCCCGGCAAAACTCCGGTTCGTTACTTGACACTTCGATTTGCAACTCAATTGTAATTAGCGCAGAGTTTAATATTAATTGCTCTGAATTTTCACCGGTGTTCCGGATTCCGGAGCATATAATCCCGGCCTAAACTTTTAGCATTACCATGCAGCTTAGCGGTATGTCATAGTACTGAATCGATTAACGGACGTATAACGTAAACAAATAATGCCTAATACGGATGTTATTAATGTTTTCATAAGAAAACGAGAAGTTTTAGTGCGTAATTACACGGATAAGTGTACTGTGCTATCGGAAAGGCAACATAATTAACTGAAAAATGCGGAAAGTACAGTATCAGTAATTTATAGGACTAAAAATGTTGAATTTTCATTTTGCTGTAATTAAAAAAAATTAGATCGTTCAAATCGCATTTTCTAATTCGTAAACAAAGTAATTACGTACATAAATAAAATCAAAATTCTAATATTTTTTCGAAACCCGATAAAAATACGCTGTTTTCTATTGTATAAAATAATCCTATCCCTTTGATCTAATTGGTTAAGAGGCATTTTTGACACGTAATATTGACTAGTAATTTTATATTACCGGTTATAACATATAAGGGCACCTCATTTGTAAACTACGGTCAATGGTCATGACATGACTTTAGCGTCATAATCATGTCGTAAAATGACTAGTGGTGTCTGTAAATAAGGTGCGTGCTAATCATTTATTGATTTTATATATTATCATCGGATATCACACGTCATATTATGTAAACTAGATCGTATGTGTAAATATCACGGTTAACATGATAATAATTAAATATACAGACAACTTAAGGCTCAAACGGATTTTTAAACTAGTGTCGTCTGTAAATATGAATGTCACTTCATCATCATTGTCGTGTCATACTTAAACGAATAACCACTTAAATATAAAAATACAATTCGATTTTTGGAAACCGCGACATGGCTCAACCACTAGCCACACACGTAACGGTATACCTAACAGGTTTGCTGTACAATTCAGTTGTACAGGCAAACCGGAGCGTGTATGTTGCACAACTGTGCAGGTCGTTAAGAACCAAATTCTCACTATACATAATAATGACCACACACTAATTTGAAAAATAGTGTAATTTGCAAGTAAGGATGTAAAACATGGTAATAAAATTATAGAAATCATCTACAATCTGTATTCCAATTGCGGATAACATACATCGCAAAGTAAGACACGGATCAGACTTTTTAAAATCGACTCTATACTCAAATTCAAAAATCACAAACCACGTACAGAAGAGTTATGAAAAGGTGATCTTGAAATATCAAAATGTTATAAATTGTATGATAAAGAATAAGATAAATTAAATTAGTCTAACGTTAACATTGAAAATAGGGTCGACACCATCATATGACAGGAATTTAAAATACGATCGAAATAAGAAAACTATCGAATTCACAACACTATCGAATAACTCGATCTATCGACTGCGTTCAATTGAATGACATAATATGATGTCGTAGACATAAACTGAGCTTATAATGACATATTTTTATGTCAAAACTTCTATGTTTATAATTTTTTTACTACTAATATTATAAACTTTTCCATAAATTTCGACTCCAAAAATTATATCCACGTTTAATAAATTTTTAATACTTATTATTATGAATACATACTTAAATAAACTTTTCAATACTAACAAAATAAGAATAACTTTGTGGCATATGTTGCCAAATTTATGTAAGCACTAAATTCTACTAGTAATTTACCTAGGTTTATGAAACAATCAAAATCTAGTCACAGATAGTTTCAATGCCGTGTAAAATCAGTATAATATAGTGTATCATTTAATAATGTTCATAAATAATAACAACCTATCCAAGAGCATGTCAGGAGTCAGGACATGTCTCAGGAGATTTCCTTAACTATCAACGCACCATAGATTTCTATTCAAATGAATGCAAAAATTATTGACTGAATTATATTTCAAATTATGGTCTGAATTAGCTCAATATATTTTTTCTAAGGATTATTTAGCATGTATTTTATAAATATTAGCACTAAAACTTAATTGTTTCTACCTCTTGTAGCTAAGATATGCCCGGGTGGGACTTTGTAAACCAGTTCGACCTAATCGAGTAGTCAAACGGTCGATTACTCGAAAATGGTTCAAACCCAATCCATAACTATAGCCATTTATTTATATTCATAATTACAGTTAGAAGGGCGGACAGAGCGAAACTATGAAGTTTCTTTGTAGTACTATGAAACCCTGGAAAATGTTTAAAATTCTAGTGATCACATAAAATTTTTCCATTTTTAAGCAAACAAAATACTTATATCATGTCTCAATTTCACCAACGCCTGTTAGTGTTACTCTTTATTCATTGTCTTTCATTAATACGTTTCTACGTATTAATGAAGACGACAACGACGACGAATATACGAGAGAGATAATATGATATCTAATCAACGATTATTACGATAAACTTTAACAGGCGTTGTCGATATTGTAACCTAATTAGGTCGTTTTAAAAGTTTTGCCCATTTCAATCCTTCTTGTTAAACCGACTTTTCAATCAACTCGAGGTCGCTACTAGGTATACAACGATCAATATTATTAACTTTGTTCTTTTGCTGCTCAATATACGTGTTGATAGGGATAATTATAATAAGATTCTTACTGTTAAGTATATATTTAATATGTGGACTCCTCGTATGTGTACTAAGTGTTGACATAGATTTAAGACTGTTTAAATATTTTCGATTGTATGCTTCAAGTTTCAGTGAATATGAGTTTTTGGTTAAATCCTGAAGTAATATTATAAGAAATTTCAAAACATGATTGACAATTATTATTTAACTGCCACAACACGCAGAGAAATATGTCAGTAATTTTATTATTCGATTATTATTTGATTAAAACAATTTTGACTTGTTTCGATCGAAATACAATCTGTTACTTGTTCCAGGGGTTTAGTCATTGGGGTACAAGAATTACTGTGTATAGTAAGGTACTATACCGCTGATTTAGGTTATGCTTGGTATATAAGTTTTTAGGCAGCCGTTTATGTTTCGGTGTATTTAGATATTTGTCCGTATACTTAGTACCCTCAACTACCAAACATATTATTAGTGTCGTAAATAAAGCGTCAATGGATTTCGTTGTTTTATTATATGTTGCAGATAAGAATAATGTGTAAATAAGGCCGTTATTGCATGTCAAATTAGATTTGGATTATAGGCCCAATCCTCAAACGCTACTAAAAGAACAGATGAACAGCTACATGTATAACTTTCGATTTGATGGCACTGCTACAAGCATACGGCGTGTCCACGATTGTGTGGAAAAATTGTGGGCCGTTGAAGGGGATGTCAACATTTTCAAATTTGGATCCATAAAATGTGTATACGATATTCTTTATTTTTATTATTAATTTACTTAATTAAAATTTAATATTCTTTATCATTAGGTATTCTGTGACGATATGGAATATGGATACATGATTGTAGACACACACTAAGTGATTTTGATTAATTCCATCCCTAAAGAGGTCAAATATGGGTTGAAAGGGGGATCTCGCGGACGAAGTCGCGCGCAAAAGCTAGTATTTGAATTATAATATAGTATATAATAACCTGAATTATAATATAGTATTATAATTCATGTAGGTGACGGCCGGCGATAAACCTTCATCAGTAATGTCAACTAGTTTAGGAGGTGTAAAAATGTGACAAACAAGGTAATTAAGTCTAATCTTTGATAAAGGCTCCAAGAACATTCTTCAGCTGATATTCGTAACTTTGAACTTTTATCGTCAGTTCACACCGGTACGCGACGCGGCGCGCACTTTTTAAGAGAGCTATTCAAAATTGAACTTTATCTTGCAATGAAACGTGTATATTATTCCCCGACGTAAACCAAGAAGTATTATAAACTTGACCTGTACCTACTGTATATATGCCTGTGTGTCTGTCCGTGGCATCGTAGCTTCCAAACGAAAGAACCGATTTTGATATAGTTTTTGTTTGTAAGATGACATGATCGAGAGTGTTCTTAGCTATAAATCCTAATCAACAGCTCGCTCACTATTCACTGCTTGACAATTAGGTCTTACTTAAAAATGAAATATTTTTTTTATTTTTTGTAGCGAATAAAGTTCCATTTTGTATCGCTATCTTAAAAAGTTCGCGCCGCATCGCGTCTCGGTGTAAGCTAAAGCCTAAAGGCGCACAATTTAAAACACAATATCTTGTAGATGTTCAAAGTAGATATAACAAGCTAAAGGTATGTGATGTGTCCTGGCTACTTTTCATGGTCCCAACCTAAAAAAAAACAAATTTTTCTTCTTTTCTCTGCTTTGTTTTTATTTTTATTCTTACTCTTATTATGGACTGAAGCTGTGTTCATCATCATCATTATATTATTATTTCATTCATTAGACAATAGCCTTATCAGACGGTCTTGCAAATCGAACTGATAAGAGACAATAAACATATAGCACTTATCACGTATCAGACTAATCCCATGGGGAATCACAGAAATTTGGCACCTGCGAAATAATAGGTCTTTACCTATGAAATTGCCGTTCTGCAGTAGGTACCCGAGAGGCAGTACAAAATGCCTTTGAAGAATTTGTTGCCTCCCGTCCAGCTGATTTCATTAAGAAGGGCATCAATAAACTGCCACTGCGTTGGCAAAGATGCATTGATTGCATGGGTGATTACTTCGATTAATACAAATAAAAAATACATGAAAAAAAATCGTATAAATTTTTTCATACAAAACGGCAATTTCATAGGTAAAGACCTAATATTTATCATTGTTTTATAGAAATTACATTGCTCACGGATATGCAGTTAAAGTAGAATTTGTGAATATCTTAAATATCTAGATTTGTGATATAGTTCTTGTGATGCTGTATTGTGTAACTATAAGAATTATTATTTTAATTTAAACAGTTTGTAGAAAGCTAGGATAAACTGAGACATGAAGAAAGGTAAGGTAATGATGGATCATGGAAATATGACACATGTTATATCTAGAAGTTTTCAACATCATAATATTATCATGGAGCGTCATTGTGGTGCCATTATTGCTAGACAATTACCAAAACATATTAGGTATTACTTCAAAAGTCACATACGGGCCAAATTCGCTCAAAATAATTTTCCCAAAGAGTAGGATTTAGCAGGAGTTGTAGCAGTGTGCGAATGTGAGTGCAACATAAAGTTTTACATTTATTCCCTTACTCGGAATAAATGTTAAATTTTGGTGACTGGCGAGTTTTTCTTTGAAGAGTTTTTCTTTTTCTATTCACGGTGAAAATTTGTTTTACTTACAACATTGCATTACTAATTTAAAATAATAAACTCATTCATAATTTTCATACATTTATAAAAAAATACCTACCAATAAGTATAGAAATTAAAAATATTTGCCACCAAATTACTGCAGTATTTTGTGATTTTTCAATCTATTGGCGATGCGTTTTTTTTAGATTTTCCTATTTATTTGTAGCTTTAACGGAAATACATTTGTATATTATAGACTATTATCTATAACTTGTCTCGCTGCGTGCGGACGAGCATTATCCTGCAGCAGAATGAAGCTTTAGCCTATAAATGCGCTAAAAGGTGCCACATGAGGGTCCAATATCTCCGTTATATAGCGATGTGATGTTAATCCATGGTTACCACGGCCATGTGTCTGCGTCAATAAACACAAGTTCAGTTCGAGCATCCATCGATATACCGTCCCAAACCATACAAGAGCCGCTTCCAAAGGGAACCCACTCCTCAATACAATTTTGAGCATATCGCTCTCCTCGTCTACGGTAGACTAGTCTGCGATCATCAGCACCGTACAAACAAGTCCTACACTCATTAGTGAATAATACGGAAGCCAATTGCTCTTCAGTCCAATTTAAGTGTTCACGAGCAAATCTTAGTCGAGCTGGCATTTGAGCTGCAGACAATTTTGGTCCATTTGCGGGTCTGAAAGGTGTGATATCACGCTCTTTTAGCCTTCTTCTTATGGTTCGTGCACTAACTGCTACGTGACGTACCTAGTGGAGCTAATTTTTAATGCTTATAGACGTTAAAAACCGATTTTGCAAGGAAGTTGTCACAATAAACCTGTCGTCACAAGACGTTGTCACCCGAGTTATACCGGTTCTACGTCTTTTTTTGAATGAACCTGTCTATATAATACCATAAACCTTCTGTAAACTCGGGAAACTGTAGACTGGTTTACATTTAAATCTGCAGCAATTGTTCGTTGGTCTAGGCCTTGCTGCACTAGAGCAACAATTTGTGCGGCTTTTTCAGACGACACGTCCATATTCGTGAGAGAAAAAGAAACGTGTTTGAAAATCATTAATCATTTATTGCTGTAATATTGAGGTTACATTTAGATTTGTAGAAATCAAAATCGACAGACAGACGAACTGGACAAGGCAAGACAAGACAAAACTGGTCAAGGACAACAACTTTCAGGATTTCTGACTCATTCAATCGATAAAACGGCTGATTAAATAAAAACGGCAGTTATAGGGACTGGAAGTGAAAACAGTAAAATATACACATTGAACTTTTCACTAAATCCATTCAATTTCACTTATAAGATATACACATCACTTGTTGCAGAACACGTGAGCTAGCTATACCTACAGCTATATTAACTTCAAAAAAGTGCCCAACGCAGCTAAAGTAGTTTTAACTTCAAAAATAAAATGAATCGACCGAGGAATCAAATCTGAAAAATGCATTAATTAAGATAAGGTATGTAATTTACCTAAAACTCATTAAAACCTAGAAGTTCTATTTTCAATATTCTGAATTTTCTACGGCCTTCCGGATACCGGACAATATTATAATCCCGGCCTTAGGTTCTTGTATCAGCTGCACACATGTGACACAAGAATAGGTATGAATGAGGCAATCATTACGAGAAGATAACATTTTGTTCACAGTCAATCGTTATTATCACCCTAGTAGTCTAATATTATCCCTCCATCTTTTAAGTCGACATAATTTATTTTGCATCACAAAACAACAAAAAGGGACACCCGGATGGAACGAAGTTCCTTTCGATTAATTAGTGAAGGAATTGTAATAATTTTTTATTTTTTTAAGTTATAATAATATATTTTTTATTATTAACAAATATAATGTAATATAAACTTAATCAGTAGGCTCAATTTTAGTAATAATTGGCTTGTGGTAAAAAATTGAAGAGAATTTATAATTTATTTCACATAAAAAGTGTCGTTACAACTTTTGCTCTTAATTTTTTCCGTCTAGCCCTCTTTCGCAACGCGCGATAAGGAACTTCGTTCCAATAGGTAAGCACCTACTTTGTAATGGTGGTAAACAAAAGGTTGCGTAATATCTTTATCAAAACATAATTAACAAATAAATAAAACCGTTCGATTGCATTTAATCAGATAATAAATATTAACAAGTGGTTCCGCACAAAACGATTAAACAGATTGTTAAATATTGTAATTAGCATAAATAAATAATTTATGAGCTCTGAGCTATGAGCTTTTCTAGTACCTCATCATCATCATCATCATCAGCTCGTAGTCGTCCACTGCTGGACATAAGCCTTTCCCATTTCGCGCCACCATACCCAGTCCTCTGCCTTCCGCATCCAACCGCTTCCCGCCACTCTCTTTAGGTCGTCGGTCCACCTCGCGAATGGTTTTTGGAAAAACCTTTCTACCCCATTGGCCATCGGCTGCTCGACAAATATGCCCCGCCCATTGCCACTTCAGTTTGTTTATCCTGAGGGCTATGTCGCTGACCTTTGTATATCGTCGGATCTCCTGATTCCGGATTCTATCCTTCAGAGAGACTCCGAGCATAGCCGTCTAACTTGTGGACGAGGCCTTTTGTGAGTGTCCATGTCTCGCCTTCGTAGAAAGACTGGTCGAAGACTTTCGATTTGAGGCAATCGGGCAGTGGCGACTTAAAGATTTGGCGAAGCTTAACGAATGCTACCCAGCCCAACTGTATTCTTCTGTCAGCTTCCTTGTCGAAGTTGTTCCTACCCAGTTGGACAATCTGTCCCAGGTATGTGTATTCATGAACAACTTCGATGCTAACATTTTCGACGGTGACTGGCATTGGGTCTACGAATGAATTAAACATGACTTTTGTCTTATCCAAGTTCATTCCCAGACCCACCCGTCTGGAAGAAACACTTAGGCTTTGCAGCATCCCCGTCAAGTCTTCCAGCGATTCAGCCATATTCACTATGTCGACTGCGAATCGAAGGTGTGAGATGTATTCGCCGTTTATATTGATGCCTCCTCCGTTCCAGTCCAGTGTTTTGAAGACGTCCTCCAGTGCATTGGTGAACAGTTTCGGAGAAATATCGTCTCCCTGTCTCACTCCACGCTGTAATGGGATTGGTCTTGTCTGGACATCTTGGATTTGGACGGTCATCCTAGCGGCTTTATATAGACATCTAAACATCTCAATATATCGCCAATCGACTTGGAAACGCTGGAGAGACTCTAGAACAGCCCAGGTTTCGATGGAGTCGAAGGCTTTTTCGTAGTCCACAAACGCAAGACAAAGAGGGCGATTGTACTCCTCGCTCTTTTGTACGATCTGCCGCAGTGTGTGAATGTGGTCCACCGTACTGTAGCTTTCTGCCTACTGTAGCCTGTTCCGGGGGCTGGAAGTCGTCGAATCTTCGAGCAAGACGGTTCGAGTTGACTCTTCAGAACAGCTTTTAGACATGGCTCAGAAGTGACAACGGTCGGTAGTTCTTTAGGGGCGTTTTATCACCTTTCTTGAAGAACAAGATGACCACACTGGACCACGCCACCGGCGTTGTACCTTTCTGAAGGACGGTATTAAATAGCTTCCGTAGCTGGTCTAGGACTGTACGCCCTCCAGCTTTTAGAAGCTTAGTTGTAATACCGACATCTCCAGCTGCCTTGTTGTTCTTGAGCTGCTCAAGAGCCATCTCGATCTTTGTGCTCTCGAAGTCCGGTAACTCGTCCGCGAAGTGACGGGTTAGTCGGGCGAGTTTATTGTCCCTATCGAGAGTTGTTGGTTTCGGTGCATGTGAAGAGTACAGTTGTCCGTAGAAGGTCTCAACTTCAACAAGTAGATGTAGATACGTTTTCGATGAGACGACTCGATCATTAGATATCGTCAGCTTCGTCAGATGACTCCTTCCCAATTGCTTAGCAAATACTTTCAAGCCTATGTTTTGCCTTATTGCATCTTCGATTTCTCGAGTACTGCTTTGGCGCAGGTCGAAACAAAGCCGCTTTTTTATACGCTTATTGAGAAGGCGACACTGACGAATCCGCTGCCATCACCTGTCTCTGTCGCATGAGATCTACTGTCTGATGTCTGCTGAGCTCTTGGATACCTTTCTCCCAAGTTTCCGTTGGCAAAATGCCTCTTCCACCTCTCGGACAATAGTCGTGAATTTATTGACATATTGATCAACGTCCTCCGTGGTTTCCAGCAGGCTGAACCGATTCTCTAAATCCAGCTGGATTTTTTGTGATCTCGCAGCGATATGGTGCAGTTACGGTCGGAGTGCAGACTTCATCAGACGATTTCTCTCAGTACGGAAGTTTATATTCAGAGTGCCACGTACAAGTCGAGATCACTACCAGTATTAAACCGGTTGATCACCGTGACATCTTTGAATATATACCTCCTATTCGTCATGATGAAGTTTATCTCATTTTTGGTCACACTATCGGGGCTCCGCCAGGTCCATTTCCTTTGAGGCTTCTTCTGAAAGAATGAGTTCATCAGAAAAAGCCTCTGGGCTTCGAGGAAATTGATCAGCATCTGTCCACTTTGGTTTCTGTTACCAATACCGTGTGAACCGATCACCGATTCCCCGCGTTTTTGTACTCTCACTTTGGCTTTGAAGTCCCCCATAACAACAGTGAAGTGAGACTTGATGGTGTTATGAAAGGCCTTGGCTATATCTTCATAGACTCTCTTCTTCTTCTCGACTTCCTCGACTTCATCGGCAGAGTATGCCGACGTGGGAGCATAAACCTGGACTACCTTTATAGATTATCTCTTGGTAAGTCTGAGAACGAGGTATGCTACTCGCGTAGACTACACTGCTAATTTTCATCATTGTTACAAATAAATTTTTTGATCAATATGTTAACTCCGCCTTGGGACGTCCTATCGCCCTCCCGATAGTAGAGTAAATGACCAGATTCCAGGGTTATCATGTCCTCCCCCTGACTTCCGACTTCAGACAACCCTAGGATATGCCAGTTAATGTGACCTAACTCTGACTCGAGCTCAGCAATATGAACGTCTTCCCTCAGGGAACAAGCATTATATGTAGCCAAATGTAATTGTTGTTGGTGGTGGCCGTAACCCTCCCGGGGATTCTTCGCACCCTCCACCCCGCCGTGACTGCGACCGCCACCACGATGGCCGGGAATAGCGGGGCCACCGGGAACTGAGGGCCGTTGTATTCTGGCGCGTCTCATTGGGAAGAATTGCCCTTAGGGCCAGCGCAGAACTGAGAGGAACGCAGTGCATTATTAATGCACTCGAAATTTAACTTTGGTACTATTAAAATAAATTGCATACATGCTTGAACCTGACAAAAAATGCTTGCGCGTCCTCGATGATACGCCCGAAAACGCCCGAGACCGCGCGAGGATTTTTCCTCTCTGTCTGCGCTGACCCTTACTCGCCGCGCTGGGCAAGGGCGTATTGGCAAGGGTTTTATTAATAACAGAGTTTTCCTTCTCTATGTGCTGGTAATCTTGCACTCATATTTGTACCTTAGTCGCCTCGTACGACACCACGGTGGTCCTATTCTACGGCGCACGTACCTACGTATTTTATACTAGACTTATTGCCTGCCACCTCATACGCGCAAAAAGAAATATTGTGGGAACCGGGAAAAGTAGTCTATGTGTTAATCTAGAGTTTAAAATACTACCATACCATCCGTCCAGTAGTTCTTGCGTGAAAGAGTAACAACCATCCACATAGCCACATTCATACGTACATTCTTACAGACTTTCGCGTTTATTATATTAGTAAGGGTAATGTCCATCTGAAATGTAGACCATATATTACCTACCAGTGGCGTAGAGTTCCTATAACTTCATTAATATTGGCTTCACTTACCACTTACAATTTCCGGACCCTCATCCAAATCCCTACCTATTATACCTACAGGCTCGGGCTTCCCCATGAAGGAGAACCAGCATTCGCCACTGGTACCCACTACGTACCTAATAATATTATAGTTAGAATTTACTTAACTAAATTGTAATATTAATTCTATACGTCCTAAGTATACCTAAACCGGTATCTGTAATTTAATCCAATCCTGTCCAATTTATGTGCAAATACAAGATATTCAAGATCCGACTAATCGGATAAGCAGGATGCTGTTAATACGTATGTCGTGTTGTCACATACGACAGTTACGGTCAATTCATAGTAAAGTGCGGTCGCGGAGAACGTACCATTTCGTATTCGCTATCGCGTACCTGTGTAAATCGCTATTCGTACGCGTGTAAAAGAGAAATCTAAATTCTACGTGCTCGGCGACCGCACTTTAACACGGACTCTAAACGCAGCGAAACGTCAACCTGAAATTTAATATGGGTATTCACCCTTCTCCACAATGTAATGCAAATATTTCTTCTGAGATAAAAAGAAAACGACTTTGCACGACCAACGCTCCTTCTTATCCGACTTCGGCGAAGCTAAATGGAAGGGTTTCTCTGCGCCAGTACGAATTGACCTTTAGAACCAGCAACAGTAGTATTGTCCTCAGATTAATAACTAAAGTGTTTGCACGTACAAACGGTAGACCTAAAGCTGGGAGTATATTATGATCCGGAATCCGGGGGGCTGGGGAAAATTTAGAGCATTGAAAATAGAATTCAGTGCTAATACAATAGAGCTGAAAATCGAACACACAAGTATCGAGTCAAATGTCAATGTCATAAATGACAGCTCGACACTCGACACATCGATTTTCAGCTCTATTGTATTAGCGCAGAGTTCTATTTCAGTGCTCTGAATTTTCTCCGGTGTTCCGGATTTCGGAGCACATAGTTCCAGCCTAACGACTGCTACAACATTTTCGTTGCTGCCAACATTTTTAATTTATTAATAAATTAAAAATGTTGGTAGCAACAACAACAAGGTGAATTACAATAACAATAGAAAAAACTCATCTCATGATCATTACTATGATACTATACTAAGGCCCGTATTAATAAAGCGTTCTTATCTCTAAGACAATTCTCAAGAAAGTACTTAAGATGTTGTTTTAATTAATAGACCGTACTTAAGTACAGCTGTAGTATCAAGTGAGTGGGAACATATTAATAAACGAGACTCGTTACTCAAGTACGCTGTCATTGCTGTCAAACTGTTACTTGAGACGCTGTTTCGTGGGTACAGTCAAACCTTGACTTGAGAACGGCTTGCTTGGAAATTGGGATATAGTACATTATTATTTGTGATTTTTTGAGTGTGTTACAATTATGTTAATTAAAATCTAAATACTTATGATTAAACAAACTCAGAATTTACACTACATACTCAACACAAAATAAAGTTATAAAAAAAGACGCTTATTGATACTTATTCTTCTTTTTTTTTTGGTAATCGCAGTTGCAAAGGTTTTGCACCATTCTGCTAGTGTCGAGTATTTGTAGAAATATTTTCGATTTTATTTAAATATATTTATTTATTTATTTATATTAAACGAATTACCTATTTGATTTATATTAATTGACTTGATTTGACACTTGACAGCAGAACTTTTTTTCGCTGCCCAAAAAACAATCCTCGTTATATGATCCCTCCTCCTCCTACAATTCCTCGCCCTATCAACCTTAAATCTGTTGTGTTTTGTAAATACTCCTTTTACTGAAACTTTATGTACATACTGTGGTACTGGCCCTAAATTTGTCTGTTCTAGGTCTTAGATTATTCAACAGACTTCCTCCTGTACACCGTGCCCTTGTTTATTCATAAAACCCACTCATAAGGCAGTTTTCGTCAACACAACACATTGGCGAATCACTTAGGAGCCACTTATAGAATAAGAAGAAGAATAACTTTTTTCAAATGGCAATGATCCGCATTCCGTTTTACGTAGTTGTTAAAAAATATGGATATTATTATGCTAGATAATAATAAATATTAATATCTACGTAAAAATTAATGAAAATCAGTTTTTTCAATATAAAAAATACAGACTAAACTTTTTTTGGTATTTATATTATTAAATATTACATTTTTAAAAAGAAATATTGAAGGAATGTATAATCAATAAATCCGTTCTTTGTAGACGTGTAAACGAAACGTTATTTTATTCGTTCTTTGTCGTGTAGATGACGCTTAAAAGTTGAGTAAGTGATCTCAATAACGTTATCAACTGAGACGGTCTTGAGATCATACTATGAATTAAAGACCGTCTTGAGAAGCTAATCGTTACTTGAGACTGTCTCAGCCAAGAAAGGTCTTGAGAACGAGTTTGAGAACGGTTTATTAATACGGGCCTTAAACTATAACCATTGTTTTTATAGTCAGCTGATAGTTGGCATTAATAGTTTTTTTCTTGCGTAGAGAAGTACTCACTTTTTCTACCAAAACATTCCTCGTTATTGAACTTTAAAAAAGATTATGTCGCGGTTAATCTGTAGGTACTGCCTACAGATTAACCGCGACATAATCTAATTACTAATTTCTTCTAAATTCTATTATAAGAAAGAAGGGTGTTTGTTTATTTGCATTGTATAAGCTCCGAAGCTACGGAACCGATTTTCATGAAATTTGGCACACATATAGAGTTGACCACGAACAAGGACATACTTTTATCGCGGCAAATTTGCAGTTCCCGTGGATATCCTTTTGTCGCTGGCAACATCTAGTGGTTTATAAAGTGGTAAATCTGCCTGACCACAGTTGCTGATGACATAAAAACAAAACATCGAGAAAGTAACATTAAGGATTAAAGCACTGTTTATATGAAATGCGTTTAAATGCGTGAAAGTAAAAATTAGTTTGTTACCAAAATTTCCATGTTGTTTCAAAACTTGAAAAGCTTTTGTCCCCATGCCCTGAAGTTGACAAAAATTGCGCTTTGCCCTACGAGAGAAAACTTTTGCAGCAGAGTACACCAGCAGTTTTGCAGCAGTTACCTACAAATTATTGTGGATAGTTGAGGCCTAGTCTGGCGCAGGAGATTAGGGACTATCAGAACTGGGTCAGAAGAGCGGAACACATTTGATGCATCAATTATTTCAATATTTCCATGTTGCTGTACTGAGTGTAGAGTGTAGATAACTCGCTAAGGTACCAAATACGTTCCTATAGTCTTTGGATTCAAAGTTTTTCATACATCTGTCATATCAATAGATAAACGATGATTGTCGAAGGACACTTAGAAAATACTTACACTGCATCTATATTTTAGTTGGTACCTTTCAGGAAGCAGTAACAGAATACAATGTTTTAGACAGTACATTTATCTTATACTTTAAACGAGACAATCTTGTATATAATATATGATCGTAATCTAGGCAACGGTAGCAAGTATTTACATGAAATTTCAGTTCGGTTACCCAGGTACATATATAATATGTTTAGGTACTTATAGGTAGGCATTAGAAAAATATTAAGTAGATGCATCTAGTTTATACTCGGCTCAATCAATACCCTTGTCACACTGCGCACTAACTCTTTATCAAAATCGGCCGAGTCAATCTTTACTTCTGGAAAATTATAAAATATTTTTTTGCGGATAAACAAAGATATCGATTTAATTGGCCGCGTTATCTCTACAGATACGTAAATTTCATCACGGCTTAAGTGTTGTCCAAATAATATAATTGTCATTGTATCACAGGTGTTCTGAACCACTCAACCACTGGAAATGTGCAATTTAATAGTCGGCTCGGTGTTGGCAGTGGTCGGAGTAGTTTTAGTGGGCGTCAGCTCCTACGTGGGGTTTGGAGTGGTCCCCGGTATTGTGGAACGTATGATTATTGATGTAAGTATATTTCGAGTTTTGTTTTTGGGGAATTGGCAGACGAAGTAATTTGAGGTTCCTTTCGGAAGTATCTGCTGTACTGGGAGGTAGGTACGCAAATACGCTCATAATGAAATGATACGGCTAAATGTTTATTTATTTTGACTTTGAACTCTTCGTTAAGCATTTATATAATTTTAGTTATTAATTAATTTTCAATTGAATGGAGCTTTATATATTTACATGGATTCCCAAATTTTAATTGTAATTACGAATTATATCTTATACTCGTACTATATAAATTTCTCGTGTCATAGTTTTCGGGACACACTCCTCCGAAATGGGCTGTCCGATTCTTATGTTTTTTTTTGCATTAAAAAAGCTTTATATAACCTGTTGCTGCGTCCTTCAATAATAGCGAATTACCATTTTATCAGTAGATAATATGAGAATGTTATTTTCACGATAGGAGGAAATAAAATATGACAATAGTTAGCAGATTATCTACCAATCTTTAACCTCAATCATGCACTTGGTGACCACGAAGTAATGTCTCTCGTTTGTTGATCAATTTATGATTTTATTGGAGAACACTTGGAAAGACCCCAACAGACGTTGTTCTGTCTTTATTATAAACCTACATCTACAGCCTAAAACCTACACCTACACCTACAATCTAGTACATACACCTACAACCTACAGGCATTGTGAAAAAAGAGTTATGACCAGTTGAGTTGAAGAATATTACAGTACTAATATCGCTATTAAACAACGGGGTCTAGTGCTAGAAGGGTGAAAATTGAGGGGTAAATTAATAGTTTAATGCCAAAATAAATAATAAAATTGAAAAAAAAAATCAAGAAAATAAAATACACTTTCGGGGTGGGCCGCCCCTGTCACCAGTATGAAAAATAGCTTACTAATTACAACATATTCTCATACCTACCGAATACATCTGCAAAATTACATAACCATCGATCAACCCGATTCGAAGGAGTTATGTATGAACACGAGAATTTTATTTAGTATAAGATTTGTTGGTTCCACATTTTCGCGAACGCTTGTTTGACTTTGTCGTACCTGCTGCCTGCTGCCTATTAGTTAAAACTTAAATCTCTAATTCGACAAAGTTTATATAAACCATTTTCTGAAATGTCCTTTAAACTAGTTTCTCTTTACTAGGAAGTGGCGTTGAAAAATAACACAGAACAGTTCGAGAGGTTCGAACGAGTGCCCTTCTTCCTGAATTTTAAGGTGTTCCTGTTCAACATCACAAACCCGCAGGAGGTTCTCGCGGGAGGCATACCTGAGGTCAAGGAGCAAGGTCCCTATATTTATAAGTGAGTGTGTTTTTTTCGTATAATAGGGAACATGCAACGTTTTTATTTATTGGCTTTTCGAAAAGTACATAGTAAGCCAGCAAATACTGTCTTTGCGATGACATATCTACGTGATATGATGACATAGTAAGATCGTTGGAGAGGTCTATGCAGCTCTGTACAAACGCTCTATGCAAAAGAAGTATGATAATAAACAATGTTAAAATTAATAATGGCAATAACCATTGCTCTGAAATTTTGCTGATTTGAAACAAATGCATGTTCTCTATTGCATGGCGCATTTGCGATGTCATCCTTTCGATCGCAGTTCTGTGTACAAGTGTGTATATTAGATCAAAGTGTGTATATTAAATCAACGGTACAAGTCCTGAATTAGAAATAACGCATTAGTATAGGCCATCCGGATATGAGCTGGTATTCAGGTGCCTGCAAAGCAATGCTCAATCGACTGCGCCATGATTCTCGACCGACGTTTATAAGACAAATGTCACTTTCACATTATAATACTGTTGTAGGTTAAACAACTCCCGTCTTATCGAGGGTATGGAGGAGGACATCATAACATACCGCCGCTGGGAGAGCTTCGAGTTCGACGCCAACGCCTCCTACCCATACACTGAGGACGACGTGGCCACCGTCACAAACGTGGCGTATCATGTGAGTATGAATAGCTCGTATAACCTCCAAAATCACATGTATTTTTGCGAAGCATCTAATATCAGTAGCAGAAGCAAATTTTTGATAAAATCTTCGCATGTTGTCGCCCTCGCACACGCGTCAAAGCGTCCCTATGTTAGAGCGAAAACATGTCACTTTTGGCCCACAAGTCTTAAAACTGGCCTGGCCCCATAAAATATAAAATTATTAATATTTTATGATGCCAAAAAAATCTATGCACAATCTATAACTGTACCAAATTTCATCAACTACAGAAGTTCTAAATTTTAGGGGGTGGCTTAATACATATTTTGAAGAAGGAGTGATTTTTTTATTTCTTCCCCATTGTGTGGGGTATCGTTGAATATATCTAATTTTATGACTTGACCTTTCATAAATTTTTGGTGCAACTAAATTGAGTCGATAATCGATATTACAAATGATATAAGATACTATATTTGTTTGCTTTGACGTCATTTAAATGGAATGACAATATTTGCTTACGCTAGGATATTATTATATATTTTCGTAATGTCAACCTTTATTTCTTTGATGGCCAGGATTAATACATTTTATTTATAATATTAATGGAAATCTGTATGTCCGTATCGAAAACGAACTCTTATTTAATTAAAATTTATTTTATACAATACAATTTATTTTTCTTCAAAATATTATTTAACATAAAGTTTGTAATTAATTTTGAAGAAAATATAACCAATTTTACCCCCTTTTATGAAAGTTGTAAAGTCAATTAGCTGACCTGCTAATTACGAATACTGAAGGTCCGCAATCGAATATTTGCTTGAGAAGTCTTCTCAAATGCACTGATGAAGGTTTTTGATATTTTTTTTGCCGTTAGGGGGCAGACCCAACGCACACATAGCGTCATATGGTGTCGGCAGTGGTATCAAAAACAGTAAATAAGAATTTTCGATTATTTTTCTGTCACCATGCGGCGCTAGGATGCCCGACGGTCTTTGTCGTGTCAAAAAGCTGTCAGATGTCACGAATTTAAAAACCCTCATTGGCACGATTCTTCTGAAAACATCTAAAATCTAAATAGATCCACCACCAATAGAATCCAGTCAAAATTCAACAACGCACAAAAATTCTAATACGCCAGCTAGTTAATACTTGATTCGCTCTAACTTAACAATAGAATATCGCACTGCAAAATGAATAAAAGTGAAGTGAAGACAGTCACTTTTTTTAAAGTGACTGTCCAGCCGATGACGACCAAATATATTATTAGTTTATACTGACTTGACTTAAGGTCAACTATTTGCTGTTATACCCTTACAATATTAGGGTAACAGCACACACATTTTAAACATAATTTGTAATAATATAAGATGAATTCAAAAATCTATAAAAACTAAAAATCTTTTAATAATGTATATGTATACGATATTATAATATAATATAATAATATAATAATATCTATGGACGCTTCACACCACGTCAATCTGGCCCCGTGCTAAGTATCCGAAGAACTTGTGTTACAGGTACCAGAAAACGGGAAATATATTTAATACTTTTATACTATACATATATATAAGATTTTTATTATATAATACACATATTTAATACATATCCATGACCCAGGAACACAGACATACTTTTAGTTCCTTCGGCGGGATTCGAACCCGCGACCCCCGGCTTGAGCACCAACGTGCTGAACCACTGAGCCACAGAGGTCGTCAATATTAAAAGCTTTTACTTATAATATACTACCTATAGTGTCCATAATGTATGTGTCTATTATAATATGTAAGTTTATGCCACTGATAAACACACATTGTAGACATCAGTGGAAGTGGCATAGTAATGCCTCCTGGTCCTTTTCAATGAAACCAGACCAGCTGCGCTTGACTAATGTGGCATGTGACACGTGGCGATTTCCGCGTAGCCGGCGCCGCGGCTGTTTACCCGGCGGCCAACGTGCCAACGTGTCTAACGTTATGCCGGTACGTGGGAAAGCTATGGCATGGCTACTACTTCGCTGACTTGTACCCGTCCCCGGCTACCCGGTAACCGGCACATGTCAAAAGTCACATAGGCCGCGACTATATTGTCCGGAATCCGTAAGGCCGCGGAAAATTCAGAGCACTGAAAGTAGAACTTTGCGCAAATACAGTAGAGCTGAAAATCGAACATACAAGTGTCGAGACAAATGTCAATGTCATACATGATAACATGACAGCACGAGAGTCCAATTTTCAGTGCTTTGAATTTTCCCGGGCCCGCTGGATTCCAGTCGTAACTTTGTGGAACGGATAACCCACACGACGATGACAGAGATCAGAACCACAAATCTCGTAACTAACTTACATTTTCATTTTACTATTTTATTGAATTATAAATTAATCGTCTTGATATTATCATAAACTGATTTTTGGAGTTAATATCAATAAAAAATCGGCTTCGTCGTTGGTTTAACTTTCGTGAGAATACTATTATTCAGTTTTAACATATCGGGACTAGGTCGCAACTGTATTATTATTATATTTAATGAGTAGTATAATAGTTAATAAGTATATTATTATATTTAATTAGCAGAATCGACCTTCTGATGTAGGACCGACTTTTACATGTCTATCCGACACTTGGATCATTTTTCTTGTTAGGTTCTGGTTAGGACAATGCAGGCTTTTCACCTAATTGTCCTAATCAGACTTGAAAACAACATTTTCTGTTGTTCCAACGCTCTAAGCCACTGGACCACGGAGGGGAGGTGTCATGCACTGTACCTTCTAATATCAGTCTAAACTCTACACTATTTCATCTTGCGTTGCAATGTACTTTTGAGCTTTGCGAATGAAATATCCTTTCAAAAATGTAGCCAAGGCTTGCGATGTTTGTCTGATTGTACGTACACATAATATTGTAAATTGCTTGCGAATTTTCAAAATTCTATACATTTTTTTATTTGTATTGTTATCCATTGTATTGTAAGTAGAGAAGGTAACACCAAAAACCCACACTAAAGGACAGATTTAATCGCTCTTATTTGAAAAACTGCCCTAGTACGAGTTGGACTCGCGCACGTAGGGTTTCGTAGCACATGACAATATTTTACATGTTTACTTATTATATTTCGTTATTTTTGTACGAATTTTTCCGAGTAAGCGCATTTTACTAGTTAAGTCTCTATAACTCCTAAACTAACAAAGTTATATGAGCCGTTATAGTTTACATGGACTACCATCATTATTTTTTTCAAAATTTTCTAGGTAGCCGTTTAGCTTTTAGAGGGACAAAAAAATTTAACAAAAAAATTAGCTTTAAAGTATGTATAACTTCGCAATGTTTTTAATAGATCTATCTAATTATATCCCGCACTAGGGGTAGACGCGAGAAAAAATTAATAAATAAAATATTTTTCGTGATTTTATTTTAGCACTTTCTTGACGTGGTAAATACTTATCTTTCGAGCACTAACTGTTTAGATGGTAGGTAAGCCGGACGGACATAACGAAACCACAAGGGTTCCGAGACATGAACTACGGAACCCTAATATTTAAAGACAGATTGGCTAATTATTTATTAGTATAGAAATATTTTTGAAAATAAGGAGGACGGTGTTGTAGGAATGGTAAAGAACACGAAGCTAAAATATACGTTGGTCGTGAAGCCAAAGTGTAATCACCAACATGTCGTTGAGTGGGCCGGTTGTTCAACACTGATAGAACACGCATATATCGGTGTCCAATTAGGCCCGTTGCCCCACATACAGGGGCGTATTCACCGCCGTTACAAAGAGGAAATTAATCAATCCATCGAGTACTTGGTTGATCCGGACAGCGGAATCATAGGTTTCATCTTCGTTTACACAGTGTGGTGAATATACATTCAGATAGGTACCTTATAATTTGACATTGTACCTATCCTATGTAACCTGTAACCAGAATTCTACCATCTAATTTAACCTAACCAGTAGATAGATTTACCATTTAGACATTCCTAATTTGGTAACACCCATAATGTAGAGTAAACGCATGCGCGCACTGACAATAAAATAGTCACAATCGCCCACCATTTGTATTATGATTATAAACTTTAGTGCACGCAAATAGAGTTTACTTTTCCATACGTCAAGTGATCATAATATTGTAACACTTCATCTTTTTCAGCCCCTTATCTACTAAAATTTTCTTATTATTATTGTTCAATATTTGAAAAAAAATAAATATAACAATTCAAACAAAACTGTTCTTGCCACAAAAACTTCCAAGAGTTTATCTGGACAAGAAAGCGTCGCGTCTACGTGGAACAAAATTTTATCTATCAAACGCACGGTAGTGTGTGTTAGTGATCTGAGGTAGTGTGTGTTAGTGATCTGAGGTAGTGTGTGTTAGTGATCTGAGGTAGTGCGTGTTAGTGATCTGAGGTAGTGTGTGTTAGTGATCTGAGGTAGTGTGTGTTAGTGATCTGAAGTAGTGTGGTTAGTGATCTGAGGTAGTTGTGTTAGTGATCTGAGGTAGTGTGTATTAGTGATCTGAGGTAGTGTGTGTTAGTGATCTGAGGTAGTGTGTGTTAGTGATCTGAGGTAGTGTGTGTTAGTGATCTGAGGTAGTGTGTGTTGTTGATATTTTTATTAATTTTATGAATATCTAAGCACTATTAAAAAATATTAGCTTTTAGCACACCTTCCTCCACATAAACTTTCATTTACCGGCCAAATTTCTTACACCTCCGGTTGACCAAATCTCTTTAAACTGCACTGAAAGTTTTTGCTTCACGTATTATTTTAATAATGAGATGTTACTAATTCCTAGCAATTCTGGATTTCTATCGGAATTATTTTCTTGTTTTGGCGTTTTTAGTCCCCTTTTTTTATTAATAATGACATAATCCTAGCAATTATGGTTTTTGCTTCTTGAATGCTATTTGCGTATAAAATAAATATACAGCAATATTTCAGTAGAAAATATTATATCATACAAAGTTGACCATAAAAATTAAATTTTAAGCTCTACTTTCGACAGATTGCGTTTGATGAAGTTAATTACAAAACATTAATCATGAAATTGATAAATGCAGCGTTTAAATTTTAAAGTAAAACCTCAATATATTAACTCTCTGTTTACTACGCTCGTTAATGACGGAAACTTAAATAAATCATTTACAAATAAACACACCGGCATATTTAGCGGAACACAAAAAAAAGGTCCATAATTAAAAAATTATGGTTTTATTTTAAAATCTACTTACTACACTTTTGTTATTTGGTATGGTTAATTTTTTTAACTTTTCATGTAACCGGGAAAAGTGAAAATTAATATTAAAATAACAATTAATTTAATTAGAAAAATGGCGATTAATATCGCGTATTTCCTCCACGTGCTCTTATTAAAGTTTCTACCCGTCGAGGCATACTGAGAATGATGTTATCGATGGTCTCCTGGGATAGTCTCCGCCATTCCTCAACTACGGCGATTCGCAGTTCACCCACGTTGGCAGGAGCTAGAATTCTGGACTTAACTTTTCTTTTTAGCAAGTCCCAAACGTTCTCTATTGGGTTCATATCCGGTGATCTCGCCGGCCACTCCATAACAGTGATATTCATATCATTAAGATAAGCTTGAGATACCCGAGCGGTATGCGGCCGAGCATTATCCTGCATAAAAACAAAATCCTCACCGATATATGGGGCAAACGGTACGACATTTTCTTCTAAAACTTCACTGATATAGCGGTCTGCAGTCGGACTCCCTCTGTCAATCACTACCAAGTCTGTGCGAGCTCTCAAACAAATGCCCGCCCAAACCATTATTGATCCACCACCGTATGCAACTGTAGTTTCAAAATTTGTCTGAATGTATCGTTCTCCTTTGCGTCTGTATATTCTTTGCCTGCCGTCAATTTGATTTAAGAGAATTCTGCACTTATCACTAAACAATACCTTACTCCATTGGTCCGCGTTCCAAAGTCGATGTTCCTGAGCAAAAGTTAACCTGTTTCTACGATGATTTACCTCGAGCCTTGGAGCCTTGGCGGGCACAAATGAACCCAAACCAGCTTCTTCGAACCTTCTTCGTACCGTACGCTCTGCACTTACGGTTACACCCCGCACTGCTTCTAACTCATGTCGGGCTGGGACGGCCGTCGAACGGGGGTTCCTACGTACACGAAGCCGAATGAAACGATCATCCCTACTCAAAGTGCGTCTTTTTCTGCCTTATCCTGCTCTTCTCACATAAGTACCGGTCTCCCTGAACCGTTGGATACTGCGATGGATCGTTGAAACTGGTCGACGAAGATCTCTGGATATCACTCTGCAGGTTTGACCATTGCTTCGCATTTCGAGTGCCCTGGGGCACTCCGTTGGGGCTAAGTCAGGCATAATTCAGTCCTCAACTCCAAAAAGATACGCGATTAAAAAAACTAACAAAAAATAGTATTTCAATGAAATTTTAAATCAAACTCAGAAGGAAGAAATACTCAAAGTTCGCTCCAGATAAGGTGTATTTGAATAAAATTAAATCAATTGCATAATATGTGATGTTCAGTTGTTTTCTTAATTTGAAAATATTTCTTTTTAAATTAAATGACGTATAAACCAGCCAGCAACCTTATATGATACTGATATCAAACCTTTATTTATGTTCCGCTAAATGTGCCGGTGTGTGTAGTTGAAATAATATATTATTTTAATTTCGGACAAAACTACTTTCCAGATGTCAAGTTTCTATGCGTGAAGTTGGCAACCCAGCAACCCAAGTTGATGACTGGCTGTGCTTAATGATTTTATTTAGGGTAGACATAAGACATGTTAAGAAGAATGACATTGGAGTGATAGAATTGACTACTAATTATCTACCATAAATGATTTCATACTATAATTTACAAATTGCATAATACTCAACTTACTACTTTACGTAAAACATAAATTCTTCAAGATCACCTATAAAGGGCGACACAGACTTAATATGATGCCTGGAGGATATATTTCACACTACAGTACGTAGTAATATGAAAATATTATATAGTATCTTAGCCGTCTGTGATAGTCCACACAACTGTATAGTAAGCGATATTTTATCTTAACATAAAATATTATAGTATCTTCGCCGTATGTGATGGCCGTCATACGTGGTTTGATTATCACCCGAAAATAATAATCAATCTTCATCTCATTTTAGCCATCTGAGATCAAGATTTCAATACAATTCAACGATCCTAGGATTAACTTCACGTCAATTTACGTCAAGTTTTGTTTGAGAATCTAAGATTGGAGTCAATTAAACATTTTAGATACGTTATTAATCTCGGGCGTTAGTTAATAGATTACCCACCAACTTGACCGAAGAGAAAATTATTTACCTGTTGATTATTTAGTTAAGACCTACCTCCAGCAAAGGTATTTTCCGTGGCTCACAGGCACAGTCTAGTCAGCGTTTTCAAATAATTTTCATCATGCCTAAAATATTTGCTTAAAAACAAATTACAACATTATAATCAGTGCATAGATTAGATATTTATATCTAGGTATTTTTTTCATAACTGATAACATTGTTATCAGTTACACCTTATAGGTACCTAATCATAAGCAATTTACTATGATTGTAAATGATTGTGCTTTAAATAATTTGATTTCAATGTTTTGAATTGATATGGGTCAATTCACACCGAAACCCAACGATACGCGACATAGGCATTTTTAATATAGTAATTAAAAATTTAACTTTATGAGTTACCCAAGACAATACATGTTTCATTGTAAGAGTGAACGAACGTCAGATAGCCAGTGCCGGATTAAGACAGCGCGGGGCCCGTAGCAAATTCTGCCACGGGGCCCCCGAGCGAAAAGCGAACGAGCTTAATATGCTTTTATATGAAATGCGAGACAGTACTTCAGTCCGGACCAACGCCTGCAACTCTACAAGGCGCAGGTTCGGCCTCATATGGAATATTGTTCTCATCTCTGGGCAGGGGCGCCAAAATACCAACTGCTCCCTCTGGATCGTATCCAACGAAGGGCCGCTCGAATTGTTGACTGCCATAGTGTTTCAAACAGCTTGGACCCCTTGGAATTACGCCGAGATGTAGCTTCACTCTGCATCCTCTATCGGTTGTATCACGGGGAGTGCTCTGAGGAATTGTTCGGAATCATACCACCTGCAACTTTTCGCCATCGTCCCACGCGAAAATCATACCATCCTCATCACCTTGATGAGTGGCAGTCTTCCACCGTGCGATTTTCGCGTAACTTTCTGTCGCGCACTGTAAAACTCTGGAACGAACTGTCACCAGCAGTATTTCCGGACCTATATATACGACCTGCAAACCTTTAAGAAGAGAGCGTATTCCCTCTTAAAAGGCCGGCAACGCACCTGCAGCTCTTCTGATGTTGCGAGTGTCCATGGGCGACGGTAGTTGCTTACCATCAGGTGACCCGTTTGCTCGTTTGCCCCCTTATTTAATAAAAAAAAAAAACTATTTTACTACCTGAACTCAACTTTACACCCTAAAGACTGTGTACTATAGAAAATACAATTATTCAGAACTATTTTCAGTTATATTGGGTTAATTAAATAGAGCTGAAAATGGAACTTAAAAGTGTCTGTTTTTGTTTGACACTGTTTTTTAATTGCTGTCGTGTGTTCGATTTTCAGCATTATTGTATTAGGCATTAGCGCGGAGTTCTATTTTCAGCGCTGTTATTACTAATATGAAAATTATTTTTTACGCTCCCGCGGTCGATGCGGCCGGACAGACGTTGGAGCGCGGGACCCGTAGCTCTTGCTGTCTCCGCTTATATGGCTAATCCGGTATTGTAAGTAGCACCGCGCTGCACAGCGCATGAGCTGTGCATGACTGATGTCAAATGAAACGTGTATATTTTTGTGTAGTGAATAAAGTTCCGTTTTGTATAAGTATCTATCTTATAAATGCAGCGTCGCGTATCGTCGTGCTAACTAACAGCGAAGACTGGAGAAAATTCAGAGCATTGGAAATAAAACTCTGGACTTATAAGATGAAATAGAGTTGAAAATCGAACACATGAGTGTCGAGTTGTCAGATTTGAGAATAACAATTGACTTTACACTCTTGTGTTCGATTTTCAGCTCTATTGTATTAACGCAGAGTTCTATTTTCAGCGCTCTGAATTTTCTTCAGGATTCCGGATTATAGTCCTAGCCTTATTATCTGTGGCGGAACAATCGGTTCGCAGAGCCTGGGTCGCCCATTGACGCGACTTTGGTATGTTGATTTTTTCGTGCTCGGTGCTGGTGGCGCTAACTGCTAAACTAATATTAAGCTGCTTATAGCTGTGACTAAGTATAACTTGACCGATTAATTATGCCACGAGTCAGGCAGGGCAAGTTGTTTGTGACTGTACTATTCATTACCGCCGAAGCAAGGCCCAAAAGCAAAGAATATAATATATATTAACCGTACCAACGTAATGAACCGTCACTCGATAGTCTTACACAATAATTGGCAACTCGCGGCTATGTGGGGCTAGCCGTAGGTATGCGGGTGATGCGCACGGCGTGCGGGGCGTGAGTTTTTCCAGCCAGGACTTTCGCTCACGGGGCTGGCAGCTGGTCGTTTCGTGCTTTGACATAATTGAGAATATAATTACATAATATATATTGATTAATAGATTAGTCTGACGATACGTTTAAAATTATTTCGGTGTCATCCTTAGGCTTTCGTCAACATGGCTGAGATTCGCCGGTGCTCGAGCTGTCATTTTTAGAGTTGTGTCGCCCCTGTGCCCAAAGCCTCCTTGGTTCTACTTGGTACTTCAAGGCCATATTTTTCAAATAAACCTAGGTATTAGGAGTTGCGACATCACTATAAGACGTGAAGGCTTTAGGTGCTTGGTCTCGTCTGTTCTTGAATATTTTAAATTGCTTCTGAAATAGTTTTTTTTTTATTTAATATAATTTAACTACAGGCTTAATGACCTTACCCTTTTTAGTCAAATATCAAAAGTATTATGTTCAGGACACTTATGAATTTCCTACAATTTTGATAATTTTATTGATGATTGTTTTATGCTCATCTCGTAAAATTGTTTTAGCGGTTAATTGTTTTATCCCAAAATTCCTGATAGGTAATAAATTCCTAAAAATAGAAAAAGTAGGTTTTGATGGACCGGGGCCCTAATAGTTCTGTCTATCCCCGGGGGCTGGCTACGGGGTTGTAAATTTCATTTCACTGTCTATGCCTGAGAGGGCAAACATATTCGTCTATCGGTGCCACTATTTGCCTAACGTTTCGAACGTTGAATTAGTTTTAGTTTGCACTTCCAACTAAAATTGCAAACTACCAAATATTTATTATCAGAACCGAGCTATGCCTATATACCTAGTCATGAGTACGAGTGAGTAGTCATAGTATTTAGTTACATAGAACAAAATTTGTAAAAATAAATTTAAATATTTCATGAACAATAGTTGGCTATCAAATAACTTTCAGTTTTTAAATATTTTTAGAACACCTGTTAAAACACTACAAAGCTACTTTATTTTCTAGGTAGTGGCACCTAAATCACTAAAAAATGTGGAAAAATTATATAGACAAATTAATTTGCAGCGTAAAAAAATAAAGGTTCTTAGCTAAAAATGTAGAAGGCTGAAGTAGAAGGTTCCTTTTCAATGCATAGTTGATGATTTGAAGAAACAAAATTTAGTTCTTCATGAATGCGCTGTTCTGTTAGAAGAATGCGCCGGCTCTCCAGAATTTCTTACTCGGCAAATTTTGAAATAAAGAGGTGAATCTTGTCCTCGAACATATGGTGAAGACATACGAAAGTTCGCACTTACCTTAAACTTTTTATCGCCTAAAGCTTATCCTGTGTAAACTTATAATGATTGTTTACCTCAGCCTCAGACACTTACAAAATGGTACCAACGTGTAAATGCAGAACCGGGATTCACTGTTGAAGCTTTTAAAGCTTTAAAAATAGTTTGAGACCAATTATTTGCACCCTCGTTATTGACGAGATGACTGTAAGAAAAGGCCTTTCTCGGGACAATTCTATAAAAAAGTATTATGGTAGAGTAAATATAGGAATAACGGAAGAATCGGATTCGGCGGAAGAAGCTAGGGAATGCATCGTTATGCTGTTGCACTGAAAAGTGCCAAAAATTAGCCTAATTTGATTAAAGACCTTTTGACTTTAAATAAATTATTTTAATCAGTATATGTATAATTGTTTTATTGTAATAATTTTTTATCTTAGATTTATGTATTATTTCGATTATTCTCAGTAGCTTATTAATTTCTCTTTTTTTCGCTTTTAATTCATATACATATACGCACACGTGTATGCATGCACACGCACGCTTACGTACTTTATAATTAAAGTGCGTAATCTAGTGATTATAATATTCTTTACCACGAAATAAAGAAAGCATCTATAGATTGGTTATCTGTAGATGCTTTCTTTAGTTCGTGGTTACCTACTAAGGTGCTCAGTTTGAGCTACAGCTACAGTAATTACAGACCAGCGGCCCGAACTTTAACTGACAAGTTTGAATGGGCTTCATTTTATTGTTTGAACTTTTATAAAGTTAAAATGTCAAAGTTTTACAAGAACTTTTTCAATTGTGTTTTATAAGTTCAAACGTCAAGATGAAGCCGATTCCCACTTGTCACTTGAAGTTCATAATAGCTGTATTATATTACTTGCCTATACAAGCTGTTTTTTTTAGTCAGATTTTTTGTTCAAGTAGGATAATATTTTGTAATCTTTGCCACAACCGTCGCACGTCGCGTCGGGCGCTTTTGAACCATTCACTTGCTATTACCACCAGTAAACGATCGGGATATTTGCCTGTTTTGAATGGTACCACCCCACCAGCATATATATATATTTATAATATTATATAATATTATGATCGTCTCGGGGGCTCTTTAGCTTAAATTTCCAAATTACGAGCGTCCTATCGTGTGCTCTATTACGTTATATTATATAATACAGCACAGTTACCTTTGACAATAATTACTGTAGACAATGTTGGTCGAACCATTTCTCAGAATCAAATCCCCAAAATCAATATCGCATCACCTAAGTACACTGCACAGACATAAGTCCCATATATTCCGTAAGCAGATTACTATGTTCAATTAAAATTAATGCATAGTACCTAAATTGTGCAGTAAGGGCGAGAAATAAAAATACGTTTGGCTCTGATTAGAATAGCTATTCCATGGTGTATTCGAATATATCAAGATGTGATATGACAATAAAAATCAAAGTACTGGTTCTCTTTTTAAACTGTTTACAATACAGAGGTTTTAATATTTGGAGTTTTGTATATACCAATACACCCCCTCAAAATTCAACTAAGTAAATAATGCTAATAACCGTAGATGTAGGTATTACATTAAAAAGTGGGCTATAACAGTATAGGGCATAGGCGGACTTTGAATTATGTAACATACTTCTTCTTGATAATTATTCATCTTTTAACTTGATGATATTAATTTATATTTTACATGTTGTCCCTCAAAATTTAGGAACTGCTATATATCTGTTTTCTGAAGATATCTAAAACTAATCATTCTGTGGAAAATATTACATTAATTTTATTATTTTATCAGCTGTGTAGGATTCTTATCCAACTATTATATTATATTACTTATTAAAATATTAAAACTATTTGCTTTAGTACTATTAGTTTAATTTTGTTTCGTGTCCATTTAAAAACCAGCGTCGCAAATATGTTTGCAATAAAAATAATACTGAATGGGATTTCATAGAACTTTATATAATTTGGTACTTTATATTGTAAATAAATCTTAAAGCAAGGTGAGTCGCCAATTATGAAGTATTCGAGGGGGTGAAGATGAGTGGAGGACGTGCCGCCCCCGTAACTGCGGGGTGCCTCGCGCGAATTACGTCAAAGTGATGTGTACATAATGTTTTTGTACATAATGCTTAATGCATAATGCATAATTTCGATATTTTCGTAATGTGCTTCATAAGCACTGCGGTTTTTTGCCCGCTCACGCAAAGTTTAGCATCTAGGTTCAAATCTAATTACAAATTAATATATTTCTTATCTTCATTGTTTTTAAAATAGGTAATAATATATCACTACATATTTTTACTTTATTACTCTCCAAATTTTTTTGTTACCCATTATTTTGTAATCTGCACTAATATTTACGACATAAATACAACTTCGGGAAACTAATCATAACGGAAAATAAATACTTAGTAGCGTCGCGGTAGCCGTTTTTGAGGTGATGGAATTTTTTAAAAGCCGCAGAATTTCTGCGTGTGGAGAGTAGTCCATAGGGACTTATTATTAAGTTTGTGCCATTTCTGCCTCTTGCAATTCGAGCAATTCGGTAATTTGTGGTTGATTTTTTTAAATGGCCATAAAAGTGAAAAAATCTCTTTAAAGTTTAAGATACGAATGGTATCATATCTGGGACAGCCTCCAGAGTATGAAAACACAATTTACGTCATTTTCATCCAGTACAAAATGACTTCTAAAGTGTGAAAAATGACTTTTTTCTGTCTAAGATCACTAAAATAGGTCTTATTCCTAATTTTTTGCCAAATTTAGCCATTGCGATTCGAGAATTTAAGCTTTTTAGTTTCCTCAAGCTAAAAACCCTAAAAAAGAACATAATTGTTAGATGTGATATGATAAGATAAATAAAGTTCACGTATTCAATATTGTTAAGCCATAAAGAATCTATATTGCAAATTTGTGCCGTTTTCATGGATGGTTTAAATAATATTATGTCGTATAATATGCGGCCGAAGTACTGCGGAAATATTCCGTGTGTATACGCGCTACAACATACACATTACAAAATACACACATTGATGTTTCATTCTGAGACATTTTAAAATTTTATATTTCGCATAAGTTTTCAGCAGTTACAAAATCTAAACTTGCTTTTGGCCGCAACTTCGCTCGCGTAGCACGAAGCTAACTTTGTCGCCTGATTTTATACAATAAGTACATAAATACACAATAAAATTTGATATCCAATAGCCTTCCACATGAAACTTCGTTTATCTAACACCAAAAAAAATACAATTTCAAATACCTAGTTTATGTTTAGTGGTTTAAACCGAATAGTCTCTTCGGCTACATCATATTTATTGTAAATATTGTATTACTAGCTTTTCCCGCGGCTCCGCCCGCGTAAATACACTATCTCACGGGAACACTGTACTTTTTCGGGATAAAATGTAGCCTATATTTTAATCCAGAGCATAAACTACTAACATAGCAAATTTCATCATAATCCGTTCAGTAGTTTTAGTGTGAAAGATTAACAAACATCCATCCATCCTCACAAACTTTCACATTTATAATATTAGTAGGATTGATTAAAAAATAAATCAATTAATTCAACGCGTGAATTATAAACGTAGTTTGCTGAATACATGTTCCTAATACTCGTGGTGAAGGACTTATTTATTAGAATTAGAATTGATTACAATCATTCATATAATTAAACACACTTTACAAACAAACAAAATAATATTTATATATATTATTGTTGATTCTGTTGTTAGTCAATGTTGTAAATTTTTAAGCAATATATGTTTTGCTTACGTCGTGTAACAATATAAGTAACAATAATTTCGACTCTCTTACGTCAGTCTAATTATTACGAAACTGTAATTAATTTCCTCATTTTTGTTCACAAATAATACAGTACATTTTAATGGTTATTTTATGATTTTATTTTATCGAGAAAATTTACAGAAAACGTGTTATGAAAACGAAGGTGAACAGGTGTTACAAATATGATCAAGATTAACATAATATATTTTTTTGCTGCATTAAAATGTATCCATTAGTCTCAAAAAAAATTTTAAAGTAGCCTATTTTGACGATGTATAGCACCTTAAGTATTTTTTTTTCTTTCCTTCTATACCAATGTGCAACTGTTGTCATGGCTGTTGATTGAATGAGCCACGGTTCATTCATATAAATAATATTAATACTGCTAAGTATGAGCTTTTAATTTCTAGCTATATTACTTATTAAAAAAATGTATGCTTCATAAAACCGTGTACCTACATAGGCATGTAGGTACAGGGTTTTATAAAGCATACATTTTATATATATTCCAATAAACATAATAGCCAGGCTATTATGTTTATTGGACAAAATATACACTTTGTTTTCATGTATTCAATGCCGTTGTACACTTGGTAACAAATACTTTAAAAATATTATGAATTACAAATTGTTTTTTTATTGTAAGTATCGTATTATAAAAATGTTCGTACTAAATACACATATCCATGCAAAGTTTTATTTATCTAGCACTAACTGTTTGGACGGTAAGCCGAACACGGACGGACGGACGGACATGACGAAACCATAAGGGTGCCGAGACGTAAACTACGGACTCTAATAAACACCTGCGATGGAGTTGCCATTCGTTACATTTTTTACTTTTTTTTATTCTAAGAACACTGTATAATGCCCGCTACACACCACAACGATAAAATTTCACAAAAGAGTTCAGTCACAGTAGACGTATACAGTACTACATCTTCATACTAGACCTCCGAATCGGCGCACGCAAACTTACCAATGCCCGCTATACAACACAACGATAAAACTGCACAGTTCGGTCACAGTAGACGTATACAGTACTACATCTTCATACTAGACCGCCCGAATCGGCGCATGCACACATACTGAATATGTCTACTGTGACCATTATGTGGGAATTAGTAGGAGTTTTGAGTTGACCGAATAAACCCTCTAACTCTAGTGAGCATAAATTATGTATTGCTATAAATAACAACGAATCTCATGTATGTCAGGCGTTCCCGAAGGACAAACTAAAGCTGCTTTGTTTAAAAACAATGATGTTCTTAATACTAACCTCCAATTATTTTTCAGGGCATATTGCAAAGGGCTGAGAAATTATTCCCCGGTCTCATGTTCGCTATCAACACGGCAATGTCGAGTATATTCGGTGACAACAACTCCCCTATCATGACAGTACGTGTCAGAGATCTGCTATTTGACGGCATCCGCATATGTGAAAACCCGGGCATCATAGGTGGTATAGCCTGCACTCAGATCAAGAATATTGGACAAGATGTGCAGAATTTAGAGGAGTTGGAAGATGGGACTTTGCAGTTCACACTATTGAATTATGTGAGTTGTTTCATTTATTTTGGTTTGTAACCAAATTTGTTAATGTTTGACGAAATTGCGAAGTTTTTAGGTATCTACTTCGTAAGTACATGAAGAAATTTTGCTGCGATAAAAAGTAGCCTATGTATTAATCCGGTATCGAAACTATTTCCATACCACATTTTGTTAAAATGCCTTCTATAGTTATTGCGTGAAAGAGCGACAACTTATATCTACGCATCCATATATACAAACATTCTTGTTTATAATATTAGTAAGTGTGAATGTTTGTTGAAATGAGTTAAAATATCACAGTATTTTCTCCTGCAATTATGCGACCTATGCCGATGTAATTCAGATGCAATCACACTTAGGCTGACCCCACATTAGGCGTGCGCGTTTCTCGGGCGTGTAAGTGGCGCGAGCAGCGCCCGCATCAATGACAAGCCTCAGGAACGCGCATGCCTAATGTGGGGGAGGCCTGACATCAAACCTAAGTAATTTTATCTTTGGTCACCGTGGGTAATTGTTCTAAAGTAAAATGTTGTCTATGTCATAGTCCCATGTTCTCTTTGTCCGTTTAAGTTTTAACATTATTCAAACTTACGGCCACCATCGCTTAATACTTTTAAAAATGATTACTATATTCTTTCCGTGAATTAAGATTTAGGGTGGATTAGGTATAAAATAATTTTACATTTATTACTAAGCTGGTAACTTCGTTGTAACCATTAATGTAAACGAAACCCAATATTTTTTTTTTTAACAAAACCATTAAGATAAAAGTAGGCTTAGTTACTCCTTATAACTTCAGCTATCTGCCAGTGAAAGTCTGGTCAAAAATAGGTCAGGCCGTTACAGAGACTAGCCGAAACAAACAGACAGACAGACGGACAGACAGACAAAAATAATATACTTCTTGGTGTACCTACCGTGTCCGCCTACCATATATAGGTACTGTCATAATATTATGATTTATTGTTTCAGCTTATTAATTTAAAATTACAAACAGACAGTTTAATTTTATTTATTTGATACATAATATATTTGTATGTATTAATATTATAATCATCTCATAATTCATATTTTATAAGGAGTATTTTAGATTTTCCTGATTGTATTGCCCCACCATGTAAAGTGATGCCAAGATGATACCATATGGCTGGAACTGTCAAAAAGTTATCAGATCTTATGTAAAACCAAGCTTTTGATTCTACCATACTTCTTACTTTACACGCCTTAAGTCTATAATTCTAACTTATACGTGCTTACGAGGGCGGCACTGAAAGTTTCGGGAATCAAGGAAGTGACACAACATTACTATTTAAAAATGTATTTATTGCTTTTCGAAGTATTCTCCGCGAAATTTGACACATTTTTCCATACGATGGAACCAATCAATGAAGCAACTATTCCATTCGGAAGTTGGGGTCTCCAAAATGGCCGTTTTGTAGGCGTCCACAGCTTCTTCAGGTGATGAAAATCTCTGACCACGCAATTTATTCTTTATTTTAGGGAAAGTATAGAAATCATTAGGGCTTAGGTCGGGGCTGTACGGCGGATGGTCTAATAATTCTATGATTTCTTGCCCTAAAAACTCTTTTGTTCTGTGCGCGGTGTGAGAACTCGCATTGTCGTGATGGAGGATGCAGTTCTCTTTATGGAGTTCAGAAACGACCTGTGGCAAACAAATGTTAGCATACCATTCAGCATTAACCGTTCTTTGTCCCTCAAGAGGAATAGTCGCAACATAGCCGGTTTTGGAGACAAACGTGGCCACCATTTTTTTTGCAACACTCCGTGAACGAACAATTTTTGTTGGCTTTAACTCATTTTCGAACACCTAAACTCGTGACTGGTTTTTTGTTTCGGGTTCGTACGCGTATATCCAGGATTCGTCACCTGATACGATGTTGAATACAGCATTTGAGGATCCTACGTGGAATCTTTCAAGAATTCTGACGCACCAAGTAACGCGAGCCGCTTTTTGCTCTTCACAGAGCAAATGCGGTATCCATCGGGAAAATAACTTTTTTATACCTAATTGTTCATGCAAGATTATTTGTATTTGACTCATGCCAATGTCTAAAGTTGCCTGAATTTCGCGGTATGTCACATGTCGATCTTCCTCAATCAGCTTACGCACAGCATCAAGGTTTTCTTGGGTGACTGCAGTTTTTGGACGACCTTGACCGGGATCATCACTGAGCTTGACACGTCCACGTTGAAATTCAGCAAACCAGCGATAAATTGTGGTTTTGGATGGGGCTTCATCACCAAATGCAGAAATCATCCGGTCAACACACTGTTTTTGTGTTAAACCACTTCGAAAGTCATAATAAATCATCGCTCTAGAATTTTCTCGAGTCAATTCCATTTTCTCAATGACTAAACAAGTTTGACAAGACCGAGAATCTTTTTTTAAATAAATAAACGGTATTCGATTTTTAAAACCAAGGAGTTTTAAATTAAAAAGATTTTAATATGACAGGAACAGTGGAAATATTCCATTCCCGATACTTTTAGTGCAGCCTATGTAATAAGTTCGGTACTGGGAACATATCCTAAAAATTTCGTTTATCTGGTATAATCCAAACCCAAGTTTGGAGGGTTCAAAAAGTCGCTTCGAGAAAAGGTGGTCTTGCGCATCGCTTGGCTTGTCTTGTCTAAGATTATAAGCTTAAAAGGCTAACCAGGTTAGTTCTTTCACACTTGCTTAAATACCTCTAGGTACAAGTATGTGAATACCAATCAAATTCTACTTTTCGAGAGACAGAAACGGAATTTTAATATTCGCTCGTATTGCATCTGAAATTTTCCATCTGTAAAAATACACACAAAGCGGCACAGTAGGAACTAGGAGAGCAGAAATAGCAAGAGATTTAATTCAGTGTCGTCTGTCGATGTCCAGATGATATAATCACCTCTTTTTTAGTTCATGTGACTGTACAGTATACATACTACAGTATTATAACTACATTTTCAATGTCTTTTGGGTAACTTTGTGTTTTATACAGTGTCACTGTCATAAATACGGGTGTTGTCTTCCTTCATAAATATAAACCTTCTCATATTTTAGAATAGGAACTATGCATTGATGCAATAAAATAAAACAGTCGACAAGCCTATTATCGTCGATTAACATACGATTGCCATTAGGAAAGTAAACATTTCTACTGTCAAAGAAGTGCTCTTAGAATGGAATATTTTATGGGGCTCGCACACGCTAGGCCATCCGCTTAGCAAGGGTCCTCGGAGGTTTGCTTGCCAAGCTGCCTGCCTAGCGAGTACTATGTAAATCTAGCATTAATATAAACTGCAACATTTGAACCAAACCATAACGACATTTTATTAAAACCTGTCGATTACGAAATACGCAAACGCGAGAAACAGAAAAAATACATTTAATGTTATTATGTTGTTATTATTTGGTTTCGATCAACTGTTTCACCATAATAAACGCAGAATGCACCGAATAAAAAATACTTGAGTGCTTGTTTTTCTATCAGCCGAGTCCTGGAGCTCTACTTAAACAAACTGGAAGGATTTTTATAATACGTTTGTAAGCAGATTATACCCACGGCCACGGGCTACAACGTAGAAAACTCTTTGTAGACATTTTACGTCGATGATTTTTTTGTTTTTAGGGTCCCGTACCCAAAAGGTAAAAACAACCCTATTACTGAGACTTCGTTGTCTGTCCGTACATCTGTCCGTCCGTAAGTCTGTCACAAGGCTGCAGCTCCGTAACTGTGATATCTAGACAGTTGATTTTTTTCATAGATGAGGTATTTCTGTTGCCGCTATAATAACAAATACTAAAACAGAATAAAATCTTATCCTTTAAACAAGACAATCTTGTATGTATATTATAATCGGAATCACGAAAACAGCTGTAAATATTTGCTTGAAATTTATTTTGCTGTCCCGACACACGTTGTTCTGCCTTAATTATGAACAGAGCCGTATATTAGGTCCGACCTTCTTTCTGATTTATTTGAACAGCATTAACTTCATTGCTTTCATTTTTCATGGTTCATCAGAAGAAGCTGTCTGTCGAGTGGCTGAGTAGCAACTTGCTAACACTTAACACAACAAAAACAAATTTATGTTTTTCCATAAAACGGCTGCTGTCGACTCTGCATCCCGAAATAACTTAAGTGTACATACCCTGACTTGCTTTTCAATAAGGCCTGCCTGCTGTAACTGTCCCCAAATACAAAGATCCACTGACTTAAAATACCTAGGCACAATAATTTTAGACGAGAGGCTGTCGTTCAAGCAGCATGTTGGCTTGTTGAGCTGCCGCATTAGGAAAATGATAGCTATTATGAAAAACATACATATTGCAGTGGATGATATCCACTGCAATATGTATATTTCAATCCTCGTTCTTTCATCATTTCAATCATCTATCTAGCTTTATGTCAATCGATCATCAACTATTGTATCCTTGTTTGGGGCGGTATAGCCTCAATGACCCGGACTACTCAAAGTAGGATTAAATAAACGTAAAAGGTACCCAACCTCTGCCCTATATGAAGATTCTCAGGTTTTAAGCATTCGAAAATTATACATTTTGAGGTCCATAAATCGGTACATAGTTCTGCACAATATCATACTTCGGTTAAAAAGAGAACCTTCAAGGTACGAGGGCGGGTCAATAAGTCCGTGACTTTTGGAATAAAACACAGATTTTTTGATAAATAAATCATTTTATTTTTCAACGTAGTCCCCCTTGAGCTCTATACACTTTGTCCAACGCTTCTCCAATTTTTTTATCCCTTCCAAAAAATATGATTTGTCGAGGTCCTCAAAATAGGCCTTTGTTTGCGAGATGACTTCATCATTGGAGTCAAATCTTTTTCCACCGAGCCATTTTTTCAGGTTTGGGAACAAGAAGTAGTCACTCGGAGCCAAATCTGGAGAATAGGGTGGATGTGGGAGCAATTCATAGCCCAATTCATTGATTTTTGCCATGGCAACTGCACATGTGTGCACCCTTGCATTGTCTTGGTGAAAAAGAACTTTTTTCTTGGCCAAATGAGGTCGGTTTTTTTTCAAATCCTCATTGAAGCGGTCCAATAAGTTGGCATAATATTCCCTATTAATTGTTCTTCCCTTTTGAAGATAGTCAATGTGGATTATCCCACGTGCATCCCAAAAAACAGTCGCCATAACTTTATTGGCTGACAAACCCACCTTGGCCTTCTTTGGCGCCGATTCACCCTTAGAAACCCACTGTTTTGACTGTTGTTTGGTCTCTGGTGTGTTGTGATGGATCCATGTTTCGTCCACGGTTACAAAACGGCGCAAAAACTCCTCCATATTGTGATTAAACAACGCCAAACCTTCCTGTAAAGTTGTTACACGATTGCGTTTGTGGTCGACTTGCGGAAAGCTTTCTCATGCCCAAGTGATCATTCAAAATTGAAACCACTGAGCCATGCGAGATGCCTATGGCTTCCACAATCTCTTGCACTTTCAATCTTCGGTCGGCCAACACCATATCGTGAATTTTTTCGATTGTTTCGGGTGTAGAGACCTCAACTGGGCGTCGAGGACGTTCGGCATCTTCAGTGCTTGTACGACCACAACGAAATTCAGTAAACCACTTTTTTACCATTGAAATCGATGGTGCAGAGTCCCCATAGTATTTATCAAGCTTAGCCTTGGTCTCGGTAATGGTTTTTTTTCGCAAAAAATAATGCTTAATAAGCACACGAAATTCACTTTTTTCCATTGTTTCCTTAAGTTACTGGATAGTATGATAAAGATAGCTGTAAAACACAAACTAACTGACGCAGCAAGTTCAAATTTTGATAGGAGTCAACTGACAGATGCCTGTTGACAGGAGTAGTGTTGCTTTTTCAGTAAGGAGGTTAGAAATTTAAAAAGTAACGGACTTATTGACCCGCCTTAGTACCTCCAAGCACTGTAAAAACTTCCTTCGCGCAGCGTTTTGGGTCGTTTCTTTTCCCACTTATCTACAATAAATTAATTTAATCTTTAACACTTCGAAAGGTACTCCCTTCAACAATCAAATAAACTTATTACTAGAGCACTTCTCAGTAGTTCATATGAGGAAGCCGAAAACATGTTAAGGGTCAAAGGTGCCTGAGAAAACACAAATACACACACACACAAACACTCACCACTTTAGTTTTAATTATATGTGTACCTAATGCATCATCTGCTACAGCATTGTAAACTTAACTTTTAAATTCTTAAGACTAAAACTTAAGAAAAAATAAAAATTACACTGTATCAATCCCCTTTCCGGAACATTATCTTGAATGGCCCCACGGGAGAGGCTACGGCTGGTTTGGGGATCCGTCATAACTGCTGTGTAAATGTAATTTTCGGAAATAAAGCATTTGTATTGTATTTGTATTGTAACTAGAGTAAATAAATAACTACACCTAGAGCTACATCTGCACATACAACTACACCTACTCCTACACCTACAACCTACACCTAATAATATTTCTCAACTTTTAAACCTTCCCTGAACTTCCACAATTATTTTAAGACCAAAATAATCCAAGACGGTCTAGCTGTTCTCGAGTTTTAGCGAGACATTGGGATTGCAATCCATTTTTATATAATTATAAAGAAGAAGATGCCTATTCTTATATAGCCTTTTCTTTCGTCGTGCAACAATAGATCAATAATTTCAACTTCGTAAATATCAGTCCGAGTGGCAGAGTGGCATAATTTTTGCGTTGTTGCGAAAATTGGCAATGTAGTAGGTTCGAATCCCAATTTTTTTTTTAAATCCACTAGAACTCCGAGCAAAGATCATTTTCTCGGGTACTAAATATTTAGGCCCCCCTAAATACAAGAAATGTGATTTTTATATCGAATGTATAAAATTCGCTGTTAATCCACAGATTATTAAATAGCAAATTAAACTGAGAATTAGAGTTAACTATATACTCATATTATAAAGATAATAAAACAACTTTTGTGTGATACATTATTTGTTATTGTAGGACTTATGTACTTATAATTGCGTTGCTTCGGAACGAATGGGTTGGCTAGACCAGGAAGATACCACAGCCTGACAGAAAACCGGCGTGAAATAATGCTTCTGTTGTGTTTAGCTAAATGTGTCCAATAGGGCGGGGTTTAAAAGTTCGATAATGTATCTCTTCCGATATTGCGGAAATTCATGGACGGCGCTAATAGCTTGCCATCAGTTGATCTTTTTTTTAGTCAGTCATTCTTCTCCAAAAAAAGTTTAAAAAGGTTTTTTTTTTCAGAAACAAGAAGTACCCGGCCAGGAATTCAAGGTATACCGTGGTATAAACGACCACCACGATCTCGGCAGAATCATCACGTACAACCACTCCCCTGCTTTACCCTACTGGGTAAATGAGGATAACGTCACCAGTGTATGCAACACGGTCAGAGGAACCGACTCAGGGATTTTCAACCCGTTCATCGATAGGGATGAACATCTATACGCCATTAACACTGATGTTTGCAGGTAGGAAACTAAGGCTACCCACACGGCACACACCATATCTGCTGCCTATCGTCCAATCGGCATGACGCTGCTGATCGGACCAGTTAGAACTAACCGTGTACAGGCGTAGATTGGCATGCCAGTTTGTTTGTTTGTATGTTTGTTTGTTTTGCATTGAATAGGCTCCGAATCTACTGGCCCCATTTTGATGAAATTGTCAGAGAAATAGAGTAGTCCACGGGGAAGGACAAAGGCTACTTTTTATGGCGGCAAAATTTAGGGTTTTCGCAAGATTAACTTTTACGCACACGAGGTCGCGGGCTTCATCTAGTGGTATAAACTGCAGATTGGATAAAGCGTGCAGCGTCATGCCGATTGGACGATCGGCATGACGCTGTATAATACGTAATTCCAAAGCAGAATGAGTGGGTAGGCTCGAGAGACATACCATGGCTTCAGAACAACAATTAGTTTCACAGTTGACAGTTATGAGAACGTCCAAGTCACAGGGGCGACACTCTTCAATTGAAGCTTGAAAATATTTTGTTGGAGTTATCTAGAAGAAGCTTGAAAATAAGCTGCTTCATTTCTAATTTCAAATTAATTTTATTTTTAAAAATATGGAATTCTTTTTCCAAAAATAGTCATTTGTTTATTGATCAGTGTTACATTTTCATCGCATTTCAATCTTTTTCGTCATCATGGATACGTTAAAAATTCGAGTAATTATGGAATATGAGTACCGTCGTGGCAGCAACGCGGCACAAGCGGCACTCAACATCAACGACGGAGCTAACACTACAAACCAACGCACCACTTGTTATTGGTTTGCTCGCTTCCGTTCTGGAAATTTCGACCTGAAAAATCCCTCCGAACCTCGCGGTCGTCCGAAGACTTTGGTCAACAATGACGAATTAAAGGCGATTGTGGAAGCTGATGATACACAATCTACGGCTGAATTAGCAGCAGCTTTCGACTTTAGCGTCAAAACAATATTGGTCCATTTGCGTCAAATTGGCAAGGTAAAAAAGCTTGACAAATGGGTGCCCCACGAACTCAATGATCGCCAGCGCGAAGTACGCGTCGAGACGTGCCTTGCACTGCTCAACAGACATACAAAAGAAGCAATTTTGAACCGCATTGTTACCTGCGATGAAAAATGGAATTATGTTTGATGACCGCAAGCGCTCAGCAAGTTGGTTGGATCCTGGTTCAGCACCTAAATGCCCTAAACGAAAACTTACCCCTAGAAAAGTGATGGTCACTGTTTGGTGGTCTAGCGCCGCACTATGTGGACTTTACGCAATTTTCGTGTCATAAATCTGTAACTTCTTTGTTTTTTCAAGATATCTCCATGATTTTTTTTTATTATACTCTTGAATAAACACACTTTCAAATGAAATACATTTTGATTATATAAATATATTTTTAATTGGTTAAAAAAAAAACTAAAAAAAGGGAATATTTGATAATCTTTATATAATATGTTATACTATTCTACATAAAATCACGAAATTGAATATATTAAACAATATCGTAAATATAAAATGACTTATAAGTTATATTAAAACTAGCTTTAGCTCGCGGCTCCGCCCTTGTAAATACAGTATAGAATTCCCATGGGAACAACACGCAAACAACTTGATACCCATAATATTTGTATTTTATAATAATTACATCGTAATTATTAAGATTCTTATATGTTATTTAATATTTAAAGACATAAATACCAAAAAAGTACCTACTAAAATTCGCCCAAAAGTTTCACAGCTTCTTCTAGAAGTACTTGAGTTTTTCTATATATAGGCTTCTGTAAACTCGATATATATGGGGCCCGAAGTATACAATAGTGTGTGCAAAACGTTTTCATTAGTGGCTATTCTGGAGCATTTTCTTGCGTGATGAAGTCTGAACTTTTTATAATCTTTATTTCGTGATTCCTGGGCATCTTCGGAGAGTTGCCTGAGAGCCAATACAGAAAAATGTCGGATAACACTTTCACCGTGAATTAAAACTTTATTCACCAAAGATGGCATGTAATACCACTTATATTTATTAACATAAAGTTGTGCCGTGTCTAATGCGTACTGACCAAATTTAGTAGTATTTATATTTCTACCACTCGACATAACTTGCAGCAGAATATAAAATCTTTTTATTAGTTCTTCATCTGCACCAGTTATTTCTGACGAGCAATGATAATTTTGGAAAAAGCTTCGTGCGGTATTTCCATCATTGAAGTTGCCGCTAACTTGCTTAGGTTTATCTATATTTAAAACAAGTAGTTCTCTAAACCTTCTTTGAACGTAAGCTTTCTTTTGTTTTTTTAATTCTTTGTTATCTGTTGTTGTAACAGACCATTTTTCAAAGGCTAGATTGTAAGACAGATGTAAAATAAGTTCCATGAATCTTATCCAACAATGCAAAGTTGAAAGACCATATTGGTAAGCACTTTCATCAACAGGTTTGTTTTGTACTTTTTCCAAATCGTTCATTTCTGTAGGTTTTGCGCCACAAATAGTACATACAGCACCTGCTGAAGTCTCTGTTAAAACCTGAGCCACTTTTCCATCAATCATTGTTAAACATAAAATATGTTTTATTTCAATACCTTGCCCACTATCGTTGAGTAATGTAGGATTAAGAGTAGTTATTTGATTATTTATTTCATCAACTACACTTTGAGTCTTTTCTGGAGTCTCCTTCGAAAATTCTATGAAAATTGGACGACGAAATTTTCCCACAGTGTTTCATTACTATCGGTATCAACATGTTTGAGAGGCACCATTGATGATATAAATAAATTTATGTCGGAAATTATGTCACTCTCTTCAGGTAGTACTTGTTTATACTCACTTTGTCCACTTGATACATCACAACCCCATTTAGAAAATAACTTTAAATGAAATGATCCTGTTTTATAAACGCCATTTATTTTTAGAATCCTGGCTGTCGTGTGATCTAAAAGATCTTGCAATTTAATTTTTGCTTAAATGTTAGTTATTTCTATGCTAGATTCTGGGGGATAGCAACCTTGTTTAGCTTCCTGGATTGATTTATAATATGGCAATAATAAGCAATTCTTTGCTATCAAGCAATTCCTCATATTCTCATACTGTGCTGTGCTGAGATCTAATTCTATAAAAATGTTGAGAGCTTCGTCCTTTGAAAAAGCCTTTATTTCTCCAGGTTCATTTAGAAGATTACGGCGTATTTCATTCTTGTTTTCTATAGGCAAGGCTCGTAAAACTTCAATGATGAAGGCTTCTTCTGTTTCTCCTTGAGATCTCAACCCTTGAATGTATGAATTCAGTAGAAATTCAAGACCACTAATTTCCAGTAATTCCTTATTTTTTTGTTCGCTCTGCACTATCTTCGTAGGCTTTAGAAGGCCGTCCTCATTTCTCTGTCGATATAGAAGGCTCAATCTCGCAACTAGGTTCTGTAAGATTTACAGTGAAATTGTTTTTCAACCACTCGCTATTTTCTCTTAAAAACTGTTCTTTCTTGCGGCCTGATTTAGTATAGCGTTGACGAAACTGACCAATAAAAGTGTTTTGCACACTTACGATAATTTTTGGAATATTTTCATCAGCGACATTGGAAAAATTTATTCGTAAGAATTCCGTGATAGAAATAACATAATCCCTATCTTCATTCAGTAATACGAGACTTAAATCGAGTCTAGAACAGGTAAATTCAGTCATTGTTAGAAAAATAATTAGTGAAACTAGTCACAACAATAAATAATAAAATAATATTGTTTATTTCATGAAAAAACATGAATATATACTAAAATATAGTTTGGAGACGTGTGCATATCGTATGCAATTTGGTTTCATAAATTACTATCTACCTCGAAACCTATATGTGGCTGTGAGGTTTGTTATCTTATCAAAAGAAAATTTTCATACATCTTATCAATATACTAACCACAATAAAGTAGATTACTAATAGAACTATGGCTCATTTCAGTAATTGTCGAAACTGTATTTGAAAATCGAAGCGAAGAAAAAACGACATACTGCAAAATATACGTCTTTAGTGGTGTCATAATGATATATATATATATATATATATATATATATATATATATATATATATATAATATTATATTGATTTAATTTATAATAAAGAAAACATTTCAAGCTTTTTAAAACGACATAACACTCATAAGTTACTATAAAATTATTTCATAAAAAACAAATGACTTCAGTTGCATTCTAAGAGGAAAAAACATATCTTCACATTTTGCCATATTTTCATAATTTGCGCACTGATGCCGCAACAATAAAAATTTACGCACCAAATTTGTATTAAATTTGCTACAAAATAAAACTAATTACAGAACTTCGGCAAACTTCGATAAACGTCAAAACTCTAATCGAAAATTGAAGATAAGGAAAAACGACATACTATGAGATGTACGTCTCTAGTGGTGTCATATATGAAAAAACCCAATATATAATTATTCCTAATAAAGAATATATTTTAATCTTTTTAAAATGGTGTAACACTTATATATTCCTCATAGGAAAGTCACTATAAAATCAAAGTTTTTCCACATTTTAAGAATAGTTTTCAACAAATTTTCATTCAGTGACTGAGCGATTTTTTTTCAAAAATAGGGACAGACACAAGTGTAAATCGTTTATATTTAGGTAGATTGGTCCTTTGTCTACAATTTGAGGTACAATACATGTACCTCTGCCGACTTTTGGAAAAAGCATTTATGGCACGGCTTTCTTAGGAGTGTCCACATAGTGCGCCGGTGTGATTCATCACAGCTTCTTACCAAACGGGGTGAGCATTACTGCAGATGTGTACTGTGAAGAACTGAACACAATGATGGAGAAGCTGGCACATCTCCGCCCTCCATTGGTCAATCGCTCGTCTCCGCTGCTCATGCACGACAACGCGCGACCTCATACTGCACAGCAGACGGTCTCCAAGTTGCAAGAACTGGGGTTGGAAGCTCTCCGTCATCCGCCCTACTCACCAGACCTTGCGCCTACAGACTACTACTTTTTCCAGAATTTGGATAACTTCTTGGCGGGAAAAAAATTCAATACCCGAGAGGCAGTACAAAATGCCTTTGAAGAGATTGTTGTCTCCCGTCCAGCTGATTTCTTTAAGAAGGGCATCAATAAACTGGCATTGCGTTGGCAAAGATGCATTGTTTGCATGGGTGATTATTTCGATTAATACAAATAAAAAATACATGAAAATTCGTTTAAATTTTTTCATACAATTTTTTTTTAAACCGCAATTTCATAGGTAAAGACCTAATATAACGCGTTAATGTGTGTTCTAGGTAAATTACACGAATGTGAAGCTGAAATTGGCTGACCAGCTGCTAATAAAAATAATTTATTTCAACCGTATTAGATTTACATGAAATTTATTTTTATTTTGGTCCAACTTCCAATAAAGGAGGTCGACTTTTATGACTTTGAGAAAGTATGGGACTTGTATTGCTTGACGTTACGCTGCGCGCGTTACGGAAAATAATTTCGTCTTATTTCGTAACAAGGTACATAAAACTATTCACACCGAAACGAAACGATACGCGACATAGCGCTGTATTTTTGAGATAGCTATTCAAAATTTAACTTTATCCATTACACAAGTAGATACACGTTTCATTGTAAGAGTTCGAATGTCAAGTTGCACCGCGCTGCACAGCGCATGTGCAGTGACGGAACATTGATGTCATATGAAACGTGTATATTTTTGTGTAGTGAATAAAGTTCAATATTCAATAGCTATCTTAAAATGCAGCGCCGCGTCGCATCACTTATCGACGCGGTGCGAAGTGGCGCTTAACTGCTGATTGTTGCTCTAATTTCCACATCTATACTTCGCTACAGCGTACATGTAGTACTAATTACTCTTAAGTACTCCACCTTTGAGTTCTCTAGCGATTAATTAAGTCCACGGGGCTAGGGATCTCATCAATGTGAGGAGCATTAGAGCTCCACGTCAATCTGGTCTCGTGGTAAGAATACGAAGAATTTGTGTTACTGGTACCAGACAACAGGTAGTATGTTTTTATTATATCATAAAAATATTTAATAGACATCTATGACCTAGGAACATTGAAAACTCTTCTTCTCGTCTCCAGGTCAGTAGAACTCCGCTACCAGCACGAAGCAGAATACAAGAACATACCAACAGCACGCTTCGCTGTCAACGAGTGGATGTTCGACAATCATGAAGGCTGCTACTGCCTCAACACCACTGATGGTATCACCCAACCTGATGGATGCCTGCTGAAGGGAGCGATGGAGCTATATTCCTGTGTCGGTGAGTAAAAAAAAATATATTGGGGATTTTGAGATCGGATTTTCTGTCTAGAGCAAGTCAAGTGGCGAAACGCGATTCATTACTTGAAGTGATGTAATTTCAATTCAATTCAAAATAAAACGTGATTCATTCCTTGAAGTGATGTTAAATATCTCGCTTTACACCTTCTAGAATCTAGATATATTCGTGCGTGTCGTGACGAAGTGTGATTCTATTTCTTTTTAATTCTTTTTAATTCGATTCTAATAAAATAAGTGAAGTATATTTTAACTTTTAAATACTAGTTATAAGGAAACTAATGAGTTTTTAAAGGTGTGCCCCATTGGAAGATAAATTAAAATGTTTATATTTTTCGACTTTATATATTATTAATAGCGCGTGTACATAGGTGCAGGCAGGGCAACTAACCGTAACGGATAGTAATTAATAACTGTCCATACTGAACTTACTCTTAAGACTAACCAGGGGCAACATAGTATACATACATGCTACATTAACATAATACATGTATACAACAGAAATGGATATGTACATTATGAGGGTTTTTATATTCGTGACATCCGACAGGTTTTTGACAACGACCGTCGGGCTACCAAGCGCCGCCTAGTGACAGAAAAAGAGTCGACAATTCTTATTGACAGTTTTTGATACCACTTACGCCTCCAGATAACGCTTTGTGTGAGTTGGGTCTGCCCCCTAACGGCAGAAAAATATCAAAAACCCTCATTGCTTATGCTACAAGTTAAATATGAATTGCGTTAATTTAGATACGTCTGCTTGTCACGCTTAATATTACAATAAACTAATTAAATAGAGTCAAACTATTTTCAAAGAGCTTTCAACTTCTAAATTTAATAGGTTAGATGACATTTTTTTATATAGCATAAATGAATAGTATTCTTAAATTCTATGAGTAACTTCTCAGAAGAAACAGTATACCTATCAAAAGTCAATATTTTCAAATGTATACAAAATTTCGCAAGTCTCGTGAAAACGTAAATCCTAGGTAAACGTAACGCCTAGGTATGTAAGGTAGTGTATGAGTGGGTATATAAGGCCGCAGGAACATATTTGTAATTATCTCCGATATTTGTCCGTTTAAGTTCATACTTACCATAATTAATGTTTTTGTAAATGATGTAAGTAAACTAATGATGTAGGTTTTGTTTACTAATTCTGAAAAAAAAAGCATTTTTGTACATTTTAGATGTATTTAATTATATATTAGACTAAACATAAGAAAAAATATTTTTTTACATTTACCAAGTAGTAGGTAATGCCTCAATATTTCTGAGTATAATATTTAAACTAAATATTTTAGATGTAGTCATCTCCTATGTACACACTGGTTTCTATTCTCGTGTTTAACTCAATTATTTTTTATGAGATGTGGAAATGTATTTTTTTGTTAATAGCGCATTAACTATTGACTAGTGGTTGTGGATTAGACGTGTGTAGTGCCAACTAAACAACGAATCGTTCAAATGAAGTAGTTGACTGCCTGAATTCAAGTCTTGTCCTTCATTCACTCAGTTTCAAAACAAGTACCTATAACTTTAATTATTGTAACCCAACGCCCGCGTCCCGTGAAAGAATTGTTAACTTGAGTTCATTGGTGTAAAAAAACATCTTTGATTGCAATAGAAATATCATGCAAAATTGATTTTCACAGCGGCAGCTCAACTTTATGTACGTTAAAGTGAATGTAACGCAACAAAATAGCTCGTATGTAGATAGTAATAAACTGGAGTGTATGAACGACTAAACTAAAAGAGTGATAGAGTTCACGTCATGATCAAAAGATATTGTGTTTCAACTTTCAATTCAGCGATACCTCATGCTGACGTCTATTGTGGATATATTACAAGGAATGTTGGAATGTTTAAATTTGTTTTTTTTTTAATTAATAATCATGATGATAAGTTTCTCAACACCTAACCACACAATAATAATTTCAACATTCAATAAGAATTCCTGTCGACGTGCGAAGTATGCACAGCATTGATGCACACAGTTTAAACTTTAACGCCTCGTGTGACGCGATGCGCGGCGCTTTTGAGTTGTGAAGTATGCACAGCATTGATGCACACAGTTTAAACTTTAACGCCGACATACCGACATATTAAACATATAATAATACTAGCTGTTGAGCGTATTATACATGCATATATATGTCTTATATATAGGTATAGATATAGATACAATATTCGTACTTATGAAGCAAACATACTTAATGTTGCTCTGTAATGAAATACACAAGTCGGATATTAATTTAAATAAAACATATCAATAGGTTTCGTTTGTTTCGTTAATTATTTGGCAACACCAATATTAATGCCGTTTGAATATAATAACAACTATGTTAAATATTAAACCTTAGTTGGCTATGAGTCGTTGATGTAATGATTAATATTGTTACAAAAGAATCTTGTACGTAAAACGTATTTGTCGTTAAAACCTTTTATAATTATAGTATATGGCAAAAGTGGCAACCCCAAGACTGTAGTGGGGGTAGCCTATAAAAAGGCGAACCACACCCGGTTAGCCGCTCGTTTCCCCTCCGACGTTCCAAGACAAGACACCTTTCTTTCTTTCTCACCCCCCTCCTTTCCCAGGTCGGTTGTGTCCGTGGTCGGCAAAAGCGGCGCGTGCGGGAGTGGACCCATAAACGCTTCCTGGTCCCCGGACCAGGACCCCACGCGTCGCCGGAGTCGACCGCAGGTCCTGGCCGCCCGCGGCCCTCGCCACCATCACTACATTGACACCTCGGGTTTCCCCTGCGTTCTGCCGCGGGGGGTCTTCCCCTAAAAACGACAAAATGCGTCCAGTATTTGTACTGGGCGACTCATCATACCACCCCATGTAGAGGGGCTCTAGCCCCTGATCTTGGTTCCCCGCCCAAGGCCCCCTTCAAGGGCCCGGCGTGAGAAGACGTAAGTAAGTTTAAGTTAGCCGCTCACACTAAAGCTGATATAATCAGGTGACGTACTTGTTCGTTATTTCTGTAATTTTAATTTGTTTAAGCATTCCCTGATCATATTTTATGGTTATTGTTTCTGTTTTAGAATTGTAAGTAATTGAAAGAATAATAATGTCATTATAATTGGGAATAAATGTGGAAAATAACTATTGTACAAAGTATAATATCGTCTGGGTTTTATTTCTAGCCGTTATGCATATTGCGTTATGATTTGAATCGTTATAGGCGGCGGTTATGATAAGACACAAACGATTTTAATGTTTGAAGTATCTAAATTATCTGTAACTACTTTAAACCTTATGTAATATAAGAATATCAAGGGATATAATGTCATTAGGAATTGTGTTATTAGTAGTGTTCTGCAAAAAGAAAGTGAGCCTTTTATTAAATTTCATAGCTATCAACATGTTGTTTTTCCGAATTAATAAACAATTTTAGCTAATCTCTTTGTTCTATATTTTGAACTGTGATAATATTAAAGATACTTTTAGAAAATGGTATACCTATTTATATCTAACTACCTACCTTTAATTGCTTGGGTAGGTTGATATAAATGTATTTGCTATAATAATTACATGTTCGAATTGAAATAATAAATAAATTCCAGGTAATAGATTAATATCAGTTAATAACTAAATATTACTTTAAGTTAGTAAAATTATGTCGGTATCCTGGATCTGACAATATATTTTTTGTACATTGTTTTATTAGGTTGACTGTTGAAGAGTCAAGCATTTGAGAATTAATACTTAAATTCTATATTATACACTTTTAATTTTGATATATAGCGTAATCAAACACGCGCATTTTCGTCCGCGTGGACTACCATTGTGGGGACTTCTTAAAATTCTTTCAAATAACAGAATTGTCTACGTCATAATAATATCAGAGTGTCTAAATTCAAAGCAATATGTCCATTTGTTAAAATTTCACTATACAAACTTTAGACCACGATTTCACACTTGAGGGGACGAATTTCAAAAAACTATAAAACGCGATGATTTGTATTTAATAGCTCAAATATTAATGTCACGGAAATCGGGAAAACACAAAATTGTGTGTGAGAGCAATAGTCTTTCAATAGTCAAGCCTTTTCATCCGACTACGGCGCCGCCCGGGTAATGATTTTGGCAGTCTATGTACGTATGTACGTTTGTTTCATCGTAGCGCCTAAACTACTGGTCCGATTGTAATTAATGAAGTGTCAATAGATTCGTAATAATAGCCTGGGTAACATAGGCTATATAAATCACGTTGTCGGATTATAGTTTTTTATTAAAATTAGTTACCTAATAAAATTTAAATTATAAAATTAAATGTTTGTAATTTTAGTCGTTGAAAATTTAGCCATTAGGATGCCTAGCAGGATCATTTGACAGCGGCGTAAACGAAACTTTATCGAATGAGAATCGTATGAAAATATGTCAAAATCATAACAGCGCTCATACAAGTTTCATTCGTTAACGTTACTTTACGCAGCTACCAAATGTTCCTGCTAGGCCCCCAGTAGTAAATGAAAAGATAGATCACAATGCTACTCCGAATTATAAATGCGAAAGTTTGGAAGGATGCTTGGATTGATTGATGATTGGATGGATATTTGTGACTTTTTCGCGCAGAAACTACAGAACTGATTTGAATGAAATTTTGTATAGTTTAGGTTTATTGAATCCAATCTCAGGGTGTCATTTTGATGGTTACCTTACATACGAGGGCGGGTCAATAAGTCCGTGACTTTTGGAATAAAACACAGATTTTTTGATAAATAAATCATTTTATTTTTCAACGTAGTCCCCCTTGAGCTCTATACACTTTGTTCAACGCTTCTCCAATTTTTTTATCCCTTTCAAAAAATATGATTTGTCGAGGTCCTCAAAATAGGCCTTTGTTTGCGAGATGACTTCATCATTGGAGTCAAATCTTTTTCCACCGAGCCATTTTTTCAGGTTTGGGAACAAGAAGTAGTCACTCGGAGCCAAATCTGGAGAATAGGGTGGATGTGGGAGCAATTCATAGCCCAATTCATGGATTTTTGCCATGGCAACTGCACATGTGTGCACCCTTGCATTGTCTTGGTGAAAAAGAACGTTTTTCTTGGCCAAATGAGGTCGGTTTTTTTTCAAATCCTCAGTGAAGCGGTCCAATAAGTTGGCATAATATTCCCCATTAATTGTTCTTCCCTTTTGAAGATAGTCAATGTGGATTATCCCACGTGCATCCCAAAAAATCGCCATAACTTTATTGGCTGACAAACCCACCTTGGCCTTCTTTGGCGCCGATTCACCCTTAGAAACCCACTGTTTTGACTGTTGTTTGGTCTCTGGTGTGTTGTGATGGATCCATGTTTCGTCCACGGTTACAAAACGGCGCAAAAACTCCTCCATATTGTGATTAAACAACGCCAAACCTTCCTGTGAAGTTGTTACACGATTGCGTTTGTGGTCGACTTGCGGAAAGCTTTCTCATGCCCAAGTGATCATTCAAAATTGAAACCACTGAGCCATGCGAGATGCCTATGGCTTCCACAATCTCTTGCACTTTCAATCTTCGGTCGGCCAACACCATATCGTGAATTTTTTCGATTGTTTCGGGTGTAGAGACCTCAACTGGGCGTCCAGGACGTTCGGCATCTTCAGTGCTTGTACGGCCACAACGAAATTCAGTAAACCACTTTTTTACCATTGAAATCGATGGTGCAGAGTCCCCATAGTATTTATCAAGCTTAGCCTTGGTCTCGGTAATGATTTTTTTTCGCAAAAAATAATGCTTAATAAGCACACGAAATTCACTTTTTTCCATTGTTTCCTTAAGTTACTGGATAGTTTGATAAAGATAGCTGTAAAACACAAACTAACTGACACAGCAAGTTCAAATTTTGATAGGAGTCAACTGACAGATGCCTGTTGACAGGAGTAGTGTTGCTTTTTCAGTAAGGAGGTTAGAAATTCAAAAAGTTACGGACTTATTGACCCGCCTTAGTATTTAATGTACATCACATTATACAATACAGCCTTTGTATTGTAACTACTTATACCTAATATCTAACGACATATAAGCCTATATGGTACCAATCTACACACACCCGCATATTTAGCGGAACATTAAATAAAGGTTTGATATCAGTATCATATAAGGTTGCTGGCTGGTTTATACGTCATTTAATTCAAAAATAAATATTTTAAAATTAAGAAAACAACTGAACATCACATTTTATGCAATTGTTTTAATTTTATTCAAATAATAGCAATAATAGCTCCCCACACCGATTTCGGTGACGGTGGCCTGTTTCATTGAAACCAGGCCAGCTACGCAGGAGTTATGTTATAGTGCCCAAGTGTGTGCGCAGTACACAAGAGCACTCTCTCCTCCTTTACTCTCATAACCCAGTGGGACGGATAACCGACACGACTGGCGAGAGATTAGGCGCAGGTCCGACTTTTTACATGCCCATCCGACGCATGGATCATCTTTCTTGTCAGACAATCAGGTGATCAGCCTGAATTGTCCTAACCAAACTTGGAAACAACATTTTTTTTTTTGTTCCAATGCGGGAATCGAACCCACGACCTCCGAGTCGAGAGCCAAGCTCTAACCACTAGACCACGGAGGCTGTTACTATTATTTATTTATTCAAATACACCTTATCTGGAGCGAACTTCGAGTGTTTCTTCCTTCTGAGTTTGATTTAAAATTTTATTCAAATACTACTGTTTTTTTTAATCGTGTATCTTTTTGGAGTTGAGAACTGAATTATGCCTGACTTAGCCCCAACGGAGATTGCCAGGGCACTCGAAATGCGAAGAAATGGTCAAACCTACAGAGTGATATCCAGAAATCTTCGTCTACCAGTTTCAACGATCCATCGCAGTATCCAACGGTTCAGGGAGACCGGTACTTATGTGAGAAGAGCAGGACAAGGCAGAAAAAGACGCACTTTGAGTAGGGATGATCGTTTCATTCGGCTTCGTGTACGTAGGAACCCCCGTTTAACGGCCGTCCCAGCCCGACATGAGTTAGAAGCAGTGCGGGGTGTAACCGTAAGTGAGCGTACGGTACGAAGAAGGTTCGAAGAAGCTGGTTTGGGTTCATTTGTGCCCGCTAAGGCTCCAAGGCTCGAGGTAAACCATCGTAGAAACAGGTTAACTTTTGCTCAGGAACATCGACTTGGAACGCGGACCAATGGAGTAAGGTATTGTTTAGTGATGAGTGCAGAATTCTCTTAAATCAAATAGACGGCAGGCAAAGAATATACAGACGCAAAGGAGAACGAAACATTCAGACAAATTTTGAAACTACAGTTGCATACGGTGGTGGATCAATAATGGTTTGGGCGGGCATTTGTTTGGGAGCTAGCACAGACTTGGTAGTGATTGACAGAGGGAGTCTGACTGCAGACCGCTTTATCAGAGAAGTTTTAGAAGAAAATGTCGTACCGTTTGCCCCATATATCGGTGAGGATTTTGTTTTTATGCAGGATAATGCTCGGCCGCATACCGCTCGGGTATCTCAAGCTTATCTTAATGATATGAATATCACTGTTATGGAGTGGCCGGCGAGATCACCGGATATGAACCCAATAGAGCACGTTTGGGACTTGCTGAAAAGAAAAGTTAAGTCCAGAATTCCAGCTCCTGCCAACGTGGGTGAACTGCGAATCGCCGTAGTTGAGGAATGGCGGAGACTATCCCAGGAGACCATCGATAACATCATTCTCAGTATGCCTAGACGGGTAGAAACTTTAATAATAGCACGTGGAGGAAATACGCGATATTAATCACCATTTTTCTAATTTAATTAATTGTTATTTTAATATTAATTTTCACTTTTCCCGGTTACATGAAAAGTTCAAAAATGTACAATTTTTCACAAATAGCCTTTACTCGCAAAATCTGTTCTTAATGTGATCTCATTTTAAGTAAAACAAATTAAACTTTAAATAACAAAAGAAGTGTAGTAAGTAGATTTTAAAATAAAACCATATTTTTTTAATTATGGACCTTTTTTTTGTGTTCCGCTAAATATGCCGGTGTGTTTATATTTGATTATAAAAATACATAATTTATATCCTATTCGATCAACAAAAGACTGTGAAGTCAATCCTTTGAGTACCTAAGCCCTGTAAGAATCAGTAAAATTTGAACAAAAAACATTTCAATGAGTTGGCGAGTCACCGTCTGATAACTTTATGATACGTGCTACCACACGTATCGGCAAATGCCATGTTCCTTCCATAGTTCCCGGTACCCACTCCACTAGCATCTCACCTATTATCCATTCCCTGTAATAGTAAGAAGTATTGCAGGGAATGGATTTCTATTATCCAGGGGATTTCCTTAGGCGCACTATCATAGTGCGTACAGGGAGAGTCGCCGGATAGTATCAATTAAAATTGTGTAATAGGGCTTCTGCGTATTGGCTTTGGTCCCACGTATGCCTTCCAAAAGTCCGGGATTTAATTGCCCGTGAGCAAGGATAAAGGAATGCATTACACAAACATAATAATAATAATATCTATGGACGCTTCACACCACGCCAATCTGGTCCCGTTGTAAGTTCTCGAAGAACTTGTGTTACGGGTACTAGACAACGGAAATATATTTAATACTTTTATATTATACACATATTTAATACACTTCCATGACCCAGGAACACGGAAAAACTTTTTGTCCCTTCGGCGGTATTTGAACCCGCGACCCCCGGCTAGAGCACCAACACGCTCAACCACTGAGCCACAGATGACAGAGGGCGTCTTTATTAATAGGAAAACTTTTACCTAAACCGCTTAAACGGTATATAATGAATTTCATATAAAACATGTTTCCCGTTACAACTATAAATAACTACATCATGCACCGAGCTGGCCGCTGGCCCGGGCAAGAGTTTTACCCACGCTTCACCCCACCCAACCTCTGTCACCCACCCATTTACACCCCCTTTTCATCATTCCCTTTCATCCCCTTTCACCCGGCGCGAGGTGACGCACTGAGCTATAACCGATCGACAGATTTAAAGCAAATATCAAATGTATATTGTAAATTCACTTTTAAAATATTTTATTTAAATTACGCTATGTTTAAAAGAAGAGTAAAATTTTACTTCTTGAAACTTGGCACCATCATTTTGCAAAATGGCCATTACTTATTTGAACTGGTTTCTAAGGCTGAGGCTATATGGTCCGGAATCCGGAAGGCCGGGGAAAATTCAGAGCAGTGACTCGGTGCTAATACAATAGAGCTGAAAATCAAACACACAAGTGTCGAGTCAAGTCAATGTGATATATGACAGCTCGACACTCGCAACCTCGATTTTCAAAATATATTGTTAATACAATAATAGACACGCTGAAAACAGTATCGTTCGAAAACATAAGCCTATGGGATTTGACATAAGAATCGTAAGTGACATAGCGATGCTTATGTCAAGTCCCATACATTTTTGTTTTTGAACTTCGTCTTCGCAATTAGCGATGGCAACTCGGGTAAAGACTTTGAGACATCTATCGACTCTTTTTGGGGTACCTACCTCCTCTAGTGTGGGGTTCATTAGATAGGTATTTTAAAAAACATTGAGAGGTTTTTAAAATGATTTTTGATATAAGAGATATGCGACTTTAAGGCGCATTTTTTTTGTAAATATAGGGCATCCGGCGTAAATCATTTATTTTTGTGCGATTTATAATTTGCAAATGGGTGGCCAAACATAGTGTCAATATTGTCACATACCTCCGGTTTCTGAAAGGCTAATCAAAATCCAATCGGCCAAAATCAACTAAACAGCGGTCAAATCTCTTGTCAAGTGTAAATTGAGTTGAAAAAAGGTTGATCAGCCGTTTGATTTGATCAACGTGTTATTTAATTAAACTAATGTCAAATCCATAGTCAAACCACATGTCAAGTGCTGTTTTCGGTTTCTGAAAAGCTAAATTTAAGGCGTAATGTGTCATATCAAGTTGATCAATGATTACAAAATTTTGCACTAATCAGCGTTTCAGAAACGGAAATTGATTTAACAAGCCTGTTAACTCATCAAAGTGTTAGTTCATCAACTATTTGATTAGCCTTTCAGAAACCGGGCGTAATCAACGCCAAAATTAACTAATCGGAGGTCAAATCTCTTGTCAAGTGTAAACACTCATTTGATTTCATCAACGTGTTAGTTAATAAAACGAATGTCAAATCACATGTCAAACGTTGTTTTCGGTTTCTGGAAAGCTATTTATGGCGTAAATGTGTCATGTCAAGATGATCAATGATGATCAATTTACTAAGTAAAATTTTCCATAATTAGCGTTTAACACCTGGTTTCTGAAAGGGTAATCAAATAGTAGTTGAGTTATAAGGACCTGACATGACACATTTACGCCATAAATAGCTTTCCAGAAACCGAAATCAGCATTTGTCATGTGGTTTGACCATGGGTTTGACATTAGTTTTGCTAACTAACACGTTGATCAAATCAAAAGACTGAGCAAGCTTTTTGCAATTCAATTCACCTGACAAGAGATTTGACCGTTGTTTAGTTAATTTTGCTGTTGATTAGCGTTTCAGAAACCGGGGGTCAGAAGCGCAAATTGATTTAACTAGTTTGTAAACCCAACTTACGTTTACCGACTATTTGATTAGCCTCTCAGAAATAGGCTATCTACTATCTATAGGCTGACAACTGACATGTATTAATTCAGAGCTTAATCTACTATCATACCTTTCACCATTTATATATGAATTTAGGATTTGTGTTTGTGACTCATTCACTCAAAAACTACTAAACGGATATATTTAGTGAAATTAGGTATGGTAACTACTCAAATTTTCGAAAATTACGTAATACAAGACTACAAATATATATTTTACATATTAATATACATATATTATTGTACCTTCAGAAAACATTTTATATTATAAATATAATACATAATAAAATACAAAGATTAAATCATCCCTGAATTGTCAAGCAGTGAACGAGCTGATAATGATGAATTATAGCAAATTATATGTCAGCTTTCAAACAAAAAAAAAACTAGATTAAAATTGGTTAATCGGTTCATCCGTTTTTAATTTAAACATGCAGATGAAATAAATTATTAGGACTTTTATTACTACGTTCGATAGATGTCGCTATACGGGTATTACATATTACTGAATCGCAGTATCGTTGTGTTTGATGTGAGGATATAATATTCGACTACATATTATTATATGTTAAATTACTAATAAGTGAAATGGTATTGCCTGTTGAATGATCTCTATTGCATTTCTTGATTATCATAATACATAATATTATAATTTACATTAGTATCGTTCATGAAATATAGAAATAAAATTGGCGATCGTAAAGGAGATATTTTTAAAATTAAGTGTTTTGATTACTTATTAATATTATTTCAAAATTATGTTCGATTGGGTAACGGAAAAAGACGAAATAAATATATTAAATTAGAAAAACTACAACCCGACTACACTTGTACCTATGCATTTCTAGATTTCTATCTGAATTATTTTCTTGTTTCGGTCTTTTTAGACCCCTTTTTTTTTTACATATTCGGCTTATAGTTTTTATTAAAGATTTACAAAAATGGGTTTTAGATTGTTTATTTACATGATGTCTGACATCGAATAGACGAAGAAAATGTAAATCATGTAACTCTTTGCTGCCGGCACAGAGTAAAGAATATAATATATACTTACGTACCTACAGAGAAACAGGTTTCATAGAACGATCCAAATCAATCCTGAAAATGTTGACGTCCTCTTCAATGGCCCACGATTTTTCCACACAATCGTGGACACACCGCATCCTTTTAGTAGACTAGTGCAATAAAATTAATAGCTAACTATGTAGCTGTTTATCTGTTAATCTATATTTAGTGCCGACGGTAAGCGACTGTTAATAACTAAATAATTGTCGTATAAATTCAGCTTTTATTCTGGAAAGAGAGCCCAATTCATTGAATACTAAATAACCTCTCTGTACTAACTGTAGTTAATTTGAACGCCACTTACTGGCTCGTATAACGACGTTAGCTGTAAGTAACGTGATTAGTTTTAAATTTATGGCCCCAAAGTGGACGATGCATTGAGGTCAGCCCTTTGAAAGTGTCATTAAATAATAATATTGTATTTAAGGATACGTTAGACGCCCACTCATATGTTAATGGTGCCAATACCCATTGGCACCATTGACATTCATCATCAACAGTCCATGTGAGGGTAGTCACAGAACCATAGACCATACTTTCTAGTTTCTATCGACCAATCGACATGACGCTGCAGATGTTTCAACCAGTTTGCAGTTTGTTCGTCCATGTCCATGGTATACACATTTATTACCATGTGGATGTCATGCCAATCAACACTGCACCGGTCAGTTCTAGCTGATCGAAGCTGAGGAAGTATGGTGTATGCTAATTGGCTACCATAACTGAGACAAACAGAAACAGTGCTCTCACAAACACGATTTGACGCGTCTACGTGTGTGACAGCATTTCCTCAGTCAATATCACACATTAAAGAAAAACTTGAGAGGTGTGAAGGGGCACGATAGAACGAAGTTATTATATATATATATATATATATATATATGTTAGCCCCTAGGCAGGGGGGGCAGCTGCCCCCCGTAGAAGATAAAATAAACGTCAATTTTCCTGGCAAGTGGGAAAACGTGTTACCGTATACTGAGTTGAGTATGAGCTGCCCCCCCCTAGCTGAAATCCTGGGTACGCCCTTGTACCTCGACCACCAGCCTCAACGCACCAAGGCCTGGTCGAACCCTCATCGGCTTCATCGGGCACTCACTACAACAACCGGTCAGCAAGCAAATCACATCTGTGTCCTGGTCAGCACGTAGTATCGGCCCCGCACGGCAGCACTCCGGACACACTGGATCCCGTGCAGCAGCAGCACAGTTCCGACTCACTGGAACTCTCTGGCACTGGCGACTCTTTCCTGAATCGCGCTATCGAAGTTTTCTAAGATCGGCGATATATATACAACATCTGAAATTCATACGTGGGCTTCGGCATAGCACCTCGCTCGGTCGGAGATCTCCCTTTGGGGCTTGCCACCCTAATCCCACAATTGCATCGCGGTGAAATTCGTCGTTTGACGTCTGTTTGAAGTTATGTAGAATACGATTTTGCTGTTTGATAGGATCCGGACTGCATCGAACAAGTATCGAAGCTGCATTATTGTAGGATTTAAATGGCAGAATCGACTTGCTGGTCATATTGAAACGTAGTTCCTTATGGCGCGTTGCGAATTGGAGGCTAGTCGGATTAAAATTGGCACGACACTTTTTGCCACTCGAAATCACAATGTAATAACGACTATTAAGAATGATACAAAAAACAACCTTATCACTTTGACAATTAGTTATGACTGTTACATATTGTGACTAGCTAGCCGAGCGCTTGATGTTATTACTCAGTGCGGAGCCGGACTTCGCGGCGGCAACACTGCGAGCAGCAAGCAACCCGCCCCCTCACCCCTGTCCCTACCTAAGGCGCTAGTTCAAAAGTATGAAGTAACCCAGGTAGGCCTGGGTACGCCCATATCGAGGTACCCGATGAGGCTTAAGCTGGCTGGCTGCGGAGGGGTGGGAATGATGATGATGATGTCCAGAACGAGGCGTGTTCTGTCGAGGGTCACCAATGTGGGATTAGGGTGGCAAGCCCCAAAGGAAGATCTCCGACCGAGCGAGGTGCTATGCTCGGTCAGGCCGAAGCCCACTTGTATGAATTTCAGATGTCGTATATAGAGTGCCGATCATAGAAAACTTCGATAGCGCGATTCAGGATTGTGGCGCTAATTGGTCCGCCACACAATTATTATTGTATCGATGCTTGTTTGTAGATTGAGCAAACCACTTATCCATAGAAAACGGTATTCACTTATATTTATAAACTTGTGCAATGTGCAGGCTTGGGGAGTCCAATGAAAGATGTTGTGCTTTGTGGAGGATTGTTCCCGCCGAGCATGCTCTACCATATTTGTACCATAGTTTAATACCAAGGGTGTGTTTTAAGGCTTCTTGACCTCCAACTATTCTCACAGAGAAATCTCGTTTACACCATGATCGAATGAAGTATCCCCTGGCGTATTTATTATTCATGCTTTTAGCATTTTGTTTTTTACACATACATATAGCATTTTAGCTAGAATTTAATTAATGCACTATGGCATTTTTCACCTTAACCTATCCAAACTCCTAACAAAATAACTCATTCCATTTTGATGCATTCAATATTTAAAATATCCATCAACCATTGGGTAATCAGGCCAACAGCTACTAGACATTCCAAACATTGACGCATCCCTGTCTACCTAATAACAATCGTATTTCAATCGAATACATTTTTATGAAATTATAACCCTTCTTACTTAAAAAAATCCTTACTTCAAAATAACCTTTGCTTTGCATCCCTACATATAACTATGTTACAGTGGTGTGGGGTTCCTATAACTCTATTCCTATCGGCTTCACTTACCACTTACCTTTTGAAGACCCTCATCCAAATCCTATACCTATTATTTTTTGGACTTGGGCTTCCCTATGAAGGAGAACCAGTCTTCGCCACTGCTATGTTACAAATTAAATATCACATTCCTAACCCTCTTCACGGTAATATTACGTCATATTTGGTATGAACGTAAATATTTTTTAAGTAAATAAATGTAAATCATATCCAGTATAAAATCTCAGAAAATGTAGCTTTCAACTTACAAAGTAGTTAAAAATAATTTAATACATTTCTAAGAAATAATTGTCTCGTTTTGAGATTTTTACTTTCCTAATCTTTTTTTTACATACTTTTACACTACTTTTTCTAATATATATTTTTTTACATTTAGATTATTTTTTATATTTAGAGAAGGTTACTTTAAAAGTAACCATGAAATAAAAAAATATTATTTTATTTATTAATTTCTATATTCTAACCCATAATGAATTAGATTGGAATACATAGATAGCAACATAACATCTTATTATTATTTTTACCTTATATATAATTATTTATTAAAAAAATTAATTATTAATAATTTAATAATTAATTATTATTTGCTAATTATTTTTATTAAAACCTTTTTACTCTGTTTTTACTTTCCATAAAGTTGTTACTATTACAAAATAATTTAAATTAATATCACCAATTCGAAGTACGTTAAGTCGTTAAATTTATTTATCAATTATATTTTATTGTTCCTATATTGTTTTTATTCCTAAACCGGATATAATATAACTATATTATGATTTCCAGAATTCATATTCATTTAGAAAGATTACTAGGTTGATAGTTATAGCTCTGAGAGATTTTATTCTGTCACCTCATTACAACAAAAAAAAAATAACGTGGGTACCTACATAATGGGTACTTTAAAAATTTCCTATTTTTAAAAATATAATATAAAATTGAACATGGTGTTGTTAAGAGGCTTCACTACCTTCTCAAGAATGGTATCTTGATACACTTGTGCCGATGTTTTGATACCTTTTTCACAAAAGTATGGCTCAGTCACTCCTTCATAGCTAATACTACTACTATATACCTAATACCAAACCATCACTGAAGTCGGATAGTGCCGACGTTGCACTATGTCGACTAATTGGGAAGCTTCCTTAGAGCTTTGAGCATAAATACGGTCATTTTGTTTGTTAAAATGTTGCTCAATTGTAAAAAAAAATCTCATCCGTAAACTAAATTTTTCTGTGACCTCCGTTTGCGTACCGCTTCAGTAGTTGTTTCGTATTTACCACCCTATTCTTATTAAAATTATCAGTTAAGAAATGACCAGTACGTTTCTTATAGGCTGCAAGTCCTAAGTCATCTTTTAAAACACTCGACATGGTTCTAGGTGCTATCTTCATCTCCCGAGATAAAATATTTTGCTTTCGGACAGGATTTCTTCGAATTCTTTCCCTTACTGCTTTGACCACCTTTTTCGTACGAACACTACGTGGACGGCCAGATCTTTTTTTGTCACAAACAGAGGAGGTCTCATTGTACCTATTAATAGCCCAGTACACAAACATTTTACTAATAAATACTAAACGTTTGATACTTCTGCTGAAAATGGAGAGTTTTAAAAATTGCATTTGGCTCCATACCTACTTTGTGTAATGCAATCACAGCGATTCGGTTATCTTTATCACCCCACTCCATTTTAATATTGCAAAATATTGTACAATGTATTGGCGCCAAAATGAGAAAATACAATGAACAATCTTATAAAAATGACAGATTCCAAATTCAAATGTAATATTTTGTATATTTTTAACTGTAACAGTATTTATGGCCAGACTAAGTATATAGTGTAGACGTATCTATGTTAAGGATCTCTCTCATATGTACTAATAAAGGAGAATATAACAATTGTTGCTGTATTATTATTATCACCACACAAGCATAAGAAGGATCTGTAAGAACCAAGACGTCGCAGCCCCACAACATAACTAAACGACGAAATATATTATATATTACCTATAAGTAGCATACCAAACATATTAAAACACGCTATTCGTTACTGGTCTTATTCCAATTCAAAATAATTTCGTTGAATGAATTGAAAGCATATCATGAAACATATTAACACACATATTTTTTTAATAACTAATATTGCCTATAAATGCTCATAATTTATACGACTTGTTAATACAATTCAAATTAATTTTTCAAAAATTGTTTTTTGTGCAACCCTAGCTTTGATTAACAAAGAGTTTCAACTTACATTTCGTTGCGTGAATGCTGTGCTGGCACCGCGGATATCTGACGCTTTCCCAGCAAAGGCTTTATTAACTGTGGGAACTTACCTACCTGCGTTATCCAACTGTGTAAAAAATTCGTTAGTAATGAGTTACTATGAATTCCCTTTTTTTTTAATTTATAGGGTCGGCTTATCCTAAAACCATTTGCCAGTGTCAGGTAAAAAAGGCGGGAAATAGAACTTTCGTTTCAATTTTCAACACTGTATTCATATATCGTCACTTAATTTCGTTGCGGGTTCCAAGACAGATTTAGCATGTCTCCCGGGCACCCCTGAGATCATATCAAAGGGTTTTTGTGGTTGGTTACCACTGTCGATCCTGGCTACACAGGAGTTGCAGTGGTGGGTAAGTGTGGTGGGCCAATTGCCCTCTAAAAAAAAAAATATATCATCAAGTCTAAAGTCTAGTCAAAGTCCAAATAAATAGTCAGTACAGTCAATGAGTCATGTCAGTCGATTCAGTAAAGTGGTAGACGCTTTACTGAAAGTTCATAGGTAGTTTTGGTGGGAAACACACAGATAGCACGTTTTCATAAGTTGTACCACTTGCCCACACTTGTGCACGTTAACGAATATTTAATGGTTAATATTCTACCAATATTACACATTAAGAACCGAGATAACACAAATTTATGAAATATTACAAATTCACAACGTCACCCATTGAACTCCCCGGCAAAACTCTTTATGAATTCCCTTGTATTGTATCCGGCACTCTAAATATCATAGACAAAATTTACACATTTTTATTGCGTATCTTAAAGGCACAAGAACCCAAAAACGTGCAACAAAAAAAAAGATGAAATCAGGTGTAATTTGGACCACAGGGCGATCTCTAGTAATATGAAAATCGTTTCTTGAGGAGTAAACTCCAAAAAAGTGTTCGGCCTTAAGATTGTTAGTCCTCTCCGACACGCATGCTTTCTAGTTTTCCGTGTTCAACCCCTATATTTCTATCCCTGTATTTTTTCAGGTTCAACAAGAACGAAGGTAACAAATCTAGAGGTGGAACACGGAATAAACCGGTTTCCTTACGATGCTAACAAAATAGACATAAGTCGAGATAGCTTTGTTATGCCTGTCTCGCACCAGTATACTTGTTCACGCGAGATATAGAATGAATATAAAGGGGATTCAAATCGGCCAATCACGTACGAGTATGGCCGACAGACTGGAAGGCGCGTGAGAGAGTGACGTAAGGACTTGCCGATTGGACCTCTCGCGCGCAGGACAGGCGTGCATACAAATAGACGATTTGTCCGACGCAACGTTTGAAAATATTTCGATGTCAACCTTAGGCTTACGTCAACATGGCTGACATTCGCCGGCGCTCGAGCTATCATTTGTAGAGAGTGTCGCCCTTGTGACGCCAGAGAGAGAGAGTTCCCTGCAGATTTTTAAATAAGCGATTAGTACTTCGTTAGTGAAGTGAGTACACAACTTTGTACTAATTAATAGAACAAGTAATATGTTATCCGCTGCATGTTTGTCCACACCCCGAATAAAAACGCAACATTGTTGGAATAATCTACTTCCAATCGGATTATGCAACAATGTGATTGTGAATTGTCTAATTCCAATCGAATTTCGGAGCTATGTATTGTCAGATGGTATACCACAGGCGAGGCGTGCATACAAGCCGGCTTGCTTTATAAAATATATTACTTTAAATCTATTATTTTACATATAAAAATTTTTAAAATACGGAATTGATTCGTCAAATAGTGTCAGCACAATTTTTTGGGTGTATTGGGCGCAAAATATTGTTTTGGTACCGTATTACTACTATTTCTAACTCCACTACTACTTATACTCTACTACTTATACAGTCACTTATGTCGAAGCACAAAACGACCAACGGCCAGCCCCGTGAACGAAAGTCCTGGCTGGGAAAAACTCACGCCCCGCCCGCCTCCGCATTCGCCCAGCCACACACACACAGCCGCTAGCTGTCATTCGTGTAAATCGATGGAGTGGCGATTCTTTACGTTAGTAATATAATTTACTTTTTGCTGGCGTGCAATGTAACATTTATAAACAAGGAAGTCGGTTAAAATGAAATAACCTAACCAAGAGCAATATGTAAGGAGTCAGGACATGTCTAAGGAGGGTTCCATAAATATCAACGCGCAATAGGTTTTCTTTGAATTACCTCAAAAGTTATTGTCTTGTAACTTGTAAGTTTGGATTCTGATAGCTCATGCGATCTATCAGAATCGAAACTTACAAATATCTATCTCCTATAGTTTGCCAGGGGGCAGCCGGCAGGGGGGTACTAACTTATAAACCAGTTTGAAGGAAGATTACTCGAAAATGGGTGACTTTATAAAACCTTGCCTTTATTTTAAATTACCTATTCAACAATACCTCACACGAGGGGGATGAATGTAAAAATATTTTTCATCCACACTTCACATGTATGGAGATCCACCATTCAAATATAAAATGATTATTATTTTATGATGCCAAAATTGAGATCTATACACAGTCCTTAACTATATCAAATTTCATCCATGCATATTAATAATTACTGAAGCTAGAAGCGCGGGCAGACAGACAGGCAGACAGGCAGACGGACGGACAGAGCGAAACTATAAGGGTTCCTTGAGTATTACGGAGCCCTAAAAATTATCATTATTTCATGATGATAAAAGTGTTTACATAGACCACTAACATTCTCACTCAAGGCTCGGGTCCTTCCTTAATTTAAAGGGGATTAGAATGTCCTAGCTACAAAAAAGAAACATTACAGGCCTTCGAATATTGTTAGGATCAATCACACCGAAACGAAACGGTACGCGACATAGCGCTGCAATTTTAAGATAGCTATTCAAATTGAAATTTATTCATAACACAAGAAGATCACGTTACATTGTAAGAGTTCGAACGTCAGGTTGCACCTCGCTGCACAGCGCATGTGCAGTGTTTGACTGATGTCGTATGAAAGGCGTATCTTGTGTGGTGACCTCTGCGCTAATACAATAGAGCTGAAAATCAAAAACACGAGTGTCAAGATGTTCAAATGTTCCCTCCGTATCGAATCCCACCATATGTTAGCACTTTTAGGTTACAAATATTCTTTACACTTATGTTTTTACTGTTACAAACAGACAATTAACTTCAAACTTCAAAACTTTATTAGCACAACTAAGTAGGTACTAAGCTTATTAAAGTAGAAATTAAGCTTATCTCAAACAATCCCGCATTTTCACAATATAATTAGATAAACAGCTATGTTATTTAGGTGACTAGATAGATTGTACTTATCGTCACCTTATATGTCAATCATTTTCATGGTACCATTACTCTTGTTATGACTTACCGACCTTCGTGACTCGTGAATCGTGATACATAGGGGTTATTTTGTATGTTGATTGTTAGGGTTCCGTAGTTACTGCAAGGGACCCTTTTAGTTTCGCTCTGTCCGCCCGTCTGTCTTTCTTTCTGTTCCCCCGATAAACGTTTAAAATAAATAAACAATAATACATAAAAGTTAAAAATTTATGTAATTATGAATATAGATAGTTGAAATTTTCTATGACTATAGATTCCGTATATTTTATTTACGTTCGTAAAATATTATTAATTTTATATAAAAATATAAAATTAATAATATTTCACGGGGTGGCTCATTTTCGAGTAGACCTTCAAAGTGGTTTATGAATTGCCCTAACCCCCCGGCCCCCTGGCATTTTTGAACTAAGTATAAGGTAGAAACTATAGAAGGTAGAATCTTGTAATTTTCCATGCTGATAGATAACTGATATATAACCTTTAGGAATATTAATTGAGTGAAATCGGATAATATGTATATAACTTTACAATTTATTTCCTAAAAAAATAACAGTTAAAAAGCCTATTGCAAGTTTATTGGTCTATAAATATTTCACACATCACCTATAGGTTGTACGGGCATAATTATAGTAATGTTGTTTATTGGTGTGTAGGTAGGTGTAGGTAGTAGTGTAGGTTGTAGATGTTTTTATTTATTCCAGTTCATAGTCAAGACAGAACAACTTGTGTGTCGGGTCAGGTAGTGTAGTATGTTAATCGTCGTGAGCATAATCCTACTACTATTATAAATGTGAAAATTTGTGAGGATGGATGGGTGAATGGATGGATGGATGGTTGTTACTCTTTCGCGCAAATAGTGCTGAAGAAATTTTGGTTAAAATTTCTATGGTAGTAGTTTAAGCTCTGGAATAGCACATGTACTTTTTATCCCGAAAAAGTGAAGTGTTCCCTTGGGATAGTGTGTTCACGTGGGCTGAGCCGCATGCTGGTATTATTATATTTAGATATATAAAACGCAAAGCTGATTGACTGATGTATCAACGAACAGGCTTTTAATTCCCTTAAGGCCAGAAATTTGAAATTTCACACACGTATTTCTCATATGACGTAGGCATCCATTAAGGAAGGATATTTCAAAATTCAACCTCCAAGGGGGTCAAATATGGGATAAAAGTTTGTATGAAACATTTTATTCTTTTGACATACCTATTTGCATGATATTTCGTATGAATTGAGTCGGGCAAATGCTAGTATAATTATAATTATGTAATAATGTAAATTGTATGTAAACCTATAGTGAGGTTCATAATATATTCTAGACAAAACATTGTTGGATCCACTAAGTAAGGAATAACGAGAACTCGAGAGATTCAATTAGATGTTTGTTTTGTGAATATACTATTTTTCCATCCCTAATAAGTATCATATTCTGCAATGCTTATCATGTAGACGTTTATATCGAATTGAGTTTAAAACCTTTTAGGATATGTTCTATGTTCTAGAATAGTATTCTATCTCTTTTATGTTTAATATAATATTTTTCTGGGATTACATATCAGGTAAATCTTATATAGATTGCCATCATTTATACTTACTAACTTATAATTAACTCGTTTGCTAACACGTGATGACACTTATTAGTAAGTAATGAATTCGACAATTATACAAAGAATAAATTAATTGAATATAGTTTTTACTTTGTCGATAATTACGTTTATCTATTAAACTATGATTTACAATTGACTAGATGTTGCCCCCGGTTATTGCATGCTCGATAAAAGGCCCGGGCCTTTCAACAAGTATGGAATAATTCTTTTTCTCTAAATAATTCCCCTTTTAAATTTGGCTATAATTTTATACATTTCTCTTCACAATCTTCATAATTTTGAAGTCGGTACCAGCCAACTTGAACGTGATTTAATATTGTTTTTATCAGAATATTGTTTGGGCTGGTACGTAATGCACCGTTTGTGCATTTTTCATTTTGTGGGATATGGTGTCATTTGGTCGCTCATGAAATCATTGGTATTTAAACAGTAACTAAACACGCCACACGCTACAAGGATATTCATAACCATAGTATTACTAATTAGTATTACGTTTACTATAGGAAATTCAATATTAATTATTATATGTCAATAATATGTTAATACAAAGCCAGTGCAAACCAATATTACACTGGGTTTTGCTTTTAACAAACTAGTAATTACCGACTACGGCGAAGTCAAAAGGTAATTATTTTGGCAGTCTATTTCAATCCAAATCCAATTGCTATTAGGGTTCCGTAGTTGGCGTCTCGGAACCCTTATAGTTTCATCAGGTTCTCGCGTCTACCCCACAGTCTGAGGTATCATTACATAGGTATTTAAAAAAATTGTGAGGTTCCTGGAACGATATTTTGATTTAGGTATCCGTTTGCGAAATATTCAACTATAAGGCGCATGTTTTTTTCACAATGTAAAATCCTCCCCATCCTCCTCCTCAAATCATCCTTCTCCCTGTAAAATCTAAACAGCTGACTCGAAAAATCTGAAAAAAATCATAATAGTCCATGTGATGAACTTCGGAAGGAAACTGTAATAGCTTAGATAATTTTGTTAGTTCTGGAGCCATAGAGGCCTAAGTTGATAAACTTCGTACAAAAATAACGACACAATAAGTGTGCCACGGAAAACTGATCTGTGCGTGGACGCACTTGGTATTCAGAAATTATATATATTTCCGAGAGACATTAACAAGGTGATCGCACTGTACGTGCGTTATGCGTTAACTATACATACCAGGAAAGTTTGAGAACCATTTCTGATTAATTTTTCTGCATGTAGGGTTACCGTTTAGAAAAATAATAAAATGATAAAAAGCCGCTCAAAAAAGTCCGGACATTTGAATCACAAAATGCAAACAATAAATACTTATTAGAATTGAGATACTCACACGAGGGCGGCACTGAAAATTTCGGGAATCAAGGAAGTGACACAACATTACTATTTAAAAATGTATTTATTGCTTTTCGAAGTATTCTCCGCGAAATTTGACACATTTTTCCATACGATGAAACCAATCATTGAAGCAACCATTCCATTTGGAAGTTGGGGTCTCCAAAATAGCCGTTTTGTAGGCGTCCACAGCTTCTTCAGGTGATGAAAATCTCTAACCACGCAATTTATTCTTTATTTTAGGGAAAGTATAGAAATCATTAGGGCTTAGGTCGGGGCTGTACGGCGGATGGTCTAATAATTCTATGATTTCTTGCTCTAAAAACTCTTTTGTTCTGTGCGCGGTGTGAGAACTCGCATTGTCGTGATGGAGGATGATGCGGCGGTTGCAGTTCTCTTTACGGAGTTCAGAAACGACCTGTGGCAAATAAATGTTAGCATGCCATTCTGCATTAACCGTTCTTTGTCCCTCAAGAGGAATAGTCGCAACATGGCCGGTTTTGGAGACAAACGTGGCCACCATTTTTTTTGCAACACTCCGTGAACGAACAATTTTTGTTGGCTTTAACTCAATCTCGTACACCCAAACTCGTGACTGGTTTTTTATTTCGGGTTCGTACGCGTATATCCAGGATTCGTCACCTGATACGATGTTGTATACAGCATTTGAGGATCCTGCGTGGAATCTTTTGAGAGTTCTGACGCACCAAGTAACGCGAGCCGCTTTTTGCTCTTCACAGAGCAAATACGGTATCCATCGGGAAAACAACTTTTTTACACCTAATTGTTCATGCAAGATTATTTGTATTTTACTCATGCCAATGTCTAAAGTTGCCTGAATTTCGCGGTATGTCACATGTCGATCTTCCTCAATCAGCTTACGCACAGCATCAACGTTTTCTTGGGTGACTGCAGTTTTTGGACGACCTTGACCGGGATCATCACTGAGCTTGACACGTCCACGTTGAAATTCAGCAAACCAGCGATAAATTGTGGTTTTGGATGGGGCTTCATCACCAAATGCAGAAATCATACGGTCAACACACTGTTTTTGTGTTAAACCACTTCGAAAGTCATAATAAATCATCGCTCTAGAATTTTCTCGAGTCAATTCCATTTTCTCAACGACTAAACAAGTTTGACAAGACCTTGTGACAAGACCGAGAATCTTTTTTTAAATAAATAAACGGTATTCGATTTTTAAAACCAAGGAGTTTTAAATTAAAAAGAATTTAATATGACATGAACAGTGGAAATAGTCCATTCCCGATACTTTTAGTGCAGCCTATGTATGTATTGAAAACGAGCGTTAAGTTTGATTAATTTACGTCAAACATTTTTGTTTTGAAGAGGATATTTAATGATGGAACTTGTTTATATTGTTTGCGTTTGCAATAGAAAATAGTTTGATGTCGTTGTGTTAATTGTTAAAGAATATTACATTTTAAGATGAGTGGGAAGTTAATAAAGATTAAATTAATGATTTGATAATACTTAGCTTTTATCACTCATATTCGATTTAAAACAAAAAACTCCGGAAAAATTAAAATTCTGGACAAAGTCCGGATAAAAGTATATAAGTCCGTACTAATCCGGACGGATGGTAACCCTGCATGTCCCTCGAGCACTCCTGAGATTGTAATATGGGATTCGTTCGTTATTGTTGTCGACCTTTGATGTGTGAACAGTCGTGGACCAGTCCGTATGTAAAACACGTTGTTTTAGTCTATATTTTCACGAAAACATAACAATTTTATGTTCCGTTCACATTTACATATTTATAGGGACTCGTTAATTACTTAGAAATAATACAATTGTTTATATACTACTACAAAACAGTACTAGTAACACGTTTATGGGAGTCATACATGGTGACATTGATACTATTGCCGATGAGATAACGTCAGAGGCCGAACTCCTGACCCTTGCGGTAAATGCCAGTGGCTCCTAAACCGTTTAAAACAAGCAGTTACAATTCTATAGTCGTATCTGTAGTCGGTGGAATAAATGTAGCAGTAAGCATTAAATAAATATATTATAGTGATGATGATGAGCACGAAACTCTGATGAGTAGCGAGTACCTATGTCATGATCATATGTTGGTGTTTCTTGTGGTGATGGTGGTGATGATGATGATGATTACTGTAAGTGGTATTATGGCATATGCTTGCAATTCTTTAAACAACGTCGGAATCCCCAAACATGTATCTATAAGGACTCGGGAGTTATGTTCATTATTTTTAAATCCAGGGTATACCTTGGTGCAAAAGCTTACTTTTCGGCAGCATATACTTGGAATACTTCAGAAAAAGTCGAAATCACTATATGTGTCCATATAAATTTCATCAGGCATCATCAACTTGCTTTTCAACAGGCTTTACAACACGGAACAATTTTGCAAATAGGTTCACATACGGCAAAGTAATGACTAATGTTTAAAGACATCCGTGTCTGTGTAAAATGCTATGAGAAGTACACATATATATATATATATACACCCGAATGCAGAACCGCCTTCTTATTTTGGAAGTCGGTTAAAAATCAAAACGAAATAATTAAAAGATTTTAAAGAGAGAGATTAACGGGTTAACATGAAATTGATAACTGAATACTTAATATATCTACATTTACGTGGGGAGGCGTTTTTTCGCCATGCGCGATGGGATTCTCTAGTGAGACGCTCTCACCGAATTCTAAAGCATCACAAATATATTTGGTACTACAATTGAAAAAGAACCAATTATTTAAAAGTGTCTTCAAATAAGCAATTGTAGAGTCAATAGTAAATTGTCCCATTAATATTTTTTTATATAAGAGTCAATTCTTGTGATATTTTTATAGGAAAATATTAGAAAAACCAACAACAAATTATCTAGAAAAGCGATGATTATACATTTTCAGGAATTTTATAAGAGGTCTTTATTAATAGACAGCTAATTGACTTTGCTTCTTAGAAAATAAGAGCAAATACACATTTCTACGATCAAAGCTTCACCTTTGGGAAATCTTACGAATAAAATTAATTAGTAGAAAATTTATTTCCTTCGATAAGAATGGAATTCTACGAATATATTTTTACATGTAAATTAACATTTCTTTGAAAGCTTAAATAATTATAATTAAAACAAAATGTTGACAACTTGTGGAAATTAGCACTCAGTCAAGGTGAACTGCCAGAATCTCGATATTTGTATAACGACCGACTCGCGTACGGTTGTTTACGACCAGTCTGTTGTGTGTCGTTCACAAGTTCATCTCCTCATTAAAATGTCATAATTATTTCGATTTTTATACGGGCGTGACACAGATCGCGGAGGGAGTTAAATACGTAGTGCTTGGAAGCGCGAACGTAGAGATGATTCGCGTCGCGCTGCTGTTGAGCGCGCTTGTGCACGCGCACGCACATGTATACGAGCGCTGCGAGCTAGCCCGCGAGCTGACCAGCCTCGGGATCCACAGGGACCACCTGGCGACGTGGGTGTGTATCGCGTTCCACGAGTCCCGCTTCGACACATCGGCTAGGAACCACGGAAGCGGAGATCACGGCTTGTTTCAAATAAGTGAACTGTACTGGTGCGGCCCCGGGAAAGCGTGCGGTGTGCCGTGTACCGCGTTCCGCAATGAAGACATATCGGATGATTTGGAGTGCGCCCTGAAAATTCATAAAGAACACACCCAGCTGCAAGGAGATGGGTATCTCGCTTGGGTTGTCTATCCTCATCACTGCAAGAATATTAACGGAAAGAAATATCTCGCAGATTGTGAGGCGTCACTTAAAAATGTCACAGTCAATCCAGATTTCAGATATAGAGGGCAGAAAAGTTATTCCCATGCGACTACACCAAAACCCTTTGACGCTAACTATTACGCAAAGAATTTACCGTATTTTCTCGCAATAAACTCTGTATTTGAAAACAGTCAAGTTAAGCAGTTTGAAGGCGATGGCGAAAAAATCGACTGGGTCAATTTAAAATTCGATAACATTGACAATATTAAGTTACCGAAAGTTAGCAAAGACACGATTATCAAGTACGTTACACCTGCATCTACAACGACGACGAGAGAAAATTATGAAGAAAACTATCCCAAATCCAACTACAAAAATGATTGGGTTAATTATAAATTAGACAATATCGATAATCTAAAATTACCAGCTAAATCTACAGCAAATCAAAATAACGGACTGCTTAGTTGGTTGAATATAAAAATAGACGGTAGAATTGATGATCTTATGCTGCCAGCAGTTGTTAATAATGCAGTTAAGCATGTTCCTATAACAACAACCCCAACATATAAATACTATGACGAAAATATTCCGAGACAAAATTACAAGAATGACTGGGTCAATTTGCGAATAGATAATATTGATGATTTACAATTGCCAGTATTTCCCAAAACTCAAAGCAGTCGGAAAAATAATGGCCTTAACTGGCTTAATGTTAAAATTAATAATAAAATCGATGATATTGATCTCGATAAATTAGTAGAGCAAGTTAATGTGGAAAATGTAGTGCCAGTCCAAACTACAAGTACAGTGAGAACAACAACCATTGATCCAGAACTCATCGGTATAAAACCTCCTATGCCTAGAAGAATTGAATCAAATCAATTCCGACGTAGAATGATGAACCTTGTGAACGTAATGTTGACAATGCAGAACATTGCCGAAATAGAATCACCTAGTAAAATAGTTACTGAATCAAGTTCGATTACGAATAGAATACCTCAAGAAGTATTAACGACGAGACCAAAACCAGTAAGATACCCAGTTTATACAGAAATCAAAAGAAAAAAAGTAGTTACTGAAAGCCCTTCATCAACCTCGTCAGTATTTAGTTTCCAGTGGAATTCACCAGCACGCTCAGAGTCGATAACTCAAAAAATTGTATATCAACAAAGTACAACACCCATAGTTATCACACAAAAAGAAAATATGAACAGTGCAACAGAGAAAAATAACAAAATAGCTGTAACTACAAAAACTAGTAACACGACATCAAAACAATCGCCACTTTTTGAATATAGGTTTAAAGACGAAGTTAATGAACCTGTAACAAACATAACTCAATCAAAGGAAGATAATATTTCAACAAGTAGACTTCCGTCTTATACTCAAGAACCTTCAAAAACCACAACGACAACCGCAAAACCTTCATTTGTCTATAGTTCTACAACTTTGAAACCAGAAACCTCGTCGTCAGACGGAAGATTTAGTTTCGATTGGAATAAACAGTTCCGAAATAGATTTACGTTCAAACCATTTACATTTTCGACTGCAAAACCTATAGTAAGTACACCAGAGTTTAGTTCAACATTGCGGCCTTACACAACAAAGGCTTTGGAAGAATGGAAGAATACTACCCAATCTTCTGTGTCTATGACAACTTCAACAGCTAGACCTTGGAGTTGGAACAACACAAAATGGTCGCTGCCTCCCTTCAATTCATACAAAATATCTGTGACAATCTCAAACTCTACAGGATACAGTGTTTCAAGTACTGCAAGACCTGGAATTCAAAGACAGAGATGGTCATTCGGTACCCTTAGCTCTCATTTTAACAAACAACCGTCTAGTTCGCCGCAACCTACCATTGTGCAGAGTACACCAACTACAACGGCAAAACCGATTGTTACACAAAGCACATCAAAACCAGAACAGCCAAATAAAAACTTAGATTCAAGGAGTGGTTTCACTCAAAATATTACTCCAAACCCAGCAGAAGTAGCACTGGAAGCATTTACATTAAAATCGTTTACGGCCACAGTTAAACCTGAGCCTTCAAGTGTAACACCAAAAGATGAAGTAAAATCAACAGTCACTTCTGAGTCAGCTACCAAAACCACTCCCTCAATATTCGACTTATATTTAAGACCCGAAAAGTTCTTTAAGGTCAAACAATACCAGTTCACCACTCGCAAGCCTAGTGGTAACAAATTGACAGTATATTCCGGTGGTACAACCCCACGGTTGTCCCTGTTCATTCCTGTTAAGCCTTAGCGAATTTATTAGTTTAGTTGAATTCACTGCCAATATTATAGTTACTTATCATTTGGATTACATACCAAAAAGCATTTATATTAATATAATTTAGGCTATTAATGTGATAATACGTTGAACATTTTTGTTTTACAAAAAGACTGTATTAAAAATAAATTGTTAAAATAATTTAAGATTTTTTTGTTTAACCTAAATTGTAAGTTGCGAAATGTTTGTGTTTCTTTGCGAATAACATGATCTAATGCATGAATAAAAGCTACCAACAAGCTATGCGAATGAGAATTTAGTTCTTTTATAAAATATTGCTGGGCGCCGCGCTGGCATCTAATAATTTAAATTCTGACTCCAAAATTATTTCGATATTATTTATGCATAATAATTTGTTACGAATAAAAATATACATAAAATTTTATCATCAATGTCATATGGCTCATATTAGTTCATAAAAAATAACAATATATTATATTATACCGATAGATAAATGTTTTAATGTGTTAAAGTGGTTTATTATGCTTTTTTTCGATGTGTAAAATATTTAATTGTGAATAAATTATAAAATGTACATTCGGATTGTCTGGTTCGCGACCTCTCTCGTCTTAAGGTTAATGATGAGTAATTAATGTGCCTTCATGTAACTTGTCCTACTGGTCACAAATGCGTTGTTTTATATGACCACATCACTATGCGTAAGCCATACTAGCTTTTGCCCGCGGCTTCGCCCGTGTAATACACGATTCTACGGGAACCCTGCAGTTTTTCGAGATAAAATGTTACTAGTGATTACGTAGTAACTATTTACTAATCTGTGCTAGTGTATTAATCCAGAGCCCAAACTACTACCATACCTAATTTGATCAAAATCCGTTCAGTGGTTTTTGCATGAAGGAGTCACAAACATCTTTCATATTCAAAATAGATTTATAAATTTATAATTATGATAATATTTAGAGAAATAGGAAGCAGGATTTTAATAAGACCACATCAGTGCTATGCGTAAACCATACGTAAGCATTTATAGACTTATCTACACGTAAGTAATCCTAAGTAAATAGAAGCAAATATACAGTAAGTAAGTAAGTAAGTATACAGTATAGGGATGCGTATTTTATTGCGGTTTATTAACAAACGAAGAACTCGTACAAATCTTTTTAAACACGTTTAAGGTTTGTCTATTATACCAATTTAAATATTATCTAACAAGACGCGTTTGTATGATATTTTTTTATTATAAACTAGCTATTGACCGCGGCCCCGACCGCGTAAATACAGTATCCCACGGAAACACTACTTTTACGAGATAAAAAGTATCCTATGTTTTAATCCAGAGCTTAAACTACCACCATACCAAATTTCATCGAAATCCATTCAGTAGTTTTTGCATGAAAGAGTAACAAACATCCATCCATCCATCATGACAAACTTTCACATTTATAATATTAATGGGATACTTAATAATAACTAGCTTTTTCCCGCGACTTCGCTATACTTTGCTACTAAAGTAGCTTATAGCCTACTAGCTGTTTTCCGCGAATCCGCCCAGGTGAATATACTATCGAGTATCACTGTACGCGGTGTATCGCGGGAACACTGTACTTTTCCAGGATAAAAAGTATGTGTACGTATGTATGTGTTTTAATCCAGAGTCTAAACTACTACCATACCAAATTTCATCAAAATCCGTTCAGTAGTTTTCGCGTGAAAGCGTAACAAACAAACTTACATTCACATTTATAATATTAGTAGGGATTAGTAAGAATTATCTCTTACTATTGTTTATTGTTACTTGGATCAAGTGATTTCCGTCCGCCTATTGTTGCTGTCCACTTGATTTTTATTTTCTAGCGCATTTAATTTTACGATAACTCCTAAGATAATAATTGAAACTGTATGGTTTAAAGGACTAATAAAATTCAATCCATCCTTTTCTAGTCCAAGATAAGCATGTGATTACTCTTTGCCGATGACACTTCACTAATATTTCAAATGAAGCGGACAACAATTAAATTACGAGGAGGTAAACAGTGCACTCTCAAATATACTAAAATGGTTTAGTGTTAATAATTATTTTTTAAATGCAACTAAAACAACGTAAAAGCGACTAACTTATTTAATTTGATAATAAGGATTGTATCCGTCTAAATAGTTCCTAAAGCAACCACATCACATGTGATAATTATTATTTAAACATTAGAACGGTTATAGTGAGTTATCCTTAAAAGGTAGACACATGCCAGCGAGGACTTTTTTGTAGTAGTAGTACAAAAGAGAATACCATGTTCCAACGGATTAGGCAGCGCTTTCGATAAAAGTTTCTAAGACGTAGTATGATTGATTCCGATACCTTCAACAATAATTAGACGTCATATTTTAACCAATCTCCATAAAACCTTAATAAATTATACGCTTAAACCATCTTGAGGAACCAACCACTCAGTCGATAGATGAAAAAGGGCATAAATATCCGTTTAGTATTTTTTAAGATTGTCGGACATATACAGGACTTTTAATTTTAATATATATTATAATATATAAATATATATATTAGGTCTTTACCTATGAAATTGCCGTTTTGTATGAAAAAAATTAAACGAATTTTTTTCATGTAGTTTTTATTTGTATTAATCGAAGTAATCACCCATGCAATCAATGCATCTTTGCCAACGCAATGCCAGTTCATTGATGCCCTTCTTGCTGGACGGGAGCTGGACGGGAGGCAACAAATTCTTCAAAGGCATTTTGTACTGCCACTTGGATATTGAATATTTTTCCCGCCATGAAGTTATCCAAATTCTGGAATAAGTTGTAGTCTGTTGGCGCAAGGTCTGGTGAGTAGGGCGGATGACGGAGAGCAACCCCAGTTCTTGCAACTTGGAGACCGTCTGCTGTACGAGTGCTATGAGGTCGCGCGTTGTCGTGCAGGAGCAGCGGAGCGATTGACCAATGCTGGTTGGAGATGTGCCAGCTTCTACATCATTGTATTCAGTTCTTCATAGTACATATCTGCCGTAATGCTCACCCCGTTTGGTAAGAAGCTGTGATGAATCACACCGGCGCTAGACCACCAAACAGTGACCATCACTTTTCTGTAAGTTTTCGTTTAGGGCATTGTTTAGGTGCTGAACCAGGATCCAACCAACTTGCTGAGCGCTTGTGGTTATCAAACAGAATCCATTGTTCATCGCAGGTAACAATGTGGTTCAAAATTCTTTCATTTGTGTGTCTGTTGAGCAGTGCAAGGCACGTCCCGACGCGTACTTCGCGCTGGCGATCATTGAGTTCGTGGGGCACCCATTTGTCAAGCATTTTTACCTTGCCAATTTGACGCAAATGGACCAATATTGTTTTGACGCTAACGTCGAAATCTGCTGCTAATTCAGCCGTAGATTGTGTATCATCAGCTTCCACAATCGCCTTTAATTCGTCATTGTCGACCAAAGTCTTCGGACGACCGCGATGTTCATTTTTCAGGTCGAAATTTCCAGAACGGAAGCGAGCAAACCAATTACAGGTGGTTCTTTGGTTTGTAGTATTAGCTCCGTAAACGTCGTTGATGTTGCGTGCCGCTTGTGCCGCGTTGCTGCCACGACGGTACTCATATTCCATAATTACTCGAATTTTTAACGTATCCATGATGACGAAAAAGATTGAAATGCGATGAAAATGTAACACTAATCAAGTTCATTGGTGAATAGCTACACAATAGCTACGCTTATACAAATAAATAATAACTAGTAAGTAGCTATGTATTACATAATATTGAATTTTTCAGCATTTTTCTGTAAGATAAATATTACACAAAAAATTCGTATTTAAAAATAAATTCATTTTTACTACACATTTTTTGTTATCCAAAACCAAACTTCCGAGTTTTGGATAGCCAATTATTTTAGATATTTGATTGTAAAAAGTAAAAGCTCGAATATTTTTTATCTAACCCCGATAGCTGTGCTTTCCACTAAAGTTCGGCAAAACTTTATACAAATTGTTTGTATAAAGCTGTTTCGCTTTATTTATTAGCTTTTAGCTGTTTTATTAATAATAAAAATATGTATTTCTAATGTGCATTATTATTATTATCATCACAAGTATGATCTATTATTATAATTATTTTCAACTATTGTATTATAGGGGTACACTTACGGATTGTGTCGCGGTGCACTTTTCTTTTTCCGACGTTCTGTAATCTGTAATTGTCATTAAAGAACATCGGGTAATTTGAATAACTTCAACAATACTTATTGTTGAAGTTATTCAACCCGAAGGTTATTTAATGACAATTACAGATTACTGTCACCGCAGTTCTCCTGTGGCCACGGCTACTGGGAAGTAGCCGAAACGTCGGGAAAAGAAATGTGCACCGCGACACAATCCGTAAGTGTTTAAAACAATGAATAATATTCTCGTAAACATAATAAATTTTAAATTCAATATATTTTTATCTAGCTTTTACCCCGGCTCCGTCCTCGTAAATACAGTAGTCCCACGTGAAAACTGTACCTTTTGGGCATAAAAAGTAGCCTATTTTTTTAATCGAGTGCTTAAACTACTACCATACCAAATTTCATTAAAATCCGTTGTTTTGCATGGAAGAGTAACAAACATCCATCCATCCATCCATCCTCACAAATTTTCACATTTATAATAGAGTAGGATAATTACCCAAACCTCTTTATATACGTAAAAAAACGCTGGCCGAAGGACTGTTTCGTTTCTATCTAGACTCTAGTCTCTCTATTATCGACAATCATTACATTTTAACCAACTGATTTAGGTATTCAAATTATTTAGAACAGTTCCAAATACCAACGCATATCGAGTAGTAGGGGAGGTTAATTAAATCAGTAAGCTTTATTAATTAATAAATAAACGAGTGCGTTCTAATAAATAGCCCTCAATCACGAATCGCGAAATTATCTACAGTACCGGATACAGTGGTGGAAATCCTATTTTTAACCCTCGTCGAAAACAGAAGGGTGTTTATAAGTATGACGTGTCTGTCGATGTGTGCGTGTGTTTGTCCGTGGCATTGTAGCTCCGAAACGGCTTAACCGATTTCGATCTAAGCTGACATCATCGAGAGTGATCTTATCCATAATTTATCATCATCGCTCGCTCACTGCTTGACAATTTGAAACTTCAAGTAACTACTTCAAATTTTTAATTTTGTTTTTAGCAGATTTAGATTAATTTACAAACGTTGGTAACATTTATTTAAAACGTTGGTAAGCGAACGACAACGACACCGAGTCATTGAAAAATGATCAATAAATCACCACACTGATATACATTTACTATTCCTGACTGTACATACCTAGTTTGTATAGTAGATACTCTACGCGCACTAGCTAGTGCGCGTAGAGCGAAAACAAAACCTACAAAAACTTTTAATAGAATTTCAAAGGTTTTCAAAACGTTTGCTCGCAAATTGCGGTAAAAGAATGAATAAAATGTTATTTGAAAACTCGTCTCTTGCGGTTTAAAATCATATATCACTAAAAATACAAAGAAACATGTTAAAATTCATCTATAGTAATATCTGGCCAAGGCATATAATTATATTTAGATTAAGGCTTAGAGTAAAACTAAATTATTTCCGTATAAGTTACTAAATAACACTTTGATTATTCCTACATGTTGTTTTAACCTAAAAAAAACTTTAAAATGTAGAATTGTACCACTGGTGCGGAAACAAGCTCGGCGACAAGAACCGGCGAGTATGTTAAGTTGAGCCTTAGGGATAGAGTCAGAAGCTTGGCTCTATATAAGATGTGATAATTATTTGATAGTGCCAGTCAGTGGTCTCGTCTTGGCATAATTTTACATGACAATATTTTTGTTAGGATTTATTTATAATAGGTAAATGATTTGGGGCCTTACCCCCGAAACTGGTACGATTTAGATTTATGAGTCTGATCCGATGTCGATTTTGATTCAGTTTCGATCCTGATGCTTACTCCCGAACAAAATCGAATCGAAATCAATATCGCGTTGAGATCGTGTCTTATCAGCGTCATTGGCTGTATCCGGTTGCTGACGTCACTTCCACAAAGTAAACAAGTTACAGCCGAGTGCCGTAGTCTATGGCGAAGATTAATAAAAATATGGAAAAATTATATAATAGGTATTTATTTACCTATGAAATTGCTGTTCTGCAGTACTGGCCATTTCAAATCAAAATCATTTTTGTTTGGCTAATAATTCTATTTTCAAATTAATTTTATTTTAAAAACATGAAATTCTTTTTCCAAAAGTAGTCATTTGTTTATTGATTAGTGTTACATTTTCATCGCATTTCAATCTTTTTCGTCATCATGGATACGTTAAAATTTCGAGTAATTATGGAATATGAGTACCGTCGTGGCAGAAACGCGGCACAAGCGGCACGCAACATCAACGACGTTTACGGAGCTAACACTACAAACCAACGCACCACCTGTTTTTGGTTTGCTCGCTTCCGTTCTGGAAATTACGACCTGAAAAATGAACCTCGCGGTCATCCAAAGACTTTGGTCGACAATGACGAATTAAATGCGATTGTGGAAGCTGATGATACACAATCTACGGCTGAATTAGCAGCAGCTTTCGACGTTAGCGTCAAAACAATATTGGTCCATTTGCGTCAAATTAGCTAGGTAAAAAAGCTTGACAAATGGGTGCTCCACGAACTCAATGATCGCCAGCGCGAAGTACGCGTCGAGACGTGCCTTGCACTGCTCAACAGACACATAAATGAAGGAATTTTGAACCACATTGTTACCTGCGATGAAAAATGGATTTTGTTTGATAACCGCAAGTGCTCAGCAAGTTGGTTGGATCCTGGTTCAGCACCTAAACAATGCCCTAAACGAAAACTTACCCCTAGAAAAGTGATGGTCACTGTTTGGTGGTCTAGCGCCGTTGTGATTCATCACTGGAACTGGGGTTGAAAGCTCTCCGTCATCCGCCCTACTCACCAGACCTTGCGCCAACAGACTACTACTTTTTCCAGAATTTGGATAACTTCTTGGAAAAATATTCAATACCCGAGAGGCAGTTCAAAATGCCTTTGAAGAAATTGTTGCCTCCCGTCCAGCTGATTTCTTTAAGAAGGGCATCAATAAACTGCCACTACGTTGGCAAATATGCACTGATTGCATGGATAATTACTTCGATTAATACAAATAAAAATACATGAATGAAATTCGTTTAAATTTTTTCATACAAAACTGCAATTTCATAGGTAAAGACCTAATACTTACTAATATTATAAATGCGAAAGTAACCCTGTGACGCAGTTATTCCTAAGCAACAGAACGCATATTAAATTTGTTATAGGGGTAGATTACTTTTATTAACCAACTTCCAAAAAAGGAGGAGGTTATTGTCTTTTTTATGTACTTAACTAAGTAATTTATTTGCGAAATCTTGTGATTGGCTCTTATTTGTAAAATTAAGGGCCTGTTTCACAATCTTCTAATAAGTGGACAGCTTTTTCGGAAGTTCTTTCGCTGCTTACCTACTTTATATAGAGCGACAGACCAAAATCATGAAAATAAGCTATTTAACATATATCAGTAGCTTGTGAAGCAGGTCCTAATTAATTTTTATTCTATTTGTTCGGCCTATAGGTTTTCCATTAAAGATAAATAAAATAAAAATGCTCCAGCGCGATACATGGATTTCTGCACGAACTAAAGTTACTAGTTATAATAATAACGCAAACTTAAGTTTACACGTCTTCTTTCATGGCGCTCATTATTTTGACTTCAACTCATTTAGTGTGTTCATTAGTTGTATTTTTAACCCACGACGAAAAAAGAGGGCTGTTAAGTTTTACGGCTCTGTCTCTGTCCGTGGCATCGTAACTTCCAAACGGATGAACCGATTTTGAACAATTTTTTTGTTTGGAAGCCAAAATGATGCACCCTCGGTGTTAGTATATAATTCATATATAATTCATCATCATCAGCACTCTAACTGCTAGACAATTTGGGGGTTACTTAATTTTTTTAATTTTGTATATTAGTTTATTTTACTATCTTTTACTTCATATTTTTACCATAATATATAAAAATAGCCTGAAAACTAATGAAGCATTTAGAATCATTAATTAATTAATTTTAGCCAAATGTCAATAGCTTTAATCAGGTTTGTCTGACATTAACACATTTACCTTGATTATATTATGTGACCGTTTTATTGTTTTTCATAAAGCATTGTGAAATGTTAACTTTGTTAAAACTTTAAAACTCTTTACTTTAGTTAAACAAAGTTAACAACCCTGGATCAATAAATAATCGATAACTTTTCGCACATAAACTAGTAAGCACCTGCGTGGTCCAGTGGTTTAGAGCTTGGCTTTCGACTCGGAGGTCGTGGGTTAGATTGCCGCATTGGATATATAAAAATGTTGATTCCAGGTTTGGTTAGGACAATGCAGGCTGATCACCTGATTGTCTGACAAGAAAGTTGATCCATGCGTCAGATGGGCATGTAAAAAGTCGGACCTGCGCCTGATCTCTCGCCAGTCGTGTCGGTTATCCGTCCCACTGGGTTACGAGAGTAAAGGAAGTGAGAATTTTATTTTTCTTATCTCTTATTTTATCTCAGTCCATTATACATACAAATAATGTATATTTTTAACGATTTTGTCGGTGTATAACATAAAACATCACCTACTATACTCGTACCAAAGTATCATACTTATTTATAATGGCAATATAATAATTATGAGGATCGTAGTGAAACTGGCCATAGATAAAAAAATCAATATACCTTCTAGATGTCCAGTGCCCACTTCGTTGGGCGTAAAACATGTTTACTTGTAAATTTTTATTCTTAAAAAAATAATTTATAAAACATCACCAGTAGAGCAAATTTTAAATCTAAACTATTCTCGAATCAACTTGAACACACAAAAAATATCAAAATTAGGTTTAGAAGGAGTCCAATTACAAGCACACGCACAGAAGATGTATATCTACAACTAGCTTTTTCCCGCGGGCCGCCCGCATAAACGGGAACACTGTACTTTTTTGGGATAAAAAGTAGCTTGTTTAAATCCAGAGCCTCAACTACAACCATACCAAATTTCATCGAAATCTGTTCTGTAGTTTTTGCGTGAAACAGTAACAAACATCCATCCATCCATCCTCACAAACTTTCACTCATATAATAGTAGTAGGATATATATAGAGGTATAGCTAATGTCGATGTTATACAAGCTTCCTTGACATTAGAGATTCACCAGAGGACCTCACTAGATCGTTATAATTCGTGTGATAATCTGGCGTCATTGTCAAGAAGCTAGCAATGCTAGATAATGCTATATATATTGCAATAGCTGATGATGATAATGGCTAACACTCTCGATCACGTCAGCTTTAAAAAAACTAGATTAAAATCGGTTCATCAGTTTGGGAGCTCCCATGCCACGGACAGACACAAACACACACAGACAGACATACAGACACGTCAAACTTATAACACCTATCTGCAACTTTAAAATGTTTGATACATTACAGTACTGGAACTAGAGAATAGCACCCTTCACACCTAAAGGTACAGCATGCGACGTTCCAACCTTCACCTCCGAAACGAACATGTAGATGCGCGGGACTGACTGACGCGTGGGCACATTTTCAATCATTAATAGCACGACTTTTTTATCCGCAGTCCAAACAGCACAGATCCGTCCTCGGTTTGGAACGCAGTCTCAGATGCGTGGTCCGAACTGTACCGTGTGGAGGGCACTATAGGGACCCTAACACACGGCGTATTTTAAACGCGCAGAGGACGCGCGTTTGTGGAAAGCGCGCTTACGATGCCGTAGATTCTGATTATTTTATATAGAAATTCAATTTGAAACAGATAAGTTAACAGAATCGCCACATGACTGTGATAATGATCTGTTATTTATTTTATAAATTATAGTGATAATAAAACTATATTTTATCCATTTGCCTTACTATCAGTTTCAGCTTTAGATTTAGAATACTATTTTATTTTGTTAAAATTGTCAGTAAGCGCTAATTTTCAAGATTTCCTGTAGCGGGTTTTAATAAAATAATAATAATTAACACATTGACATTTAAATTTTAACGAAGATGTGATAATTTACGATTAAAATTCAAGATCTTCATATAACATAAATCTAAATGATAATGATTTATTTTAATAGTAGCTTTGGCCTTTGGCAAGTCGCGACTTGGTGCAAAAACTTTATTTCTTCGCCAAAAATTTTACCCCCTTACTAACAAAAAGATTTACACAACGGATAGCGTATACAACGTTGCTGTCTTTGTCTGATGAGTTTGAACAGTCACTTGACAGACAAAGACAGCAACGTTGTTTAGGTTATCCATTGTGTAAGTCTTTTTATTAGTAATCAGAGTATAATTAAATAACCTAACCAAGAGCATGTCTGGAGGATATATCTGAGGTGGGTTCCATAACTATCAACGCGCAATAGACAAAAAAAATTATTTCATTTAATAAAATAGATTAATGCAGCAATATGTTTGCATTTTTTACTTTGGTTGTAATCACAATTACATTGCACGTCTGTCACGTGTCGAGCTGCATTTATCTGAAATAATAAATTAAGTATCATTAATATATTGATTCAGTTACTGTAATTTAATAAAATATAATTATTCATAACATTTTTTATTACATTTAAAGATGTACTGTAGGGTGTTGCATGGACTGATGCCTGCCTAATTATACGAGATTTTATTAAATAACTCATTATTTTTACGGAACTCTTGGACTTCTCGTACGTGGTCAGCTAATACGAGCTTTTTTCCTTTAATTTTTGTTTGTGGTTGAAATTCAATTGTATGTGTAATTGATTGAAAGCCTGTTTTAATAATGATGTCCATGATGAATTTGAATCTAAAAATAAAACATTTTTATTTATTTACTTAACAAGTACCTAAAACTACAATTTTATATGAAATTGAAATCGGTACACATCTAACAGTTTCTGAAATTTTTTTAACAAATAGATTAGCATAAAAAAAAATTCTTTCAAATTAACATTGATAGTTTTGTTAAAATTTTACGTATGATTTTTTTATAATTTTCTTTACAATAAATTATATTTTGAATAAAAATTATTAAAATTGTCACATGTCTACTAATTTTAATTTCATAATTTAATTCATTATTTTTCTCTGGCCAATATTTTTTTATTCTGTTTTTATCTGTCAATAATTTAACCTCACATTTGCTGGTTTTTATATCATATTTTGTATTGTTCAAAATACTTACTTGGCACTGCTGATTTCACACAAATACTTCACGACATAAAATCTTCATTGATTTTTTTTTTTATAATAAAAAATTTTTACATCAAAAATTCATAGTGTAAAGCTCTATAACAGCCCCTTTAGTTCATTCATGCCGTGGCGCTGCAGTCGCGCACAGAGCGAATAGGTACGGTCGCTGACAAACCGGTGCACTTGTTATCGCTAAAATATTACGATAGACAAGTGGTACACCGGCTTGCTTGCGACCGTGCATATAAACTTTCCACCTATCTTACTGTTGAAAACCGCATTAAAATCCGTTCCATAGATTTGAAATCTATCTGAACAATGACATTTAGTATTGGGTTCAAGAATCAAGATCTTAATTCTGGGAAAATTTCACACATAATATTAATTATTATTGTTACTTTGCATATTCGTTGGTTTCTGAGAATACATGACGTGACATGTACACTAGGAGACCCAACTTGTCTAATAATAATAATATCTATAGTATCTATAGACGCTTTCACACCTAAATAACATAGACATCAGCTGTGTGAGGTCAATAACCTCAGCGCCTTAGAGAGCGCAATGTAATTTCATTTAGTGTAGTTTTTTCAAAATTTCTATTAATTATTTTCCTGGCTATACGTCCTTACATATTCGGTAGATGAAATATATAAAAAAAAATATCCGTAAGTAATAGATTTTGAACAACGTTCTAAAGGTCACACTGAATCGTCTAAAGATTTGCTCTACGTGTCAGTTCGCATCATAATTACCTCTACAAAGTCAGAGATCTCACAAAAGGGCCTCTAGCTTGACTAGCGTTTAATTACAAGCCGGAACAAAAGCATCTCGACTGAAACCCGGCCACCACACAGTTGATAGAAATGCTATGAAGCGCAGTGAGAAACCATTGGAGATCTACACAAGTAGTAGTCAAATTATTGTAGACCAGTGAAAATCGGTTATTGGGGTTTCAGGTCAATCGGGGTTGACATCGGACCGATGAATAATGGTATCAATTGCTGATAGTCGTTTAAACCGATAAATAGTAATTATATGTTCATGTTGAATTAATGACCTCAAAAACTCGTCCTAAATTCAACGTAATAAATGATTTCGTTATAAAGGTTTGACTGTAATCTGTACCTAATACCTATTACTTACAAATTACTACTGATTCAGTACTTATAGGTTTTTTTTTTTAAGTGCCACTAAAAACAATCACCCATTTACAAACACTTCAGTTAAATATTAGTACCTCAGTATCTGAGCTTTGCTCGGAGTTCTACTTAGTAGATTTCATAATTAACAAAATAATTACAAAAATATTCGGGATTTGAGCCCGAAACACCAATTTGCCAACGACGCAAAATGTATACATATTTCATACGCATACCAAGCTGACATTTGGATTGACAAAACTTATATAAAATGTCACCTTAAAATTGTAAATACCGTTAGATTGTAATTTATCTAGCGAGATTATAAAATGTCGACAGATTGTCAAATAAACATTCTAATTACAATTTTACGCATATTATAATATAACGAAAAATAATGCGTCAAATTGGTAATTAATTTATACTTTTTTGTAAATTGTTACTTTGGAAGTCGGTTTTAATTTTTTTCATTTCAACTTCAAGCTACTTTGGGTTCTTCTCAACGTTTCCGCATACGAACCCTGTTTATTTAGTTCGTCAGTCGTGAGCTCATGTTCGCAAAAAATATCACTTGACATATTCTGAAACTTATTAACTTATGACATCACCAAGGCCGCCGCCTCGAATTTCGCGGTGAGCGGCGCGGCGCGGCGGCGCGCGGGCAGAAATGCTCCCTTGAGTAGCGGTGATTACGCTACGTGCCCGCTTGCGCGCATGCCTCTGCTATCGCTGCCCGCCGCCGCACCGCTAACTGCGAAATTCGAGGCAGCGCGGCGGCCTAACGGGGACAAGGCAATTTTATATTATGGTGAAAATATAATCAAACTATTGATATTTTATAACTAAACATTATTTAAAACCAATTTAATCAATACTTTACTATATAAAATATCAAAACTAAAATTACTCATTTTTCCATAGATGATAAAAAAATCATTAAAAAGAGGATTTTTTCACGTTTCACGTTTTTTGATTAAAAACGCCCAGTCGAGTTTTGCCGGGGAGTTCAATGGGGAAGTTTTTGAATGGGGAATTTTCAAAGGGGAGTTAAATATTAAACATTAATTAATCATTTTTTATTTCTTGTTTGAAACGAGTTAAAAACTACTTACGTTTTACAATGACTGCAAATAGTTTTAATAGATTGGCTATTCTATGCATAGAATATGTGCGTGTACGTCTACTTTAACGTTTAGTTGTGAAGATTTAATCAACCAATTTACAGTCAGGTGTGTTTGCCTGACAAACAAATGTTATACAATCATAAGTCATCGTTAGTGCAAAATTCATGATTCTTACAAAGATATATGGTTGGCTTCGCTGGGCGCTCAATCAATAATTTGTCTATGGATTCTTGGAACAAAATAATATTTATATTTATATAAATATATTATATATTAAATATTTTTTATAAATTATTGAAGTATATTATTATATTCTTCAATAAATAATAATAAAATTTATGCAATGAACAAGCAATTAGTTATTCTATTAAAAAAATAAGATATAAAAACTATAATTTTAAGAAAAATTCTGTGATAGGGCGGCATTTTCTTCAGTGTCTAGGGCGGCATTAATTTTAAATCTGGCCCTGGCTCTAAGGCTAACGATACTTATATCGTTGGATATAAGGATATATAGGATAGGATCATCCTCATAGAAGCTGCAAGTATAAAATAACTTTGCGTAACGAAACGTCGCTCCATCGTAGTAAAAATTATACTAATGTGGTGGTAGCGTCATGTAGAGCCAGCGAGATTATAAAATGTCGACAGATTGGGAAATTAACAATCTGCTTACAACTTTATGCATTCTTTTATTTTAAAAAAATACAAAAATTCGAAATGGAATATCCTAAATAAAATTACATTACGTTCGTTGCGGTGCTACAGACGTCATTGACCTCACACAGCTGATAGACTTGATATTATTTAGGCAAATACTTTGCTTTCTCTTTTAAGTGAGCTCTTTCTGTGAGATTAATGAGAGCGTAATGAAATTTTATATATATTACTAACTGACCCGGTAAACGTTGTTTTGCCATTATATGTATTTTTAATGCCACATCATAAAAAAATAAAAATAAATAAATAGTCGAAAAAAAAAAAAAGATTTAGGGGTGGGTCTTCACTCTTATAATTTAGGGGTTGAAAAAATAGATTACGACCGATTCTCAGACCTACCGAATATGCAAAAAAAATCATAAGAATCGGTCCAGCCGTTTCGGAGGAGTGGTGTCCCCGAGCACTATGATACGATAATTTTATATATTATATACTATGTTTCTATATATCATATATAGAAACATAGTATAAAATAATATATAATAAAAAAATGTTTCATTATTTTTCTCCCTAAACGTCTTTACATAAGCAGTTGATCATGTGCCCAAAATATCCGTAATTGATTTCACCAAACCTTACATGAAAGAACAACTTTGATTAAACTTTTTGACTTTAACTTTGAAATATTTTTTAAATATTTACAGTACGAAAGCCACGCTTTAGCCACATCACAGCGTCACACAAAGAAACTGGCCTGAAACACTTGCGTTTTTTTACGCAGTCGTCGAAACGCAAGAGTTATTTTACCCAAATAAAGCTTGCGTATACCCAAGTGTTTCAAACCTTACTCAGGATTCAAACGCATCTGTAACTCCATGGGCTGTGTCCATGGGAGGCTGTAATCGCACACCATGAGCATTTATACCAGCAGATGAAAAATCTTAGTCAATTTATTCGCAGGTACTCCATAGTCCATCGCCCTTGCTTTGCTAAAGTTTTAGAGTTCGTTTGAAGTAATTAAATATACGAATATACGAATAATATAGTATGCGAATATACGCACACGCGTCCATGTTTTAATTATTGCCAAAGCGCTGACTGCCCAGTTAAATATGCGAAATGCACGAACCTAACTCGATCACGTCCGAAACTATTGAATGAAATTCCGAAAAGCTCGCACGATTTTCGATAAAAGAGCATCGCAGATTAACGTGGAATCGCCATCCTTTGGCACGAAATGATTTTGGCTCGATGACTCACAGAAAATTGGCGTGAAAAAAGTTTTTTCGCCAAATAGGCGAGACTACTAACTGTAGGCCCTGCACGGGAGCAGCAGCGCACTCGCTAGTTCTGTGATACTGCGACTGTTTTTAGGCACCGCGGCAGTAACTTCCTGACATCAGACAATCTAAGTTCTCGTTTGCCAGTTTTAAACAACGAACACCTACTATTTTAGGCGAATGTATAAAATCCATTCCATATATCGTACGTAATAATAAACAATGGTTTTCCGTATGTAATATATGTACCTAGTAACTATTAATAATGCAAGATCCGGTATAAGAGATATACACCCTCATCTGTAATTCATTGGTGATAAGAAATAAAAGATAGGTAATATTCACATTGACACATTGCGAATAGTTTCGCTAGATAAATTGGGACAACCGCCGCCGTTCACACCGCTCACGACCGCCGACAGCCGCTACGGTCTAGCTGCCATCAGCGGCCGTGAGCGGCGGCGGTTGTCTCAAACGAAAATGTGTTTTATTGTAATGAAGATAAAGTTTAAAATTAAGCATATGACAGTTATGCTGCTCGCCTCTCCGCTGTCATTTCGGTGTGAATCGGCCCTTAAGGCGCAAAATGTGAATATTATCTATCATTTATTTCTTATCACAAATAATTAACAGATGAGGGTATATATTTTTTATACCGGATCTTAGACCATAATTTATAATGTCACTCCGGTAATCATTCTGACATTCGGAGAAAGGCTAGATCTACCTTTCTTTTATCAATGGGCTGATGACCGAGCTGCACACGTTAAAAAGTTATTGACGTACATTCATATATAATACTTTGAATGTTTTGAGAAAATAATATTTGAACTAGGGTCTAGGACTTGTCCTTGTACACGGTTGCTGATAAGTTACAGCAGCTGGGAGACCGAGCTTTGCTCGGAGTTCCAGTGGTCCGGAAAAGTATAACAGGCATTAAAAACATAGGTATTAAAAAAATAATTACAAATATATTAGTCTAACCGGGCCTCGAACCCGGGACCAATATTCAGCAACAACACAAGAAGTGCAACGTACACGTAACTGAGCAAGTATTTTCACTCTGTGTTAATACTACAATTTAATATATTATATTTTACTAGCTTCTTCCTGCGACTTCGCCCACGTGGAAAAGTGTTACTGGAGAAAAAACTTCTTCCCTCACCTCAGGCCCTGACGGCATTCAACTCGCACGCGGAGACTGTCATACTAGCTCCATGTTCATGTCGATCCAAACCCATTCACAGTCAGTTCTAACTGCACACTTAGTATGACCACCATAAAAATGCGTTTTGCCTACACAAGAATAGATATACTGACGGATAATATAGACAAAATGACAGCTATCCTTTGTCAATCTGTCATTCTGTCTATTCTTCCGTAGAAAGAAACCATTTCTACGGTGGTTATGCTAATGGTAGCGTCATGCCGATCGCACGATAGGCGGCATAGTGTATGGCAACACTAAGTAGCCGTGACTGTACATTCATGAGCGTAGAACTATAAGTTCCTCAACAGAGTTCAAATCCTATTGGCACATTGACTAGTGCGCTCCAGCTAACTTAAGCACAAACAAAGTGAGTGAATTATTCATAAGTTTACAGTTTAAACGCCACTTAGCTAATGAAAGTTTAAAACGCTTTAACTTTAACAGCACACTCAGAAATTAATGGCAACCATTTTAAAATAAAATTATATTGTCGCCAATTTTCATGGCTAACAAATAGTTGCAACTATGACAAAGTTTTTAATATTTTCTGCTTTTTCAATCAACTATCAAATTAAAGTGTTGCCAGTATTAAGATAATCCTTTTGGGAAATTGCTCCTTAACATAAAAGTTTTGTTTGTATGCGTGTCGGCGAACGTAATTATGTAATTCTTACGCCTACATCTATCTATTGTTTGCTTCACTTTTTACAATGCGTTTGTATGAAGACTACGATCTAGGCGTTATTAATCTGAGCCTCGTAATCCCTCGACTCCCTCGAGTGATCCTACTACTATAAATGTGAAAGTTTGTGAGGATGGATGTTTGTTCCTTTTTCACGCCAAAACTACTGAACAGATTTTGACTAAACTTGGTATAGTAGTAGTTTAGGCTCTGGATTAAAACATAGGCTACTTTTTATCCCCAAAAAGTACAGTGTTCCCGAGGGATACTTTATTTACGCGAGCCGAGCTGCGGGCAAAAGCTAGTATGCGTATATTTCTTACGGCCAGCCACGTCATGACGCGAGGTGATCAACGTGAAACGGTGAGGTGTAGCGGCACGGTTACATAACATGCAAATTCACGTCGCCGTTAGACTGGTAGTACCACGGATAAGATAAATGAGGTTGGATTGGCAACCCTGACACTTTTATTTGAAAACCAGCGTCGCCGCCTTTCTCCCACCAATGCACTCCACTACATAAGAAATAGTAATACATACACAAATTACGCACACTAATTAACAAATCACACCTAGAACAGAGAGCTGCGATTTGGTACTCACACTACATTGAGTCGGAAACGTTACGACACAACCACATGCTCAAAATTCACTCGCACGCTAGGGCTTGTATGGTCGATAGGAATTTTCGATAATGAAAATGGTCAAACTTGAATCTTGAAATCATCTTAGTTTCAGTTAGATTTACGATTTATGAGCCCTAACTTTTGAATGCGGCGGGGGGAGTAGCGGGGCAAGTATGGTTGCGCGTGTACAATATGTGCATCCCCACTATTTTTGCCGAGGGCTCATCGTAAATCGTAAACCGTCCTGTAGCTATTGGTAATTGAATGAAAAATTTTAATAACGGGAGCACTAGTAATTTTATACTAACTAAAACATTGTGCCAAAGGCGAATTTAATTAGGATTGGGATAGAAAATGAAAAAAAATATCAACATGTATTACCTTTATTTGTAAGCAAAAAAAGAAGTCGATGGCAGTGTAGTACTGCCATTTGCACAGTCGTAGTCTTTTAATTACTAAGGCGGGTCAATAAGTCCGTGACTTTTTGAATTTCTAACCTCCTTACTGAAAAAGCAACACTACTCCTGTCAACAGGCATCTGTCAGTTGACTCCTATCAAAATTTGAACTTGCTGCGTCAGTTAGTTTGTGTTTTACAGCTATCTTTATCAGACTATCCAGACTTAAGGAAACAATGGAAAAAATGAATTTCGTGTGCTTATTAAGCATTATTTTTTGCGAAAAAAAACCATTACCGAGACCAAGGCTAAGTTTGATAAATACTATGGGGACTCTGCACCATCGATTTCAATGGTAAAAAAGTGGTTTACTGAATTTCGTTGTGGCCTTACAAGCACTGAAGATGCCGAACGTCCTGGACGCCCAGTTGAGGTCTCTACACCCGAAAAATCGAAAAAATTCACGATATGGTGTTGGCCGACCGAAGATTGAAAGTGCAAGAGATTGTGGAAGCCATAGGCATCTTGCATGGCTCAGTGGTTTCAATTTTGAATGATCACTTGGGCATGAGAAAGCTTTCCGCAAGATGGGTGCCGCGTTTGCTCACAGTCGACCACAAACGCAATCGTGTAACAACTTCACAGGAAGGTTTGGCGTTGTTTAATCACAATATGGAGGAGTTTTTTAACCGTGGACGAAACATGGATCCATCGCAATACACCAGAGACCAAACAACAGTCAAAACAGTGTGTTTGTGGCGCCAAAGAAGGCCAAGGTGGGTTTGTCAGCCAATAAAGTTATGGCGACTGTTTTTTGGGATGCACGTGGGATAATCCACATTGACTATCTTCAAAAGGGAAGAACAATTAATGGGGAATATTATGCCAACTTATTAGACCGCTTCAATGAGGATTTGAAAAAAAACCGACCTCATTTGGCCAAGAAAAAAGTTCTTTTTCACTAAGACAATACAAGGGTGCACACATGTGCAGTTGCCATGGCAAAAATCCATGAATTGGCCTATGAATTGCTCCCACATCCACCCTATTCTCAAGATTTGGCTCCGAGTGACTACTTCTTGTTCCCAAACCTGAAAAAATGGCTCGGTGGAAAAAGATTTGACTCCAATGATGAAGTCATCTCGCAAACAAAGGCCTATTTTGAGGACCTCGACAAATCATATTTTTTGGAAGGGATAAAAAAATTGGAGAAGCGTTGGACAAAGTGTATAGAGCTCAAGGGGGACTACGTTGAAAAATAAAATGATTTATTTATCAAAAAATCTGTGTTTTATTCCAAAGTCACGGACTTATTGACCCGCCCTCGTATTATTTTTTTATTGTAGACGAAATATTCATAATTTACGTTTTCAGATACTCAAGCGTACATATTATTATGCAATACCAACAAGTAATAAACCAATACATTATCTTCTTCGCTTCAGCATCAAATACTACATTCGTCAACAACCCCGCATCGCGGAAAGGTTTTAGGCATAGCCGGGCACCGTTAATCAAATAGTTAACTTCGTTAATCGTTAATCCGTTACAAAAAATGTTAGCTTCGTTAAACGTTAAAGCGTTACATTTCGGAAGAATTAACGCAAGTTAACGTTAATCCATTAATATGTGTAAAATTGCATATTTATAACGTTGCGTTAGTGAATTTATAAAACCTATTGGTTTAGGTTCTAATTCATTCATCAATTATCAACACGCAAATGATCACTGACAGTAATTTATAATAACAACAAACAAACAAACAAAACACTCGTCACTTGCGTGCAAGAATCGAAGTCTTTATAAATATTATGTAGCAAAAAAAAACTAGCAAAATTTTACTACCGAGAACAGTAGTAACTCATTCTAAAGAAAAATAATTTGTCGATAAATCATCGATCACTGACTGCACTATCCAGGCGACCGAAGCGGACGTGACGCGAAGGAGTCGAAAGGCGCGGTAATTTGGCTCGCTTCGCAACCCATTACGCGTCAGATGTGTCTTCCCGCAAAATATTTGCGTACTTCACCAGCAATGTATATTCTCTCTGATTCTTGGCTTAATTGTCGTTTCTACTTAGAATTTCATAATTCCAACTAGTTTTTTGGGAAAAATACTAAAAAACTAAGGTTTTTATGCTTACCGATGAAAAAAAATTCCTCCTTGTTTGATATTTGATGTCTGACTCTTTACTTTGCACATAACAATCGCACAACACGGCATTTTCAAAGGATTTTAGCGCTGCTCCGTACTGCGAGGCAATCAACAAGCGACTAAAAAGTATGAACGCGTGGTTCGGTTGAAGTATGATTGTCCAATCATACTTGTGACGCGTCTGCCCCGCGCACATTGCCAATCCAACCTCATTTATCTTATCCGTGGGTAGTACCTATATTTTTTTATTCAGGAGACAAACAGTCGTTTACATCTTTCTATAAATATCAAAATACATAAAGACTAACATAACTAACATATTTTTTATAAACTATGAAAGATACGGCATAATACAAAATGCAAACTAGGTAATCTATACATATAAAATCTTTTATCCTGAATGACTGACTGACGGATCAACGCACAGCCAAAACCGCTGCTCGTAGAGACCTGAAGCTTGAAGGGTACTAAACTACGCCATATACCCTTTTATATGGCGTAGGCATGCGATAAGCGAAATTGCGAATGCGAAATTCCAAAATTCGACTCCTAAATGGGTAAATGGGGGGGGGGGGTTTGTTTGGGCGACGTGATTCCTTGGTCCAATCTACTTCAAATTTTACATAAACATTCTTTAACAGAATTGATGGAATAAGTGTATCATAGTTTATTCGAATTCGTCCCCTAACGGGGTTAAAAAAGTTTCGATCGGTTTAGATGAATGATGAAGTATAGCCTGAGATCCGAGGCCCGCCTAACTACACTTGTCAAATACAAGTACAATATTTTCGTACTTTTGGCGGCCACCCGCCCGCCCACGCGCCCACGCACCCGCGCCCGCGCCCGCGCCGCGCCCGCGCCCGCGCCGCGCCCGCGCCCGCGCCCACGGGTGGGTCATACACTAATCATTTCGTGTAATAAGTTCGTCATTATCATTTTACCTTAAATACGAATTAATTTCCAATTTGATCGTAACAATCGATTGCCTGTGAGTTGGGCTTTTTATTTTTATTTTGTTTTGACACAATATAATATCATTGTTTTAAACACTTACGGATTGTGTCGCGGTGCACTTTTCTTTTTCCCGACGTTTCGGCTACTTTCCAGAAGCCGTGGTCACGGCAGGACTGAGGTGTCAATTGTCCTATTTGTTGAAGTTGTTCAAACTACCCGAAGATTGTTCAATTATTGGAACGTAGTTCCTTATGGCGCGTTGCGAATTGTAAGGAAGCTAGGCGGATTGATTAGGCACGACACTTTTTGCCACTCGAAATCCCAATGTAATAACGACTATTAAGAATGATACAAAAAACGACCTTATCACCTTGACAATAATGTAGAATTTTGCAATTACACATTGTGACTGTTATGACTGTTACATAATGTGACTAGCTAGCCGAGCGCTTGATGTTATTACTCAGTACGGAGCCGGACTTCGCGGCGGCAACACTGTGAGCAGCAAGCAACCCGCCCCCCCTCACCCCTGTCCCTAAGGCGCTAGTTCCGCGCGCACTATATATACTTAGTTCAACTATTTGTTTTGTATAATATAATATATTTATTTGTGTTCCGATCCACGCAAAACATACTAACAGTATCTTGAAGCCACGGTATTAGTATTTTAAATTACATTTCATTTTGTTAATTATTGGATCCCAACTAGATGGCAGCAACCAGCCATCTTCTCGGTTAAAATTAGTGTACTTTTTAATTTCTATAGCCTCGCGTATCATTCTTGGGCGATAACGGTGTTCCTTTGCCAGTACTTGTGGCTTATCAAATCTTATGTAATGGCGAGGTTGATCCAGTGTGTTTAAAATAATGAACAATATTCGCGTAAACATAAGAAATCAATACAATATAATGTCATCATGTTAAAAAAAAAATTGACAGGAATTCGAAATTTAAAGATGAAAATCTTCATCTTTGACCTACTTATACTACATAATATTTGCGATTGCTGCATTTAATTTGTTTAAAAGTTTATTTTTACAATTTCATGAGAATATTTTGACTGTCCTTAATTTAACTTCTTTCTATTGCTGTTATAATAATTAATTTATTTGTGTTTGATTTGTTAGTGTATAACTAAAGGTTTTTAGTTTTAATTGTAAAAATAACTGTATTTGATGTATACAATATAATAAAATCGTACCCGGTCGCTGTCTGTACATGAAAGATTTAGAATTAAAACTATTACAGGGGGTTTAATGAACAAAATGAAAACCAAAACAATGGCTTTTAGATATTTTTTCTGTTTATCTGTACATTTGTGGGCGCTAATCTCAGAAACAACTGAACGGATTTTGATAAAATTTGTTATCGTATTTAGTCTTTGGATTTATTTAACGAAAGTGATTGTTCTAAAACGTGTGTACTATTAGTTACCTAGTCGCCACATAATGACTAGGGGAACCTGTTGAAGCTTGGCACTATGTGTAGGTGCTTAGGCCATTGGGCTCGTTCTAATATTCGCGCGATACTACATTCTACTGTCTATGGTATTCGGTAGGTCACTACCGACTATTCAATGTGAAGTTAGTCGCATACCGCCACTAAGCTGTTGTTTGGTGTTATCGAGGTTAAAACGTTTTATAATAGTCACTTAACTTTTATATGCCATCGGTTATTTTATTTAGCAAGTGTCAAAACAATAAAAAACTTACGAGATAAGTAACCTCTAAACTATTTAAAATGCACCGTGTTGTTGAAGTTGGCGTAATATTGTACCTCTGTCACTGTCGATCAGTTGCTCCTTGGTCTATGATTTGTAAGGTAGGATTGATTTGCTATATATATTATCATATGTTCAAATGTACCTAGGTCAATTTCCTATTCATTTTAAAGTTTGTCATAGACAGAATAAAAATATTTCTGTTAAGAAAAGTTAATAATTTACTTAAATTACCCCCAAATTCTCAATGTGTCCTAGGTACACATTAGTACTGGCTCAGGTACATAGAGTATGTTGTATCTTGGCCTTACAAATTATTTTTTTTAACTTTTAAAAATATATGTTATTATGAAACATACATTTCTGATATTTTTGTGGTGAGTAGCCCAATAATTGACTTTTCAAAATATGTAAATATGATTTGTGTGCTGTACGTCAAATCACAATAAAATATATATATATATATATATATATATATATATATATATATATATATATATATATATATATATATATATATCTCTAAAAAACTGTCCTAGGTTCCCCTAAAGAGTAATATTTGTAAATGCCGAAAAATATTTATTAAAGTAAATGAATAAAAATATTTAAAAACTCACAAGTGCATTTTAATGAATCCGACTTTAATGAAGGGCGTCCAAAGGGAGACATTAATTTGTAACGGACAGAAGGGCGTATAAAAATACTGAACTGTAGTTTTAATGTGTATTTCGATAAACTGCAAAATAGTATAATATTGTATTTTAATACCTTTATGGGATCTTAAAGTTAATGAGTACCTAATTTTCTTTAAAAAAATGTTGTCTAAGTGTTACTACTTAGGTAAAGGAGAGTCACGTCAATGAAGTTTTTATTTATAAAAAAATCTTTAATCCGACTACTTACGCAAAATATGCGTATATTACCCGGGCTACTATGAACTATCACAAATCTATGGACACCTCATTTATTATAATCGGATGAGTAGTTTAGCCGCTACAATGGAACAAACAGACATACATACTCAATACTGACTGCTCAAATCAATACCCTTCCTGTAGGCTTCGCCGTAGTTGGGTAAAAAGTATTAAAGCAAATTCAATCTTATGTCCAAATCATAATACACTTATTCCTTAGCTAATATGATGCGTTGGTCTAGCATAGACACGAAATCGCGCACATTCACGCGACTTTTGAACCGACTTCAAAAAAGGAGGGCCAGTATGTTTGTATGTATGTTTTTCCACTTTTTTCTTAAAAACCACTGATGCTACTTGGATAGGGTTTCACCATTGAATAGCATATTTATCAGGGAAGGTTCAATTGCCATACAACGTTTCGAGGACAGATGAAGATATTAGGATATAAATCATGGAACTCTCCAAAAACTAACATCAAGACGCGATGACGCGCGACTGCTGTTTTGATCGGCCTCTCTTAATCTTAACTTTTTTTAAGCGACTCCGAAAACGTAACAAATCTCAGTTGTACCTGTATGTTTCTATGTATGTATGTATGCTTGTCTGTCCTCGATTTTCTCAAAAACTAATTATTATGAACTAATTATGCTTTTAGACGAGGTTTTCACCATTGAATAGTATATTTTTTAGGAAATGTTAATTAAATCTTTAAGGAGTATAAAAAATGGAAAACCTAAATATTATCAAACTAGTGATTAGTCCTAAAATCTGAAATAAATGAAGTAACTAGCACTAAAAAGTATGAGAAAAAAATATATATATAAAAAAAAAAAACCATATGTAACGCAGGCCCCTCTTTACCACTGGGCACACTGGGCACGTGCCTGGGCCCTGGGGCCCCCGATGGATTGGGGCGTCTAGTCCTAGCGCCATAGCTAGTCCATAGCTACTCTACATTCGCTTGTAAATCAGGCTTACCGATTGCAGCATGTTTAATAATTTAAAATATAAAAATTACAATTTATATTTAAATTTAACTGTTTAAAAAAGAAATTCATCAGTGAATTATTTTTATTTTGTGAATTGTGATTTGTGATCAATGTATCCTACTAATTTATTCCAAAGCCGCGGTGCTGGCTGTGCCAGCTGCTGGATCTACTTTAAACCCTATATATGAAAAAAAATCAACAGCCTTAAATAAAACGTTGATACTAAGTACTATAATATGATACTCTTTATGTTAAACGCGTTCAAACAGAGCGAGCAAATGTTTTTTACTATTTTACCTGTTAAAATCTTTTAAAACTTAACCCTGAAAGACAGTTGCACTTTAGAAAAAAACAATAAAATCAATAGCCTAAGACTGGGAAGGCGAACCTATGGCACGCTTGCCATCGAATCCTTGAACCTATGGCATGCGACACAATATTTCGGCCATGTCACTGATCATTAAATGTTGTATTTATGTACTACGAAAAAAGTGTGAAATAGGTATTATATGACAAACCTAACATAATAATATGTTATTTGTTAAGTATCTATTTTGCAACATTAGAAATTACACTAATTTTACTTTAATTTACATTACAAAATGATCTTATTCTACAATCTTTATTCATCTATTTAAAGTTTGTACAGATTTAACCTGTTAAATAGGAAAAAAACTATGCTCGCTCGCTTCGCTCGCTCTCGTTTAACATGAAGAACATGATATCAAATTATTTAGTACCGATGTTCTGTTCAAGCCAGTTAAATGGAAAAAATGTTTGCCCGCTCGCTCCGCTCACTTGTTTTTGGCGTAAAGAACATATTATAATATTTAGTATTGATATTCAGTTTTGGGTTATTGATATAATTGTATTTTTCCGAAATACACAGTCTCTCAGGGATTAAAGTTTAAACAGGTAGAAGAAAGAAAAAAAATAGGAGCCTATTATTCTAATGTGCCCAGGTTAAATAATAGGTTAAAGACGGCCCAGATGTAACGTCTAACGTCTTTCTTCTTTTCTTTAACAAAAAAGAGAACCGCCTTCAAAAACCACTGATGAACTCAAAAATGATTAAATTTATAATATGCAAAACAATTTTCCTTATTTTATTTAATTCACTCTTTGAAGTCGATGCCTCGGCGGATGGCGCCATCTCTTGAGTAATTTAGGTATTAAATTATGCTTTATTGGGTGGCACATCGACTTCAAAGGGTGAATTAAAATATGGAAATTGTTATGCATATTTAAAATGGAGTTATTTTATAATTTTTAGTGGGTTGGTTTTTTGAAGGCAGTTCTCTTTTTTATTAATAATTAAAAAGACGTTTCATATCGTAATTGTTTTTTTTTTGTATCAAAATATCGTGCATTATTATCTAAGTGGTTTCAGATACTTAGTGGTGTCCCACAGGGGTCCCCTCCTTGAGCCTTTGTTTTTCACTATATTCGTAAATGATATAAAACAATGCCTTAGCTCATCCCAATTACTTTGCTTTGCTGACGACGTGAAATACAGACGCGTATCGTGTATTAATGATCTCTTTGTGTCCAGGCAGATCTCCGCGCCCTTATACGAATATTGTAACGTTAACCGTTTGGACCTATAGCCAGTGAAATGTTAGGTTGTTAGTTTTACCCGTAATAAAAACAATATTATTTATGATTACTCCTTCAAGGACCAATCCTAGAAGTACAATAGAAAGAGATCTCGGAGTCATTGATGACTCGAAATTGTCTTTCAACTTACACATTGATTATATCATAGCAAGGCTTCTAAAGCCTTTGGTTTCTTAAAGCGAAATTCCAAAAAATTTAAGCCTGCTAAGACGTTAAAAGTTTATTGTATTGTTATTAAGTATTGTTCCTTGGTAAGAAGTTATCTTGAATATGCCTCCCAAATATGGAATCCTAGATATAAAATACATATTAATAGAATCGAAAACATCTAAAGAAAATGCATACGTTACCTGTGTTACCGAATACCGAACCGTATAAAAGCTCTTATTTCTCAGTCAGACTGTATTAAACATCACCTACTTACCTTAGAGAACCGTCATGAAATTGCTGAGCTTTCCTTTCTTGTTAAAATTGTCACAAATTCTCTTGACTGTCCCGATCTACTGTCTAAATTGTCTTTTAAGATTCCTTCTAAGTCTAGCCGACGTCATGTTCCCATCTTCCTACCTGCTACCCAGACTTACTACCGACAGAACTCCTTCATGTATCGTGCAAGCAAAAAATATAACTCAGCCTGTTCTACTTTAAATTTGGACATTTTTAATTGTAATGTTGCGGCTCTGAAGAGACTGTTGACTGAGCAATGTATCGGTGATAATGTGTGACTGCGATCATCCCTAATATTGTATTATTACCTCATAATGCTCTACACAGTATTAATTTAAATTATTAGTGTTTCTTTAATAGCCATTTCATATGTCGTACTTAAAATTTTGTTGCATCAGCACAATAAATTCATATAAACTGTTTAAGCAATGACAATGTAATTGTAAACTATTACTACTAGCGAAAACTTTTAATTGGCTTAGGAATTGTGTATTCTGTTTCTAGCTGTATTGTATCTAAAAGTTTAAACATTATCTGATTAAAGTTTAAACAGGTAGAAGAAAGAAAAAAAATAGGAGCCTATTATTCTAATGTGCCCAGGTTAAATAATAGGTTAAAGACGGCCCAGATGTAACGTCTAACGTCTTTCTTCTTTTCTTTAACAAAAAAGAGAACCGCCTTCAAAAACCACTGAGGAACTCAAAAATGATTAAATTTATAATATGCAAAACAATTTTCCTTATTTTATTTAATTCACTCATTGAAGTCGATGCCTCGGCGGATGGCGCCATCTCTTGAGTAATTTAGGTATTAAATTATGCTTTATTGGGTGGCACATCGACTTCAAAGGGTGAATTAAAATATGGAAATTGTTATGCATATTTAAAATGGAGTTATTTTATAATTTTTAGTGGGTTGGTTTTTTGAAGGCAGTTCTCTTTTTTATTAATAATTAAAAAGACGTTTCATATCGTAATTGTTTTTTTTTGTATCAAAATATCGTGCATTATTATCTAAGTGGTTTCAGATACTTAGTGGTGTCCCACAGGGGTCCCCTCCTTGAGCCTTTGTTATTCACTATATTCGTAAATGATATAAAACAATGCCTTAGCTCATCCCAATTACTTTGCTTTGCTGACGACGTGAAATACAGACGCGTATCGTGTATTAATGATCTCTTTGTGTCCAGGCAGATCTCCGCGCCCTTATACGAATATTGTAACGTTAACCGTTTGGACCTATAGCCAGTGAAATGTTAGGTTGTTAGTTTTACCCGTAAGAAAAACAATATTATTTATGATTACTCCTTCAAGGACCAATCCTAGAAGTACAATAGTAAGAGATCTCGGAGTCATTGATGACTCGAAATTGTCTTTCAACTTACACGTTGATTATATCATAGCAAGGCTTCTAAAGCCCTTGGTTTCTTAAAGCGAAATTCCAAAAAATTTAAGCCTGCTAAGACGTTAAAAGTTTATTGTATTGTTATTATGTATTGTTCCTATATTTCATATCATATATTTATGTATTGTTCCTTGGTAAGAAGTTATCTTGAATATGCCTCCCAAATATGGAATCCTAGATATAAAATACATATTAATAGAATCGAAAACATCTAAAGAAAATGCATACGTTACCTGTGTTACCGAATACCGAACCGTATAAAAGCTCTTATTTCTCAGTCAGACTGTATTAAACATCACCTACTTACCTTAGAGAACCGTCATGAAATTGCTGAGCTTTCCTTTCTTGTTAAAATTGTCACAAATTCTCTTGACTGTCCCGATCTACTGTCTAAATTGTCTTTTAAGATTCCTTCTAAGTCTAGCCGACGTCATGTTCCCATCTTCCTACCTGCTACCCAGACTTACTACCGACAGAACTCCTTCATGTATCGTGCAAGCAAAAAATATAACTCAGCCTGTTCTACTTTAAATTTGGACATTTTTAATTGTAATGTTGCGGCTCTGAAGAGACTGTTGACTGAGCAATGTATCGGTGATAATGTGTGACTGCGATCATCCCTAATATTGTATTATTACCTCATAATGCTCTACACAGTATTAATTTAAATTATTAGTGTTTCTTTAATAGCCATTTCATATGTCGTACTTAAAATTTTGTTGCATCAGCACAATAAATTCATATAAACTGTTTAAGCAATGACAATGTAATTGTAAACTATTACTACTAGCGAAAACTTTTAATTGGCTTAGGAATTGTGTATTCTGTTTCTAGCTGTATTGTATCTAACTGTAAGTTTTCCATGTATTTTAAAATAAAATAAAAATAATATTTTGTGGTGAACATATTATATAGAATTTGCTATAGGTTATTAAATTGCAGAGTTTTGCTTTGCTGCGCTTCGATTCTACACTATTAAAGTATGAATAATTGATAATAATTAGATTCGCTGCAGCTGGTTTTCTCACGATGTTCCGTTTGACTATAAATAAATATTCTGAATAAATCTAACTGGCTTATGCTGATGCACCTACTCAGAATCAAAGCTGCACCTTGCTTGCACTTCGCTTTTTATGCATTGGTTTATAGGTAAAAATTATAAAAAACAATCTTAATTACAAAAAAATTCGAAACTCTCTCAACAATATTGTAATTCTCTTCATTTGGCGTATGTCGAAGAATTTTCATATACCTACGAAGCTTGTGAATCGTTTGCTTGTCGCTCCCCCGGAATTTAACTCAGTTGGCTCACGTTGTTTAAATACATGTTATTTAATATTTAGTAAGCTATTTTAAGCATTTTTCCTGGGTAAAATTGCTTTACTTTAACTTTAATACAAATACCATAAGCGGTAGGTATTTGTATTAAGTTCATGAATGTAAATACCTACATATGTATTATCGCTAGAAATCTTTGCCGCACGAATTGGCCAGATTGAAAGGAGAGGAAGAACGGCTCCTCAGAAAACCGGCATGAAATAACGGTTGCTTTGTGTTTTACCGAGTGAGGTTTGTAAAGAAAATGTCCCTTGGGGGTTTAAAATACTTTTAATTTATCTAATTGATCTGTTACCTTATATAGCAGATAAACAGCTACATAGTTAACTTTAAGGGGCCCATTCATGGTCCGGTCTGCCTTCAGTTCGGCCTGAACGGATGCAAAATCGTGTCGTGTGTGTGCTCGAATCCGTTCAGGCCGAACTGACGTCAGTTGGGTCGGATACGATTTTTTCCGTGTATGGGCTCGAATCCGTTCAGGCGTCAGTTCTAACTGAAACGATCGGCCTCTCGTCTGTGGCTGCCTTTAGATTTGATAGCACTACTACAAGCATACGGCGTGACCACTATTGTGTGTAAAAAGTGTGGGCCGTTAAACGGGACGTCAAAATTTTCATCTTTATATCAATTTGGTTCGTTCTATGAAAACTGTTACTCTGTACGTAAGTATATATATTTTCTACTCTGTGAAATTAACAACAAAATGACCTTAGTACACATCGTCACACGTACAGTTCGGACCGCGGGAAATAGCACGCACCGTTCCAACCTGCGCTCCGAAACGAACGTTTAAATGCGCGGGACCAACATTCCGAATTGGAATGTAGATGACAGAGCTTTTTCAACAGTTCAAACCGCGCGCAATGACGTATTTTGACGTATTATGTATGACGCCGGCGGTCCAATCCGTGACACATTTTAGTCGTAATTGACACGACAGTTCGATACGCGTACTACGTAGTCCAAACCGCACGAATCCCTCCGTGATTGGGAACGTAGTCCGCGGTTCGAACTTCAAGTGTGCAGACTGCAGGGCGCTATTTACTTTTAAGTGGCTAAATCAAACGTATCTGTAGAGTATAGACTAAAGACGGATCAATAAAATGAATAATAGAGTAATCCTGTAGGTATCAATCAAATTACAGAATATAATGCACTAATCACTCGATTAGATAGTAGCTGAAATGTTTCGTAGCAAACATCTAATCTTATACTTTAAACGAGATCTTGTATATTTCGGTATCTCGGCAACGGCTACAAGTATTACCGTGAAATTTAGTATGCAGGGAGTTTTGTGGAGAAAAATCGATCTAGCCTAGGTCTTATTCCTTAGAAACTGCGCATTCTTAAGCAATGTATGTTTTTTTCATACGTGCAACAATATACCAATAATTTCTACTTTCTTACGTCAGTCTGATTGGCAGATTGGTATGCGTACCTATGTATAAATGTTGCATTGTTCGGAAATTCGAATTATGGTGGGTTCGAATCCCGGTAAGATAAATAAATATTTATTTATGATTCTTATTATTTCTTTTTAATTAACTAACTCCGAGTAAAGCTCTGTCTCCCAGGTAGGTACCTACTTTTATTTAATAGAGTTCAATAAATATATATTTTTATAAGAACTATAATCTGACTTCGTGAACTAAATAGCCTCACCCGGGCTATTATTACGGACCTATTGACGTCAACCTCATTTATTAAAATCGGATCTGTAGGTACATTAGGCGCTACAGTGGAACAAACGTGTATGTATGTAACACGCATAATATGTACGTCATAGACTTACAAATTACCTACCCTTCTTTTTCGCTTCGTCGTAGTCGGGTAAAAAGAATAAAAATATTCTTTCCAAATGTACCACAATGAATTAGTTGTGAAATATGATCCATAAAAGTGCGGTCGACATCGACGCAGCTAAAAATAGAAGAAATCATATTTTTGAAAACACTTTTTCACATTGTCGTCGAGTGTTACCCAATTACTCCTTCATTTCCCAACGAAAAGTATTGAGATTTAAATCATTGATAATTTTAATCCTAGAATAGGGATGATGACTACATCTAAACTATTTAGTTTCATTAATATACTCTTATATATTGAGGCATTACTACTTGGTAAATGTAAAAAAAATATATGTGTAGCTTAGTAATTAGACACATCTAAAAAGTAAAGAAAGTTTTTATTTTGCAAAGTTAGTAATCAAAACCTACATCATTAGTTTACTTACATCATATACAAAAAATCGGTTGTGTGTAAAGTCGGTTTACTGACGATAGTTGAACGTGACAACGTCATAAGAAAATACTGATGGATCGCTCACTCCACTCCACACTCACTAGGAGAGAGATAGAACGCAGCCGAACGCATGGAACGCCTCAGAGCGAGGTAACGCCGCATGAGTAATGATTTTTCGTGCGTGCAGCCGGCTCCATCGAATTATAAGACGTTGTCACGTCAAAAACATTAAGTATGGTAAGTATGAACTTAAACGCACAAATATCGTAGATATTTACAAATATGCTCCTGCGGGGCAGTATACTTCATACACTTAAATTACACGAAATTTTGTATACAAATCGCTGTACCTTTGAAAATATTGACTTTTGATATACTATTTCTTCCGAGTAGTTAAGTTACTCATATTTAAGAGTACTATTCATTTATGCAATAAAAAAAAGTAATCTAGCCTATTGGAGCCCGAAAGAAAAGATCCTGTAGGTAATAGAAAATGGCCCGATAAATATTTAAATTAATTCTCTTAGGCCCACTTGCACAGATCTGGGATAAAGTTAACCCTGGGTGAAATATCATCCTCGTTTTTCGTATTTATGAAAGAGAAGGCATAATACTTCAATGCAGGGTTAACTTTATCCCAGATTTGAGCAAGTGGGCCGTAGAAGTATCGACTACTTAAACTGTGGAAAATTGTTATAGATATTGTTGTGGAGTTTTCTTGATTGTAATACACAAACATTATAAACATAGTGTCCTACTATCTTCTACTATTAATGTACCAGAAAACTTACGTAGGTATTTTTTTTTTTTAATTCAAAGGCTACTTATGTACGGCACTATTCTCAATCGCATCGCTCAATCTGCTGGCAGAATGACAAAACTGAAGAAAAGCATGTTACTTGAGTATCTCTTAATTTAAGTAGAGATTTAGTATTCGGCGGTATTTTTCTTAATATTTGAAATAAATTCTAAATCATCTGCTTATTAATGTTACTGATTAGATGTATACTATACAGGTTGAATTTTTTAAGTATGCAAGTGGTAGACGAAATCCGATACCCAGTTGAAATATTCACCTGTACACTAATTTTAAGTCAAGAAGGCAGTCTATGCTAATACCTATAATATCCTATATAAATATAAATATCCAGTTTGGTCTGCAAATAGATAAATAAGATTTTATATGCAGTGTAAAACACCACGATATTTTTCATCAATAAATAACTATAAACCGGTCGGGTAATGGAATATTTAGCATCCATATAGCTAATATGCGAGATTATTCAGCTGGAATCATTATCTAGTCCTTCCGTCATCCGTGCGGTTTGTACTGCGGATAGAACTATCGAGCTAATTACGAAATTCGTCCACGGTTCGGACTCTCCGCGTCTTACATAATACGTCAAAATACATCATAGCGCGCAGTTGGACCTGTGGAAAATGCGATAACATCGACACGCCAGATCGAACTATAGGTCACGCAATTTACACGTTCGTTTCGGAGGGCGGGTTGGAATTTGCTATTTCCCGCGGTCCAAACTGTACCTATGCAGGCCGTTATTGTGTGTTATACTCGCAACCTGAGGCTAAATTGCAGTGAAATATCAGCGGTGCAAATAAAAGCATGTATTGCCTTCAGGGCGACTGTGGTGGCGGCTCGAGGCTCGCTTGACTTTGACAACTGTAACTGCAAAATTTCATTAAATTGACAGCGCTTCGATTTTGTTTTTAGTGCGACAAAACTCCGGCTTTGATGATTTTTGTTGTTTATTTGTAGTAAGCATAAAACTGTTACGGGGTTTTTATTTTTTACCTGTAGGCTGGTATCAGAGTTACGCTGACCGGTCGCTAACCGTCAGCACTCAGCACCCATCAGCACCGAAATATAAGGTTGTTCAGAATCGATTACGGATATTTTGGGCATATAATCTACTGCTTATGTCTAGACGAATTTTTTCATTATTTTTCTGCCTTAACGTCCCAAAATATCCGTAACTTATTTTGAACAAGCTTATAATATTATACCTACTAACTGTTGCATCCGTTTGCGGTCCATTTCCGTAAGTCCTACACTTACGGAAATGGACCCCTATTGTTTTTAAACGGAACCTTAAGATAACAGTAGCTTAAGGTACTCCTTAAAACATCAGAGCTCGTATAAACTAATGGCATCTACCAGTGAATGTCCCGTTAAAATAGGTTCAGCCGTTTCAAAGATTAGCTGGAACAAACAGACATACGGTCAGACGGATAGTCAAAAATTAAAAAAAAGATATTTTATTGTGAGTACCGTAATATATACTTTCATATAAGTATCCATTTATTGAAAAGCTGTTAATTTAAAATTACAAACAGACACTGCAATTTTATTTATTTGTATAGATGAAATCGTAGGAAGCTTTATTGAATTACACGTAGCTATAATTTTAAAGTTTAACGTGTATTAAAAAAAATAGTAAAATTCTTTATTTTCTTTACAATATATATATAGTGTTACATGGTGTGGGGATTTCCTTTTAAGTTAACTAACTACTTGTGTTAGGAGAATCCCACTCCTTCCTTTCGACAATATTTGCTGTTTTTATTAATAGATACATAATATTTTTATTAGTATTATAAATTAAAAGTTCTATAACTAAATATTATAGTAAATACAATTTAATTTGCGAGTGTAACCATGCCTGTGTTGTGTGTGTGTGAGTGTGTTTGTGTTTGAGTGTGTTTGTGTGTAAGTGTGTTTATGTGTGTGCGTGTTTTTATGTGTGCGAGTCCTCATATTTTACATAGTCCTATGTCTTTTTAGATGGCTTATATTTAATAATATTTTAATAACAAAACAGGCTTTTCATACATAAATGGTTTAATCACTGCCACAGTAGTACATGTCCCCATTATTTTGTGTTTTTAACCAATTTTGTATAGGTTTTTACATTTTCTGTATGAAAGTGAGTAAATGTGTTGTAACCGATTGATTTTATTACATAATATGATAGAACGTATAGTAAATTGTTGTTTAGCAACAGATGTACATACGGACCGAAGGCTGAAATATAACACAACGAGGGTTTGTTTTATTTAATATATCTGCTTCGACTTTAGTACTCTCATGTTTAGTCTTATGTTTAGTACTCTCATGTACTTTCAGTATTGTTTGTAGTAAATATAGTTTTCTTACTGTTAATACATTAGCTTCTTTGTATAATTGCTCTGTGCTTTAGAGGATTTCCTTTTTCAGCATAATTTTGAGAACCTAACCCTCTTTGTGCTCGTTCTAAATTTAAAATGTGGGTTTTTGTATGAAGACAAACCAGACCGTAATAAAATAATGAATTACAGATTGAACTAAGGCGGTATATATATTAGTGATGAGTTTTTTATCCATAATGTTTCTTATGTATCGAAATAGCCAGGTTAGTTTCCTTATGCGAGATGCAACTTTTTAAGTCTAAGAAAATACAATGTGTTTTCTTTTTAGTATCAATACTTTTTGTAATACGCCTGACAAGATCATGTATGACATCTTCAGTACTAAGACCGTGTCGAAAACCGTATTAGTTGGTTCATAAAAGATTATTTTTATTCAAATATTTTTATAGACGTAAATTAATCATTATCTCCAGAATTTTTGCTATCACTGGTAACACTGATATGGGTATATAGTTATTAATGTCATGCCTACCATTCTTAAGGATTGGATGTATTAAAGATCGCTTGAATACTTTAGGAAATGTGCCACTTCTAAAGCTGGTAACATATGAGTGTGTATTAATGCGGTATTAATGTGGATTTTGGCATTTTTATAAAGTTGGTGGGATTCTTAATTGAGCCTCAAATCTAAAAAAGAATCTGCTGCAGGCTGGGATGATATTATTTAATTTACTTCCGAAGCGTCGGGCCCAATAGTGCCTAATGTATGCGGGCACGATGGTTACCTATCTAGGTATTGATTAATTGAGTGTTGGTTATTTGGTATTTTTTCAGCTAATGTTTTACCGATACTACTAAAATGATCATTTATAAAGTTCGCAGACTCTGTTGGGTTATTCCTAACATTTTTTGTCTTTTTTGTTTGTGTAGGTTAGCTAATTATTTATTCTGATAGTGCAATTATACGATTTTGTTCTTTAGGATACTTAAATTAATATCCAGTTCATCGACATTTGAAATTTTGTGTATGTTACAATATATATTTTGGGAGATTATAGTAAGGTCAGGGATATCGGTAGGTAAGTGATCGTGAATATTTTCAATTTCGCGTTGAATCGCTGTAATATTGCTTGTACTATCCATGTCTTCTGATATATATAATTATTATTAGTTTCAAACATAAACGATTATTAATATTTTTAATATGTTATGACTACAAGTTCTTGTATGCATTAAGGTATGATGATGAAACTTAAAGAATAATAAAAATATTTTCAATATAGTATTTGAGCACGTTTTTTTGTAAATACTGACGAGTTATTTGTTTTATTGTATAAGGTGTGAGATTCGTGTATAGTGTACAATAGTTATAATAAGTAAAGAAATCAAAATTACATACATGACAATATACATTCCTTGTTAGTGGTATTATATTTACTTGAGCGTGGAGTCTACAACTATTAACGGTTTCAAAAATTCCACAGGAGAGGTAAAAAAAGTAATTTAATTGCAAGCTGATGAATTTGAGATTCGGACTTGATAGGGATGATCGGCGAGTTATCATCTTGGCGCAGATATTGCAATCTGCGCCATCGCAATAAATGAATATATATTATAACATTTATAAGATTAGTTTAAATTATGAAGCTTCTAAAATACTAACATTATTATACAAATATTCTATGCCAATTATGTCATTTTACTTTACACTAATAATTACATGTCAAGACTTTTAAGAGGTTAAGGAACAAAAACAAAACAAAAAACATAAATACAGAAAAACAGAAAATCATAGTTTACATCACACATTTAGAATATTGATTTATATATAGAATATTTATATTATATATATTATATATTATATATAGAATATTTATTGATTAAACCAGTATTAAAATATGTAAAATAAATTCATTTTATCCATCATCTCAAATGTCAATTCAATAAGTTTTATAAAATAATTACATTAATACATGTCAGGATTGTTTAAAATATGACATAAATGAGTAACAAACAAAAAAAATATACAGAAAACATACAAACCACCATAAAAATAATAATCATGTATAATAGCCCTTAATGTCAAGTTAAATATAAAGTCAGCAAAGATTACATATTAAAGTACTAAATGTCATATAAAATCATTACTTCATGTCAATAGTTTAATTAATAATATTAAAACAAATAGCTATCGATTGTTATTTTTTAGGTTAAATAATTCCTTTACCGAGTAGAAGTTTTTTAGTTTTAACCATTTAATTATTTCCTTTTTAAATTTATTATACGGTAGTGTTTTAATATGACATGGAATAGAATCATATGCTTTTATACACATGGCATAACATTGTTTCTGATACAATGCATTTTTCGGGATGCCGTCAAGCACTAGTCTGTCAGGATTTCTCTTATTCCTAGGGTATACGTCACATGCCTTTTTAAAAGATTTCAAATTTATTTTTACATAATTCACTAGTTCGTAAATGTACATGCTCGGTAAAGTCATTATATTTCGTTTTTGAAAAAGTGGTTTACAGGACTCAAGCGGCGGCTTACCACAAATAGCTCTTATACATTTTTTCTGCGCAATGAAAACTTTGTTAACATCCGTGGAATTACCCCACAGTAATAGGCCATACCTTAGAATTGATGCCACATATCCATGATAGGCTGATAGGATTGTATACATCGATGCAACTTGTTTAAGTTTTCCAAGTACAAATACAAATCTGTTTATTTTACTACAGACTGATTCTATATATTATGTAATGTGCAGAACAAGAACAATAATACACAAACAAACAACAACATAACAATGTACAAGCCAAGAAACTTGGTATTTGTGACCTTATCAATGCTCTCATTTTCATACGTAATTTTGTCACAAATGCCTGGTTTAGTCCTAAAATTTTTAAATTCAATAAAGTTAGTTTTAGTCAAATTTATATTTAAATTATTATTAGTCATTCAGATGATTACATTTTTTATTAAATTATATATGTCAATATCAGTGTTCTTATTATCATTTTTTATGAGTATAGATATGTCACCTGCAAAAAGGGTGGAATTATAATTCGTAATGTCAGGAAAATCGTTGATATAGAATAAGAACAGGAGTGGACCGAGAACACTGCCTTGGGGTACTCCTACTCTATAGACTCTACATTTAGATCTCACGGCGGTTAAAATATTTTTTTAGTAATAGTCATAACTTCGGTATATTGTTCTCTATTAAATAAATATGATTCTATCCAGTTCAAAGCAGGACCTCTGATACCCAGGTTACTCAATTTCCTTAGCAGCACATTGTGGGACACGAAATCAAAAGCCCTTGACATTTCAAAAAAGATGCAGATGGTTGACTTTACATCATTTAAATATTTAACAATATTCCGTACTAATGTAGATGCTGCTGTGGTAGTGCTTTTATTACTTTGGAAGCCGAACTGTTGTTGTTTAATTATGTTATGTTTTTCTACGAACTTTATAAGTCGCTTGTACATTACCGTTTCAAATATTTTAGATAAAATGGGTATAAGCGTTATAGGACGGTAATTTTTTAATAACGATTTATCTCCTTTTTTAAATAAAGGTTTGACTACTGATAATTTGAATAGCTCTGGAAATGTGCCCGTGTTTCCAAAGAAATATTTATTAAATGGGTAATTATAGGAGTTAATTCATTTCTGCAGTATTTTATAACCTTAGTAGATACACCGTCATATCCTTCAGACTTTGTATTTTTAATGCCCGATTCGACCAAACTTGAAGTTACACGAGTGTAACTATAATGAGAATAATTTTACTCCTTCAATTTACTCTAGGATATCTTAGTTTGCGTTTTACCAAGTTACTCGAAGAGTATACTATGCTCGGTATTATTATTCAATGAATAATGAACGAATGTATAAACCGACAAAAAATCATGTACTATTGTTTGTATTAGAATTACTTGTACGCCATAATAATTTAATTTCGTAGAGTAATACAGTAAAATGTCAATGTCAAATTATAACACTTCACAATGACATTGATCGTGACAATTGACAGCCAGCTGTGCGACTATTCACTATTCTCAGTTTAATACTTTACTCTGTCAAAATCGCCCGTGTAAATATTTACTCCCGTGTAATTACCTTATTCTTGGATTAGAAGTCGGAAAAACGCAAAACCAGCTTACTCTTAGATTAGGAAACATTTATACTCGAGTAAAATTTTACTCCAGTTTGGTCGAATCCGCCCTAAGTGAATCAATAATTATGCTATCAATTTCAGAGTAACAACATGGAGTCAAAAAAATTGAATGCGGTAATCCACAAGCTTGACATTAATAGACGTCGTTAGGGCAAATAGGACCGAGTCTGTCACTAGCCAATGTTTTTTTTTACCTTATTCCCGCGGTTAAACCGGGGGGGTGAAAACCACCCGACTCGCCCCCTGGAGCGACCCACTTCATCTCCGACAAATTGGGTTTGAAAAGTAAATCACGGCTATATTACATAAGTTGTATAAATATTTTCGCCACCCTATTTTGTGGTCAGTGATATCGAATAAATTTTCAAAAGAAGGGTGAATAATTACGTAACACGTAGTAATTATTTATTTAATCTGTGGTAATAGTACCTAAACATATACTACTGGATGCACGCGACTTCGTGTGACAAGAGGAAACCTCGTGGAATCCGTTCCTTTTGTCGTGGTAAAAAGTAGCCTTTGTCCATCCCCGTGGTCTATTCTGTATTTGTCCCAAATTTCATCAAAATCCGTTTAGTAGTTTTTGCTTGAAAGAGTAACAAACGTCCATCCCTACCCTAAAAAGTACAGTGTTCCCGTGGGATACTTTGTTTATGCTAGCGGAGCCGTGGTCATAAGCTAGTATTCGTAATAGAATGATATATTCAATCAGTAAGCACATAAAAACAATTTTATGTAATTGATTAAATACCTATTAATAATCAGTGCGGGTTGTTTTGTCTCTGATAATTAATACAGTTCATTTTCATGGAATTCCGCTTTCAATACGAGTGGCTCGCGGCTGGTGAACGTTTGATTTAAAACAATGTAACAAATACATTTCATACATGTTGTATGAATTCGAGTTTACGAATATGGTAGCCGGAATTGAATAAACAAAATAATACGGTCTATTAAAATAAATGAATAAGCCTTTTAATTTATCATTTAGATACATTACAATTTTAACAATAAGGGTCAATTCACACCGCATTTATATAATAGCTTAACAAAATTGAACTTTATACAATACACAAGAAGATAAACGGTTCATTGTGATAGTTCTAATGTCAAGTTGCGCCGCGCTGCACAGCGTGTATGAATGATGTCATGTAAAACGTGTATCTTTTTGTATAGCGATTAGCGAATAAAGTTCAATTTTGAATAGCGTCGCGTATCGTCGCGGTGTGAACTGACCCAGAAGTATATTTTAAATATATTAAACCTATATCTATAAGAAGTTTTAATTTTTGTGACATACAATTTTTTTTTAGCCAAGAGTCTTCTGCAATGCAATTCCATGATTCATGACCTAAGTTTTCTTTAGGTCAGGCACAGACGGAATGGATTATATATTAATATCATAAAGAGGATAGATTTGAATGTTTTTTTCATTGCATTGAATAGGCTCCAAAACTATTGGACCGAATTATATATATATATATATATATATATATATATATATATATATATATATATTGATATTATATATATATATATATATATATATATATATATATATATATATATATATATATATATATATATATATATATATATATATATATATATATATCCTGGAACCTATCTGACGTCCAACATGGCATTAATTACATTTAAAGTGGCGACCACCGACTTTTGACGTCCGATATACGGACGTCAGATTAATTTTCTTGAATTTTCACACCATTTGATCATAGATAGCGTTAGGGATACCATATCAATTTTTATGATGGACTCCAAATTGTCTCGGATGTGCGTGAAAATGTATATTTTAGTTCACGGTGATGACGCTAGAGGGTCTATATACAGGGCGCTGTATAGTCACTTTCATTACCCCGATCATCTTGCTACCGATTTCTTTTACCACGTTGCCAGCTCGTGCCCTTGATGGCGCGGCGTTGCCTTTGTTATTGTTTTCGCTTCGCAATGCAAATCAAACTCAGACAGATCGTCCCCACGTGCGCTAAGTTGACTGGTGACCGGCCGGTATAAAAAATAGTTGGTTTACTTTAAATTATAATTATCAAAGTGATGATTATCAAAGTAAAAGAATTGAAGTGTTGTGTGTATATTCAATATCCGGGATAAAAAGAAATTATACAATGACGCGAAAGCGGCGGACATAAGCAAGGATTCTTCGATCAAAAAGAAGTAAGTACCTACCTACTAATGTTTAGTGATTAATTTAGGTAACAAGACCTAGATTAACCTTTGTACTTAATATCTCTGAGTTCTAGTGATATGCGCCTTGGGATCTGGATCCTTAGGTACCTACCTACTTCTATCGTTTGGGATCTCGGAGGTACTTAGTGGGTTCGATTTCCATTCGCTTGGGGGACACAAAGTAAGAAATATTTTGTCAGATTGTTCTCAGTTTGGTTAAAAGAATGCAATTTATAGTAAGATAAGAAAGCTAACACGATAGGTATACTTATGTATGTACCGTGCTTCTTAGGGCACGTTAAGCCATCGTAGTCGCGGTTCGCTTACACAATCAACCATGGCAGAGATAGGTAGGATATGTCAGAAACGCAACTATTATTTTAAAAAACTTATAAAGTCAATTTTCATATTTTTGTAGATGTGGTACAGTCAGCCTAAAAATTTGTTACTGAATGTAACCTGATATGTATAATTTACGTTAGAATTACAGGTAAACCTGTTAAAAAAAGTACAGTCTGAAACAAAAGTACTTAATTGAGTACCACAAAATAGTTTCTTTTTAAATCATAATATTATTCATAGCATTGTTTTTGTAAGGTTTATTTTTTTAGTTATTAGGAATTTGTAAGAACGCGACGTCACCATATTGACGGACGGACGGACGGACACGGAAATCTTTGAACATTACTCTGCCGTTTATGAATCTATTTACAAAATTCTTTTTATTGTAAAGGGTTCAATTCGAAATCGGTCCTTTAGTCACTAAAGTGGAAACCTGATGATGCGATCCATTAGGAATCGAGAGAACTCCTGAAAATTTTTATGGACATATACAGTGATTTTGACTTTTACTGAAGTATCACAAGCATATGCTACCAAAAAATAACATTTTGCACCAAGGTATACCCTGGATCCAAAAGCACTGAAAGGAACTCCCCAGTCTTTAAAGATATGCGTTTGGAATTTTCGACATTGTATAAAGAACTGCAAGCATATGCCACTTTGTAACTTACAGTAATCATCATCATCTTATTTACAATACCTAATGGAAGCTTGGCGCATATTCAATAATTATACATTCGGTCGTTTTTTTAGACGTTCTTAAGGTGTATTATTAATAATTTAACAATATATATGACTAATAAGGGTGAAATTATAATTTTTAAACAAAATTTAAACCGAATGAAAGTCGGTTTAATTTTTTGTTTAAAAATAATATCTTTACAGAACTCGGAAAATGTTTGTTTGTCAATAACATAATATTTTAACAGTTACGGGCAAGTGACCCGATAAATTCGATACTTAATGTTATTTAAAAGTGTTTCTGCTTATACAGAATGTGTAACGACCGAGAAAAAACCAACGGAAGAGCCAATAACTAAAGAAATTTCTGCGGTTCAGCAGCTGCAGCCAGAAGTTGTTAATTATTCGGAAGTTGGACCAATTGAACAAAATATTGATAATTTATCGGAAGAACGTACCTTGGCCTCACAGCAGCCAGTTAAAGACACTGAGAAAGTGAAGGACGTTTCATCAACATCCTTATCAAGTCTGGCGGAACAAGATTTTGAAGAATCAACTAAAAAACATCATCAGCACTCAGAAGAAAACCGTGAGAAGAATAAAAGTATTATTGATGAGCCAATAGAACAAGATTTTGAAGATTTATCTGAGCCTGAGGTAGGTATACATACAGTTATTGGAATACAGTAATAACTGTATTCCAATAACTGTATGTATTTTAAGTTGACATTATTTAGTAAAAAATAGACACAAATTACCAGTAAAGAAAAAAAACCGGAAGAAATTCCGGTGTTATATGATTGAAGATCATGAGTAGAATGTGTACCCTATGATTTTCAAAAGACCTGTCACGTCACTTATACCCTGTATTTATTAAATCAGTTAAGTTCTTAGCTCTTCAATTTAAAAAAGATATTTCATTATTTTATATTAAAAATAACCTTAAAAAACCGTCTAAATCGAACAAACCAGATGAACCACCGTCCATGAAAACTTTCGTATTTATTACTACTGCTTTTACATGACGAACGACGACTGGTTGTGACTTGTGTTGCATTTTGTTTCAGACTTACCAAGATTCTTCCGAATCGTACATACCATCATTAGAGGAGAACCAGTCTGAAGAGTCTTACGTATGTCTTTTCTCTGATATATTACACTGTATATCAACAATGGTTGTTTACATGGACATTGATCGATTTTTAATAAAAAGGAAATTTGTTCATTGTTTGAAATACAAACTAGTTTGGCCCTGGATATTCACCCATTTTGTGCGAATGGATGAATGCTTCAACTGTGGTACTGACGTAAATATAAACAGTCCGATCCATTTCATATCAAACATGGATAGGAAATCTATAATAACTTTGACACATCAAAAATTTTTTTTGGTGTCATGTTTGCACTTATGCTGTTTACAATCATTATACACCGGATGAGTGCGACTGTAATAATTTATTAACAAGATTATGTCTACTTTCTTTTTTATGCATAGGTTGATAACTTGTTTCCTAAAATTTATCTACAGTAAATTATCTGTAGTATTAGAAATCTGAAGTGAGGTATTTATGTAGTAGGTATTCCCTAGTATTACATAGAATGTTTTCATTTAGAGTGACAATGATCTGATGAAATGTAAATATTTTTTTAGATGTAATCATAATAATAATTGTAATTAATTATAATAGAAGATATCTAAACGAACGCATAATGTGCATCGCTGCTACTTCTTTAATAATGGATCTTAACTACATTTAATGTTCGATTTTCACCGAGCGCATTGCGTCATAGTCACATAGACAGAGAGATATGTAGAGCACAGCGCAGTAAAATTTTAAAATGTGTAAATGAAAATTGAATAGTCTATACAGAAGTAAATTTCATATTTGTATATAACTTAACTATTGGAAACCGGCTGCCTCAAAAGAAGAAGTGTACCGTTCCGTTCCGTTTTTTGTAACTTGCTGCTACTGATCTTTGCTAATTTGGTCAAATGTTCTTTCAATAGTTTGAGATCACTTGCCAAAGGCACTATTGTATTTTAACATGACTGAAAACGATATAGAACAACTCGCAAACTTTATGGGTCATACGAGTGCAGTCCATAAACAATCATATAGATTACCTGATGACATCTATCAAACGGCAAAAATTTCCAAATTACTTATGTTGATGGAAGATGGCAAAGCTGATGCTTACAAAGGTAAAAATCTAGATGAAATTAATTTAAACTTAGACGAAGAATTGGTGGGAGAAAATATAGATATATAGGAAGTACTGGAGTATGCAGAAGATTTTGAGAAGGATACAGTTCCAAAACCAAGTAATGTGCCAATTAGTAAAAAAGATATGGGTGAATACAATACAAACACAGAAACTAGCTATCAAAAACCTAATTTAAGTTTAGGCCAAGCCAAAAAGAAGCGTAATTTGGTTCCATGGACAGCAGAACAAAAATCTGCCGTTTTATCATATTTTAAAACGCACGTCAAAAGTTGCAAACCGCCAAAAAGGGCAGAGTGCGAAGCATTAAAAGAATTATATCCAGATTTATTGTCCAATAAAGATTGGCTCAAAATTAAAGTTTTCATCCAAAACATTTATACAAAGAAGTAAATACCCAAGGTATTTGCCTTTTTTAAAGTTTACTCGCACCTACTTAAGTAATTATGGCAACAAATTCAGTAAAATATCTTATGCACCATAAAATTTAATTAGTTTTAAAAGCAGCGCAGTTGTTTCTCCTCCTAAATTACCAATCGACTTTACCAATCGACTTTACCAAGGAAAAAAACCTTTATTTGCATAAAATGTTCATCTTTCTCATACAAAAGGACTAATTTCATCTAAGCTATGATATACATATATAGGGAATGTGAAAAATGTTGCTAGTATAATTTTTCTGTAAGAATATTGTTTGTTATCATGAGAAGAATCACTGTGCTGCAGCAGGTATCAAACGAATAAACTTTATGTATGTCAATAATATATAATATGTCGCTCACGTAGATTTTGGTTTGATCAAACGTATTATTTTTATCATCTCAGAAATGCTTCCTAGACGTAGCTAATGGTTAAGGAATTTGTTGTGTATTTCGTTATTAATTCTATAATATTAACTGGTTGCAAATTTATTATTTAAATTGTTGTCGGAAAGATATATTATGTTTTTGATTCTATTTTTTAAAGTATTATTAAGTTAATTATGTGTAAAACAAGGAGTTTTATAACGTTAACTAGTGCACTTATGTGTGTTAATCAGTGTTTATTTAATAAGAAATAATTATGTTGTTATTTAGTACTTAATAATATTATGTTTCAGCATAATGTACATTTAAACAGTTAATAATTTCATTATAAGAAACATCTCTGATACAATTAGCAATTATTTGTGCTATATTATATTATATGTATTGTAGTATGGTCTTCAGCGCATACTCATTTGTTGATACATTTTGTTTATGTTTAAAACATTTAAACTTCGTAGCCGGTTATTTCTTTTATGTCTTCATTTGATCCTGCTTCGAAGTTAAAATCTTTTAAATATAAATGAAGTTTATCAACAAAATGAGTTATGCGCTGAAGACTAGACTAGAGTACTAAATTCAAAAGACTTCAGTGACAGTCAGAACGTCGAGATGCTTTCCGTGTGACAATTTATTGTTATTATGGCACTGTTAATTTTATCAAAAGTTAGATTTTTATTTTCTCAAAGCCTTTTATTCTGTAAGAGTAAGTAGATAAATAATTCAAAATTGATGTTTTTTCTGAGCGGGTTGTGATTTTTTTCAAACCCACGTTAATACCAATAGGAACTATAGATTTTAGTCTACCATGCATGACAAATTGAGGTTCATGTTTTTTTATGTTATTAGTTTTATTTGAGCTAAATTGGTTCGAATCTGTACCATAGTGATCCCAAAACTTCGAATCAAATTGACAGAACCTTAGCAGACTACCTACAATAGTTTGTCTAACTCGGAGGTTCGTATGTGCTACATGACGATATTAGCTTTATCCATGGTTAATAAATATTAAATTAAAAGACACAAGAGACGAAAGTTTAATTTTTATCTTATGTTCTCTTTATAACTTTTTATCCTTTTTTTTTAGGCAGGTAATTTCTTTATATTGTGGCGGTACCGTTCCAAATATTATTTTATAATTCAGCTAGTTACCAAATGTAAGAAAATGTTGTTTTTTTGATATTTTCTTTTCACTTTCTGAGATTAATAAAACTGTTTTAATTCATGATGATCCTCTTTATTGCTTTTTCCTTTCTTCCATAATGATAGGATTAAACAAACTTACCTGAAGTGAAGTTCTATCCTAATTATATGATATAATTAGTCCGAGGTAGGAATACCTATGTAGTACTCGCCTTTTCCCGCTTCACGTCACAAATTTTTGAGAACCAGAAAAAGAAAAAAATAAAAACTCCTACTGGCAACATATTTATGTCAAATCATTAGTTTAGAGCTAAGTTAAGAGGAGGGAAGAAACTCTCCTACCTCGGACTAATTACTTCATATAATTAGGATAGAACTTCATTCAGGTAAGTTCGTTTAATCCTATCATTATATTCTGAATTAGTCCGAGGTAGGGTTATAACTATGTATGTTTGAAATTAAATCAATATATAATTTATTGATGAGAAGAAATTACCACAATAATAAAACCAGGATTCTTACTTCACCTTTATGAAAAAAAACTTATGAGATAACTAGATACCTAGTTAAAATTATAATAACGTAATTAAAATTATAGTAACATTATAAAAAAGAACATGATAATATTCTTGATATATGTAAAAGACTGTGAATTAATGTGCAAAGGGTTTATTTTTCGCATTTTTTTCGTGTTGGCGATGAAATGGCAGAAATTGAGATGTGGATAACATATTATTACTGATTCAGTTAATATTTTTGAGCTCGATTGTACTTTCCGGATTCCATATTACAGTCCTACTGAAAGGAAGCATGTTTGCTAGCTACGTAAACGTTAATATACGGTTAGTGTAGTGAGGCGTTACAAGTACTCGTTGATGGTAGGATGCCCAAAGTACTTAGGAATGAGTTGACAATATACTTGACAATACGGAAGTAGTATATATGTAAGTAAGAACGGTAGGCTTATCGCTTTTAAAATAAATATAAATATACATCAATATACATGGACGGTGTAAGTATAACAATACGGATTGGTTGTCAAAAGTATTGCGAAAAATATATGTACCCGTATAAATTTATTTTGGAGGATATTGCAACAAGGTATATTTTAAGTAATAGTCACAGTATTATAGCTTATAGTAAGTTAATATTCATACCTTTTATTGCCCTAATACTGCTGTAAGTCGTGGTTGCCAGAAGGTTGCAAAATGAAAGGTTGCCAAAAGTGTTCCTGGATTTATATATATATATATATATATATATATATATGATATAAATATATAATATCAATATTTTCGACTTTCTTAATATGTCAGTCCGATTGGCAGTTTGGTATACGTATTACGTATGTATAACATTTGCTTTGATTGAAAATTCAGATTGTGGTGGGTTCGAATCCCGGGCAGATAAATAAAAAAACACATTTTTTCTTTTTATTTTTTAAATTTATCCGAACACCGAGCAAAGCTCGGTTACCCAGGTACTAATAAAATTAATACATAGTACAGCGTATACTGCAAAGGTATAACGATGTTAAATAAAATCAATTACACTGAACTAAACGCATTTGTAACTTCCCCTTTGATGCACACAGTTTATTTAATTTCTGCAAGATCGGACGCCGCGCAGCCGCGCAGAGTTGATAGAGAAGAGGAGCCACAGCGTAATTTCTTCTAGTGGAAAAACAAATTTCACACAAGATTTGGTCTGTCAAATGTACACAGCCTACTTACTATGCAGAGTACGACACTTGCGTGATTTGTATGGAATGGCCTGGCCTACGAGCTGAGTTTGTTGTCCTTAAAAGACCGCAAAATAAGTACGCGTGTCCCCGTGTGTCAGGCAGTAAACTAGACGACAGAATTTTTTCATTCCATAAATGTAATACCTAGTACTGATAAATAATTATACCCGTTACCCAGGTTATTGATTACAAAACAATTAAAAATAATCACAACAATATTTTACCGGGGTTCGAACCCACCACACTCCGAATTTCCGAACAACGCAAAAATTGACCAAACTGCCAATCGGACTGATAATACATAGTCGAAATTGTTGATATATTGTTGCACGATGAAAGAAAAAACGTATTTAACTTAAAAATGCGCAGTTTTCAGGGAATCTAGATAGACCGATCTTTACTTAGTACTAATTAATAACAATGGTTACGTGGCAAGTTGTAAACAAATTTAAAATTTGTTTATTAATTGACAGGTAACCAATAAAAAAGTTTTAATTGGTATTTGACAGCGCATGCAACCAACAAATATGCCAGCGAAAACGGCCAAAGCTAAGGGGGCCTAGTAGGAACATTTGACAGCGGCTTGACGTTATCGAAATTTGTACGGGTGCTGTCGTGATTTTGACAGATTTTCATTTACTTTTCTTTTATTTTGTAAGATAGAGAACGATATTTTTTATGCGGGAAAGAAAGAGATAACTTTTATTGAGAAAGACAAAAAGAGCTTTATGTAAGTCATTACTTTCATTAATGAGACATTGACATTAATGAGATGTGACAAACACACGAAGACCGACCGTTACCTAGAGGTAACGACCGTCTTCGTGTGTTTGTTGCCTTTCTACGGGGTGTATTTTATTGTTGGTTCTAGAGATTGATTACCTACCTAATTATTATTATTATCTGATTCTGATCATTCATATTACGTCGGAAGAACCTTCGAAGAGTCTTCTTCCGATCCCAATTGCCTCTGTATGCCACGCATATTATGGTCGGATAAAATTAGTTTACAAGATATAAAGACAAATGTTACATGTGATCAGCTATTGCCGTATAGTATAAATAGTCATGATTTGTATATTTTTTAAACGCTACTCCTTAATAAATGTTCTCAATAATACAACATTCTCTGATTATAAAACAATAGGGCAACAGCATTCAAATCCAATTAGGTCATTAGCAGTCCTAGCTCTTACTATTTAAAACTTAGAAAAAAAACATGACGTGTAAAGAGTAATACGTGGCAGAACGCAGAAATGAAACTTCAATCAGCATTTATAATCCGAAAATAACTTTCTTCGAGCCTAAAGAGCAAATTCAAAAATAATAGAAAAATTCAAATTTGATCCGTACTTTAGAATGTAAAATTATCATGTAAGTGTGTGCCGACAGAAGTGCCGACAGAAGTGAAAACAACAGCGCACAGGTAAGCATGTGGCGCGCGACTCTACCTCACACCGTACCGGCGCGGTGTAGATAACAGTTTCTCGAGTTCAATGGTTTCTTCCCATCTCAAAAAATGCCCAACGCCCCTAAAGCAAAATAAACACTTACCATCTGCTCCAACGAAATCTTCTTACTTTCCAGGTGCGTTCCTCGTGTTGTCGTATCCACACTTCCTGTATGCGGACTTCACTTATCAGAACGGAGTGATCGGGATGAATCCTAATGAGGAGGACCACAGAATTATTCTTGACCTGGAACCGGTAGGTGGTTTATTTAATAACTGCTTCTATGTTACAGTCGCAATCAGAGACATTTAATGCTCACTTAAGAATGTACTTAGTACAGAATTTGACATGAAGTCCACATATTTTCCGTCAAAATCTGTACTAAGTAGGTAAGCATTAACTAAATCTGAGTGCGGCCGTCAGGTACTATGGAACAAGTTGCCGCTCGACTAGGTATAGGAAGAACATCTCTTAACAGCACCGATGAATCGCGCGCACGCACACATAAAATAAATAAATAAAAATAAAAATAAAAAAAAAAGCCTTTTATTTCTTGCTAATTACAAAATTCGATTAAATTACATTACAATTAGGTTAAGCAAATAAAATTACAATAGCATAAGTTTACATATTTCGTTTTCAATTTTAGTTTCATTTTTATTGTTAATATTTATTCATTATTATTTTCATTCTAATGTTTAGGTTAGGAGGATAGGATAAACGTGCTATACGTTCTATTTATAAGATGTCGACTTTTGAATCTCTAAGGGAAAAGTTTAAAGAAATAAAAGTTCTGACCGTCGCATCTCAATACATTTTGGAAAATGTGTTATACGTAAGAAAGAATCTAAACAACTTCAAAAAGAAATGTGATAATCATTGTGTAAACACTAGAAATAAGAACAAGTTAGATATGCCAGTGTTCAGACTAAGCAAAGTTAGTAAATCCTTTAAAGGCCAATGTATACGCTTATACAATATAATCCCAGAAAAGGTTCAAAACCTTCCCATTAATAAGTTTAAAAAAGTAGTTAAAGAACGTTTGTGTGCCAAAGCGTATTATAAAATTAATGACTTCATTCAAGACGGCACACCTTGGGAATAAGGTGGCTCCTTATCTTATGTTATTATTTGTTACATAGACATAAGCAAACATTGTAATAATTTTGATTTTAAAAGAATAATTTTCCATCTTTTTGGTAAAAGATGGCCCCAGTCGAGTTTCTTGCCGGCTCTTCTCGCTGGGTTAGTTCTCGAACCGGTGGTAGCCATCACGTAGTAACGACGTTCAAAAAGAGTATTAAAAATATCAATTTTGAATAAAAAAAATTTGATTTGATTTTTTGATTTGATTTGATATTATAATATTCATTTTACATTTTTATAATTATATTATGTATATACTTCAATGTCAGTTATATGTAATTTAATAACTATTAAATATATAAATTTGTACAATATGTTAGTGAGCAAGAACCCCTCCTCAGGTGCTCCAAGGCCTCCTCCAGAGATTGCCATACATGTCTGTCGCTCGCCACTGTTACCCAGTTTCTGCCTGCTGTATGTGTGATATCGTCTACCCATCTTGTTTGGGGTCTGCCTCTTTTTCTGTAGCCGACTGAGCCTGGCCATGGTGTAGTCCGTATAGTCCACCTATCATCGGTCATTCTGGCTACATGACCTGCCCATCGCCATTTAAATTTCTGGGCATGACTAAGCGCGTCAGTAATGTCTGTCTTTTCACGGATAATTTTGTGTAGTATTTTCTGTAGTTTGGTAATTTTCATCATGCTCGTCTCCATACTTCTTTGACTCCTTTTAATTTTGTTTTTAGTCTTATGGGTAAACTTCCATGTTTGGCATGCGTATGTCAAGGAAGGTAAGAGACATGTGTTCATTACTATCTTTTTTAATTTAATAGGAAAGTTGCCTTTCAGTACTTCCTTGTAGCTCCAAAATTTGTTCCATGTTTTTTGAACTCTTCTATTTCTTGTTGATTGTTTTGAGCATTGAATGAAATTTGTTTGCCTAGATATATATAGTTATTCACGTATTCCAGTTCAAAGTCTTCGAGCTTTATAGATTCTTGAATGCTGTTTGTTATTGCTTTAGTTTTTGTTAGGTTTATTTCCAGGCCAACCCCTGTGCTAGCTTTATGCAGAGAGGATAACATGTATTGTAATTCTTTATGATCGTCACTCAAAAGTACTATGTCGTCAGCAAATCTTAAATGTGACAGATACTTTCCTTTTATATTAATTCCCAAATTTTGCCACTTCAGATTACCCAGGACCTTCTCTAGCACTGCTATGAAGAGGCGAGGTGAAAGAGGGTCGCCATATCTGACTCCTCTATTTATTTTTATAGGCGGTCCAACGTTTTCGAATTGTACTCTACTCTGACTCTTCGCATAAAAATGTTTCAATATGTTTATATATCTTTGATTGACATTCTGAGTTTGTAGAGTTTTCCAAATAGCTGCAAGTGTGATATTGTGTCAAATGCTTTTTGATAATCGATGAAAGTTATGTAGGTCTTTGGAATTCTTGATACTTCTCTATAATTTGTTCCAGTGTATGGATATGGTCCGTAGTACTATAGCCTTTTCTAAGACTTGCTTGCTCTATGGGTTGCTTACCTACTATCGAGTACTTGACGAATTTTTTTCTCTATGATTGAAGAAAATAGTTTGTATAACGTTGGTAACAAGCTTATGGCGGTAGTTAGAAATATCATTTGGATCTCCTTTTTTATATAACAAGATTATGTTTGATTCAAACCATTGCTGGGGAATGCATGTAGTTTCAATAATCATGTTAAACAGTTTTGTTAATGATTTTGTCAGTGACGGGAGACCTATTTTTATGATTTCATTTGTTATTCTGTCTGGGCCTGGGCTCTTTTCTATCTTCATGTTCTTAATGTCTTAATGTATCAAGAAGACGTATTTGCTGTAAGTATCCAAAATCCAACTTTTCACCAGAGCCAAAAATTTGTAACAAAGTTCATATCTTTTTAATTATCAGTGACAGAAAGATGATTTTTAAAACACAGTTTTGCTAAAATAATACTCAGTAACAGCAATGAAATATTTTTGTTAAAGTTATTACCAGTAGGCTTTTCACTAATTTTTTTTTTAACTTAATTGACTTTTCATTTCAAAGACCTGATGAACGGCGTGAGTAGTTTAGTGACACATGTATGGAGATAGCCAAGTTCCGTATATTTCCAGACATTTAAAATACTTGAAATATTTAATAAATTACGTAGGTACTATTAAAGACATGTAAGACTAACTCTAAAAAATTACTGATATACTTTCATTCAATAAGAATGATGCAAGTTATATCAGATGTTTATTAATAAGCCGCACTTTAGCTGTAAGTAAAAGAGTGTTAAAACCTTTTTTTGTGACTTGCAGCAAATTGAACAAGTATCTAATATTTTCAAAATAATACCCTATTTTTCAATATATTTGTCGTCGTAGCGATATGAGACCCAGACCATTCGACGCAAAATTTTTTTCTATCTAACGCTACTTACAGCAAATACGTTTTCTTTCTCACGTCGATTACATATTTATCTTGTCGTTAAAACTTTAAAATATAAGTTATATTTTTAACTGCCACGTCGGTAGTTTTGCGCCTTATTTAGCGGGTCATAGTTCAAGAGAAGCAAACATACTAAAAGTTTGGATATAAAATAAAAAGTACAGGTGGATGAATATTAAGTATTTTGACCATGTATTTAAGACGAGGCAAAAACTATCCCCACATAAATTGCCCTACTTTTGGGTTGGAACGAAGTTCCTTATCGCGCGTTGCGAAAGGGGGCTAGACGGAAAAAATTAAGACTAAAAGTTGTAACGACACTTTTTGCTATAGTTGTAAGCCGTGCGGCGTGCGCGTGTTTCTCTGACTGTCTCTCTCTCTCTCTCTCATAGAAAGCAGGCCAGTTATTTTCGTTTCGTCTTTCTATTTCGCATTGAACAGTGTGGTGTCGCGTCGATTATTTATTTGTTAATAATAAAAAAATATTATTATAACTTAAAAAAAAATTATAACAATTCCTTTACTAATTAATCGAAAGGAACTTCGTTCCATCCGGGTGTCCCTTGACACCTCTCAAGTTTTTGGGGCCATTTTGACATTTGTGGTATGGTGAAATCAAGATGGCGTAACTTCTTATTGCATGAATATTAGTTCTGTCAAATGTACGTCATAGCCCTCCCTCCCTCCGCCCTCCTTAGTTTTGAAATCTTTCATTTTGACTACTTAAGTGAAAGTGTCAGAAAGTACATTTTTACTTTTTTACGCCGGCTATTTCTTCCGTTTATATAGCCTAATAGCCTGCAGGCTATTTTAAAAGAAAACGGAACGTCGAACGAAAACGTCTACACAGCCGTCAGCCAATAATCCTCGTTGTAGTTTTCACACAAAATTTTAATCTACCATCACGGAACACGTCACCTTCAACCTTTAACCTTGAAGACCTTCTAAACAGTTAATTATTTAACCTTAACCCAAGAATATATAAATAAACTAGCGTACACAAATATATACAAAGAATAATTACAAACGTACCTTTACTGAGTATTGATATGGTGATTACCGCTCAAATAAATCACGTTAAATGATAGATGACAGCTCACGCGCGTGTCAAAGTACTTTTATCCGTACAAAGTACAAGTACCGAGTTTTTCATAATTAGCTTGGTTACCTACCCACGTGATAATGAAGGTAACATAACAAAACTGACATCTTAAAGCATCGATACTAGAGTGGAGGAGTAACAAACAACCTTCTCCATACATGAAAAAGTGTTCGTAAAAAAAAAGAGAACCGACTTCCAAAGTAAAAACGCACAAACGCACAATGAATTAAATCTTATTTTCTACATAATTCCCCTTTTAAAGTCGGCTAAAAATTTAACTATTTCTCTACACAATCTTCATTATTTTGAAGTCAGTACCAGCCCAAACAATATCCAGACTAAACAATATTTTATAAAACTCAGGTTTAAGTTGGCTGGTAGTTGGTTCTGACTTCAAAATTATGAATTATGAATATTGTGTAGAGAAATAGCTAAAATCCCTATAGATGTCCCTATAAATTTTGAGGAGTTCCCTCGATTCCTCATGGATGTCATCATCAGGATTCCACTTTAGTGACTAAAGGACCAATTTCGAATTATACTCTTTACAAAAATAAAAGAATTTTGCTAATAGGTCCATAAACGACAGAGAAATGTTCAAATATATCCGTGTCGGTGTAAAATAGTACGAGAAGTACCTATTATATCATACCAGACAAAGTGGCATAAATTTAAACAGCGCCGAAATGCCCAAACATGTAGATATCTATAAGGAGTCAGGAGTACTGTCAGGTCACCACTTTGATGACAACGGGACCAACTTCGAATTATACCCTTTACATAAAAAGAAGAATTTTGAAAATCGATCCACAGACGGCGGAATTATCGTTATATACAGCCGAGCGTATAACCGCCTCCTTTTTTGGATGTCAAAAAAGGAGAAATGTGGTTAAAAAGGTGTTAGATTACGTTGCCGGTCCGGTACCTCACCACAATCAGTTAACACTACGTTGAGGGTTATTTTACGCTGATTTTGTGCGAATCATTGGTTAAATACTAGTAGCCAATTGATTAAATACTAGTAGCCAATTGATTAAATACTAGTACCCAAGCATAATATGGTTCTAACACGGGTTACCCAGTAATCTCATTAATAATTATATTTAAGTTACAGTCCACTCGCATAAGCGGTGTGTTGTCATTCACTCGGTCTTTCAGGGATTTAGGTCAAAGTAAATTAGAAAGCTTTCCAACTTACTTCGACCTAATTACTCTAAAGACCTAGCGAGTCTGACAAACACAAATGCGAATAATCTAAAAGTGCATGTGATGAGTCATAATCATTTTCAAAATTCTTTTTTTGATGTAAAGGGTATACTCCGAAGTTGGTCCCGCTTTTACAAAAGTGGTGACCTGTTTATGGCATCCATGAGGAATCGAGGGAACTCCTCAAAACTTATATGAACACATGTAGTAATTTTGACTTATTCTGAAGTAACCCAAACATATGCCACCAAAACCTAAGATTTTGCACCTAGGTATTCCCTGAATCCAAAAGTACTGAACAGAACTCCTGACCCCTTATAGATGCATGTTTTGGGATTTCGGGGTTGCTTGAAGAACTGCAAGCATAAGCCACTATGTCAATTAAAGTAATCATCATCACCATCATCACATCATAAATCATGACATAATGATGATATAATAGGTATTTCTCGTAGTATCTTTAAACATTACTCTGTCGTTTATGGACCAATTTTCAAAATTCTTTTTTTGATATAATGGGTATAATCCGAAATTGGTCTCATTGTCACTAAAACGGTGACCTGATAACGGCATCCATGAGAAATCGAGGGGACTCCTCGAAATTTATATGGACACATACAGTGATTGTGAATTTATTAGAAGTAACCCAAGCATATACTACCAAAAAGTAAGATTCTGCACCAAGGTATACCCTGGATCCAAAAGCACTGTACAGAACTCCGCAGTCTTCAAATATACGCGTTTGGAAATTTCGACATTGTTTAAAGAACTGCAAGCATATGCCATATGTAACTTACAGATATCATCATCATTATCTTATATACATTACCAAATTAACAATTAAAAAGCTTGGCGCGTTTTCAAGTATACATTCGATCGTTTATTTTAAACGTTCATAAAATGTATTAATAATAATTTAACAAATATCACTAAAAAGGGGATAAAATATTATTTCAAAAGTATGAATTAAAACTTATTTTCTAAATTATGAAGATTGAGTAGAGAAATAGTTAAAATTTTAGTCAAATTTAAAAGGGGAATTATTTAGAAAATAAGTTATTATATATTATTATATATATTAAGATTTCATACGAATGGAAGTCGGATTAATTTTTGTTTGAAATAATAATAACAATATGTTGGACTGTTGGTAATTGGTATTATGTATTATTATAATCTATGGGCGAACTATTTTCAATGTAATCCCGTTTCGGTCCACGCGTTGACTGATTCCTTCACGCGTCAATACGTGCGCGTGCGAGGGGGACAGTCTGAAAATCCAAACGGGTTTTACCGATAATATTTACGAGAATTATCTATAGTTTGCCAGCCTCTCTATAAAAGCGATCTTCTTATTTAACTTTTATTTGTCTGCAAATATGTTTTTTTTTTCTTAACAGAACACCGGCACTGTGGTTAGAGGTTTCAAACGTGCTCAGTTCAACATCTTCCAGAGACCTGTCACCTCCATATCAGCGACACAAGTGTTAAAGACTACTTTGGTGCCCATATTTTGGGTTGAAGAGGTGAGATTTCGATGGTTTTAAAGTTCCTTCTTAACTAGCATGAGATAGAGATAATTTTCAAGTATTTTTCTGTGTATGTTCATCTTTTCATTAAATTTACCTATAGATATAGCTGCCAAATAACTAGGAGGTGGCAGTAGACAGCCTGCTTGGTCAAGTGGCTAAGTGCATGGCTCTCGACTCGGAGGTCAAGGGCTCAATTCCCGCGTTGGAGCATCAAAAAATGTTGTTTCCAATAAATAGGACAATGCAGGCTGATTACCTGATTGTCTGACACGAAAGATGATCCATGCGTCGGATGGGCATGTAAAAAGTCGGTTCTGCGCCTGACCTCTCGCGTCGGGTATCCGTCCATCTAGGTTTCGAGAGTAAAGGAAGAGTCAAGAGAGAGTGCTCTTAAGGACTGCGCACACACTTGGGCACTATCAAATAACTCGTTCGTAATTGGCCAGAGGGTCAATTCTGCAAAATACAACCTGCAATAATACAATTACAATCAAGTCCCGATACGCTAAAACTGCCAAACCGGTATTCTCGTAAACGTTAAATCAGCGTCAAACGCGTTTCGATTGGATCAAACTTCACATATAATACAATAAAAGTAAAATGAAACTACGTTAAATACAAGAATTGAGGCTCGCCGTTCTGGTTTGGGGACCTTTTATATTACCAGGTGGTATGTAGGTGTGTAGTGTCAGAGCGTCCATATAAGTAGGTCACTGAAAAGCTGCTACCCTAATAATCTACCACTTTTGAACCTCATTACCATAGTAATAAAGCCAACAAGTGATAGGTACACCGGCTTGTCGGAGGCTGTGTATTGGATAGCTAGTAGTTACCAACACGAATGTGTACCGTGGAAGTGTGGATACACCGATAAATATTGTATTTAAGGCAGGAGAGAAGACTAGTTTAAGTCTTTGAATTGGAAATTTGGAAAACAAGTCTGCTAGTGTTACCTTGGTTTCATTGAGTAGATTTTGGAAATTTTGTAGGTACACCGTACACTCAGCAAGTTCTGACTGTTACTGAAATGCAAATTATTTTTCCCAGGGCATGGAACTACCAGAAGACTTCGCAGACATGGTCAAAGACCGACTCCTAGCTCCACTAAATCTAGTTGCGATTCTAGTGCCCGTCCTAATAGCGGTCTGCGCTCTTGTAGCGGCAATAGGACTAATCATTATTATTAAAGTGAAAAATTGTAATTAATATTGTTGTAAAATAAAAAGAACTGAAATCACATATTGTTAATGATTACACCGGTCTACAGCATTTTTGAGTTCGGGGTGTAGGTACGTACATACTTTATTTTTATTGCTTTTATACCTAGAAATAAGAATAAGAACAAAAAATTGTTCTGAATTTGCTTTTATGTGTAAAAAATGGAAAAATTCATACAATGAAACATAATATAAGGGAATTGATATAGAGATGATTTCGATACCTCCTACATAAGTTGTTGTTATCTACAAAATAGCAATTTTACAGGAGAGCGTTTTGAAGATTCAAAATGGCATAAGAACTTCATTTAGCGTTGTATATTTGTGAATTTTGGTCATCATCATCATCGTCAGCCCGTAGTCGTCCACTGCTGGACATAAGCCATTTCGCGCCACAATATCCGGTCCTCTGCCTTCCGCATCCAACCGCTTCCCGCCACTATATTTAGATTGTCGGTCTCCACTCCAAAACCTTTCTGCTCCATCGGCCATCGGCTGCTCGACAAATATGCCCCGCCCATTGCCACTTCAGTTTGCTTATCCTGAGGGCTATGTCGCTGACTTTGTTCATCGTCGGATCTCCTGATTCCGGATTCTATCCTTCAGAGAGACTCCGAGCATAGCCCTCTCCATAGCTCACTGAGCGACCTGAAACTTGTGGACGAAGACTTTCAATTTGAGGCAATCGGGCAGTGGCGACTTAAAGATCTGGCGAAGCTTTACGAATGCTGCCCAGCCCAACTGTATTCTTCTGTCAGCTTCCTTGTCGAAGTTGTTCCTACCCAGTTGGACAATCTGTCCCAGGAATGTGTATTCCTGAACAACTTCGATACTAACATTTTCGACCGTGACTGGCCATTGGGTTTACAAATGAATTGAACATGACCTTTGTCTAATCCAAGTTCATTCCCAGACCAACCCATCTGGAAGAAACTCTTAAGCTTTGCAGCATCCCCGTCAAGTCCTCCAGCGATTCAGCCATAACGACTATGTCGTCTGCGAATCGAAGGTGTGAGATATATTCACTGTTTATATTGATGCCTCCTCCATTCCAGTCCAGTGTTTTGAAGACGTCTTCCAGTGCATTGGTGAACAGTTTCGGAGAAATAACGTCTCCCTGTCTCACTCCACGCTGTAATGGGATTAGTCTTGTCTGGACATCTTGGATTTGGACGGTCATCGTAGCGGCTTTATACATCTAAACATCTCAATATATCGCCAATCGACTTGGCAACGCTGGAGACACTCTAGAACAGCCCAGGTTTCGATGGAGTCGAAGGCTTTTTCGTAGTCCACAAACGCAAGATTAAGAAGGCGATTGTACTCCTCGGTCTTTTGTACGATCTGCTGGAGTTTGTAAATGTGGTCCACCATACTGTAGCCTTTTCGAAACCCAGCCTGTTCCGGGGGCTGGAAGTCGTCGAATCTTCGAGCAAGACGGTTCGAGTTGACACTTCAGAACAGCTTATAGACATGGCTCAGAAGTGATATCGGTCGGTAGTTCTTTAGGGGCGTTTTATCACCTTTCTTGAAGAACAAGATGATCACACTTCTGGACCACGCCACCGCCGTTGAGCCTTTCTGAAGGGCGGTATAAAATAGCTTCCATAGCTGGTCTTCTATGATCGGCACTATATATACGACATCTGAAATTTATACAAGAGGGCTTCGGTCTGACCGAGCATAGCACCTCGCTCGGTCGGAGATCTACCTTTGGGGTTTGCCACTATCTATTCCCACAATATTATACACATATTTAAGATTTTTATAATAATATACACATATTTAATACACATGACCCAGGAACACGGAAAATCTTTTTGTTCCTTCGGCGGGATTCGAACCCGCGAGCCCCGGCTTGAGCATTCAGTATTTGAGCGCTCAAATACTGAGCCACAGAGAGAAGTTTCTCAAATTAACCACGAAATATGACTATATTTCTCTTATCATGCTTTTAGTACACTGGCCTTAGTAGCGTCTCTCAAATTCCATTATATCTTGACGGAAGGGTTCCCTTGTTCTTCTGAATAAGCTCCCTTACCTTTAAATTTATCCAAATGAGGATGTAACATGTGCAATGTGCATCTTTAGAGACATTCTACATCCGATGATGGAGAAATACGTAATCATGTCATTTTTTATTCATACACAACATTTATTTCATAAGCCCATTTTTTATTAGGTAGATGGAAGTGAGCTTGTTTTGCATCGCAAATCTTTATATTTGTACTTAAATCATACCTTTTCCCTCTCACAATAAAAAATTCGCCGTAAATATGACAAAAACGAGTCAGCGTCTCGCTTACAACTTCTCGCGCAAAGCCTTTTTTTATTGCCCCAAAAATCTAAAATGGTCCAATCGCCATAACTTCTAAAAAAGGAAATATTTTAGGTTTGTAACTGCACAATTTTATAAGTATATTATATTTGCTTATAGGTATATAATCAGAGTAAAGTTAGTAAAAACCAGGCGCAAAAAAATATACTTATATTTTTTGTTGACCTGTGTTATTGAACGTTTAGCTAATTGTTGTTTTTCAAATGCTTTATTTAAAACTTTTGATTTAAATATAATTTCAAAACCCTAAGAAGTTTTTCAAATGTTCACTTTTACCATTGCAATTTAATATTTACAGTTTAATCTTATATTGATCGTGATCCAAGAGTCAACGGTTTTAGCGGATCATTGTGAAAATATAATTGCGCCTGTATGATCGTTTTAGCAATTACTTTGGACTAACTTTTAAGCATCTTCTATTTAACACTGGATTTGAAAGATTGAATAGGTATAGATAAATTTAAATATATTGGTATATTCGCCCTAGCACCCACGAGATTTGACAACTCTACACGATTTTCAGCTCTATTGAATTTAAGCAGAGTTCTATTATAAATACTGCTATTTCTGTCGCGACCACTAGAAAAATTCAATCTCATTGTGCAGTACGTATGATAAATGTTTTGTCCTGTCAATATTTTACCGGAACCAATTTTTCAGAAGACATTTTATGCTGCATTTGTAAACAGAACTCTAAGCTGAAGCAAAAACAAATCAATATTTGTCTCCTTTATACTCAAAAATTAATACGCGCGCGAGAGTGTGACAGAGTTTTGGAACGAAGTTCCTTATGGGTACCGATGCGGAGGGATACCCATTGCCGGGAAAAAACGTCCGTAACGTAAGATTTTTATGTGTAGTCTATTATTTTCTTTATACCTCGAATAGAACTTAAAATTAATATTCTTATAATAAGGCACTTCGTTCCTATGTGGTGTCCCACGACACCACACGGCTTTTTTCATGATGTACTTTCACGGCGTGCGCTCAGAGCCGGCTTAACCAAGACGAGGACCAAGGCCCGTTTCATCCTCAGTGCCAACCTATCAAAGTAATCTCTATTCCTTTTAATGTGCTGGGGTATAATAAAGATTTAGAAGATAGTATGACCTGACTGTAGCTTAACTCCTTAATATATTGGGGAGACACCCGAAAATATAAAATTGTTAGGATGAAGTTGCTTGAGTTAAGTTATTTATCAACGACTTATTTCTAACACAGCTACTTAAATAGAAGACCTTAGAAGAATAGAGTAGCCTTCAGGAATAATACTTCTACTTATACACGTATTATCTTATACTTTAAACGAGACAATCTTGTATATATATAATCTTTTCTCAAATTTCTCAAAAATGCCTGCAAAGTGCAAGTATTACCATGAATTTAGTATGCAGGGAGTTTTGCAAGAGAAAAATCGATCTAGCTAGGTCTTATCCCTGCGAAACTGCGCATTTTAAAACTATATATGTTTTTTCTTTCGTCGTTCAATAATGTATCAATAATTTCGACTCTGTTATGTCAGTCCAATTGGCAGTTTGGCGTGCGTATGTATATTTTTTGCTTTTTTCGAAATTTCGGAATGTGGTGGGTTCTAATCCCATTAAAAAAAGAGCTCTCATGAGCATCTTAAGCGTTACGTAGCGTTCATCTCGGAAATGCCAGCGAATCGGGCGTAAAAATATAGATCACAGATAAAAATACCCTGTGATGTGTTCGATTGTGGATGTGAATGGATTCGACCGTCGGAGTCATTGTGATTGTGTGATGAAATGCCATCTCTTTACCATTTGAAAAGTACTTAGCCACTTAAGTTTTGCATATACCTATTACCGTTAAAAGGCACGGACCTCTTTGGCCTTAGGGTTATTCCGGCCCTGCACACGTTTATTCACATATATACACACACGTAACTATCTATGTGTAGACGTGCCAAGAAAACTAAATGAGAATAGGATCGGCTTTGCGCCATATTGTTACGAATTATGACTATTGTGATAAATAAATTTATATTTAGTTAATTTACTACTATGTAACATTTTTATTTAAATTCGATGCAAGACTATTATTATTGATATGAAAATAAGTATTTTGCAAACCGCACTTTTCAAGTGATATTTGACAGAAAAAGGTTATTGACCCTCTTTTTAATATTAGGTCCTTACATAATATGAAATTCACGTTTTGTCGTACTAGCCACATTGATCTCAAATATATTATCTTCTTTGGTTAGGAATTCCAATTTCATAGTTATACCGCTATTTACTCATGCATTTGCGTTTCGAAAACCGTAATATATTTGTTTTTTCCTCTTTTGGTTTTTTCTTTGCGTCTTTCTGTTTACAAAATGGAAAACTTTGAACTTTTTCGTGTACGAGTTCCACCGTGGCACCAGTACTGCAGAAACAGCTCGAAGCATTAATGATGTGTATGGCGGCGGTGTCGCAAAAGAAAACACAGTGCGTTTTTGGTTCCAACGTTTTCAACGCAAACCACGTCCGAGTTAGTTGCAGGCTGCGTTGATAGTGATAAAACTTTTTTAATCCACTTGAAGCAAATTGGGAAGGCGAAAAAGCTTGAAAGGTGGGTTGGAAACCTCTTGAATTGAGTGCAGCAAACCGACAAACGCACGTCGACTGCTGCGTTACATTACTCAACCAGCACAATAATGAAGGGATTTTAAATCGAATCATTACTTGTGATGAAAAGTGGTTCCTGTACGATAATCGGGAACGCTCATCAGATAGCAATGGTAGGTAGGTATATACTTTGATTAAATAAATTTATTATGTTTAAAAAAATCGACTTTATGTTCCTCCTTTACAAAACGCCAATTTCAGAATACACTGGCGGACACATAAACTACATCATAGTGCAAGATAACTTTCAATGAAATATAATTAGTGAAAGTGCAAACTATTTTGATTTATTTCAATGATAATGTTAAGACTAGTTCTTAATCTGATAAAAAATCAATTCATGTGTGCATAGGTCAACTTTTCTCACTAAAATAATCAAATTACTCTTTTTGCAGCTTTTTGGAATGAAACAGTGAATAGAACAAAAACAGCTTTATTATGAAAATTTTACAATACTAAGAAAAGAAAAAGTTTTCAAGACAAACTGATTCAAGTCAGTTTCGCATCGACCTGATCAGTGTTTTTAAAAGATCTTGCAGAGTATTGTCCCATTCTTGTGACAATGCAACTTTGAGCTCCGCAGCCGTTGTTGGGACCGGATTTCTTGTAAATACAGCTCTTTTTAAGTTGTCCCACACGTGTCTATCGGATTGAGGTCCTGGCTACGTGCTGGCCAATCCATGGAACAAATCTCAACCTGAGTAAAGTATTGCTCAACTTGTCTCGCTGCGTGCGGACGAGCATTATCCTGCATCAGTGAAGTTTTCGCCTATAAATCCGCTAAAAGGGTCTACTGAGAGTCCAATATCTCCGTTATATAGCGATGTAATGTTAAACCACGGTTACCACGGCCATGTGTGTCTGCGTCAATAAACACAAGTTCAGTTTGAGCATCCATCGATATGCCGCCCCAAACCATACAAGACCCGCCTTCAAATGGAACCCTCTACTCAATGCAATTTTGGGCATATCGCTCTCCTCGTCTACGGTAGACTAGTCTACGACCATCAGCATCGTACAAACAAGTCCTACACTCATCAGTGAATAATACGGAAGCCCATTGCTCTTCAGTCTAATTTAAGTGTTCACGAGCAAATCTTAGTCGAGCTGGCATTTGAGCTGCAGACAATTTTGGTCCATTTGCGTGTGATATTTACATACGCTCTTTTAGCCTTCTTTTTATGGTTCGTGCACTAACTGATACGTCACGTACCTGGTGGAGCTCATTTTTAATGCTTACCTATAGACGTTAAAAACCGATTTCGCAAGGAAGTTGTTACATTAAACCTGTAGTCACTAGACGTTGTCACCTGAGTTCTGCCGGTTCCACGTCTTCTTTTGAATGAACCTGTCTCTGTAAACTCGGGAAACCGTAGACTGGTTTACATTTAAATCTGCAGCAATCTTTCGTTGGTCTAGGCCTTGCTGCACTAGAGTAACAACTTGTGCGGCTTTTTCGGACGATACATTCATATTCGTGAGAGAAAAACGTGTTTTAAAATAAAAACAGATTAGCAATTAAACAATTAGTAACGATAATTCAACATGTAACAAAACAAAAAAAAAAATAACCATCAATCACAACATTAACGTAGAGTTAATCTTTAGTAGTTAAATTAAAAAATAAATTTAAATTTCTATAGAATATTTTCTTTCTTTTGTGACAGTAGGTACCATATTTAAATTTGATATTGTTTTTGTGTTTAAAAACCAGCCTTTATTTTCCAATATCAATAAATGTAAAAAGTTTGCATATTTCGTAACAAAATTTGATTGAATGTGTTCTTGCACTATGATACAGTTTAGGTGTCCGCCAGTGTATGTAATGACCTAATATTAAATACGATATGTTATTGACATTCCTATTCTTATTTGGAACGCATTGCACATTGATTAATTCTTACACATTAACAGTTTTTGAGTAAATATTCGCAAGCTCACACATAATTCATACCTAATATTACATTTCACTAAGCTTAGGTATCTAATGCGTCTGAAATTTGGAACATAGGTACTTTTAAATAGTCTTACGTACGAACTATACGTAGTGTATTTGAGTAGGTACTGTTCTGAAGTCTGGAACCATAGATGTATTATATTAAAAATGTCTGGAACCCGGTAGGCTACGATGTTTCCGTAAATGAGATTCAGTTAATTCAGAAGAGGTTTCATAGATACCTACATTACAAATGTGGTGATTATCTAATAAGATAAGAAACAGGATGTAAGAAATATCATTTCCTTCCGTTAAGGGGCCCATACATGGTCCGGTCTGCCTTCAGTTCGGCCTGAACGGATGCAAAATCGTGTCGTGTGTGTGCTCGAATCCGTTCAAGCGTCAGTTCTAACTGAATCGATCGGCCTCTCGTCTGTGGCTGCCTTTAGAGCGCCGTCATATCATCTCAGATTTGGTCTACTTGAACATAATTATTAAACTTACTCAATAAATTGAAATTTAATGCGTCCACTAGGTATTTTCGCACATTTGTCCCATTTTATATCCCACCCTTTAATGAATTGAATGAATGAATTACGACGATAATTAGTATTATTACTAATTATCGTCGTAATTCATTTATCTGTAGGTCTACTGCATAATTTAATGATTTCCAAAGCGATCACTGTAACGCAAATCTAATTAAATCTTCTTCTATTAAACATGTCTTGTAACTACTGAATATTTCTCCGACGATAATCGATTAGGTATTTGTTCCGTATTATATAGTACCGGTTCAGTGATCCAAAGGTATAAATATTGTTTTAATTTAATCTTCTCAAATATTTTTGTCAATTTATTTTTCCTTTCCATTTTTTTATCTTTTGTGTAACTAGCACTCACCATAATATAAGGTCCTTACATATGAAACTGACGTCTTGTCGTACTGGCCACTTTGATCTCAGTATTATATTTGTTTACATATCTGTAAAAACTTGTAAATGGCTATCTGTCTCAAAAATTTTTATCACTATGTTTAGTTGTAAGTTTTTCTGTAAAAATAAAATAAAATAAATTGTTATATATTTAAATATGTAGGGTAAGTTTAAGAAAATACCTATTCCTATTAAATTAATAAACAGTCGCAAGACTTTTGGAAGAAATATTAAGATAATTCATCGGGTAGATTTTGATGGCAATGAGTAAAATATCTGGACTATAATATTAAAATTAGAAATAAAACACGCATTAATTATTATACCACATATATTTAAAAGTATATACTTTAATTCTTAAATCACCTTAAGGAATAACACAGATTTTGAAGAAACATGCATACGCTTGTCAACAATAAAGTGGGGAAAAAGCATAAAACTTCTTCGCGTCATCAGGACAAAGGAGAAATGTAGATTTTTTTCCCTCGTAAAGCGTTAAATTTTGAATAGAAAGCTCGAAACATTAACAGCGTTTAGGCCAAAACAAGAATTTTGTCCTCGACAAACAAATCTTACAGTTCTTAGGGGATCGTAGTTTATATCAATTTAAACATACAAGTACACCCACTTGATATACCGTACACGTATTTGAATATTATAATTTTTAAACAAATTATAAATTAATCTACCTTACACTAATACATTTAGATTGGATACTATAAATATGGGTCAGCTATCGGTTGCTTTTATTTTAATCTAGAAAACTATTCGATCAATACAAAGTATAACCGCACTTGATGTTTAAAGTACTAAACAAAAATCAATTGAAGGTTTTCTATTGAAGAAACGATACGTTTAACAAAAAAAAACCTACTTCAAATTGACTTACTAACATTGAAAATCATTCAGAAATACTTCTCTCAGCAGTAATGATCGAGTATTTGAATAAATAACGCATCACTATTAAGCCGGTGAATGCCAGTAAGAAATTATATTCATACAAAAAGTTTCAAGTCAAATCACACTAACAAACTTATTGGAAAATAGCTGGTGTAGTAACAAACTCATGTGTTGAGGCTGACAACGGCTGCCGAACATACATGGACTAGATAAACGATAACTAAAACTGCGATTTCAACTGCTAATTGACTAATCAAAATTATCTAATGTATAAAAATAGTTAACAAATACTACGACGCATTATAAGACTCACACCGCCATTCGTCAGCCTCTGCAACTATCCACGCAAATGAGATACAAAGATGCCAACAACTGAAAACCGTTCAGTAATTCAGAACATTACAATATTTCGTCGTTACATAATCACCTTATATTATGCAAGGAACACATCGTCAAATTATCATTTGAAAATATATACACGTAAAATGGCATTGCAATCTAAATAAGTCTAATTAATTTTCATCTTAAATAAATTGTTAATGCAAATGACGAATTATATAAAATACAATAAATTTCAATATTATTAACAAATAAAAAATTGAACTAAACATTTACAAATCCTAATGATTTAGGATATAAATGTGTTACCATCTAATTAATATTATAGTGTTTACTCTGTATATTGATAATTACATACTCTTATTTGAAAAATATAAATTGAATTGAAAATAAAACAATATTATATGTATTTTAAAATATTACACAAAAAATTATTAATCCCCTTTACCACGAACGGTAAAATAAATAAAACATTCATATAATATAGAAAATAATTTGTGGTGCGCCAAAAATATATCAATTTCGCTATAATTTACTGCAAGGTAGACCACTAAAATAAAATCAGTCCTCACAGCGTTGCTAAAATTTAACTAAACGAACTATGAAAAGATATACATTATTTACAGAACTCAATTCATTTAGCGTAAGGGATCTGGTGAGCGCCGCAAGACATGGCGCTCGTAAAGAACTAAATTATTATTTACAAGATATTTACAGGTTTATGTACTAGAGTTTACTCGATCACGCTGCGTTTGTCGTCGCGCTTGCGGCCCTTGGCGTGCGCGAGCATGGTGACGAGCTTCTTGTGGCTGTCGCCGACGATCCAGCCGTGCTGTTGAACGTGCTCCTGCTCGTCCTCGCCCTCCGACCAGTAGTAGGGCGCAGGCCGGCGGCTCCTTACGGCAGCCTGCGCGGTCAGACTCGGGCCCGGCCTCGCAAAACCCCCTTTCGTATTCTCGTATTCACTTTTGCTAACTCTGTTCTCGAGTTCGTTCCTCTTCACCAGTTTTAACTTCTTTCCGGAGTGAACCTCCTTCTTGCGACCTTTCCGTCTCCGATTGGTGCCGACCACGGACTCCGCGCTGTTAGGCCGCGGCGGCATGCCATCCGGCTCCGATTCGGAACTCCACGATTCAGCCAGAACGTTCTGTTTGCCGACGGTACACTTCCGTCGCACCCTCTGTCGCGCGACTCCTGCGTCGTCCGACATATTAGTCGTGTCCAGGGATTCGGAGTTGCAATCGAAACTCACATTTCTCTCCCTGTCGTGGGATTTCAACGACTTCAATTTTTTGCTATTCCGTGACTTTTCTATCGACTTGTGTCGGTTATAGGTGGCATCGTCCGAGTTAGATTCGTACACGGATTCTGGCGAAGCGACCATTTCTTTTCTTTTTGAAAATGTTTCGAATTCATCACATGCAGATGAGATATTTTTTGTTATAGAGCGTTCGGAATATAGACTTGTAAGGGAGTCCTTATACTTGTTGGCAGTTGCTTTTGCGTCGTGATCCTCTACAGGCTTTATCGCGTATAAACTGGGCCTTTTGGTTGGCGTGATAGACCGACGCTTCTTATTGGAACATGTACTTCTTCTATCAACCTCAAATGGTTTCTTATCGATATCATCATCCTTCGTAGTATTTCTATGGAAATGGTCGTCATCATAATCACGGGTATTTACATTATATTCATCGTCATTATCGGATTTATTCGATACTTTAGGAGGAGTCTTCAAATATAGTTGTGATGAATTTTCAATTGATTTAGACGTAATGGTCTCATTCGCTGGTTTCAAACTTTGTGGTTGTTTCTCTAGCAGACTGTCAAATAACTGGTCTAAATTAGCTTTGGGCTGTTCGATTTCTTTGCTTTTGGAGATTTTCTTTTCGGTTCTTAACGCGTTATGCTTAAATATTTTACCCATTACAGCGCTTTTTTCTGTAGTATCTTTTCTTTTGTGAGGTGACTTCTTTTGGTCAATAATATTTTTGATTTCACATGATATTACGCTATTTTCAGTTTCATCATCACTACATACGTAATCATCAGACATGTACACAAAATCATCGCCGTCGGATGCACTGTCACTAGATACGTCAGGTTCATCGTACTTTCCAATATTTTTTGAGGTACTTGGTATTTCTTTATTACTGATACTTTTAAATCTTTCCATTATTGTTGACGGACGAAAATCAAATACCTCGGCGTCATCAGTATCCATGAATTCATAAATATCCAATTTCTTCTGCGGTGGATCATCTTGTTTGCTATCATAGGCTTTGCTACTTACTTCAGAAGATTTTCGTTCTCGTTTTCTTTTAGATTGATTCTTTTTCTTTCTCTTGGATGACTTTCTAGCCGATGTCATTATACCAGACATATTAATTTTGGTGGTTACAATAGATACTTTTATACCATCGAATCCTTTTAGTGCAGCTTTGGTTAGGACTGTGTTTTGATGATTCCTTATCTTCTTCTTTCCTTTCTTTTTACCTTTTCGTACCTTGCAACTACAAAAAATTATTATAATAGTATAAACTTACATGATACTTAGAAAATATTTGCGAAAGATGTAAATTGATTTTGTATATTCAATACGAATCATGCCTTTTAAGTTCTGTCGTTTCCATATTTACCGGCAATTTTGAATTTGGAACTGTTCTATATTCGAATGTGTTTAAATTTTGAATCTCAAAACAGTTGAAAGTATTAGGATTAATGCTATTGCTTAGTCACAGCGTCGATTGGAATCTGTCAGATCACGTATGAAAATGAATCTTTCTAAGGAAAATGTTCGTGCAATAATTTTCTACAACTTTAGAAGAAGCCTAACACGGCTTCAGTGTTTGAGGAGCTAACATCTGTGTTCAGTGATGAAGCCCCATGTCTGCGGACTGTCGAACGCTGGTATTTAGATTCCAGCGAGGACATACTAATGTTAGTGACAAATCTTGTGAGGGACGCCCAAAGTCCGCCTTCACTGAAGATAACATAATTGCTGTGAGACAACTAATTCTCGAAGAACGTCATGACGTGGCGTATCGAGAGATAGAGGCTCTATTAAGACAACCATTCAGGAGATCTTGCATGAAGTGCTTGGTGTGAGAAAGCTAGTTTGCCGTTGGATACCACATCTGCTATCCGACGATCACAAGGCAGCCCGCGTCAGATGGTGTAAGAAAACTCTGCAAAGGTTCAGCCGAGGAGAGTCAAATCACGTCTACGACATCATCAGTGGTCTTGAATGAATGAATCTTGGATATATGCCTACGATCCTGATTCCAAACAACAATCTACAATCTCGGTCTTTCAAGACGAGCCAAAGCCGACTAAAGTTGTTGTTCTCGAAGCACGTCACGAAGATGGTGGCCACGTTCGTTGGAAAAACCGGTCGTAGAACGGTTAACGCAGAGTGGTATACCACAGTTTGTTTACCACAAGTCATCGCCGGACTTCGAAAATATAACTCAAAGCGACGCATCATCCTGCACCACGACAACGCAAGCTCACACAGCGCTCGTCAAACGATTGAGTATTTGAAGCAGGAAAAATTAGAAATTGACCATTAGTAGACCTTGACCATCCTCCATACAGTCCTGGCCTAACGATTTCTTTACATTTCCTAAAATTAAGAAAAGTCTTCGTGGTCAAAGGTTCCAGTCTGGTGAAGAAGCAGTCGACGCTTTCAAGTCAGCCATTTTGAACACCCCTACTTTAGAGTGGGATAAATGTTATAATAACTGGTTTGAGCGAATGGAAAAGTGTATGAAGCTACGTGGTGAATACTTTGAAAAACAATAAAAAGTACTATAAGGTTGTGTTTTTTTCTTCAAACGACAAAACTTACAAGTCATGCCTCGTATGTCAGTTTGAAAAAGTATTATTAATGACATGATAAATTTTTAATTGAATTAAAATTTAAATGTAATGATTACCTGGCATTAGCCTCCGGAGTTGCCTGTGGCTGTTTGCTAGCCGCTGCCGCTTGAGATCTGCATTTTCTTTTAATTTTATCAAACTTATCTTCAAACATATCAATACTTTCAATATTTATATCTGGATACATTTTTTCTTTATATTCCGGGCTTCGTTTAGGAGCAATCTTTGGTTGGTCTAATTTATCTTCTTTCTTTATCTTAGCATAATTTGCGTTTACTATGCCGCATGTGGCTAGCTTAATTATCCCGTCTGGTATTATCTCCCGCAAATTATCAAAATTAAATGTGGCTATATTACGTTTAGTAGCTTTCGCTGCCTCTTGTAACCCAGAAATAAGATCTTTTTCTAAATTACGAACTTCATCACTTTCTAAAATATTGCGAGCTGTAATTGAATCAACGTCACCATCATTGTTATGGTCATTTTTGTCATCTATAGTTCTATAAAACCAGTCTAACTCATTTGTTGAAGATTGAGTACAATTAAAACTACTACAGTGTCTAACTTTTTCTATTTTCCTCACATTTTTATTATGTGAGGCTTTTAAAAGCTCACAACAATCAATAAACAAAGCTTCATCTTTGCTTAGCCCACGATTGATTATTTGCTTTTCTCTAACCGATCTTTTAGCATCAGCTAATATTTCCTCAAGATTTGGTATTGTAATGTCGTAAGTTGGCAACGAAAGCTTTTTCCGCTTTGCTATTTTTTCATAAAGCATTTTTACCCTATCGAGTTGTAGCTTAAATGCTAATAAATAGTTAGGATCTTCTTCTGAAAGTGGAACTTTTATTTTTAATTCTATTTCCGATATTTTTGTTACGTGACCTACCGACATCTGATGCCTTAGGAAATTATCAGGTCTTCGAAATTCTTTTTTACAAAGTTGACAATATGAACATTCTATTAAAGTGCTATTTTTCTTTTTTCGTCCCCGTTTGGCAGCTTTCTTATCTTGCTTTGTTTCTTTTGAATTTGAATTACCTTTATTCTTTTCTTCATCGGCATGCCTTTTTTCAGAAGTTTTCTTATTACTTCGTTCCTTTAATCCAAAATAAACATCATCTGTTTCATTAGCAATAATATGTAATGTCTCCGATATTTTTTTCGTAGCCAACAAATTAGATTTTCTAGGTTTCCTCTCTGAAAAGAATCCAAAACTTTCCATAAATTGCTCAGATCGCAACTGAGCATCATTTTCTGCATTTTGAATCTTAGTTTCATCAGTTTTGTTATTTAAGACGCTCGATCGTTTTCCTTTTTTCTTTGTTTTGGAATTCGTTGTTACATTAGAGTCTTTGTTGCATTCAACTTGCTTACTGATGTTTGATTTTTCTATATTATCTAACATATTCCTTTCTTTTTCTTCTACGTACTTTTTCAGTGGAACATCACTTTTCGAAGAGTCATCAGAATCGCAGATGCTCTCTTTTGTATCAGTTAATGTCTTGTTTGAGACTTTCCAATCCTCCTTTTCTTCTTTATTTTGTGTCTTTTCAACATTTGTTACCGTTTTGCTTGTTGACGGCACAGCGTCACGGCACTCAGACACCCGCTTGTTTTTAATATCAGATTTAGTTGAGATATTTGCAGCAGGTGTTTTTCTAGTCTTCGAAGAATTAGGTTTTCTTAAAGACACTTTCCGGTTAAAGGATTCTGATGGTGCTGGTGTTTCATTCATTTCTTCTAAGTCAATGTCGTAAGGGTCATAGTAATCAGAAGAATTAACAAATACTGATTTAGACCGAGGTCTCTTTGCTGCAACAGGTTTATTGTAACATGTTGTACGTGTTTTAACTTTATTATCAGTAATTGTAGAGTCTAGGTTAATTAAAACTTTTTTAGTTTGAATATCCTCTTCCTTTTTGGGCACTAATTCACCTTGTTTAATGTCATTTACTTTGCTTTTCTTAGGCAAAGAACTTGTTGCAGAATCAATATCAGAACCTATATCTGGTTTTCTTTTTTCTACAGAACAATGTTTATTTTGTATGTCATCAGATACACCAGAAGTTAAGTTCAAACTACTGCCAATTAGGTATTTATTTTTTTGAAGTAAAAGTTCTTCTTTATCTGGAGTTGTTAAGTAATTTTCCACAGACTTGGGATTCTCTTTAGATAACTCGATGTCATCTTGCAATTTTTCCATCGATTTTGGCACTGCTAATATTAAGTCTTTTTTCGGTGTAGGAGTGTTGTCATCTTTAAGCTGGTTTTTATGTTCAATCGACGTAGAATTCTCTTGTTGCAGCTTTTTCTTTTTGTTTTTCTTTTTTACTAGTACTGCTTTTTTACGTTTATTCGTTTTAGTAGCTGAATCTGTTTGTTGTTCAATCTCACTATCACTTACATAATTTTGTACGATATGATCCTGCTCAACATTGGGCGTGTTATTTAAACTTTGATGGGTTACTACGTGATTATTTAATTTTTCGCAATTATTAGAAACAGGGAGTGCTACATTATGTTCTTCATCCAGTAATAGTTTGGAAAATATAAGTTGCTTTTTTGTCAAAGGCATTTTTTGTTCTGAAACAGTATCGACAGATACAGTAGATTCTTTAGTATTTATTATTATTTTGCTGTCGATAAAAAGTGATTTACCCCGTCGGCTACGTCTCAAGGGAGTAACAGTATTTTGTTGTTGTTCTTTACTATGATCAGCTAATTTATGTCTTTCTTTTTCAATAGGATCAACATAAGATATGTTAAAATTTTCTTTTGAAGGTGTTTTACCCTCAACTTGTTTCGTTACCACTTGTGTAATAATAGAGCTTTGCAAATCATTGAGATCAGGTTTAACAGTTTCATGCAAAGAATTATGACTGCTACTTTTTATAGACGTTTGGCTTTCAATCGTAAGTTCCGAAATTTTTCTCTCGTTCAATTTGTCTATAGAAAAATCAGCAAGCGATACGTCATCCATAGAGATATTTTTCTTTGGAATATCATGCTCCTCGAGGATTCTGTTGTTAAGTTTATCGTCGGTGTGTGAAATTAAATCCTTTTCACTATTAGACGACGAAACACACGCACTATCTAGCTCTTTGGGCATTTGTTTAATGTTATCCTCCTTATGTTTTATGTTATCACTTTCTGATGTCTTCGTATTTTCTTTATTAATATCAAAGTCACTGTCTGTTGGTTGTTGTAGACTTTTATTTGCATTTAAATTGTTACTTCGACGAGTTTTACGACTCTTCTTTTTATTTTTTACTTCGGTTTTAGCATTGTCATTTTTACTTTGATCAGTAGAATTTTTAGGAATAATTGATTGAGACTTTTCTGGTAGTTTAACATTCGTTTTTAAAGCTACAGAAGTGTCAGTTTTTATTTCAGCACTACTTACAGATGACGTTACAGAGTTGATATTAGTTATGATATCACTCTCTCTCTGATGTTTATCACTTTTTACATCAAATCTGTCACTATTTCTTTGCTTAACTATAACAGCTAAGGAAACATCATCGTCAGAATCGTCGTCTTCAGAACTTTTTATAATTTGTTTACTTGTAGCATCTTCTACATGACTTGTCATGCTATCATCATCATTCGATTTCGATTTTAAAACAACATTATTATTATTATTCGATATCATTTTATCTGAATGTAAAGGCGGAGAAAGAGTAGAAACATGCACAATGTCTTTGATATCATCAGAATCATTACTTTTATCCAAGGTAGTGCTACAAACATCATAACGTTTGTAGCCGGGTACTCTGTCCAATATTTGTTTCGATCCAACATCACAAGAAGTTCCAACAATCATGTTTGGTTGTAATATTTCTTTTTCACTAGCTTTTAAATATCCATCACTTTTAACTTCTGATTCTGTGTTGTTAAATACTGATGACGAGATTTCGCAATCAACATTTCTGTTAATACATTGAGAACTACTAATTTCTCCTTGTTGAATCTTTAAGCCTTTTGTGTCTACCTTGTCTCTTGTATCAATATGTTGTAGAGAAGTAACAGGTACATCACTAGAATCCTCTATTATTCTCTGATCTGGAAAAGCTGACTTTTGTCTTTTAGATTGTGTTTTGATACGAACTGCACGCAAGCTCGCAGTCTTATCATTGTTAATTTTTGTAGCATTAGACATAGGAGGAGCCGACTGTTTGTCATTATTTTTGGATGTAAAAGGTTGCACATTAGTAATTTCTGTAGTAGTATGTACTTCCGCTTCAGGCATCGATTGCGAATTGTCATCTTCTGTAAGATCTATGATATTAGTATTAATATTCTTATAAGATTCACAATCTGCAGTTTTTAAGTCTCTTGGTTCATTTATCATCTCCCTTCTTATATTTGGAGTAGGTGGAGTCAGCAAAAAAGAACTACTAATGAATGTTGGTGACAGCTGAGTCGACGGATCGGGTAATGTTGATGGAGGTGTAGTGGGGACATGTAAATGTTGCCTTTTATCTACCTTCGCATCTAAATTAGTATGCACTGTTTTGTTCAAATCTGGCGATAACGCTTTTTTTAAAGTGACACATGTTTCAATATTCGAAGATTGTGTTGTTGATTTACTTGCAGTAGATACGTACTGTGGCAAAACGTTTAAAAGTTGTTTACGGTGATCTACAGGCATCGTACCTAATATTTCTACGAGTTCCTTAGGTAACAATGCTATTTTCTTAGCAATATCCGGATCTTGTTCCAAGTTTTCTAATTTTCTTTCCATTTTACATAGTAGTTTATCTTCAGTAGCAATAGTTTCTATGGATTTATTAGTCTTCTTATATGAAGATTCTATAATATCATTTTCATTTTTTTGCGATTGTGGCTCAATATCAACAGTCATACGATAGCACTCGGCAGCACAGTTAATCGGAGTACCAGTGGTTGTGGCCGCTAATGTATATAATGAAGTTGTATTTGTTATAATACTTCCTGGGATACTCATTAATGTATTAGTAAATGAGTTAGAGTTATTCGTGTCTACTTTTGAAATAGAGATGCATGCATTAGCGTGAGTATAAACTGGCTTAGTGCTTTCATATTTTTTTGATGAAGTTACAATAACACAATTACTCAAATTATACTCAGGTATTGATGTATTTACACTTTCCGATAAGCCAAGTGGCATTTTAGTGGCAGCTGTGAGGTTTTCCTTTATATTTATCAGTTGCTCGTTATTTTGAGACATATCTATACATGACGATACATTTGTCATTGTTGGTAAATAATAATCTTTTGGTAACTCTTGTGGAGTACTTAAGACTTCAGGTTCAATGTAAGTTTTGCGTTTTAAAAGATTCATCGCAGGTTCAAAACTTTCTTTTGAACTTATAAGGGTTGGATTTATATAGGTGCGATTAGAGGGACTACTTATTCCTTCAATTGATAAGTTGTTATAAGTGCTGTACGTATTCATTCTAGAATCATTAAAATTCATTGTATTGCTAATATTGGCAGATGCGGAAAGGTGCATATTACTACTTTCTAAAGTACTTCTCCTTTCTGTCTGAGAAGAAGTAGTCACTAGTGGTTCAATTCGATTCTCTTTTTTTCCAGATAAATCAGTTGGAACGTTAATCTCTTTTATACTAAAATCTAGACAAGAATTTTCATCATAGGCTTGTGATGTGGTACAAGACTCATAATGACTTCTGTTACACGCAATATTTAAATAATCAGTGCCTTGCATTGCAGAAGTCCTTGAAGAACTACGACTTTTACCTTTTAGCGACAAGTCTTTAGGAAACTCTTCATTTCCTATTGATAAATCAGTTGCTTCCTCAGGCATTGATGAAATTGATAGATCGGATTCATAATGCATATGAGTCGAGTACTTGACACGAAGATCGACAACATCTTCTTCAATAAAAACTCTATTAAATGTTGAATCTCTATTAGGATTTTTATTCGACAGGTCCAGTGTTTCGTAAGTATCGTCATAGGTTGAAATAGGATAGGGTGATGCCGAGTCTGATTGTGTTGAAGATATTTTTCCCGATAAATCTAAGGGAACGGGTAATATTGCGTCCATTTGTATGTTACAATGAGCAGGCGGAATATCCGGTCGTAATTCAGTTTGCTCTTTAAGAGATAAATCTTCACATGAATCCTGCATAGTTAAATTTTGAGTCATTGGTTTCAAATTATATACGCTAGTATCTTCATCGTTTAGCTTTCTACTTTCAGTATTTATTTTAGGTTGAACGCAAGAAGCTTGTGTTATGGTGGTACTATTTGAGATAGTAGGATTTACAGATGAAATATTTTGGTGATATTCGTTAGATTTTTGGGTATGAGATACTTTAGTATCGTTTTCTTTTTCTAAATTTATACCGCTATCAGACTTCGTTATTTCAGGCAATAATTTCTCAGATTCTAATATGTTTATAATCACAGACGTATGATCAGTTTTTTTACCATCCATGTCATGTCGTAATAGGTTAACATCATCACTTTTTTGCTTTCCAGGAATTATTTTTTGCGCATTAGTCAAAGTAACAGGAATGCTGCATTGAGTCATTTTTGGATTTCTTATTTCATTTTTAGTAACTTCATTTTTAGCAATAATAATAGGTGTATCTACAGCTTTTTGAACATCTGGATTTTCTTTAGTCACAAGATTTTCTGCAGTAACATTTCGCACTTCATTATTTAGTAAGGAAACAATTTCTGGTTTGATTTTATTACTTTTTAAATTTATTTTTTTACATTCTGTTTGTTTTACTGGAATAGCTTGTGGAACGGTGGATACTTGCGAGTGTGATTTCTCTGGAACAATTAACTTTTGCTCAGTGACTTTCTTACTTTCAGCATTTGACAGTTTCTTGGTCACCCCTTTACTTTTCTTTTGAACTTCTTTCGTTACTTTTTCTTTCTTCTCCAAATTAGGCTTATCCTTGGAAACAGTAGGTTTTTCTTTTCGTAAAATTTCTATATTACCTTTAAGTTTCCTCATCTTTTTTGGTAAAATATTTTGCACAGAACATTCTGGGCTTTCAGGAGTAATATTATGTTTCTTTGTTTCTTTATTATTCTGAGTATTATTTTCATTATTTTGACAAACACTAGCAGCAGAAACTAGCACGTTATTATCAGGACATGTACGTTGTACCTTTTCTTTATCTTTGTAGGTCTTTATTTTTTCCTGTTGACAATCATTGTGCCCTTTTAATAATGGTCCAGAAAGTGTCACGTGACTGTCTGCGCTCTGAACTTTAATATTATCCTTATATTTTTCTACGATATGATCATTACTTTGGCTCTTTTTTCCGTTTGACTGTGCAGCTATTTCTTTTTTAGGCGTATCGAGACTTGGTGTTATTGACTTTGCTTTATCTTTTTTATAAGAGCCTTCACCTTGGTTATCCAGTCGTTCGAGTGATATAAGTTGTGAATTCCTATCTCGATCTTCTTGGACTGGTAATTTAACGATATTGGCCAAGGATTGTTGTCGTTGACTTGCTCTTCGTTCTTTCATTAACGCCTGAGCCAAGGGCTCATCGCTGTCAAGATCAGCACACTGTATGGCTATTTCATGGGTCACTTTACTTCTTTCACTTGTGTGGTTTGATGGTTCGATGTTTTTAGCCGGAGTTTTTGAAGTAGACGGGCTTTCGAGATCACATTGTATAGAAACTTGTTCTTGCGAAGGTGGTTCAACTAATTTATTTTTTAACATTGCAATACAATCATTCAATCCCTTACGAGGCTTATTCAATTTGCTTTTTTGTGCCATAGGGTCCATAGTGCCCCCATGATTATAATTTAATGGTGGCTTGTCTAATTTAGACACAACGGCTTCGTTTTCAAAAAGAATATTTTGTCCAGTTGGAACATGCTGCGGTATATTATTACATTCTTGCTGAACTAGAAATAGGTAATGAAATTGTACAGATTTATCGTGAGTTCCAGAGTTAGCTGTTAATCTAGCTATGGAATGTTTGAGTGGAACATTTGGGGGTTGGCCTGACGAATCACTATTATTGTCATTTTGTCGGCTACACCCAGGTTGTTGATTGTCGTGTCCATTTGAATTATGTGATTGATTTCCATTTTCTCTAGTATTAATCGGAGCTTCTCCTGGACCACCACTACCAGATTGTGTGCTACCAGAATGATTACCAAAGTCAGCACATTTTTTTCCTTCATTTCCCTGACCACTTGTTCCTTTAGATTCTCTTAAACGCAGATTTCTTTTTGTGGTTAGAGGAGAGTCTCTTTTTGATGTACTGCTTTGACGGTTAGACACCTGGTTACTGTTACTTTTCATCATTCTAGAATCGGCTTCCTTTAGATTGGCAACTTTCTTGTGCAGTCTTTCAATCCCAAGATTTAAAATTGAGGGTTGGACATTACCTTGAGTTATCTTATTTGCATCATCAGTGATATTTTTCTTTATTTTAAGTTTATTCCTTTGTTTGTCAAATTTTCTTCGTGGTCGTAAGTTGGAATTTAATGGATTAACCAAGACTCGATGTCGTTTGGCTGGTAAATCAGCCAACATTTTCCTTATAGTTTCAGCTGCAAAAAATAAACATCACGTTGTAATATACAAACTTAATGAAACTACTATACCTACTTGTAAACTAAAATAAAAGCTTTTATCAGATGTGTTTGCATAAAATATGGTTAATAATGCCACAACTAGCTTTTCTGTGATTATAAATATTACAAATGTATTACACCATGTATGATAAATTTAAGAAAGGTTATTTAATTTTGCATCTACCTGTGTAATAATGTTTAAATTTATAGAGTATTTTTAAGCAAATTGTTTATTGTATTTAAAGTAATTATAAATAAAAATTACTCATAAAGGTGTTTAGTGAGGACAAGAATATAAAAAGAATTTTGACGGTACGTACTTAATTAATATTAAATAGAACATTTTTAATCAGATATTACTAATTAGCCTTATCATCATCATCGGTCATTATATAAATGATGAATTATTTTTAAACATTTGACGTTGTTTCGTGTATCATTTTATATTTATTATTTTTTGGAACTAGACATTTCTAGTTTCATTTTCATTCCCCATGAGGAAAATATACACACGTTCCAAAGCTATACCAGCAACATTTATCATGCAATTTAAGCACAAATACACAACATTTTATACATATAACCATTTAAGATCATTCGTAATAAAAGCGGTACACACATACAAAAAGCCATAAATATATGAATATATAAAAATTATTATCATTAAAGGATATACAGTAAATAAATGTTATTTTTAGGGTTCAGTAGTAACTACGAGGAACACTTATAGTTTAGCTCCGTCCGTCCGTCTGTGCGTCTGGTCCGACCGTCCTGCCATGCTAGTTATGAATATAATTAGAGGAAATATTTGTTTAGTTATAGATTACAGTAAGCCTTAATTTTTGGCATTACAAAATAATTTTGTATTTTAAGGGTGGTGGTTCCCCATACATGTGAAGTGGGATACTTTTTTTTTAGTTCTACCACATCGTGTGGGGTATAATCTAATAGGCATTTTTAAATAAAGACATGGTTACATTACTTTTTTTATTATGTTACCATTTTCGAGCAATCAACTTCCAAAGTAGTTTACAAGCTGGTCCCCTTGGCATTTCAAATATATAAGGGTTAAAAACTTGATAGTTACGGAACCCACCTTAGACATGTCCTGACATGCTCTTGGTTATGTTATTTTATTTACTATCTAGTCTCGCATTTTATATTCACTATAATATCTATTTATAATAATAAAAATAAAATAATGATTAGTACAATACATACCATCACCAACTTCTGAACGATTCTTTTGTCTGGGTCTTATAAGGGTTTTTCTATGTCGATCTCTTGTTCTGATGTCCTTACGTATTTTCTTCCTGATCGTGTTGTCGGGCAGGCGTGTACGTCTTTTGCGCACCCCAAACGGTCTAGCGCGACACTTTCTGCGTACTGTCGGTGTATCACCCGCGCAGTCCAACATATGCTGGTGCAAATCCTCAAGACTGATGGACTTCTTACACTTGGTACACTCTCTGTAGCCGCGTAAAGGACGCGTCCTGTTATTCACCTGGCTAGGCGGCACGTAAAGGTGCTTCGAAATATCAGAATTGAGCAGGCGCTCGCCAACGATCTCGTAATGTTGTATTTGTGCATTGGGATGTTGGGTCGTAATATGTGTCGATAGGGCTCTGGAATCCCTCGCTTGGTATCCACAGGCACAGCATATGTAGCACCTTGGCCGTACTAATTCTCCGCTCAAGACGGCAGGTTTAATATCATGGTTAGGTTGTGCCGGGGTTAAGCCCAATGATGCTGGAAATTCTAAATCATCACGTTTAGTCACTGAACTATTAACGAATTTCACTACTTGGGACGATGGTGTCGGAAGTTCTCTTTTTTCGAGTATTTCTTTCAGCTCTTTGCCGATGATATTCTGCTTCTCGGCTTTCTTTTCAATCGGCGCAGTCTTAAACTTGTCCTCAAATTTTTGTCGCATACATAGTTGAGTCCAGATATCCAAACTTGACACTAACGTAATTATACAATTGTTAGCGTGTGAGTCTCGTTTTATTTGTTCTGGACAGAGAGTCTTGTCATGTTCCAGATTATCCCATTTCCATTTATGCTTCGGTGCAATAGATCGAGGCATGTAGCCATCGAACACATTTCTTGAGTATTGCTCAAATGCCAACAGTATCGGAAACCCTTCTGCGGTGTTGATTGCGACACTATTTTTTAACTTCCTTGTTTTAATAGTGTTGTCAGGATCGGGGTTGAAATTACAAGACCCATCAAGAAACTTGGCTAGATTTTCTTGTACGTTACTAGCGACTTTAGAGTAGAAACTGGTATCAAAACACCTTTCAAACTTTTGGTTTGTTTCATCGATAATTTTAAGCCAGTCTCGTCTGTTGGGTTCGCCAGTTCGTGGACCCCGGTGAACTACTCCCAATCGCGATAATATTTGATCAGCATCGGTGTTGTGAAAGTTAAAGTTAGAAGGAATCCTTTTGTTCCACTGTAAATCATCTAACACTATTACTGCATTTTTTTCAATCACTGGTGCGTTAACCAAGCTTTTGTTGGATGGCAGAATTAGATTGGTCGGTATATTATCCTCAATATCAGCTTCGTCATGCATATGGGATGGCTTTAATTCACAAGAGATCACAATGCCATTAAACCCATGGTTCTCTGAGAACTCTTTGCTATCTTGACGAAATACGTGTCTTCCGTCGATCTTGTGCGATTTAGTCTTTTTTGATGATTTTTGGCGAAGTTTATTACGATAGTGTGGTTTCTGTTTTTCGCATACATTTAACTTGTGCTCAGCTAATTCACTCGTAGACGAGAATCGAGATTGACAATTGAGACATGCGAAATATTGATTTGGATGACTGTCTATCATGTGTCGTATAATATTATTTGGTTCAGTTTCAGAATGGTTGCAGTAGAGACATTGAATGGAGAAGTCTTGTTTAGATGTTGAAGAGTGGACGCGTTTGACATGTTTAGCGACTGCCTGTCGGCTCCCAAATGTCTTATCGCAGAAAGAACAGAGGACTTGTGAAATGGGCGATACAGCAGTTTTGTTTGGACCTTCATCTGGTTTTGTGGGTGAAACTTTGGACGGGGTACCGGTTCGTTTAGGCTTTTCGTTAAGCGGTTTCGTTTCCGATTTTTGTATAGCTGGCGTTGTTTTTGGGCTGGCATTAGACTTCCGTGGTCTCAACCTTCCATTTAAACCAGACGATGGTTCATCTTCACCCGTACTCATCGTGTCCGGTTTCTCAGACCTGTAGAGAATAAAAAAAAAATACTTTAACTGTGTCCAAGGAAACGAAAATGTTGTGGATATCATAATTTACGGTAAATATTTTGCAGATTTTTTTTATATTTTAAACATAAACAAACATTCCAATCTGTTTTTCTTTGTCTTTGATAGTAATACATACGTCAACAAATATTTCTAATCATATCAATCATATGATTATTACCTGTTTTATTTCTTTAAAATTTAAATGATGTTACTATTTCACGCGAGGGTGTGTCTTGTGTCTGGATGGAGGATGCCTCTCTAAAATACATGTTCGTGATTGACGAACGTTAGATGCTTTTAGTATGAAGGTGTTAGCGATGTTAAGCTTTTCAATAGCACACTATTCTTATATCTGATAGCCGCTACAGACCAAGTTATTTGACACACTGTTTTTCAAAACGGCATGAATTCACATGAAGTATTAAAATTTAATAAAGTATATGTTTCATCCAATAACGATGTGTGTCACCTTAATATTATTTTTATGAGACCAATAATTCATATCCTTAATTATATGTGGGTATGTGAAAATTAAAAAAAAAAGTAACACATGTATACTCACTTGATTTCCAGGTAGTGAGGATCCTTGGCTAAGACATCTAAATAATCGTCTGATGCGAATGGGTCGGGATCGATGATCAACGGTTTCCAGTCTACATCATGCTTATAATCGCTCGTTGTCAATAAACCATGAGGTGGGTATCTAAACCAAAAGTTTCATACCAATTAACGAAACAGCCTGATCTCTAAGAAAAACTCTAAAAGAGAAAAGAAAACGAAAAGTTTAATAAAAATAAAGTTTGTACAGAGACAGTGATAGAATCGGAAAGTAAATATAAACACACAAGTAAATAATCACAGTAATACAGAAATCATAGAATATATTTTGTAATAAATGACACCGATATATTAAGACAGTCGCTATGAGTAAAACCTGAAATAATGTTTAGCCTGCAAAATGTATTAGTAACACACATCACACAACACACACAGTTACACAATATTATTATAAATAAAACAAACCTCGTAAATAAATCTGAAAAGGTTTGTCAGTAATGGTAATATTATGTTTACTTATAAATTAATTTTAGAGACAGTACACAACACAAGAAACACCTTCAATGTAAAACTTTGACTATAAAATCCGTGGGGGGGTGAAACGTTGGCAATATAGTAGCCCTCTTACTAATGAAAATGGATACACAATGGATAAGCTGTACAATGTTATGTATAGCTTATCCATTGTTGTCACCTTGTCTGCTACGTTGGAAAAGTAGCTTGACAGACAAGGACAAAACATTGTATAGCTTATCCATTGTGTAAATATTTTTATTAGTAAGGGGGTAAGTATATAATGCTAGTTGTTGCGGGTATCAACAGGCGTTGGTTATAATTTACCATCAAGCCATACGTCTGCTTGCTTGCGGGATTCGTATTTCATAAAAACAAATTGAAAGCGTGCGTGTAAGTATTTGTATGCCGAAAAATCTGATTGTTTTTGAAAAAATCTAGTACAAGTATTTGATAGCCCCAAGCAACCTACAGCAAGGTAGGTCTACAAAGGTGATTTAAAGTGCTCACTTTTAATATCGAAAGTGACACTCATCTATGTGAAATTTACTAATATACGAATATCAATCCATCGTGTCGATAATAAACGATTTTTTTTTTTGACAAAATGCATTGAGCCAGACTTATTCTACTTCATTTTACTCAAACGAGGAATATTATGCATATTATATATTGCCTGTAGTATTGGGAGGCCCACTGAATACTACAGGTACAATAATCGATTAAAAGACCTCGCGACTAGAGAGTAGAGACCATGATCATGGTGGATTAAAAAAATTAAACCACGGAATTTCAATGATTGGAAGACGAAAATATTTCTGACACTATTATTATTGCTGATTCACGAAGCCCAACATAAGCGTCACGTACAAGCTAGAAATAAAAGTAGAGTAAGTAACAAATAACTTACTCTGTAATATTCAAACGTTAGCACACTTGAGGCGTTAAGAGCGTTGAATAGAGAGAAATATTTCTTCATTGAAGTCTAAAGTGCAAGTGAAATATGAGAGGACTGAGGAGGATAAACTCCACATTAATACCCCTGAATAAGAGAATGTTTACCTGCAAGGATTAAGACTACCTACTTGTAATTTTGTTTTGTACACGTGTTTCACGGGAGTTCATTATTTATCTATACTTGTATATCATAAAGAGGAAAAGTTTGTTTGTCTGCATTGAATAGGCTCCAAAATTTGGCACAGATATAGAGTAGGCCACGGGGATGGACATATAGGCAGTGGCCTAAAAGTATCTTAGTATAAAAAGGTTTTTATCGCGGAAAAATGTACGGTTTCCCGAAATTAACTTTTGCGCGCACTTACTTGATGGCTTTAGAATAGTTTTTTTTGGAAATATTGAAAGATGACCACATAAGGTTCAATTCACTCCACAAGGAAACAATACGAGTCGCGCTACGAACTTGTATCTTTTTGTGTAGTGAATAAAGTTCGATTGTGAATAGCTATTTTAAAAATGAAACGATGCGTCGAATCAAGTATCGACGCGGTGTGAACTGACCCTAAGAGTAAAATAGATTGTAAAAAATCTCACTCTTATATATCGTTTCATATCAATTCTAGACAATTTTAATCAAATATAAAGCTATATAATTCTTGCCAGTCATATAATAATCTACCTCTAGTGCCTCAGTGGTTAGCGCGTCGCGCTCATCCCGGAGGTCGCGGGTTCGAATCCCGCCGAAGGAACAAAAAGTGTTATGTATTCCTGGGTCATGGATGTGTATTAATATGAGTTAATATTTTATAATAATATGAGTTAATACACATGTTAATAATTATATTAATTTATTATAATAATAATCTTAAATATATGTATAGCACAAAAGCATTAAGTATATTTCCGTTGTCTGGTACCCGTAACACAAGTTCTTCGGGAACTTACAACGGGACCAGATAGACGTGGTGTGAAAGCGTCTATAGATATTATTTCTGTTGTCTGTAACTAATAACACAAGTTCTTCGAGAACTTAACACAGGACCAAATTGACGTGGTGTGAAAGCGTCCATAGTTATCATTAATCAACCAGCAATGTAATTTCTCCGATGTTGCGGCTGTCTATGAGCAGTGGTAATACCTTACCATCAGCCATTTTGTTGCGTGTGATTTGAAACATTTCAGTAAAAAAGTCAAATTCAATTATCTTTAAATATCACATAAGTATTTTAATTAAATATTGCTTCTTACTTTTCCTCTACGTAGCAAGTGAAGCTCGACGTATGAGCATCTGAATAAAACACTTCCCACCTATCGAAAATAAATAATATCTGAATTGAAATTCTCTTCAACATTTTCTGCAAATGCCATGACATTAATGAGAACTACAGACATTATTTTTGACTCAATGTGACAGCAGACATTTGGTCGAACTGTTTCGCCTATAATAATGGCATTATCAGTTTCCTATAACAGCTTACAGGTGAATAAGCACTTGCTTATAATAATTAATCAAATTCAAGTTTAAAACATGCTTCCTTTCTGATTTATTTTAACCTATAACTAACTAAAAGACCCGGCCAAGTGCAAGTCGGACTCGTGCAATTGGGGTTCCGGACCACTATACCAATATTTTACATGTTTACTTAGGTATTATTTCGATATTTTTGTACGAAGTTTTCCAAGTTAGCGCATTTTAGAAGTTAGGCATCTATAACTCCTAAACTAACAAAGTTCCATATTAAGCCACTATAGTTTTCCTTTATAGTTCATCACATGGACTACCATCATTTTTTTTTTCAGGTTTTTTCGACGCTACCGTTTAGCTTTTAGAAGGGGGGACGTCCTATTTTCACAAAATAATGCTCTTTATAGTTGAATATCTCGCAAACGGACACCTAAATCAAAAAATCGTCTTAGCAACCTCTCAATGTTTTTAAAAGACCTTTTTAATGATACCCCTCTATGGGGTAGGCGCGAGAAAAAAAATCATATGCACTTTACGTGTAGAGCCAAAAAAAATATTTCGAGATTTTATTTTAGCACTTTGTCGACGTAAATATCTCAATCCATGCAAAATTTTCTTTCTAGCACAAACCGTTTTGGACGGTAAGCCGAAGACGCAAGCATGGACATACGGATGGACGGACATGACGAAACCATAAAGGTTCCGAGACGTAAACTACGGAACCCCAAAAATTACAACTATTTTATTATTATCAAATTAATAAATTATAGTATTTAAATACTAATATAGAATGGGATAAATTATTCGATTGTTATCGATAACAAGAAATAGAATATATAGACTTTTTCAACATTTTACAAAAATGCATGTTTTTTACAGTAAAAGTTTATCATTTTATGTTTAAATATGTTATTATTCATATGTAGTTTCATATTATAGAATATCGTGCCTAGTCAAGTATGATATTTTAAGATTCCGGTGAATGTTAAGTGCATACAACTGTGTAACTGTGTAACTGTGTGAATATTTTAGTAAATTCGGTTTGTTTACACTTGAGTCAAAATCAACCGGAATGGGGTTAAGCAAAGTTATTACGCCTAAAAATTATGCTGCAGTACAAATGGACAAGCTCAACAGAAATAATACCACGGACTAAAAGAAAACCAGCTTGCCATAACGCTTGCATTGTGCTTCGCTGAGTGAGGGTACTGGACGCCTAAAGAACTTAGAGATTTAAAATGCCAGCAACGCAATTGTACCTCCGGAGTCACATGTATCCAAATGCGACGGCATTCGCTTAAAAGAAGACGTTCCGTGTACTCGCTTACCAGTTTTAATAAAAAAAAAGTATTATTTCGAACTAGCTGGAGCCCACAACTTCGTTTTCATAGAACTAACGGTAACGGAACCCTAAAAATTAAGCAGTCTATGTTAGACCTTATAACATCAACTATCTGCCAGTGTAAGTCTCTTGAAAATCGGTCCAGCTTTTTAAGAGATTAGCCGGAACAAACAGTGAGACATACCTACAGACGGAGACAAACAATTTAAAAATTGATTTCTTCATTGTATGTATCGTAAACAACGTATAAGTACCGTAAATATGCAATAATTGAAGCGGTTAATTCTCAATTACAAACAGACACTTGAATTTTTTTTTCTAGAAACGATTACAGCTAAAAACTGTAATTAGGTAAATTATTATTTTTAAATAAATAAATAATAAATATCTATGGACGCTTCACACCTAATTTATCCTCTCGAAGAGACTAGAGCGTTGGGTGGTGAATGCGAGTAGACTGAATGCATATCATTTGAATTGGATAGCAAGAACATTCTACATAAAGCTCTTGCGGAACTACATCAGTGGGCCACAAATTAAATCAATTTCCTACAAACATTTATCTATTGCAAATAACTTACTTATTTTTTTTATTACTTTCTTATTTTATTGATTTAATTATGGTTTATTTTCATTTCAAGCAACCACATCTAAATCTGTAATAGCGTTTTGTTTTATCGCTAAATAATAATGCTACAGGAAACAACCATATTTATTTCTGCTAATCACTAACTTATCCCGAAAAAGTACAATATTCCCGTGGGATACCCGATACTATATTTACGCGGGCGGAGCCGCGCCGCCGCCGCCGGAAAAAGATAGTGTATGTTTGATCCGCTGTAGCGCCTAAACTCTAAAGTACTGATACGATTTTAATTAATGAGGTGTCAATAGCTTCAAATTCAAATTTATTTATTTGCCAATAATATGGTACAGTAGGTGTTTACATATTTTATTGAGTTCCACATATTCTACTATATAAATAGTGTGTAAATATTTTCAGTTTTTCGTAATAGTTGCCCGGGTAAATTGACGGGCAATTGGCCCACCACACTTACCCACCACTGCAACTCCTGTGTAGCCAGGATCGACAGTGGTAACCAACCGCAAAAAACCCTTTGATATGATCTCAGGGGTGCCCGGGGGACATGCTAAATCTGTCTTGGAACCCGCAACGAAATTAATCAGAAGATTGTAGGAGGAGTAGGAAGTATTCCAGTTTCCCTCCCCAAGCAAAGCGGGAGACAGCAAAAATTGTGATGACAAAAAGTCAGAATTAAAGGGGAAGCACCACGGGAATAACATGTTTTTTTTTTTTTATGGCTACAAGACAGAATGTAATTAAATGTTTTAATTTATAATATGACAATTGATTACAATGCATTTATAATGACAAAAAAGTGTTGCATTGTTTCCAATAGTACTTATGACAAAAACGTTTGAAAGCTCGGAAGTTCTTCGCGCAGCCCACGAGATCTTCATAGTACACAACCCTAGAAACACAATGGACGCTGTTCAACACTTCGATTCTTTCGTCATACCAGAGATCACACTCCCAGAGTATGTGATGAGCAGTAAGCAGTAGTGGCCCGGGTAACATAGGCTATAATAATTTACGTTGCCGGGTTACCGTTTTTTATAAAAAAATATTAACATATTGCCATGGGTGAGCCATTCTTCGACTCGAATATGCGAGCTCAACTATAGAAAATCCTGGTGAAATAACGGTTGCGATGTGTTTTACCGAGTGATTGTGGGTGTGGGGATCTTATTGACCGGGAACGCACTTGTAAATTGGTGTTAATGGGCGGAATGATAGCTTATCGTCAGGCGAATCAGCTGCTTGTCCCCGGTCATTACCATAAAAAACTATCCAAGTGCGAGTCGGCGTCGCGCATCACGTAGGGGGCCATATCATTGTCGCAATTTTTTTTTTACCAAAAAGTACATCAAAAAATCTTCTTAGCCACCTCTCGATGTTTTTATAAGACGAAGTTTTTAAGACCTGTCTAACACACTACCCACACTATGGGTAGACGCGAGAAAAAAAATCATCCTCACTTTACGGGTAGACTATAAAAATATTTTTTGTGATTTTTTAGCACTTTGTCGACGTTGTAAATACACATATCCATGCAGTTTCATCTTTCTAGCAGTAACCGATTGGACGGTAAGTCGAAGATGGACGGACATGACGAAACCATAAAGGCTTCCACAGACTAGAGGCCAATCGTTTCAGACATAATGGACGTCAGTTCAGCCTAAACGGATTCGAGCACTTACACGGAAAAATCGATTTGGTTCGTTTTATTCAGTCGCAAGCTACGGTCGTTTTTATGTTTATTTGTCTGCAACTGTAGTCACGCTATGGACGAAACCGAATTATTGTGATATGCTGCCTTAGCCTTATTATACGAAAAAAAGAATTCTATGTATACATTTTTCCAGTAATCTGTTTTAGCAATAATTTCTATTTGTTTTATAGTATTAGTTTTTCGATTTTATAAACCATAGTGGCTCTAAAGTTTTAAATTCCTACTTCAATTAACCATACTAAAAATTCTTTAGGTCACGTTGTCATTTTTATAACAAACGTGTTTTTTTCTGTTTTGTTCAGCATTCTCCTTGCGAGAGTCCGACTAGTACTTGGTTTTTATATTGAAATAAATTTCAACATGTAATTGTAATGTGTATTCTACACTTGAATTTTATCACACCTCAAAAACTCGCTACGCTTGTACATAATACACGCCCGCACGGCTGCGGCTCTGACAAGAACTGAAGCGATTTGCACACACGGTCCGCTCAGTCCATCCGTTCAGTTCAGAATATTGTTGCCAACTTAGTTGTTTTACAAAATTTTACTACTAAATTTAGTATTTTGTTCCCTATTTAGTAGGAATTTATTTGTTAGTAGTGTTTTAGTAGAAAATAGCCAGACAGTTATCATAATATGCAAAATGGCCTACGTTAGGCACAAAAAAGGCCAAAAAAATATTTACACCTTATCATAATAGCACAACAATGCACGCGTCGGTAAGTCGCTTAAAACTACCCATTCAATTACTATATACGAATTATTCCTACTATTTTTATTTTATTTAACGATAAATTATCATATTTTCATTATAGTAAAACTGAAAATGCAGTGGTTTTTGTGTTTCTTATGGGATTACTCAGTTTAGTTGCGTTTTTGATAGCTTTCGGTACTCGTTTAGTAGTTTTTAGTAGAAAACGACGCGTGCTGCCGTGCGGGGCCGATGCTACGTGCTGACCAGGAGAGATATGCTCTGCTTGCTGACCGGTCGTTGTAGTGAGTGCCCGATGAAGCCGATGAGGGTTCGACCAGGCCGCGGTGCGTTGAGGCTGATGGTCGAGGTACCCGATGAGGCTGAGTCTGGCTGGCGTGGTGCGGTGAGGTTGGGGGGTGATGATGTCCAGAAGGAGACGTGTTCTGTCGAAGGTCACCAATGTGGGGATATGGTGACAAGCCCCAAAGAGAGATCTCCGACCGAACGAGGTGCTATGCTCGGTCAGGCCGAAGCCCTCTTGTATGAATTTCAGATGTCGTATATATAGTGCCGATCATAGAAAACTTCGATAGCGCGATTTAGGATTGTGGCGCTAATTGGTCCGCCACAAGTCCATCCGGGCGACTGATGCGATCTCGAAATTGCACACAGACGATACAATTTTGCATCCGTTCAGGCGGAACTGGCCCTAAGGGTTTCGAGACGTCAACTACGGAACCCTAAAAAGATATGATTCTAAAAGCAAGTCACTTAAACTGAACACAATATCTCGTGTTTTTTTCTTTAATTCTATTATGGCATCGTTTTCAACGGTTTAATTCTGCGGAAAGAAAAGTTCAAATCATGTGTTTCTGAATGAATGGCTGCAATGAATTAGCCCCCCCCCCCCCCCACGCCGGCGCGAACAACCTCGCCATATGAACGTTTTTCTACTTCATCGTGAATTTTACGAGCTAAAAATCATACACTTCTTAATCATACAAACAACATACAATCATACAATCACATCTTTTGTTGTTAAATGAATGCGAAACTGACAACAAATACACAATCAATAATAATAATATATCTTTATTGAGCACACAAGGGACGTTAATCAATGGGCTAAAAAGGTATCCTACTACTATTATAATGTGAAACTTTGTGAGGATGGATAGATGGATGTTTGTTACTCTTTCACGCAAAAACTACTGAACGGAATTCAATGAAATTTGATATGGTAGTAGTTTAAGCTCTGAATGAAAACATAGGATATTTTTTATCCCGATAAAGTACGTGTGTTATCGTGGGATACTGTACGCGTTACGCGGGCGGTGCCGCAGGCAACAGCTTGTATATTAAACTTTTACAAATAACTATCATGATGGTTCTTCACAAAAACTATTTGGAACTGATGATGACATTTGTTACACTTTTACAAACAATTAAGTTCATTCAGCGTGGAAGCAATTAATATATCGAAAAGACAATTGGCACAAAAACACAGCTAGCCAGCTACCAATTGCTCTTGAGTCTTGACATTAGACACGATCAATATGTTCCAGAAGACCACTCTTAGTAGATATATTAAACATTTAAATTTTTCTAAACTGTCATCAATTCAGTACCTGAACACTGAACAGTTACTGACAATAATCTAGTAACGAACAGTTTCTGAATTGGAGTGGATTTTAATTTCCTCGCGTGGCGCTGTAATGAGATAGAGTACTTACTGACCCACTTGGGTTAAGAAAATTGGATCTGACATTCTGGGAAGCGGACATTTATACCGTGCTGAAATAAGTATCATCATCGGCGATCACTAACATCCCCACTGCTGACAAACACTTTTTCCTATAGCTATAGCATTTGGAGAGTACACTGATACCAACACTGGCCTTCCGACTTCCGACAATTCAATCCATTAAAATTATTTCCCTAACAGGTTTTTAAATTCTATCTTAATGCGACGTTTTAGTTTTATTTTGGTAAAAACAGTCTAAAGAATTAAATAAAACAAACACAAATGAACAACCAAGAACAAGAGAATTTCGCTTTAGTATAAGTTATATTATACTAAATTATACTAAAATTATAAATGATACTAAATACAAATCGTTCGCAGCTTGCCATTGTCTAATGTTTAAGACGGCTGGGAATAGCCAAGAGATTAAATCGAAAACGGCTAAATGAAGTCTACAAATATAATTTTCTTCTTAAAATTTAAGTACTGAACCAGGCGTAATTAGTTTTGGTAAGAGACAGTCAACTTGTTTTTTATTTTCAACCCAACCGGTTGTCAATACGATATTATGTCGCAATGCAACTCAGCTCGAAATTATGAGAATTATTACGATAATGAATAATAAATATTAGGAAGTTACACTTATTAATTTCACAAACAGTTTGGAACACGTAGATTAAAAAAAGAAAACAATTCGCTAAGCATTTAGACACAACATAAATAGCATAGGAATATAAAGTAACAGTAGGTCATTCACTTAGTTTTTTTTGCGCACGCTTTCAATTTAATATTTATCGCTTGACCGAGGGCTCTAGCGACGGATATAACTGATTTACAATACAATTGTGTTCAACATAACACCATCATCATCATCAACACCATGGGCATCAGATACAAATCCAGTAAGCATGTGATTCTCGAGATGTCTATGGGCAAATATCCATATAGGCATCAAAATACCTGTAGTCTATGGGCAAATCTTGGTGTTGTTTTATTTCATCACCGATGTAAAGTGCAGCTTCTATATTATCGATTAAAATCTAGCCTCTATAAATATTTCAGAGTCCAATGAATTTCATAAATAATAATGAAGCATTGGTATCCCTCTGAAATAGTAATCCTCCAAATAAAAGTTCAATACCAAACAATTCCTATTTCTAATTTTATTTATTGAACAGGGTGCAATCGGAATTAAATCGCTGTAAGTTTGCCAGTTAAATATAAATCATTTTAATGCAGCGCCGAGGACAATACAGAGAACAACCTCCCACTTAGCGCAACTTCGAATAAATAAAACTAGACATCTTACAACGCTGATTCGAGATCGCTGTGGTAGAAATCGCTATGCACATAAAAATAATTAAAAAGTAAATTAAAAGAGGAAATAAACAAACGGGATTACAGGAAACAAAACATAAAAATGTTTAAAACGAAACGAATGTGAAAAGAAACGCAAAACATCGCCAATGCATTCGAAGTGAATTTAATTTGATTGTGGTAATTCGTTATCTTTTTCAATACTAACTGCAAATGACTTTGCTATAATCAATCAATGAATAAATATTTCTAAGATAGTAATAAGAATATGCTTAAAATAAAATCGCACAGCAAAGAAGGAATTAAAATGAAATAAATAAAAAAATTAAATGATAAGAGAAGTTTTCTGAGTATTGTTGAGGAGGCAATGTTAATTTCAGCTTTAATTCAGGTTTAGACTTTAAGTAAGGAAAAAATCGATAAAAGCCTGCACTTCTGCGTCGAGGTCTTGGAAGTTCTCAACTGGGTCATTTATCACAAGTTCTTTCGACGTATTATGAATAATACAATAAACATGCGCCATTGACGACACGCACAACATTGACGACAACAACTAATAATAAAACTGCTACAACAGAGATGGAAATTAGATGCACTTATTCAGACGAGCCTCGTCCCTAGCGAGCTAATGTGACAACTGGCAAGTTACATTCAGAGAAACTTAATTCTAAAGTGCATCTAACTTTTGGTAATTAAAACATTGATATTAAGACACAAATGATGACAAGACAAAGATGATATTTTTGTCACCATTTGCATCTTTTACTTAACCAATTTAATGTTAGGACCGTTTTGGACGTACAACTACAATTTACTGTTGCATTTCGACGACATGCTTCAAAAGAGAGTTGTGTCATATTTTCTCCTTTCTCGCAATATATAAGTTATTTTACAAATGACCAACTAGTGGCAGGTATATATACAGTTTTAATAGTAAATATACGTGTTCCGTTTGTTGCATAACGCGCTAGTAAATTGCAGTGGCTGGTTCAAAGACAGTCCCGGGTGACACACATGATTACTTACGGATGTAGTTGTGGGGCGGCGCAAAGCGCCCGCCCCCGGTGAAACGCAGGCCCGCACGTGGCGCCTTCTCGTCTCTTTGACTAATATTCAAAAGACCGCTACTTATGCCTTCACAGGTGGCAAATGTATTGGCGGCCAGGTTGGAATTGGTCCTGGCTGATGTCAACCAATGTCACCTGGAACAATGCGCAGCGTTTACTACGAGGACTGGTGACACAACACAACAAGGGGTTAGGAGTCTGTTTTGTCCGCGATCGCATTGTTTCTCAATCGTAAAAGTCATAATTTCATAGTAGGTATGGCGATTTTCAAAATGTAAATTCCAAATAAATAATAATAGCTTATAATGATTCAAGCAATTGTGAGAGGAGAGTTAGTAAAAAACTTGATATAAAGTTGAAAATTCACCAAATTCTATAAATGCCGCTAATGGTCAAAAAACATTTTTCTCGGACGAATCGCTAACATTTTTGCTATTTTTTAATAGTTTCACGAAGGAAGGGTAATTTTATGAATTACATTTAGCTGCATTTAATCTAAATATGAACGATCAATTTGGAGACATTTTCGAAATACATTATCCTCTCATCCTCGGCGATCGGGTTAAAGTTGTAAAATTTTAACCATTTCCTGGCTATATTGTTAAAAGACGTTTTAAGTGGGAAATGAAATTTTTGTTTTCTGATAATTAAAGGAACAGATCACAAAGGATAGATTTATATCATAATTTAGCACGAAGTATTCTTTTTTAGGGTTTTTTTTTTAAACTGAACATAAAATCACTTACTAAAAATTAGGTAGATACTTTCTAGGCCTTCGAAATGAAAACCTAGAATATGGGTATATATGTAACATAATAAAAATAATTATAAAAGAAAGATGACAAGTAAGGAAAAGGGAAAAGTAAGCAAAAAGGAAACTAAAACAAATAAATCACGCATACACAATATATATTACAGAAATAAACAACTATATAGATACAAAAAGAGTGCGAAACTATATCACTAAACTCCATCCAATACCAACTTTTACACAGTTCTTTATTTAGTGGAGAAAATATATCTTTTTAATTTTAAGTAGGTACCTGGGTAACAGAGCTTTGCTCCGAGTTTTATCAGATTTAAAAAATAATAAAAAGAATCCCAAAAATATTTTAGCGGGGTACGAACCCACCATATTCCGTATTTCCGAATAACGCAAAAGTTAACCACACTGCCAATCGGACTGACATTATAGAGTCGAAATTATTGATAATATATTGTTGCACGACGAAAGAAAAAACATATTAGGTCATTACATATGAAATTGGCGTTTTGTAAAGGAGGAAGAAAAAGTCGATTTTATTTAATCAAAGTATTATTAAGTAAGATAAATATTGTTATCTATGCACTTTTGCCATCTCATAGGTAGTTCATTGATTCTTTTACTAAAAAAACCATTCGGACAGGAATCAATAAAATATTTGAAGGCGCTTTGGACTGCCCCATCGGAGTTGAATTTTTTCCCTTGCTAGAAGTTATCCAAATTTCGAAAAAATGGTAATTTGTTGGAGCAAGGTCCGGGGAGTACGGTGGATGACTTAGACATACCAATTGAAGCTCCTCTAATTTGGTAGCCGTCTGTTGTGCAGTGTGTGGCTTAGCATTGTCCTGAAGCAGCAGTGGCCTAAAGCGAATGACCAACCTCGCTTGTTTAGCAGCTAGCTTTTCCATCATGATTTGCAGTTGCTGGCAATAGACAATGCCTTAATCGTCTGGCCAGATTTAAGAAAGCTGTAGTGAACGATACCGGCACTAGTCCACCAAACACTCGCAAGTAACTTTAAAACTCTTTTTTTGAGTAAATTTTCGGTTGGAGCAGGCTTTGGCTGGTTCGTCCGAGTTCAGCCATTGCGATGAGCGTTCCCGATTATCGTACAGGATCCACTTTTCATCACAGGTAATGATTCGATTTAAAATCCCTTCATTATTGTGCCGGTTGAGTAATGTAACGCAGCAATCGACGCGCGTTTGTCGGTTTTCTGCACTCAATTCATGAGGTACCCACCTTTCAAGCTTTTTCACCTTCCCAATTTGCTTCAAGTGGATTATAACATTACGGTTATATCTAAGTATACAAGATTGCCTCGTTTAAAGTATAAGAAAGATGTACTGTTTGTGTACAAGGCACCCCGACGGCGCACATGAAAAGCTCAACAGGTTACAAAACAAAGCCACTCGCACCCTACCGCGATGACACAAACCGACTATCGTTATTAGTTTAGCTAATACCAGCTATCACTTTTTAATACATACCTAAGATATTTATTTATACTTTTTACCAAATATCTTTTTATATATTGTTAATTTATTTATATTTTATTTTAATTATCTTATTTGTGTTTTATCTTAATTAGCTTATTTGTATTTTATCAAATTCTAAACCACAACTGGAAACGTGTATATTTATAATTTTTCAGTTAGGATTTTGTTATTTTTTTTGCTAGCATAATTTTTAATATCTCAAAAATAAAATGCTTACTATTTTATATAAAAAAACCAATATCACTATGTATCAAACATCGACATAATATTAGATATAAATAAGGATGCACCTGCGCGTCGATAGAACTGGCCGATGCGAGACACGAGCGTACTCGCCTGGAACAGGACGCGGACTGAGCTCGCTGCATGTGGGTAGGTGCTAGGTATGGACAGCAAATGCAATGGCAATTCGGTATTTTCCGTTTTTTTTATTTAAATAATTTTTTATATAAAATTAATTTATTAGAAATAACTAAACTTTTACATGTAGGAAAATACGCGATTAAGCATATTTTAATTTACAATTATCACAAAAGATGACAATTTTAGTTTTACATTGTATATTGGTTCTAAAATGGACTCTACAATCTACATCCAAAAATATAAAAATATTAAACGTAGATTATAGGGGAACAAATGCAACCTCCGGCTACGAAGTACGCACCCACGAGAGTTTTTAGTGCTCTCGACAGAAAAAACAGCACTCTAAATATAACTTTACGCCAATACAATAGAGCTCGTGGGTACGAAGGGTAACAATTAAAAAAAAATAGTGGATGAATACAAGTTTTTTGCAGATCGTACAGTCAGTGCAAGGGATGCGCAATATCTAGTTCCTCGAAACCTTTTAAAGGGTTTGTGTGCGTTCCGTGCTCTCAATTTAATGTGAATTCATTTAAACGGCCGTTGCCAGCGGCGACAGTAGAATTCCGTTAACGATAAAAAACTATCAAACATCAGCATCAAAGCGTCATATCTTTATCTTTGATTGTAAATAATTAAATATTTTAACTGTTGTACTTTCATTTGTAGGAAAGAAAATGCTTAGGTTATCTATATACCTATCTAAGAAAATATATATTATAATAAAATAAACACCATCCTGCTTACTGAGCTTAGGTATTATCGATCAATTTGTACATCAAAGTTTTCGGTAAAAAAGGTTGGTGTTGTTGGTGTGTTACAATTGATTTCACAAAAAAAAAGTTCCCAACAATCTATTGGATATCAGTGGCGAAGGGTGGTTTTACTTCAGAGGGAAGCCCTGGTCGCTAGACGTGAGTTGTGCAAGTCTTTTTAAAGGAAATTTAGCACCATATTATGTATGATGGTCAAGGTCGTTACAAGCGTGTAGAGCTGTGTCGTGTCCGAGAGAAATTGTAAATACTTAGGTAACTATTCAAATAGCCTACGGTTCCTATTCCTATAGTTATATATATACGTATTCTTATACCTACATTTAGGTACATTTCAAAATACAAAATAGGTATGTAACTATGTACTTAATAATAAAACGTTTTTCTGTGCATTAATTAAATATTGTAATATAATCATAATATTAAAATACTTCCACGGTACTACCGCCTATTAAATAATAATATATAATATTATGATCATCTATTAATATGATAACTACATATTACAATTGATAGTTATCCAACTTTCCGCTTACCGTAAAAGTCAATTTATTCAAACTATTTATCACCAACAATAAACACAACACAAGTACTAAGTAGTCTCATATTTAATATTCACATATAAGTACATAAACACGTATTAGTTTAAACTTTAGGACGAATTATATTTGTCACTTCTCACTACTTAATATAATTTCAAAAATAATAATGTTGAACAATAATTATTATTAACGTAATAAGTCGTTATAACATGATTTTACATTTAAGGACGCGCCGGCTGAGGTACCGCCGAGCTACTTTTAAAAATTCATTCGTCTCATGATGCACGCGATATTATCTAATAATTCTCAATCATTGGTGAAAGCTACAAAATAGCGGGTTAATGTCAAGAAAAATTGCCCTTAATTACTTCGAACTGTCATCGGACAAATCATATTAATAGTATTTAGTTGGCCTGCCGGCTATTAAAAAAGAGTGTGAATTTCAACTTTATTTCTAACGAGGTAAGGTTCCTATGATCTCCCACATAAGTCCGAATATATCGGATTTAAAGAGACCAGTGATTCCAATATTCAATATCTAAATATGTCAAAGTTGCAACGTGCAGCGCATAGATGTCGCTTAAGTTGGTCTACATCGCACTATCGCTTGTCCGACCTGACTAGTATAAGATATTATTGTTATTCCATATAAAAGTATAGGCTGGAGGTCTTCATGAGGTAATCTGAAAGGAAAGGCGATAAGAATGGAGTTCTTTAGACTTCGCCTTCGCCACAGCCCACAGTTGAACATAGAACATTTATTACATAATTCGTTAAAAAACCGGCCAAGTGCGAGTTAGACTCGCGCACGAAGGGTTTCGTACAAAACGGCTTATTATTATTTTTATTCTGTTTTTAGTATTTGTTGTTATAGCGGCAGCAAAAATACATCATTTGTGAAAAATTCAACTAACTATAACGGTTTTAAGATACAAAGGAACCGGACACCGAGATAAAACGGGACCGTATTACTAAAACTCTGGGTAAGATAAGGTTACAATAGAATAAAAAAAGGCAGCTAAGTAGAGACGCACCACCTATTCGAGAGCAAAATTTATTATATCGAGCGGTCTCGCGTCGAGATGACAGGGTCCCGTTTTTACCCATTGGGTACGAAACAATCACAAACATTTTCAATACTGTATACAGAAGTATATTGCAGTGAGTAGAGTTATTTGAAGAATAATGAAGAGGTGTTTTCTCCAAGATGCAAGAACACTATTCCACACGGGCGAAGCCGCGGGCAAAATCTAATGTAATAATAATATAAATAGTAATGCATAATATTATCGAATCATTACCTGTGATAAAAAGTGGATCCTGTACGATAATCGGAAACGCTCATCGCAATGCCTGAACCCTGGCGAACCAGCCAAAGCCTGCCCCAAGCGAAAATTGACTCAAAAAAAGTTACTTGTGAGCGTTTGGTGGACTAGTGCTGGTGTCGTTCACTACAGCTTTCTTAAAACTGGCCAGACGATTACGGCAGATGTCTATTGCCCGAAACTGCAAATCATGATGGAAAAGCTAGCTGCTAAACAACCGAGGTTGGTCATTCGCTCTAGGCCACTGCTGCTTCAGGACAACGCTAGACCACACACTGCACAACAGACGGCTACCAAATTAGAGGAGCTTCAATTGCAATGTCTAAGACATCCACCGTACTCCCCGGACCTTGCTCCAACAGATTACCATTTTTTTTTCGAAATTTGGATAACTTCTTGCAAGGGAAAAAATTCAACTCCGATGGGGCAGTCCAAAGCGCCTTCAAATATTTTATTGATTCCTGTCCGAATGGTTTTTTTAGTAAAGGAATCAATGAACTACCTATGAGATAGCAAAAGTTCATAGATAGCAATGGTATATACTTTGATTAAATAAATATATTATATTTAAAAATAATCGACTTCATGTTCCTCCTTTACAAAACGCCAATTTCATGTGACCTAATATAAAGTCAATGTCAATCAAATTGTATTTTTTTTTTACTACTAGGATTGCCGAAAGACATTAACAACATAGTTTCAATATATAAAGCTATAACGATTATGAATCTAAAAGTTTTTACCATGATTGCCGAAGGACATTAGCAACATAGTTTCAATGTATAATAACTATGACGATTATAAATCTACTTAGTTTTGATATACTTTTATACGAGGTGACGAATGGACAGTTCTAAATTATATTAATAGTAGGTAGCTGGCCATTGGTCACCTGTCGGGTGACCAATGGCCAGCTATTTAGGTAACGAAACACCGGTTTTTGCTCCAGGTTTCATAAACTGGGTGACTATTACCCCATTACCCCGGTAACCCTATTTTTCGATCTATTCACCCGAAATACAGTCGAAATTCGCCCATTATAAGTAATTAATTAAATTTCATGGTTGAACTTTATAAGGGTTCCTTTACCTCTTATATAGAAAAGAAAAATGTAAATGTTGCGACATATTGACAAACGTCAACGTGTCACAAAACTGTATCTGTCAAACGGACGGTAGTGTGTGTGAATAATCTGAGGTAGTGTGTGTGTTGTTGTTATTTTTATTAATTTTAATTATTTCTAAGCATCATTTTAAAAATATTAGCTTTCAGCACACCCTCGCCCACATAAACTTTAAAAGTGCCAAATATCATACTCCTCCGGTCGCACAATTCTCGTAAAACTGTACTTAAAGTCTCTGCTTCAAGTATTAATATAATAATGATTAAGCAAAAGATTGCGATCTCATAAAGGAAACCACTTAAATATTATTATTAGGTTTTAAACTCTACTTTAATCTTTGTAACCTAACTTTATTTTACCTGACTACGACGAAGCAAAAAGGAAGTCATTAGACTTTGGCGGTCTATATATGTATGTACATGTGTATATTATATGTATGTTCCACCGTAGCGCCTAAACTACTTATCCGATTTACAAAAATAAGATTTCAATAGATTCGTTATAATCGCACGAGTAACATAGGCTGTAAAATTTACGTAGTCGGCTTATAGTTATTTTTATAAAATTGTAGTTATTTAATACGAGAAACACAATATGCTTAATAAGTACAATAATTTTAATATTTAATATTAAATTACATAAGTAATATTAAAGTACAATAAAATAATAAATAGTTTTGCGGTAAACAACTTACTACATAATATTGAGTGGGAACGCGTGTAGTAAGTACTAAGCTGGCACTAAGCTTGTTGGACAAAGCTACTTATAACAACCAAGCACCTTACCAAAGTTACACTGAAAATATGAACACGAACAGACCTTATCTCTCACGTAGAGAAATGAAAATTCAATTTTTGTTTCATACAAACTAGTTTATTAGCTAGAGCTCACTGAGCAGATTTATCTGTTAAAAGTCGCAATTACACAAGCAAAAGATTTCAAAATTATATCTTTGATGAATTCAAGAGTTATCAGTTTTGGCAAGGCAAAATTCCGGGACGGCTGAAAGTTGAAGGCGGCTCTAAAACATATTTTATAGGGTTCCGCGCCCAAAGGGTAAACCAGGACCTTATTACTAAGACTCCGCTGTCCGTCCGTCAGTCACCAGGCGGTATATCATGAATCGTGTTATACAGTAAGCCTATGTGCGCACTGACGGCCAGGCCGCAGCGGCCACCAAAATGTGTCCTTAGTGCGCGCACTTAGCCGCAAGAGACCAGCGGCCGCTTGCATTCATTTCGGTGGCCGCAGCGACCAAGTTCGCAGCCAGAACTGCAGCCAAAATTGTAAGTTCGAATGTACAGAGCCGCTCTCACCGCTCACGGCCGCCAATGACCGCTACGGTCGCTAGCAGCCGTGAGCGGCGGCGGTTTTAAAATATAAATTAATAGTGGTCCATACAAAAACGTGATTTTTTTGCACTCATGTACGGATTCTTCGGCCTTCATTTTCTTTAAATTTTGTTGTGCAAACGGCGTAGCGACGTCTTTTGCACAACGAATTGCGTCGCCACGTCACCTATGTCCTATAGTCTAATTCGCTGCGTTGGATGTTTCGTATCAAAAGAAACATAATGCCTAATTTATGAGCGGCGGTGAACGGTCCGTATGTCACAACTTTATATTTCGCATCGTAATTGAGACACAAAAACGACTTCTACATGTTTTGTTTTAAGGTACAAAAAACAAATAAAAACGAAAAATTATGTTTTAAGATAAAGTCCATACAGTTTCTGTCAAAATCTCTTCTAAGTGACTCCTGTAAGCGTTAAATGTCTCGAGTGCGGCCGTAAGACATTTATACCTACACCGAGCGACGGGTAAAATATAATATTGCTTGATACTTTTGCTGACGTGCCCTAGTATGTACGAACATTTTGATTTTATTCTTGCAAAAAACTACAGAACACGATTTTTGAAAGATAGCTTACATACCTAGGTACTACAATTCCATTGCGCGCACTAAGCTTTTTATGAAAGTAAAAAAATGCGTTACGGTTTTTCACCGTAACGCATTTTTTTTCTACCTTTTAGGTAAGTTGCATATAAAAAACATAGGTCAAAGTTTGTATCTGACGGACAATTTCCGGCTTCCTTGTACTTTCCTATCCGGGATCGCCGAACGTATATCGGTATTTTCGGAAAATAGGAGTACCAGTTAGGAGAATGTCAAGTGAATGCAAACATTCCGAAACTTAGAATTTTCAGGTTAACTACAAACCATAATGGATATCACAAAATCCAGGTAAATCATTGAATCTAGTTATTTCTAAGAAAACTCGTTTAATGATTCGGTACATCACGAAAACCAGGAAAAATCAAACTCAGTTTTTACCCGACTACGGCGAAGCCAAAAGGAAGTCCACGAATGGCTTTTGGCCAATATATGTATGTATGTTTGTTCCCACGTAGCGTCTAAACTACTGGTTCGATTTTAATAAATAAGGTGTCAATATATTCGTAATGATGCCGCGGGAAACATGGGCTATATTATTTAGTTCAAAATTTTGTATTTTGAAAATTGAGCCTCAGATTCTAACATCTGAAAAAAATAAACCGAGATAATCATCACGTGTTTGGTATCAAAAGAAAGGTCGTTTCAAGCACATCACAAATATGTATATATTTTACATAGTTATCGTGTGCTTGCACAAATATGTCAAAATACACGTTTAAAATGTGGTCGTACAATTTGTAAAAAAACTAAACCAGTTGTCAAATGTTCGAACATTACGTAATGAGAGACTATAAATATATAATCAATATATTTTTTTACCTTCATAAAATATATTTATTTCATTGTATAAATAGTACCTGGAAGAGCGAACTTTTCTCGGTGGTTTAGTCGACCGATAAAATAAAAAATAAAAAAAAAAACTATAAAAGAAATAATAATCATCACAAAAATATTTATCTTATCGGGATTCGAACTCACCACATTCCGAATTTCCAAACAATGTTAAAAATTATACCATGTTGCCAATCAGACTGACGTAAGAGAGTCGAAATTATTGATATAATATAATTGCTTAAAATGCTTTTTCTAAGGGATAAGACCTAGCTAGATCGATTTTTCTCTCCAACTCCCCCCTCTCTCTCTCTCTCTCTCTCAAACTCCCTGCATACTAAATTTCATGATAATACTTGTAGCCGTTATGGCTACACGTTCGAGATACCAATTATATCTCGAACGACGGCGCGCCGCGCCGGCGCGCCGTCGTCGCCGCGAATTCTCACGACGCGCCGCCGCCGAGGAAAAAGAGCGGCGCGCCGCCGGTCAAGTCGCGACTTGTCGGGTCGCCGTGCCGCACGGTCCTATAACTGTGCGGTGTCCGGCCGGCCGCGCGTTCGCTCGTCCGATCAGTCGAGTAGAATACGTTACCGAATGCGGTGTCCGTTTTGCAGCGGCGCGGCATAAATAATGGCGTCACATACTAGTATTGACGTATTTAAAACTAAAATTAAAGATATTTTCATTACACCAATGAAAAGTCTGTCCACAAAACATACGCAGAGATTTTGCTGGACCGAATTTGGCCCGCTATCTGTCGACCTGCAAGGAAAACGAAGAACTGTTTTGGTTGATCAAGTATATTGTGCAGCTTGCTTGCGAAATGCAAAAAATGAAGATGAAAACAGTGTGTTTTCGAAGTAAGTATACATATTATTATATTATTATTTCAGTAAGTAGTTAAAAGGTTAAATTAATTAAATAAATCTAATTTTGACTTGCGAATGTACATACATTAGGTACTTAGGTATTTAAAGCTATCTTGCTAACTACTATTTGGTTTTTAGTGTTCCGTACCCAACGGGTAAAAACGGGACCGTATTACTAAGACTTCGATGTCTGTCTGTCCGTCTGTCTATCATCATGCTGTATCTCAAGAACCGCTATAGTTAGACTTCTAAAATTTTCACAGATTGCGTATATCTGTTGCCGCTATAACAACAAATACATACTAAAAATAAAATAAAGTTAATATCTAAGGGGGGCTCCTATACTAAAAACACATTTTTTTGTCTACTTTCACTCTATACCGGTTCGGAACCCTTCGTGCGCGAGTCCGACTCGCACTTGGCCGATTATTATAATTATGTATCTTATCTACTTACTACTAGATGATGGCAAATGCCAATAGCTTCGATAGGTAGGTACCTATTGTACAAAATTATTAAATTATATTAGGTAGGTATTATGCAATAATATTTATAGGTAGGAATGAGTGAATGAGATATGTTATGTTTTGTATAATTATTGTACATGTATTTTGCAAAGTTTTATTAAAATCTACTAGCATTTGTACCTAAACTTTTATGAATTTCATCTTTCTTTTCAGGGCTCAAGTGAAAGGTTACGGAAAAAGCGTAGCGACGAGTAATCTTCTAAGACATTTAAAAGATGTCCATAGTTTGGAAGACAATAAAGCCCATAACATTTCGAATATAAAAGAGTTTTTCACTCCAAAAAGTCCGAGAACACCAAGTACAACTGCAAAAAAACGCGATAAGTGGGCGCTATCTCGAGATTTAGCCCTATGGTTTGCTAGATCGCTGATGCCATTTGATACTGTGGATAACGATGCAATGATCGACTTCTTTAAAAAATATAACATCATTGTCTCCGAAGCAGACTTACCTTCTAGACAAAATATAGCACGAGAAGGTCTAGAAGGCGTATACAATAGCATGCTCGCGTTCATAAATAATTTCATTTCTAAGCAAAACTGTCGATTTGGTGCTTGACTGCCGATATGTGGACCGATAAATACAGACGACGTAATTATATAACATGCACTTATCATTTTCTTGCGGAAGACATGACGCTTATAAAACTAACACTAGCAACGAAACGAGTTATGAGTTAAGAATGCAAACTTATTAGGATTTGACAACCAACTCTGCCTTGGACATGCACTTCATAACTTAGTAAACGTAAACGGCATCGAAAAGACTAGAGAAATATTCAAAATTTAAAAAAAATGCGAAAAGATTGTAAAGCATGTTCGCTACAGAGCACCTCAGGTCGAAAACGCTGCTTCTGCAGAACAGCGAGAGTTACTGTCGTTTATTGAAGACATTGGCGAACATGTAGAAGATAGCGACTACGATACGAGTGAAGACGAATCAGGTCCTGAAGCAAGTGAGGAGACTACAGGACCCGCTTCAAGTTCAAGACAATATTTGCCACCACCTCCACCCACGATCAAAACGAGCACAAGTACGAGATGGCACAGTATTTTGATGATGTTACAGAGCAATTCACACCGTGCCAATCGTCAGCCCATTAACTTGATTCTCAGCGAAATTGGTAGAAGGTACCTCATTTTAGAAGAGTCCGAATATGTAATGATTGAGGCTTTAATAAAGTTTCTTGAAACTTTAAGAAAATGTTTGAGTTACTTAGTTCGGAAACTCAGCCTACTATCAATCTGGCTTTAGTCTTTCGCTCAGAAATAAAAAGATTGCTAGCAGAAATGAACGATGATGAGCCTCTCGTAGTATCAATGTTTAAAAAATAACATGTTAGAGGGGTTAGAGTACCGTTTTCCTCTAACTGATGTAGTTGTCGCAGCAACGTTGCTGGATTGACGGTTTCATGCTATTGATGAAATCGACGAATACATGCAAACTCACCAAATTACTAAAGTTTCCTTCATAGTAGATATGATCAACAGGCGATTGACAACAGAAGATCTTCAAGAAAACCAAGTAGTTGATTCTGCTAAAGCAAGACCGAGCTCTTCTGCTGATGTGTCAAATTATTTACTTGATTTGGCACGAAAACACACTACTGCTCACCGTGATTCTGATAGTGCAGTAGAAAACGAATGCTGGAAGTATTTCAGTACAGCAAGACCTGAAGATTTAGAGCCCTATGGTGGAAATATTCTACAGTTCTGGAAAGACAGAAAAAACTCAATGCCTGCGTTATACGCACTTGCACGCTCGATTTTGAATGTGCCGGCGACCAGCACCCCAAGTGAGAGGGTGTTTTCAACGGCAGGACTGGTTATAACTGCCAAACGTTCGCGTTTGAATCCACTTAGGCTTAATAGGATAGTATTTATCCATGATAACTATGCGTTCTGTAAAGATACCGTAAATTAGTTAATGGGTCTTTAGTTTTTAAAGCATATTTTGTCCTTTAATTTCTTTCAAAGTTTCATATTAAAAGATTCAAGTGATTAGATTTGTGTTAAAATATATAATTTAAGCAATGAAGACTATATACTTAGAGAAAGTAAGATTGCTACAAGAAGGATCGTATTTTTGTTGAATTTTTAGTTACCTAATGAAGAGTTTTTTTTTTTTGTTAATTTATCTTATTTCTAAAAGAATATAAATATTTAAACCAATACAATGTTACCCGCCTCCTTACTAAAGATAGTTAGAAAACCAAATAAATAGGTTAAATTGTTAATTATTAAAACTTAGGAAACAATTTATGATTAATCTCATTGCAAAGATCTCAAAATGATTGTTCTTAAGTTTACTAAAGATTTAAAAATTAATAAATTATAAAAATATACCGTTTTTGTTCTCAAAACCAACCTTCCTTTATTGTAAGTAAAGTTATTTCTAATTACTATAAAAAAATTCTTGGTTAAAAAATCTTAAGGCTCAAGGTCACGCCGCCGACGGCGCCGCCGCCGCCGTAGTAATTTTGGACCGGCGTGGGATTGAGTGACGGCGCTCGTATCTAATATATATATATATATATATATATATATATATATATATATATATATATATATATATATATAAGGTATCGTTTAAAGTATAAGATAATTTATAAAATTACAATACATAACAAAAATAATTTTAAAAAAACCCCTGAATTGTCAAACAGTGAGCGAGCTGATGATGAATTATAGCTAAGAAGACTCTCGATCATGTCAGCTTTCAAACAAAAAAAAACTACATTAAAATCGGTTAATCGTTTCATCCGTTAATGCCGATGAAATAAATTATTAGCATTTTATTACTTATTCGTTCGATATATTATATCACTATACAAGGCTTTTAGACAAGATACATTCGATAATTTCGACAGCGAACTTCGAAATCAAAGATGCATGAGATTTGATCATCTGATTGGGCCCTAACTTGACCATTTTTTTGCCTATGCGTTTCTGGATTTCTATGTGAATTATTTCCTTGTTTAGGCCTTTTTAGACCCCTTTTTTACGAAATGCTGTTTTCACGGCGGAAAATTACACGGTAGGCTAGCTTCGTCGAGGCCTGAATGACGCGCCCTGTGAGGACCGGACGTCAATATTTATGATGACGCCACACCAAAAAGTGGTCTTAGCGCGTGTCACGATAGTTGCAGAGTTCCGTACACACACTAAGGACATAGGACCAAATAAACATCTACATATCGCGTACATTCGCATATATTCTCATATCGCGTACACGGCAATAGTGTCAAAAATCTGGTTCAGCTTGTGCGCCGTCAAAGGAACGTCAAAATTTTCAAATTTCGTGTTTGAGTTTTGGTGTTGTTGGTTATGATGACGACAAAAAATATTTTTTTTATATAAATTTGTGTCCAATGAATGTTAAAACTTTATATAGAATAAGAATATATATAATACAAAAAATATCAAACAAAAAAAGTGGTTATGTATTGTACTGTGTGTATGAACAATACTAGAATAATTAAAAATATATCTTATTTTACCTATTCTAAGGATAATAATAGGTAAGTAAATATTTCATTTTCCAGGTGATGTCTTGCTTTATTATAAGCGTCCATGACCTAGTGAATAGACCCCTCGAGTCACACGCGTGCGTGCGATCGTGCAGGTTCGATGCCGGGTTGTGGTGTGCCGTGTGTACCAATCAGACTTTCTCATTAACCGTATACTGCCGCTAGACTTATTTTCATTTACCCACATTTTCTGTGACAACCCTGACAAAATTTCGATCGTTCTATGAAAGGTAACGTAACGTAAGTATATTTTTTATATATATTTACGTTACGTTACCTTTCCGTATGCATTTACGTATAAAAACGCAAGGTAACGTTAACGGGCATGTTGTGGCAGCTTATGTAAACAACCTTCACCTTGACACGCGTTGAGAAAGATCTCGAATGTCTGCATTTAAATTTACATTTGTGTTAGAAAGAAAAAACATTCTTGTTCAACAAACGCAGTATTTTACGTACAAAATCAGATTTGGATGGAAACATGAATTTGTTTGTCATGCATGCAATGGGCCGGCACGGTGTTCATGGTGTCATAGACAACTAGAGAGAACTTTCGCCTAATAAAAAATAGGATCCCATCAGAATCCTTAAGAGAGGGTTTAAGACCAGGACGCACTTGAAAATTTTTAGGTGTTGCGGAAAATAGTTATTTGAACACTTGCCATGTTTTAAGTTAGTTTTCCTAACAGTATTTAGGGTTCCTATGCGTGGTTACACGTGGGTACAGTGTGCAATGACCTTAGATTGTCGCTGCGACAATTTCTTATAATTTAAACATATAGTTAAATAAGAGTAGGGAACGCTATTATCCTTAAAAGCAGCCGCGGTGTATCCACAATTTCCTTCCTTCAGAAATAATTGGGGAGGAATTTTAGTCAAGTAGACTCGAATAGTACCTACGCATGTCAGTTATTTTATTCAATCACCTATATAGTAAGTTTACTTTGGTTTCCCTACTGTTAAAAGGCATGTATTTAAACTTGCGACAAAACAATCAAATTTTGGGTGTGAAAAAACCGAATATGGAATAATAGATCACAAGTTGGCGAAAGAATGTAAGGAACAAAAAATTCTAAATCTGGGGACTAAATAATACCAATTTTGTTCACTGAATATTCAAAATCGGCAGAGATATATTATTTTGGCGAACAAATAACCATCTGGGCAACATTTTGAGAGTACACATTTAATTTAAGAATAGGCACATATATTTTCCCTGGTGTAGGTAATCCAAAAAACATAATAAGCAGCAAAACAATCGCACATAAAAAAAACTTAAATGAGCGTACAAAATTCCCATTTTTAATTTTTTTCAGTTTCTGGGGGAAGATTACAAAAAAATCCTTCATTTGAAATTTCAAAATTATGAATATTTATTTTTCGTAAAATCGATATGGTTGTCGGTTTCAAGGATATTTAGGGGTTCTGGATACAAAAATGACATTCATTTTGAAATTCCGAGATGGCGGATATATTTAATTTCATAAAATATTAATATGGGTGTCCTTTTGTAAGTTTTTACGGGTGCTGATAACAAAAAAGACATCCACTTCGAATTTCCATGATGGCAGACATTTAAAAAAAATGGATATAGGTGTCTTTTTCTAGATTTTTGGAGCTGCCGATTACAAAAATTCATTCATTTTGAAATTTCAAAATGGAATGGAAATGCAATTTTTTTTCTATAATCGCTTCTATCTCGGAAACGGTGCATCCTACTGAAAAAATAATGAACCTCCCCCTTATGAACCTGCAACCACATGTTTTCTTTATGATGTGGGAAAAAGAAATTTGAAAATCCTGATTTTTTCAACATTTCTATAGCAGTAGTCTCGGACTATATGATCCGGAATCCGGAAGGCCGTACAAAATTCTGAGCATTGACAATAGAACTCTGAGTTTTTAGAATAGAGTAGAAAATCGAACACTTAAGTGTAGAGTCAACTGTCAATGTCATATATAACAGCTCGACACTCGAAACTTCATTTTCAACTCTATTATATTACCGCAGAGTTCTATTCGCAGTAGTCTGAATTTTCACCGGCATTCCGGAGCATATAGACCCAGCCTTTACATCACTCGTAACTCAAAGTAGGCATTGCTATATTTTTTCTATAGTCACTTCTATCTCAGAAAGAAGAAATTTTCATTATTTTTTCAGTACGATGCCCATCGTACTGAAAAAATAATGAAAATTTCCCCACTCCCCTCACGTAACCTCGTATCCACGTATTTTCTTTATGATAAGACATTTTTCTGAAAATCCGGAATTTCCAAAAAATTCTATAGCTTACCTTGCTATTGCATGCATAGCTGCATGCATGCTATAGCATAACTACATAACTGATAACATATTGTGATAATAATCATCAATCATAATCAGCATTCCCAAGAACTTTTAAATTAGTACTCATAATTCACAAAGAATGAAAATTCTCCATTTTGGAAACTTAAATTGAAAGACAATTTTGTAATCCAGCCACCCCAGAAACCTGGAAAAGGAACCAATATTAATTTTAATAAAAATGTATGTCATTTTGGAATTTCAAAATGGATTTAATTTTCATATTATTCAGCACCTCCAAAAAACTTGAAATCGACACCCATACCAAGGAAAAACTCCAACAGTATCCAAAAATGCGATTTTCCGTAGCCTGTAAATTGAATTTTTAGCAGCCATTCATTTATCAACCCAATCTCGGAAACTGCTGCAACTATTTCCATGAAATTTAGTATGCAGAAAGTATTGGGGGAGAAAACTCTATCTAGCTGGATCTTATCCCTGCGAAACTGCGCATTTTTAAGCTATATAATATTACGTTTTTCTTTCGTCGTGAAACAATATAATAATAATTGTGACTCTAATATGTCAGTTCTATTGGCACTTTGCTATGCGTATGTATAATTTTAGCTTTGTTCGAAATATCGGAACGGTTCGAATATTTTTGGGACTATTTTTATTTATTTTTTTAATATATCAGAACTCCAAGCAAAGCTCGGTTACCCAGATTATTACATTTTATTTTAATATCTTAAAACTTTCACATTTTTTCATTGAATCCCAATGAGAATTGAGATTAATTTTTCACTCGTCCAAACTGGAATGATAGCGCGAAACTTTTCAAGCGCGGCAGTAACTCGGACTTAATAATGCCTTCTTTCGTCAATGTAAATACTCTTTATTAAGACTTTAAATTAGAGCCACTACTACACCTGACACTCTTTCACTATTTATTACTTTCGTCGTTATCTTATTTCGGAGATAAAGTTTCCTCTTTTCCACTTCAATATTGGTATTTCAAATCGGTGCAATAATATAATTTAATTTCGGTATATATATAGCCGATGATAGATAGCTGATGATAGCGAAAAATGTTTCGTTTTGAGTTATTAATAATAACCTACGGACGCTTTCACACCACGTCAATCTGACCCCGTGCTAAGTATCCGAAGAATTTGTGTTACGGAACCAGACAACGGAAAGTAGGTATATTTAATACTTTTATACTATACACTCATGGTAATTACCAGATTGAGCGCACCGAACATCTGGATGTAACAACTAACCCTACTATGAAACCAAAAGCTACTACGATTTCACTATTAATGATAAACAGAGCGCCGTACCACATACAAGTCACGAACTTTCAACGCACGTCGTAGTGTATTTATACATAAAAAATACCATGTGTTTTAGATACTGCAAAAGTAGTTCTCAAAGACTTTTAAAGTGAAAATGCACAAAAAAGTATGAAATAAGTACCTAATTCTTATTTTCTAAATAATTCCTTTTTGAAATTAGGCTAAAATTTAACTATACGAGGCATGCCTTTTAAGTATTGTCGTTTGAAGAAAAAAACACTAGAACCTTATAGTACTTTTTATTGTTTTTCAAAGTATTCACCACGTAGCTTAATACACTTTTCCATTCGCTCAAATCAGTTATTATAATATTTATTCCACTCTAATGTGGGGGTGTTCAAAATGGCTGGCTTGAAAGCGTCGACTGCTTCTTAACCGGACTGGAACCTTTGACTACGAAGACTTTTTAATTTTAGGAAATGTAAAGAAATCGTTAGGGCTAAGGTCAGGACTGTATGGAGGATGGTCGAGAATTTCTACTTTTTCCTGCTTCAAATACTCAATCGTTTGACGAGCGCTGTGTGAGCTTGCGCTGTCGTGGTGCAGGATGATGCGTCGCTTTGAGTTAGATTTTCGAAGATCGGCGATGACTTGTGGTAAACAAACTGTGGTATACCACTCTGCGTTAACCGTTCTACGATATTCAAGTGCAATAGTCGCAACTTGACCAGTTTTTCCAACGAACGTGGCCACCATCTTCTTTGAAGTGCTTCGAGAACGAACAACTTTAGTCAGCTTTGGCTCGTCTTGAAAGACCCAGATTGTAGATTATTGTTTGGAATCAGGATCGTAGGCATAGATCCAAGATTCGTCACCACTGATGATGTCGTAGACGTGATTTGACTCTCCTCGGTTGAACCTTTGCAGTTTTCTTACAGCATCTGACGCGGGCCGCCTTGTGATCGTCGGAAACCAGATGTGGTATCCAACGGCAAACTAGCTTTCTCACACCAAGCGCTTCATGCAAGATCTTCTGAATAGTTGTCCCTGAGATGCCTAATAGAGCCTCTATCTCTCGATACGTCACATGACGATCTTCGAGAATTAGTTGTCTCACAGCAATGATGTTATCTTCAGTGAAGACGGATTTTGGGCGTTCTTCGCGAGATTTGTCACTAACACTAGTATGTCCACACTGGAATTCTAAATAACAGCGTTCGACAGTCCGCACACATGGGGCTTCATCACTGAACACAGATGTTAGCTTTTCAAAACACTGAAGCCGTGTCAGGCCTCTTCTAAAGTTTTAGAAAATTACTGCACGAACATTTTCCTTAGAAAGATTCATTTTCGTACGTGACCTGGCAGATTCCGATCGACGCTGTGACTAAACAATAGCATTAATCCTAATACTTTCAACTGTTTTGAGATTCAAAATTTAAACTCATTCGAATATAGAACAGTTCCAAATTAAAAATTGCCGGGAAATATGGAAACGACAGAACTTAAAAGGCATGCCTCGTATCTCTACTCAATCTTCATTATCTTGAAGTCGGTACCAGCTCAAACAATATTGGAGCCTTTTCAATGAGCCCAAACACGACGTTTGCTGTACGCGTGAAGAGTTGGGATTTCTGCAGATTCCAAGTAGGTAATGCTGCATCATCAGGTGCAAATGATCATTATTTATCTATATTCTATTCATTGAGATCACTAAAATGAGCTCATACATGATACCTCTGCTGTAAGTTTGTGAGGAGTTGGGTATCCTACAGATTCCAGATGATGCTGCAGCATCAGCTGAACGTTACCAAGTGTATTATAAATATTGCCATATTGTTTAAGTGCCAAGATACGAAATATTGAACCGATCGGACCAGTGGTAATTGCTTACAACCTTTCATCAACTAGATAACCCACGTTTGTCAAGCAGTGAGCAAGTTGATAATGATGAATTATAGCAAAGAACACTCGATGATCTCAGCTTTTTTTTCTTTATTTAAGGAGTTTTAGATCTTGCGAACTACGCCACTCCGTTAGACCATCCATACTAAGCGGAATGTACCCGGAATGCTATCTAAACGCTGTAGTTAATATGTCCCTTTTTAGTTTACATTTATCAAACCAAGGAGTCTTCCAGTCTTCATTCTGAATTGTCCTATACCACATACCCTTCTCTACCGATCGCTGATCAAAATGAAATTTCCATAGGTTGTAACAATAATCCCGAATTAAGTAAAAACAATCAGTGAAGAAGGGCAATGTGTTCGTAGGTATACCCTCACTTCAAGCTTGTCTCGCCAACATATCTACCTCCTCATTTCCTGCCAGCCCAATATGTGAGGGGATCCATTGTAGTATTACTTGCTTCGAATAAGACATTAGTTAAAAAACAATTTTATAATCTTATAGGCTATGGGTGTATTTATTACACATGTTGTACAGCGAATCAAAAGCTGAAGAGAACTTTTGGAGTCGGTTAAGATTACAAATTTATTAAAATCAATAGATTTGGCGTAAGTAAGGGCCTCCGAAATGTCTCTGGAGACATAAAAAGAAACCAATTTTGACTCTAATTCGCCGCCAGTATCTGCGTGATGTGAGTGTGTTTAATATTTTATAACTTTGATTGTATCATTATTAGATAGTGCCATTGATTTTATCCAGAATTTACCACCCAACAAATTTCGTCGTACTTGTAAAGGAGTTATGCAAAGTTCACTCTCCATCACGTAGATGGGAGTACTTTTAATAAAACCGCTAATTATACGCATTGCTTCATTTTGGACTTTATCTAATATGTACAATCTACTTTTGCAAGCGTTACCGTAAAGAATACTGCCATAGTCTAAACGGCTTCTAATAATTGAGATGTAAAGCTTTCTTAAATGTTTGGGATGAACTCACCATCCCGGCACAGCTAGTACTTCTAGAATATTTAAGAATTTTCGAACTTTTTCATGTAATTCTCTAATGTGCCTAGACCACCTTAAAGAGCGGTCTAACCACATACCCAAATATTTAATATTATCTACTACCTGCAATGGCACATTATCTATCGTAATACAACAGTCAATACTGTCATTACCCTTTTTGAAAATACACATTTTGCTTTTGGAAGATAAAACATTTAAGCCTAAATGCTCTAGTGAAACAACTAAGAAATCTAATGAACCCCGGAAAGAGTTACGAGCATCGTCTATGATCTTTTTGGAGATATATAAAGCGAAGTTGTCGGCATATTGAGAAATGTAGACATTTTCTATGGAATTACTAAGATTATGGGTTGCAATGTTATGCAATGTTATGCAATGGGTGGCGCTAGTGGATCGCCTTGTGCTAGACCCTGACTAATAGATCGACTTTGGAAACTATCTCCACATTTTATTTTGAAATATCGTACTTAAAAAATTCCAAAGATTAGTTACACATCTTGGAACCAACGCCAATCTGATCTAAAATTTGTAATAATGATTTAATGTTTATATTATTATACGCATTATCGACGTCAAGGAAACATGCTAACTTTAGCAATAACTACTTAGTTAAATCTTTAGAGAAACCAGATCGAATCCTAACTACCAATATCGTTAGTCCATCTAGACTAGATTTGGATTTCCTGAAACCAACCATTTCTTCCAAAAATAACCGCTGTTTTTCACAGAACCATTCCAGCCTCCTGTTTAAGATAGAGTGAAATATTTTACAGACACATGACATCAAGCTGATAGGGCGTAGAGATGAAATAAGTGCGGGATCACGTCCTGGCTTAGGTATAGGCCCAACTCGTATGTCCCACCCTGTTCGGGGGTGAAACCAGTAGACAAAAAGATATTATACAGAGAGAGAAGAATGTTTTTACCACTAAATTATATTTAAATTTTTATTAAAAATTGAAAATAAAATTTCGACGCACCCCGGTGTAGTGTCACTTGACTTGATACAACTCTCTAGTTCATGTAGTGTTATCGGAGATTCTAATTTGGAATTTGTAGAGTTAAAGCTGGGTTTGGAAGGTAGGAAGGACAGAAAGGAAAGGCAGGACATAAATTTAAAAGTAACGCTTGACTTTTCTTCTTATCTACATAAGCCCCTCGGGTCAAATTGCCTTTAATCGATTTCATCTTTATCCACATTTCAATCAGGGAAGTGACCTGATCTATTCTGTCGCAGAAGAATGCCAATTCTTCTTAGAAGCCCGTTTAATAAGATTTTGCGACTCTTTGACACACTTATTTAGAACTGTTAGATTAGAAGGAGTAGGATTTTTTCTGAAATTGGATAAGGCAAGTCGTCTTTTAGCCACAGAATGAGACATGATAGGACCAATATGGTTTTGGTATAAAATAGTTAGTTGGGTTTAAATTATATTTTTGTGGCTCACCTAATACAGTAAAATCAGATAACTTGTTTTCAAGATACACTCTGTACGCTTCTTCTGCTAACTTAAAATTGCGCTTCTTGTCAAAATTTTGGTCACAACGAGAACTATCCGAAATTAGGATTACGACGTGATCGCTACCCAGAATTTCGCTTGTCACTCGCCAATTTAAATTACATGCAATATCATAGGAAGCCAAAGATATATCAGGTGAAGTCTGTTGCAGAATCTCAGTCACTAACTTAATCCGCGTGTGACTACCATCATTTAAAGTAATTAGGTTACTATCAGTTATGGCGTCATATATCTGGGCTCGTCTGGAATTGTTTTTGCTCGACCAAGTAAAATGGTGGGCATTAAAATCTCCCAATAATAATGTCTTGCTATATAATTGCGAAAACAATATGTCCAAATCTTGACGACGCGTAGACACCCATTGAGGGCAGTAAACAGCAATAACATTTTCAATATTTTAACAATTAAAAATTTTGATATGCAACCCTGATTAGGGTGGTGTGGATGGCAAATCTGAGCTTGGATAGAATTATGTGTGATTATGCAATTTCTGTCAACTCTAAATAATCGGTAGTTAGTTAATCTAAAAGCACTTTCAGGACTCAATCAGGTTTCACTAACCATGGCTATGTTGTATTTTATCTTGGAATAACAAATGTTCAAATTCCAAGCGTTTAGGTCTAACACTCTGCGCGTTTCACTGTAAAATATTAAAGGTACAATAAGTATTGTTAGCCATTTTTGTTATTTAAATTTAGATCAAATAGAATCCTAACTACAGAAATATTAGTAAAACTGTGTAATATAGCTGACATACACCATTCTACAAATATATTTATAATTGTTGTAATTTTATCAGTCCAATTGTAACTCGCTGAAAAAATATATTTCTTAATTTTAGTAAGTAATGATTCCAACGACTCATAATTATTAGATAACAACTGAGGTTGAGGTTGATTAATACTTTCATTATGCTTATAAGCGTTAGTGTTTGAATCGGTTATTATAATGTTACCATTCACAGTATGCCCGACCGGATTAATATTGATACTTCTTGACTGTCGACGGCAGTGGCGTGCACAGGTTTATGGCACTGGGTATGCGGCGAAGTACTCGGTCACAAAAACTTTTTCGTTTATAGATTTTTAGCATAGCTAAAGCCAAGTCGAAACCATGCCAACAGAGCAAGTCTTAGATGTACTACTATTCATGTGCATCTTCTACGGCAACGCACACAAAACAGCGATCGATCGTCGCGGCGGAAGAAATTCTAATAAGTAAAATAATAAGCATATTTTAAAATATTATAACTACTCACCAGTCAGTCAGCTTAAATTTTCACATATTCAAGGTTCCGGTTACTTGAGATTACTATATCCCGATGTAAATTACTAAATAATATGCAAGGAAAACAATATAATTTAATCGTGTGTACACAACCACACAGACAGTTATACGTTTCATAACTTTTAACATGAAATTTTCGAGTTACATTATTTTTTTGCTGGTTTAATTGTTGTAACTCGGGTACACACCTAACTTTAGACAGAATTTGAATCTTTTCACTGAATGACAATTGTGAGAACTTGTTATTTTTAATTTTTAATAAACACACATTATCAACTCAAACTTCACAATCAAATGTACACACTTTCAAATGTTAAAATGAAAAATCTTTTAAGAAAACTATAAATAAACAGGAGCGATTAAATTGTAAACAATGCTTATCAAATGAAATATGCAATATGGCCCCCGCGAAACACAAAATGTTTCTTCTATTAAATACATATAACCTTACTAAACAAAAATGCATAATGTGGCATACATGATTCATTAGATTCGAGTCGAATTATTTTTAGTCGGATTATAGGCAACGAATAATTTCCGACAAGCCAGTTCGGCCGTTTTCGGAAGCGATCGGATAGCCGAGGCCCGAGAGCCTGCCGCGGGACTTGCAGGTATATAATCGTCGTCGATATATGTCGATATTTATGGGTGTGTGCTTTTGCGAAGTATGAAAATTACACATACATGCGATGATTTGTCCTGCAGCACGCACCGGCATTAGTTGCTATTTATAAAATATCAGGCGTTTTAAAGTTATTATATTTTTTTGATTAATTTATTTACTATTAATTAAAGTCATCTAAAACGTACGAACGTTTTATTAAAATATCTGTGAATGACAAGTAAAGCACTGCATTTCTGCCTATATGGAGCGCACGCCCCTGGTCAACGGTGCAAGCGCCGGCGGCGCGATCGTCAGCGATTGCAGATGTCTCGGCGGCCGTCACGATGTCCGGCGCCAACGATGACGAATTTACTTCATTTTCAATATTATACTCCGAAGAATCGCGGAGTCTTCTTTTAGATGGCTGTTGTCTGTCGTCATGGATTTTTTGATGCGAATTTACGGCAATAACTTGCGCATATGTCAAGCTTTTCGGAGATTAATGTAAAACTGCCGGTGTGTAAATAGAAGCATTAATGATATTATTTTCATATTGCGTGTAAGACTGCCTGTTAGGTCTGGGAGAGAATGGTGGCACGTACATTGTTAACGCGCGACGAATTGTACAGTTAAGTCTGCCATTAAGCTCCTTATTTTTTTTTCTTTAATGTACGCTGGGCAAGTTTTAGACAATGAAATATGATTTTCTTTACAATTGACACACTTAAATATAGTGGTTTCACTATTTTGGTGCTTATCACCACATTTGAGGCAAATTACTTTTAATGAAGGGCAAATTACTTTTAATGAAGGGCAAAACTTTGTTGGATGTCCAAAGCACCAACATCGTGCGCATTGAGTTAATGGGGAAAACGTAAGGTTCGACCTTTGTACGTATTCCATAGATTTTAATATAAGCTGGACGAGAATTCCCTTTGAAATATATGCAAACTGTTTCAGTTAGTATCCATCCTGATTCTGGATCAGGGCCTCTCCTATGTAGTCTTTTAATAGACAATATTTTACAGCGATTATTACTTTTTAATGTTTCTAATAACTCTCCATCTGCCAAATATAATTCATATCGTGTATGATTCCATATGATACTCCAACCTCCAATGTTTTATATGTTTTCCAACCTTTATTATTCACGCATGTATTGGAAGCCAATTTTTCAGCACTGAATTTTATCTTCGTAAGTATATACTATAACTTTAAAGGGATTAATATATTTTATGCCGGTTATTCCACTTATTTTCTCCTTGTCAAAAAAATTTGGCCATCGCCAACTGTTTTGGCAACTTCTCGGTATAGGTAATACGTAAATATTTTTTTTCAATCTTCCGTCTTTTTTCTCTTGTATTCAAACTCCAGTCTCCCTGCTCTTCGTCTGTATTGTGTAAGTCTTCTTCATTATTCATCATCTCGGTTTCAACTTGTGTTATGTCTTCATCCTCCATTCTGCTTTCTATAATTATGTAGTCAACAATATCCGATGACTCTTCATTCTCAAGTACACTTTCACTCATACTGCATACCTACTGTAGTGCAATTCGTGATTACAAGCGTGACCGCGCGCGCCTACATATATCAATAATACGAGTTAGACAATAGCAGACAAATATTCCGCTCTAAACACGTCCTAGTCACTCGACGAATGGATTGGCACTGTGAATCTCAGCTTTCATACAAAAAAACCGCATCAAATAGGACCTTTCGTTTAGGAGATACGATGCCTCCCTTTTGGCGTCGGAGGTTAAAAATAACAAAATGTATATTGAATGACGTTACTAAATGTGTAAAAAGTATTTGTCCGTATATTTTCTCTGTGGGTCGGTCGGAAAAATACTCAAGTAAAAAACAGAAATTTATGTGTATTTTTCCATATTCCGATAAAATCTCAACACTAACATGACAAGGACTCTGTCCGTCTGTCCTTCCGTTCTTCCTTGCTGACTTCGGTAATAATTAATATAAATAGATGATTTTTTTTGCAGTTATAGTTTGCATAATATACACTTTTATTTTATGTCATCATATAATAATTATAATTTTGTATTTTATGGTGGCTCCCCCATACATGTGAAGTGGGGATGTTTTTTTTTTTATCAACCTGATCGTGTGGACTGTGGTGTAGTCGAATGTCTGAATTAAGGGGAAGTCGTATAGGTTTTTTTTTTAAATTTGACGAGGTGTTCCATACATTACTTTTTTTAAACCATTTTCGTGTCCAAAGTGGTTTTAAAGTTGGTCCACCTTGTTGTTGGTATTTCTTAACTATAAGTGGCCCCATACACGGTCCGGTTTTCCTTCAGTTCGGCCTGAACGGATGCAAAATCGTATCGTCTGTGTGCAATTTCGAGATCGCATCAGTCGGCCGTACGGACTGAAGCGATTCGTTCCAGTGTTGCCAACTCTGTTTCTGCGAAACTACGAAACGCGCGTCGTTTTCTACAAAAACTACTAAAAGAGTAACGATAACTATAAAAAAGCTACTAAACTTAGGAATTCCTATAAGTATTTTTAGGGATTTCGTGTTTACAAACATAAATACATTTTCAGGTTTAATATTTAACCGTTAAATTAAAAAAATTAAGTAGGAAATATTACGTATATAGAAATTAAATCGGTAGCTTTAAGCGTCATAATAGCACATAGAAGCAAGCATATTATGGTTAGTGTCTAGCTATTTTCTACAAAACCACTACATTCCTACTAAGTAGGGAATAAATACAAAGTTTAGTAGTAAAACTTTGTAAAAAAACTAAGTTGGCAACATTAATTCTGACCTGTACGGATGGACTGAACGGCAATAAAATTGAACTAAAATTGAACACGGTATAAGAAGGTTAAGATATAGCCTGGTGACAGACGGACGAACACCAAAGTCTCAGTAATAGGGTCCCGCTTTTACCCTTTGGGTACGTAACCCTAAAAATAGCACGAGGTCATAAGAAATTTATTAAAGTTCATTGAAGGAATTAAAACTTTAAAGCCACTATGGTATAAACCATTATAAACAGACTATAAAACTAAGAGAAATGATTTCTATAACATATTACTGGAAAAATGTATGACACAATAATTCGGTTTCGTGGATAGCGTGATGCAGTAAAATACAATAAATAAATAAAATAATAGCCTAACCTAACTGACCTAAACTGACCAAAAGCATGTCACGACATGTCTAAGGAGGGTTCCGTAACTATCCACGCGCAATAGGTTTTCTTTGAATTACTACAAAAGTTATTGTCATAAAGTTATTACAGAAGCTAGGAAAGCGGCGGACAGACAAACAGACGGACGGGCAGAGTGAAATTATAAGAGTTCTTTAAGTATTACGGAACCCTAAAAACACGACCGAAGCTCGCGGCAATTTTCCGTGTATGTGCTCGAATCCATTCAGGCCGAACCTTAGATTAAAACGCCTAGAAACCGGGTACGCGCATGAAAAGTGAAGTAAATGATACTGAGCCATATCGGTTCAGTTTGTTCGAACGACCCGTCAGTTGTCAAGGTCAAGCTCTAAAGCATACATCTCCAACTACTAAAAACATTATGACGGTTTGTGTCGTTATTAGGTAACACAATGCATCGGAAAAGAATTAAAAAAGCTTCAGACATAACATTTCATATGTAAGTATGAAATGTTATGTCCGAACAATTTGACATGTATTAAGTCAAATATTTAAAACATTTTAAAATAAAATCATAATAAATCGCCATCTTGCTGCCCTATTGTGAATTGTGAGTGTTACTAGTAAAAATACATTTATTTAAAAATTTTCATGGCTAACTAATAGTTGCCAACTAAGACAAAGTTTTATAATATTTTCTGATGTTTTTAATAATGAATTTAAAGTATTGCCCGTATTAATATAATCCTTAATATATTCCTTAATACCAGTTTAATATAAATAAAGTTCACAAATTGTTTTTAGATGGTTTAAAATGAAATATAAGTTATATTTTTACATGTCACGATATTAAGAAAAGCAAATACAATAATCTCAATTTTAAAAGTACACACTCCACAACTTTAAAGTTTTGTTTGTGTGCATATCGATATGTAATGCTTACGCCTACATCTATCTGTTGATTGCTTCATTTTGTACGATGAGTTTATTTGAAGACTATATACTAGGCGTTATTAATCTAAGGGCCGAACTGACGTCAGTTCGGTCGGATGCGATTTTTTTCGAGTATGTGCTCGAATCCGTTCAGGCCGAACTGACGTCAGTTCTAACTGAAACGATCGGCATCTCGTCTGTGGAGGCCTTAAGAGGTAGAAACTTGCATTTTCCATGTTGATAGGTTTTGCTAAATACCTACTCTTAAGGAAAATTATTTTGATCGAAATCAATACAAATAAATAAATTTTAAGTGTCAGTTTGTAATTTTAAATTAACAGTTTTCACTTTATGCATATAAAATTAATGACAGTACTTACAATGAAAAAACATTTTTTTTTGTCTGTCTGTCTGTTTATTCCGGCTAATCTCTGAAACGGCTGGGCCCATTTTTACGGGACTTTCAGTGGCAGATAGCTGATTTTATAAGGTATAACATAGGCTATATATAGTTCTACGCAAACGAAGTTGCGGAAAAGTCAGAAACCACAGCTAGTCGGAAAAAAACTTTCGAAATAATTTGAAATAAACCTATTGCGCATCGATAGCACGGAGTAAAAATATATCTTTACGTACAGAGAAACCGACCGACCGGTACTTATGTGAGAAGAGCAGGACAAGGTAGAAAAAGACGCACTTCGAGTAGGCATGATCGTTTCATTCGGCTTCGTGTACGTAGGAACCCCCGTTTGACGGCCGTCCACGCCCGACATGAGTTAGAAGCAGTGCGGGGTGAACCGTAAGTGAGCGTACGGTACGAAGAAGGTTCGAAGAAGCTGGTTTGGGTTCATTTGTGCCCGCTAAGGCTCCAAGGCTCGAGGTAAATTATCGTAGAAACAGGTTACCTTTTGCTCAGGAGCATCAACTTTGGAACGCGGACCAATGGAGTAAGGTATTGTTTAGTGATGAGTGCAGAATTCTCTTAAATCAAATTGACGGCAGGCAAAGAATATACAGACGCAAAGGAGAACGATATATTCAGACAAATTTTGAAACTACAGTTGCATACGGTGGTGGATCAATAATGGTTTGGGCGGGCATTTGTTTGGGAGCTCGCACAGACTTGGTAGTGATTGACAGAGGGAGTCTGACTGCAGACCGCTATATCAGTGAAGTTTTAGAAGAAAATGTCGTACCGTTTGCCCCATATATCGGTGACGATTTTGTTTTTATACAGGATAATGCTCGGCCGCATACCGCTCGGATAATTCAACCTTATCTTAATGATATGAATATCACTGTTATGAAGTAGCCGGCGAGATCACCGGATATGAACCCAATAGAGCACGTTTGGGACTTGCTGAAAAGAAAAGTTAAGTCCAGAATTCCAGCTCCTGCCAACGTGGGTGAACTGCGAATCGCCGTAGTTGTGAAATGGCGGAGACTATCCCAGGAGACCATCGATAACATCATTCTCAGTAGGTATGCCTAGACGGGTAGAAACTTTAATAAGAGCACGTAGAGGAAATACGCGATATTATTCACCATTTTGATCTCATTTTAAGTAAAACAAATGAAACTTTAAATAACAAAAGAAGTGTAGTAAGTAGATTTTAAAATAAAACCATATTTTTTTTATTATGGACCTTTTTTTGTGTTCCGCTAAATATGCCGGTGTGTTTATGTTCGTAGTTCATACAAAGCCCGACGACGCGGGCCGCGGAGGCGTTTTCGATGCGTTGGATGAGTGCGGGGCGGTGTGAAGCGCGCGGGGAATTCAGAATATTTATATTTATTTCTAGACATAAAAGAGACCAAAACAAAGGAAGACTGAAAGAAACATTTTCTAAAAACCCAACAATTATTGCATTGTCCTTAATTTTAATTGGTCAGAGGGTAGTTTTGTAAAGCATTTCATTTATCGTCATTCACATGGATGGGCTTGTGTCTGTCTGATTTTGATGTCTGCAAAGTGGATTTATTAACACGTGGGCCGCCCACAGGTTAAGGGTGGGCCCGCACTAGGCGTAACTATGTGGCAGCGGAACTACGCGACGCGACACGGCCAAAATATATAATTATTTGTATGAAATTGTGTAAGAAATAACAGACTACGCAGCAGCGGAACTACGCGATGCGGCACTCCAATGCGGTACTATGAGTAAGGACGTGTCGCGTTGCTTCGCTGAGTGCTAAATCGGATAGCTAAATCAAAAAATCGTAACCCTAAAATAACGATGGGGTCAAAAGGTATGAATTAAGACAGTTTTAAATATTTTCGAGTTTGAAAGGCATGGAAAAATTGGAACTAACTAAGAAAATCGAGAGCATGTCAATTGTCAGGACACGTGCAAGGAGGGTTTTAATTATCAAAACAATTATTTTTTTTAACTTACTTCAAAGTTTTTCTCCGATTTTCGTCTGAATAATTTTCCTAAAGAGTATATAGCTTGCCTTACCGCATAGAACATTACAAGTTTCTACCTCTTATAGTTTAGAAATGCCAGATGGGGGGCCATTTTAATTATTATTGCCAGTCGTGACTTGTAGCAAGATGGTAAAAATCCTAGCTGCCCAATTTCTTAATTCACAAAATAGTAGTCAATGGGAAAATGGCCACCCGGAGCGACAACAACATGTTTAGCTAATTTATATTTTGCACTACGCTTATTTTAGCTTGTCTTGCTTTCAATTGGTCTAGTGAGTATGTGAAAAATACACAAAACCACTCATTACAGACATAACAAGCACACAAAATTAAGAAATTACGTACATAATTTATATTTCAATATTTTGTTATTACATTTAATTTGATAGCGATTAGAAAATTATCTTTGATGTCGTCAAAAGTCGTTATTTCAGTATCTAATTTATAACCCCAGATAGGTTTAGTCTAGACTAGATTTAATAGCTCTGATTGATTGAGTCGAATACTAGTTTGGTTTCATACGTTACACATAAAGTATGAAGACAAAATGTTTTATGACTAAACTCAAAAGAAATGTTAAAATCATATTATATTCAATGAAATAATAAATCCACAAAGAAAGCATTTTAAAGTGACGTTTCCGAGTAAAGCAGACGTTTGAGGATTTATTTGATGTTCTACAATCTACACAACGAACGTCGAAAATAAAAGGTGGCGATATTCTTTAAACAATTAAACAGTGAAATTGATTAAGCAAGAAATGAAAACCGACTTCCAAAGTAAAAATGACACAAAGAAGTATGAAATCAAATTTCCTAAATAAGTTTCCTTTTTTTGGAAGTCGATTAAAAAGCCCACAGGACAATTTTTACAGTAAATATCTTAACCAGGTGGAGTGTGGTGACCAAATGTAACAATATCTATGTGGTGAGGTGTGATTCACCCCAATACGTATTTGGATTTAAGACTTGTTCCTTACAAAAAACCACTATTTTTATTATTGTTTATTGCAAACTAACTGTATTATGGTACCTATATATTCAAAATTTAATATTCTCACATTAAAAAAAAATTAAAACTTGTTTAGATAAAAGCAAGGTACCCTTGTTTAGATAAGCAAGGTACCCTTGTTTAGATAAAAGCAAGGTACCTACTATGAGTTTTTGACGAAAATTGTTAATTAAACATGTTCAACTTAATTGTTCGATTAAACATGAAATAAGCAACTATATAACCTACAAGAAGTAACAGAATATAATAGAAAACACGTTAGGAATTTAAATTAAAATCAGTACAATTTTTGCTAATCAAAAGTGCTCCATGTGGATAGTTTTTCCACAGATATTATATTATTATATAGCACATGCGTGTTTTCATTTTTTTTATCATTTTATATGAACATTCTTCACACCCAACTAAATAACTTAAAATATGTTGAGTTTCATCTTTTATTACATCAGGTTTTCACGAACCAAAGCCTAAAACAATTTGGGCTGAATTAGTTTGTTTTGCATATTAACCCGAATTTACATGGAAAATGATGTTCCTATTTAAAGCAACTATATTAAGTAGGCACCTCATAAGAAATGAGTAAAACGAAAACAATTTTAAGCAGAAAAAATAATGTAATTTTGTCACGAAATTATTCATACCAAGGGGTGGGGTTTACTCCACCTTAGCTCATTTTGCAAACGTATTATATGTCACCGTAAAATGTAAAAACCGTTAGATTGTCATATAACTAGAGAGATTATAATATGTCGACTGATTGTCAAATAAAATTGCTCTTTACAATTTTACGCATTATTTTTTTTTTATATTACTAAGGCGGGTCAATAAGTCCGTGACTTTTTGAATTTCTAACCTCCTTACTGAAAAAGCAACACTACTCCTATCAACAGGCATCTGTCAGTTGACTCCTATCAAAATTTGAACTTGCTGCGTCAGTTAGTTTGTGTTTTACAGCTATCTTTATCAGACTATCCAGTAACTTAAGGAAACAATGGAAAATTGCAATGAATTTCGTGTGCTTATTAAGCATTATTTTTTGCGAAAAAAAACCATTACCGAGACCAAGGCTAAGCTTGATAAATACTATGGGGACTCTGCACCATCGATTTCAATGGTAAAAAAGTGGTTTACTGAATTTCGTTGTGGCCTTACAAGCACTGAAGATGCCGAACGTCCTGGACGCCCAGTTGAGGGCTCTACACCCGAAACAATCGAAAAAATTCACGATATGGTGTTGGCCGACCGAAGATTGAAAGTGCAAGAGATTGTGGAAGCCATAGGCATCTCGCATGGCTCAATGGTTTCAATTTTGAATGATCACTTGGGCATGAGAAAGCTTTCCGCAAGATGGGTGCCGCGTTTGCTCACAGTCGACCACAAACGCAATCGTGTAACATCTTCACAGGAAGGTTTGGCGTTGTTTAATCACAATATGGAGGAGTTTTTTAACCGTGGACGAAACATGGGTCTATCACAATACACCAGAGACCAAACAACAGTCAAAACAGTGTGTTTCTAAGAGTGAATCGGCGCCAAAGAAGGCCAAGGTGGGTTTGTCAGCCAATAAAGTTATGGCGACTGTTTTTTGGGATGCACGTGGGATAATCCACATTGACTATCTTCAAAAGGGAAGAACAATTAATGGGGAATATTATGCCAACTTATTGGACCGCTTCAATGAGGATTTGAAAAAAAAAACCGACCTCATTTGGCCAAGAAAAAAGTTCTTTTTCACTAAGACAATGCAAGGGTGCACACATGTGCAGTTGCCATGGCAAAAATCCATGAATTGGGCTATGAATTGCTCCCACATCCACCCTATTCTCAAGATTTGGCTCCGAGTGACTACTTCTTGTTCCCAAACCTGAAAAAATGGCTCGGTGGAAAAAGATTTGACTCCAATGATGAAGTCATCTCGCAAACAAAGGCCTATTTTGAGGACCTCGACAAATCATATTTTTTGGAAGGGATAAAAAAATTGGAGAAGCGTTGGACAAAGTGTATAGAGCTCAAGGGGGACTACGTTGAAAAATAAAATGATTTATTTATCAAAAAATCTGTGTTTTATTCCAAAAGTCACGGACTTATTGACCCGCCCTCGTATAATATAACGAACTGGAATTCGTCAAATTGTAAAACAGAATGCACTCGCGCGCTAATTGGTTGAACCGTGAACAGCATATGCCCCGGGCCGCCATATTCGTTTGTTTATTCATTTGTTACCGAATGTAAACGAACAGTGTTTTAGAGAATTTAAATTGATTTCGTGTTTTGAAAATAACTGACAGTTTTAGAATTAGGTATATATAAAATTGTCGTGGAAGTAAATTAAATCTGTGATAAGCCAAAGAAGTGCAGTTTGAACGATAAATTAGTTAGTGTTAGCCATCGAACTTAGTCTAAATTTTAATATTATATTTCCCGTGTTTAAATATTTTTATGTGATATTTTAACATTGTGATATTGATTTCGGACAAATGTCGGAGGTAAAAATTTTGTATAATATCCCACGATTTGGGGGAAGGAGGCAGGAGGGGGGGGGGGGGTGTTGATCCCTCTTACCGGAACCCCCATCAGGAGACCCCCGGTTAGAGATATTAATTGTTGAAGTTTTGAGGTTATGTAGTTGTTTATTTGATAATTTTGACCCTTTTTAGTAATTTGAGAGGTAAATATAGTTGGGTGGTTGGGAGTAATACTATCTACCATCTTTTTTATATATTCAAAGGCATTTTGAGTGTAATAAAAATAATCTAACTTAACCTAACACATTTGTAAAATTCCGTAGTAACTAGAAGAAACTCTTGTAGTTTCAAGTTGATCTATGAAAAGTAATGATTTATCGCCTTCTAATTTTTTTCATATTTAAAGACGTTTTGAACGCGATAAAAATGTTCTAACCTAACCTAACCCATTTTTAGAATGAGGAAGATGTAAATCAAAATTTATTCCTCTTTTTCAGCCCTACCAAAAACTTTAAGCAATAATAAGACTAACTGTAACACAAAAAATTGTGTTGTTATCACGAAAATTGAATTTTTTATAAGCAAATCAATATGGGAACGCGCGAAAACTTATTGCGCCCGTCGAGTAATGACTGTGACGTCACGTCGCCGGTTGTGCGATGGGCGGCGCGCGGGCGGTGGCTTAGCGAGTATGCATTCAGTATCTTTTAATAATGGTATACCAACCAACCAACATGGAACTAGGATTTTCACGTGGCCAATCAAATAATCTTCCTAAAGTCGATTTACTTATGGTTGCGGATTATTTCACAAACCATGCAAAGTATATTATAGCAGAAATCCGAGGGCAAAAACTTGCAAGGTAAGTTACATCATATGCAGTACGTTATTTGTAGGAGGTAGGATAATAATATTTTATTTATTTATTTTATTTAATGTTATTTGTGTGGCTCACAGCTATCAGTATAACAGTATACTGTAAGATAGGATACAAAAAGCCAATTACAAGCCTCCACAGATAGTTCGATTTTATACACTAATTACAAAGAAAATTAGTAATAGGAAATAAGGTTAGTAAGATTATTATAAACTAAATTATAAGCAAAATAAATTTAGAAATATATTGACAATTAAAAATATTATAAAAGTATGAAGGGATATAGGTAAAGTAGGTAGGGGCCGGTTTCAGACTTATTTCTTAACCTTAATTTAAAAATAAATTTAGGTTTTATAATACTGGAGTGGAGGAGCAGGACTTATGGCTATGAAATACACGTAAGCAGGACTTATCATCAATCCTGATTTAATCTAAAAGGAGATGTCAGATGTCCCCACTGACTGACAGACGTATATAGACGCTCGCACAGCCGTGACCGCTAATTAAATAGTAGAAGCGTGAAATTTGGACAGTAGTTTTAATTTACAATGTAGACGCACACTAAGAAGGGATTTCAAAAATTTTTACCCTTAAAGAGGATAAATAGGGGTTGAAAGTTTGTATGAAAAATCTTTAAATCTGCACCGATTTCCATGAAATATAATATCCGAGCTAATAAATAAATATTTTTGAGTGTGTATATTATATTTTTTTAAATTCGCCCCCTAAAGGGGTGATGTGGGGGTTCAAAGTTTGTATAGTGAAATATCAACAGCTGGTCACGGAGATGATTATTATGACGTAGAAATCCGTTAAAAATGGATTTTTGAAATACATACCCCACGGGGGTAGAATGGGGATCCACGCGGACGAAGTCGCGCCCGTATTCTAGTCTAGGATAAGGTAATATTGAGGCATTATAGGCATATATATATATTATAGGCATAGGTATAGGTAGGTCATAGTTAAATCAGTGTCAGTTACTACTAGTGCTGTCAGATTGCTGTGGATTATCGATAAAAAATAATACCCACCAATAAATCATGAGCGTTTTATATAAGTTTTCTTTTTACAGGGCTGGACGCGATAGTTATGGAGATAATGCAATAGGGTATGTTCAGGTGAAAAGACTATATCCGCAGTGCACGGTAAAAGCAAGAAATACACCTGAACACAAAGTTCGAGCTACTGCATATCATTGTACATATTTTGTTTGTGATGAACCTAAACCGAATGAATGAATGAATGGTACCGACTTTAAAATTATGAAGATTGAGTAGAGAAATAGTTAAAATTTTAGCCGAATTTAAAAGCGGAAATATTTAGAAAATAAGATTTATTTTATAATTTTTTGTGCGTTTTTACTTTGGAAGTCGGTTTTCATTTTTGTTTAAAAATAATTATTTTTCCCTTTTTAGTCATATTTATTACATTAATATTAACACATTTTAAGAAAATTTAAAATATGTGTTCGAATGTTAATTGAATTTACGCGTGTCAAGCTTCCATTAGGTATTGTGTATAAGATGATGATGATGATAACTGTAAGTTTGATAATAGCTATATATTAGCATATGCTTGCAGTTCTTTAAACAATGCCGAAATTTCCAAACGTGTATCTTTAAGGACTGAGGAGTTCTGTTCAGTGCTTTTTCAATCCAGGGTATACTGTGATGCAAAATCTTACGTTTTGGTAGCATACGCTTGAGTTACTTCATAAAAAGACAAAAATCACTATATATGTCAATATAAATTTCGTGACCAACGGGGACCAACTTCGGATTATAACCCTTTACAAAAAAATATATATTTGAAAATCGGTCCACAGACGGCGGAATTATTGTTGAACATACAAAAAATATAAATATACAGCCGAACGTATAACCGCGTCCTTTTCTCAAAGCAAAATTAATCACTTTTATACTATGACATTTATGGTACAATATCATTTTATTATTTGGAAGTCGGTTATAAAATAACTTGTGACCTGCCTACTAAAGTATAATAATCAATCTATGACATTTAGTTCGTAAAGTTTTTTTGTCGATAACTCAACAAGTGACAACACTATCACCATAAAACATAGATAGTCATAAACAAGTGAAATAGTAGGTAGGGAGTTTTTTGTATTGTCTTATTTCGTCTTTTAAGTTTCATTCAATGGATTCAATGGAATTTTAAGTAACACATTTGCGTGCCTCGTGTTTTATTCATTCTTAGCATATTCTATAAACTAAACATTTAGTAATGCAAAAATATATAGGTAGGTGTACTATACAATATCTGTATGGTATTTTTTTCTCCATATTTTATTTAATAATTTATTGCACACAAGAAAAATGTATAAAATTACAATTTAACAAGAAAGACGACACAAAGGTACTGCTTATTTCTAAAAAGAATAATTGCATAATTACAGAAAATTTCAATAAAACTTCAAAATTACTGCACGAGTTCCTTAGCGCGCGAACGAGCAATGACATCCCGGCGATCATAGCCGGCGACTTTGAATATTATTATAAAATTCAGTTTTTGAGATATCGAAAAAATTCTTTCACTAATATTTTTTTGATTTTATGTTTGATTTTTATACATTATAAAATAATTAAACTCATCTAGCTCATTCCATAGTAACTTTATAATAAAAATTAAATTAATACCGTTTACTTCAGACTGCATAAGCCCATATTATAAATAGAGTAAAAATTTTTGCTCGGTCGCATTTTATAAGAAAAATTATATTCATTAATATCGACGTTTGGTTTTAGCTATTGATTTTAATGTATTTTTCCGAAGTAAACAGTCTTTCAGATAGAGGTTTTAAACTATAATTAGATTTTAACTTGTAAAATAAACATGAGTTTTTGATAGTTGAATCCGTCACTGCTTTATGGGCGGCAAATTTAAATGACCCGGGGCGCCTAATCTTTAAATACGCCTCTGAATCACAAAATAAAAATTATTCGATGGCACGTCTATAACCTTATTAAATACCTTATAGACTGACATATATAATAAACTAACACTAAACACGTATTGTCTGCGATGTGGGGCGCGAAGTGTTCAGGAGTCGTCCTCTAAATCTTCTATAGACGACTCTAATCGGCCCGAACTCCTCCTTCTCGAAGGTCGGCAAATGATTGGTTGGAACAATCACCACCAAAGAACTAAGTTCACTTTATGACGAGATTCCAAGCGCTCGACCCTCAAGGCGAATTTGGTTCTGCTCCTGATGTCTCCACGACCTGCTCGAACGCCGTAGACCAATGCAACCTACTCGTACACGTACAGCAGTGTCGCGGGAGTCTCACACCGCAACAGCTGCTCGGGTCCTCCGGGTGCGGTGCCGCGATGGTTGCGGACGACGGGTTTCTTTTTCTTCCTCTCGACTTTGATGAACCCGTCATCATCGCACGTTCGGTCCCTTTAGAAAGAGGAAGCTCTTTTGTAGGAGCCTCCTTCTTCCCTTTGTTTTTTGAACGCGGGGGAGGTGGCGGGGGGACGCATGTTGCGACACTTGCGTAACTCGGCACCAGCTCCTTCGCGGGCGGGGAGCGGGCAGCTGGGGCGGCAGCGACGATGTTCGTTGACCCGTCGGATAATGCTGACGGGCTAAACGTGACCGCATGCGCGCCTCGACGACGAGTAACATTTGCTGCATCAGGTGACCTACATATTGAATTAACACTTTTTAACTGTGATAATTCCCTACGTAAATCACTTAGATTTTGATGCCTACAAGTACAATCTACCTCGAATTTTGGACAGTTCTTCCTTCAGGAACTTGATGTCCTGCAGTAGGCTGAAGACATCGACGTGGTCCAGTTTCACCGGTGGCAGATTATACGAGAAGACGTCCTGCATGCTTCTTTCGGTTCCATCTCTCCGTCGCGATGGCATGTTCGCGCTCTGGCCGGGCGTCTCGTACAGCAAATGCTTGCCTTCGCAAATCTCCTCGCTGGTGAGGAGACACCTCGTCCATGGTGTCGATGGCATGCTGGATAAACGCCAGCAACTCATTGGCCACGAGCGTCATGATCACGTGCAGCGGCAATCAACCGCGCGATTCACGTAAATATTAATTAAATAATTCATATTTGCTGCATGTGTATACCACGGAGCGCGACCCTTCGCTAGCTCGACACATTACACAGGGTGTGTATATAGGAAAACGAAACGTCAAATGTCACAGAAACGTCAACATGGCCGTTGACGTTTGGCCGTTTTTATTATGTTATTATTATGGCAGTTAACCAACAATGTTTCTTATCTCGAAAACTACTGATCTTATAATTTTGAAAACTTGCGAAATTACATCGATAATTAAAGACTTTTAAGCGGTAAAATTACCATTAACCAATTAATAGAAGAAATGTGTGGGGTATTATTCTAAAGTTTAGCCATGTCAGATATTGAGAATGTACCTCAACAAAACTCGGAAATTCCGTATATTGTTAAGCGAGATTAATTTACCATAGAGTTACAAAAATTTTACAGTGGGCATAATAATATGAAACACCCAGTGGCTTTTTAGAATTGCTGTATCCCATTCTTAACTCTATGGACATAAAACCGCCTACCTACTGTAAGACCGACTAATCAGGGACAACCTACGGACAGTTGACAATTTGACGAATTCCAGTTCGTTATATTATAATATTACGAAAAATAAAGCGTAAAATTGTATAGATAATTTTTATTTGACAATCTGTCGACATATAATAATCTCCCTAGTTATACTACAATCTAACGGTTTTTACAATTTTACGGTGACATATATAAGGTCTAGAAAAATCAATCACGGATATTTCGGTCACACGATTTACTGCTTATGTGAAGACGTTTAGGCAGAAAAATAATTGTCCTACTCGAAAAAATACATGGGCGTGTTTGTGTTTAGCAGAGAGTCACCCATATATATGTGATGATTTTTTACTTTGAGTATGACAAATATTTTTCTGCCTAAACGTCTTTACACAAGCAATGAATCATGTGTCCGAAGTATCCGTAATTGATTTTCGGAGACGTTATACTGGGTGTCCCAAAAATACCGTCTCATAGTGACATGGGAGATAGATTAGCCTTATATCTCTCGGATAAAATAAAAATGACCTTAGTAAAAGTTACTTAGTTTTCGAGATATTTGGATTTTTTTGGTTTTATTCAAAATCTCCATTTTTAGTTAGTTTTTATTTCCGCATTAGTACAAATTCCTTTAATTTATTCATTTTAATTTTTTTTAAGTATCTCGAATAGTTGTTTGATGCATACAAAATAAACTTTTGTCAAATAGTAGTGTATTTTTTAAGAAAAAAATATTTTTGTGTTGCGTTTTAGCTCTCCCAAAATTTCGACCCAAATTTTGACAATCTGCCGTAGAAAAAAAATGTACTAAAGTAATCTGGCAAATTATTTTAAAAATTACTCAATTTATTGCAGATTTAGAAATGGTATAACACTTACATGAAAAATTTACAGAAACTTAGAAATTGCCATTTTTATCATTAAAGTCTAATTCAAGCCGGACTCAACTATGAAGTGAATATTCAATATTCAAACACAATGAAAAGGCCACATGTTGTCCTTTGTGTTCGGCGTTTGTGATCCTGTTCTTAGGTTAAAAACTGAGTGAGATAGCTGTCAATGATCAACGGTAATGTTTGTTAAAGGCCTAATAAGTGCAAGGGAGCGCGCAATATGCGCTACTCTCTTCCCACATTTTACAACACCGTGTTCCACGAACGATCTCGTGGACTTTAGTACGTTCTCTTCCGTTTTGTGCGATACACGTGCTATTTTGTACTGCTCTCGTTTCTCTCATTTTTTTTATTACTAGGCGTTATTTTTGGACTCTGATTTGCTTTCGATTTGGACTATTGTTGAACTGATTTGGTGACAACAACGACGGTTTGCGCTCTTACAGACAGCTGGCTGGTTTTACTGTGCTAAGAATGGAAAATCCACGAGGTGCTGCTACTCAATTTACTCATCGTGAGTACGCCGACATGTACTTAATTTATGGGGAAACCAGGCGTGTTTCTAATCGAGGCGTAGTAACTTTAAATTCAAGATTAGCTGCAAGATTGTACGCGGAACGTTATCCAAACCGTACACCGCCATCGTATCATGTGATTGAACGATTGGATTCTGCCTACAGAGAGTCCCAGGAACTCGAGGTGGTGAAGGGAGACCGCAAACAACCGACGAAGATGTCGTGTTACAGCAAGTTACCGAAGATCCGTCAACTTCGGTTCGTTTGATTCAAAGTCGGACTGGAATACCGAAATCATCTGCTCATCGCGTTTTAAAAAGGAACAGGTATCATCCGTACCACATACAAAGAGTGCAAACTCTCCTTACGAGTGACTATGCCAGACGGGTACAATTTTGTCAACGAATGTTGGAAAAAAATAGGGAAGATCCCGACTTTTTTCATAAAGTACTGTGGAGTGACGAGTCGCAATGTAGAAGAGATGGTTATTTAAACCTTCATAATATTCATAGCTGGCAGCTAGAAAACCCACACGAGAATAGAGAAGATCGGTCGCAACACATGTTTAAAATAAATTTATGGACCGGAATCTACAACGGTACAATAGTAGGACCAGTGGAGCTGCCTCCAATATTAAATGGTCACACCTATTTGGAATTTTTAGAAAACCAATTGCCAACGCTCCTCGGGGATGTGCCACTGGAATCATTACGAACGATGTGGTTTCAAAACGACGGCTGCCCAGCACATTACGCTCGAGACGTTCGAGCACACCTGGACCGCAGGTTCCCGGGAAGGTGGATTGGGCGACTGGGGCCAATCTTATGGCCACCACGATCCCCTGATCTTAATCCCCTGGATTTTTTTTATTGGGGATGTCTTAAAGACAAAGTTTATGGTAAACCAATACGCAACGAAAGGGAACTACGCGACAGAGTCACCGCAGCGGCTCAAGAAATATCTCAGATAAGTTTGAGAAGATTAAAGAATAATTTTATCAGAAGATGTCGATTGTGCATTCGTGTTGGAGGTCGACAGTTCGAGCATTTACTGTAATAAATCTAAGTTCTAAAGTTTTTTTCTAATTTTATTTATTATCACAGTGCCCCATAACAGCGAAGGAAAGAACGAAAAAACAAATTAGGGTTGCAATAGTACATACAGTTTTACAAGTCTACAGATACAAAAGATAATAAAGGTCGATAGATAATAAGATTGCGATGAACATTCCTGGTACTTTTTCATCTTCTTTACTACATAAGAGTCTGGCTTGAATCAGACTTTAATGATAAAAATGGCAATTTCTAAGTTTCTGTAAATTTTTCATGTAAGTGTTATACCATTTCTAAATCTGCAATAAATTGAGTAATTTTTAAAATAATTTGCCAGATTACTTTAGTACATTTTTTTTCTACGGCAGATTGTCAAAATTTGGGTCGAAATTTTGGGAGAGCTAAAACGCAACACAAAAATATTTTTTTCTTAAAAAATACACTACTATTTGACAAAAGTTTATTTTGTATGCATCAAACAACTATTCGAGATACTTAAAAAAAATTAAAATGAATAAATTAAAGGAATTTGTACTAATGCGGAAATAAAAACTAACTAAAAATGGAGATTTTGAATAAAACCAAAAAAATCCAAATATCTCGAAAACTAAGCAACTTTTACTAAGGTCATTTTTATTTTATCCGAGAGATATAAGGCTAATCTATCTCCCATGTCACTATGAGACGGTATTTTTGGGACACCCAGTATAACTCAAGCGCAGGCTGCTGAAACATTGCGATCACGTGACTATTTCGTCCAACAGCTCTTTTACTCCAGCTATTCAAAGCAACAACAGATTGCCTAAAGGTCACATACAAGGTCAAGGAAATACACGCAAATGATTGGGGTCTGGGGTCTGATCCACCCCACCATAATCTCCGCGGGTTTATAAAGCGGGTTAATGAACGTACTGATTGGCTAGCCAGTGGTCAAAATTCGACCACAATTCATTTCAGCTTCATGGTCAAACTTCTCCATATTATGTTAACTTAAAGAGTACCAAATTTCATACTCCTCCATTAGCAAAATTATCTTAAAAATAATTAAACTTTTTGCTTCACGTAAGGTACCTATTAGATATTTTTTTACAAAATATGGCGTTATATTTGAGTTTTGATTTGTAATATTATTTACTTAAAGAACCTACTAATTAATCGCCGCAATATTATGAGAGTCGTATTTAAATACAGTTGAAAAGACGTAAAATCGAATCTGAAATATATACGGTACTAGTACGGTATTAGCAAAAAAAAACAAAAATCACGGATACACAGTACCTACATACGGAATAATTAAGAACAGGCGTCCGTGACATGCCTAGGACATATTCAAAAAGAAAAAAAAGTCCAATAAAATAATTGTTGTGTCCAAGATGTGTCCATTACCGGTATAAAAAACATATACCCTCATCTGTTATTTGTGAGTGATAAGAAATCAATGAAAGATAATATTTACATTGACTCATTGCAAATAGGTTTCCTAGTTAAATTACGATTAGTATTTAAATAATTAAAATTATAATTGACGTTTATGGTTTCCTACATTTTGTATGTAAATTTTAAATGCGAGTGGTGAGAGCTCAGGGCATTAATCCAACCGGAGTAGCCATTGTCAGGCGTTTTCCGCTGCCAAAGGTACGAGACCGCCGGTCATAACGGTTATATTATAAAACTAGTTGCTGCGCGTTATTGACGTATTCGGCAAATCACAGTGAGAAAAATTCCGAATTGCTGTTTTTTTTTTTACTGTAAAAAGAGATCGGAAACTTCTGATAAACAAAAGGACAACGCTACTTTCCATCTGTAAGTATTATTTTGTCTAAATATTAACAAATAATGCAATAAATAAGCAAACATCCAAAACAAATTCTCGGTCAATAAGTGTTGCCACTGAATCGTACAAGATCCTAATTTAGGGTAATATTTAAAAGTAGTCATTTATAAAAACTTATATTTCATATTCGTTCTTGTTATTACCGTTTCCAAATGAAGAAACATAACTAATTAAATAGTATACTATTTGCAATTTTGTTTTTCTTCATAATATTATGTCACTAAACACATTAAAAATAATTATTCAATTATATTATCCTGAAATTATGCGCTTTTAATTTACTAACCAGCCACACTGCGGAAAAAATTAGAGCTGTGACAGCACAAAAAATATCGATATCAACTTTATCAATCAGTATGCTATTCTGACTATTCATTTTTCAGATTTCCTAAGAATACAATGATTCGGGATGTCTGGATTCGAAGTTGTGCAAATCATGTATCGTGGACTAAACGTACGTAAACTTATTTCAATTTTTCTGCAGACTAAAGGCCGTCACAGATGTTGAAGATAATATAATTTTTTATCATATTATGATGCTTGGATATTTATTTCATATTTTATATACGTAATATGAAAATGTGTATTATCTTAGCCGTCTGTGATAGTTCAAACAAACTGTATAACAATCGATATTTCATCTTAACATAAAAAATTATAGTATCCTCGCCGTCTGTAATGGCCCTTAGATATAATATAATAGCTTAAAAGGTTTGTAACGCACTCATTATAATAAAACATACAGTTTTTAAGTAGATGGAGAACTACTAGGAAATGGTTAAAATTTTAGCCGAATTTAAAAGGGGAATTCTATTACTATTATAAATGTGAAAGTTTGTGAGGATGGATGTTTGTTACTCTTTCACGCAAAAACTACTGAACGGATTTCAATGAAATTAAAATATAGGCTAATATTTATCCCAAAAAAGTACAGTACTCCTGTGGGATACCCGATACTATAATTACACGGGCGGAGCTGAGGGAAAAAGCTAATTATTCATAAAATAAGTTTTATTTCATACCTTTTTGTGCATTTTTACTTTGGAAGTCGGTTTTTATGCTCTAAACTCATACATTTTTCGAAATAGTAATTAGTACCTACATTGTGACAAGAATGAGTTTTGTTCATGTGTGGTATAAAATTATAAAAATAATGTCAATAGAACTGCAGAAAAGTTGTTCATTATAGTGCCGGAAGATATCGAAATGAGGAAAGTTTGGTTTAAGTTGAAACTCGCAAAAAGATATCATAATACTAAATAATGTAACTAAAAGTTGATTGGATATTTGTGATAATCACTTTAATGTAAGAATATCTATATTAATTCATCTACATGCTATAAAGTATAAATCAACACAACTATTTATCCATAAAATCAATATGACTATAAAAGCCATAAGAAATCACATATTGCATATTTTCAAACAATTTTAATTAAATAAAATGAATCAAATTAATTTCAACAATTACGAAATAAATCACTTATAATGAATATATTTATGTTTGTTTCTGTATATTTTTTTAATTCATCACATTCCGAACTATTATGTTCACCATGGAAAGTACCATATTCGCCGAACTCATCGATATTTAAATATCGATAGTGTCAAGCACTAGCGTTGGTTGAATAAAAATGACATTTGTCGTACACTGACAGGCTGTTCCCTTTGTGTGTTTGTACATGTGTGCGTGCCTATTGTTTAAGTTTGACAATATTTACGTGTGCGCGCGTAGCGATGTAATTGAAAATGCATTAGTGTGTAATCACTATTTGTGTGCGTTCCTCGTCCCCGTCGCAAGCAGGGCGACCTACCTATAGGGTTTGTTGTATAGGAGCCTCAATTTTAATTTTATTCTGTTTTCAGTATTTGTTGTTATAACGGCAATAGAAATAACTACATCATTATTCATTTGTGAAAATTTCAACTGTCGAGCTATCACGGTATAAGAAGGTTAAGATACAGCCTGGTGACGGACGGACAAACAGCAAATTCTCGTTTTTACCCTTTGCGTACGGAAATCTAAAAATGACAATCGTGGTCAAAAGAATATTTATTAGAGTACATTGAAGTATTTAAAACTTTAGAGCCACTATGGTTGATAAAATCTAAAGACTGTTACTATAAAACAAAGAGAAATGATCTCTATAACATATTACTGGAAAAATGTATGACACAATAATTCGGTTTCGCCGATATCGTGATTACAGTTGCAGCAAAATACAATTATTAAATAAAATAATAACCTAAACTCACCAAGAGCATGTCACGACATGTCTAAGGAGGGTTCCGTAACTATCAACTCGCAATAGGTGTTCTTTGAATTACTTCTAAAGTTATTGACATAAAGTTATTACAGAAGCTAGGAGAGCGGACAGACAGACAGACGGACGGACGGACAGAGCTAAACGGGTTTCTTAAGTATTGAGGAACCCTAAAACACGACCGAAGCCCGCGGCAAACCAGATGCTACCGGGTAGGCGCATGAAAAGTGAAGCAAATCATACTGAGCCATATCGACTCAGTTTGTTCGAACCACCCGTCAGTTTATTGTCATGTCAAGTTCTAGTGCATACATCTCCGACTATGCATACATTATGACGGTTTGTGCAGTTATTGGGTGGTTACAATTCATCAGAAAATAATAAAAATGCTTCGGACATAATTTTACGAAAAATGCAAATATTTATAACATTTTAAAATAAAATCATATTATGTCGACATCTTGCTGCCCTAATGTGAATTGTGAAAGTGTTACAAGTAATAAGATATTTATTTCAAAATTTTCATGGCTAACTAATAGTTGCAACTAAGACAAAGTTTTTTAATATTTTCTGATTTTTTTATTATCAATTTAAATTATTGCCCGTATTAAGATAATCCTTAATATGTTCCTTAATACCAGTTTAATATAAATAAAGTTCACAAATCATGTTTAGATGGTTTAAAATGAAATATAAGTTATATTTTTACATCTCACGATATTAAGAAAACAAATACAATAATTCTAATTTTAAGAGCAATATTTTCCGGGGAAATTGTCCCTTAAAACTTGTTTGTGTGCGTGTCGGTATGTAATGCTTTCGCCTACATATACCTGTTGTTAGCTTCACTTTGTACGATGCGTTAGTTTGAAGATTATCTAGGTGTTATTAATCTAAGGGTTTAACTGACGTCAGTTCGGTCGGATGCGATTTTCTCCGTGTATGTGCTCGAATCCGTTCAGGCCAAACTGACGTCAGTTCTAACTGAAACGATCGGCCTCTCGTCTGTGGAGGCCTTAACTGAAACGATCGGCCTCTCGTCTGTGGGCACCTTAATATGAACGCCATGCTATATATGTAGTATAGTATTAGGTCCTTCTTTGCTATACTATATAACAAAATAGTAAGGCGTAGTCTGAAATGAGCTTAGTAAATATATGAGATGAGGTACCTAGGTAGGTATATAGCTAGGTAGGTAGAGAGGAAATAACAGATGAGGGTATATATTTCTTATACCGGATCTTTGACGCCAGTAATTTTAATTTAGCAAAAGCAAATCCAATATTATTATTTTTTCAATATTATTTCAATATCCAATATTTTTTTTTACATTGCAGTTTATAGATAACAATAAATTAAATTAAAAATTCCGTAGTAGCAGCAAGCGAGTTCTTAACGATAAATGTCGAGCGATCGGAGACCGAATTAGGCTCGCGGAGCCACTGCATAGTACGAATTTACGTATGAAGCACTAAACAATACCCGCGACCCGCGACGCGCGACCGGTGAGGTGAGTGTAGCCAGAGATGGCTGGTTTGCTAGTCGCGATCGCGAATCGCGGCGGTCGCATAGATCGGAAGGCTCCTTAACTGATCCTATGAGTTATGATCGCAGTCGTTATTGGTCGCCACTTTTTAAAACAGCGGGTAAAAAATGGTTGTTGTTGAGTCCCAGTCATAAAAATACATTCAGGCGAGATGTCCCCTAGCATTTTTTCAGGGGGGACATCTCGCTTTAGGACATGATATCGGCCGGGCGAGGTGTCGCCTAACTCGAAATTACTGCGTAAGGTTTGTAAGCACTTTGTATAGAATCAAATTATTATATTTTTATTTATTTATTTTATTAATTTTTTATTAAAATTTAATTATTATATTTTTTTTATTTATTTATTTTATTATATTATTATATTTTTTATTTTTTTACCTATGTGGAATTTGTAGTGTATCATTTATTTCGCATCGACCCTGTGTTACCTCATTAAAAATTTATATTTGCCTTGAAAAAATCGATAAAGAACTTTTAAATAATATGTAAGACTGTAAGTACATCACTTTTGATTTATTTATTTAGTAATACAGTAATGAGTATGAAGAGCTTAACATCTAAGACAACACAATACCAAAACCACTGCTCGCTAGGAAGTAAAATTCCCTCCTATTTCATGAAATCGATATCGCATAGTTTTTTTTTTGTATAAATCAAAAATGGCCCAAATGCGAGTCGAACTCGCGCACGAAGGGTTCTGTCCAAAACGGCAAAATACACGTTTGTAGTATGAGAACCGCTTAGATATTTATTTTATTATGTTTTTAGTACTTGCTGTTAGTAATAGCGGCAACAGAAATACATCTGTAAAAATTTTAACTGTCTAGCTTTAACGGTTTATGAGGTAAAGCCTGGTGACAGACAGACAGACAGACGGAACACTGAAAGCTATTTCTATACGTAATTTTGTTTATATGACTTGGTTGACAATTTTGTAATTATTCTTAATATGACGATGATGATGTTACATATTGCATCCAGTTTTTTGTTTGCACACACGAATATAATATGCACTGAGACACTCTTCTCACTACAGAGGATCGTACTAACAAGAGACATCCTGGCTTATGCATTTTTTAAGTAAGATACAGCGCGAAGACTTTACTGCGCGAAAGGTAAAATTTTTAAATTTTGACAGTAGTTTTAATTTACACACTAAGAAGGGAATTTCAAAAACCCATACCGAAAGGGGTGAAATAGGGGTTGAAAGTTAGTGTAAAATAAGGGTTAAAAGTTCGTATTAAAAATATTTAAAAAAAAATCCCGATTTCCATAAAATTAAATATCCGAATTCAGAGTTAATATATACAAATTATCGAGTGTTATATAGTCTTTTTTAATTCTGTTTCTTTAAAAGTGAAATGGGGTACCAAAGTTTGTACCTATAGTGAAACCAACAGCTGGTTGGATTATGTACGAATGAATGGTGAATTTCGACAAGCAGATAATTACTTATTATGAAACAGAAGTCCGTTAAAATAGGGTTTTTTTCATAATTCATACACCACAGGGATGCAATGAGGATCCACGCGGACGAGGTCGCGCGCAGGTAGTCGAAAAAAACAAAACAATTAAGTGCGATGGATGTTTGTTACTCTTTCACGCAAAAACTACAGAACTGTAGTAGTTTATGCTCTGGATTAAATCATAGGATACTTTTTATCCCGAGAAAGTAGTGTTCCCGTGGAATACTGTGTTTACGCGGGCGGAGTTGCGGGCAACAGCTAGTTAATTTATAAAACAGGCTGGACAGTGGACAGCGGACAGAGACTCGCTTAAAATACGTCAACAGGACAAGATGTATAATTTATGAATATGTTGTCAACACGTTTTTCAGGAGACATTTTATACTCAGGTAGGTACTAGGTACAATACTTGGGACTGTTTTTAGGGTTCCGTAATACGAAAGGAACCCTTAAAGTTTCGCTCTGTCCGTCCGTCCGTCTGTCGGTCGGTCTGTCTGTCCGCGCTTCTAGCTTCTGTAATTATGAATATAAATAGATAACATTTGGTATAGTTATAGATTGTCCCCCTTACTAATAATAATATTTACACAACGGATAACTTACACAACGTTGCTGTCTTTGTCTGATGCGTTGGAAAAGTCACTTGACAGACAAAGACAGCAACGTTGTTTTAGTTATCCGTTGTGTAAATATTTTTATTAGTAAGGGGGTATGTATATATCTCGGGTTTGGCATCATAAAATATTAATAATCTTATATTTTAGGGACAGCTCTGCATAGCCCCCCCCCCCCCCCCCCAACTATAGGAACTATTAAGTTTCCATGCTGATAGATCATGCTAAAAATTAAAAAAAATATTTTGAACGAATTCGAAAAGTAACTTTTGAAGTAATTAAAAAAACCTATTACGCGTTGATAGTTACGGAACCCTCCTTAAACATTAGGGATTGGCAAGTATGTAACACGTCAGTCAATGTAAAAAAAGTTCCCTTGTCGACTGGCCGCCTTTAAAGTGGCTACAAAAAATGTAAGTGACTGAATTCCTAATAAAAAAATAATACCGTTGCATTTGTGGTATCCCGGAATTAGACCTGGCGTACTATCAAAGTCACATTCGAGCGAATTCGAGCTAGAAGTATAAAGCTATCTTTGTCTAATTGGAGTAAAAAATGTAGTTTCCTTGAATATGCGGAAAATTAACCTCAAAATGTTGGCGCTTTCAGCTGAACTACGCGCCATGATACATGATACGTAACAGCCATCACATAGGCGACGAGAGGGACATTTAATCCTTATGCGATACTAGGTAAACTTAATTTACAAAGCCTGTGTGGTAGTGTTGCCCAAGCCTGCGACAGCCTAAGCCTGCGAGACCTGCAGTTAGGACTAAGTGTCAGTATAGGAGTTCGGGGTATATATAGGGACTCTATAGTCTATGTGACTCAAAAAAAATTTTTTTTTCCGAAAATTAGACATGTGTATTACGAACAATACCTTATACATACATAGCGAATGAAAATATCCATTAAATGAAAAAAGAGTGCATCCCTAGTTTTGACCATCGGCACTTTGATAGTGCGCGGCGCGGGCGCCTTGTTGTCGGCATCATCAAAGATCGGGTACTGGGATTACCTCTCAAAGAAATTTGCAGCTATTCGGAAGTACAAGGTCAAGATACAGGCGCCTCTTTTATTCTATTTCATAATATAAGGTAAGGGGTATATCAATCTCTTTCTAGACAGATAATGTTCTTTAAATTACAGTCAAGTTAATATGTTTATATGTTTTAACCATGTTTTAGCACATGTAGCTTACATTAAATGTTAACGTTTATTAAGAAACAGACTGACTCCCGTGTGACATGGTAGATAGCTCAGTTCAGGGGTCAAACCCCACCCGGTGTCAGTTGATTATTCGAATTTCTCATTAAATGTTTACGACATTTATTAATTTGGTTGATCTTTACTATATGACTACATTACGTTGTTGTAAGATCTAATGTAACGTTTAATACATAGCAATAGGCTTATAGATAATTGCGAGACTTGCGAGACTCTTGCTGCAAGACCAAGACTGGGAGCGCAATAATACCAAGACCAAGACTAGGTGTATTGGCGCAAGACCAAGACTGGCTAAGTCTCGTCTGCTTCTTGCATTCGGGCAACACTACTGTGGTACTATTTTTATAGCTATGTTGTCGGTAGTATAATAAGCTCTACAAAACTGGTAGTGCAAAATAATAATAAAAAAATTGTTGCTAATTAGTTGCCACAAATGCGTTTTTTTTTTTCGAGAAATCGCAATTATTGCTAGCTTGAGAATAAGGTGGCATGAGAATAATGTGCTTAAAATTATAAACAGAGTAAACCAAGTGAACCCGAATTTGTTGCTAATTAATTGCTATAAGACTTCCAAGACTTGGGACGTTTCACCCCTTCTTCTTTAAACCTTAGCTCAAGTTGCTAATGATTCGTCGACAACAAAAATTTAGACCGCTCATTGCTTTATTACAAACGAAAACATAGGGGCGCAAAAAAGCCCCGAATTGCTTCGAGAAAAGATGAGACTTGGCGAGGGCGTGACCGCGCCCTAAGATGTTCATAACAAAATCCTACCATTTTTTTTTCAATATAAAAAGATCGCATTTAAAGCAGACATAAAACATTCCAATTTAAAACATCGAACAGATAATATCATAGTATAGAACAATGTCGCTTTTTCTGTCTGTCCCTATGTATGCGTGTGTCGTATGTAGGCGTGGATCTTTAAAACTACGCAACGGATTTTGATGCGGTTTTTTAATGGGTTGATCCAAGAGAAAGGTTTATATGTATATAACATTATAGTAGAGTATAGGTTTCTAATGTCGTCAATAAACACATTTTTTCCGATTACATTGCAAACGCTGGCTAAACCCTACGAGATAGATCAAAACAGCATTGTACACCTTAAAAATGTCTACAAAAAAGTCCGCGATGATATATCTATGTGTCTATCTCTTAGAGATAATAACTCACTATAACTGTTTTTTATCCTATACTTTTTACGAGAAATAATAGCTTATATTTACGAAGCGATTTTAAGCAATACAGCATTAATCCTTATCCAATTAATAATTAAATACATTGTGCATTTAATATACTTAGATCATTATGGCCCTTTTATGAGCTCCAGTGGGTAGACCGTTTGATTCGCACTCGATAGAGTGCAGGTTCGATTCCCAGGTTGTGGCGTGTACCAATGAGACTTTTTCAGATCTCAAGTAGGTACATCTAGGATGTAACGGTGAAGGAAAACATCGTGAGGAAACCCGCACATGGTTGGCCCCAGACGTACTGTCCAGTCATTCCTCTGGACTAGGCTCACTATGTTGTGAGAATGCCGAATGTGCTTGGGCAGCCATACGACATTTAACTGTACTGTATAAATCATCCAATAACGGATGAAAAGGCCTAAATGAATATTTTCGGAGATATTACAGATTTAAAATGCAGGGACATAGTTCAATGCGGGGCGCTACCGGCCTCCGAAGTTATTTGCTGAAGAAATTTTTTCTCCAAGAACACTATTCAACGCGGGCGAAGCCGCGGGCAAAAGCTAGTTTAATAAAATTAATTCAATTGTATTTTATATTCCTATCTCCTCCATTTTAAAACTTTTTTGCTGCAATCAGCTCAGCATTGTTTTCATAGATTACCAACAGAATATTTTTATTTTTCCGTTTTTTAGAGAGAACAAAGTGTTGTAGTGCAGTAATTACAACACTTTGTTCTCTGTAAAAAAACCGACCAAGTGCGAGTCGGACTCGCGCACGTAGGGTTCCGTATAAACTATATGGCTAGAGCTCGGCGTCGAAAAAGAAGGTCGTCGCGAACAAGCATTAGACCACTGTAGATCGCTAGGAACCCCAAAAGCTTGATTTAAAACCGCCGGTCTGACCGTTGTAAGCCTGGAAGATTTTTATTGACCAAAATACTCAACTTCTTTGTCGAGAGTCTGAGGTGCTCACGGTTACGCAACTGTTCATCATGAGTGCGATCCTTCGTAAAAATAGAAAATTCCCCTACGTACAACCTAGCAAACGAAGTACAATATGGAAAATCTGTTCGACAGTTCGTCACCGAACCTCACTTGCCAGGCGACAATTCTACGTCATCATCCACCTCTACAATACGGCGAATGAACGTAGTAATTTGTATCCTCTTACATTGAGTAAATGCAAATGAGTTACTATGAATTGGTTAGTTCTTTAGATCACAATAGTATTGAAAAATGTTTACAAAATCCATATACATAAATAACATCCCTATGAATATACAATATACACGCGTGTGCGCATAGACACCTACCACACACACTCACAATCACTCTCACGCACACTCACAATCACTCTTACACGCGCATATTTTACATTCGGAAAGAATACATACAAATCTATTAAAATCACGCTTCATCACTCATTTACCTATTAGTAAGCATCACAGGAGGTAACTTTATTCCGGTCTAGCTGAGTTTTGGGCAGGTTTGAGCATGCCAGACCGACGACGGTTTTCGAATGAGGATTAGGAGACCAACAGATTGACGAACTTGACCTTGTTCCCATATGAACTTTTTTAACTCAAAATATTTATTTTTACAGACTCGTATTTTTATCGGTTTCTAGTTGGCGGCAGCCGTATATCAAAACAGTTTTATTGTTCATTATGACCTTTTTTTACTCAAAAAATCTTCACACATTTAGGTCAATAAAAAAAAATTGCCAGGTTTAGAACCGCGAGACCGGCGGTTTTATATCAAACTTTTGGACCCCTAGCGTACTACAGTGGTCCTATGCTTGTTCGCGATACCATTATACCAATATTTTACATGTTCACTTACCTACTTATTATTTGGTTATTTTTATGTACGAAGTTTTCCAAGTAATTTATAAGTGTCTATAACTCCTAAAAATCATCTTAGCAACCTTTCTATGTTTTAAAAGACCTATCTTTAAATGACTAGCTGACCCGTGCCCACTTCGTTGGACGGTAAACATTTTTACTTGTGATGAAATTATGATTGTGGTTCGGTTATTACTGAGTGCTATGGTTTATTTCCTGACAGCCAAAAGGAGGGTTCTATTTTAACTGCTTATTTATGTGTGTATTTGCATACCAGCTATATTGACGGGTATTAAATGAGTGAATGAAATCATTAAAATTGAATAAATTATGTTTATTTTAATTATTCAATACTTCTCTGTATACTATATGATGATGTGTGTGATGTAACGTTATTATTTGGTACCAAATTATAGTTCCAACCCGAGATATGACAACATATAACTTGCCCATTAGAAAAACATTGGTTTGTAAGGTCAATCCCCACCAGAGAGAATGCAACCATAAAATACTACAAAAATCCAATTGTATCTAAATATAATTTCCTTGCTAATAAAGCAATTTATTTTGAAATAGATTGACGTGCTGTATATGAAAAAAACCGTCTAATAGAAATATCACTCAATAGATTACGCCACGGTCGCGGTTCCAAAGCTATGTCGTATTATCTCTTTAACCATTCGTCCAAATTATATGCAGTAAAAGTAAAAAGTATTTAGTTTTAAACACTTGAAACTATAAATTCACTTATTTATAGTTTCGATAAAAATTGATAATTATAGATAATATTGACCATTAAACATGATCTGTGAAAACTACTTTTTAGACATATATATTATAACGACGTTTGACATATGCTGTCGCTGCCTTTTTTGCAGGCATTATCAAGCTCTACAACTTTTCTCTTGGACTTAATCATATATATATCTCCCATCGGTAAGGCAGCGTTGGTAAGTAACGTTTTCGTTCGATCATTTTTTCTCCGACTTACTTTGCAAATCCGCCTACCACGAAAAAATCTTTTCATTTTTCAGGTTAATACAGCCTATGTCGCTTACAAAAATTTGGTAAAAGAATTTCAAAATCGGTTTGGTACATCCAGAGATTACCCCCTACAACCTCACAAACTTTACTCTTCATAATATAAGTATAGATACCGGGGACACTATGGATTGGACGCGAGAAAAAAAATCATCCCCACTTTACTTGTAGGGGTCGTTGTTTACTTGTATATTTTTCGCCATTTTATTTTAGCACTTCAAACGGTACATACCACAGTTTATAACGGTAAATACCAAGTCGACAAAGTACTAAAATAAATGTGTATTTACACATATCCATGCAAAGTTTCATCTTTCTAGCACTAAGCGTTTGGACGGTAAGCCGAAGACGGACCGGACATGACGAAACTAACGTGACGTGAACTACCGAACTCCAAAAAGTGACATGTACTTTTTATTACAGTTTTGTAAAGATGAGATCAAAAAAATGCGACAGTAGTTATCTAGACTCTAGTGTATCTAAATTCGGAGATATATATACCGTTAAAAAATTAAAAATAATATTAAATATTCCTGGCAAATATTAACAACCATATATAACACCTTAATAATAGGTATGTACCTCATAATTTCAAATCAAAATAATTTTTGTTTGGCTAAGAATTCTAATTTCAAATTAAATTTATTTTAAAAACATGGAATTCTTTTTCTATAAGTAGTCATTTGTTTATTTATTAGTGTTACATTTTCATCGCATTTCAATCTTTTTCGTCATCATGGATACGTTAAAATTTCGAGTAATTATGGAATATGAGTACCGTCGTGGCAGAAACGCGGCACAAGCGGCACGCAACATCAACGACGTTTACGGAGCTAACACTACAAACTAACGCACCACCTGTTATTGGTTTGCTTGCTATAGAAACATCAACTTTACACTTTATTTTAACTAACGATTATCTATTTCATTGTAAATACACCAAACACTATTAATACTTTGCGGTTTCAATAAATAATAATTATATTTTTAAAGTTGAATAAGTGTCCTCAATTTTAATCGTCAGGCCCTAGCCGCGCACGGATTTTGGCGCCATAATATAAATGAGAGTGAATGACATTTAGTTGATTTTAAAGTACGACAGTTAGTTATCCAGAGACCATATACTGGCATTGCGGTAGCCATTTTGTGAACTAGTTGTTGTAACAAACGCGGCTGTTGTAGCGGAAACACGCGCCGATCCAGTCACTTTGTCAGTCCCTCGGTGAGTAGTTTAATTGTTAATAATAAGAAATAGTTGATAATTATATAATATTTATGTGTGATTTTTCGGCTTTGATTGGTTCATCGTATTAAAAATCCTTTAGAGAGAAATTAACCTGCATTTATATTCAGCTTCATTCCAAATCGTCAGTCCCTGAACCATCGGGCCCTGGCTTTGAATGGTGCTAGGGACTGACAGATATAGTTAGGGACTGACGTTTATTATATTGTGATAATAACAAAAATTAATTTATTCATCAATGTTGCGGTTATAAGATATATAAGTTATTTGTAATTAATAAACTGGAAACTAAGTTTTTTTTTGCGGTCGTTGGTCACAATATTTAATAATTGTGTTATTTGTCCGTTTTGCAGCAACATACCGCCTAAAAAGAGACCAAAATTGACCAAAGAGGAAATAGCCATTAAAAAATCAGCCGCCGCAAAAGCACGTTTAGAGAAAATCAAAAATCAGTTCTGTTGGCAGAATATAAAGAGAAAGAAAGACTGAAATATATAAAGAAGAAAGAGAAACGACAACGTAAGTCTGTTCAGGACATGACCCCACGTGAACAGAGAAAAATCAGAAAAAAATGGAAGAAGTATTCAACTGATTATAGAAAGAAGGAAACGATTGGAAAAGTTTGTGAAAATTATGTTACTCATAATAGACCTCCTACATCTGAAAATGAATCACTTAAAGACAATGTAGCTCCAGAACCGCAGATCAATAATAACAATAACGAAAACCCTAGACAAATTGAAGTTAAACGAAGAAGCCGATATCAACGGAACATAAGAAATAAGGTGTTACAGGGAAAAATGTGCTATTATTGTCGATTATTTAAAGAAGCTTAATACTCAACAGAAGTAATACAGTAGACTGAAACAAAAAAACAAGAAATCGAAGAAATTACTCACACCCTAAACATAAAATAGAACAAATGGCAGAAGATCCTAATCAAAGTAGAGAACTGGCCAAAAAGGCATTATTTGGCGAAGTTTTGCAGGCTCAAATTACAGAAAATATTTCAAAAGCCAAAACTCATCAAGAAAAATCTAACTTTATACAGCTTTTAACTGGTCCCAATGTTGACAAATATAAACTTTGGCGACACAGTAGTAGCTCTATATTGTATAACAAGCTTCGGGTTAAAGTTTCTAAAAATAATGAAAAAGGTAAGAAAAACATAGTAGTCCAAATGGTTCACAGATTCTATGAAGATGATAGTAATAGTCGCGCTGCAGCGGGAAAAAAGGAGTGTATGACTCGCAATAGAAATAAAAAACAGAAACGATATTTGTTAATCTTTAAACAATTTACAACTAAGGTTTCTTCAAACAAATACCATGATAATTGGCTATTCACTGTTTTGTCGATTGCGTCCATTTTGGGTCGTCTCGCCTAAGCTAACAGACCGCTATACATGTGCCTGCATTGTACATGAAAATATTAATCTAAAATATCTGCTTACATTCGATAATTATCAAACCGGTTTACAGATACTTTGTTGCAATCGGTATTCAGAGAAATGTTTAATGAGACAGAGCAAAGACTGCTCTACTAAAGTGTTACCATATACTGAATTCGATAACAGCATAATACATAATACATATTACGCTGCATAATAAGCAAGATATTTTAGTAAATCAGTGGATACATGGAAAGGAAATGATTATTGATTCTAAAACCTAAAAAGAACGTTTAGTTTCAAAAGTATAAAAAGAGACGAAGAATATTAAGCCGCACAATTTAATTATACAACTAGAAAATGATCTGCAAAAATTTTTTCAAAGGTACACTTCTAGTTCATCAAGTTACAGGCCATATGTATGTTCCAAATAACTCATTATGAAATCATTGAGCTGTTCCTGCAGCACAAATTGCAATCATTATAAATTAGGAACTCTAGAATACACTAACCCATCCAAACTTATTAAAGTATCTGAAGTTTATAGTACAGATTCTGAATAAGACATTCCTCTACAAAACCTACGTAAAAGCAAAACTATTGAACAAGCAGGAAAGCAGGCAGGCAGGTAGGCAGGCAGGTAGGGATTTATGAGATAAACTGAAAGTGACCTATGGCAGTGGTGATTATATTTTAGTAAAATTTATGGTGAAAAAGGAAGAATACCAGTACGCTGCTATTTGTTCATATTATGATGACGAAGAAGAAGAACTGACTGTTACATTTCTCAAAGTATGTAATAAACAAGGTAATCTATTTAAATTAGATGAACATGATGTCGCTGATGTTCTTTATGAAGATGTGATTGAAAAGCTGCCGATGCCCTGTTTAATTGTTAAAGGTGATAGTGTTTTATAATTTTAAAAAGGCTATAAATGATTTTGAAAAATGAGATTATTTTATTTAGATATTATTAAGTCTTCTATGTTACTAAACCATGACACAGTGAAACTGTTAGTACAAATCCTAAGACTGAGTATTATAACTCTTAAATATTTAGTTTGCCTATAATTCGTTAGAATGTTGATTTTATTTAGTTAAGGCTAAGACCTTTTGTTTCTACTTTCAAACTGTTATGTAAAGAAGAATTTAAAATATTATGTGTACCGAAATTAGTTACTACTTTAAAAATAAGTGATTAACTTAGTAGTTAGTAGTAAAAAATGCATGTTTTATGTGCATTGAATGACTGATTAAGTATAAGAAAAGACCCATTACTAATTTTTATTGTGATAATAAATAGAATTAGTAGTGTATTGTAATTAATTATTAATTATTATTACTGTTAAGAAGTGTTACAAGCGATATTTTTTGTCTTACGTGATTCAATTAAAAATATTTCACAAATAAATATGATACTGAATGCATAGCAAACTTGTTTAATTGCAATATATAATATACTGATAAATATAATTATATTTATCAGTTCCCAACAATACCTATCAGTCCCTAGTTGCCCAATCATCAGTCCCTAACCAGAGCTGTCAGTCCCTAGATTCGTAAATTTGCAAAGCTATACATTTCTCCTTAAATAAAGCATAAAATGATATAACCTTTTAGATATAACTTAATTAATGAATTACCTATAATACACACTAATGAAGTATCCAAAAGCATCTTAAAAAAGTTTAGGACAAATGAGCTTCAAAAGTATCCCAATTTTTGTGAAATGACCGTTAAAGTGTCCTTGTCAGTGTAACATACTATGAGAAGTACCTTTTATATCATAATGTGATGATGTATGGTGTGATAATGATGGTGATGATGATGATTACTCTTATTAACATAGTGGCATATGTTTGCAATGCTTTAAACTGTAAGGAGTCAAAAGTACTGTTCAGTAATTTTGGATCCAGGGTATACCTTGGAGCAAAATCTTACTTTTTGGTAGCATATGCTTGGAGTACTTCAGAAAAAGTCGAAATCACCATAAGTGTCCGTATAAATTTCAAGTAGTTCCCTTGATTCCTCATGGATCCCATCATCAGGTCACCACTTTGATGTCAACAGGACCAATTTGGGATTATACCCTATACTTAATCAAAAAAATAATTTTGAAAATCGGTTCACAGACGACGGAGTAATAGTTAAACATACAAAAATATATATTATATATATTTTAAAGTCGGTTGAAAATAGACTTCTTACTTCAAAAGTTTTTGTCCAATTTCTCTTAAAAATAATTGTCCTAAAGAGTTTTTAGCATGATCTATCAGCATGGAAACTTACAAGTTTCTATCTCTTATAGTTTAGAAGTGCCAGGGGAGGACCAACTTAAATACCACATTGGAGGCTGCTTACTCGGAAATGGTTACTAAGGAACTTTATTTAAAAATATCTATTTCTCGATACTCCACATCATGGGGTAGAATGAAAATATATTTATTATGATTTATCATCACTTCTGCACATGCATGAAAAGCCACCCCTATAAAAACTGATATCTACACACAAACAAATAAATATATACATATATAATATATATACATAATTGAAAAGTTTGAAGGGCGGAAGTGTCTGAGACAGAGCAAAACTAACCTAAAATTTGACTCGGAGCATAGGTTGTAGATGGTATGGTAGGCGATGGATGTAATCAATATTATTTATAGTTATCGGTGAATAAAATACTAATAAACTAATATAGTTGATTCCAGCGCTCCCATAGCATGAGCTGAATGCCCCTGATTGCCGCAGTACTGTGGTACAAATATTAAAAATGTAGTATTTAATTGGAGATTATATCGCTTATTTCTATAGAAGACTTTTTAATAAAGATTTAGGTGATAACTGATAGTTATTATAGTAGATACTATAGATTAGTTATTGACTTATTGTTGTCTTAACAATCTTATGTTTATGTAGCAAAATCAATAATTTAAACTATTAATCTTTGGTTTATAATATACCTAGATATCAGTGGTGTGGGGTTCTTATAACTCCATTCCTATCGGCTTCACTTAACTTTTGAAGACCCTCATCCAAATCCCTACCTATGATACAGGCTATGGCTTCCCTATGAAGGAGAACCAGCCTTCACCACTGCTAGATATGACATGGACCACATCTGTGGCTCAGTGGTTAGTGCTTCAGCACTCAAAGCGGAGGTTGTGGGTATCTTGCCAAAGAAACAAAAGTTTTCTGTCTTTCTGGGTGTGTTTTAATTATATGAATAATTGAAATCTTAAATCTTCATATAAAAGTATAAGTATTAAATATATTTCCATTGTCTGGTACCCATAACACAAGTTCTTTGTGAAGTTAGCACAGGACCAGATAAATGTGGTGTGAAAGCATCCATAGATAATATTATATTTATTATGTGCTATATCTATATTATTTAATTTTTATATAATTAGTAGCTGTCCCGACACATGTTATTCTGTCGCACCTATAAAATTAATAGTATTAATTTTTTCCCTGCAAATTTTCCAAAATTTCTCACCATTTAAACCTTTCCTGAACTGATATGATTATTTTGAGACCAAAATGAATTGGTTCATTCATTCATTCGTTCATTCGAACATTCATTCATCGATCCAGCCGTTCTCGAGTTTTAGTGAGACATTCAAATTGCAATCCCTTTTTATATACAAGACTATTTTATATTCATTATTACCATTGCAACAGCATAGAATTAGATTTAAACAATTTTTGCATATGACCATTAAAGTGGTGTTTTGGCCAACGTCTGTCGTGTCATATATTTGTGTGAATTTTTTTTGTGTTTTTCTTTAACTTCAAAGGGCATTATTTTTCTGCATTGTACATTCTCCAGTAGCCAATTTAGTGTTGCCTGTAGTAAAGATTATGTTCATGTCTCATGATCTGCGTTCTTGCCAACAACATCAGGATCAAAGTCCATACTATAGTATCCAATCTTTTTTGGTATTTTATTTTACTAACATCCCCCAAAAGACCCTCACTTTTAAGGGGTGGATATTAAATATTTCAATAATACCTTCAATTTTACGCTAAGTTTATCATATTCTTATAACATATTTGCCAGCTCTGGTCCTTAAATGAGCCATCTAATTAAGAATGTAATTAAGCAATTACTAGAAAAAGAATAAACTAATTTTATTGAAGTTTTTTTATTCAAAATATTTTCTCTATTATATTTTTGTGAATAGGTTATTCACTGAAATATAAAAGAGAGCTAATTAATTAAAATCATTCATTAGCTACAGCTGTATAAAAATATATATCTTAAAGTTTTAGGGGTCAATGAACTATCAGTTTGTGGCTTACTAACCCGTAACTTCTTAGTTCCTTTATTTAAGCCTAATTAGCCTTAAAGTCAAATATTGATTAAAAATATAAAGGAAAAATATAGCTACACACTTACTTTACTTAGCAAAAATTTTGTAAAATTTATGGGTATCTATTTGCAATAACAATTATTTACAAACATACAAATAGCTTAATACTTCCCGGGAGATTGATGATGATAGCAATGGTGAACATGATGATAAAAACTGAGCAAATATATTCCATATTAATTTAAAAGAGTACAAATGTATCAAAATGTATTTAACGAGATTGAGAACAACAATACACACTAAATAATGAACATGATTACTTTTGCAATAATAAGAAGGTTGTATTTTTATTACAGCAACGAAAAGACCGTGGCCTATTATTTTTTGCTCCAAAAATCATTTTCAAAACATTATGCAAAGAAAGTGTGCAAGATTCAGTGAACAATTTATGGACAAAACGAAACGAGGTTGTGGATGATCGCTATAGATGTACCTACATTATATAGTTGGTACCATGCACGTAGCAGAAAAATATGGAGGATGCATACCCGAAATCGTAGAAATACTCTTCGATTATCTTTATAAAACGGATTTAACCTATGGATAAACACTTGCGTAGCTTTATTTCATAAAAAACAACTATTTTTAGTGATAAAAAGTGTGTCTTATGAAATTTTTCTGTCAATTTCTCTCTTTTGTACCGCCCATAAGTGATGTTGATGTAGTATACATTTCTTACTTACCACACTCAAGAATGACATATTCCGCACATAAAACCAATATTTATGAACAAATTAATAATCTTCGATAGTTTTTCAATGAAATTAATAAGAATTTAGTCAAGTTTCACAATTTTTTCTCACAAAACAATAACACTACGCGCAATCACTATCGCACCACCATTCTGAAGTTCTTGACAATCAAGTCCAAAGCTACCAACACACCCAAGAAAATAATCAATTACTTTTGTGTACATATCATTTTATATTTATTCCAATTATTTACCTTAATATTTTTGCATGATATTAATTTTCTGCGTAATATTTTATTTTATCAAACTATTTCAATTCACCAGTCAGTCAGTCATTAAAAATAAATTATTTGTTATTTTACTTTTTTCACGCATGCCCGATGTATTGATTATTTTTATTTTTATAAATTATGATCTAGACAAAGGTCCGTATAATAAAACTTTTGACTTTAAAAATATGTCATGTATTATTTTATCACCTACTCAAACTTTCTAAGTACCTTTGAAACAAGTACTACCTACTTGGAGTACCTACTGTCTTAGACTAGACTTTGAATCGGTAAAATTTTTGTAGATAAAACCGACTTCCTAAGTAAAAATGCACAAAAAGTATGAAATAAAACTTATTTCCTAAATAATTCCCATTTTAAATTCGGCTAGAAATATTTTAATAATTAATAGTTCTCAACTCAATCTTCATAATAATAATCAATATTATCACTGGTTATTGTTTAGTAGGTCTACAGATCGGTAATGCTAGAGAAGAGGCCGTGGTATTTCCCCAAATAAGATTACCTACCGATTTGTAGACCTACTAAACAATCACCAGTGATAATATTGATTACACGCATACAATATTATTAAATTATTATTATAATATATTGTAATAGTAATCTATTGTAATAAAAGTAGACTACTTCAGAAAAAGTTGAAATCATCATAATATGTGTCCATATAAATTTCGAGGAATTCCCTTGATTTCTCATGGATCCCATCACCAGGTCACCACGTTGGTGAAAACGGGACCAACTTGGGATTATACCCTCTACGTCAAAAAAAAAATTGAAAATCAGTGCACAAATGGCGGAATTATCGTTGAACGTTATACAAAAATATGTTGTATATATAATATATTATAACGTCTCCGAAAATTAATGACGTATACTTCGGGCACATGATTCACTGCTTGATTCACTCAAAATATTTGTAATACTCAAAGTAAAAAATCATCTCATGTATAGCCTGATAAAGAAATAATATTTTTTTCGAATAGGACAATTATTTATTTGCATAAACGTCTTCACTTAAGCAATAAAACATGTACCTACCCGAAATAACCGTAATTGATTTAGCTAGACGTTATATATATATATATAGCCGAATGCATAACGCCTCCTTTTTTGGAAGTAGGTAAAAAATTTAAAGCTTTAATACATATCAGGTATAATAAGTATTTGGGCTCTCAAATAAATGTTAGGTACCTACGTGTGTCCGTATTAATAATTATAGGCAGTGGTACAATTATCTAATGTGCACTGTGTGGATACTTTAATTATTATCAATTTTATGTTATAATAATAAATAAAGTATTTTCCATTTTTCTTAGATTTTTGTGACTCAATAATTCGTATTTGAAACATTGTGGCTTCGTTAAGAATACGGGCTAACTAGCGGTTAGTCATCTCTTGAAGCTCAATTTTCTCAAAATCAAAACTAGTAACCTTACCTTAGTGGTCACCCTTGGGATACTAATTTTAAAAAATCCATTTAAATAAATTTTTACCGACAATAGTTCTTTAGAGCTGTTAAGGTGTGGACAAAGATTTGACCTAAACTACATTACCTAACTTTAAAGAAATAATTACTTTTTTTATCTGTATTTACGAACTGTCAAGTCACAAGTGTCAAATTTCGGAATAGGTACATTTTTTAGACAATCGTTTGTAGCTCTCTATTGTGTACAGTGTTACATCCTGAATCTTTTCTTTGTTGTTCGCCAATGTAATGTAAAGTAATTTAAATAAAACTATGATTTTATTCCCAAAATGAGGCATTTGAAAGTAATAAAAAATATTTTTGCTATGGCTATATTTTTAAGTGCGATTTGGTTACTTGTATCATGGAGCAACATTGGCATTATAAGGTAAATAAGGATAAAATATTATTCAGCATAAAACTAAATAAAATACCTATGAATGATATGAGAAGCAAATTAGTTTGAGCAAGCCTAATAATGCTCGGAGACAAATAAATATTAGAAATTAGTAAGCAAAATTACTGCAGTAGGGCTGCAGTAACTTTTCAAAGTTTTTCATATTATATTAATCGAAAAATAAATATCACTATTATCGAGGCTAAACAAAAATTGTTGGTACGATTATTAACATTTAGTAGAAATGTATAGCCAATAAATTTGTTTACTGTGATGCCACAGTAAAATTTTTATTCATCCTAAGGCCTTAGAAAGACTAATTATAATGTGTGTGTAGTACTATTAATTATAATGTGTGTAGTAGGTACCTACCTAGCTTTTTCTATTGTTTAATTACCAACTGCCACAGTTAAGCAAAAGGTATTGGCCTTAATAATACAATTATTTTTTTAAAGTAGTGTTTCTCCTGCTAATAAATAACTATGTTTTTATATATAAAAAACTATAACCTGACTATTTAAGTAATGTAGCTGTTACCCGGGTCATTATTACAAATCTATTAACACCTCATTTATTAAAACAGGATCAGTAATGTAGGAGCTATAGTGGAACAAATATCCATACATCTTTCCTTTTGGCTTCGCCCTAGTCGGTAGTAAGAAGCAAACAATATGATTTCATGTTTGCATAATTTATTAATTACTGAGCTTTTGCACATACATTGTTTTGTCATATCTCAAACAGATTAGGTGGTGTTTTTGATAAAAGCTCACATACAGCTTGATTTTTCACACCTTCAACTATTATCGTCATATTTCAACTAATTTTCACCTTTACAAATTATACACCTAGATTGTTCCAAGGAACCACTGTCAATAAAAGAAAACTGCCAGAAATCCGTTTAGTAGTTTTTGAGATTATGGTGAAAACACAGACAAACAGAGTGGTGGCGGACTTAAATTTATAATAACTTGAAATAATATCATTGTTGTTTTTTGTTTTAGTGAAAAATTGCAAATTGATTTATGTCACAGTCACAACTGCTTATATCAATTTGCAATATTTATGATTTTTATATTATAAAAAAGTTGTCAAGGATGATAAAATTTGAGAACAACTCTCTACAATACTATACAATGGTTATAATATGTATAAAGTAAGTCATGCTACAACAAATTGTGCAGTATTATTATTTAAAGCATCAAACTGAAACATATAATAAATTTGTAACTGGTCGCTGTCTGTACATGGAAGATAAATAAGAAAAACTATTACAGGACGGCTTTATGAATGGTATATTGTTTTGGGTTATTACCCAAATGATTTTTAGAATTTTTGTCTATTTATGTGTTTGTCTGTACGTTTATACGCGCTAATCTCAGAATCTACTGAACGGATTTTGATTAAATTTAGTATGGTAGTAGTTTAGACTCTGGATTAACACATAGGCTACTTTTTATTGCGGAAAAATGTACTGTTCCTGCGATATTTGTTTTTGCGGGTATAAAGTCAACGGCTTAACCGATTTGAATGCGGTTTTCACTATTGCGTTTTGGTTTGATCTACTAAAAATGTTGTGTTTGTTTCATTTCAATCGGTTCATAAATATAACAGTTATGTCAGTCTAAAGAATATAACGTATAATATGCTATAGAATAACTGAGCAGTTGAACTGGCTGAAACTTTACGTAGGTATTATCTAATCATTGATGTATATTAATACCAGGACGAATAAGTTCTAGGTCGTAGCGCTAACTCATGTTAAGAATCGCCGGTTATGAATTCAACTAGGATGGGTGACCACAATATTTTAAAGATTATAGTCTATACACCTAATACCTACTAACGCGTTCCTATTCAAAAGATTTTCGAAATCATTAAAAGACGATGAATATATCCTTACTTATTATATACGCGAAAGTTTTAGAGTTTTATAGTGCCTGCAAAAAATATAAATAGCACTTGCCCGCGGCTTCTACCGCTTGAAATTGGGTGATAAACGATATCTTTATAATAATTTAAAATTTTCATCCCCTATTTTATAATTTTAGGGGTTGAATATTGAAAAACGATAAAATACTTAACTCATTATTTTTCCGTACTCAATTCATTAGAAATTTTATGCGATGTCCAAGGAATAAAAAAATCATTCGCGGCAGTAGAAAATGCTGTCAGGAAAAAAGATCACTACCTAATGACATTACACAAATACCAAGCAAGCAAGCTAAACAAAATCTATATAAAAATGCCTACAATGCTAAAGATAAATCTCCGTACTTGGTACATGTGTCAAAATTTGAAAAGGAACCATCGTCCAACACATCCATACACTTGTGTGTATGGATGTGTTGGACGATGGAATTTGGTCAGTTTTTAAAAACCCAGAGATTTCAAGGCATACGTGCTGACGGCTTAAAGCGTGTAGGCCGCAACAAAATAGCTGTAGAATTTTTAACACCAGAAGATGCCAACAACTTTATGTCACACCCAGTCATCATCCAAAATGGCTATAATACCACAATACCCACATATAACATTACCCGCATGGGGGTAGTAAGGGAGATCCCTGTAGATTGGTCGCCAGATGAGATCCTAGATAATTTAAAAGTCCCACCTGAAAGCGGCAAAATTGTAAAAGCCCGTAGAATCAACAGAAAAGTTTTTAATAACGGTTCCCCAGAGTGGCAACCTACACAATTAGTTATTCTGACTTTTGACGGACAGGCACTTCCAACTAGAGTTTTTTGTTTTTATGTTGCCCTTAAAGTTGAACTCTACAAATACCCCACAGATCAATGTGACAATTGCTGCCGTTTTGGGCATACGAAAAACCAGTGCAGATCCAAACTTCGCTGCTACAAATGCAGCCAAGAGCACACTGGCGAAGGTTGCACAACCACTGAAGATAAATATCTCTGCCTGTCATGTTCGGGCAGTCATTTTGCTATAAATAAGAGCTGCCCTGAATATACGAATATACCAGGGAAAAAAAATCATATGAAGTGGCAAATATAGTGGTTCCTTCTTCATATAGGCAATATGCGGATATCTCAAAATATTATCCCAATAACCTTCGGAAAACATTGCTACAAATCCTCAGTTATACACCCCAGCCTCAAAAAACAGTTTTCATTACTACATAAGCTGCACTAAAAGTATCGGGAATGGAATATTTCCACTGTTCCTGTCATATTAAAATCTTTTTAATTTAAAACTCCTTGGTTTTAAAAATCGAATACCGTTTATTTATTTAAAAACAGATTCTCGGTCTTGTCACAAGGTCTTGTCAAACTTGTTTAGTCGTTGAGAAAATGGAATTGACTCGAGAAAATTCGAGCAATTAGAGCGATGATTTATTATGACTTTCGATGTGGTTTAACACAAAAACAGTGTGTTGACCGGATGATTTCTGCATTTGGTGATGAAGCCCCATCCAAAACCACAATTTATCGCTGGTTTTCTGAATTTCAACGTGGACGTGTCAAGCTCAGTGATGATCCCCGTCAAGGTCGTCCAAAAACTGCAGTCACCCAAGAAAACGTTGATGCTGTGCGTAAGCTGATTGAGGAAGATCGACATGTGACATACCGCGAAATTCAGGCAACTTTAGACATTGGCATGAGTCAAATACAAATTATCTTGCATGAACAATTAGGTGTAAAAAAGTTGTTTTCCCGATGGATACCGCATTTGCTCTGTGAAGAGCAAAAAGCGGCTCGCGTTACTTGGTGCGTCAGAACTCTCGAAAGATTCCACGCAGGATCCTGAAATGCTGTATACAACATCGTATCAGGTGACGAATCCTGGATATACGCGTACGAACCCGAAACAAAAAACCAGTCACGAGTTTGGGTGTTCGAAAATGAGTTAAAGCCAACCAAAATTGTTCGTTCACGGAGTGTTGCAAAAAAAAATGGTGGTCACGTTTGTCTCCAAAACCGGCCATGTTGCGACTATTCCTCTTGAGGGACAAAGAACGGTTAATGCAGAATGGTATGCTAACATTTGTTTGCAACAGGTCGTTTCTGAACTCCGTAAAGAGAACTGCAACCGCCGCATCATCCTCCATCACGACAATGCGAGTTCTCACACCGCGCACAGAACAAAAGAGTTTTTAGAGCAAGAAATCATAGAATTATTAGACCATCCGCCGTACAGCCCCGACCTAAGCCCTAATGATTTCTATACTTTCCCTAAAATAAAGAATAAATTGCGTGGTCAGAGATTTTCATCACCTGAAGAAGCTGTGGACGCCTACAAAACGGCCATTTTGGAGACCCCAACTTCCGAATCGAATGGTTGCTTCAATGATTGGTTCCATCGTATGGAAAAATGTGTAAAATTTCGCGGAGAATACTTCGAAAAGCAATAAATACATTTTTAAATAGTAATGTTGTGTCACTTCCTTGATTCCTGAAATTTTCAGTGCCGCCCTCGTAAGAAAAAAACACCTCAAATACCAGGATATGACAAAAGGACTCATCAGCAAATCCTAAATGACTTTTTAATTCCAGAATATGAAAACGGCTGTGCAACTACCTAGCAATAATAACAGTAATCATAACTTATCCAATAACTTTCAAAATACCCTTGAATTACTTCTAACCACAGCTATTAACATGTTGAGCACTAATAATTATACATTATCAGACCATGTTGCACAAAAAATAATAGACTTAATTAATAACCATAATGGAGCTACTCAAAATTCTACAATGGAACAGTAGAAGCATTCAAAATAAAAAACATGAACTTATTTACTTAACAAATAAACTTAATCCTTTAATAATTTGTATAAATGAAACTTGGCTAAAACCAGACCAACATTTCTATCTGAATGGTTTCTCTTATTATAGAGAAGGCCGTCTGGATGTATATGGAGGTACAATGATTTTAGTCAATAATAAAACATCTAGTGCCATATTTAATATTCCATATTATGATAACAGCATTATAAGTATAGTTGGGATTAAAGTACTAAACACAAACATCATATCTATCTATATCCCTCACCCAAGCCTATCTATCCTGCCTTATCTTCGCTATTTATTTTCCTTGTATCCCCCTACTTTTAATTCTAGATTTGATCTAGAACTGTCATAATGTAATGTGGGGCTCTCATTCCAATGACAATTTTGGCAAAGAGTTAGAAGAACTATTAGAAGAAGTAAACCTATGCGTCCTTAATAATGGGCAAGTAACAAGATTGACTCCTCCTGACCAAAGGAGAAGCTGTGTAGATTTATCAATATGCTCAACCAACATGGCTAGAGTATACTTCAGTGGAACGTATTGAATAGCATGTTTGGCAGTGATCACTACCCCATCACTATTGAATATTCAACCAGATGTCCTCCCCATTTTTCTCCTCCCCCATTACTAAAATATAGTATCTCAAGTGCTGATTGGGACAAATATAACACATTATTATAACAAAAAACCCACTCCTTACCTGAAATAAACCCAGGAAACTTAAATGTATGCTGTACATGTAAGGCCATATCATTTGCAGCAGATCACAGTATTCCTCTAAAAATACATCCATTGGTAAACTACCCTCCCCGCCATGGTGGGACAGGGAGTGCACTGATATTATTAAGGTTAGGAAAAAAGCAGAGAAGGCGTATAGGAGAAATATGGTAGAGACTAATTTAATAAAGTACCAAAGAATTGCAGCCCAATGCAAAAGGTTTTTTCGCAAGAAGTCAACAACAGCTGAGTATAGGAATACCCAGTTGTTGTACTCACCGGTACCTAAGTAAAGCTTATCAACATCTTATGTAGTTTAATGATGCAAAGAAGAGTAAAGCTGCGCGTCCCAGGACAAGACATGGAAATACGCACGGTATATGTGGGACTTCCCCAGGGCTCTCCATTAAGTCCTTCACTATACAATTTGTATGTAGCCAAACTACCCCTTTGTCTTAACATTGATTGTCAGTTTCTTCAATACGCTGATGATTTACTATTATATACAATAAATAGCTCTATTTATACGGCGTCTGCTTCCCTTCAAACTTCTTCAGATTCTTTATTGAACTGGCTGAATAAAAGTGGCCTCCGGTTGTCAGCCTTAAAAAGCAGTGTAGTGATATTTAGTAGAAAAAAAATTCTACCGTATATTGACTTAAAAGTCGGAGATCAATCCATCCCAATAAAAAACGAAGCAAAATTTGTAGGGTTAATAATTGATTCTCAACTTACTGGGACTAGCAATATAAATTATATTTATAAAAAAGCAGAGCATAATTTTAATATAATTAAAGCGCTTTCTGGCGTCTCCTGGGCATCACACATTTTACTCAAAAAATTTTATATAATGCGATAAGTAGGAGTTTATTTGATTACGGCTTATTCCTTCTTTCACCCTACAGTAAAAAGGCAATTTGATCCTTGGATCTCCTACAATCCAGAGCACTTCGCACTGTTTTTGGATGCATGAGATCCACACCCATTAACGCCTTACAGGTGGAAGCCGGCGAACCTCCGTTACATTTACGATCCCAATTCCTTTCTGATCGATTTGTCTTTCGCATAAACTCTCGAACTGATCATCCCCATATTAAGAAACTTGAGTTACTAAATAATTTATGCCTAACATCATCTTACTGGCGACATAAAAATGTGCCGCTCTTAATAAATAGTTATAGGAAAATCCTGGATATCCAACAAGTTGCTCACATTCGAACTTCTCCTAAATTACACAGTTACGAATATCCACATGATGTTTTAATTTATCCACCAGAAGTAGTTTTAGATCTAGGATTAATCTAATAAAGAATCTTCCAATTGCAATGATGCATTTGCATCCATTACAAATACTTACTGGAGGAACGGCCACTTTTTCTTTAAGGATGCCTCAAAAATAACTGAAACGGGCTATACAGATGTAGCTGTATATTATCAAAACTCAAAAATAATACTAAAATTTTAATGTCCTGCCCAATCCTCTATCTTCACCGGAGAATGCATTGGTATATTGGAGGCCTGCCTATTTATACTAAGGTGGGTCAATAAGTCCGTGACTTTTTGAATTTCTAACCTCCTTACTGAAAAAGCAACACTACTCCTGTCAACAGGCATCTGTCAGTTGACTCCTATCAAAATTTGAACTTGCTGCGTCAGTTAGTTTGTGTTTTACAGCTATCTTTATCAGACTATCCAGTAACTTAAGGAAACAATGGAAAAAAGTGAATTTCGTGTGCTTATTAAGCATTATTTTTTGCGAAAAAAAACCATTAGCGAGACCAAGGCTAAGCTTGATAAATACTATGGGGACTCTGCACCATCGATTTCAATGGTAAAAAAGTGGTTTACTGAATTTCGTTGTGGCCGTACAAGCACTGAAGATGCCGAACGTCCTGGACGCCCAGTTGAGGTCTCTACACCCGAAACAATCGAAAAAATTCACGATATGGTGTTGACCGACCGAAGATTGAAAGTGCAAGAGATTGTGGAAGCCATAGGCATCTCGCATGCCTCAGTGGTTTCAATTTTGAATGATCACTTGGGCATGAGAAAGCTTTCCGCAAGATGGGTGCCGCGTTTGCTCACAGTCGACCACAAACGCAATCGTGTAACAACTTCACAGGAAGGTTTGGCGTTGTTTAATCACAATATGGAGGAGTTTTTGCGCCGTTTTGTAACAGTGGACGAAACATGGATCCATCACAACACACCAGAGACCAAACAACAGTCAAAACAGTGTGTTTCTAAGGGTGAATTGTCAGCCAATAAAGTTACGGTGACTGTTTTTTGGGATGCACGTGGGATAATCCACATTGACTATCTTCAAAAGGGAAGAACAATTAATGGGGAATATTATGCCAACTTATTGGACCGCTTCAATGAGGATTTGAAAAAAAACCGACCTCATTTGGCCAAGAAAAATGTTCTTTTTCACCAAGACAATGCAAGGGTGCACACATGTGCAGTTGCCATGGCAAAAATCCATGAATTGGGCTATGAATTGCTCCCACATCCACCCTATTCTCCAGATTTGGCTCCGAGTGACTACTTCTTGTTCCCAAACCTGAAAAAATGGCTCGGTGGAAAAAGATTTGACTCCAATGATGAAGTCATCTCGCAAACAAAGGCTTATTTTGAGGACCTCGACAAATTATATTTTTTGGAAGGGATAAAAAAAATGGAGAAGCGTTGGACAAAGTGTATAGAGCTCAAGGGGGACTATGTTGAAAAATAAAATGATTTATTTATCAAAAAATCTGTGTTTTATTCCAAAAGTCACGGACTTATTGACCCGCCCTCGTAGAAAGCCACAATATATCAAACACCATCCGATTCTTCTTCTCCGATTCAAAAGTGCCATAGAATCAATAGCAAAAAAATGTATTTTTGATAAATTAAACAGTTCTATAATCTTAGATATTAAACTTTCCCTTTTTAAAAGCTCCAACAAAGGACTTATGTGACTCTTGTCTGGATACCAGAACATGCTGCCATAAGGGGAAATGAAGTAGCAGATTCCCTAGCAAAACAAGCTACTTCACAACAGGTTGATCTCGAACACTTTACCCACCAAACATATGATTTCATCCCGAAAAAGATTTATTTAAATTATGGCAAACACACTGGGAAAGGAGTAGCGAAATCAAGGTTGGGAATTAATGGTTGGATTGACCCATAGTGTCTCTATGGGTCAATCCAACCAATAATTCCCACCATTTTTCTAAATAGATTAAGAATCAATCTTTGTGTGAGTGTGGTTTGGATGATGGTTCGATGGAACATATCTTCTTTTCCTGCCATAACAATGCTACCTCCCCCTTGTATTTGCAACTACATAAATTCAATATTCCCCTGCCTACAGATTTTACCTCTCTTTTATACTTTGTCCATAGGCCAAAACTTATATTCCTGTTATCAAAATGTATAAATGAAAATAATATTTACCTAACTTTAATACTAGGACTCTCTCATCATTAACATTATAATTTGATCTTATTATTACATTATGGTACTGGTACATAAAAGTAGTTTCACATTACAAATTACCAACATTATAATGATATAATTATTCATTTTTATTAAAGTTGTTTATCAATGTGTTGTTCATCCTAATAATAACCTAACAGTAGAGATCCTTTAAAGGTATAATTTTCGTCGTTACTTACAGGCTATTAAAAATCAAATAATTCGTTTAATGTAAAATTTTAAATAAAATCGAAAAAATATATTTTAATACTCGACACTGGCAGAATGGTGCGGTGCACCTTTGCAACCGCGATTGCCATAAATAAAAGAAGAAGAAGAAGAGGAGTTCTGTTTCAATGCTCTGAATTTACCCCGGCGTACCCGATTCCTGATTCAGCCTATGGTCGTGTTAGATAGCGTGAGCGATTTTTATTGTTTATTGTATTTTATTTTATTATACGATAATTCAATACGCACACTTTCCACTTTTCTCTAAAATTATTAAATAAAATTAAATTTTAGTCCCCCGCTGAGTCTGTCTGTCTGTAGGTTTGCGATAATTCGCAAAACTATTGAAAGGATTTTCATGCAGGTTACATTTACTGACAGAGTGGTAACTTAGGAAGGTTTAGGTCGATAATAATTATTTAAGGTTTTGTGGAAATTGTTTGATTTATGACGATAATATTGTTGAAGGTGTCGAAAAAAAATCAAGCCGTCTGGGAGCTTTTATAGAAAACGCAGGCAGCGTTTTCTATAAAAGCTCCAATTCAGATGATATGATGATGAAATATATACTAATATTATGATGAATTTTAGTCTTCCTATGACCGGTTTTGAAGATTTTTCATAAAATCAACATAAACTAAGATTATCTGACGCATCCCAAAAGATTATTCTAGTGGTCACTAGATTAATCTTTTCCACATTCGAGGATAAAGTATTATGTTTTGCTATAAGTCCAAGATAAGCAATGATGACACTATCTAATAATATAAAGTGAAGAGACTACAATCGAATCACGAGGAGCTAAACTCAATGAGAGAATGAACATGGACTCCACTGAATTCCTAGGTATCACACTAGATTGTAAAATACAGTGGGGTCCTTTAATTAAAAAAAAATCTAGCAAATACTCAGTTCTGCAGCATATGCAGTCAGAAAAAAACGGCACGCCTGGTTTATTTCCGCTACTTTACTAGTTGAATGTCTTACGAGTTACGGAATACTTTTATGAAGAAATGCTGCCGACATAAATTCAATATTTGTGCTGCTGAAGCAAGCTACTCGTGCTATCTATCCTAATTCGAATTCATTGTTATTCCATTGAAACATTTGAGCAGCCATTATAATTTCAGTGATGTTTCAGTATTCAGCCGTTATTCATACCTACATCATTCTATTATTAAGACCCATGACCCTGCTATATTTTTCAATGAAATCGATTCGTGATGTTGATATTTACCAATGAGCAATTTCCGTAATTACAGTAGGGCCATTGCCAATTAATGTTTGTTTTTCGATTAAGTATTTAGATATGAGGCCTATGCCGCGTTAATAAAATAAAAAATATAACTTTTATGAATGATTGTGATAAGTTACACTGACTGATAACAAATTTCGACGATGAACGATAAATTCGCAATCGAAGCGATTCGCTAAAGGGGCACTTCTCGTCAAGCGGACAGCTAAAAAAATGAGGTCGTGAATTTTGTTTATACTCTGGTCAGTTAAACTTCTAGTAGACGTGAATGTGTACACACAATATTTTTTCTTATCATGATTTATTGCTGAGTTATGAGCGTTAGCTATTTAACAGCCTCCGTGGTCACTAGACCACTAGGTTAGAGCTTGGCTCTCGAATCGGAGGTCGTGGGTTCGATTCCCGCATTGGAACAATTTTTTTTTCTTTCTTTCTAACATAATCAGGGCTGTTTATGTTCTTTTTGTTTTTTGTTCTTTCATTTTTAATATCTTTTTTCCTTACATTGTTGTACACTTACTTTTTTAATAACATCAGTACGTTTTACATTCTTTTTGAACATATTACACACCTTACATTATTTTACAATCAAGAGTAATCAATAAATTAAGTTTATCACATGTCATGTACATGTCAGTTTTTTACAGTGTAAAAAGTCAAAATTATACGGAACATATGTTTAAAAACCAATACAAATTCAATAACATAAAATCCAAAAAAATACAATAATATCCAATATAGTAATAATAATAATAATTCTACAATAATAGTAATTCCCATTAAAACATTCATTATAAATAATGATTCCAGTAAAATGACTCAGTAAAATACAATTAAAATATCAGCAATAAAACGACGGCACAAAGTAAAAGACTAACCTAATATCACAGCAAGACATATTATACAATAGAACCTAACTAATATCACACTAAAATATCACAATTTTTCTTACAAACTACACCCACTATCTTCTTACAATAAGCGAGGAAGATGTGCCTCTTTTTTCCCCCCAGGATGGAAGGCAGATTCTCACCCGTCATGGATGTGCCCAATTTCTGGTCAATATCATATCTATTGCTAGCAAAAATTGGGCACTCCAGTAACAGGTGAGGAACCGTCTCCTCAACTCCCGGCTGACACGAACACGACGGACCTCCTGAACTACCTATGAGATGGCAAAAGTTCATAGATAAGAATGGTATATATATACTTTGATGAAACAAATATACTATGATTAAAAAAATCGACTTTATGTTCCTCCTTTACAAAACGCCAATTTCATATGTAATGACCTAATATTTATTATAACAAATGTGTATATTTATAATTTTAATTATATTTCATAAAAAAATGTTATTTTTGTATTTTTTGATGTTCGAATGAACGAATAAAATGTTAGTAGCGTAATATTTTAGCATGTTAGCGCATTAACCCGATTTCTCAGAAAGTGCTCATAGCTATGTGTATGTACTCTATATGCTCTAAGTCTTAAATTATTAGCGATCACTTTTTAAATTTTTTGTGAAGAATTATTACATTTAAAGCTTTAATTCAAGGTTAAAATATTTAAAAATAAAATGGTCGAAGTTACTCAAATATCAATTTGAAAATTTCACTTCCGGTTTACTATTATCGGTATACTTACTTTTTTTTTTTTATTAAATTTTTTATCGAATTCAAAATTTTATTCCAATTTAGAATTCGATAAAAAATCAACTAAGACGTAACTAAGTATCAACGTAATATTAGAAACAATACTTTTTGGTTTTTGTTACAAATTAATTGATGAAAATATTAGTGGTCCCATACACGGTCCGGTTTTCCTTCAGTTCGGCCTGAACGGATGCAAAATCGTATCGTCTGTGTGCAATTTCGAGATCGCATCAGTCGGCCGTATGGACTGAAGCGATTCGTTCCAGTGTTGCCAACTCTGTTTTTGCGAAACTACTAAACTCGCGTCGTTTTCTACTAAAAAATACTAAAAGAGTACCGATAACTATAAAAAAGGTACTAAACTTAGGAATCCCTAAAAGTTTTTTTAGGGATTTTGTGTTTACAAACATACATACATTTTCAGTTTTAATATTTAACCGTTAATTAAAAAATATAGTAGGAAATATTACGTATATAGAAATTAAATCTGTAGTTTTAAGCGACTTACGGAAGCGTGCTACTATTTGCTATTATGATAAGGTGTCATAATAGCACATAGAAGCAGGCCACTGCATATTATGATTACTGTCTAGCTATTTTCTACAAAAATTGGAGGGAATAAAATACATAGTTTAGTAGTAAAACTATGTAAAACAACTAAGTTGGCAACATTAAATCTGACCTGTTGGATGGACTGGACGGCAATAAAATTGGACTGAACGGTAATAAAATTCGAGTGTAAAATAAAACCGGTCAAGAGCGAGTCGACAAGATGAGTTCCGTACAAAATGGAAAATTCACGTTTGTTGTATGTGAGCCTCAAATTTTTATTTTATTTTTTGTTTTTAGTATTTGTTGATAAAACGGCAATAGAAATACCTACATACATTTGTGAAAATTTTAACTGTCGAGCTATCACGGTATAAGAAGGTTAATATACAGCCTGGCGACAGGTGGACGAACAGCAAAGTCTCAGTAATAGGGTCCCGTTTTTACCCTTTGGGTACGGAACCCTAAAAATGGCACGTGGTCTAAAGAAAGGAGATTGACCATTCTTGTATGGACCTTGGGCTAAGTGCTGCCCAGGATTGCCACATAGTGCATAATGTACCTTAGGGTACTACTATACTTTACACCAAAGCGCATTGAAATCTATCCGAGAGGTTTTGAGAAAAAAATATTTTGTAGAGGGTTATTACAAAGTATTTGTTTGGACTACACTTTTTTTTTTCTGACTCAATCCATATCGTGTTTGGTATTAAAGTAAAGATCTTAAAAAGACAATTCCGAAAATATATAACAAGTATGGCAAAATGGTCAAGTACGAGTGAAAAAAATAAAAATACTACTCAACCAATCATACCAACAGCCTATTTTTTTAAATAAAAGACGGTGTAATATTAAATAAGTTATTTATTATCATTGTAACAATTGTCTAAGACACAATTTTAAAATTCGGATGCGCGCGTACAACAATTTCTATCATATAATTATTCGTCATCTTCATCGTCGTTTATGATAATACTACCTAAAAATAAAGCAGGGCGCGTTAAAGCGTCTTGGTGCCTAGCCCACCCCAAAAACCAAACAAGGCACACAACGTGGGCACAGCTGCCGATCGTCCTTCGTCCAGAAAAACATGAGCAGCAGTAGTGGGTGATTTTATCTAGACCATGATTGTTCTCATCAATTAAAATGTAGCATCGGTATACTTTTGAAGATGTATGCCTGCTCTTTAGGTGCGCACGAATAAGTACAACATTGTCTGTGGGCATAGAAAAGTTTGATAGGTCGGTAAGTTGGCCGTTATATATCTGGACAATAAATGTTTCTGTGTTTCGTATGTGCTCGCTTTAATAACTCGGAGCGAGAGAAACTCGCTGTTACAAAAAAAAACTTACCTAGCGAGGACTGCACGCGCGCGGTCGCGGATTTACCGGGCTCCGGCGGTACAATAAGTAAGGTTGTAACGTAAATGATAAAAAAATGTGTTATTCCAATGCTTAATGCGCCTAAAATAAAATTAAACAGTTTTGTAGGCGCATGTGTGTTGCAAAAAAACCCATGGATGATTTTTTTTGTTTCTTTCTTTTATTTTCGTCCTTTAATGTAAGGAATACAATACAGGTATTCACATGCCTGGGCAGCACTTAGCCCAAATCAGTCAATCTCCTTTATTATAGTTCATTGAAGTATTTAAAATTTTAGACCTACTATGGTTGATAAAATCTAAAGACTATTACTATAAAACAAAGAGAAATGGTTTCTTTAACATATTACTGGAAATATGACGCATTAATTCGGTTTCGTCGATAGCGTGATTATAATAGCAGCAAAATACAATTAATAAATAAAATAATCGCCTAAACTCACCAAGAGCATGTCACGCCATGTCTAAGGAGGGTTCCGTAACTATCAACGCGCAATAGGTTTTCTTTGAATTTCTACAAAAGTTATTGTCATAAAGTTATTACAGAAGCTAGTAGAGCATAAGTTCTCGTTCTTTAAGTATTACGGAACCCTAAAAACACGACCGAAGCTCGCGGCAATCTTCCGTGTATGGCTCGAATCCGTTCATGCCGAACCTTAGATTAAAACGCCTAGAAACCGGGTACGCGCATGAAAAGTGAAGTAAATCATACTGAGCCATATCGGCTGTTTGTTCGAACGACCCGTCAGTTGTCAAGGTCAAGCGCTAGTGCATACATCTCCGACTATTAAAAACATTATGAAGGTTTGTGTCGTTATTGGGTGTCACAATGCATCGGGAAAATAATTAAAAAAGCTGCGGACATAACATTTCATATGTAAGTATGAAATGTTATGTCCGAACAATTTGACTTGTATTAAGTCAAATATTTAAAACATTTTAAAATAAAATTATATATTATGTCGCCATCTTGCGATATATTATTATTGTGAATAAAATTGTGAAAGTGTTTCTAGAAAAAATAAATTTATTTCATAATTTTCATGGCTAACTAATAGTTGCAACTTTTTAAATATTTTCTAATTTTTAAACTATCAATTTAAAGTATTGCCAGTATAAAGATAATCCTTAATATATTGCTTAATACCAGATTAATAAAAATAAAGTTCACAAATTGTGTTTAGATGGTTTAAAATTAAATATAAGTTATATTTTTACAGCTTACGATATGAAGAAAAACAAATACAATAATTCTAATTTTAAGAGTACACACTCCACAATTTTAAAGTTTTGTTTGTGTGCGTGACGGTATGTAATGCTTACGCCTACATCTATCTGTTGCTTGCTTCACTTTGTACGATGCGTTTGTTTGAAGACTATCTAGGCGTTATTAATCTAAGGACCGAGCTGACGTCAGTTCGATCAAATGCGATTTTCTCCGTGTATGTGGTCGAATACGTTCAGGCCGAACTGACGTCAGTTCTAAGTGAAACGATCGGACTCTCGTATGTGGAGGCCTTTAGTAATTTTTTAAAAGCTCACAACTCAGCAATAAGGCATGATACATCCACGTCTACTAGAAGTATAACTGACCAGAGTAGAAACAAAATTCACGACCTCATTTTTTTTGGTTGTCCGCTTGACGTGCAATGCCCCAAAAGTTATAATTTTATGTCAATTATATTTTAATAACGTGCAAATAATCTCCCACACAGATTTCGGTGGCGGAACTTAAGTGAGACCCACCACTCACCAGTTATTCATTGAAGAAATGTTTTATTTTTAGTCCCACAATAAGAATGGATCCAAGACGAATGTATGACGTTATAACTTATTGTTATCCTATTTATTGACATGTAATTGATGTATAAATAGCAATGTTCGAATATAGCTGTTCACAGAAGGATAACAAATAAGAGCTTACATAACTCGGTCGCTGACTGTTATAAATTTATACATTAATAGTTTTTTGTGAACCTGAAGATAGTAATATCTCCCCCTCCAGATCAGACTCCGACCGCTGCAGCTGTAGGAGCTGGAACCATCTTCGTAATGTGATTGGATTTTGATTCACAATTCTTGTGACCAGTGTCTACTCTGTATTATATAGAGTCAGATATCTTTTCCAAAACCTGAAAAGGCCCAATCTTTAATTCATCTAACTTTCTTCTATTAAGTTTATTTCCATTTTCAAAATATACTAAATCACTAACTTTCAAATCTAGATCTCTCTTCTTTCTATCAAATTTTTGCTTATTGTATAAATGTGACTTCATACTCTTCTACAACTGTAGAATTTGCTTTTAATTCAGCTGGTAGAAGGGTGTAATTTTTGCCTTCCAGAAGATATTGAGGTGTAAATTTTGTAACAGTATGTTCTGTCTCATTATATCTTTTGATACATTCATGAGCAATAGTTGTCCAGGCTAAGTTATTGTTATTTTCATTTATCTTACATCTTATTTTATTTACAATAGTTTGGTTTAATCTCTCATTTAAATCATTTGAAAACGGCGCATTCACGGCAGTAAAAACTATAGTTATATTTTCTGTATCTAAAAATGATTTAAATTCTTTTGAATTTATACCTGGATATTTATCAGATAAAATAATGCCAATCTTTTGTTCCTGTGTCACTTTCTGCAATAACTTTATAAAATCATTTCAATTCTGTGTTTTCGAGGTCAAAATGTAAAAGATGTAAATATTTTTTTGCATATCGAGATCCACCAAATCCTCCAATAGTGTCTATTGACATTATTTCATAAGGACATGAAGCTGGTCCTAACTGAGATAATAACCCATAATTATATTTACCTCTGGATTTATTTCTTTTGCACACTTCACATGTATCACACATATTCTTTATATTTCTCATCAAGTTATTTGCAGTATAAAATGAGCTTATTTTATTCCTTATCTGTTCTGCTCCTATGTGACAGTAGAGGTAATGAATATCTTTTATTAGCTTTTTACTAAATTCTTCCGTTAGTATGATTTTTTCTGTTTTCTTTATTTTATAGTATATTCAATTTTCAAACTTTAATTTATTTTTATTTTATCTTATGTATTCATTTCTTTGCTGATCACATTGAATATCTTCTATTTTAACAAAATTTACAATTTTTAAATTATCATCAGGATTACAATATGGTTCCAATACTGGATTTCTACTAAGACTATCAACTTCCAAATTATATTTACCCGGCGAATAAATAACTTCAAAATTGTACTGTGATAAATAATATGTAAGATCTCCTAGTTCTTCATCTGGTCGAGATTTAATATTTATTTTTTCTAAAGGCTTATGATCTGTAAAAACTATAAACTTTTTCCCTAGTAACTAATGTTGCCAATACTTAACAGTCTCCTTTATAGCTAAACATTGTAAGTAAATAGCTTTTTTCTTTTTCTGAGTGTCATTCAGTTTTCTTGAAAAATATGCACATGGCTTTTCCTCTCCATTAAGCTGTGGCTGTTTCATGACAGCGCCAATACCCAGTATGCTGGCGTCAGTATAAATATGTAAATCAGGATCAAAAATAGTTAATATAGGCTTCTGGCACATTAAGTTTTTAATCAACTGAAAAGATTCTTCATACTTTATTGACCAAACAAATTGTTGCCCTTTTCTCAATAAATTATGTAAAGGGTCTAAAATAATTGATATATTTGGTATGTATTTACCATAAAAATTCATTTTTCCTAAAAATTGACGTACGTTCTTTTGCGTCTTTGGTACAGGAAAATCTTTTATTGCAATTAAATTGTCTTTCAAAGGAGAAATCGTGTTGTTCTTAATTATATGACCTAGGTACTTTACTAAATCTTGTACATTTTGAAAATTTTAATCTGAATCCTTCTTTTGATATTGCTTCCAGTAGTAATGATAAATGTGTAATATGTTCTTGAAACGTCTTAGAAAAAATCAAAATATCATCAATATAATTTACAGTAAAGTTCGATAGTTTGTGCTTCCTTATTATATTGCTTAATACTCTTTAAAAAATTGCTGGTGAAGTTTTTAATCCAAAAGGTAGGCAGGTCCATTGAAAATGTCCATCTTGAGTTACAAAAGCTGTTTTATGTCTGTCTTCAATTTTGAGCGGGATTGACCAAAATTTAACAGCAAGTGTTGTAAAGTATTTACAATTTCGAGTTTGCAACACTAAGTCTTCTATTAAGGGAAACGGTTGTGACTGTGGTATTACAATTTTATTTATATCTCGGAAATCAATGCATAATCTGGATCTCCGTCCGTCTTCTTTTTTATATGCCAGAGTAACAGGTGCTGCAAAAGAACTATAAGATTCTTCAATCAAATTTTCTTCCAATAATTTAGCCACCTGCATTTCTATCTCTTTTTATCTTCTATACAACGTCTATATGGTATTTTAGCACAGTACTTATCGACCAATAAATCAATATGGGCTTCGTAATCTTTTACTCTACCAACATCGTACTTGCCTGTTGCGAAAAGTGATTTATATTTTGATATAAGGTTATCAATCTCTTTTCGTTGATAAACATTAAGATGATTCACCATAATAGTAAAGTCTTTTTCCTCTAAATGTTTGTTAAAATTAATTACATATTCCTTGTTTGCTTTGTCAAAGTTTTTTGTTCTATAAAATGTCTTTGTTTTATAATATGTCTTATTCTACTTAAACGGAATACTTTGTTTTATTTCTAAGTGTTCATCTTGAACAAGATGGGATTTTTTTATTATGTCTAATCCAATCAAAAAATCGTAATCGAAGTTTTCTTCGTCTATGACAAATACATTGACATTTCTCTCTATATCGAAAATCCTTATTTTGAGTGTTATCATACCAACACTTTTTTTAACGCCATTAATCGTCTTGAGATTCGCATTTATACCGTCCTTATTATTTTGACAACCTTTTAATGATAAAATGTTGGAATTTATTAAGCACACATTTGAGCCTGAATCATAGATCCCTTTTATTTTCAACTCTGATTAATAGCGGGATATAAAGTTTTTTTGTATTAATTGTTGAATTGTTAACGTTTCTTACGAGGTATCTGTTTTCTCCTACTCGTGAGTTTCTTGTATTTTTATTTTGTTTCTCTGATTATTTGTCAGCATTCCTTCTAAAGTTGTTTTCAAAATTCTTTCTGGTAACTAAATATTCTAGACCTCTTATTTGGTTAAATAAATCTTCTGTTGTTCTTAAAATATTTCTGTCGATTTTATTTATCACGTAGGTAGTCCCGTTGCAATCAAATCAATCAATGTACAAACATCAATGTTTTTGTTCACTTCCAATAAAAGTCTCTCCTTTTTCAAGGCATAATCTAATAAATAACCTTGTCTGTATTGAAATAAAATTGCATACTTGACTGGTGACCAACCTTTGTCAGCATAAGTTTCACAGAAACATTCCTTCCATGTTTTCCATTCCGAATTAATTGTATATTTAATTATCATGGAGGTATACCAGTCTAGGTCCTCTAAAAATGCTCTTATAATCTCAATTTTCTTTGCATCTTCAACGATTGATAATCTCTTCAAATCTATTCATCCATTGAGATGCATTAGATGTCCTCCTGTTAAACTTTTCCAATATAAATTTGTCTACTATATTTCCCGAAATTTGTGGTTTATTTGATTCCATGCATTTATGTAATAATTCCGTCAAATACTCTTCCGAAATTCCTATATGCTGTGGTGATCTTTCAATTTTTGAAGTTATTTCCTCTAAAAAATATCCGTTAAATTAAATGTTTGTCGTCATCTATATAGGTATCATGTATTTCTTGTGTTATTGTAATCCATACTTGTCTTCTCTCATGCCTTTTCATCAATGTTTTTTTTTATATTATCATCTACTTGCGTCTTAAGAATAGCATCATGTAATTTAGCCGACTGAAGTTCTTGTAGAATCAAGTATATTCTTTTATCAGTATCAGTAATCGGAGTTAAGCAGATAATATTAGATTTTGGATTATCACTTGCCTTTACTACAAATTCAAATCTCAGATTTTCCATTGTTCATAAGCTATAGCGAAAATGTTGTTTTATAATAAGATTGTTTAACAATATGGAAATAAAAGATAATGTGTTGCTTTACAACTAAAGAAACAACATTGAATGCTAATATTTCACAAATTAAATAATATTTTTATACAAATTATTCATAAGAAATGAAATATAAGTATTATTCCCTTGACAGTTGACATTCATTGTCAATATACACTTTTTTTTTCATAAAGTACTGGTTTACTAGATGCAATTATATTATTGATAATAATTAACCGGTGGTTAATCATCATGTAGGACAATTCTATAAGTGTTATTTAAAAACCTATATGGAATTATTTTTTTTGATTTTGAGTTTTACCGTTCAACCAAGTATACCAACATTATTTTAATATTTCGATGTATTGGCAAACCAGCCAACAACACTTTGGTCGGCGATTCCCGAAAGATGTTAGCAACGTTTACTGTACATATAAAGCTATTTATTTGACGCCTCCGTGGTCCAGTGTTTTTGAGTTTGGTTTGAAATCGGAGGTTGTCGGCACGATCCCCGCGTTGTAACAATAAACAATGTTGTTCTCAAGTCTAGTTAGGATACATCTATATTACGACCTTCAAGCCTTCAAACAAAGCAGGAAAGAGCGTATTAATATTTTAAAGGCCGGCAACGTTGCTACTCCTGCTGTGGAAATCGATTACCGTCAACGGTAATCACTTACTATCAGGCGAATCGTCTGCTCTTTTGCATTTAGTTTAAAATCATTAAAAAGTTTTGTTTTCATTCAAAAATCAAATCAATTCAAAATCATTAAAAAAATTTGTCAGTTAAAAATAAACTGATTACCCGACAAGAAAGATGATCCAATCCATGCGTCGGATTGGCTTGTAAAAAGTCGGTCCTGCGCCTGATCTATCACCACTCGTATCGGTCGTCCGTACCACTGGGTTACGAGAGTAAAGACACAGTGAGTCCTCTTGTGTATTGCCCACACACTTGGGCACGGTAAAATAACTTCAGCGTAGTTGAACTGGTTTCAATGAAACCAGTCACCGTTACCGAAATCGGTGTATGAGCTATTATTATTACAAAGCTTATGTATGTTATTAATAAAAATAATTAATCAATTTCAGTCAAGATATCGTCAGTCCTCGCAGCATACCTATTCCTGTCAAGAACAAGCTCTGCTCTGTTAACTTCAATGACGACAGACCACACATCAGCAACAGTACGGACCTGAAGATGATATACTATGTCACGCCAACATACCCTAGACCAGAGCAAGTCCCTGAGATGATAAGATTAGCTCATACTCTCATGCACGTGCCAAGACTGCACTGGATTGTAGCTGATGATCAGCCGGTGTGTTCAGATCAAGTTCTGAATGTTTTGAGGTGATGATCTCTTCAAGTTTTATGATACCCTGTTACCTGAAGCTTGGCAGTTAGCAGGCCTAAACAAATAATATTATCTAAGCTTACTAATGTAAGTGGCAGTTTTATGGCATTCCCACAGTCGTAGCAAGCCTAGGCTAGATGCCTAAGTATACAAGCTTTAGTTCAGATCTACAAGTTGAGACATGTTGGCTCATCTCTCTTTCTCACCACATGGACTCTTTCACACCACGTCAATCTGATCCCGTGGTAAGTTCTAAAAGAACTTGTGTTACGGGTACCAGACAACGGAAATATATTTAATAATTATATACTATACTTATATTTAAGATTTTTATTATATAATACATATATTTAATACACATCAATGACCCACAGAAAACTTTTTGTTCCCTGGCGGGATTTGAACCCGCGACCTCCTGCTGGAGCGCCTACGCGCTAACCACTGAGCCATATAGGTAGTCGAACGACACCGACACATGACATACTCATTACAACCGCTGTAATTTTAAACAAATAATAACTGTAAGCAAATTAGTAAACTATTAAAACCCCGTTACTAATAAAAATATTTCCACAATGGATAAGCTATACAATGTTTTGTCCTTGTCTGATACGTTGGAAAAGTCAGTGTGTAAATATTTTTATTAGTAAGGTCTCAGAGAACGTAGTATACGTTACCACATTTTAGGATTTTTTTACGGCCTATAGACTGTGACGATGAGTGACGTCACGCCTAGGTAAGGCGTGACGTCACAGTGACGACTTTTATATGGAACGTAACACAAGTCTTGTAATTTTTTCCCTTTATTTTGGCAACAAACAATCATATTATGCAGTTACACTTAGTGTAATAAAATATTTGATTTTTACAATAACCCTACAGTGGCGAACAGTAAAAAACAACTTAACTGATTAAAATAAGGATTTTATTTATTTATATGTAAAGCTAAAAAAATCTTTGAAAATATTGACTTTTTATATACCTACTGTTTCCTCTTAGAACTTACTCATATGTAAGGGTACTATTAATTTATGCAATAAAAAATAAGTCGTCTAGTCAATTTATTAACCCAAGCCAAGATTATTAACTATAATTCTTTATCAATCTATTGTACCTACTTTAATGTGAGCAATAAAGTGTATATCTATCTATCTTTATATTTACAGGCGGACCGGTCTCCCGTTCACTCACCTATCTAGTCCCAAACCATTCATATACAAAGTCTCGAACTTTCCACGCGGGGTCGCCAACAGGAGAGCAGCTCTGGCCTGGTTGAAGGAGAATGTTCTAGAAGGAATTCTCTATTTTGGAGATGATGATAATACTGTAGATCTGCAACTGTTCGACGAGATAAGGAATACTAAGAAAGTGTCAATGTTTCCAGTAGGTCTAATTGGCGATTTCGGTGTTTCTTCGCCTATTGTAAAGGAGGGGAAGGTAAGATAACATTATTCCTACATCAAGTCATGACCTATTGTTGGCATCACCCCAATCATTGGCCAAAGATTTATAGTACATACTCTGTGTTGGCCACGATTCGTTTACACGAATAAATAAGTGAGAGACATAACTCGCGCACGAAGGGCTTCGTACAAAACGATAAAATCACGTTTGTTGTTTGGGAGCCCCGCATAAATATTATATTTAATTCTGTTTTTATAGCGGCAACAGAATTCGGCATCATCTGTGAAAATCTCAACTGTCTAGCTGGCACGTTTCATTAGATACAGCCTGGTGACAGACAGACGGACGGACAGCGGAGTTTTAGTAATAAGGTCCCGGTTTCACCCTTTGGTTCCGGAAAAAAGCATAATTAAGTATATAAGGTGTATAAAAAGATAAACGAAATGAATACTTACTACCTTATTTTATATGATAGTGGAGTAGCCAGTAAATATGGTATAACAATCACACAAGTAAGGCAAAAAGTCCAACCATTGGTTGTTTTGCCTTATTTGTGTGATTGACTGTACAAGCCAACTTATAACCAAGTTATTATTATTAGTAAAGTAACGAGTTACAAACTCTTACACTTAAAGTTATTGGTGTGTGATATTGATTATACAGTAAGTTCTTGGTGGAAATTCATGTTACACAGTTAATAATACAAAGAACTTCTATCACTTTTTTCACATTATTAAATAGACTGGTAAAAGTGCAAGAAGTTCTGTGTATTATTACTGTGTAGTTATTGGTGTGTTTCATAAATAGAGTAAGCACTAGTATACGCCCCATGGCTGTAATATTACTTTTTGTATGAGTAAATTTTTTTGTTTACTTTCATAGAATTTAACCCTCTTTTTCTCATTTCTCAATACAAAATCTACATAAATTTTTAGCAAGTAAGTAATGTTTTGTAATAATATTGCAGGTCGTCGGATTCTTCGATTCGTGGCCCGGCTCTCGTACGTTCCCTGTCGACATGGCGGGCTTCGCCGTCAACTTAGAATTCCTCAAAAGCACAGCCAATATGCCCTACATAGCTGGACACGAAGAAGACAGGTTCCTAGTTAGTCTCAATCTCAAAATGAACGACATAGAACCACTGGCAGACAACTGCTCGAAAATACTCGTGTGGCATACTAAAACTATCAAACACAAGAAACCCACACTTCAAGTCAATATTAACCATCTCGACGAAATACCCAAATATAAGAACTTTGCCAATTTACTTAGGGAGATTTCGAATATAGGTATGGCCGATTTCGACGCGAACGACGGCAAAGTCCAACCGTTCATAACTAAAAATCGGAAGACATATAAGAATATATATGATCTAGAATAAATTGCTTTAACCGTGTAAGGATGTGATTCTCAAAGAAAGGTGCTTAGGTGTATGTTGGCTTAGTGTGATATATTCGATACCTAATCATTTTAGGGTTAAGTGGCGTGTGCAATGTTAATTTATTATGTTAAATGTGTAAGTGTGCGTTCTACATATATATGAAGTATGAAAGGGGTTTACTGACGGATAAATGCCAGTTACCCTAAGCTATGTTTTACTAGTATAGCGTGGCCGACAAATGAACATGTCTACAGAAAATGGCGCGGTTTCCAGTAAAAGTTTGTGTAAAACCAAAATTACTGCTCCGATTTTGATGCGGTTTACAATTATGGGTTCGGATTTGATATGTGCTTATTCCCAGAATAAGGTGTTACGATAACAACTAACCAAGTGGCGCTGCAGTAAGATATTGTTGGCGCAAAATCAAAACCTCGAGTCCGATTTTGATGTGGTTTCATGTCTCCGGGCTTATAATAATTACTATATAATATTGTCCCAGAAAGAATGGATAATCCTGGAGTGCCTAATAGTACGGCTATCAGGCGCTCAAATAAAAATACACAAAAAAAAATTCGAAGTGGTGCCATAAATTTGAAGTTTAAAAATAATAGTTTTTATTGACCTTACTGTACTTTCATGTACACTCCTGCCGCAAATTAAGGAAATTCGTTGCGTTTTTGGTGTTATCTTATTCCTCACAAACCATACTATTAGAAATACAGTAAAAAGAATAAGTATCTTTTGTCATTTTTTGAAAAAACAAATATCAACAAAAATTTTTAGCATGAAATTTCGTGGGGTGACAAGTAAAACTCATTAAATGTATTAGGAGCTAATTAGAGATAATTATGGTTATAACATATTTGGTTCTTAAAATTCAGATTTTAATTCCTAATTTTTGGATTTATGGTATCTTTTAGATTAAAGAGTGTCTGGCATAACCGAAAACACGCTTTTAAAAAAAAGTCGGAACTTTCATAGTAATGATTAAAAATGTACTTAAGGAGTTTTACCTGTCTGTAGGTATGTACTACAGTATGCTCTTGTTTAGGTATTTAATGAAACCACAAATTTTATCGTATTAAAAAAAACAGCAATTTATTTAATTTTCTTCACCCTCATCATCACTGTCGTCAAATGAAGGCTCTGGTACGCAATCTGAGACACCATTTATTGATGGCAAACTTTTGTACCACGGAATAAGTTCCTCTGGTATCTGACAGCATTACAAAGTTTTACAAGGTCTCCTTTTTTTGCCGCCGATAAAGGTAACAAACTTTGATATGCTGGTTTCAGCTGAACAATCTGTGATCGTCGGCGTCCCCTTCCTGACATTTATTTCATTGTAATCGCTTCCGTGGTCATACCTGTAAAATAAGGTGCCAGGAGACTCTTTTTCTACTTTAATACATTTAATTTTTAACCATGAGACCTTATTACCATCTACATTTTTGTTTTTATTCTTAATTGTAGACGCCGCCAATTCCTGTAAATTATAATAATCTTTGTATGTTAAAAGATGTACTTTGTATCGATCATTGCTCTTTTTTTCCCTCTTTTATATTGAGCAGATTTAAAAATCTCCACCCAATCTATCATGCTGAAGGCACTTTTGTGTTTCTTGGCTGCTTCTATGGCGGAGTGCAATGAGTCGCATTCCATATAGGTATGCCCTGACTCCAAAAACTTCAATTCTATTTTCTTCAAACCTTCAATATTTTGTACAGCATAAAACAATATGGCCGCTACTTGCTATTCTATTGTTATTCTTGCTATTCTCGCAATTCCTATTTTGCCCCCCGCATGTGTCACAGAATAAAGAGGATTCAGTTATAGTAGAGGGCAAGTTTTTTAGAAAGCAGTACAGTATGGAACCAATCTCACTACTACCACGTTAGCCGTTGAGTTCATTCCATGTGTAACAGTGAGCTTCTGTTCCATCTCCAACAGAAATGGTTAAATTGTAAACACATATTTTGCGTGAGTAATAAAATAAAGAAAAACCAGAACATGGAATTTGGAGCACACTCTGCAGGTCAAATGTGCAAGTGACAAATGAAGGATCCTCTTGACATCTTAATTTGTCTTGAGCTTTAGCTTCATTACATTGACCTTTTCGTATTAAATGCATTGAGTGTTCCACCTCAAGACTGTTTTTTATCTCAACAGTATGTGCATTTTCATATTTATAGCATAACGCACAGAGGTCCTTTTTTGGTTTAAAAAAATAATAATTGTAATGGTTACAAAATATCCTTCTGTATGTTTTTTCACTGACAGGATTAGCAATATTGTTGTCACTACAAAAATCATTTTTGTATAAGTCAAACATCTTAGAAATGGACAACGTAGAATCCAGATATAACTTTTTGTAGACTGTCTTGAATAGTGGGACTCCATGACTGAGAAGCTCTCGATGTATCTTTTTACCATAGGAATACCATCTTCACTAGTTTTATTGCCAGGAGGTTTGTGTCCTCTCATGTCGGTACGATCATAGGTACCAAAATCATTACATCCTTTAATGGCTGTGTTTACAGGCCCATTCGAAATACACAGTTTTTTCAAAAAAATTGGCGCAGACTCTATGTCTACCCTCAGTATTTTCTAAATAATAAGATTTAGACACCGTACGTTCTTTATTACTACCAGGGGCTACTTTTCTGCGCTTTGGCATTTCTCTCTTTACAATTTTCAGTATAAAATCCTTTTGTCGCTGATAATTAGCAAGACCCCAGTAAGTTCTACATATTGCATTTCTATCTTGTTCTGAAAACTTACTATTGCATTTATGTATACAATTAGTATAATCAACAGCTTTAGGGGTCTTAGCCGAACACTTTTTTTTCTTATTTTCATAAGGCAAGCATTGAGATTTCTGCAACTTTGTAACATTTACCTTCCAAGAATGTGGATTACTTTTTCTACATCTAGTTAATTTCTTTTCATTGTTTTGGGTAATCTAATAATCTGAAAAATCTGATATGTCTGATTTATCACCAGATGGGCAATAAGTTATGTCAGAATCTGCACTGAAATCTTCATCTCTTTGTTCATAAGGCACTAGTTGCATAGGCTAAATTATTTCCTGTAAAAAAAACTTTGCTGTATTATGTTATTCCTAACTAAGTAAATTAATAGAGATCCAAAGTGAAGGCAATTTAACATAAATGCCTACACAAAAGTGAAAAAATTCATACACCTACTTCTATTCCTGAAGTTGGCATCACACTGAGTTCTTTCACCTGCACTGTTTTCAAAGTTGTTGTAATAGAATCTTCCATAAACAAAGCTGTTTGTGCCTGTTCATAAGATACCACACTCTACAAGTGATAAAATAAACACAATGTAAGTAAGTTACTCAATCAAATGTTATTAATAAACACCGCCGTGGACATAGATAACTACTTACCAGATTACCATTATTATTTTCATTATTAGTAGTAAAATCTGTGTTTGGACCACTTCATTCTTTTCTGTCTGCTGTCAAAAGAAGATAAATTTAATAGAGACCAAAAGTGAAGGCAATTAAACATAAACATAATAAAGTTAGAGTTAGATTCATGAACCTACTTCCATTTCTGAAATTGGCACCACTAAATTCTTCCATCTGCACTGTTTTTGAAGTTGTTGTAATAGGTTCTTCCTTAAACAAATCTGTTTGTGCTTGCTCATATGATATCCGGTTCTAAAAGTGATAAAATATACACATGTTGCACTATGATTGACAAAACAAACGCTTATAATAGGTTCTATAAAATTGAAATACTTACAAGTTCATTGTTAAGTTCTTGACGCTTTTGAGCTATTGAATTTAATGATAAATCAACCATTAATTTACTCCTTGAACTATTTCTCTTCATACTTATCTCATATCTTATCTTAATTACAAATACACCAACTTGCTGAGCGCTTGCGGTTATCAAACAGAATCCATTTTTCATCGCAGGTAACAATGTGGTTCAAAATTCCTTCATTCGTGTGAGCAGTGCAAGGCACGTCTCGACGCGTACTTCGCGCTGGCGATCATTGAGTTCGTGGGGCACCCATTTGTTAAGCTTTTTTACCTTGCCAATTTGACACAAATGAACCAATATTGTTTTGACGCTAACGTCGAAAGCTGCTGCTAATTCAGCCGTAGATTGTGTATCATCAGCTTCCACAATCGCCTTTAATTCGTCATTGCCGACTTGTCTTCGGTCAAATACTCGGACGACCGCGAGGTTAATTTTTCAGGTCGAAATTTCCAGAACGGAAGCGAGCAAACCAATAACAGGTGGTGCGTTGGTTTGTAGTGTTAGCTCCGTAAACGTTGTTGATGTTGCGTGCCGCTTGTGCCGCGTTGCTGCCACGACGGTACTCATATTCCATAATTACTCGAATTTTTAACGTATTCATGATGACGAAAAAGATTGAAATGCGATGAAAATGTAACACTAATCAATAAACAAATGACTACTTTTGGAAAAAGAATTCCATGTTTTTAAAATAAATTCATATGAAATTAGAATTCTTAGTCAAACAAAAATTATTTTGATTTGAAATGACCACTACAGAAAAACGGCAATTTCATAGGTAAAGACCTATTATACAGAACACATAAATAAAATAAAAATTAATGAAAATGAGTTATACTTTAATTTAATATACATAATCAAAGTTTTATGTGATTTAAAGCTATAAATGAACATAGAGTGTCTACAAATGGAGCAAAGACGTAGGATAGTAGATAAGACCCGTAATCCAATTGACTACGAATCAATGCATTATATACACAAGTCTCTGAACATATGGGTGTGAGCCCCACCAAATTCCCGATAAAAAGCGGAGGACATTTAAATTTCTTTCCGCCTTTTTAAGACAATTATTAATGTGGTATGAACCAGCTGGAATCCAAATATACTCCCAAACACTATCCCTAACTGGAAAAAAAATATTGTTGTAAGTTATAGAAACATTAGAAAGATTTCTAATACGAGAGAAAACCACTACACAGCTCTTTTTAATAGAAATAGAGAGACCATGATCCTCCAGCCAGTCACTTAAGTAGAGCACAGCAGATCTAAGTCGATTGAATAATACCTTGAATAATATATTTACATGAAATATATAAAGTCAGATCATCCGCATACTGCAGTATACTACAAAAGCAACCGACAGAGAGTTCAAGGTCACTGGTATAAATGTTGTATAATATAGGACTGAGAATAGAACCTTGTGGAAGTCCTTTCCAAACGGATCTAGGAGGTAGAGACAAATTTTGATGATTGATAATAACGGATCGAGATGATAAGAAGTTAGAAATGTAGTTGACCATCTTCTCTTGTACACCTAATCTAAGTATTTTTTGTCTAAGCACTGGTAGAAGGACATTATCATATGCAGATGCTATGTCTAGGAAAACACCTACCATCGACTCATTTTTGGAAAATGCTAAACGGACATCAGTCACAAAGATACCTATGTGTATGTGTGTGTGTGTGTGTGATACCTATGGACTGTTCCATAGTACTTACATTTTTACGAAAGCCAAACTGGGTATGAGGGAGAATATTTCTGCTTTCTATAAACCATTCCAGTCGATTTTTAATTAAGTGTTACAGGTGTACAAGTCTCACCCTCGTGTGTTCCAGAACATTTAAAGCATCTCGGCTGAGATCTACACTGTGCCTTTATATGTCCGAATCTACAACATTTGTTACATTGTATGGTCGGAAGGCTATATATTTCAAATGGCAATGAATTAGAGAAACAAAAAACACGTGATGGTAGCTTTTTCCCATAAACGTAAGCACAAATGACTGTGTGGGAATCCACGTCGGAGATTTTTCAATGAATGATTTACGGCTCAGCCTCCGAGCCCTTACAACTTGTCCACAACCACTTGGAACTTCTAAATTTTCCACCAGTTCCTGCATGGACCATTCAACGGTAACTTTCCGGATAATGCCCATACGGGACACATTGTAGGCGGGAATCGTCGCTGTATATCCATTGTCCTTTAAAATAGAATTACTAATAAAAGAGTTAGCATTCTCAGCACTGTCTAACTCGATGGGCACCCTATTGCGGCCTGTCTTTTAATACCATCAGCTACAATATGTTTGACATTATTTTTTAAAAAGGAATTGTCCAAAATTTATTGGCTTTAAAACAGCCCCGGAAGTATTGTCTGGTTCAATTCTCGACACCTGGACCGTAAATGGACCAGAGTCGATGTCAGAATATTTTTTTACAGCCAAGAAGTGTGGGTGGTTGAAAAATAAGTGAATAGACGGATTAGTTATCGTATTTTTTTTGGGTTGAATTGGAATAATATTATCAGGATTACGTCTCTTTCCACTCCTTGAGAATTCCGTCCCGACGAATTATTAAATTTGGCAGATCATTTTGTAAAAAATTCAATTAACTTTGTCCAGATAAATTTCCGGGCAGTTCAAATGGACCAATGATTTTTCTGTTTAATTGTTGTCCAAAAATTTATTTTGAACTGGTATTGTGATCTCTCTTCTCGTATTAGGTTCGGATTCGAGAGTTGCCAGCTGTGCAGATTATGCATGTTGAAGTATCCATCTTTTTTAAGAGTGGATTCATCGCTCCACAGAATTTTGTCGAAGAATTGTGGATCTTGTTCTATTTTGCAAGCATTTATCGACAAAAAAAAACAATCTTGCGTTGTAATCTCTCGGTTGTAGAGCTTGGACGCGTCTAATGTGGTAGGGATGAAATTTGTTTTTTTTTTCTGTACACGGTGCACGGTCGTCTGAGATTTCAGTACGTCATACTATTACTCTAGTAGAGGTGGACGGGTCTAGCTCAATTTCGTCAATTGCAATGTCTTGTGTATTGATATTAGCCAGTCTACCAGTGCCCGTACCACCAATGCCACTGCCAGGTATTCTACCATCCGAATAACACCTGTGGACTCTAATAAATATGCGGTTATCTGGATGACGCGCGGTAGGGTATCTTTTTCTATAAAGAGCTGCAGCAGCTCTTGCTTTGCCTCTACATTCACCATAAATGAAGTGCATGTTTGCGTATTCTTGAGCTGTATATTGATTACGTGGCATCTTAATACACAATACTAGTTCAGATACAAGCCAAGTCATCGTAAAATCACCAAACAAAATCCAAATCACTGAGCAAAAATTAAGAGTCCAATGATATAGCCAGAAGTCGTCGTTATAACACTGATTTTAAAATTACAGAGAAGTCTAAAAGGAATGTACACATGCAATAACGAACAAGTCGTGATACGCACTAAATTGTAAATACTTGCCTTTGTTATGTGCCTGTTGCGAGAGGAAAGGTACAATGTATTAACATTATACTCTTCTCTCGCTCGTTCACACTCTCCCTGTCTCGTAATCAACAAAAGATGGGTAGCATGGGCCAGGTAGTAAATATCAGGCTCAGGTAGTAAATACCGATATTACACGATCTTTACTGCAGTAAAAAGGGCGCTTTTAGAACGCCTGTCACCGTCTTGGTCACGGTTTAAGACAAGATAAGATTCTTTTTTAATTTTCTGTCTAGATAAAATTATGTATTTTTGTAAACTGTATTAATTGCGCATATTTTTGAAACAGTTGGCCACTTAGGTCTTCATACTATTTTTTTTCACGAAAGGCTCTCAAACTTTGTCAAAATTATTTATTTATTAAATTTCACGCTAAAAATTTAAGTTGATATTTGTTTTTCCAAAAAAGTACAATAGATATTCATACTTTTTACTGCATTTCTAATAGTATGGTCTATGAGGAATAAGATAACACCAAAAATGCAACAAATTTCATTAATTTGCAGCAGTGGTGTACATGAAAGTACAGTAAGGTCAATAAAAGCGATTTTTTTTTAAAAAAAACTTCATATTTTTGGCACCACTTCGAATATTTTTTTTTTGTGTATTTTTATTTGAGCGCCTGATAGCCGTACTATTAGGCGCTCCAGGATTATCCATTCTTTTTGGGACATCATCATCAATTATTTTATCCTTTTTTAATTACGTATCAAGCGTCGTGGATTTTTTCAAAAATTTGTAAGTGTCCAAATACTACATTGAAATGCCTCTTTATCAGGGGCTTTTGAACAAAACATGTCGTAGTTGTAATAACATTAACGTTTAAGATTGTAAGAACACGATAGTTGTGATCGTTTGCTTTTTTTGTGCGCTGGTGCACGTTTTGCACATGCGTAATTAAACAGTTGACCGTGTTGGTGGTCAACCTTTCTTTCACTCATTTTATTAATGAGGATTAATCACTTAGTAACAAATCAGATTTTTACCAAGTACATCGTATATGTATTAACTTACTGAGCATTTTATTTTAAAATATTTAAAATCCGTCACGAAATGGTGGATTTATTAAAGTTTTTCTGAACAGCTAGTTTGAAATGCGGGCGCTTTTGAATTGGTTACGATGACGTCATCTGTCGAGATCCATGCGACAACGGCTTGATTGTACTCATAGAGCTAGAGCTCGACGTCGAAAAAGGAGGTCATCGAGAACAAGCATTGGACCACTGCAGATCTCTAGGCGCCTCAAAGTTTGCCTTTTTTTAGTAAGGTCATAAGGAACAATAAAACTGTTTTGATACATGGCGGCTGCTGCTTTCGATTTTATTGACACTCAAATTTGGTATATTCAATATGGTTGCGAATTCAAAATGGCCAATTCTTGACGCTTGTGCCTCGCGTGCCTCGCGTGCATTGTTTTTGTTTACATTCAATATTTTAGTTGTGACGACGACAGATGATGTCACAGCGAATCGCTTCAATCTCGGGCGCGCTTTTGGACTAATGCACTACAATTACTGTATATTCGTAATTTTTGGTCCGATTTAAATAATTATTTACAGTATTTGCTGTTTTTTTTGTCGCCATAAGTCTGCATGCCCCACAAGAAACATGACTGATCCTCATTGCGCGTGTGCTAATCGTGCAAATGCGCACAAAAAAGCGAACGAATACGTAGCACACACACACACACTAATGTTCTGTGACTTGTGTCATATTGTTTTATCGATATTACCTATTCAAATAAAACTCGATGTGTGTGAATGTGCGAATGAAATGTAATTAAGTATTCCTTGTCTTATTGATTATTATACAATTGTAAGTAAAAGTGCGTTTTAAAGTGGATTTTCGAGTGAGCGTTGGGATTTATTGTTGTCAATAATCTGTATTTGAACCTTCTTAGCAAATTAGGGTCAGTTAATCGATTTCGGTAATAATAATAAATAATTATTGTTAAGTAAATATATTGCGTGTAAATAGAAACATCACTCGTAATAATGATCTGAACTCCTAGGTAGTTGTAATTACTATTTGCCCAAGATAGTTTTAATTATAATAATTTAATACTGTCCAACCATTGTTGCCTTATATTTTACTTTTAGTATAAGATGTTGATCATGTCAGTTATAATTATTGATCTGTCGTTGATATTCGCTTTGCCCCAAGTTCGTTGTTGATAAATATTTTAACTATCGACACGTCGATGTTGTATAATGTATGGATACCAACAACACATGGAACTGACTAAAGCGTCATTTCAGAACGAAACGAGTCGATACGCGACGCGGCACTGTTCTGCATTTTTAAGATAGCGATTCAAAATTGAACTTTATTCACTACACAAGAAGTTACACGTTTAATTGTAAGAGTTTGTATGTTAAACTGCAACGCTTCTATAGCCCGGCGCCGCTCTTGTAATGAAACGTTTATCTTGTGTATTGAATAAAGTTCAATTTTGAATCACTATTTTAAACATGCAGCGCCGCGTCGCACGTCGTCTCGTTTCGGTATGACCTGACCCTTAGTTATAAAACTAATAGATTTAGATTTTTTTCGTAATATTATGCTTTACCAACGCAGCAAGGAACCACAAAATTTAACAATTTTCGTCTCTTATCTTTCACCTTAGTAACTCTTTTTGCATTCGCTAGATGAATTTAGCATTTTTAGATTCTAAAAGTAACCTTAAGATAAACTATTACCTTTTCGCGAATTCTTTAAACCTGTCTTGAGAAAAATCATTTTTAAATAAGATATTAGAACAAAGTTTGTTGGCTTTAAAACGTTATTGTACGATTTGTAAATACGTAGTTTATGGCCCAATTCATATCTACTAGTGCAGTCGAAATGCGACGAAGTGAAGTTCTCAAAACATATATTCACTCTTATGTCCACATCGTAACGAACGCATATTTCTTCCGAGATAAAAAAGCTTTGGCGATTAGACGCGCGTCTGGGCGTCTTCTTTATATTTCTCTTCGCTGCGCTTTGACTCTGCACTAATATGAATATTGATATGTATTAAGTTACTTATTAGATAGCTTTTAAAATCACTCTTGATTTTACCTGTAGGTCGATTCTGCTAATTAAATCTTACAATTATACAGTTCATGCAGCCTAACTCCCACACTAATAAAATATTTACACAATGTATAAGCTATACAATGTTTTGTCCTTGTCTAGTACGTTGGAAAAGTCGTTTGACAGACAAGGACAGAACATTGTGTAGCTTATCCAATGTGTAAATATTTTTATTAGTAAGGTGGTAATATGTCCAAACAGCAAAATGTTCGTACTATAAAACTGACGTTTATTCATATATAACGTGACCATACGTCCCGCTTTCGGCGGGACAGACCCGCTTTCAGGCCGTCTGTCCCGCAAAGCTGAAATTGTCCCGCTTTTGTCAACAGACCAAAGCTAACATAAAAATATACGTGAGCCTCTTAAACTAATGCCTGGCGTGTGTATACTTTTTCCAAGAAAACTTATTCCGTCTCGTTCCCTTGTCCTAGGATGTCGCTGTTCTCTATAAGATAATTATTTAGTAAAATACCCCGTTTTAAGATAATATTCTTCGTAACTAATAGAAGGCGTTTTGATTGCGGAAATTAAAAATATAATATGAAATTTATAGGTGTAGAGGAGCTCAATATTAATTTATTATTAAAGATTTGCTTATAAAAGGGTGTATGTGGTTTTGCTTAGTGTTATTCCGCAGATGTCCCGCTTTGGCAAGAAAAATAAATGGTCACGTTATCCTGATAGCGACGTCAAACATGTTTTGACTGTCCCAAACTTTAAAATCAGTATATGATATTAAGACAATTCATTGAAAGTAAATTGAAATTCTAAGAAAGTAAGTTAAATACGAGGATTACGGTTATGTGCTTTAGCACTGATACTATCAATCTAATTACCTCATCATTATTGTAATATTATTAATGGACTGATTAGGAATCCCTCGGGTGAATAAACAAGCTTTTGTTCCAACATTCTTTAATAGTTTAAATAGTTCCTTGAATAGTTTTGCCCACATAGAATAATATAATATATGTTATAGCAACATTAATGTAACAACAATTACTATTCCTAAATAAAGTATAGTCTAAATTTTATCATGAAATCTATCACCGTAAAATTAAGAACACATATAGGTGCTAGACGTTATATGCTATCCAAACAAAAGTTAAAGTATTAATTAACTGTAACGTCATTTCAGAAATAAAATCTTTGTTTGACCATTGTTTACACGCCAGCGTTTTTTTTAACTAATAGATCTACACACCCAATATATATTTACCTACATCATGCTTAATTCTACCTATTAAGTAAATTCATTCGCTAAAATTTTTAAAAGTAAGTTTACAGTTTTTACATTTAAATTTTTCTTAAAACACTTATGAATTATAATTTTCTAGAAGTAAAAGCTATTAAGAAAGTTGCCACTAAACAATTATCTACCAAATAAAATCGAAATGATATTTATTATATGGGTTGTTTGCGTAGAATTTATATTTATATTAATGTAACAGTGAGAAAATTACAAATTATGACAATAAAATATTTTTATTAAAATTATATGACACATACTATTAACTTACAGTAAACAATATGATCATTAGACATATTTATTTAACTTCGCCTAAAACAAAATTCGGTCAATTGGATTTTATCAACATTGCCATGTAAGTAAGGTATTCAAAATTTTGTATAAATAATGTTAATTTGAATCAAATATCTCTTTTCTTATTTATTTTTAGATATTTAGGCCAAAAACAAAAAAAAACGAACAAAAATACTCAAAATTAAGAAAAAGCTAAAAATTGTATTAAAATATAATTTAATTTCTATGCGTTTTAATGGTTGCCTATGTGTGATGGAATGCTATTGGCGTACACGCTCGAGCGACGCGGAAACCTATTAGAATTGGTAGATTAGATTATAAAAAAAGACTAAATGGTCTTATACCGTTTCTACTTTTAGCGGTGTGGGAAGCGTCCACATGGTTTCAAAGTTGTGAAAAAACAATGACATGGACATGCTGAAGCGCGTCAGATTATAGTATTGTTCATGCGCCGAATAACGCCTTGATGGCGTCTCTGATATTAAATATATATTAATCTGACAATTTGCGTGGTGGAGGGGTGAAAATACAATAAAGTGTGTTACCTCGTGCGTGTCGGATTTGCGCTCTAATTTCTCAATAACTTTTTTAATTACCTCTACAATAAGAAAAAAAAACACGCGCTCGAGGACATCGCTTTTTTTTGCACCCCTACACCATTAGATTACGCTTAAATTAGCAAAATGGACACTTGTTAGTTGGTATTTAACCCTCCCCTATCTTAATCTGACGCGCTCGAGTATGTCGAACGATCGAATTTTTTTTGCTAATCTGACGGGTTCCCCCCGAACCCCCTACATCCAGCTCATACTCGCTGGGGGTACTTATCAATATGTATCTTCCCTTATATTAATCTGTCACGCGCTCCAGCATATCCCAATATCCCCATTTCGGCTCCCTAACTATAAAGCATCACTTAAAATTATTAGGTATCTATTAATGCACATTAAATAAACAAATCCTTTAAAATTATATGTGATAATTCATTATGTAATGAATAAAACTAGATGTATGTATGAACCTTCTGTCTAATATTAAATACTATAGGTAAGTAATACATAAATGTATATTATGCGTTCTTTCGACTACGAGATTTAATTATTATTTCAATTTTAAATTGAATAGTTCTGAAACTGAAAGAATATAATGTTTAATTTTTTTGACCACTCACATTTTATTAATTAGCAACACAACCGTATAAAACCTTCGATATTAGGCAGTATAAGATATATGGTCTAAGATATATGGAGATATATAGGATATAGTATAAGAGTATATGGTCCGGAATCCAGAACGCCGCTGAAAGTTTAATACAATAGCTTTGGAAATCGAACCCATGAGTCCAGATAGACCCATCAAATGTCAATATCATAGTCAGTTCGACACTCGAAACTTCCATTTTCATCCATTGTATTACCGCAGAGTTCTATTTTCAGTGTTCGGTGTCCGGTGTTCCGGATTCCGGAGCATATAGTCCCAGCTCTATTCAATTGGTCGAAACTATTTAGGTATGTAAGTAAAGTTAAATGTCTAAAAGTAAACTTCAGAGGTAACTTTTTAAATGTTCAATTATAATATAAACTAATTTTTTTAGTACTTTTGTTGTCTCAATCAAAATTAAAAAGATATGGATTTTAAATATCATTTTTTCTTTACATTATTTTATCTAAAAATAGAGATGTATAAATACAGAGGTTAACAACAAAGTCCATGTCGTATTTTCTTAACGTCATAAACTTAACCATGTATAATAAATGGTTGGAGGTACTATGTAGTTTTTGGGAAATAGTGTCTGATACTCTTTGATTACTAGTTTTAGATTTTAGTTTCTCAAATCTAAACACATACTCTTAATTTAAAACAATAATACATAAGTGTCCTTTTTATTTTAAGCATTGGTATTAAAATAATGGCAACTGTGAAATAATGGCATAATTTTAATGACATATATGTATTTCAAATGTTTGGTATGTGTATGATATGGTGCCTATTATAGAAAAATAAAAAGCTGTTTACAACGTATTTTGTTTTATTCAAGTTATTAACTAATAAATCCCTATCATTGAAACTAAAGTGGTATGTCGCCATACTTAGGCAGCAAGTGTTTCCATATTTAAATAGGTTTGTGTGAATGTTTTCTTTGGATTAGTCGGCTCAGTATAAACTTGGTTAACAATTTACATAAGGTAAAAGCCATGCCATGCCATTTCAAAAGCCATGAAATACAACCATGTTATTAATAGATATTGTTGGTTTTTTTTAATGAAATCGACCAGGAAACGAGCAGACGGATGGGGCCTGATGGGATGTAAGTGTTATACTTGTAACTCCTCTGGTGTTGCACACTTGCGTTCCTGGTCCTTAAAGTTCCCAACCACCCTTGGGCCTCCGGTAAGCTCACTCACTCGGCGAAACACAACGCAAGCGTTATTTCACTCCGGTATTCTGTGAAGCTGCGGTATTTCCGGCCGGTCGAGCCGGCCCGGTTGTATCGGATAAAATATATATTTAAATAGTTTTATAATAGGAAGTTTTATAGAAAAGCTTAATAAGCAAGTAAGAAAATAGTCAAGGTATAGGTACTTACATATATAGAGATTATAGGAAATACTACATTTAGAATAACTCAGTTCTCGTTCAGTTGAGGTAATTCGGTACGATTTTGACAAACGACTCAAAAATTTAAAAATCAATAAAAAAAAAAAACAAATTGAATGTTCAGAGCTTCAGCTTCAGCTGGTATCTTCCATTTAATGAAAGAACTATCGTCAACTAAATAAGCCAAAAATCGCTCGTCAATTGCTTCATCTGGACAAGAACCTCAAACATTTAAGGATTAATAAACTCTCTGAAACTTCAACATTCGAGATTAGATCCTCGTCTTAATTGACGTCCTTAGGTACCTTTTACGAATCACTTTACCCTGATAATAAAGTATACTTAGAAGAAAAATGTACAGTTATTAATCTAAGATACTACTACCCACGAGGCCTAACCTGGATATTGGTGTCAGTGATTAAAGCTTGATAATAGGGATTGACACATAACAGGCTCTCCCCCAATACTCCCTGCATACTAAATTTCTTGGAAATACTTGCAGCCGTTTCCGACATTACGATTATAGGTATATATGCCAGATTAGCTCGCTTAAAATATAAGATACATTAAGTACACTCAAACATCTCGGCTTAGAGCTCACGACTGTAACAGGAAAGGGAGAACATAGGACCTACGAGATCAGATATACTTAGCTACAAGCATTTATTCAGGTGTCTTCAGGAGTTTCTCCATTTCGGCTTTGTATGCGGGTAGTTCGACATCGTCCCAATGCAGGGTTACCTTGTCGAAAAATCTGGAAAATACGGTAGGTTTTACTGTGAAAGATGTGGTTATTTCTGATGAATATTGAAGTGAACATCTTTAGGCGGGTTGAGAATTGTTTGAGAAGGAAAAAAAACCAATGAAATTGCGACACTGTTACCGGCACCGGAGCGGCATGAAGTAGGGTGGGGCAGGCAGGTCGCGCGCCGCATGCTTGCCAGTGCTCTCTTGTTTTCACATCTGTCGGCGCTCCCTGCCACTGTTTTTATATTATTAGATAAACGACATTTTTTCCATGCTTCTCCAAGCCTTCGCCTAGGCCAGAAAGACACCACTGCCTCCAAAAATCGGAGTGAGCCAGTTCGTTTCGCCGCGTGAGGGCCCTTAGGCCCATAGGACGATGTGGACAGTGATCGCTTACCTAAGGTACATATTTACCAGAGACCACTGCAGACAGAACGACTCGTCGCCATCAGTGCGAACACTCTTCTCCTACTACTTCTATTATAAATGTGAAAGTTTGTGAGGATGGAAGGATTTGTTACTCTTTCAAGCAAAAACTACTGCACGGATTTTGATGAAATGTGGTATGGTAGTAGTTTAGGCTCAGGATTAAAACATATGCGGATATCCCGAAAAAATACAGTGTTCCCGTGGAATACTGTATTTACGCGGGCGGAGCCGCGCGCAAAAGCTAGTCTCTTATACAGAATGTATTATTATCGAAGTGAAATATTTCACCCAAGGTTACGCTGCAATATAACGCAAATAATGACAGTAATTTATTGAAATAATTTCGTAATTTACTAAAAAATTGCGCGAGTAACATTTCCCGAAAACTCTCAGTAAGTATGGACAGTAGACAGTACACACCCTCGCACTGCCATCCGCCGTGTCGGCTGTGAAGGTCACGCGATCGCCGCGCAGCATCGGCCGCGCGGTTATGAGTCGACATTAGTTATTTTATAGGATAATCTAGTAAAAATGTAAGGTCACACGTGATATATATAATACTGATCACGCTCCTTGAATACTTTTTTTAATACACTTTATATTTATAAATAACTCATGATGGTAGAGTTAAATAAAAACTATAACGGCTTATGTAACTCTGTTAGTTTAGGAGTTATAGATGCATAACTTGTAAAATGCGCTTACTTGGAAAAATTCGTACATAATTAACGATATTATAAGTAAACATGTATAATATTAGTATATTAGTAACGGTACGGGACAATACGAGCACGAGTCCGACTCGCACTTGGCCGGTTTTATATATAAGAAGAAAACGAAGATATGTCATAGTTGTGATACTTACCGAACTTGTATCTCATTCAACACCCTTTTCTCGGTATCATTTAACCCCTTGTCCAGCACATCCAACGTATCACGTAGCTGCTCCACCTTGTAGAATCCGCAGATGTTGGTATCTATGTCTGGCTGGCTGAGAGAAAACCAGGTGGCTATGCGGGCCAGCTCGACGTTATTGGCCTGGAAAATGAGAGCAAAAATGCTATACATTCTTACGTATAAAATGATAAATGCAAATGTAATTCTGTCTATCTGTTACGCAATCACCTTAGCGATTTTTAAAAAGGCACAGAGGTATACTACACCACGGCAAAGGATATAGGCTACTTTTTATCCCGGAAAAATGTACAGTTCCCGCGCAATATACGTTTTTCTGTAAAAAAAGTTGCGGCTAACATCTAGTTCAAAGTTTCATCCCATCCATCGACCATCCATCCCACTATACTTAAGAGTTTATGTGGAAACCCATCCCACTACTGACTACACTAATACAATACCGACCTTCTTGACGACCTCTGTGGCTCAGTGGTTAGCGCATTGGCGCTCAATCCGGAGGTCGCGGGTTCGAATCCCCCCAGGGAACAAAAATATTTCTGTGTTCCTGGGTCATGGATGTGTTATTAAATATGTGTTTATTATAATAAAAATATTTAATATAAGTATGGTGTAAAAGAAAGGATTAAATATATTTCCGTTGTCTGCTACCCGTAACACAAGTTCTTCGGATACTTATCACGGGGCCAGACAGACGTGGTGTGAAGTGTCCATAGATATAAATAAAAATACCACACACAAATATAATAAGATAATCTGACACGGCTGGAAAACGACCAGGCAGATGTAGAACGTCAAAATTGTTTTGCGCAAACCGTTGTTGATAGACATGGCCACCTGTGCTTTACCATGATTTACCATCAATTTTAGAAAAAAATGCCAATCTAAGTATCAATCAAACACTGAAAATCAGTAACGATTTGGAATATTTGCGGATAGGTGAAAAAAAGTGGCATGTTGTATTGCCACACTAAAAACGGGTAAAAACATTCCAGTCTGGACATTCAGCGACGTTGTACAAATAAATGGACCTTGTACATTTTACATTCTGTGTTATTTTCGCTTTGAAGTAACAAACACGTAAACGATATGCATTGGCACTTGGCACACAAGTGATTCATCGATTTGACTATCAATCAGGTCTACTGCACGCGTAGCATGACCGCCATATAAATGTGTTTGGTCATACACATACACAGGAATAGACATACTCACAGATTGTGTAGACAAAATGACAGATTTATTTTATCAAACAGTCATTTTTCTCTATTCTTCCGTAAAAAGGAACCATCTCTATGGTGGTCATACTACACGTGCAGGTCTCTGGTCTAAAACACCAAAATGGCTGGTTCAGTCTCTGTGATTTTGTCTATTCTTCCATAGAAAGAAATTATTACTATGGTGGTCAGTAAGGTCACACTACGCGGGTAGGTGTTTGGTCTAAGATATCAAATATGCTGGTTCAAATGACTCTTCTATCACGAATGTGAGGAGTGAGCAGCCTAGTAGGGGAATTCAGCATAATTGCTTTCTTCTCTTACGTCAGTCTTCTGCGAGGCCGTGCTTACCTTGCAATACTCGGAGGCTCTACGGCATATGGCCTTGATGTCGTCGCTTGCTGGGTGCCAGATTTGCGGTCCCTTGTTGGATAGAAGACCCATGCCAGTGGCAGCTGCGTTAATGATGCCGATGCCTTTATCCTGGAATTGAGCATTGGCATATTAAGATTATAATAAAAGTTTAATGAACAGATCAGCGAATGTTTTTTTTCTTAATCTTAAGCCGTTAAGCGTTGAATTAATACACATAAATCAATATGCAAGATTTTAATGCACATATCTAATATGAATTTAGAGAAAATAGGGTGCAGTAGGGTTCTTTTTCTGTTTCTAACCAAGATTCACACACACACACACACACAATCTCAAGTTGGACTACAATAGTGGTCATCAGAATCGGATTGAGGTTGATTTTAAAGTTTGGGATAATCTCTCGAAGCTTAAAATAAATTATATTCTAACAATTTATTTTGCTGATAAAATTGTGTCGCGCTTCGACACCTTCTCGAATGTCGCGCTTATGGCATTGTTGACACAGCACAAATGCCTACCTTGAAGTATTTAGTATAGTGCTGCAATCGATTATCGAACAGAGTCGACTTGGCGTAGCTCAATATAGTAGATATCTTCACGTCCGATTCCTCAACAATCTCCTGCATCAGCTCTATGTCGTAGTCAGCTAGGCCTATGTAGCGGGTCTTCCCGTCTCGCACCGCGCGCTCCAATGCTGGTAGAGTCTCCTTGAGGACAACAGACGTGTCAGGCGCGAAGGTTGCGTCATGGACCTGTTAAATACGAATATATAGTCAGATGCGGCAAGATGGTATATAGATAGAGATAGAGAAAAGTACGTTGACTGTTAACAAAAATAAAATCCCTAATGCCCCAAGACAAGAAAAAACGCAATCGGCAGAACGATTACAAATAACGAGACGTTATTTTAGTAGAATTGTTGCATTTTAGTCTAATGATCCTTTCATGTCATTCCCGTAATTTTAATCTACTTAAAGGTAGGTAGGCACAACTAAAATCCTGCATGTACTTATGTAGATTTTGGTGTTTTTTGCGCCTTTTGTCACCGAATACCTCATCAATGTTTTTGAAGAGCAGTGAAACATGAATAATAGGTTTATAACACTTGGATGAGTTGCGAGTTACAGTTAATCGTATAATATTCACGCCAAAACGCATGAATGATAATTGAAAATGAACCGCCGTGTATACGCCATGGCATATACACCATGTATTTGCCATAATATGTCGAGTATATGCAATATTTTATTACAATCGAAAATATAGGAGAACATAAAAGCCGCGAAATGCTTCGAGACTAGATATTCCGGCCGCTTAATAAAGGCTTAGCATGACCGCGCTCTCAGATAAAATAGAACAGAATATTTTGAAAAAGTAATTGTTCGGTACGAATAGATGACATACTAAGGCGGGTCAATAAGTCCGTGACTTTTTGAATTTCTAACCTCCTTACTGAAAAAGCAACACTACTCCTGTCAACAGGCATCTGTCAGTTGACTCCTATCAAAATTTGAACTTGCTGCGTCAGTTAGTTTGTGTTTTACAGCTATCTTTATTAGACTATCCAGTAACTTAAGGAAACAATGGAAAAAAGTGAATTTCGTGTGCTTATTAAGCATTATTTTTTTGCGAAAAAAACCATTACCGAGACCAAGGCTAAGCTTGATAAATACTATGGGGACTCTGCACCATCGATTTCAATGGTAAAAAAGTGGTTTACTGAATTTCGTTGTGGCCTTACAAGCACTGAAGATGCCGAACGTCCTGGACGCCCAGTTGAGGTCTCTACACCCGAAACAATCGAAAAAATTCACGATATGGTGTTGGCCGACCGAAGATTAAAAGTGCAAGAGATTGTGGAAGCCATAGGCATCTCGCATGGCTCAGTGGTTTCAATTTTGAATGATCACTTGGGCATGAGAAAGCTTTCCGCAAGATGGGTGCCGCGTTTGCTCACAGTCGACCACAAACGCAATCGTGTAACAACTTCACAGGAAGGTTTGGCGTTGTTTAATCACAATATGGAGGAGTTTTTTAACCGTGGACGAAACATGGATCCATCTCAACACACCAGAGACCAAACAATAGTCAAAACAGTGTGTTTCTAAGGGTGAATCGGCGCCAAAGAAGGCCAAGATGGGTTTGTCAGCCAATAAAGTTATGGCGACTGTTTTTTGGGATGCACGTGGGATAATCCACATTGACTATCTTCAAAAGGGAAGAACAATTAATGGGGAATATTATGCCAACTTATTGGACCGCTTCAATGAGGATTTGAAAACAAAACCGACCTCATTTGGCCAAGAAAAAAGTTCTTTTTCACCAAGACAATGCAAGGGTGCACACATGTGCAGTTGCCATGGCAAAAATCCATGAATTGGGCTATGAATTGCTCCCACATCCACCCTATTCTCAAGATTTGGCTCCGAGTGACTACTTCTTGTTCCCAAACCTGAAAAAATGGCTCGGTGGAAAAAGATTTGACTCCAATGATGAAGTCATCTCGCAAACAAAGGCCTATTTTGAGGACCTCGACAAATCATATTTTTTGGAAGGGATAAAAAAATTGGAGAAGCGTTGGACAAAGTGTATAGAGCTCAAGGGGGACTACGTTGAAAAATAAAATGATTTATTTATCAAAAAATCTGTGTTTTATTCCAAAAGTCACGGACTTATTGACCCGCCCTCGTAACTAGGCGCCACAGAAGACCGCGTGAAGTAACTCTTGCGTTGTGTTTCGTAGATTGAGTGATGTTTTTATTCAGTTCCTTGGATATGTAGCCACAAAAACCAAAGACGGGGGGTAAAAGATCAACAACGCACTTGACTTGTAAGCGGGCGTCCATAAATTGCGTGAGACGATTTTGAGGATTTTTTATCCTCCCTGCCCCCTTGGTGAGATATCATGAAATTTGCCTCGACCCTCTCTCCCAAATCTCACGTGACATTTTTCAAAAATTGTATAGGTATTGTTTATAAAATTTAAATGTGTTGATTTATTAATAAAAACAATTAGTTTTATTACTTTTATTAACACTAGTAAATACTAGTATTTGAGATTATTCTAACAAGTAACAATTATGTAAGACTTGTGCAATTGGATTTTCCAAACTTTTTAACTTAACCTAATTTTTTGTTTCTTAAACTATTATTGCCAGAAAAAAGATTAGTTACGTGATATGCGCTGGTGTTTTGGGTCTATTTACAACAACCTTCAACCACAATCGCTCACCATTTTTCAGTTTATTTCATGTAAAATACTGTTGTTTGAGAAGGAGACTCTTCTCGGCTCGACGCCGGGCCCCTGAAAAGGGCCTTACGGCGGGCATGTAAAATACAGAATTGAGAATACCTACTTATACTATAATATGATAGAGGTGCATCGGGACGCGATTCTTCGCTTTTTCACGATAAAAACCTATGTGTTAATCCAGAGCTTAAATTACCACCATTCCAAATTTCATCGGATTCCGTTCAGCAGTTCCATCTATTCATCCATCCATCCTCACGAACTTTCACATATATAATAGTATTAGGACGGTCTATGGATATAACAAAATATTTTATATTCAGCAACATCACAAGCCTGACAAAAATATAATTCTTTTTGACTTTACGTTTACTTAACGTTTAAAAATTTGCAAAAGAGTCGAACCGGGCACGAGCTACAAACTATCATACCTACTGTTGCATAATGTCACAGTATTATAAAGTAATACTATCAATGTTTTATTGACAGATGTCACAAGCACGGCCTACCTAGTTCTTTTATTTCAGTTAGCCAAAAGGCTATGTATAGTGTAGACGTATCTGTGTTAAGCATCTCTCTCATATGTACCAATAAAGAAGAATATCACAATTGTTGCTGTATTATTAATATCACCACTCAAGCGAAAGAAGGATCTGTAAGAACCAAGACGTCGCAGTTCACTCATACACTCCACATACATACACTCTACATACACTTGCACTCATACATAATTTGCTAGGCCAAGACGGGTCGCATATAAGGTTGGGCTGCATTTTAAATTAGCTCAAATATGTTTAAATTAAATTAACTTTTTGGTTTCGGATTTCGCCTACAATGCCCACTTGAAAAATTCACCTGTATATATAGATAAGTACCTACTTATAATAATTTCTGCACAAAAGAAATGACTTCACATCAAAACAAATATGACATGAGAGCCAAGTTCAATGTTAACTGTATGCCTTGGTTGTTGACTTCAACGACAAAAGAAGTGAGATCTAAATGGATGCCAACTGCCAATGCCAAGTAAAATGACCATTTTACTTGGCATTGGCAGTCCTGAAATCCTACTATAATAATATTATAAATGTGAAAGTTTGTGAGAATGGATGGATGGATGTTTGCTACTCTTTCACGCAAAAATTACTGAACGGATTTTGATGAAATTTGGTGTGGCAGTAGTTTAGGCTCTGGATTAAAAACATAGGCTACTTTTTATACCGGAAAAGTACAGTATTCCCGCGAGATACTCGATAGTATATTTACGCGAGCGGAGCCCCGGGCAACAGCTAGTTTATTTATAACAACGTAAAATATATATTTTTTGTAACTTTAAATAATATTATATTGAAACCCAAGGTCTGACTTGGCTAGTTTTCGTAAGTATACGAATTATATTTATAATATTATTATTGCCTTCGCAAGTTCTAAAGAGCTATTAGTTCTTATTATATTCTTCCGAAAATTTGGCTAGCTGGTAGAAACTAGCCAGCAGCCATCGAAAATAGGGCTCCTCCATGACTGTATTAGTATGTACATAAAAATAACTCGTATATATGAGAACCAGACAAATATATTATATTTTATGATATACTGAACGATGATTATTAACACAGTATGTTATGTACTTAGTACCGGCTAGGTATGCTTATTTTTTTGGAAATTCGAGATTTTCAATAAAAACAACCCTTATCATAAAGAAAATACGTGGTTACAGGCTACTTGGGGAGGAGGAAATTTTCATTATTATTTCAGTAGGATTAACCTACCTGTTCTCGAGATAGAAGCGCGATTATAGAAAAAAAAATGGCTATGCCTACTTTGAGATAAAAGCTATGTATAAAGCTATACAAATGTTGGAAAATTAAGGATTATCAATTTTTTTTCCCATCATGAAGAAAATATGTGGTTGCCCCACTAAGGGAGAGGAAATTTTCATTATTTTTTCAGTAGGATGTACCATTTTTTAGATTTAGAGAATTTTACAGAAATTAAAATATATCCGCCATTTTGAAATTTCAAAATAAATGTTTTTTTTTGCAATTAACATAAACCTAGAACAGGACACCTAGATTCATTTTAATAAAAATAAATGTCCTATATCTTTGAAATTCAAAATGCATAATATTTTCATGTTAATTTTTTAAATTTTTATATTAATTTAATATTATTATATTTATTAAAAACCTCGAAGACGACACCTGTATCAATTTTACGAAAAATAAATATCCGAAATTTAAAATTTTTCAAAATGAATCTACACAATATCCACACCCCCCTAATCCGAGAAAAATTAAAAATGGGAACTTTGTACGCTCCTTTACGTTTTTGTAATGTGCGCTCGTTTTGCTACTTATTATGTTTTTTGAATTACCTACACCAGGGAACATTTATGTGCCTATTCTTAAATTAAATGTGTACTCTCAAATTTTCACCAAGACGGTTATTTGTTCGCTAAAATAATATCTGTCTGCCAGATTGGAATATTCAGTGCAAAAAACTAGTACTAATTAATCACCAGATTAAAAAAAAATCTTATAATCTTTCGCCAACTTGGTAATTTAGTATTCCATATTCGGTTTTATTTCGCCCAAAATTTGATTGCTTTGTTGCAAGTTTAAATACATGCCATTTTTTATTTGAAACCTGGAGCTTTCCGTGTGGTCCCATTTCAAATTGGTCCAGTTCCATGTAAATGGCATCCATGAGAATTCCATATAAGTGTTAAATTTTTACTTTGGAATTCGGTTTTCATATTTTGTTTAAAAATAATTATTAATAATCATTTCAATTTTGAACTTTAGTTACTACACAAAAAGATATGTACACGTTTCATCACAAGAGCGGCACCGCGCTGCGCTGCTCGCATTTCGAACTCTTGCAATGAATTGTATCTTATGCGTTATAATTAAAGTTAAGTTTTAAAGCCATATTTTGAAATATGCGCGCCGCGTCGCGTCTCAGTGTGTACTAACGCGACCTTAGGCGAGAAGAGTAGTAGTTAAGAATATACATCACTAACGTAAAGAATCGTCATTCCATCGATTTACACGAATGACAGCTAGCGGCTGTGTGTGCGTGGCTGGGCGAATGCGGAGGCGGGCGGGGCGTGAGTTTTTTTCCAGCCAGGACTTTCGTTCACGGGGCTGGCCGCTAGTCGTTTTGTCCTTTGACATAATTGACAATATTATTTCATAAAATTTATGATAGATTTGTCTGACGCGAAGTTTAATATTAATTCAGTGTCAATCTTGGGCTTACGTTAATATGGCTGGCATTCGGTGGTCGAGCTGTTATTTGTAGAGAGTGTCGCCCCTTTTGTACTAGTCTATTAAATTTGTAGTGCTTTTTTTATGGCATAGCTCATTTTGCACCACATGACAATTCCTATTATGTTAAGCGTAAGGAGCTAACGATACGACTGATTACTTACAGTACTACAGTAGGATTAGCAGGAACATTTGACAACTACGTATTCGTAACGCTATCGAAAGAGAATTGTTGGAAAATTATAACAGCGCTCATACAATTGAATTTCGATAATGTTACGAATACACAGTGGTAAATTGTTCCTGCTTGGGCTACATTATTGCACTACAGTATTATACTAGTCATTATTGTAATTAAACAGTTTGGCCAATGGATGTCTCTGAACGCTTTATGCTTCACTTGGCCGACTCCTTTGACTTGCGGCCGCTTATCGCAAGTAATTCGGGCAGTGTTTCATTGTTTGGCTCGGTTTAACACTTATCAGCCCCGGTATCAAAAGAGAGTTTATATTCAATACTGCTGTCAAGTACATGAATGGGGAAATAACAAGTACCTACTGTCGATGTCATCTCGAACTGCAATATTGTGCCAAAGCACGTCTAATAAAGCAGTAAGCGAGCTAAGCTAACCTAAGAACCATCTAGACCAAAAATTGTTTTCTTTTTTTAAATTTCTTTAGTATTTCGATAAAATAATTTTCTTTAATACTTAAGTAGGTACTCTACCTAGGTTTAGCTTGGCTCTCGACTCGGAGGTCGTGGGTTCAATTCCCGCATTGGAACAAAAAAATGTTGTTTCCAAGTTTGGTTAGGACAATTCAGGCTGATCACCTGATTGTCTGACAAGAAAGATGATCCATGCGTCGGATGGGCATGTAAAAAGTCGGACCTGCGCCTAATCTCTCGCCAGTCGTGTCGGTTATCCGTCCCACTGGGTTACGAGAGTAAAAGGAGGAGAGAGTGCTCTTGTGTACTGCGCACACACTTGGGCACTATAACATAACTCCTGCGTAGCTGGCCTGATTTCAATGAAACAGGCCACCGTCACCGAAATCGGTGTGGGAGCTATTACTATTACTCTACCTAGGTATTTAGAATCATCTATCAGCATTTTAGAAATGCCAGTCGGTTTTTTATTTTATTTTATAATTTATTTTACTTAAGATTTTTTAGTTTATCTAACACACACTTGGTCGATTTAAAGCAAAAATACGACAATTTGAATGCATTGATGGCAAATTTATTCGAATTATTTAGTTAAAATGGTTGTAATTACTCCTGATTAAATTTAAATATATGATATACATTATATTATATTTTCGAAATCTCATTTTAATTTCCGAGGTTTGGTTAATATTTTTTTTTATTTGGTTTAAAACATCTACTTAAGTACTTACAATTTGGCGCCAAAATCTGCAATTTACAATTTTTCATTAAATTAGCTAGCAAGTGTACGTACACTTGCGTTTTTGAGACAAGTTTAACGATACCTTAATTGTCGAAATTCATCCAGCCATTTGGAACTTACGTGGGAATAAAGGAATTTACATACAAGATAGGCGCGAAAAACATAGTCGGGTAAAAAGGCGTGTATGACACCTCACCATTATATATAACTAGCTGACCCAGCGAACTTCGTACCGCTATATTTTTTTGCCGTGCCGCAAGAAATAATATTTTAAATATTTGTTAACAAAAAAAAATTCACACAAACCTTCTGGCAATAACGAACACATAAAATAAAGATTTATCCAATTTGGTGCAGTCGTTTGGAAGTTATGCGCGTACAAACATTTCGGTAATTCAGTTTTATTTATATAAGGCAATTTTTTAACTTTTCTCTCCGTAAGAACCATCCTCGTACTTCAAGGAATATTTTAAAAAAAGAATTAGCGAAATCGGTTCAGCAGGTCTCGAGATTTGCGCTTAGCAACACATTCAGCGATTCATTTTTATATTATAGATTATATATTGGAAGATACACAATAGAGTATCTTCCAATTCATCCTCATTTCATATGTATACCCCTGAAATATATACATAGGTATTATAATTATATTTTTTTATTTTGTGCTGCAAAAAATAAAGTCTATGCGCAATCTATAATTATGTGTACGAAATTTCATCAATTTATATCCATAATTACAGGAGTTAGCAGAGGGGGACAGACGGACGGGCTCAGGGAAACTATAAGGGTTCCTTGTGTAGTACAAGTTCAGAACCTTAAAAACTAGATTTGTCCATGAATTTGGGCGCTACGATGCCACAAACATTACAGATACACACATACACAGGCATGTCATGTAAGCTATAACACCCCTGTTTGCGTTGGGGGTTAAAAATATAAAGAAATGATGAATACCTGAATGATATCGACGTAATCCAACCCCAGTCTGCTCAGAGTATTGTCGACCCCCGCTTCTGTCTTCTCAGCGGAGAAGTCGAACATCCTCTCAGTTTCTTTCTCATATCTTCCGACCTTGCTGCCGACGAAGAATGAGTCGCGGGGAACGCCGCTTAGAGCCTGGAGAAATCACTCGGTTACTATAGGTACAGTCGCAGACAAATCTGGTGAACCCCTTTTGAACCTTTTTCTTATGTTAATAAAAAAGATTATTATTTTTAAACAAAAAACGAAAACCGAATTCAGAAGGAAAAATGCACAAAAAAGTATGAAATAATTCTTATTTTCAAATTAATTCTTCCTTTTAAATTCGGCTAAAACTTGAACTACCTATTTCTCTACTCAATCTTCACAATTTTGAAGTCGGTACAACTTGGTCAACATAAGTTGATACTTGCATTTTAGCCCCGTCGCTTTCACTCGATTCTCTCATGACCGGAGAGTGAGAGAGATGGGGCTAAAATGCAAGTGTCATCTTATGTCGTCCGAGTAGTACCTGCATACTTGAACGTGAGTTCTACAAAATATTGTTTTTATCAGGATATTGTTAGGTCTGGTGCCGACTTCATATGGAGTAATCACCAACAAGATAATTATTATTATCTAATGCGATGGTGTATCGTGAGAAGATGGTGGTGATGATGATAATAATAACTGTAAGTGGCATAATGGCTTACAGTTCTTTAAACGATGCCCAAATTTCTAAACGTGTATCTTTAAAGACTGAGGAGTTCTGTTCAGTGCCTTTTGATGTAGGGTAGGTATGACTTGGCATACAATTTTACTTTTCGGTAGCACATGCTTGAGTTACTTCAGAAAAAGTCGAAGTCACTCTCGATAGAAGACACTCGATATGAATCTCGAGGAGTTCTCTCGATTCCTCATGGATCCCATCATCTGGTCACCGTTTGGTGACAAAAGGACCAATTTGGGATTATAACCCTATACAGCAAAAAAAAATTTTGAAAATCGGTTCAAAGACGGCGAAGTAATCGTTGAATATACAAAAAAAATATAGTATATATAGAGCCAAACGTATAACCGCCTTTATATGAGTCGGTTAAAAAGACACTTTCGCCGGCGTAGGATTTAGAGGTCAGGTGAAGATAGTGCAACAGTTTTCATTGGTGTTACACCTCCAATGTGGTGTAAATGTGTCAATAAATGACAATGACATAAACATAAGAGCGTTTTCATATTATGCGATACGATAGTTGATATCGGACTAGACGACTTCTTATGTCGCAGTCGGCATAAGAGCGTTTTCCCATTAACCAAGCCGATATTAACCGATATCGTGCTGATATGTCATATAATTACAAATACAGATAAGTAAGAATATTTCCAATGTAAAACATATACCTGCTTCTCACATTATCGGCCGCGATATCGGATATCGTATGATCTGAAGCTCATTCTATACACATTAAAATATAATCTCTAGATTAGCCTACTGGCAAGTGGCAAGTTATTATTCTATAAAAATCTTGTTATAGAGCACTTGAGTCAATTAACAAACTTTGTTGAGTCTGTAAGCCGGGCTTACAAGTTGCAAGTGGGAGCTTACTACTTACTACAAGTAAGCACTACTTGTAACTTTTAGAAAACCAACTTCATATTTTTAATTACATGTTTTTAAATTTTACTACTGTTTTCCTAATTGGCTAGAAGATTTACTCTTTAGTTTGTAAAGAAATGGATAAAAATAATCTCCATCATGAAAGTATAAAGATCACGCTCCATACAAGTTTGGGTCACGATGCCAACTTTTAGCCACGACGAGTTTGACTTCCTCCACAAAGCTATTACAATTTTTTTCGTTGGCCCGTGACTTGACATCGTAGCCCATTTGGATATGAAAAACCGAATATGGAATACTAAATTACCAAGTTTTTTTAACGGGCAATTAGCCCACCACACTTACCCACCACTGCAACTCCTGTGTAGCCAGGATCGACAGTGGTAAACTAACCGCAAAAACCCTTTGATATGATCTCAGGGGTGCTCAGGGGACATGCTAAATCTGTCTTGGAACCCGCAACAAAATTAATCAGAAGATTGTAGGAGGAGTAGGAAGTATTGCAGTTTCCCTCCCCAAGCAAAGCAGAAGACACAAGGAAAATTGTGATGACAAAAAAGTCAGAATTAAAGGGGGGAAGCACCACGGGAATAACAAGTTGCTTTTTTTTTATGACTACAAGACAGAATGTAATTAAATGTTTTAATTTATAATATGACAATCAATTACAATGTATTTATAATGACAAAATAGTGTTGCATTGTTTCCAATAGTACTTATGACAAAAACGTTTGAAAGCCCGGAAGTTCTTCAGGCAGTCCACGAGATCTTCATAGTACACTACCCTAGAAACACAATGGACGCTGTTCAACACTTCGATTCTTTCGTAATACCAGAGATCACACTCCCAGAGTATGTGATGAGAGATTTGTTCATAAGGGCTACCTTCGGTCGAACACTCGCATAGCGGAGACGAGACTAATGTAAATCCAAAAAGTTTCGCTTTAAAGTTTCCGTGACCTATCAAAAATTGTGCGATGTATCTATTTTTATCCATTGCTTACGGAGTCTATCGCGTACCGAAGGGAAGAAATTATATAGGTGACGCCCTTTGATAGTGTTGTCCCACCGTTCCTGCCACTCAGAAATTAGGTTCTGTATAGAAATATCTAATGGCTCGAATAATCTAGTTATCTTATTACTCTCTTTCGCGCTTAAAAACTTAGGGTTAGTCATTTTTTTTATATAATATAGTGCTGCACGACGCTGTATCTCTAACCCCCGGTTTCTGAAAGGCTAATCAACGCCAAAATTAACTAATCAGCGGTCAAATCTCTTGTCAAGTGTAAATTGAGTTGCATAAAGCTTGATCAGTCATTTGATTTGATCATCATGTTAGTTAACAAAACTAATGCCAAACCACATGTCAAACTCTGTTTTCGGTTTCTGGAAAGCTATTTAAGGCGCAATCATAGATTAAACATAATATGTCAAATCTATTGTCAACTGATCAATGCATTTCGGCGAATTACTTTTGAAAAATATTAGTTTTTTCCCATTTTTCCACTGATATCGTTTACAGAAGGTATGTAAAGTGTTTTTACTAAGTTAATTTGGCGCTTGTAATATTTTTATACGGTACCTAGTACTTATTTGTTAGAAGCTGTAAGTAATAATAATTATGGCTATCACTCTTGATTTCCAAATTTTTACAAAATTATTATTTGTGTTTCAGATATTATCATGTCATTATCCGATTCATTCATATATATATATTCATATCAATCTTGATTGATCTCATTGAAGACACATAATACTTTTCAGTTTTGGAACTGGAACTTACTTACTTGGAAACACTTGGAAATTATTTCCATAAGCTGACATTTTTCTCTTTCGGTAAAATTTTTGCCCCGAGAACTCATTCTGAAATACTTCTATTGCAATGTTTGTCAAGAAAAATTCGAAATTCGCGGAATACGAATATTAGTATCGAAAACCTTACTACTTACTTATTACTCGTAACAACGACTTAAGTCGAAAAATACCTCACTCTGGACACTTGACAGCTATCTGCTTGACAAATTGTTTTTTTTTTTCGAAATGGCATTAGGCAATTTACATTAATTTCACACTTTTCAAAGAAATATTGAACGACAAACTGGACGCCACACACTGTGTGACCATGTTAAAAATCAAAACTCGTGTCATGTCAAGATGATCAATGATTAGTAAATTTTTCACTAATTAGCGTTTCAGAAACGCAAATTGATTTAACATCTCTGTTAACTCAACAAACGTGTTAGTTGATCAACTATTTGATTAGCCTTTCAGAAACCGGGTGTAAATCTACTGGTAGGACTCCGGCTAAGACTCGAAGTGCTTCAGTACTTACGGTACGGTATGCCTTACATAAAAATATTAAGGCGAGGCGTTGGCTTTGCAAAAGTTTACGACGGGCCGCTCCTATTGTAGCCCTATCTGCCCAAGCCGGTGCGCCATAGCAAATGCTGCCGAGGTACGTCGCGTTATAAATTATTTTTTATGTTTTAAATGAAAGGCCCCATGTCGACGTTGATATTTTTGTAAAACAATAGAAATTCCTTTTAGCTTTCTCACCGGTCTGTATTATATGTTCCAGGAATGTAAATTTATTTTCTAAAATAAGTCCTAGGTAAAAAGTGACTGTTTACGTTTCACATTGATGTTGTTCAGTTTAACGCAAGGAGTTGATATTAATGAACATTTTAAAAGTACTTGAAAGGTTTTATGTGCTGCAAATTCTAATCGATTTCTGTGGCCCCAACTCGATATTACGTTGAGGCACTTGTTGGCCTTGTTTTCAATTTCAGATCGCGAATTGGCTTGAATAATAAGAAAACCATCGTCAGCATAACCTATCAGATAGCACAGAGCAGGTAAGGGAACACATAATAAATCATCAAAACTTATATTCCACAAGTGCGGCGATAGTACTGATCCTTGAGGGCAGCCGCGCGTTAAGTTTTTGAAATGTGTGTAATGGCCGAGGATTGGAGTTTTGTTACGCCGTTGCAAAAATACGAGTAAATTAAATAATAAATATTACGATAGCAGCCTTTCTTAACTTCAGTAGTAGCATGAGCCACCAGGTATTATCGAAGGCTCCCGCGATATCCAGAGATATACCTACTACATATTTACACTCCGATAGATTTACTGTTTTTCTGACCTCGATTGCTGCATCCACTGTTGACTTCCCGGGGGTAAATCCAAATTGCTGATTATTGTGAATGTTAAATTGCGAATAAACTCAAAGACAATCAAACGATGGTCGCTGCATGACGCATCAGGAATGACGCGCCAATTTATTATATTGTTATAATGGACGTACGCACTGGAAAGCGTGACGTCGATGGAAGATTCACCAGAGGGGCTGCTAAATGTAGGTGGTGCATTGGGAGTGTCATGAATTTGCAGGTTGAACTCTGCTATGAAGTCTTCCACTGAGCTACGACTGTCGCGGTCAGTGTATCTAAGTTCCCCATGCCATAAGGGCGAAGAAGCATTTACGTCGGCACTAATAACAATTTTATTCCCCGCAAGACATTGTAGGACATGACGTAGTTGGTGTAAGTGAGGACCTACAGGATCGAAGTATTGAAAATAACAACTAACTACGTACAATCTAAAGTGAAGACACGAAACCTCCGCTACCGCACAGTGAGACGTTGACAGATTTGTAAGGGCCGTAATTGAAAATTTAGACTGAGGTGTGTAAATGCCGACGCGCGCTAGGTTGTTAACTTGTACGACTTTCGACCTTAGCGACGCGGATTGATATTGCTCTTGTATGAGAACTAAGTCTAAATTATAATCCGACACCAATTTTTCTAATTCAATCGTCGCGTGCTTATTGTTATGTAGGTTCAACTGTCCTATAACTAACTTATCCATAGCGAGTTGTTAACATTATTTGCTCCATTTTTGCCTTGTATGTTGGGCAGTCAGGGGAACCCGTGGGGTGGGCGTTAGGTTTCTTGTACCGGGTGCAGCTTCCGCAAAACGGTTTCAAATCTCTTAAATCTTTTTTGGGACAGTTAAACGAGGTATTTTAATCGGCGCAGTGACAACAGCACGGGTCTGAATCGCGGCAGAATTTAGCAATGTGACCGTATTGTTGACAATTAGCGCAGCGTACAAGTTCGACGTCATCGATGAACCGACACATTGCCCAGTCAATAAAAAGTTTTTTTTTCGTTTCAATGAGATGTTTCCGAATCTTTGGGTCTAACTTGGTCTAAAGGCCCATCCATTTTCGATTGTAGTTATTATTTATGCGCCGTCTAATATTTTTTGTCGAGTTCATAAATTATTCTTGTGTCACATTAATTTCGCCCTTAATATTTTGGTTATAAAGCGATAAAAAGAAATTTTCGTCAGTTATATTTTGCGGGACATCTTTAATTAGAATACGCGGGTTACGCCCTCTCGGTTTTTCTAGACGCAGACCGGCTGATTTTAAACCTTCTACGGATTTTAATCTACTGACTTGTGACTCGCTTGTTAAGCACAGGATCACGCCCGAATTAGATGTCTTTTTGACGCCGTGGATTTGAAAGCTGTCAGATGGGTTGATCGCTTTCATTAATGCCTGTTTGGTCTCGTCTGAGGATTTTAATTCCGCCGATTTGTCTTGCGTCGGATAAGCTATTACGCACGGGAGCGGACTACGCGTTTCAATAGGTGGCACCGACTTCGCGAGTCTGAGTTTGAGCGCGTCAGAATAAGAAACTGGCGAAAAATTACCAAGTTTGCGAAATAATGTAAGGAACAAAATATTCTAAAAAGCATTGCCATCTTTTTTTTCTACAATCGCTTCTATCTCAGAAACGGTACATCCTACTGAAAAAAGAATGAAAATTTCCTCCCCCTTAGCAACCCCACAACCACATATTCTGTGCTTCATGATGGGAGAAAAAGAAATTTGAAAATCCTAAATTCTTCACCATTTCTATAGATTTCTGTATACGTCGCTTGTTGATTTGTTGCTAGAGCATTGCCATATTTTTTATATATTTCCATAAATTTCTATAGCTTTAACATAGCTACACAGCATACTGTGATAATAATCATCAATCCTAATCAGCATCCCCAAGAACTTTTAAATTGGTACTCATGTCATTTTTACAAAGAATGAAAATTCTCCATTTTGAAAATTGAAATTGTTACACAATTTCATAATCAGCACCCCCAGTAACCTGGAAAGGACACCCATATTTATTTTAAATAAAAAAATGTACGCCATTATGGAATTTCAAAAGAGATTTAATTTTCAAATTATTTAGCACCCCCAAAAACCTTGAAAACGACACCCATAACAAAGGAAAACAAACTACAACAGTATCCAAAAATGTGATTTTCCGTAGCCTGTAAATTGAATTTTTAGCAGCCATTAATTTATCAACTCAACTTACATCGTTTAATTGTCGCCAACTTATAAATTTCGGTGCCAATTTGGATTAAATTTTGCCACAAAATCTGCCGATTTTTGTATTTTTTGTCGCCTGAGAGCTTTCGCCAGTTTAATAATTTAGTCGCCAACATTAATATGTATATTTATTCGTTCAACATTAATATGTTTATATATATCGTTTATTAATTCGCTGCCAAATTCAGTAATAGGTACAGTATGCTAATGTGCAGTCGCCAACTATTTTTTGTTCGCAAGATTAATTATATCCCATTACGTTATTCCAAGCATCATTCTGCGAATTGTAAAATCGGAGCTTAGGCCTTAATCTATAAGGCTTAATCTCGATTTTCAACTCTGTATTGTATTAGCGCAGAGTTCTATTTTCAATGCTCAGAATTTTTCACGGCATTCCGGAATCCGGATCATATAGTCCCAGCCTTAGGGAACTCGGACCCAATACCCATACATACTACGTTAATCGTGAGTTGTGACCAGCGTTTTTAACATCCCTAGTATATGCCGAGACCCCCCCACTCCACCACCCTTGAACAGGTCACGTAGTACCTATGGGTATGTTCCCTTAGCCCTGTTGTTGGATAGCGCTGATCCTGGCTACACTCGAATTGCAGTGGTAGGAATGAGTGGTGGGCCAATGTGACTACGAATTAGAAGAAAAATTGCTAAAACGTTGGCGGATTTCCCACTGACAATGCTAGTTGCGACCACAACTAGAAGGTCGTCAGTCGTCGCACAGTGTCGCATAGTTTATAATATATTGTTGATCTCAATTGATAGTAGGTGATAGGTATGTACTAATGTACCTACATACACGATTGAAATACGATACCACAGTCTGGGACCAAATAAAAAAGCTTCACTTTTTTATTTGGTCCGAGACTGTGGTATCGAGCTTTGTCGAACAAAAACCAGTTTGTATAAAGTGATTTATCAAAATCGGCCCACGCGTTTGGTCTAAATAGTGCCACAATAGTACAAACATACATTCATATTACATACATACATATTACATAGGCTGATAAACACATTACCCTCCTTTGCGTCGCGCAGTCGGCTAAAAACCACACACCGCGACAGTTTGCTTTACAAGGTAAGGCGTAGTTTCGCTACATGTGTGTGCGTGACACTGTAATTACACTGCGGAGCGTAGGTTAGACCGGCCTCACTGTGTGGCTCGCAGAACTCTGTATTTACTTTTTTATTTGGTCTGAGACCACAATATAATCAATTGTCCGTTTAGTCTAGTTTCAATACTTTTATGTACTATGTAGTAAAATATGTCCACTTCTGTGCATATAATTGTGATTTATATTTCAAAGCAAAATATATTGTAATTCATATGTCTAATTCTATAATAAACAAGGTGAAAAAAAGACATAACCAAAAAGGTTACGTAATTTCAAGGGACTTGATAGCTAATAGCTTTCAATTACTCATAAAGGCTATTTAGCAAAGGATTGTTAATTTTTTTTTTATATTCATTACAAAGAAACAAACGCCTTGATATTGTACAATTAATGTTCCTAGAAATCCATAAATTGTGTTTCTACTTCAAATTCTATAACAGAAAGTTGGAAAAGTAAGTCAATACTAAGAATCAAAAAAAACTTCTCACATGACTTTTGATTTGATGTGCCAATGTAGATAGCAAAATGTAGATTCTAGAACCATCGGTTAGTACAATTTAGAAATTGAGAAATATGCGCGCCATTACGCGCCTTTAGAATAAATATGTACATAATAAATAGAAGATAAAGTATCCAGTCAAAAAGAATGCTCACCGAATATCTATTATCTATTTACGATGTGCATTATTTTTGGTTCAGTACCTACCATATACCGTTTTATTACCATTATATACCTACTATTATAGAAAGTTAAAGAATTTCAATGTTTACCTTTCCGATGGTCTGCTCTGAACTTCCTTGTCCATACCAAGGTCCAGTCTCCAAGTAGTTGACACCTTGGGCTAGAGACTCCTTAATGAGCTGAATCCCTTGCTCCTCATCGAAGGTTCTAGAATTATTGATAATATCCTATAATATTGTATGATATTTTATAGGTTTAACGATATTCGCAGGCAATTAATATTAGATAACAACGTGACCACGTTATTATACTAGCGATCCGCCCGGCTTTTCACAGGTGCAATGTAGATACTTATTGTACATAAAAACCATCTACTTCAATAACTATCTATTGCTAAAAACTGCAATAAAATCCGTTGAGTAATTCAAAAGATCTAAGCGACCAGATAGCGCAGGCAACTTCATTTTATTCTATGTAATTAAACAATGAGTTTTTAACCTAAAACTGAACTTCCGAAAAAATGAATAGCAAAAAATAACAAACCTTTTTCATTTAACCACAATAACTAAGTTCTTAAACTAATGTAAGTATCCGCAAGTTACTTTGAGTCGGCGCCAAACCCCCCATAACGGCATCAGCCAACATTGGAATACTTGGTGTTGACATATCGCGCGTGGTCCAGTTCCGATGGTTTTTAGAGGTATACCCTCTAGTTAGCCAAGTTAGCCTCCAAGAAGTTTCGTATTCTAAACAGGTCGAAGCTGAATTTCACTCCAGTCCAGCGGCTACAACTCTATAAGGCGCAGGTTCGGCCTCACATGGAATACTGTTCTCATCTTTGGCCAGGGGCGCCAGAGTAGCAGCTTCTCCCTCTGAATCGCATCCATTGAAGGGCGACTCGAATTGTCGACTCCCTAAGTGTTTCAAATAGGCTCGACTCCTTGGCACAACGTAGAGCTGATGTAGCATCGCTCTGCGTCCTCTATCGGTTATCACGGGGAGTGCTCCGAGTAGTTGTTTGGACTTATACCTCCTGCAAGTTTTCGCCACCGTTCCAGTTTCCACACGACGAACTACCATCCTCATCCCCTCGATGAGAGGCAGACCTTGCACTTCAAATTTGAAAGGCCGACAACGCACTTGCTACTACTCAGGTGTTGCGCGTGTCTATGGGCGACGGTAATCGCTTTCTATCAGGCTATACGTCTACTAGTTTGCCCCTATTTTTCATAGAAAAGCGTCTGTACCTCTGTAGGTCAAAGATAATCAAATGTTATCAGTTTACAGTTATCACTGACTACTGACCAGACTAAATTAAACTATATTAATAACAGAAGACAATATTTTGGTCCCACTGAAATAGATAAACGTATTGTTTTATATGTATTCCCAATTCTCCTCCTGTTGTTAATTAAACCAACCTAACCAAGAACATGCAACGACATGTCTAAGGTTTTAACCTTTAAAGTTAATGTCCGATTTCACTCAAAACAATTTTCCTAAAGACCATTTCAAGCTATAAGCATGGAAAATAAAAAGTTTCTAACTCATATAGTTTAGCAATACCAACTTCTAAACCACTGTAGATAACTCAAAAATGGTTCACTCAATTTGAAAATTAATCAGAAACCTGGGGGTCTAAAAGGCCACTTTAGGAGTTTCATATTGTTTCATATATTTTTTCCATAAAGAAATCGTGAAATAGTAAAAAAGGCTACATGATTCATCGGATTTCATCATATTAGAAAACATTAACTTTGACAGTTTTCAATAGAAATGCGTAAAATGGCGCACATAATATGAGTTGAAAAAAAAATATGAAACATAATATGAAACAGCTAAAGTGGCCTATTTAGACCCCCTGACCTTTATTTAAAAAAGACTTATTCGACAATCCCCCACACAATATAATGTGGAATGAAAACACGTGAAACTTCATTCGTCATTTAAAATTCAAAAATACCTACTCTCATCGTGCCTAAAGCACATCACATCAAAAAAGAATAGAAAAAATTACATTCGTACACCTAGCGCCATCTGTGTATTGAGTCGTACTTTATTAAGTTGTTATGTAAGAAGTATAAGGCAGCGTTATATTGATGTCATTGTATTTCCAAAAAACATGTCGTGACCTTGAAATTAGTGTAATTTCAAGGTCACTTCAATATTACTCAACGATGCTCAGAAGGTTTCACTTTAAAATTTCATCTATCTAGTTTCAGTTTAATATTGTATAACAGTTACAATGTCGGATGTTGAGCCTTGTAGCTCATGATGTTTCATCTGAAACGTAGCCATTTTACGATTTCTGTATGGATTTTTTTTATAAACAATATGAAACACCTAGTGGCCTTTTTAGACCTGCTGTATTCCATTCTTAACTCTATGGACATATAACCGGCTACTATAAGACCGACCTATCAAGGACAACCTACGAATAGTTGACAATTTGGCCAGTTTCAGTTCGTTATATTTTAATATAACGAAAAATAATGCGTAAAATTGTAAGCAGAATGTTTGTGTCACAATCTGATGACATTTTATAATCTCGCTAGTTATATTACAATCTGACAGTATTTACAATTTTACGGTGACATCTCCACTTCAAATGGAGATAAGGTGCCAAAAATAAAATATATACACAATCTACACCTGTACCAATATATTTATTCACTATTAGAAAAGCTAGAAGGGCGGACAGACAGACGGGCGAACAGAGCGAAACTATAAGAGTTCCTTCATCCTTGTATACAAATAAACGAAAAATACCAATCTACAATGCATAGGACGATATAACTTCCATCAAATAAGAAGGAAGAATAATAATAAAATAAAGATTTACACAAAGGACTTACGAGCTACCTAGTGCATGCCTGTACCACATCAAATTGACACTCATTCGAAGTTCACGAGGGCCACCGCCAGTGAATTCGCCGCCAGAGGTGCTAGTGTAGCGTGACGTCTCCGAAATATCAAATTATATTATTTTTGTGGGCGGGAGTTTGTTTCCGAATGAAAATTAAATAATTTTGTGAATATTTTGCCATACGCGACATTTTTATGGAAAATACTAGTTACGGCTTTAAAAGCGGAGCTGAGAAAAAGACACGAGTCTTATCATTCGGAAACTTTTGTCTTCCTTTTTTTCCGAACAAAACGGGACTGCGCGACACTGCGGCATGCTTGTTTATATTTTTACAGTACGGTTTTAATGTAATAAAAATAATTAAGTGCGTAATAAGTTAATAACAAACTTTGACAGCTATGCCTCACTCTACAGTGGCGCCCACTGGCGACAGGCGAGCACGAAACGGTGGACCTCATCGTAGCACTGTAAGCACTGTCGCCATACACCATACTTGCCTACCGTCAAACTGGCATGGCATGAGTCATGACGCTGCAGGTTTAATCCAATCTGCACTTCTGCAGTTCGTCTATGTTAGGGTTTTCCAACCTTTTCCCCCCTCGTGATATAAATAATACTTTACTGTGATATTGAAAAAATGCTTTTTATTGATATTTTTATTTATTTCCATACAAATCTCTTTTTGTACTTGTCGAAACTTGTCAAAAAAGACTAGGCATCAATTAATATATTTGTAATAAAATAAACAAAATTTAAAATTTAAGCAACCCCCGAACTGTCTTAAGACTATAAAGTTTAATTAAAATTATTTGTGTATCCGTGTAATATATATTATGTATTTATTTATGTATGTACATATTTAATAAAAGTAATTTATAAAAATTTATATATTATGTATGTATGTATACGTATATATATATATTGTTTAAACGCATGTATTAATTGTTTTTGTATTTTATTGTGTTCTTTTTAACTGCTCATGCACGCGAAATTCTTTTCTATTATTTCCTCTACCCAAGGTTGCCTGGAAGAGATAGCTACCTAGTAATAAGGCCGCCATTGTGTTACCTGTGTATATTATTATTTTTTTATCTCTTTTCTTTTATATATATCTTTTTTTTTATGTTGTGTGCACAATACAGAATATTTCATTCATTCATTCATTGTCAAGCAGTAAGCGAGCTGATGATGATGAATTATAGCTAAAAACACTCTCGATCATGTCAGCTTTCAAACAAAAGAAAGGAGGTCACAATCGGTTCATCCGGTTGGGAGCTACGATGCCATTGACAGACAGACACGTCAAACTAATAACACCTCTCTTTTTGCATCGGGGGTTAAAAAACCTTGGTTTAATTTGTGTTTTGCCCCCCCGTTGCATCTCTCCACTCCCCCCGAGGGCGCCCCACTGGAAACTCCTAGTCTATATACTTCATAGTCCATTATCCATATCCACCACAAACGTATACCTAACTGTCATGCCATTCCACGCCCATACACGATCTCCTATCTGAAGGATAGTCAGTAGGCAGTATGATGTATAGCTACCCGAGGAATGAAATATCGATGGTAAACTGAAGAACAAGATAATAGAACCGAGAACGTAAAAGTTGAAACAAAACCAATAAAAATGATATAGGTACCTAGGTAGCACTAAAAATGCAGCCAACACATCTAAAATACATTTAACTTACCCTCCAAACTTCAAAAATCTGTAAATCATTGAGTCTTATTAGTTTCAATATACAATTTTGAAGAACTAAAATATAATATTAGGTCATTACATAATATGAAATTGGCGTTTTGTAAAGGAGGAACATAAAGACGATTTTTTAAACATAATATATTTATTTAATCAAGGTATATACCATTGCTATCTATGCACTTTTGCCATCTCGTATGTAGTTCATTGATTCCTTAACTAAAAGAACCATTTGGACAGGAATCAATAAAATCTTTGAAGGCGCTTGGGACTGCCCTATCGGAGTTGTATTGTATCTCTTGCAAGAAGTTATCCGAATTTCGAAAAAAATGGTAATCTATTGGAGCAAGGTCCGGGGAGTACGGTTGATGTCTTAGACATTCCAATTGAAGCTCCTCTAATTTAGTAGCCGTCTGTTGTGCAGTGTGTGGTCTAGCGTTGTCCTGAAGCAGCAGTGGCCTAGAGCAAATGACCAACCTCGGTTGTTTAGCAGCTAGCTTTTTCATCATGATTTGCAGTTGCTGGCAATAGACATCTGCCCTAATCGTCTGGCCAGATTCAGAAAAGCTCACAAGTAACTTTTTTGAGCTAATTTTAAATTTAACAGGCTTTGGCTGGTTCGCCAGGGTTCAGCCATTGCGATGAGAATTTCCGATTATCGTACAGGATCCACTTTTCATGTCAGGTAATGATTCGATTTCGAAATCCCTTTATTATAGTGCCGGTTGAGTAATGTACCGCAGCAGTCGACGAGCGTTTATCGGTTTGCTGCACTCAATTCATGAGGTATCCATCCACCTTTCAAGCTTTTTTACCTTCCCAATTTGCATCAAGTGGATTAAAACAGTTTTATCACTAACACTGCAGCCTGCAGCTAACTCAGACGTGGTGGATCCACTTCCACAATAGCCTTCAATTCTTCATTATCAACTTTGGTCTCCGGCCGTCCACGGGGCTTGTTCTGCAGGTCGAAATTTCCAGAACGAAAACGTTGAAACCAAAAACGCACTGTGTTTTATTTTGCGACACCGCCCCTTACACATCATTAATCCTTCGAGCCGATTCTGCAGCACTGGTGCCACGGTGGAACTCGTACTCGAAAATAATACGATATTTCAAGTTTTCCATTTTGTAAACAGAGTGACGCAAAGAAAAAACCAAAAGAGGAAAAAAAAATGAATTACTGTTTTCGAAACACAAATGCGTAAATAGCGGTATAAACAAAAACTATATGTAACGTTTTTGCCTTTAATAATTAATGATAAAATAATATTTAAAATAGAAAACACGTTCAAGTTGGCTGGTACCGACTTCAAAATTTTGAAGATTGAGTAAAGAAATAGTTAAAATTTTAGCCGAATTTAAAATGGGAATTATTTAGAAAATAAGTTTTTAATAATATTTTTTTTTTATATTTATGGACGCTTCACACCACTTTTTCCAGTTTTAAGTGATATTAATTGTTAAATTATTTGTCAAAGTATAAGTATATTGTCAAAGATTGAATGTATAATTGAATACGCGCCTAGCTTCCATTAGGTATAGTATATAAGATAATGATGATGATTACTGTAAGTTACTTAGTGGCATATGCTTGCAGTTCCTTAAACAATGTCGAAATTTCCAAACGCGTATCTTTAAAGACTGAGGAGTTCTGTTCAGTGATTTTGGATCCAGGCTTAAACCTTGGTGCAAAATCTTACTTAGTTGGATCTTACTTACTTTTACTTCAGAAAAAGTCAAAATCACTATATGTGTATGGACACAAATTTCTAGGACTTCCGTCGATTCCTCTTAGATGCCATGCCATCATCAGGTCACCACTTTTAAACTTTATATCAAAAAAAGAATTTTGCAAATCGGTCCATAAGCGGCAGAGAAAGATAGATAAAGATAGATAGATAAGTTCAAAGATATCCGTGTCGGTGTAAAATACTATGAGAAGTACCTATTTTATCATCATTATGTGATGATGTATGGTGTGATGATGGTGGTGATGATGATGATTACTTTAATTGATATCCTGGCTTATGCTTGCAGTTCTTCAAACAACACTGAAATCTCCAAACAATTATCTATAAGGAGTCAGGAGACCTATTCAGTACTTTTGGATCCTGGGATATGAGTAAGATTTTGCACCAAAACCCTGGGGTCTTGGTGCAAAATCTTACTTTTTGGTAGCATATGATTGGGTTACTTCAGAAAAAGTCAAAATCACCATATGTGTCCATATAAATTTCGAGGAGGCCAATTTGGGATTATACCATATACATTAAAAAATAATTTTGAAAAACAATATATATATATATATATACAGCCGAACGTATAACAGCCTCCTTTTTTGGATGTCGTTTACAAAGATACAGTGTTACCGAGGGATAATGTATTATGTATTATTGTGTGTATTTTTTTACTGTCTTTCACGGCTAATGGGTTGAACCGATTTGAATGAAAGTTGGTATGGTTGTGGTTTATGCTTTGGACAAACTCATAGTCTACTTATTATCCCAAAAAGATACAGTGTTCCCATGGGATAATGTATTATTGTGTGTATTTTTGACGCTCCGTCACGCCCAAAGTGCTGAACCGATTTGAAAGAAAATTGGGGGTTACCTTCCGTTCGTCACCCAGTTTATGGAACCTGGCGTAAAAACCGGTGTTTTGTCACCTAAATAGCTACTGATTGGTCACCCGACAGGTGTCCAATGGGCAGCTACCTAGTATTAATGTAATTTGGAACTGTCCATTCGTCACCTCGTATAAAAGTATATCAAAACTAAGTAGATTTATAATCGTCATAGTTATTATACATTGAAACTATGTTGCTAATGTCCTTCGGCAATCATAGTAAAAACTTAGAAGATTTATAATAGTTAGTTTTATAGACTGCAACTATGTTGCTAATGTCCTTCGGAAATCCAAGTGTAAAAAAAACTATTTGATTGACATTGACTTTTATTGACTTGACATGAAAAATCTTTCGTGTAGCTATCACTACTATATCACTTTACTATAACTATATCACTACTATTCAATACACAGGTATCACTACCTGTGTAGTGAATATAGTTTAATTTTGAATAGCTATCTTAAAAATGCAGCGCCTCTTCGGGTTTTCGTTCACGGTGTGAACTGACCCTTAGCGGTTAAATTGTCGGTAGGTACATTAATGCCCAGTTTCTGAGAATTTTACATAAATTCTAGATAAATTAAGTTTAACTAGCGCAGAGTTTTCTTTCAAACACGAGTTATGGAATCGATAACCATTAACCGGACCCTCATTGGTTAGTTAAAGTTAAACTTAGTTTAATATTGTATTTGTTTGTTTAGAAACAAGTTCTCGAACCAATAGCACTAATGATGATTAGATATAAACTAACGACAAATTCACTTCAGAAACCGGTCATACGTCGGAGATCGCGGTATCAGATTCGAAAATCATAACCCTCCTTCTGACGCAGTCGGGTAAAAACTCAACGAACATTACTTGAACACCATCGCTTACCTACCATCAGGCGATCCGAATGCTCGTTTCCTCGTTCATTTCATAAAATAATAAGTAGTGTTTATTTACCTACAATGTCTAGTTATAGGTACCTATTATACGTAGGGCGGCGGTATTTGCTTACCATCAGGCGATCCGACTGCTCGTTTCTTCGTTCATTTCATAAAGAATGTGCAAGCATTAATCTACATAGCAACTACAACTGCAGGAGACGAACGGGCGGTTCTTTGTTTGGGGTGACGAACGGGTGGTAATTCCAAATAATGTGTTAATGGTCTATGCTTTGGATTGACACATGGGTTACTTTTTATCACAAAAATGTACAGTGTTCCCGTTGGATAATGTACCGCTGTGCGTATTTTTGACTATCCTACACGCCCAAAGGGCTGAACCGATGTAAATGAAACACAAAAGGCTTTTGTACTGAAAAATTGAAAGAAAGAAAGTGAGCTAAGGAAGAAACAGATTTAACATAGAGTGACAGTTAGGAGGGGCCAGAGAAGCCTTATTTCACGCAGGCGGAGCCGCGGGCAAAACCTAGTATTTATTATATTTTTAATGACACATTTTAAGAAAATGTATAGGTGACTGAATAAGCGCTAAACTTCCAATAGGTATTGTATATGAGATAATGATAGTGATTACTGTAAGCATAGTGGCATATGCTTGCAGTTCCTAAAATAACGGCGAAATTTCCAAACGTGTATCTTTAAATATTGAGGAGTTCTGTTCAGTACTTTTGGATACAGTGCTACCCCCCTTGGCACAAAATTTTACTTTTTGGTGGCATTATGCTTGACTTTACTTCACAATAGTCAAATCCATATAGATGTCCCTATAAATTTTGAGTTACTTCGATTCCTCATGGATACCATCAACAGGTCTCCACTTTGGTGACTCAAGGACCAATTTCGAATTATTATACCTTTTACTGTCAACAAAAGAATTTCCCAAATGTGTCCACAAGCGGCAGAGTAATTAATATTCAAGGATATGGTATCGACGTAAAAGACTATGAAATGTACCTATTATCATCGTAATGTGATGACATATGCTTGCAGTTCTTTAAACAACGCCGAAATCCCCAAACATCTATATATAAGGACCCAAGAGATCTGTTCAGTAGTTTTTAGATCCGGGGTATATATACCTTGGTGCAAAATCTTACTTTTTAAAACTGTAATAAAAGAAAACAAACATTATATTCTATTAAGTTACATAATGACTTCAACAATCGGGATTTTACCCATTCTAAAAAAGCCTAATTTTTGACGTGTCCCGACTGTTATAGTCGTAATTTTGCCTAATATAATGTTTTCTTTTTGAATGTATTGACCACGTCATAATTTCAATGGTAGGTATAGTAACTGTTCAATAATATTCGATAGCAAAATCTCGTTTACTGTACTTTCGTGTTTTATTTTTTTTTTCAGTTTTTACGCAGTCGGTTTTTTTGTATTATTAATTTGTTTAACACGTTTGAGATCTTGTTTGTCTTTCTTTTACCTCAAGACTATCTGCAGTCAGCAGCACCCTATCAATATCAGTTCTGTCTAAAAGCCTATAAGTGAGAAACGTTACTAACTGCCTTTAAATACGCATCATTCTTCAAAATCACGTTTATACATACATATACTGATAAAAAACATTACCACTCCTTTCAAAATCAAATCAAATAAGTTTTTTTCCATACCTTGTCTGTTTGTTTGTTTGCATTGAATAGGCTCCGAAACTACTGGACCGATTTTCATGAAAATCGGTCCAGTAGACCACGAAGAAGGCTATTTTATCGCGGAAAATGTACGGTTTCCGCAAGATTAACTTCTGCGCACACGAAGCCGCGTGCTACATGTAGTACTCAATATGTCTACTGTGGTCTGTGACCGAACTGTGCAGTGTTATCGTTATGGTCTGAGCGGGCATTACAAATTACCCATAGTATTTATTGATAAATAAATAAAATTATATACAAAAGGCAACATCCGGGAATAAAGAATATACCCATAAAATCGTAATCTATACATATAAAGGAAGCTAATAGTGCACACATTTATAACGCTTTGTAAAGTATTATAGAAAGGCATTTATTTAAACTTGCGACAAAACAATCCAATTTTGGATGTGAAAAAAACCGAATATGCAATACTAAATTACGAAGTTGGCGAAAGAATGTAAGGATCAAAAAAATCCAAATCTGGCGACTAATTGATACCAGTTTTGTTCACTGAATATTCCAAACTGGCAGACAGATATTATTTTGGCGAACAAATAGCCATCTTCGCAACTAATTGAGAGGACACATTTAATTTAAGAATAGGCACACATATTTTTCCTGATTTAGGTAATTCAAAAAACATAATAAGCAGCAAAATGAGCGCACATACAAAAAACGTTACAAAATTCCCATTTTATGTTTTTCTCGGTTTCGTGGAGTGTCGATTACAATGGCGGATGTCTATCGCTTGTATCTCAAAGTAGGCATTGCCATTTTTTTATATAATCGCTTCTATCTCGGAATAAGTTTTTTTAAATCCTGTGTTTCTAAAAACTCTATAGCTTTAAGATAGCTACATAACATGCTGACGCCCATATTAATGAGTGTCCTTTCCAGGTCTGGAAACCTGTAAAAAATTAAAAAGTACGCCATTTTGGAATTTCACAATATATTATATTTTCGTATTATTCGGCACCCCCAAAAACCTTGAAAACGACACCCATAAGAAAGTAAATCAAACTCCAGCAGTATCCAAATATGCGATTTTCCGTAGCCTGTAAATTGAATTTTTAGTAGCCATTAATTTATCAACCCAATCTTGATTTAAAGCTGCTTACATCGTTTAATGGTCACTAACTCGAAAATTAAGTTACCATCTTATAAATTTCGGTGCCAGTTTGGATTTTTTTTTAACTTATATCTGCCGATTTTTGTATTTTTTGTCGCCTGAGTGCTTTCGCCAGTTTAGTAATTTAGTGGCCAACATAATAATTCGCTGCCTAATATAGTAATACAGTATGCTAATGTGCATTCGCCAACTTATTTTTTGTTAACAAGATTAATAAATAAATAAATAAATAAATTAATTAATTAATTAATTAATTAATAACTTAAGGAACCCTTCGCTCCGTCCGTCTGTCTGTCCGCTCTCCGAGCTTCTGTAATTATGAATATAAATGAAAAAAATTTGATATATTTATAAAATGTGTATAGATCTCGGTGTGATCATACACGTGAAGTGGGGATGAAAAATATTTTTTCATTCAACCACATCGTATGGGATATCGTTGAATAGGTATTTTAAAATAAAGGCAAGGTTTCATACATCCACTCAAGTACAACCATTTTCGCGTATGCAATCGGCCTCCGAAGTGGCTTAAAAGTTGAAGCTAAAAAAAAGTTTTTTGTACTTTTTGGATGTGTCTAATTAATAAACTACACATAAGATATTCTGTTTTTTTACATTTACCGAGTACAAATGCGTCAATATAGAAATATTGACGCATTAGTACTCGGTATATTAATAGAAAGATATATAAATAAAGAGTATATTAATGAAACTAAATATTTTTGATGTCGTCATCTAAAATATTCAGATGACGATTATCGCAACTATAAACATATTAACAGTTACGTAATAACAAATCAAAAACGCATTTTCGTTAATTAGCCAAGGATAGACGACAAAATACTTAGACCTTCACAAAGTCACTCAAACCATTGTCCCAATTAGGTGTGTCACGCTATAAGGCTATATTATATTTGAGATAATTGTTAACTACTGTATCTTGACACGAGTCCATCGAAGCTGAGTGTTTTTGTTAAGACTCATCTTAACATGATATGAACAAAATTTATAAAATGATGTAACCCCCGAATTGTCGAGCAGTGAACGAGCTGATGATGATGAATTATAGCTGAGATAACTCTCGATCGATTTCATAAAAAAAACTACATCAAAATCGGTTCTTCCGTTTGGGAGCTACGATGCCACGGACAGACACACCAAACTTGTAACACCCCTCGGTTTTGGTCGGGGTTTAAAAAGAGATGGCAAACAACAGCAAGACCCAGTCCATGTTGCTAAAATAATATATAAATATATAGTTTTTATAAATTAAATTTTATAAAGACCCGGAAGGAGAAATAAAGTAGGAGTAAGCAATATAGCGCTTTTAGAGCCCTGGGTTTTAGTAATATTCCATGTAACTGTACGTTACGTATATATTTTACATTTTATGGATCGAGTTTCTAAAAATGATTTGATGAAATAATATGAACGATGCATTGAATAGTGATGGATTGAAAAATTTATATAACGTTGGATTTGAGTCATCGTTTTTAAATATTATTCGGTGCACCGTCTCACCACTATGCAGGATATACGCTGAGGGTCTGCTCACACCGAGACTCAAATCACAAAAGGTGTTCTTATAAACTTCCAGGAGTTCCCTCAATTCCTCATGGTTCTCATCACCACGTCTACCATTTGGTGACAATGGGACCAACTTAGAAGTAAATACATAGAATATAACGGGTGATTTTTTAAGCGTAGTTTTTTTAAAAATCGAATAAATCACTCAAAATGGCATCACAGAATCAAAATTTTTATTGTAATCGATAAATTGGCCTTTGCCATTCACGTTTTAAACATAACTTCATGTAAATGTTGTCCGCGGCTCCGTTTCAAATAGTCCATTCGGAAGGTCCAATTTTGTGTCACTTTTTCGAGCATTTCTGCCTGTATTCCACGAATCACGCGTGTTATGTTATCCTGTAAGGCTATCGTGTTCGGCTTGTCCACATAGACTAACGACTTTACATAACCCCACAAAAAATAATCAAGGGGCGTTAAATCGCATGATCTTGGTGGCCACCTTACAGGGCCATTTCGGGAGATAAGTTGCTCACCAAATTCATCCTTCAATATGTCCATTGTTCCACGAGCTGTGTGGCATGTGGCGCCGTCTTGATGAAACCACATGTCAACCAAGTTCAACTCAGCCAACTGGGGCAAAAAAAAGTCGCGTATCATAGCTCGATAGCGTTCGCCGTTGACGGTAACTTTTCTTCCACGGTCGTCTTTGAAGAAAAATGGACCAATGATGCCACCAGCCCATAAACCACACCAAATTGTCGTTTTTTCGCTATGCATCGGTAATTCTTTTATGGCATTTGGCTGTTCATCACTCCAGATCCGACAGTTTTGCTTATTTACGTATCCGTTGAGCCAGAAATGAGCCTCATCGCTAAACACAATTTTTCGATAAAACAGCGGATTTTCATGGAGTTTTCTAAGGCCCATTCACCAAAAACTAGACGCTGTGGTAGGTCATTAGGCTTCAATTCTTGCCGAAGCTGAATTTTATAGGCTTACAAACCTAAATCGATACGTAAAATTTTCCATGTGGTTGAGTAACACATGCCCAATTGCTGAGAACGGCGACAAATTGACATTTCACGATTCTCATTAACAATGGACGCTACGAAATTTGGTGGTAACAGCACGAATTGTTGATTCACTAGGTCGATTATGACGACCATAATATGGTCGTAACAAACGATGAACGTTTTTAACAGAGCAAGAATTTTGATAGTAAATTTCAACAATTTGCAATCGTTGCTCGTTTGTAAGTCTTTCCATGATGAAATGGCAGAGTATACTGAAAACTTTTCACTTTGACAGATGACGTTTGGACGTCATTACCAACCAGTGCTGCCAACCTGAAAGACTTTTAAAAATCACCCGTTACATACAATAAAAAAGAATTTTGCATATAGGTCCTCAATTCGATATTATACGATTCGCGTAACATACATACAAAAAAATCATACAGTCGTATTGTAAGCCCTATAGGATGTCGGTTAAAAACGAACAAAAAAGAAGTTAACATGATAAGATAAGGAAACAAAGTTTACGTTAAGTCCCCAATCCTACTCCCTCCTACTATAATACATGTGAAGGTTTATGAGAACTGAGGATGGATGGATGGGTGGATGTTTGTTACCTTTTCACACACAAACTACAGAACGGATTAACACAGATCTAACATCCAATACTAAATTTATATGGATTATTTGATCCTTTTGTGGTCTAAAATCTAGATTCTAGAGCTTCGGTGATATTAGATTATAGGAATAGAGCTGCTACTGCTCAAACGTTTTATGCAAGTAATAGTAATTGGTTTTGCCAACAGTATTCGGATTTCAGAATAGTCTCAGTGCTCAAGGTGTCAAATAATATAGGTAATGGGTATATATTTTCTTGGTAAATATATCCAGGGTAAATGTTAGCTACCCAGGTCCCAGACCTTCATCGCTAAAGATAAAACTGACAGCGGGGATCAATGACTTTAACAGGAAATAATGAATCAGCCTACAGCGAGTACTCAGACGCTGTATTATCTGGGGGCGCTGCAGTGCCCCCGCCAAGTCGAGCAAAAAAGCGGCACGGCCGTACCATCCTTTTCTCGAAGCAGTTCAGGCCATTCTCGACCCCCCTATAACTTCGTTGTGTATAAAACTAGAAGCCTGAATTTTCAGTAACCAAGCAGGTATTATAAAAACAAGCTATACTTCAATGTAATTTGAACCAGTAGATAAAGAATTCTAACTAGTCAAAATTTCTCATTTTTGTCACTCACTGACAATAACTTTGTAATCCCATATAAATGTTATAAAGGATTACAAAGTTATATTTGCAGTGAATGAATCAGTGTATGTGTAGGTACACTGATTCATTCACTGCAAATGTAACTTGTTTAATGAAATAATAGGTGTATAATAATAGCTCCCCACACCGATTTCGGTGACGGTGGCCGGTTTCGTTGAAACCAGGCCTAGCTACGCAAGGCTTATTTTATAATGCCCAAGTGTGTGCGCAGTACACAGGAGCACTCTCTCCTCCTTTACTCTCGAAACCTAGTGGGACGGACAGACCGACACGACTGGCGAGGGATCAGGCGCAGGTCCGACTTTTTACATGCCCATCCGACGCATGGATCATGTTTCTTGTCAGACAATAGGTGATCAGCCTGCATTGTCCTAACCAAACTTGGAGACAACATTTTTAGTTGTTCCAACGCGGGAATCGAACCCACGACCTGCGAGGCGAGAACCAAGCTCTAAACCACTGGCTGTTATAGGTACACTAGATATCTGTGTTGTTTTAAGTTAATAGAATTAATTAAAATTTATTAATTATTAAAGAATTAATTAATAAATTTAAGTTATAGATAGATAGATCATATACAGTATGTTTGGAAGATGGGTGCAAAGCTTTAACGCCTTGTTAGTATAGACCATTTAGAACCGTATTTGACCATTCTTAGCGTCCGTAACGTACGATTTTATTTTTAACGAATTTTTAAAATTTTTGTTGAAAAAAACCCAAAATTTCGCAATTAATTGCAAATAATGGCCAATCTGGAAGATAATCCAATTATTTTTTATTGTATTTGAATTAAGTAATGTGCTGTTTACACATAAGACTTGATGTACATATCTGTATCATGAGATAAATTTGTAACAGGGGTTTGAAGTTACTAATTTTTTGTAGATTTCGGATATCAAATTTTTTGAGGCCGCAAATAAAAAAAAAACGGGAACTGTTTTTTTTGTTCAAACAATTTGAAAAGCATTCGTGGTTATTATTATTTCTTTTGAGGTATCAACTACAAAGATAGCTTACCAATTTTTGAAATTATGACTTACAAAGTAAATTGTGGGACTAACTTTAAAATTATTTTTTAAAATTATCATTTATTTTTCGTGTTCAAAATGTCCGCTGCGATTCCTTATACAGGGCACGAGCCCTTCTTCTCACCTCTGTTGTGGTTATTTTTAGCATCATAAGTGCTCCCGTACAGTTACCGTCCAATGTGCTGGGCAACCGTCTTGCTGGAAGATTATTTCTCGGTCAGTTGCGAATATTGGTGCTACAGATTCCTCTATTAGTGTCGGAGATCATTTTCTAAAAACTATAGATAAATAGTTATTTCCATTCAAATGGTCCGGTAAAACATGCGGCCCGATTAGAGTTCTGCCAATTACTCCGGCCCACACATTCACTGAAAATTCCCTCTGGAAAGACTTTTGCTTTTTCCAGTGCGGGTTGGCGTCTTTATCAGCCCACTGGTGTAGGTTCTGGAAATTTGCGATACCTGCCCTTGAAAATTTACTTTTTGTCTAGTAGGCTCGCTACCTGGAAGGGTCATTTTTATTGCCTTGCATCGCAAGTCAGCCTTTGTTAGAAATCTCTCCCTAAATTTAATTTAAAATGTGTAAGATATTACTCAAAATTGATCTTTGTTATCATTTTCAACACAAAAAGTATTTATTAAAAGTGCAAATGTCTACTGGCCTAAACTTTTTAATTTTCTGCCTAGTTTTGCTTTGTAGGTCATAATTTCAGTAATTGGTGAGCGATCTTTGTAGTTGATACCTCAATCGAAAGAGTAATAACTAGGTATGTTTTCCAAAATGTTTGAAAAAAAAACCAGTTACTATTTTTTTTATTTATGGCCTCAAAAAAATTTGATTTCCGAAATTCACAAAAAATTATTAACTTCAAACCCCTGTTACAAATTTATCTCATGATACAGATGTGTACATCAAGTCTTATTTGGTTGTTTACACATTCATTAATTTAAATACAATAAAAAATAATTCGATTATCTTCCAGATTGGCCATTATTTGCAATTGATTGCGGAATTTGGGGTTTTTGCAACAAAAAATGTAAAAATTCGATAAAAATAAAATCTTCAATACGAACGCTAAGAATGGTCAAATACGGTTCTAAATAGTCTATACTAACAAGGCGTTAAAGCTTTGCACCCATTTTCCAAACATCCTGTATTTGTTGTATTGTGTTCTGTTTTAATGGAACGTACCCATTTCATGTGACCATTGTTTTGCCTTTTTTACCCGACCACGGCAAAGCCAAAAGGAAGGGTTATGATTTTGGCAGTCTACGTGTGTATGTATGTTTGTTCCATCGTAGCGTCTCAGCTACCGATTTCAATTAATGCAGTGTCAATAGATTTATAATGACGCCGCGAATAATAAAGGCTATAATATAATTTTTTCAAAAATTTGTATTTCGAAAATTGAACCTCAAATTCTATCATTTAAAAAAATTCTACCGAGATAATCATCACATGTATGGTATCAAAAGAAAGGTCTTAGCAAGCGCATCACAAATAATAGGTCTTGATAATAGGAAATTCAGCGGCTGCTGCCGCCGTTCGCGGTCGTCCGAAGACTTTGGTCGACAATGACGAATTAAAGGCGATTGTGGAAGCTGATGATACACAATCTACGTCTAATCTGCTAATCAGCTTTTGACGTTAGCGTCAAAACAATATTGGTCCATTTGCGTCAAATTGGCAAGGTAAAAAAGCTTGGCAAATGGGTGCCCCACGAACTCAATGATCGCCAGCGCGAAGTACGCGTCGATACGTGCCTCAACAGACACACAAATTAAGGAATTTTGAACCGCATTGCTACCTGCGATGAAAAATGAATTCTGTTTGTTAACCGCAAGCGCTCAGCAAGTTGGTTGGATCCTGGTTCAGCACCTAAACAATGCCCTAAACGAAAACTTACCCCTCGAAAAGTGATGGTCACTGTTTGGTGGTCTAGAGCCGGTGTGATTCATCACAGCTTCTTACCAAACGGGGTGAGCATTACTGCAGATGTGTACTGTGAAGAACTGAACACAATAATGGAGAAGCTGGCACATCTCCAACCAGCATTGGTCAATCGCTCGTCTCCGCTGCTCCTGCACGACAACGCGCGACCTCATACTGCACAGCAGACGGTCTCCAAGTTGCAATAACTGGGGTTGGAAGCTCTCCGTCATCTGCCCTACTCACCAGACCTTGCGCCTACAGACCACTACTTTTTCCAGAATTTGGATGACTTCTTGGCGGGAAAAAAATTCAATACCCGAGATGCAGTACAAAATGCCTTTGAAGAATTTGTTCCCGTCCAGCTGATTTATTTAAGAGAGGGCATCAATAAACTGCCACTGCGTTGGCAAAGATGCATTGATTGCATGGGTGATTACATAGGTTGCACTAAACGTATCGGGAATGGAATATTTCCACTGTTCCTGTCATATTAAAATCTTTTTAATTTAAAACTCCTTGGTTTTAAAAATCGAATACCGTTTATTTATTTAAAAAAAGATTCTCGGTCATGTCACAAGGTCTTGTCAAACTTGTTTAGTCGTTGAGAAAATGGAATTGACTCGAGAAAATTCTAGAGCAATGATTTATTATGACTTTCGAAGTGGTTTAACACAAAAACAGTGTGTTGACCGGATGATTTCTGCATTTGGTGATGAAGCCCCATCCAAAACCACAATTTATCGCTGGTTTGCTGAATTTCAACGTGGACATGTCAAGCTCTGTGATGATCCCCGTCAAGGTCAAAAACTGCAGTAACCCAAGAAAACGTTGATGCTGTGCGTGAGCTGATTGAGGAAGATCGACATGTGACATACCGCGAAATTCAGGCAACTTTAGACATTGGCATGAGTCAAATACAAATAATCTTGCATGAAAAATTAGGTGTAAAAAAGTTGTTTTCCCGATGGATACCGCATTTGCTCTGTGAAGAGCAAAAAGCGGCTCGCGTTACTTGGTGCGTCAGAACTCTCGAAAGATTCCACGCAGGATCCTTAAATGCTGTATACAACATCGTATCAGGTGACGAATCCTGGATATACGCGTACGAACCCGAAACAAAAAACCAGTCACGAGTTTGGGTGTTCGAAAATGAGTTAAAGCCAACAAAAATTGTTCGTTCACGGAGTGTTGCAAAAAAAAATGGTGGCCACGTTTGTCTCCAAAACCGGCCATGTTGCGACTATTCCTCTTGAGGGACAAAGAACGGTTAATGCAGAATGGTATGCTAACATTTGTTTGCCACAGGTCGTTTTTGAGCTCCGTAAAGAGAACTGCAACCGCCGCATTATCCTCCATCACGACAATGCGAGTTCTCACACCGCGCACAGAACAAAAGAGTTTTTAGAGCAAGAAATCATAGAATTATTAGACCATCCGCCGTACAGCCCCGACCTAAGCCCTAATGATTTCTATACTTTCCCTAAAATAAAGAATAAATTGCGTGGTCAGAGATTTTCATCACCTGGAGAAGCTGTGGACGCCTACAAAACGGCTATTTTGGAGACCCCAACTTCCGAATGGAATAGTTGTTTCAATGATTGGTTCCATCGTATGGAAAAATGTGTCAAATTTCGCGGAGAATACTTCGAAAAGCAATAAATACATTTTTAAATAGTAATGTTGTGTCACTTCCTTGATTCCCGAAATTTTCAGTGCCGCCCTCGTACTTCGATTAATACAAATAAAAAATACATGAAAAAAAATTCGTTTAAATTTTTTCATACAAAACGGCAATTTCATAGGTAAAGATCTAATATGTATATATTATGTACATTGTGGCGTGCTTGCACAAATATGTCAAAATACACGTTAAAAATGCGGTCGTACAAACCCAGTTGTCCAATTTTCGAACATAATTTTTAATTATATCCGTGAAGAATATACGAGTATTATTTTTAATTTCAAGTGTTTTGATTTGGTACTTATTAATTTTTTGTATTTCAAAAATATGTTCGATTAGGAAACGGAATAATACGAAATAAAAAATTAAAAAAAGTTTTTGGACCACGTCTCTAGCCTGACCCATTTTTGTACCTATGTATGTCTGGATTTCTATCTGAATTATTTTCTTGTTTCGGCCTTTTTAGACCCCTTTTTTATGTAGTCGGGTTATAGTTTTTTTAACTTATTAACCCTTATAGATACATGTTTGGGGATTCCGGCGTTGTTTAAAGAACTGCAAGCATATGCCATCATATAAATTACAGTAATTATCGTGGGTATTTACGCTAGTGGAGCCGTGGGCAAAAGCTATTTAAGTACATTTAATAGTCAACTGACCCACGAGTCTAGTTTAAAGTGGGCTCCAGCTGCGGGCCGAGAGTGTTCACAAAATATTATTATAGCATAGGAAGCCATCACATTCAAATAGCTAATGAGCACACATTTTACCTACATACCTACACACTATGCTATGGTACAAAGTAATGGTCCAAAGGCAAAATTCTAACACAGCAAGAGTTCGATATCATCAAAGGCTCGAACAACTTCTAAATTGAGGCTTCTTAATGAATTTGAAATATAAGTGCCCTAACCTAAGCCCCAGTGCCACAACTCACGGTCAGTTTTCACTGTACATTAGGTCGAAGATTCATGGATAATATGATACGTCCATACTCCATGTTATTATTAATATTTGCATATACTAAGGCCCGTATTAATAAAGCGTTCTTATCTCTAAGACAATTCTCAAGAAAGTACTTAAGATGTTGTTTTCATTAATAGACCGTACTTAAGTACAGCTGTAGGTACGACGTATCAAGTGAGTGCGAACGTATTAATAAACGAGACTCGTTACTCAAGTACGCTGTCATTGCTGTCAAACCATTGTCAAACTGTTACTTGAGACGCGGTTTCGTGGGTACAGTCAAACCTTGACTTGAGAACGGCTTGTTTGGGAATTAAGATACAGCACATTATTATTTGTGGTGTTTTTAGGTGTGTTACAATTATGTAAATTAAAATCTAAATATTTATATATTATATCTATGTATTTAAACAAACTCAGAATTTCCACTACATACTCAACACAAAATAAAGTTATAAAAAAAGATGCTATATTGATATATGATTGATACTTATTCTTCTTTTTTTTTGGTAATCGCGATTGCAAAGGTTTTGCACCATTCTGCCAGTGTCGAGTATTTGTAGAAATATTTTCGATTTTATTTATAATTAAAAATTAAATAAAATATATTTATTTATTTATTTATATTACACGAATTATCTATTCATTAAATCTATTGATTTATATTAATTGACTTGATTTGACACTTGACAGCAGAACTTTTTTTCGCTGCCCAAAAAACAATCCTCATTATATGATCCCTCCCTCCTACAATTCCTCGCCCTATCAACCTTAAATCTGTTCTGGGTTTTGTAAATACTCCTTTTGATGTACGTACTGGCCCTAAATTTGTCTGTTCTAAATTATTCAACAGACTTTCTCCTATACACCGTGCCCTTGTTTATTCATAAAACCCACTCATAAGGTAGAGTTTTCGTCAACACAACACTGGCGAATCACAAAGGAGCCACTTTAAAGAATAAGAAGAAGAATCCGCATTCCGTATTAGGACAATAATAAATATTAATATCTACGTAAAAATTAATGAAAATCAGTTTTTTCAATATAAAAAATACAGACGAAACTTTTTTTGGTATTTATATTATTAAATATTATATTTTTTAAAGGAATTTTGAAGGAATGTAAAATCAATAAATCAGTTCTTTGTAGAAGTGTAAACGAAACGTTATTTTATTCGTTCTTTGTCGTGTAGATGACGCTTAAAAGTTGAGTAAGTGATCTCAATAACGTTATCAACTGAGACGGTCTTGAGATCATACTATTAATTAAAGACATTCTTAAGAAGCTAATCGTTACTTGAGACCGTCTCAGCCAAGAAAGGTCTTGAGAACGAGTTTGAGAACGGTTTATTAATACGGGCCTTAGTCTGGCCATAAATACTGTTACAATTAAAAATAAACAAAATATTACATTTGAATTTGGAATCTGTCATTTTTATATGATTGTTCATTGTATTTTCTCATTTTGGCGCCAATACATTGTATAATATTTTGCGATATTAAAATGGAGTGGGGTGATAAAGAGAACCGAATCGCTTTGATTTCATTACACAAAGTAGGTATGGAGCCAAATGCAATTTTTAAAACTCTCTCGTATTAGTAAAATGTTTGTGTACCGGGCTATAAATAGGTACAATGAGACCGAGGTTTGTACGAAAAAGGTGGTCAAAGCAGTAAGGGGAAAGAATTCGAAGAAATCCTTTCCGAAAGCAAAAGATTTTATCTCGGGAGATGAAGAGAACACCTAGAACCATGTCGCGTACTAGTTTAGTAGGTACTAGAAGGTTCTATAGATGGTAAAGTTTTTTAAAATCTTCTTATACAAAAATGGATTGTGGGGCTGGCATGCTTTGTATGGCAAAAGCCTCTTAAATAAAATAAAGATTAAAAAAATAAAAATGGATTGCAATACCAATGTATCGCTAAAACCCAAGAACGGCTGGACCGATTTGGCTTATTTTGGTCTTTAAATAATTCTGGAAGCTCAGGGATGGTTTAACAGGTGATAAATGTTGGAAAAGGTGTAGTTGTAGATGTAGGTGTAGGTTTTTTTTTTTTTTACTCCAGTTCATAGTTAAGACAGAACAACGTGTGTCGGTTCAGCTAGTTATTAAAAAATAATAAAAACAAACTACAGGCTTAATGCAGTACCCTTTTTAATTTTTACCCCCACATATTACAAATATCATGCTTAGGACATTTATACATTTTTTAATAATATAATGCAATTATTTTAGAATAATATAATATACATACTTAATTATTTACAAAGACCATCACAGTTTTTTAAAATAAAATAAACTAAAATCAAGGTAGCTGGTTCTAGTTCTTTACCTATGTTTTTTCAATAATTTTATGAATTATAGTTTTTGTCTCGCATGGCCATTCGAACATTATGTTCAAATACCTCGTCGACCGACAGTTCCATCGCTCGCCTGATGATCTTAGCAGATTGGCATAGTTAATTCACCTTAAGTTCACTCAGTTATCAGTGCAAAACAATTGGTGAATGTGATCACGGCCCACGGTATGGATCATATAATTAGCGGGAAGCTAATTCTTGAAACGGAATTTATAGTTTCGTAATCTCCAATTAAATTGGATCGTGTTCGTTTTAGATACCAGGGCCTTTAGTCAAGATGCATTCGATAATCTCGAAGGCGAAGTTCGAAAACAAATGTATGGGATTTGACATAAAGCGCTTTACCGGAATCTTTCTGTCGCGCACAGTAAAACTCTGGAATGATCTGTCGCCAGCGGTATTTCTGTATCATTACGACCTGCAAACATTCAGAAGGCAGCGTATTCCCTCCTAAAAGGCCGGCAACGCGCTCGCAACTCCTCTGACGTTGCGGGTGTCAATGGGAGACGGTAATCGTTTTACATCAGGTGATTCGTTTGCTCGGTTGCTAGTTTTATATAAAAAAAATCGCAAACGACTAAGGCGTTTACTATTAAGCAAGTTGTTAACCGCAATTCCACTCGCAGTTTATATAACATAGTTTTATTAGTAGTCTACATCGTTTTAGCTGTGGCCTGTGGCCCATGTTTGAAAGATATTATTGTAAAATCAGTGATCCAAAAAAGATCGCAACTAGACGTGTAGGGACCATGTAGGTATGTGCGATTGTGCGAGTGTCAGCAGTTTTGTGTCTGAGATGCGATGTATGTCGGTGTCCGGTGACGACAGTGAGGTGAGGTGACCGGTGAGGCCTTGTCGGTTTGTACGAGTGTTAGTTTCGGTGTAATATAAGTCCAGTTAAATTGATAATTCGTTTTTATTTTATGTGACCAATAAGATTAAGTTAAATGTAAAAAGTGAAACTCTACAGACGTTTAGAATAAAATAGAGTTTATAATTATATACTTTTTTTCACATATTATATTGTCCAGAATCTCACCTCATTGTACCTACCTAATCAACGTCGTATATATGCAGATGATTCTATTTTCGTGTTATTTAAATTTGTTAGTGTAGAGTATAGACTGTAGAAACATTATAAATCCTATTATAAATGTGAAAGTTTGTGAGGATGGATGATTGGTTGGATGGATAGGTGGATGGGTGGATGGATGGATGGATGGGTGAATGGATGTTTGCTACTCTTTCACGCAAAAACTACGTACTTTTTATTCCGAAAAAGTACCGTATTCCCGTGGGATACTATATTTACGCATAGCTAGTCATAATATAATTGAATGAAAATGAACATCGGTTGCTTAATTCAAAATAAGCATTTTTGAATTATATTAAGTGTGCAGATACCTATATATTTTAAGATCTTCGCATAAGTTAGAGAGCGGACTAAGCCCAAGTCAGGTTACAAAAACCAGTACTTAGAGAAGTGCTTTTCCTTATTAGCAGGGATTTCCGAATTTACGAACAAAACAAAAATATCTGCCAATCGGAGTAACATACCTTAACGCTTCTAATAGATTCGAAATTATTGATATATTGTTGCACGACTAAAGTAAAAACATTAATAATTAAAGCTTTAAAAACGCAGTTTCCCAGGTGCAAGACTTTAAATTTCATGGTTTGCAGGCGTTTTCGGGAAACCGATTATAATTATTTATTTCAATTATTCAAATACAAATAATAAACTAGAATAAATCAAAAAATAATATATAGATAATTAAAAAATACCGATTAAAATTATATATACAAGATTGTCCCGTGTAAAGTATAAGATATACATGTGCCAATAGCATCAATGAACTAAAAAAACTCGGAAATTATCCGTCGGTACACGGGACTGCCTTATGAACGACTGTTAAATAGCAAATTTCGCTTTTATTGTGACGTCATTAAATGGAGATTTAATATGTATTTTATTGTAAATTTATCACATGATAGCCCTAATGTGACCTATAGACCTATAGGCATTCGCTCGGCTCTTTGTAATTTCATCGACTTTATCGAGGTAGATAATATTACGTCGAAACATGTTCTCTATAATTTTATTTCGAATATTGAGACACGCTTTTTGCGTCGTACTTTAAAAGTGCCGCTTTATATTTAAAAATGACAATTGATTCAAAAGATATATGATAGAGTGCTATGGGTAGGTATAAATTCGAATTTCGATCTACGAAGTATTTCGTGAAAGCGAAAATAAATGGAAGATTTGATTGATCGCTGGCAATGTCGCTGTTTTACGTTTCTTGTTTAAATGGACTTGATTAGTTGCGATTGGGATTCAAATCGGACACTGGACAATTCGATATTGGTTTATTTAAATTCTATTTCTACAATCAGCATATTAATTTAGGTAGACTTAAGTACGTGTATCACGACAGTAGGTACCTAAGTTTTTCGATACAGAAGATTCTTCGATTTTTCGAAGAGAGGTTAAATTTTATCGATACATTTGTAATTAATTAGAATCGTTTATATCCAAGTATTTGGTGAATTCGTTTAAAAAAATATATTTTAAAAAAATCTTTCAGAATTCAGAGGCAATAGAAGGCATATCATAAATATTTCATCAGAAGATGAGAAACGATCCGAGTAAATCATTAGGGTCAGTTCACACCAAAACGAGACAATACGCGACGCGGCGCTGCATTTTAAAAGATAGCTATTCAAAATTGTACTTTATTCACTAAGCAAAATATACTTTATACGCTTTTCATAATACTAGATATATGGAAATGTTGTTTATGATTGTGAAAGAAAGATTGACAATTGTGTCAAACCTCCTGTAATACAAACATGTTAGTACGAGTGAGGTAGTGTGTGTTGTTGATATTTCTAAGCGTTATTTTATATATATAGCTTTTGGCAGGCCTTCCTCCACTTCAACTTTAAATGTGCCAAATTTCACACTGATCCGTATGCACAATTCTCGTAAAACCGTACTTAAAATTTTTGCTTCACGTATTAATATAATGATTATGACATCATGCGCTGTGCAGCGCGGTGCACCTCGAGTGAGTAAAGTTCAATTTAAAATGGCTATCTTAAAATGCAGCGCCGCGTCCCGTATCGTTTCGGTGTGAATTGACCCTTACTCACAGTCGACATTTCTCAAAGAGACAGAGAAACCAATCACCACAATATGTCAAGACCTAAGTTTCAGGTGTAGCATAATAATAATATTATAATTATTGTTCTTTAATTTATTATAATCTTCTGTGACAAGTGACAACCCTTACAAAATTGTAATCAATTTCGAGGCTTCTATGAAAGCTGTCTCTCTGTACGAACTTAAGTATATATTTTATTTACTCTGTGTCTGTGCATATTGGTAACATTTTGGAACAAGAATATTATACTGAGATTGTAGGTTTAAAAGTCACATTCGCATGTAGCACCGTTCACGACGAAATAAAATGTTGGCAGTCGCAGAGCAGGGACATTTGGTTATCAATCAATAGTCACAAATTGGAGCTGACCTAGACCTAACAATGTTAACGATGTGATACTGAACTCCCATTTAAGGTAGTGATATTTTGAAAATTATTACTAAACGTCACTTTCTTTCTACCAAATATCAGTCAGTAGAAATAACCATGTAAGGATAGTGGAAGCCCCAAAAGGAGATCTCCGACCGAGCGTCCGAGTACCGAGAGTGGTATGCTGTTGTTTAAAGCGCTGAGCTGTGAAAACTCTGATAGTGCGATTCAGGATCCTGGCGCTAATCGGTCCGCCACATCCACAAACCTAACCAAGACATCCATACCATAGATCGTCAGGAGTCAGGACATGTCAAGTTCCGTAACTGTCAACGTGCTTATAGGTTTTCTTTAAATTACTTCAAAATTATTGTCCGGTTTCGCTCAAAATAATTTTACTAAAGAGTTTTTAGCATGATCTTTCAGCATTGAAACTTGCAAGTTTCTATCTCCTATAGTTTAGAAATACCAGAGGAGATCCAAACACGATGGGGTTATATAGAAGTATATAATATTTTACATCCCCACTAAACATGTATTAGAGACTCCAGAGCGACCCCTTAAATATTTTATAATTATTATTATTTTATAATGCCAAAACCGATATCTATACCTACACAATCCATAATTATACCAAATTTCATCCATTTATATTCATAATTACAAAAAATTTAAGGGCGACAGACAGACAGATGAACGGCCGGAGCGAAACTTAAAGGGATCCTTGTAGTACGAATTTGTACTACGAATTTATAGAAGCGAATGCATTGAGACCGCCTACAAAAGGGCGCCGGTTTTTTTTTTTTTTTAAATTGTATAGACGGTGTCATGATTTTCATACAATTTTTATTCGACAAAGTTACGAATACTTTGCTGTCAATTGTTCCTGCTTGAGCTACTTTTTGAACTACTACTAGCTTGAAACTATTTCTAGATATTAATTTTTAAAGTGAATCAAGCCAATGTTTGGCATTTCATCAATATAGTGTTAACTGTTTACTGTCTCATAGCTCATAAATCTTATTCCTTGATCGGTCGAAATATTTATGTTTTTAGTGACTGTTAAATAAATGTATGCCAAAACTGTCATATTCCTAAAGTTTATTTATACTTTTCACACAATAATAATATTATAATTTTATCGAAATAAATTACTTCATCGCAGCTGAAGCATTATCAATGTACTTGCAATCGCAGCTGAAGCATTATCAATGTACTTGCATGCAAAAATGACAAACGTTTTTATGTAGTTGCTTAGTTAGGTACTACATACCGGCTAAATAAACTATACATTAATAAATCGCGAGCAAATAACACATTTCACATAAATACCGCACGCACAGAAAGGGTAGTTCAAAAAAACGCTCAGCTATTTTTATGAACTTACCCATAGATATTGCTGAAGGAAGCTCCCCCTAAACTGATATGGGAGACATTGATATCAGTACCATTCAATTTGTTGTATCGCATTTTGAATTTTTCTAGAACGCACCACCACACGACTGCACCGCACAAACTAAAGTTGTCAACTGAAGTGAGTGGGCTGAGGGGCGCAACGCGCGTAGCGACGCGATGTTTTGTATTTACTAGTAGTTTACTAGAGGCATGTATTTAAACTTGCGACAAAATAATCAAATTTTGGGTGTGCAAAAACCGAAAATGGAATACTAAATTACCAAGTTGGGGAAAGATGTAAGGAACAAAAAATTCCAAATCTGGCGACTAAATACAGTTTTTTCACTAAATATTCCAAACTGGCAGACATATATTATTTTAGCCAACAAATAACCATCTTGGCAACAATTTGAAAGTACACATTTAATCTAAGAATAGGCACATATATTTTCCCTGATGTAGGTAATTAAAAAAACATAATAAGCAGCAAAACGAGCGCACATAAAAAAACGTAAAGGAGCGTACAAAATTCCCATTTTTAATTTTTATCGGTTTCGCGGGGTGTAGATTACAAAAATCATTCATTTTGAATATTTTATTCGTAACGTTATCGAATGAGAGTTGTATGAAAATCCAGACAACCCAAGTAACAATTTGTCGTCGTACAATAGTTTTGTAAACGTAATCATATTATCACAGCTAAGTCACACTAACGTTGTAATAACGTTTATTAAACGCTAATAGGGCCTCATTTATACGACCGACGTTGTTGTATAATTGTCTGTTGTATAAAAGTCACAAGACTTTTGTATGACAATTATACAACAACGTCGGTCTTGTTAAAGTTTATCTTTGTTAAAGTCATTCAAAAGTCGTGTGAACGTTAAGAAATTACCACTTTAATCGCACAGTAGTTTAATCATAACTTTACAGCGACTCGTTATGTCATCTGTGTATGTGGTCGTACAGGTGATTTGAACGACTAAAACGGTTTATTTGAGTCAAGTAACATTTTTTGATTGAAAAAAATGTTACTTGACTCAAATAAACCATTTAAAAATTTGAAAAAACGATTGTTTTTTTCCTCTTGTTTGTGACTTGCTTACTTGTAGTTTTTGGTAAGAGATTTGAGTGCAAAATATTTCAAAAAAAAAATAAAAGATGAGTGGTATCATGTTATTTTATTTTTATATCTTGCTATCTGTAACTAACACCATTTACGACCGGGATTTAAAGTTTTATGATAATATACCTATGTAAATACTATTCAAATTGCCACGCCCTTTCGTAGTTTTGTGTTTGAAATATTTTAATATTTTTTATAAAAATGTTTGTTTTTAAAAATAGAATACATGTTGTTTTTGTTGCATACTTACCTCATTATGCCACTATAAAGAAAGTAAGTTGTTTTAAGGTTATTTCAAGAAATGCAATACGCCATCCGCCATTACTACCTATTAGGGTTTTTTAATTTGCCAATATGCACACAAAGTCAATTATCTATATAATATAATATATTTAAATTTATTTCAGGCAAAATCTGATATTAAAAGCGCAGTGTAGATTAAAAAACATTTTATTATAAATTCAAGTAAATATCATTTTTAGAATTAAATGATATCAAACTTTCCATTAATACGGCGTTTAAAAGTAAAAATTTGACTCAAATGCGACTCCAAGATTAGATAAAGTCAGGGCATGACTTTTAATCGACAATATGTAATATGAAAGTTATATTTAAGTCGCAAATGAACAACCAAGTCACTCAAGTGCCTTAAAATGACTGCTGTAAAAGAAGATGAGGTTATATAGGTTTTTCAATTTGGTCAGTTGAAATCGTTTATTAGACTGCGACGTTAGTATGACGTTTTGTTGTCGTGTTATTGCGTTGTCGTACAAACGTTTGAGCTAAAACTATAAAGAAAATGAAATCAGAAAATGAATCGAAAATTCTTATTGACAGTTTTTGATACCACTTACGCTACTAGTTGACGCTTTGTGTGCGTTAGGTCTGCCCCCTAGCGGCAGAAAAATTATCAAAACCCTCATTGTTAAGCCCCCTGTGACCCAAGCAGAAACGTAACGTAAAACTATTTGTAACGTTCGCGTTATCGAAAGGCAATTGTATGGGCGCTGTTATAACTTTCATACAAATAATTATCTAAAATACGTAGTTGTCAAATGTTTTGCTAACTCCATTGATCCGCTGCTCGTTGCTCGTTTAGAAGTTCTAGCAGCTACTCATAAAAATACGATTATTTAATGGCCTCGTGAGCCTGATGGCATAACAAATCACATATTTTGTAGAAAACATAGTTTAAACTCTAATGAGCTAGTTAGCTTTGTGTTGCACGTTTTATTTGATTATTCTGACACTAGTTTGTCTCCGCCTCATAATTCAATTGCTACAGTTAGGTCTTCACCCACTTATTACTTCTGATTACGTGAATATATTATGACGCGAAGTCATCCATCAATTGCAATCTATCTATCACATTAATTGTCTTTATCAGCTGAAAAAAAAATCTGGCAACCCTAGTCGCAAAATGCAGAACCAAAGTGAGCTGAGGTCTGAGCCTTGCGCTGTGCGCAACCCAAATTTAAGAGATGGGCTGGACATGTAGCTCGTAGGACCCATACTAGTAGCGCTACTAGGATACTAAACGCTCTCGAGTGGAAGCCACTTACTCCACATAGGAATTCGATTCTTTGGACGATCTTCTATTAGGGGGACAGACGACCTGAACAAGGTGGCAGCAAGTCCACTAACAGTAGATATCTCATATTATCTGAAACAATTTCGATTTTAGAGTTAAGAACTAAAGCGTGTAATATGGAAGAATAAGCTGATAACTTGACTTGATATATGGAAGAATTAGTAACAGCTGATATCTTACGGATATCAGCTGTTACTAATTTGTTATCAGCACACTTATCTATATTAGTACAATGACTTATTATAACAGATATCATTATATCATTCGTGAGGGCACGTGCACTTTTGACAAGCTTTTATTTTACTTACAATGTATGTCTTTTGTTCGGGTGGAATTTAGCAATTCAATTTTAAAGCCAATCTTCAACCGATTCAGCTGAAATTTTGTATACATGTTTAGTTTGGATGATAATGCATGATTAATTATGTAACGTCATTCTAAATCCAACATGGCGGAACACCCAAGATAGCCGACAAGTCATTTTTAATGCAATCCTACAGTATGGGTATCAAATTAAAAATAAAAAACTTATTGTATTGTACTATGACTACAACTTTGTATACCGAAAAGAATGTATTTTGTTTCTGACGAGTTACTAAGGCGGGTCAATAAGTCCGTGACTTTTTGAATTTCTAACCTCCTTACTGAAAAAGCAACACTACTCCTGTCAACAGGCATCTGTCAGTTGACTCCTATCAAAATTTGAACTTGCTGCGTCAGTTAGTTTGTGTTTTACAGCTATCTATATCAGACTATCCAGTAACTTAAGGAAACAATGGAAAAAAGTGAATTTCGTGTGCTTATTAAGCATTATTTTTTGCGAAAAAAAACCATTACCGAGACCAAGGCTAAGCTTGATAAATACTATGGGGACTCTGCACCATCGATTTCAATGGTAAAAAAGTGGTTACTGAATTTCGTTGTGGCCGTACAAGCACTGAAGATGCCGAACGTCCTGGACGCCCAGTTGAGGTCTCTACACCCGAAACAATCGAAAAAATTCACGATATGGTGTTGGCCGACCGAAGATTAAAAGTGCAAGAGATTGTGGAAGCCATAGGCATCTCGTTTGGCGTTGTTTAATCACAATATGGAGGAGTTTTTGCGCCGTTTTGTAACCGTGGACGAAACATGGATCCATCACAACACACCAGAGACCAAACAACAGTCAAAACAGTGTGTTTCTAAGGGTGAATCGGCGCCAAAGAAGGCCAAGGTGGGTTTGTCAGCCAATAAAGTTATGGCGACTGTTTTTTGGGATGCACGTGGGATAATCCACATTGACTATCTTCAAAAGGGAAGAACAATTAATGGGGAATATTATGCCAACTTATTGGACCGCTTCAATGAGGATTTGAAAACAAAACCGACCTCATTTGGCCAAGAAAAAAGTTCTTTTTCACCAAGACAATGCAAGGGTGCACACATGTGCAGTTGCCATGGCAAAAATCCATGAATTGGGCTATGAATTGCTCCCACATCCACCCTATTCTCAAGATTTGGCTCCGAGTGACTACTTCTTGTTCCCAAACCTGAAAAAATGGCTCGGTGGAAAAAGATTTGACTCCAATGATGAAGTCATCTCGCAAACAAAGGCCTATTTTGAGGACCTCGACAAATCATATTTTTTGGAAGGGATAAAAAAATTGGAGAAGCGTTGGACAAAGTGTATAGAGCTCAAGGGGGACTACGTTGAAAAATAAAATGATTTATTTATCAAAAAATCTGTGTTTTATTCCAAAAGTCACGGACTTATTGACCCGCCCTCGTAGGTAGTGATTTTCTAACCATCTTCTAACCATATCCAAGCCAAACTGAGTATTCTTATACACATCATCCTATGTTTTAGCGTAAAATGTTAATGCAATATCATCCGCATAGTACGTAATCTTACAGTTTGATATTCTTCTTTTACATAGATTATTAATATAGCAAAGAAACACAGTAGGTCCTAACACGCTTCCTTGCGGAATTCCTCAAGTTATTGCTAGTTCAAAACTTACAGTGTCACCAACCTTAGTATACTGAGTACGGTTTGTGAGATAGTCAGCTATGAGAGAGTGTTGAGTTCTCCGTATACCAAGCCTCTCAAAAAGTTCCAAAAGTTTGGAAAAAGAGACTGTGTCAAATGCCTTTGCCAAGTCTAAAAAGATTGTTAGACACTTTTCACCACTGTCCAGTATGCCAGCAACAAATTCGACAAATAATCCAACAGCGTCCTCAGCTGATCTTTTGCGTCTAAAACTGAATTGGTTTGCAGACAGTAAGTTGTTTTTCTCTAGGTACGACACATCAGTCTAGTGTTAATTATTATTTCAATTACCTTCGACAGTGGTGAAAGAATTGATATTGGGCGATAGTTGTTGACACAGTGTATTCTACCACCCTTGTGAATGGGAACAATCACGGATTTCGTAAATACAACAGGAAATACATCATCTCCCAAGCACTGGTTAAATAGTTGAGTAAGTGGAGGAACTATACATTCTCTTACGCATTTCAAAACCTATATCGAAATTCCATCTCATCCCGGCCCAGAATCAACTTTGAGATTATGCTATAATCTGTCAACCTCCCCCTCCATGACATCATGAAGGACAAATGAGTCAGAAAGCGGTTACGAAAGATCTGGAACGTATAAGTGGGTGGTGGAATATTTGTTGGAATTTTACTAGCCAGTTCAGAATCTATATTTGTAAAATAGTGGTTAATAGCGTTTGCCAATGACAGCCTACCATCTGCAATATTTAACAACTCATTTGGTGTTTTAAGATTTTTGTGTGATTTAGTAACGTCTTTAATTGTTTTCCACATTTTTTTTTACATTTTGACTTTAATATGTTTCGTTCAAAATTACGTTTTTCTTTTTTAATAAATCATTGCAAAAGTTCCTATAGTTCTTGTATGTTTTGATAATGACATCATGATCAGGATTATTCCTGGCTTTTATATGTAGTTTATCTCTATTTCACATACATTTTAAAATGCCCCTTGTTATCCATTGCTTACTAATCATTTTGTTTGTAGATATCTTTGAAATAGTCGTGTTCTGATAAATTAATTCATGAATAGAGTTAATTAAGAATGTAGCATTTTTATATAGTATACACTTATTGAAATTAAAATTTGTGCGCAGTATTTTAAGTATATAGTTTTTATTTACGCCGATACAAGTGAGAATAGTATTATGATCTGTTAGGTTAATGTGCATAATGAAAGTTGATACTAGGTTTGATTTTATCAAAACATGATCTAGGCAACTTGACAGAGTTGTAAGATTAGTAGGCGGGGAAAAATCCAGAAAATAATCCAGAGGTCAACTGGCATTTAAAATGGCGAAAAGGAAAATATTATGAAAAGAATTAAGTGATACTAACAATGTCTCTCTAAAACTAGGCGGTAGGTATACTGCAATTATTGCCGTGGTATAGTTAACCTTAATTACTAAGCAGTTCGATTCACTTGTCTGAGGCTCCTCGACCATAGTAGCCGCCGCGAAGAAGAGGGCCGGACGCGGCAAGCGCTGTGGGGTGGATTCCCACGGCCCCGCATTGGCGCAGAAGGTGGGTATCGCCAGGATTTAGTGGGTAAACTCGGTGCCAGCATAGGCACCGAGGAGTCACACATAACCCCGTGATGTCCCCCCCCGACAATCGCGGGGTATACGTAACGTATTTCCTGGCGTAAAAAAAGGCTCCTCGACCATACAATCTAAGTTTTCCGTAATATACACGGCAACACCGTCATTGTGATCGTAACTATTAGTAGTACAGTACGAGTTAAAGCCGTTATATGTAGGGAGTTGGTTAACACAAGACAACCATTCTGACAATACAATGGCTTAAAAGTGACAAAAGTACCTCCAAATTAATAAAATTATGGTTTATACTTGTATGTTTTGTTGCAAAACGTTTAGGTAGTTTCGCGTTTGACTCAAAAATTCCGTACATTACTCAGGTTTACTGTTTACGTGGTATGGGCTTGCAAATGTTAATGATATCAAGGGTTATATTAAGTTCAATTAGATTATCGAATTTGAAAAATTATGTAAAAGACAATATCACTAAAAATGGGATAATACCTAATATGTTTAAAATTGTCTAATGAGTTTAAGCTATTTCTGTGAGCGGTTTCTAGCAATATTATGTAATATTTAGTTTTAATTAATGTGAAAGAAATGTTATGTATTATAATAAATATTAAGTAGTATAATTTAGCCACTTGTGTATTAAACTAGTAAATATCATAATAATTGAAATATCGTATTATTTTCGAGTACGAGTTCCACCGTGGCACCAGTGCTGCAGAAACTGCTCGAAGGATTTAATCATGTGTATGGCAGTAGTATCGCAAAAGAAAACAATGTGCGTTTTCGTTCTGGAAATTTCGACCTGCAGAACTAGCCCCGTGGACGGTCGTTGACCAAAGTTGATGAAGAATTGAAGGCTATTGTGGAAGCGGATCCATCGCAAACCACGTCCGAGTTAGCTGCAGGCTGTGGTGTTAGTGATAAAACTGTTTTAATCCACTTGAAGCAAATTGGGAAGGTGAAAAAGCTGGAAGGTGGGTATCTCATGAATTGAGTGCAGCAAACCGACAAACGCGCGTTGACGGCTGCGTTACATTACTCAACCGGCACAATAATGAAGGGATTTTAAATCGAATCATTACCTGGGACGAAAAGTGGATCCTGTACGATAATCGGAAACACTCATCGCAATGGCTGAACCCTGGCGAACCAGCCAAAGCCTGCCCTAAGCGAAAATTGACTCAAAAAAAAACTTGTGAGGGTTTGGTGGACTAGTGCCGGTGTCGTTCACTACTTAAATCTGCCAGACGATTACGGTAGATGTCTATTGCCAGCAACTGCAAACTATGATGGAAAAGCTAGCTGCTAAACAACCGAGGTTAGCCATTCGCTCTAGGCCACTGCTTCAGTACAACGCTAGCACACACACAGCACAACAGAGGGCTACCAAATTAGAGGAGCTTCAATTGGAATGTCTAAGACATCCACCGTACTTCCCGGACCTTGCTCTAACAGATTACCATGTATTCGAAATTTGGATAACTTCTTGCTAAGGAAAAAATTCAACTCCGATGGGGCAGTCCAAAGCGCCTTCAAAGAATTTATTGATTTCTGTCCGAATGGTTTTTTTAGTAAAGGAATCAATTAACTACCTTTGAGATGGCAAAAGTGCATAGATAGCAATGGTATACCGACTTCAAAATTATGAAGATTGAGTAGAGAAATAGTTAAAATTTTACCAAAGGGGAATTATTTAGAAACAAGTTTGATTTCATACTTTTCTGTGCATTTTTTTAAATTACTTTATATTTAATACGTTATTTGCTACGCTGCAAATATACTTACGTGTCGCGTCGCATTTATGCAATTGTGCTAGGGGGCGTTAGAATATAGTAGTACCTAGTCTCAGTGTCGAGCTGTCACATTGGCATTTGACTCGACATTCATTTGTTCAATTTTTAACTCTATGTTGTATAACCACAGAGTTCTATTTTCAATGTTCAGTATTTTCTACGGCTTTCCAGATTCCGGATCATATAGTTCCAGCCTTAGCAGATTGTTTTTGATTAACATTCTACTGGACTGAGATCCCAGTCCCGCCAGACTTCCCTTATATTCTTATGGAGTGCCCACACTGCCGCCCGTTACACTTTTAAAACGTTTACACTTTCCAAACATTTTCTAACACTAAATCATTTACCAACAAAATATGTTAACAAGTGTTAAATTTTTTTAGGAACTGAAAGATGTTTCGCAACTTTAGCGGCATTTACCTAAAAATTGGCAAACGGCACAATCTGGCAGGTATGCATTCGTTCATTGTACACACTGACCCATTTACTAATAAAATGATTTACACAACGGATAACTTAAACAACGTTGCTGTCTTTGTCTGATGCGTTGGAAAAGTCATTTGACAGATTAGTATTACCCAATACTATAATAGGAAATACATTTTATCAGTAAGAATATAATTTGAGTCTGGTGGGGCTGGGATCTCAGTCCAGTCATTGCTTATTTCTATAAATACCTACACCATAAATGTGTAAAAATTTTAACTGTCGAACTATCACGGTATAAGGTTAAGATACAGCCTGGCGACAGACGGACAAACAGCAAAGTCTCAGTAATAGGGTCCCGTTTTTACCCTTTGGGTACGGAACCCTAAAAATGGCACGTGGTCTAAAGAAATTTATTAAAGTTCATTGAAGTATCGAGTAACTTTAGAGCCACTATGGTTGATAAAATCTAAAGACTATTGCTATAAAAAAAAGAGAATTGATTTCTATAACATACTAATAGAAAAATGTATGGCACAATAATTCGGTTTCGTCGATAGCGTGACTACAGTTGCTTAATTTCTACAATAAATAATTAAAATAGTAGCCTAAACTAACCAAGAGCATGTCACGTCTTTGAATTAGTTACTTCAAAAGTTACTGACATAAAGTTTATACAGAAGCTAGGAGAGCGGCGGACAGACAGACAGACGGACGGACGGGCAGAGCGAAATTATAAGGATTCCTTAAGTATTACGGAATCCTAAAACATGACCGAAGCTCGCGGCAATTTTCCGTATATGTGCTCGAATCCGTTCAGGCCGAACCATAGATAAAAACTCCTAGAAACCGGGTACGTGCATGAAAAGTGAAGCAAATCATGCTGAGCCATATCGGCTCAGTTTGTTTGAACGACCCGTCAGTTGTCAAAGTCAAGCGCTAATGCATACATCTCCGACTATTAAAAACATTAAGACGGATTGTGACGTCATAGGGTGTCACAAATCACAATGCATCGGAAAAGAATTAAAAAAGTTTCAGACATAACATTTCATATGTAAGTTAAATAAATACATTTTTATTTTCGCCGTCGAAATTATCGAATGCATCTTGAATAAATGCCCTGTAGTTATTTTGTAAAACAAGTCAGCCACAAATTCTTGTACAGCTTTATAGCGGCTAACATGTACGCAAATATTGTAACTAACCAGTTAACCGCACTAATGTGGATTCAACCTTAATTTCGGCGTGTTCCGCCAGCTCTTCGTATATCATTACACATTATGAACAATACAATTCCAAATAAGTATAAATGACAATATCCGTACTATATATACTAATATGTGACGGACGAATTAACTGGATATTCAATACACGGCGCTGAATAAATAAGTCTTTAAATTACATGATTTCAGCTGTAATGGGAATAATGAGTAACATATGAGTTAATTTATAGCTGTGTGCTGTAAATGCTGTAGTTCAGCATCACAAGAGTACACCCGTAGTGGTCATGTGGGCTTTTGAAGCGCTGTTACACGATTGCGTGTAACGAGCTGATCAACACTGCTAAAGTTCTACTTTATGCAGCAAGACGCATTAATCGACGTCACATGAGAACTGATTGCATTATAGAAGTCACATGTTCTTTCTTAAAATGCAAGCGGTCTGGGTACACTTGTGGCCTTCAGTTCAGAATATTCTTACAGTTCTATTTATTGCTAATAGCAACTGTTACTTGGGTTTAAACAAACACTGTGACAAGATTTTTTTATATACGTATAAGATTAACTGGCACCCGCCACTTCGATTGCGTAGAACTAACGGAAACGGAACCCTATTTTTTAAATGGAGCCCTAAGATAAAATAGCCTCTGTTACTTCTTATTAAGTCCCGTGAAAATTGGTCCAGCCGTTTCAGAGATTAGCCAGAACAAACAGACAGACAGGTGGAGAGACAAAAATTGTAAGTAGGTACCGAATATATATACTTTCATATTATGTATTAAGTGAAAAGCTGTTAATTTATAAACAAAAAATTAAAACCGAGTTCCAAAGAAAAATGTACAAAAAGTATGAAATAAAACTAGTTTAGTTTTATTTCATACTTAGTTAAAATTTTAGACGTAAAAGTAAAGGGGAATGATTTTGAAAATAGGTTTTATTTCTTACTTTTTTGTGCATTTTTATTCGGTTATTATTCATGAAGTCGGTTTTCATTTTTGTGTTAAAAAATTATATTTTTTCTCTTTTTAGTTATATTATTATGAGCACATTTTAAGAAAGATATAAATTTACAATCAACCCTCCGTCATTCTCACTCTCTCAGCAAAACAAACTCAAGCATTATTTAATACCAGTTTCCTGAGAGGCCGTGGTATTTCCTCAAATAAGCATTACCGATCTGTGGACCTACTAAACAATCACCAGACATGATATTGATTAGATACCATATTATTAAATAATAATTATTATCTATTGTAATAGTCGACGGAAAAAATGTAGTAGGTAAGCATTAAATAAATATATAATAGTGATGATGATCACGAATATATGTAATTTTATCAATAGCAAAACTTCAGAGACATCGATATCGGTGCACAAAACTCTGAGGAGTAGTGAGTACCTATGTCATCATAATAATATGTTGGTGTTTCTTGTGAATATGGTGGGGATGATGATGATGATTACTGTAAGTGGTATGATGGCATATGCTTGGAGTTCTTTAAACAACGCCGGAATCCCCAAACATGTATCTAAAAGGAGTCAGGAGTTCTGTTTACTTACAGTTCTGTACTTACAGTAGATCCAGGGTATACCTTTAAATAAGTTAAAATAGTCTGTGAGGGGGGGAGGGCCTGGGGCACGAATATACAGGCTTAGGCTTAGTTTGGGCTCCAAGTCTCCCACAAATTACTACATTGTAATTTTGGGAGAAACAAATAAATATTATTATTATTATTACCTTGGTGCAAAATCTTACTCTTTGGTAGCATATGCTTGGACTACTTCTTAAAATGTTGCAGTTCAATATAGGACATAGGTACCAGGAATAAGTATTGATGCTTGAGCCAGTACAACCGCATGGGTAGATCTTTAGAATATTATAAGATTTGATTACCTTAGTTGAAAAGCTTTTAATTCAACATCACCTGGTAATGATCTTCTAAGCAATGGAATTTATTCGCACTGCGAGAGGAAGATTTGAGATTAGGCTGTAGTCTATCCCGCTAGCCTACTGCGAATAGGCGGTTGTTTTGTAGTCTGAGACAGTTATCATCATAGATACGATGGTTTTCCCATAAGCGCAGATTACTACACTGGTCTGCGAAAGAAAGTACCTACTTCATAAAATTGCAGGTCTTACAAAACTATAGAGTTAGAGATTTCAGATTATAAACGTTTTATAGCTAATTTTATCAACTTTCTGAAACTATACTTATGTATCTACTACTAAAATTAAAAATGTTTTATAAAACGTTTTTTTTATTTCAAATCTAATACATATATAATAGTTTAAGAAACAATTAAATTTCAGAACTGTAGTACTTTCTTTTGCATGCCAATGTATATTGCCTTCGTAAACATAAGGTTAACGCGTTGGCCATTTTCCTGAAAATTCCCTATAGTAAACAACATACGAATTACGAAAATAGTCGCAACCTCCTGGAAAAATACTTAAAAAACTATTTAAATTTCAGCCGAAAAGTAATACCAAGAAGCAATTTATTCCAATATTTTGTTTGGTGGACAAACCATTTTTGTTAAAAAAATGTGTATTTAAAAGATGTGCATACTGCTACGAAATTGATTAGCCCTATTTACACAACAAATTAAACAATAATTTTAATTTTTAAATTTTTTCGTAATATGTAGCGGATTCGGGTTGATTAGATGTTGGATTTTTCGTTCTCAATTATCTCAAAAATCGTCGATCCCAACGCTAAACTATCGGATTATACAGACAGGTTTTAATTTGTTTACGGAAAAGTGACGAGACCTAGTTTATAGTTATAATAGTAATAATAATATCAATGGACGCTTCCACACCACGTCAACCTGGTATTGTACTAAGTATCCGAAGAACTTGTATCACAGGAACCAGACAACGGAAATATATTTAATACATTTATACTATAGGTACACATATTTAAGATTTTAATTATATTTTATTGTTATATTGTTATTTATTATTATATTTAATACACATCCAAGACCCAAGAACATAGAAAAATTTTTTTGTCTCTTCGGCGGGATTCGAACCCGCGACCTCCGGCTTAAGCGTCGACACGCTAATAACAGAGCCACAGATATCGTCATAGTACTAAGGCGGGTCAATAAGTCCGTGACTTTTTGAATTTCTAACCTCCTTACTGAAAAAGCAACACTACTCCTGTCAACGGGCATCTGTCAGTTGACTCCTATCAAAATTTGAACTTGCTGCGTCAGTTTGTGTTTTACAGCTATCTTTATCAGACTATCCAGTAACTTAAGGAAACAATGGAAAAAAGTGAATTTCGTGTGCTTATTAAGCATTATTTTTTGCGAAAAAAAACCATTACCGAGACCAAGGCTAAGCTTGATAAATACTATGGGGACTCTGTACCATCGATTTCAATGGTAAAAAAGTGGTTTACTGAATTTCGTTGTGGCCGTACAAGCACTGAAGATGCCGAACGTCCTGGACGCCCAGTTGAGGTCTCTACACCCGAAACAATCGAAAAAATTCACGATATGGTGTTGGCCGACCGAACATTGAAAGTACAAGAGATTGTGGAAGCCATAGGCATCTCGCATGGCTCAGTGGTTTCAATTTTGAATGATCACTTGGGCATGAGAAAGCTTTCCGCAAGATGGGTGCCGCGTTTGCTCGCAGTCGACCACAAACGCAATCGTGTAACAACTTCACAGGAAGGTTTGGCGTTGTTTAATCACAATATGGAGGAGTTTTTGCGCCGTTTTGTAACCGTGGACGAAACATGGATCCATCACAATACACCAGAGACCAAACAACAGTCAAAACAGTGGGTTTCTAAGGGTGAATCGGCGCCAAAGAAGGCCAAGGTGGGTTTGTCAGCCAATAAAGTTATGGCGACTATTTTTTGGGATGCACGTGGGATAATCCACATTGACTATCTTCAAAAGGGAAGAAAAATTAATGAGGAATATTATGCTAACTTATTGGACCGCTTCAATGAGGATTTGAAAAAAAAACCGACCTCATTTGGCCAAGAAAAAAGTTCTTTTTCACCAAGACAATGCAAGGGTGCACACATGTGCAGTTGCCATGGCAAAAATCCATGAATTGGGCTATGAATTGCTCCCACATCCACCCTATTCTCCAGATTTGGCTCCGAGTGACTACTTCTTGTTCCCAAACCTGAAAAAATGGCTCGGTGGAAAAAGATTTGACTCCAATGATGAAGTCATCTCGCAAACAAAGGCCTATTTTAAGGACCTCGACAAATCATATTTTTTGGAAGGGATAAAAAAATTGGAGAAGCGTTGGACAAAGTGTATAGAGCTCAAGGGGGACTACGTTGAAAAATAAAATGATTTATTTATCAAAAAATCTGTGTTTTATTCCAAAAGTCACGGACTTATTGACCCGCCCTCGTAGTATAATAATAATAATAATTAGTAATGAAATAGACGGATTACTGACCAAACATCTTCGCACCAGCTTACTGAATGTGACCAGCAGTCGAGAAACCTTTAAGATACTTCTAAGCTTATAACTTAGCAAACTAAAAAGTAGGTACATAGGTAAATACACAGGATGCACCGTCTCCATAATATAGAGTCCAGGGTGTCCCGTTTCTTAAACTTTTGGCTCAACGAACTACGAAGGACGAAACTAGCAGGGGCTAGTTTCCTGATGACAACGAACCCCTAATTAATTAACCCCCACCCCCAAGAAAATAAAAGATTTGACTGTGACGCGTGGGATTGTTGCTTGTCGCAAAATGAGTCAAATTGAGGACAAATTGTTGACAATTTTAATGTTCAATCTGACTCGCCATCAACTTTCACATAAGAATGTTGTAGCTAAGGGTAAAAAAAATCTGTAAATTTGAGTGAGAGTTCGGTAAGTATATTCTTTCTGTCTAGTTGTCCCAAAATCTATCAAGCCAGCCTGCCAGCCATCAAGCCACCATTACTTAAATTTTGTCGCGAATCCCTAGCCGTTAAATTGTACCGCACTTTGAGAAACTCTGGCCTGGTATAGACTTTAAAATAAATAAACATTTATTCGAACGAAACGAGAAAAACAAATTGCACAGACAGAAAAAAAACAGAAAACAAAAAATACTAGAACGAAAACATAATTAATTAGACAAAAATTGTTATTTTAGGCAAAGCCAATTAAATGCATAATAAAAATAAAACAAAACAAAGCAAATACAACAAAAAGAAAACAAACGAGGGAACAACAGGGATAGATAGGTAGTGTAATACACAAACCGTCGAAATGGAAGCCACTTTAGACATTTCAAAATTATAATTATTCTACGATTTATATATACAGAAAAACATTTTCCTAATCCTTTCGAGATCGCAGTGTTCAATCTCGCCCAAAAATCGGACATCGTCTTTTTATCCGTTATTTTGAAATAGTACTTAATTAGAAACGTCCAAGTAAAAACCCATGAATCTCTCTTGCATAGTTTTAAAATAATCTCAAAAAGAAAGCTCGTATCCCGAATTCATAAAAAGTAAAAAAAAAAATCTAAATTCTTAAGGAATAGCCAAAAAGATGTTAGAAATTATTTTAAAGAACATACAAAAAGCTACATTTTGAACCCTTTTCAAGTCTTTTTTTTAACTTTCGCTGTATTAGCACCTGCAACTTACATTAATAGAAAGCTAGTGTTGAAATAAGCGAGAGCCCCAAAGGGAGAATTCTCCGATCGAGCGAGGTGGTATGCTCGGTCAGGCTGAAGACCATTTGTATGGATTCAAATGTCGTATATATAGTGCCGATCTTAGAAAACTTCGATAGCGCGATTCAGGATTGTGGCGCTAGTTGATCCGCCACATCACTCCCCCCGAAGACCGGAGGTCGAATCTTGAGTCTTCTTGCTTGAGTTGCCAGTACCAGAGAGTCCTAGTGAGTCGGAACTGTGCTGCTTGTTGCACGGGGTCCAGTGATTCGGAAAGCTGCCGTGCGGGGCCGATGCTACGTGCTGACCAGGTGTACACTGTTTGCTGACCGGTCGTTGTAGTGTGAGTGCCCGATGATGCCGGTGAGGGTCCGACCAGGCTGCGGTGCGTTGAGGCTGGTGGGCGAGATACCCGAAGAGTGATGATGATGGTTTCCAATGTTGTCCGATGTTCGAAACCGAAAGGCATGCCCTATTAGGAGATTTAAAGGTTTATATTTTAGACTTCATATATTATTAGTAGCGCGTGTACATAGGTGCCGGCAGGGCACCATACCCTTACGGATACTAATTAACAACTGTCCTTACTGAACTAACTCTTAAGACTAACTAGGGGCAACATACATACATGATACATGTATACAAGAGACATATGTGCATATTTGATTATGCTGCACGTTACAATACTCCCCCCAAAAATTGAAAATTTTTCGCAATAGGTACCTACAATATAACATTTCTTACAAACTACTTATATGTATAAGTGCAGTAGGTATGCAATGCATGCAAGTGACACACGCAGGTGTCGAATATGCTTTACTGCAAAACATGAGTTGTTCTCAATTCATAACAAATAACAATCCTTACTTTAATATTATAAATGTGAAAGCGTGGATGTTTGTAACTCTTTCCCGCAAAAACTACTGAACGGATTCCGATGAAATTCGGTACGGTAGTAGTTTAGACTCTGGATTAAAACATAGGTTACTTTTTATCCCGAAAAAGTAGTGTTCCCGAGGGATACTGTATTTACGCGGGCGGAGCCGCGGGAAACAGCTAGTATGTTAATAAGATAGCATTACAATTATTGTAACGATGCATTAATAATGCATTACTGAGAATACATAATCTATAATTTGAAACGCATGTTTTATCATTATAGAAATGAACAACCACTAAAAATATTTTACACTAATTAACAACTGTCCTTACTTAACTAACTCTTAAGACTAACTAGGGGCAACATACATACATACATGCTCCATAATACATGTATACAAGAGACATATGTTGCTCACGAAAACATGTGTACAGCGAGTTAGCACCACGGTGTTCGTACACGCGGGTGTACGAACACCGTGGTCGCATCCTTATGTGATGTCGGTCTCGGTTTGAGATCGCGTATCACCTTTCGCAACCTTTCCACGTATTCACTTTCATTTAATATTTTAATACTTTTATGATCTAAAAATTCTCCAGGTAGTCCTAATGACTGACCGAAGGTAAGTTCGGCTGCGCTGACACCGGTGTCGGATCTAGGCGCAGCTCGAAGTCCTAACATGACTATAGGTAATTCTTCGACCCAAGTTTTACATTCAATCTAGCCATAAGAGCGGCTTTGAGAGATCTGTGCCATCTCTCTACCATCCCATTACTCTGAGAGTGATAGGGAGTGGTACGAATCTTATAAATTCCTTAATATTTCATGAGCTGCTGAAAAATATTGCTTTCGAATTGTCTCCCTTGATCACTCGTAAGTTGATGAGGGATGCCATAGCGAACGATCCAACCTTCGAATATTACTTTTAAAATAGTCTCAGCAGATATATCTGTAACGGGAAAAGCTGATGAAATTGCAGCAATTTTTTCTTTAAGGGGGCTTATCCCCTTCGCAGATACTTCAAAACCTAAAAATTCTACTTTAGGATGTCCAAATGAGCATTTGTTTAAGTTAATAGTAAGACCGAATTTATTTATCACTTGAAAACTAAATTTAAATGTTTCTTATGGGTAACTAAATCTTCACTTACTATTATGACGTTATCAATATACGTAAATAAAAAGTCTAAACTTCCAAAACAGTATGAACTTCATAAACCGTTGAAAAGTTTGTGCGGCATTACGACGACCAAATGTCATTCGTGGGAATTTAAATAAGCCGAAAGGTGTAATTATAGCGGTTTTTTCAACGTATTCAGGAGCAACTATAATAAAATGATACGTGCGATTGATGTCGATTCGCGTAAATACATTTTTGCCCTGTAATATGTATGTAAAATCATGTATACGGGGGATAGGATATCCATCGGGCTTAGTGATAGCGTTTAGCGCTCTATAATCTCCACATGGTCGCAACTGGCCATCCTTTTTTGGAACAACATGAAGTGGACTAGCCCACGCACTTTTCGACAATCTACAAATCTCTAGCTCCTGCATGAGCTGAAACTCCTCCTTCACCTTGGTATACCTATGTGGTGGCAATGACCTCGCTTTTGCATGAACGGCCGGGCCACTTGTCTCAATATAATGGTATACTGAATGCTTAGCGGGTTCCTTAAACGAAACGGGCTTGGTGATGTCAGGGTACTTAACTAGTATGTCATAAAATTGACACGCATCGATAGTTTTAACCGATTGTTCGTTACATTGAACAACCTCGGCTGAAACATTTAAGTGCGTAACATCATCTATTAATCTACGTGACGCTATATCCACTAACAACTTATATTTAGACAAAAAATCTGCGCCAATAATTGGCTGACACACGTCAGCGACAATAAATCTCCACTTTAAATTTCTGCGCAAACCAAAATTTAAATTTAAAGTTTTAAGACCATAAGTTTTAATAAGAGTTCCATTTGCGGCATACATATTATAATTATTATTTTTTAAATATTCAGTCATAATTCGCACTTTATTTCGAGGAATAAGTGAGACATTTGCGCCGTGTCTATTAAAAATCTTACGTTACTAAACTTATCTTTAATCAACAAGCGGTGATTCACTCTTATGCAGCTGGCCACCGCTGCTGGCTGCACGACGAAGAGTTTCCATGATTGTCCTTCCAGGCGCAGGGTGGGACGCACCTGTGAGCTTTCTCCTGGAACTTCGCATGGTAGAAGCATAGGTCCTTTCGCGCTGGGGATTTGTGTCTCAAGTCTTGACGACGGCGTCCAAAAGGACGGGATCGTGCGCGACTTCTGCCACGGAAAAATCTTCTTCTCGAGCACGGCAACGTCATCTGGTCGAGACGCTTATTGGGCTTAGCGATCTCAGCTATGATCGAGTCACCCGATGAGGAGGAGATCTCGTCTACTCCTGTAGGTCTTACAGAAGCTAAGGTGTTCAGCTCCTTCGTGTCTGACACTACCAACACTGCGCGAACTGGAGCGGGCAAATGATTCTGCCATAGGATGCTCAGAGTATTGTTTATTGACCTTATCTCTATCAAGCTCACGCATCCGCCTTAGTAGGTGAGAAGGCTTCTGGTCTCCGGGTTCCATCTCGCCAATGAGCTTCTGAATTTGGCGGGACTCGGACTCCTCGTAGATGCTAAGAAGAGTGGTCTTGAGTAGCTCATATCGGTGATTTGCTGCACGACGTTCTTGCCCAATTTGGCTATGACGAGGTGATACTTGGCTTCGTCCGTCAACCTCTGCTTAAATAGCACAGACTCCAGCTGAGTAAACCAGGTCCGAGGCTGGTCTTCCCAGAAATTAAGAACACGCGAAGAAACGGTAATTTGTGATACCTCTGGAGCGCCAACCGCAACACTTTCATTGTCCGACATTTTCACGGTTTAAAATTGTGACATAAAAAGTTTGGTATTTAAAATTCACAAAAGTCAAAAAATAATTTGAAATAACGCACGGCACCTATTTGATCACGTCGCGGTCACCAATGTAAAGGCATGCCCTATTAGGAGATAAATTAAATGTTTATATTTTAGACTTCATATATTATTAGTAGCGCGTGTACATAGGTGCCGGCAGGGCAACATACCCTTATGGATACAAATTAATCATTGTCCTTACTGAACTAACTCTTAAGATGCACATATGTCTCTTGTATACCCCTAGTTAGCTAGGGGTATACAAGAGACATATGTGCAGGGGCGTGCGCTCCATATAGGCAGAAATGCAGTGCTTTACTTGTCATTCACAGATATTTTAATAAAACGTTCGTACGTTTTAGATGACTTTAATTAATAGTAAATAAATAAATTTAAAAAATATAATAACTTAAAAACGCCTCATATTTTATAAATAGCAACTAATGCCGGTGCGTGCTGCAGGACAAATCTTCGCATGTGTGTGTAATTTTCATACTTCGCAAACGCACACATCCAGGAATATCGACATGATAATATAGCGGTAACTCCTGCGACAGGCTATCCGATGGCTTCCGAAAACCGCCGAACGCCAGTTCGACAGTTGTCGGAAATTATTCGTTGCCTATAATCCGACTAAAAACTTAAATTTACAGTAAGAATGAGAGCGATATATCGCCTGTGACGTCACGGGTTGCACCCGCTATAAATTTGTCATTACATAATGTATGGCGGTCGCAACTTGTGACGTAACACATCGTTTTGCGAGAAAGAGATGGGCAATTTTTTTTTGCTTGTAATTTATAATCGCGTCAATCTTATTTAGATTGACGCGATTATAAATTACACGCGACGCGTAGGTATTTAGATTGAAGCTTAAAAAATTATGATTATTCGTTTAGATTTATGTACTTATCTTTAATCAACAATTTTAAAATTTAATTTATAAAAATGTGATATTTCACACTAGGCAACATTCCTATGGAGTATCTTCAAATTCATCCTAATTTCATATGAATACCCCTAAAACATATACATATCGGCTCATAGTGTAGTCTGTTTTTTTAATCTTGTTTTGGTCTTTTTAGTGCGTTGCTTAGGTATTTGTCTTTTTCTGCAGTCGGGATTTTTATTTTTTAGGATTCCGTAATAATCAAGGAACCCTTATAGTTTCGCTCTGTCCGTCCGTCTGTCTGTCTGTTCGTCTGTCTGTCCGCGCTTCTAGCATTATGAATATAAATGTATGAAATTTGGTATTGTTATAGACTGCGTATGGATCTCGGTTTTGGCATCATAAAATAAAAATAATTTTATATTTTAGGGGTGGCTCTCTCTCATACATGTAAAGTGGGGATGAAATTTTTTTTTCATACTGCCCCATCGTGTATGGTATCGTTGAATAGGCCTCTTTAAATAAAGGTAAGTTTTCATACATGATTTTTTAACAAAGTCAACCATTTTCGAGATATAGGCCTCCAAAGTGGTTAATAAGTTGACCCCCCTGGCATTTCTAAACTATGAGACTTAGAAACTTGCAATTTTCCATGCTAATAGATAATGCTAAAACTCTTTAGGTAAATTATTATGAACGAAATCGGACAGCAACTTATAAAGTAATTTGAAAAAAAAAGTATTACCCGATTATAGTTACGGAACCCTCCATAGTCATATCATGACATTCTCTTGGTTACGTTATATAATTATTTATTCATGTACCTATTATAGCCTGTTTTTACTGAAACGGAGTAAAAAAACACATATTATATTTGATAGTACTATCTATATAAGGCTATATGCAGGGCCGGATTTAAAATTAGTGCCGCCCTGGACACTGAAGAAAATGCCGCCCTATCATAGAAATTTTACTTAAAATTATAGTTTTTATATCTTATTTTTTTTAATAGAATAACTAATTGCTTGCTCATTGCATAAATTTTATTATATAATAGGTCTTTACCTATGAAATTGCCGTTCTGCAGTACTGGCCATTTCAAATCAAAATAATTTTTGTTTGGCTAAGATTCTAATTTCAAATTAATTTTATTTCAAAAATATGGAATTCTTTTTCCTAAAGTAGTCATTTGTTTATTGATTAGTGTTACATATTCATCGCATTTCAATCTTTTTCGTCATCATGGATACGTTAAAATTCGAGTAATTATGGAATATGAGTAACGTTGTGGCAGCAACGCGGCACAAGCGGCACGCAACATCAACGACGTTTACGGAGCCAACACTACAAACCAACGCACCACCTGTTATTGGTTTGCTCGCTTCCCTTCTGGAAATTTCGACCTGAAAAATGAACCTCGCGGTCGTCCGAAAACTTTGGTCGACAATGACGAATTAAAGGCGATTGTGGAAGCTGATGATACACAATCTACGGCTGAATTAGCAGCAGCTTTCGACGTTAGCGTCAAAACAATATTGGTCCATTTGTGTCAAATTGGCAAGGTAAAAAATCTTGACAAATGGGTGCCCCACGAACTCAATGATCGCCAGCGCGAAGTACGCGTCGAGACGTGCCTTGCACTGCTCAAACGGGGTGAGCATTACTGCAGATGTGTACTGTGAAGAACTGAACATAATGATGGAGAAGCTGGCACATCTCCAACCAGCATTGGTCAAGCGCTCGTCTCCGCTGCTCCTGCACGACAACGCGCGACCTCATACTGCACAGCAGACGGTCTCCAAGTTGCAAGAACTGGGGATAAAAGCTCTCCGTCATCCGCCCTACTCACCAGACCTTGCGCCTACAGACTACTACTTTTTCCAGAATTTGGATAACTTCTTGGCGGGAAAAAAATTCAATACCCGAGAGGCAGTACAAAATGCCTTTGAAGAATTTGTTGCCTCCCGTCCGGCTGATTTATTTAAGAAGGGCATCAATAAACTGCTACTGCGTTGGCAAAGATGCATTGATTGCATGGGTGATTACTTCGATTAATACAAATAAAAAATACATGAAAAAAATTCGTTTAAATCTTTTCATACAAAACGGCAATTTCATAGGTAAAGACCTAATATTATATACTTCATTAGTATAAAAAAATATTTGTTTTTGTTCCAAGAATCCATACACAAATCATTGATCGAGCGCCCAGCGAAGCCAATCATATATCTTTGTAAGAATCATGAATTTTGCACTTACTGTCTTACATTTGTTTGTCAGGCAAACACACTGACTTTGTAAATTGATCGATTAAATCTTCATAATCTAAACCGTGATCTAAACGTTAAAGTAGACGTACACGTACATATTCTATGCATAGAATATCCAATCTTTTTCAATTGTAAAACGTAAGTAGTTTTTAACTCGTTTCAAACAAGAAATAAAAAATCATTAATTAATAGAATTAATTAATTATTATAATGTGCAATTTTGATAATTGTAAAAAAATAATTCTAAAAATATTTTTTTTATTTTCCAAATTTTGCCACCCCACAAAATTTGCCGCCCTGGGCACTACACCCGACTGCCCCTAGTGTAAGTCCACCACTGGCTATATGCCATGATTATATTTAAAATTGCTTATAATCCATCAGTTTATTAGGTAAACTTTTTCTTTTCTTTGAAATAGTTTCTTGAAAATAAAGTGAGGATTCAGATAAAGTAACATAAATGCATATATAAAATGTATGTAATTTTTAGCCGACTTCCAAAAAAGGAGGCGGCTATACGTTCGGCTGTATATATATATATATATATATATATATATATATATATATATATATATATATATATATATATATATTGTATGTTTTAACGATTACTCCGCCATCTGTTGACTGATTTTCAAGATTCTTTTTTTGCTATATATTTAAGCATATGTATACTGGTATAATTAAGCATATGTTACCAAAAAGTAAGATTTTGCACCAAGGTATACTCAAAAAGTACTGAAGAGAACTCTTGAGTCCTTATAGATACTTTTTTAGGGATTTTGGCGTTGTTTAAAGAACTACAAGCATAATATGCCACTATGTCAATTACAGTAATCATCATCATCACCACCATCATCACACCATACATCACATTATGATGATAATAGGTACTTTTCATAGTCTTTTACATTGATACATATCCTTGAATATTATTCTGCCGTTTGTGGACCCATTTGGAAAATTTTGTTGTTGTAAAGGGTATAATTGAGGAATTCCATGGAAATGGAATGAATCAAGGAAACTCAAAATTTATAGGGACATCTATAGGGATTTGTCTTTAGTGAAGTAAATCATGCATAATTTACAATATGCTACCAAAAAGTAAAATTTTGTGCCAAGGGTGTACCCTGGATCCAAAAGCACTGAACAGAACTCCTCAGTCTATAAAGATACACGTTTGTTGTTTTTGTTGTTTTAAGAACTGCAAGCATATGCCATTATGTAACTCACAGTGCTCATCATTATCTTATATACAATACCTAATGGAAGCCTGGCGCCAATTCAATTATACATTCGAACGCTTCTTTAAATGTGTTATTAAAAATATAATGAATATGACTAAAAAGGGAAAAAACATTATATTTAAAGAAAAAATTAAACCGACTTCCAAAGTAAAAATGCACAAAAAAGTATGAAACAAATATTATTTTCTAAATAATTCCTCATTTAAATTCAGCTAGAATTTTAACTATTTCTATACTCAATCTCCATAATTTTAAAGTCTGTATCGGTCAATCACACTTCACTGTATGCAGCGCCATCTATTTGTTATCATGGAAACTGAGTAACATGTGACTGGTCTAAAAGAGATTTTAAAATATAATACTTTAGAATAAACAAGTTTTATATGACCACATCAATAATTTATGTTATAACTAAAAACAAAACACTGAATAGTGTTTTGTTACAAATTTGCTACTATGTATCAATAATTTTATAATCACATGTATTTTAGAGAAGTGGATTAAAAACTATATACATACTACAATCACAAGAGTTCCTTTATACATGTATTTAGCTTATGGTGCTATTGACAATTATAAAGCCTTTGACTGTACTTAATATGTATTTTTTGTTATCAAATGTTTAATAGAAAACGGCAAAATACATTTTTGTTGTATGTGAGTCGCACTTTAATATATATTTCATTCTGTTTTAAGTATTTCTTGTTATAGCGGCAACAGAAAAACATCAACTGAAAATTTCAACTTTCCAGCTATGTTCATGAGATACATCTTGGTGACAGACAGACGGACGGACTATGGATTCTTAGTAGGTAATAGGGTCTCGTTTGTACCACACTGAAAAAGTATTAATAAGTAATGATAAATTAATTTTTATAATAATTGGCTTTAACCTGACTATTATGTAGAAAATATTATATACCTAATTACGGTTTAACATAAGAGAAGTGTTTCTTTATATTACCCATTACCATGCTTGAGACATTGCGGTAATCTAATGAGAATACAAAGCAAAAAGTTACTAGATTTGTATTGTAAGTTAAGATATTGTTTTTAATGTTTTTAGTAATGTAGAAACACCACCAGCTATTGAAATACTAGTTCAATAGACAATATATAATAATACATACTGGAGAATCAGAGATTACAGTACAGAAGCCTACCTATGTCAATATTTTGCATGAAGGAACCATTCCATTACCTACACTTATTTATCAGGAAACCAGTTTACAGCCCTCCATCAGGGTTTCCATAAGTATGGCTGTAATTGAATTTTTTATGATAGACTATTTACGATATAAATTGCATTCGCATAGCATCGTACTATTTTATAAAACTATTAAGAATAATTTTAATAAAATTCTGAACACTACAATGTACGTGCTTGAACTGGCGCTTTATTTTGAAATTGACATATTTGTCAACTTCAAATAACTAAACTTCTTCTTCGTTTGACAGATACCGCCTTGCCTTCAGACAGATTGCCTTCATCTAAATGCATGTTGCTGATGTTGGCAAAACATTCAAACGATAAAATTTCACTTCGTAAAAATATATTTCGACAGTTTCTTCTTTGATTTTGTCTTATAATAAAATAAGTTTGATATTTCTTTCAACGTAATAAGAAAAATATAATAACATAATATTATGTTAAAATAATATTAATTTCGTAGCATGTTAAAAATAATATACACTGGCAAAAATTATTGCCATCACAAAACTAAAATTTCCTTTTAGCTGCTTAGAAAATGATAATTGTCTTGTGTTTCTTGACGCTATTGATTTGACGCAATCACATGTAGTAAAGAAAGATGTCTAATTTCCTCATCTTCTGACAAAATATTAGCTGAAGATGGGTAAATTTATTTATGGCTTGGCCACACTCAACAACACTTGCATAGTGCACCAATCGGTAATTCGTATCATTCAGCGTGCTATTTCCTATAGGAGAACATCCGCTGCGGCATAGTTTGTTTACTTTAAACTATACAATTAGTGTTATTTACAACTTAACTTACTTTTGAACTTTAAAATGAAATTGATTGTGTTATTCTGAGGAGAATTTAATGGTAAGATAGTGTGTTTCGTTTTATTCTTTTACGATTTCGGTTAATGTTGGAATGGTTTACGAGTTTTCCTAAAGACGGAATACTTTAGAGTTTTTGTTAAATTATTCTGTCGTTTCTGATATTTTTTATGTTTAGTACTTCTTCTAAATAAATATTTAAAGATATGTTCTATGCACCGCTATTGTTTATTTCATGTTTGTATGTTTAAAACTTTATTTACTAGTAATGGTGTGCTGCGATATTTTGGAAAGACGTATTTATGTCGTCAAGCTTCTGTCGAGGAATGGCAATAATAACGATTTTTGTAGCATGAAGAACTTTATATATAATATATTTATGTTTATATTACATACAAAATTAAGTGTTCCAATTTTAACTATTTAAGTATAGTATTATGATATTTTTATCTATGTAATTTGAGTATTTTATCTTTTTTAAATTGTAATAAGTATGTTTTTTTATAATTTCGTCACTGTTTATCATTTAATACATATTAAGTATAAATCATACTTTATTACCATTAGGTATTTACATAAAAACAAGACATAATTACAAACTGACATAAAAAATAAGATTTACTCATTCAAACCATAAATTAAAATTTAATTACATGAAACTTTAATAAAAACGGAGTTATGTAAAATTACATAATTATTTTAAAATATACACCCCGTAACCAAACCACTAATAGTAAATGTAACAATACCTACTCAGTGCCTAGTAACAAAAAAATAGTTGGTGCGTTATTTAAATTAAAGTTCCTTTTTATATATACCTACAGTCTCATAGTATGGTGTTATTTTTCTTATGGGTATTAATATAGTGTTTATATTTATTTTACTTTTCCATAATATCTTAGATACAGGCTGCATAGGTTTTTTTTAGACAAATGAAAATGTGTTTAATCATGATTATGTCTTTACCGATAAAAAAGTATATCCAAAGTATGTGAAACTCCAAAAATATAAAGGAAAATTAAGTTAAATTTACTCTCATTAAACTCATTAAACATATTAATTAATTACAATTAACTTTCTTGCAAAAATTCAAATATTTTGTTTTGTTAGCGGTAACATACTTTTGGTGAACATAAAATGTAATAAATAATGTTCATATATTACATACATTATCTAACAAGTTTATTTTAAGGTTTAATACTGAAAGCAAAGCTAACAATATCATACACAATATGATGCTAGTAACTTTTGCATTATTTGCTCACCATTTGAAATTTCATGATAATACATATAATATTATGTTTAAAGCTTTATTAGACCCATTCTTTGCATCACGGTATTTGGCGATTTTTGATGTCGACTTCATTATAAACTAACAGTGATTATCATCATTATCATCATCATCATCACTAACATGAGTACATACATGCTTATATGTTACATTTTATATCAACTTTTGTCATAGCTTTCACTGAAGCGACATAAAAAAAATTCTTACATTAAAAAGCCTTTTTTTCCAATTTTTATGGAACTATTTTTAACTGTCTCGAATTTTTTATAAGGATATTATAATAATAATAATTATTATGCTAGCGATTTTTACCTCTAAATATTAAAATAGCATATGCAAATGTTAATTAGTATGATTTTAACGTCTTTATTTTGGGCAAGCGAATAATTACCTTATGTGAGAATTACCTATCAATACTATGATATTATAAAGAGGAATGATTTGTTTGTTTGTTTGCATTGAATAGGCTCCGAAACAACTGGACGGATTTTTGAGAAAGTGATAGATTAGACCACGGCGAAGAACAGGCTAATTTTTATAGCAGCAAAATGTACGGTTCCCGCGAGATTTCCTTTCGCACGCACGAAGTCGCGGGCACCATCTAGTCTTAGATAAGTACAGATTATCCATTGCGAAAAGCCTTACACATCAGTTTTTATAACAATAATTTATTTGTAAATAGTAAACCCATCCATAATTGATTGCCAATAAACCACGGGCAGATGCAAAGCGTCTAATTTAGACGCATTCGACCCTAAGTCACTTTTTTCTGAACGCGAGGCTTTAAAGAACATAGTAAAAGAATGAAAAAAAATCGGACTGCGAAATGACATTCGCCACTCGCCGCCGCGTCGCTACAAAAAGTAGACTCAAGGTAACAATTCCACTTTATGGAATGGTACTATTCCATAAAGCCTAATCCCATTTTACACTTCGAATGTATAAGGTAATAGGAAAAAGGAAAATTTTAGCTTCTAAACCTAAAAGCAATTGTAACATATTGAGTAGAGCAATCAAAGCGATAATTTTTTTATCTACGTATGCAGTAGTAAATAATATTAGGTCTTTACCTATGAAATTGCATTTTGTATGAAAAAATTTAAACGAATTTTTTTCATGTATTTTTTATTTGTATTAATCGAAGTAATCACCCATCCAATCAATGCATCTTTGCCAACGCAGTGTCAGTTTATTGATGCCCTTCTTAAAGAAATCAGCTGGACGGGAGGCAACAAATTCTTCAAAGGCATTTTGTACTGCCTGTCGGGTATTGAATTTTTTTCCCGCCAAGAAGTTATCCAAATTCTGGAAAAAGTAGTAGTCTGTAGGCGCAAGGTCTGGTGAGTAGGGCGGATGACGGAGAGCTTCCAACCCCAGTTCTTGCAACTTGGAGACCGTCTGCTGTGCAGTATGAAGTCGTGCAGGAGCAGTGGAGACGCGCGATTGACCAATGCTGGTTGGAGATGTGCCATCTTTTCCATCATTGTGTTCAGTTCTACACAGTACACATCTGCAGTAATGCTCATCCCGTTTGGTAAGAAGCTGTGATGAATTACACCGGCGCTAGACCACCAAACAGTGACCATCACCTTGCTAGGGGTAAGTTTTCGTTTAGGGCATTGTTTAGGTGCTGAACCAGGATCCAACCAACTTGCTGAGCGCTTGCGGTTATCAAACAGAATTCATTTTTCATCGCAGGTAACAATGCGGTTCAAAATTCCTTCATTTGTGTGTCTGTTGAGCAGTGCAAGGCACGTCTCGACGCGTACTTTGCGCTGGCGATTATTTAGTTCGTGGGGCACCCATTTGTCAAGCTTTTTTACCTTGCCAATTTGACGCAAATGGATCAATGTTGTTTTGACGCTAACGTCGAAAGCTGCTGCTAATTCAGCCGTAGATTGTGTATCATCAGCTTCCACAATCGCCTTTAATTCGTCATTGTCGACCAAAGTCTTCAGACGACCGCGAGGTTAATTTTTCAGGTCGTAATTTCCAGAACGGAAGCGAGCAAACCAATAACAGGTGGTGCGTTGGTTTGTAGTGTTAGCTCCGTAAACGTCGTTGATGTTGTGTGCCGCTTGTGCCGCGTTGCTGCCACGACGGTACTCATATTCCATAATTACTCGAATTTTTAACGTATCCATGATGACGAAAAAGATGAAATGCGATGAAAATGTAACACTAATCAACAAATGACTACTTTTGGAAAAAGGATTCCATGTTTTTAAAATAAAATTAATTTAAAATTAGAATTCTTAGCCAAACAAAAATTATTTTGATTTGAAATGGCCAGTACTGCAAAACGGCAATTTCATAGGTAACGACCAATTATATAATATTTTCAGTTTTTTTTAAAAGCGTGATTATCGAAATGCCCATGTGAACTCTAACTTTAAATACATGTCTTACTTGTAACATCTAAGATAGACCAGGAAAATTAGTTGTTTTTAACAAAGTTAAGACAAAGTAGTAAGATATTCAGAGGTTCAGTTCAATTTTAATACAAACTTCTGTATACCAGATTAGTTTCGTAGTTTCATCTCAGCTGGTTTGAAATTGGTTATTCGTGGAAGTGGATATACTAGATTTGCTGAATATGATTGCCGATGATTAAGTTGCATTAGGCAGATCCTGTGATGTTTGATGGCCATTGGCTAATCTTTGCGTCGCGGCTTGTAGCTCCTGTAGAGTGTAGACTGTAGAGCCTTAAATGAAATCTCATACCGCGACAACGCGCCTCGTCTAACTAGGCCAGTGCTCGGCAACCTTTGAGTCTGAAGAGTCAAGAATCACAATCTACAAAATTTCTATGTTCTTGAAGAGCCACAATTTTTTTTCTGTCCAACAATAAATAGTACTTGCATAAATAATGTCACTTGATAAAAAACGAATCTATACAAAATAGAAATAAATAAAATTGACGTGTCTGTTTATAATTTCAAATTAACAGCTAAAGACATTTGGTGCAATAAAAAATAAGTTTTTATCATTTTTGTCAGTCCGTCTGTCTGTCTGTTTGTTCCGGTCATAAGGTCTAACATAGGTTACTATATCTTAGGGTTCCGTTTTCGTTAGTTCTATGCAAACGAAGTTGCGGGCACCAGCTTGTTTATTCATAACAACTGGTGAAGGCGCCAAACTGTCTGGCGTCGGAAGCGTGTTCACACCTACATAGAAACCTCCGATTCTTAATTATAATGTGAGCGAGCGAGCAAACATTTTTGTCTATGTTACAGGTTAAAATTGAACCCCGAAAGACTGAATGTGCACTTGGGAAAATACAATAAAGTCAACAGCCTAAAACAGAACGTCGGTACAAAATAATATACTATATTGTTTATATTAAACGCTAGCGAGCGGAGCAAATGCTTTTATAACGAAATTTGTTCTTATTGCATCCAAATTCCGAGTTATTGAGGTGCGTGGCTGTAGGCGGCGGCACACGTCGCCCACGCCCAACGCCTCTGGCTGCGTGGAAAAGCGAGTTCAAGTGGCTGAGAGATGGAAATGGTGCCTTATCCTCGTTCATCGATTCAGCACGATTTTAAATATTTTTTTAAATAAAATAAATAATAATAAATATAAGCTCCACATTCAAAGAAAGCTTGCCGACCCCTGAACTAGGCCCATTATGCAATCGCATTATTATTACGAAAAAAGTTTCACTTGTTGGTATTACAAAAGAAAATCCGAAATTGCCCCACTTCAAAACATGTTCTAAATTCAAAGTTTGACATTTATAATTTTTTTAGGTTCAAAATGCGCTTGATGCGCGTGCCCCGCTGTCGGCCGTTCTCGACGCGGTTCCTGGTTCTACTCTTCCTGGTGATAGGCCTGGGGGCTTACTGCTACTACTACAATGTAGCGCCATCCGCGTACCCTAAGCCAAGTAAGTGGAGTTTCAGATCCGGGGGCAATGCTGGTGATTTTATCTACGGAAAAGTAAGTTGTGCTGTACAGCTTTGATGGCGAAGTAACAATGATGTAATCCAGACGCCGTTGAATATGTTAGGAAAAATCGATTTTAATTACAGACTGAATAATTGACATAGAAACCGATTGTCTAATGATAGCTGTCTGACGTTACTTTTCTGCTTTTAGACCAAATTATAACATGAAATCACGAAATCACTATCGGTTATGTACATGCGTAATTAATTTCACTTTCCAAGCAGACATTTTTTAATGGTGAAGAGTAATTTATTGCAAAACTGTTAACAGCTTTAAAATACGAACTCGCGCGGTTTTTTTTTGGTTTGTCGTTTCGGTTTTAATTACATTTTTCCGTCCCCGCAACCCATATTAAACAATGGAGTGAAGTTTGCGGTTTGCTTTGACGCGGATCCAGCCATCACATCCATATCGAAAACAAAACGATAAATGAGCCTTTCGATCGATAGATAAGATAAATTATAGACTGTGTCTGGTAGACACCTCATACTGGGCTGAATTTTTTTTTTTAATAAGTAATATTTTCTTCCAGAAAAGTGGTATGCTATGGCATATGGCAACTGAAACTTTTACTTTATCAGAAAGGTATCCCACTGTACTCTGTAGTACTACAACAGTAAGTAGCAGCTCAGGATTTAGTAGCGCGTAGTAGATTTAATATTCTTTCGTATAAAGTGCTGTGCTAAAATAAACTACTGGTCTATATTACAATACCACTAATATAAATGTGAAAGTTTGAACAAACATCAATATATCCATTGATGTATTAATGTTTGTTTCTCTTTCACTCAAAAACTGCTGACTGGATTTTGATAAAATTTGGTATGATAGTAGTTTGGGCTCTGGATTAACACATAGGTTTTACTTTTTATCCCGAAAGAGTACAGTGTTCCTGCGGGATACTGTATTTACGCGGGCGGAGCCGCGGGCAAGAAGCGAAGAATTCAGCCAATTTCTGTACTCTCTATCCTAATAGGAAGCATTGTTTCTAATGGGTCTACAAGACGTGCCATCACCGCAGATTTGCCTGCGCAGGCTGGCTTGTACATGGAACCCTGCACGTGTACCTAGTTGGTAAAACTGTATCACGCGTCAATCATAGTCGTTTAAATTATAGACGAGGCCTGTCGAGGCAAAAACTGTCCACTTTTGGGGTTGTTTGGGGCCATTTTGACGTTTGAGGTATGGCGAAATCAAGATGGGTGACATTTCGGTATGGTGATGATGGATGGTCAAGATGGCGTAACTTTTTCTTGCATGAAGATTTGTTTTATCAAATGCACTTCGTAGCCTATCTTTAGTTTAGAAATCTTTGACGTCAACCCTATAACGAGGTTTGCGCATTTTTCGACTCGTTTGAACTTGATGGCCACGTCCATGTTTCCTGAGAAGCTCGCGCAAGCTCTGGTGATACTTGCAAGTGTATATAACCCTTACAACATACAAGAGTTAGGCGACAAAGTATCGACAATAACTCTCGACGATAAAAAGCGATTTGCATCCGTCACAAAACTCGTAGAACGTAATTCCAATATCCATTTAGAAGTGAGTCCCAACAGACAAAGAGATCAAAGGTGGCTTAAGCGACGGATTTAATTGCCTCTGCCATCTTCTTTTTCTGTTGTCTATTCCCTCGATTTTTTGCTGCCGCAACATGCACCGGCTATTCTCTTCAAAAGTCAAAGTATATTCTAGTTTGGTTAATGCAGGTATCAGTTTTTATTTTAGGCGCTTGCAATTTATAATAGTACTAATAAATATACTGTATTTTACTTAAAAGTTAGTTTAAACGTTTAACTTACTAGAAGAGAAAATTGGGTTACGAGTGTAAATTGAGGTTTTTGGTCACATGTAAAGTTCGTGTAACTCTTTCCCTTTTATTTTGATAGGAACCATCATCGCCACCCTCCAAAGGTCGATTCTAAATTTATGCTTAATAAATCCTGCAATAATACATTTACGATCCAGTCCCGATATGTTAAAACTGCAAAATGGTATTATCGTAAACGTCAAATAAACATCAAACCCGTTTTGATTGGTCCAAACCCCAAAAATCAGTCTAAGATATCAAGACGAAAGTAAATGAAAGTGTAAGTTAATTACACGATGCTGACGCCACGTTCTGCTACATGAGGTTCTCGTGTTGCATGACGTGGCGATGTAACGCGTCGCCACTCGCCACCCTAAACACTTGATTGACTACACTAACGCCTGAAATTAATAACGTTTCTAAAATCTTAGATTGTCTTCAATATCAGATTCTCAAATAAAAATTGACGTAAACTGACGTGAAGTTAATATACTAGGATCGTTGAAATGTATTGAAATCTCGATATCAGATAGCTAAAATGAGATTAAGATTGATTATTAATTTCGGGAGTGAGTCGATGATGATGATATCCGTTAGCAAACTTCGTTACTTTTTTGGTAATTGTAATTTTGACCTTGCGTCCGAGACAGGTACTGGAATATACCTAGTGTTCTTCCGCGTGCACTATGTTATTTCTGAAGATATGATCTCAACAATAACGTGTAGTGAAACCATGTTCCTAATTACCCTCGGCAATCTTCGTTTCTCTATGGAAATTACAAATTATGAAAAACGACGATTGTCGAAAGACATCGAGATGGTCTTAAAGTACATGTATATGTACAACATCGACAAAACAAATGGTAAAAACGAGACCCAATTACTGAGTCTTCGCGACTGTCCGTTTGTCTGTCCGTCTATCTTTCACCAGGCTGTATGTCATGAACGGTGATTGCTAGACAGTTGAAATTTTCACTGCTAATGTATTTCTGTATCCGCTATAACAACAAATACAAAAAACGGGATAAATATAAGTCATACCTTAAATATAAACTTACGTAAATTCAATAAGTAGAGGTTTATGAGAATTATTTATATATAATATACCTACATAGTCGACTATGTAGGTAGGTATAATATCATATGTAAGGTAAGTTAATTAATTACATTAAAAATACCTAAGATAAAGAAGTAGGATTTAAAATTTGTAAATTTTTGTTTGGTAGAGGCAACGGAGATCCAGCTTCGCCACTAAGGCTGGGACTATAATATTATGGTCCGGAATCCGGTAGGCCGGGAAAAATTCTGAGAAAAGAAAATATAACTCTGCGATAATACAATAGAGCTGAAAATTGAAACATAAGTGTCGTGTCGAATGTCAATGTCAAATATGACAGCTCGGCAATCGACACTTGGATATTGAATTCTATTGTATTAGCGCAGAGTGCTATTTTCTCTGAACTTACCCCGGCATTACGGATTCTGTAGTTGTTGAGAGTTGCAACTGCAGAAGACCGATGTGAAATAACATTCGCGTCGTGTTTCATGGTTAGGGCACTCTAAGACAAATGCGCGGGCGGATCCGTTTGTCTTCTCCATAATGGTAAAATATACTTTAAAATATTTTTTTTCACTGCAACAACGTTGAAGGTTATAAAAACACTCGAATAAGTGATAACCTCGGCCGCGAACTTGATCGCAACAACGCATCGCATCGTTGATATCACAATAGCGCTCGTCACACGTACAGTTCTGACCGCGGGAAATAGCACGTGCTGTTCCAAGCCGCGCTCCGGACGCTACGAACTTGTAAATAAATGCGGTTGGCCAACAGTCTGATGATGTTGATGTCATTTCCAGTTTGAATCGCGCGCTACGTTAAGTGTGTATTATGTTATTACATATATATACTCGTACAACAACAACACGGACTTTGGACTCGAGTCCAAACCGTGACGCATTTTAGTCGTAATTCACACGGCAGTTCAAACCGCACAGACCCGATCAATACTGATTTGTGTCACGTATGAATTTAAAATTCGAATATGATTTCAAAATTAAATTTTTACAGTTTTATTTTTTAATTGAAATAATCGTGTAGTCACGAGTTCACGACATCACGATGATTGCTCGAGACATGAGCTCATGAGATTTAAAATGTTTTATTTGCGAAATAAAAGGGGGCGACCTCTTTAAAATGAAAAAAATATATTTTAAATAAACCTACAAGGGGCATGGAAACTGTTTAGTCCAAGATCCGGTATAAGAAATATAAATAGGGCGCAATTGAACTAGGCAACCTATTTGCCTATAACCTATATGTCAATGTGAATATTATCTATCATTTATTTCTTATCACTAGTGAATAACAGATGATGGTATATATTTCTTATACCGGTAATAGACCAGTTCTTAAACTAGAAATAATCAGCTTAAAATGTCGGAAAAACTTCATCTCAACTCAATACTTTGAGAACACAAGTAGCTGCTACAAAAATTGCATAAGACACGGACGGACATCCGGACACATAATATTAAATTAATAATACTAACGTAACAGCAATATTCCGACTGTCTAAACTCTAAAGTACTTTACGGAGCAGCGGAATTTGACAATTATTAACAAAGTAGGTAATTCTATTTGCGTCACAAAATCCACCATTTTGTAGGTTTGTAGGGTTCTGTAGTAACTACAAGGAACTCTTATAGTATCGCTATGTCCGTCCTTCTGTCCTCCCTTGATAACATCGGTAATTAATTTTATGAATATAAAAAGTAAATATTTTGTTTTTGCGCAATCCGTTTACTTTGAGGCCTTCCATATAATATACAATAATATGCATCAATACATACAAATAAAATTTAAATGTCTATTTATACTTTAAATATATATATATATATATAAATATATACCGTATATACTAACATATAGGTATATGCATTTAGTGAAAAGCTGTTATTAACCGACTTCTAAAAAAGGATGCGATTATACGTATATTAAGTTTAATATATATTAATATATATTTAATATATATTAATATATATATATATATATATATATATATTTATATATATATATATATATATATATATATATATATATATATATATATATATATATATATATATATATATATATATATATATATATATATATATACTGAACGTATAATCGCATCCTTGCTGTCTGTTTCTTCCGGCTAATCTCTGAAACGCCCGGACCGATTGTTACCGGACTCTCACCGGCAGACGTTATAGGGAGTAACTTAGGCCATTTTTCCTTCGTTCCGCCTCCATTAATAGTTCCACGCAAACGAAGTGCGGGCACCAGCTAGTAAATACCATCTGCGTGTCCTTCTGCGCAATCCGTCTACTTCAAGATAATACATTACATATTATGTATCAGATAATAAATAGACATGGTCTATTATAGTACACGTGAAACAGATACTAAAAAATAGTAAAATCCATTTTTCTCACGCCACTATGTACGTTTGAAAAAGTGATCGATACTCCGGATGTCATCTTGCGTGGGATTAAACGTGTCTCTACGAAGACGCGATCAACGGGAATAATTCATATTCAAGATAAAGACAACATTAAGATATCGAAATTATTTTGGTGCCCGCAACATTGTATGCGTAGATCTAACGGGAGCGGAACTCTATTTTATTAAACGGAATCCTAAGTTAAAAGTAGCCTAAGTTACTCTTTATAACATCAGCTATTTGCCAGTGAAAGTTCCGTGAAAGTCGGTCCAGCCAATTCAGAGATTAGTCGGAACAAACAGACAGACAGACGGTCAGACAAAAAATTTAATAATTGATTTTGTATTGCAAGTGCCGTATATACTACAAACAGACACTTCTAGTTTATTTATTTGTATTCGTATAGATTATGGGCTAATGTCGACCACAGGGCGATCTCTAGATTGTATAGATATTCTATTTTTAACCGACTTCCAAAAAAAGGAGGCGGTTGTGCATTCGGCTGTATATTTTTTTGTATGTTCAACGATAATTCCGCCGTCTGTGGACCGATTTTCAAAATTATTTTTTTGATGTAAAGGGTATAATCCCAAGTCGGTCCTGTTTTCACCAAAGTAGTGACCTGATGATGGGATCCATGAGGAATCGAGGGACTCCTCTTAATTTATATGGACATATATGGTGATTTCGACTTTTCCTGAAGTACTCCAAGCATATGCTACCAAAAAGTAAGCTTTTGTACCAAGGTATACCCTGGACACAGAAATGTACAAGCCCTGGATCCAAAAATACTGAACACAACTCCCGAGTCCTTATAGATACATATTTGGATATTCCGGCGTTGTTTAAAGAGCTGCAAGCATATGCCATCATTCCACTTACAGTAATCATCATCATCATCACCACCATCTTTACAAGAAACACCAACATATTATTACCGACTTCAAAATTAAGAAGATTGAGTAGAGAAATTGTTAAATTCTTAGCCGAATTTAAAAGGGAAATTTTTATTTCATACTTTTTTGTGCATTTTTATTACTTTGGAGGTCGGTTTTAATTTTTTGTTTAAAAATAATTAATGGTTTATTTTTGTTACATAAAAATACCAACGATTAAAGTAAAAAAAAATGTAGGGCCTATGTGCTAGTGCACATTGTTATAAATTGTCCGTCTTGGTTATTAGATTTTACGACAAATGTTTTTGGAACGTACGGCCGACATCAAAACGCCAAATCCAATAACACGGCGACCGTATGCTTAAAACTGTTGCGGTAATTATATCATCATGCACGGGTCACGGGCCGGGAAATGCGATTAATATCCCGCCCACACTAGTTCTATCACTAGCTACAAATATTCTTGCATTCATTCGAGGCACATCACTATAATGACGGACGTATAGGCACAGAGTAGAAAATAAATACTTGCGTACACAGAAACAGCTTTCATAGGTAAGGTTCAAATTGAAATCGATTTAATGCCCGTAAAAGGTGGTGACTTTACCTATTCCCACGAGTGCTATATACTCATTTTTGTAGCACAGCTTAAACTGTTGAACAGGTTGCGCTGAAAGGAGGTCGGCAAGTCGCCATACATTTGCTGCCTGTTAATTAAAATACGAGCTACAAAAGTATTTATTGTAAGTTGTACTTTATGAACATATGAACAAAAAAGCAATAATATTTATATAGCATCAAACTCGGGGGATAAAAGATAATTGATTAAATATAACCCAACCAATTGTTCAATATATTGCTCTAGTGGCTGTTTGCGGAAAACCGACATCTATTATTTGAGATGTCAATTACGTAATGAAATTAATAACTAGTTTGTTTGGAAACGCAATATGCTGCGAATGATAAATGATAGATGTCGCTTTCACGTTATGAAAAACAAAAACATAATCATTATTTTTCTTGGTATATAAACAGTATAGAGGGATCTATTTAACACCTCAAGTATATATATATATATATATATATATATACATATATATATATATATATATATATATATATATATATATATATATAAAATATATAAATAAATAAAAGAAAATAACTTTATACTCTAATTAAAATAAATATATCTACTGGGCCACTAGATGGAGCTTTTACGCCTCAATTTGACAATTTAAAACATGATAACCATATACTATATGGATATTATGGCAACGATAACCCTGTGGTTATCTGTATAAGTACGTACTTTGCACATCAATTCTCTAATACTAAGGCGGGTCAATAGTCCGTGACTTTTTGAATTTCTAACCTTACTGAAAAAGCAACACTACTCCTGTCAACAGGCATCTGTCAGTTGACTCCTATCAAAATTTGAACTTGCTGCGTCAGTTAGTTTGTGTTTAAGATAGCTGTACTATCTTTATCAGACTATCCAGTAACTTAAGGAAACAATGGAAAAAAGTGAATTTCGTGTGCTTATTAAGCATTATTTTTTGCGAAAAAAAACCATTACCGAGACCAAGGCTAAGCTTGATAAATACTATGGGGACTGCACCATCGATTTCAATGGTAAAAAAGTGGTTACTGAATTTCGTTGTGGCCGTAAAAGCACTGAAGATGCCGAACGTCCTGGACGCCCAGTTGAGGTCTCTACACCCGAAACAATCGAAAAAATTCACGATATGGTGTTGGCCGACCGAAGATTAAAAGTGCAAGAGATTGTGGAAGCCATAGGCATCTCGCATGGCTCAGTGATTTCAATTTTGAATGATCACTTGGGCATGAGAAAGCTTTCCGCAAGATGGGTGCCGCGTTTGCTCACAGTCGACCACAAACGCAATCGTGTAACAACTTCACAGGAAGGTTTGGCGTTGTTTAATCACATAATGGAGGAGTTTTTTAACCGTGGACGAAACATGGATCCATCACAACACACCAGAGACCAAACAACAGTCAAAACAGTGTGTTTCTAAGGGTGAATCGGCGCCAAAGAAGGCCAAGGTGGGTTTGTCAGACAATAAAGTTATGGCGATTGTTTTTTGGGATGCACGTGGGATAATCCACATTGACTATCTTCAAAAGGGAAGAACAATTAATGGGGAATATTATGCCAACTTATTGGACCGCTTCAATTAGGATTTGAAAAAAAACCGACCTCATTTGGCCAAGAAAAAAGTTCTTTTTCACCAAGACAATGCATGTGCAGTTGCCATGGCAAAAATCCATGAATTGGGCTATGAATTGCTCCCACATCCACCCTATTCTCAAGATTTGGCTCCGAGTGACTACTTCTTGTTCCCAAACCTGAAAAAATGGCTCGGTGGAAAAAGATTTGACTCCAATGATGAAGTCATCTCGCAAACAAAGGCCTATTTTGAGGACCTCGACAAATCATATTTTTTGGAAGGGATAAAAAAATTGGAGAAGCGTTGGACAAAGTGTATAGAGCTCAAGGGGGACTACGTTGAAAAATAAAATGATTTATTTATCAAAAAATCTGTGTTTTATTCCAAAAGTCACGGACTTATTGACCCGTCCTCGTATTAGGAGATTCTAAGCTTTTTATTCCCAAGTCCTAAAAATATAATGTATTTTTTTTATATAATAACTATTTAAGTACTATAAAACCATATATGTTTGGCCGCTCTTGATGGAAAAACGGGCAGGATTCGCTAGTGTCTTTGGTACCCAGATAGTGCTATGACGTAACCGTTAAGATTTAAAAGGTACTGAATTCACAACGGTTCGTAAATCGTGATAGTTGTAAGACTATAAAAAAATCCAACGTCATTTGTTTTAATTATTATTGACAGAAAATTTATAAGAATGTTATAAGTGTGATAAGTGTATTGAAACTCAATTAAGAGTAGATCATAATATTTACGGATGTTGGATTGACGTAACGGGCAATAATTTGTTTCACATGAAATTCTTTATATTTATTTAATTTAAAATTTAAAAATTCCTTAGATATATGTACATGCTCTTGCATGTACATATATCTAAGGAGGGTTACACAACTATATACGCGTTTCAGGTTTTTTCAAATTACTTCAAAAGTTACTGTTCGATTTCGTTCAAAATAATTTTCCTAAAGAGTTTTAGATCATGATCTATTAGCATGGAAAATTACAAGTTTCTATTTCCTATAGTTTAGAAATGTCAGGACCAACTTTGCTTATAACCACATTGTTATGCATAAAACCACTTTGGAGGCCGATTACTATTATTAAAATGGATGTATGAAACCTTGCTTTTATTTTAAAATACCTATTCAACGATACCCCACACAATGGGGACGAGAATGAAAAAATATTTTTCATCCCCACTTTAAATGTATAGAGAGCCACCCCTAAAATATAAAATCATTATTATTTTATGATGCGAAAACCAAGATCTTAACACAGTCTATAACAAAACCAAATTTCATCCCTTTATCTTATACTTTAAACGAGACAATCTTCTATATATAATATATAATCCGTTTCTCGACATCGACTGCAAGTATTACCATGAAATTTGGTATGTAGATAGTTTTGGGGGAGAAAAATCGATCTAGCTAGGTCCTATCCCTGCGCGCGGAAACTGCGCATTTTTAAGCTTTATATGTTTTTTCTTTATATCAATAATTTCGACTCAATTATGTCAGTCCGATTGCCAGTTTGGTATGCATATGCTTACAATTTTGCATTGCTCGAAAATTAGGAATGTGGTGGGTTCGAATCCTGGTCAGATAATTTTGTGATTCTTTCTATGTTTTAAATTTATCAGAACTCCGAGCAAAGCTCGGTTACCCAGGTACTGTTCATAATTGCAGAAGCTAGAAGGGCAGACAGACAGACAGACAGACGGACGGACAGACCGAAACTATAAGAGTATTTCCTTGAGTATTACGGAATCCTTAAAAACATAAGTAAGCCCACATCTATACAACACATGTACCTTAATGCCAAGAAGGTAATTCGTTTAGCAAAGTTAATCTAAAGAACGTATAGCTTATTCAAATTGTCATAAATATACACATTGTGTTGTGTAGAAGCTGAGGATGAAGACCAACCCCGTCACACCCGTCAAGCAAGTCAGTTTTGCAAGGTGTAGTGATTTGCCTTTTTACGACATATTTACTTAGCTTATGTTTATAATTATATTCCTTATTATTAATCAAATAACTAAGGTATATTTTAATACTAAATTAATGTTTGTGAAACTATAAAAGTCTTGAGATATTATGCTCTGAACCTTAGGTACCGCATCTTGCCCTACAGTCCCCTAAATGCAATGTGTGTTGAAGTGCTCGTGAATGTACAATGTACAGATACGTCTAAAAGTTATTCAAGAGAGAGCTTCTATTTTCTTTTTGCTCACCTGTCCTCCGTCTGCTCGCTTATCTGCACTGCATCAATCTAAACGGGCGCAAACGACATCGGAAAACCGATAGATCGCTTTTGTTTCAATCGTTCTTTAGAAATTTTTGTTAGAAGTTTTATATTTTTACCATGAAAAATTGAATCCCACAAAAACCATTACCTAAATGGAAAAGAGCCAACCAAGTCTTATTTATGTAGGTTAGTTAGTCCTTAATTATTAGTTATTCATTAAAATTTTGTGACTGCATGTGGATAATTTTATTTTTTAAATATTTATTATAGTGACTTGGCAATGAGCACTATTAATTTATATAATATAATATGATTACCAGTGACTACTTACGTTAAAATGTGCTATTAATCAATGTAGTATTATGATCGTCTTATTTTACTGTAAAAACTGAAAATCGCAGTCAATTTTTGTGTTTATTAAATGAGTATAAAGTTTAAATAATTGTCAAATTATAAAACATTAATTTAAAACTCAGTCGTAAATCCTTTTTGCCTGACTAAGGCGAAGCCAAATGTATGATTGTTCCACTGTAGCGCCTAAACTACTCAATAAACGAATGTATGACAATTAATGATGTGTTAACAGATTCGTAATTACGCCCCGATAACATAAGCTAATATATAAAAACATAAGCTATACTTTGCGTAGTCGAGTGAAAGTTTTTACTCCCATGTTGCTGAAAACGCAAACCTTATTGTCATAGTAAGAGGATATCGATGTTTTCTGGGATAATCGGCTATTGTACAATGTGCAAGGGTCTATTCTACCTTCTTTTTATTATATTATGTACATCAGTCTATGGTATTTGCTTTTATCTGTGCTCATCACATTTGAATAGCACATTTTGACGTAATTCGTCACTGGTAACTTTTATATGTAATATAATATCTATATATATATAAAAAAAGTTCGTGTTAGTTACACTATTTATAACTCAAGAACGGCTAAACTGATTTGGCTGAAAATTTGTATGTTGTGGGAGGTAGCTTAGAAGAAGGAGACGGACAAAGGATACTAAGAGCCCCGCTGAGTCTGTCTGTCTGTGTGTTCGCGATAATCACAAAAACTCGTTAACATTTACCGACCGAGTGGTTCCTTAGGAAGGTTTAGGTCGATAAATTTGTTAAGGTTTTGTGGAAATTGTTTGATTTATGATGATGATTGTTAGTGTCGGAAAAAATCAAACCGTCTGGGAACTTTTATCGAAAACGCTGCCTAACCTAAAGTTGGAGATAAAACAATGTATGGTGGGATTGTTTCTCTTTTATGGTTCTACAAAAAGTCCGCGATGGCATAGATATGTCTATATTTTAAGGATAAGTTACTATACCGATTCTAAGTTTAAAAAAATGACCAGAAATAATGTGGTATTTTCAGAAGCTATTTAGACGGATACAATTTAATTATCCTTATCTAGGAGATATCTTAAAATTAAAAAGTACGTGTGAAATTTTATTATAAATTATATATTTTTACTCTGTGTTATTTCTATATTGCAGGTATATTTGCTAAAGAATATTTGTGCCACTAACACTCTTCCACGCGGGCGAAGCTGCGGGCAAAAGCTAGTTATAGATAAATGTATAGTGCTCATTAGTCATTGCCAAGTCACTATAATAAATACTTAAAAAATAAAATTATCCACATGCAGTCACAAAATTTTAATGAATTAATCTATATAGTAACTATAAATAATTAGCGACCAACCTAAATTAGACTTGGTTTCTACGATACTTCAAAACTTTTTACGTGAAAAAGACTTGGTTCTTTTCTATTTAGGTAATCGTTTTTGAGGGATCGCATTTCTTTTTGTGGTGTGATAGGTTAAGACATTTTTGTTTCATGCCTACATATTGTAAAACATAGTCCTCAGTCGCTTTTGTCATATATAAAACAATAATCCGCAACACTAGAGGAGCTGCAAGTGCGCTCTCGGTGTTTAACACCAACTGCCCCTTGGGCCACCGATACTCTCTTCATGCGGCGAAACACAACGCATTGTTGTTTTGGGGTTTAAAAAACTATGAACGCACTTATAACTCCTCTGGTGACGCGCATATCCATGAGCGGTGGTAATCGTTTTAAAATTATTATGGAATATATCTGAAATCGAGCAAACCAATCGCATGGTGGTAAGAAATTATAGTAATTTCTTGCCATCAGTGGTTGGTGGTTCCACACTAAAGGATCGGGAACGTACTTGTAACTCCTCTGGTGTTTCAGGTGTCGTAAGTGTGCAAACGGATCGCGTTATGCTTAATTAATAAAATTTTCAAATTTTAACTACAAATTAGTATTATTTAATCATTTATGAGTTACGACAATTTTAAATATCGGTATATCAATAAAATTCATACAATTTCTTACCATCACGCGATCAGTTGCTCGATTCCAGATCTTTTCCATATTTAAAACGATTACCGCCGCTTATGGACATCCGCAACACCAGAGGAGTTACTAGTGCGTTTCCGATTTTTCAAACCCACTTTGGGACACCAGTATCTTAGGTACTTTCCTGACGCAGCGAAACACAACGCAAGTGCTATTTCCCATCGGTTTTCTGTGAGGCCGTCCGAGGCTTATTTATCCGGTCGAGTCGGCCCATTCGTCCGGAAAAATCTCCTCGACTCTAAAATAACCTACCACTTCTCAATGTTTGAGGTTTGTTATATAAATAAGGATTACAAAGTTATCAGTGAACTTGTGTTCGTACATATTGTTCCTGTGAATTCGTAAAATTAATAATTCTAAAATCATAATTTTTTTCATAATTTTTAGTTATTCTATATTTTCCCTTTATATGTAGCTAATAACCTAGCCTGATAGCAAATTTGAAATTTCTGTGTCTGCTAGTCTAGTCTCTTGAATTATTCTTATTCTCCTATTACCTCCTTACCTCCACATCGATCCATATCTTTCAAAATATAGTTTTTTTGCCGCATAATATATCTTAAACTGTGCACTCGATTTTTTTTAAATTTAAATCATCATTTTATGCCGCTAACAACTTCTCCGCGACAAAAATTCTGACCGCCAGCTTTATTACAAACGAAAATATGGGGGGCACGAAAAAGCCGCGAAATGGCTTCGAGAAAATATATTATGTAGGTACGGCCGCTTAAAGACTAAGACTTGGCGATAGCACATGATAGTATGTGATCCTAATTTGAAATAGTGAATAGTGCAGTCAATAAATAACTTTATCGACCCAAAACGCCGAAACCCGTCGATAATTGATGGCATGTAAAAACCATTCTAGGGTTAGTGAAGTAAAAAACGATAATTTATAATAACGATAATATCGATACGATATACCGATATTTAAAATTGTCGAAACACATAAATGATATTGTGTTATTCGTAATCCCAATTTGTAGTTAAAATTTTATATATTTATCGTTAAAAAATTGTTAACTCGTCAATAGGCGAAATGTATTTGGTGTTGTTAGAAATCGAAAGTTTTATCGATGCGATACTTAAAAACCCACAAACAGATGGTGTTTTATTTTAGGCGTCTACACTCTATAGTCGGCTCCCGACAGCCGGAACCGACAGTTTGAGCGGAGTGTTTCCTCAAATTGCATCAACAGACCCAACGAACGAGTGGCGGTCTCAATATCCCCGTAGATCTTGAAACAGGGAAGATATGCCTTTTTAATGTTATGGCAGATGGATCGTCTAATGAAGAAGATTTTACTGTTACAAGCAGACACTATCAGAGATGGATCGTTCGATAAAAAGAGATTGTCGCCAGTCTAGACCGCAACCAGCAAGGTCACAAATGTGTTGGAAATGCTTGTGTGGCCTTACTTCTGGCAAGAGAAAAAGCTTCATTTTCAGGGTTCCGTAATACTCAATTATAGTTCATACGTCGTAAATAGTTCGTACATCGACGAATGTTATTTTTTCTATCTCGTATTTGGTAATCTTAGCTTTGTCAGTTTTTGGTGTTATCTGTGAAAGAATCAATTTAACACTGAAAGAATCACATCTTATATACACAGTATATATATAACGGAACCCTAAATTAAAGTAGCCTAACTTACTCCTTATATCATCAGTATATGCCAGTTAAAATCGGTCCAGCCGTTTCAAAGATTAGCCGGAACAAACAGACATGTCGGGTTTTTGGTGTAAATACCGTAGTATATACTATAATATGCATTTAGTGCAAAGCTGTTAATTTGAAATTACAAACATACACTTCAAGTGCATTATTTATTTGTATAGATAAATTCTGCCGGTCTGTGTAAAAAAGTCGGTGATGTTAATGAATTATATTCTTAGCCAGTGCTCACGTGCTAGTCTATAATAGGCTAACATTTCTGTATTCTATGGTTGTATCTGTGTAAATTTATCAGACGCTCCCGACGCGTGCTCCAAGTTTCGAGCATCGTTTGCCACTTCAAACGTAATTTCCGAAGGGACGTGAATGTCGATAATAATCCGATACCATCCCATCCCTAACGATAAATGAAATTTATAATTTTTCACTTTCTTTATTTACTGTACCTGCTTTTACGTTTTCGTCTTTCGTAGTATACTGTCTACCCTCATATTACTAATTCCCGCTACACACCACAACGATAAAACTGCACAGTTCGGTCACAGTAGACATTTTTAGTATTTTCGCGTGCGCCGATTCGGGCGGTCTAGTATGAAGATGTAGCACTGTTTAGTGTATACATCTACGGTCTGTGCCCGAACTGTGCAGATTTATCGTTGTGGTGTGTGTGTGTGTGTGTGTGTGTGTAGGTTTTCGATCCTGTGTATGACAAATTATTAAGGATTGTCGTTTTTTCCCACAATATTTTCGTTGCCATGTGTACAGTGGAGGCACTACAGGCGCGGCGTACGATTAAACTGCAACAATAAATTGTTTCATTGCATTGTTGTATTGCAGGCATAGTGCACAAATGTTGTACGATATCAAATGCATGTAATACTAGCTTTTGCACGCGGCTCTGCCCGCATAAATACAGTATCCGACGGTGGAATAGGCGTACATACATACATATAGTGGCAATATTTATATAAGAAAATTATATTTGATTTATTTAAGAAAATAATAACTGAATCAGATTCTCGTAATTAATAATATTCCTCAACAATATTATTCAATTTGATTTGTCTCTAAACGTTATTCTCTCCAATAGACACATGAATAGAAAATCTTAAATGTTTGCGAAAAATTCGAGCAACCAGACACTAATACGTTTATACCTAATACGGCTAATGCAATCCCAAACATTGATATAGACGTCGAGTGCGCCTTCTGCAAACATCTTGACACGTTGCTTGAGATTGTACCTAGTCGTTACATTGGAAGTAAGGAGGAGCCATACTGAAAATTTAACAGAAACAATTGCATGAATTGGCCACCTGAATTTACTCTCAGAGTTTCAGACATTAAAATTACATTATTTTACTTTATCAGACGGATTTTGCGAAGAATATGGGCACTCATCCGACAGCTTGAACAGTTAATATCTATTAACGCTTCCACACCACGTCAATCTGGTCCTGTACTATGTATCCGAAGAACTTGTATCACAGGTACCAGACAACGGAGATATTTTTAACATTTTTGTACTATACACATATTTAAGATTTTTAGTAAACTATACATATTATATTAAATACACATCCAAGACTCAGGAACACAGAAAAACTTTTTGTCTCTTCGGCGGGATTCGAGCCCGTGACCTCCGGCTTAAGCGCCGACGGGGTAACCACTGAGCCACATATCGTTATATTTCAACCAATTTCCTCAAAACCTTCCTAAGAAACCACTCTGTCGATAGAAAATTGTTTACAATTTGCATAAAAATCTGTTCAGTAGTTTTTTAAATTATCGCGAACATACAGACAGACAGACTCGGCGGGGAACTTTTAGTATAATATTTAAAAAAGCACGAAATATATTTTTTAAGACCATAGTCTTTCTTCCATTTACTTTGTTGACCTTTTTTGCATGTTTTGTCTCTGTCGCTCGATATAAAGTAAGCAGCGACAAAGTTTTCGAATAAGCTATCTGACACTTATTAGAATAATGTGATTGATTAGTGTCAAACGACAGCTTATTGGATAAGTCTATATCTGTTCGTTATCGTCAGGAGGTTTGTATGAAAATAAATTTTTAAAAAGTGATAGCAAATTGACGGCAAAAACATATTGCGGTACGTAGTGCGCCGGGTCAGCTAGCTTTCAATAATTAATACTCTACAGTCTGCCGCTGTAAATGACAGACAAACGATAGATCGATGAAGTTATTTTCCCAGATCGACGTTACCTTGTTAGGGCGACAACGTATTAATTAGGTATTTGCCAGAGCTTAACTACCGTTAATATTCAGTTTTGCGATGGAATAGAGGATGGAATATTTTATGAGAAAACTATTACCTACTTCGCATCAGGAAAATGAGAAAATTAATTTATACCAACTAAATATCTTATACTAGCTTTTGCCCGCGGCTCCGCCCGCGTAAACACAGTATCCCACGGGAATCGTACATTTTTCTGCAATAAAAAGTAGCCTAAGTCCTTCCCTGTGGATTACTCTATATCTATGCCAAATTTAATGAAGATCGGTTTAGTAGTTTTTACGTGAAAGCGTTACAACCAAACAAACAAAATCACTTTCACATTTATAATATTATATTACTAGATGTTGCCCACGACTTCGAGCACGCAAAATGAGATCCCGCGGGGACCGTACATTTTGCCACGATAAAGTAGCAATTGTCCTTTCCCGTGGAGTTTTCCTTTCTATATCTGTGTCAAATTTCATGATGATCGGTTAAGTAGTTTTTACGTGAAACAAACAAACTCACATTCAAATTTATAATATAGCTGTTGCCCGCGGCTCCGTCCGCATAAATACAGTATCCCAAAGGAACACTGTACTTTTTCGCGATAAAAAGTAGCCTATGTTTTATCCAGAGCCTACCATACCAAACCATACCAAATTTCATCGATATCCGTTTAGTAGTTTTGGATCAAAGAGTAACAAACATCTATCCATACATCTATCCATCCTCACAAACTTTCACATTTATATTATTAGTAGGATAGTGAAGTAAGGATTACTCCAAGAGAATATTGGTGTCCATTCTCAAATACGCATTTTAGTAAGCATTAAAAATAGTACCTGGGTAACCGAGCATTGCTCGGGGCTCTAGTAGATTTAAAAAACATTAAAAATAATCACAAAAATATTTGACCGGGGTTCGAACCCACCACATTCAGAATTTCCGAACAATGCAAAAACTAACCAAACTGCCAATCGGACTGACATTATAGAGTTGAAATTATTGATGTTATATTATTGCACGACGAAAGAAAAAATATATATAACTTAAAAATGCGCAGTTTCTCAGGGATAACACCTAGCTAGACCGATTTTATCCCCCAAAACTGTCTGCATACAAAAATTTATGTATATACCTGCAGCCGTCGTTGCCGAGATTACGATTATATATATACAAGACTAGCTGCTCGCGGCTCCGCCAGCGTAAATACAGTATCCCACGGGAACACTGTACTTTTTCGGAATGAAAAGTAGCCTATGTTTTAATCCAGAGCCTAAACTACTGCCATACAAAATTTCATTGAAATCCGTTCAGAAGTTTTTGCGTCAAAGAGTAACAAACATCCATTCATCCATTCATAAATCCATCCATCCATCCTTCCTCATAAACTTTCACATTTATAATATTACTAGCTGTTTCCCGCGGCTCCGCCCACGTAAATACACTATCGAGTATCACGCGGTAACACTGTACTTTTCCGGGATAAAAAGTAGCCTATGTTTTGATCCAGAGTCTAAACTACTACCATACCAAATTTCATCCAAATCCGTTCAGTAGTTTTCGCGGGAAAGCGTAACAAACAAACTTACATTCACATTTATAATATTAGTAGGGATACTAGGATTGTCTCGTTTACAGTAAATACATGCACGGAGTAAAAGAATATATTACTTTAATCTGTGGTATAAGATACGAGTTCATATAGAAGGCGTCAGCAATCAAACGAATGATCTATTGTTAGCCGAATGTTTTTCTTGGTCGTCAATTTTTACGAATGATCTTTTCTGATCGGCCAAGGTCGAACGAGTTAGTTTTTGCGGGAGTGAATCGTCCTCTCGTATGTAATTAAAATGGTGGACGTTAATTGGATACATAATTTCCCGCAAGTAGTCTATACAATATATAAAAGCAAATGTCCCCACTGACTGACTCACTGACGTATAGACGCTCGCACAGACGTAACCGCTAATGGTAGAAACGTGTAATTTGGACAGTAGTTTGAAAGTTGTAGACGCGCACTAAGAACGGATTTTGCAAAATTCCACCCTAAAAGGGGTGTAATAGGGGTTAAAAATTTGTATGGAAAATGTTTAATTCAGCACCGATTTCGATAAAAAATGAGATTCATGCTCTTATATACATTTAATTTACCGACGAAAAAATCGGAGGAGGTTCTCAAGTCAACGCGTATTTTTTTATGTATGATTACGTATGACTTTTTACAGTATAGTCCGATTTTGATAATTCTTTTCTTGTTGTAATAAGTTTACTTCTAAGTTGGTCCCATTGTCACCAAATGGTAGACCTGGTGATGGTTTCCATGAGGAATCTAGGGAACTCGCGGAGTTCCCTCGAATTTATATGGACACCTATAGTGATTTCACCTTTTTAGGGTTCCGTAATACACAAGGAACCCTTATAGTTTCGCTCTGTCCGTCCGTCCGTCAGTCTGTCTGTCTGTCCGCGCTTCTAGCTTCAGTAATTATGAATATAAATTGGCGAAATTTGGTATAGTTATGAACTGTGTATAGATCTCGGTTTTGGCATCATAAAATAATAATAATTTAATATTTTAGAGGTGGCTCTAAAAGGTAGGGAAAGGCTAGAGGTAAGGTATACACGTGAAGTTGGTATGAAATTTTTTTTTCATACTACCCCAATTTGTGGGGTATTGTAATGTCGTTGAGCAGGTATATTAAAATAGAGGCAAGATTTTCATACATGACTTTTTTACAATGTCAACCATTTTCGAGTACTCGGCCTCCAAAGTGGTTTGTAAGTTGGTCCCCCCTAGCATTTCTAAACTAAAGGAGATAGAAAGTTGTAAGTTTCCATGATGATAGATCATGCTAAAAACTCTTTAGGAAAATTATTTTGAACCGAACTGAACTTTGAAGTCGGTCAGTAACTTTTAAAGTAATTTGAACCTATTACGCGTTAATAGTTACGGACCCTCCTTAGACATGTCCTTCTCTTGGTTAGGTTAGGTTATTTTAGATGTAACTCAGCCATATGCTACCAAAAATTTAGATTTGTGAAAAGGTACACCTTGGATTCAAAACCACTGAACAGAACTCCCGAGTCTTTAAAGATACACGTTTGGGAATTTCAGCGTTGTTTAAAGAACACCAAGCATATGCTACTATGCCAGTTACAGTAATAATCATCATCATCATCATCATCACCATCATCTCACCATACATCTTCATATGATGAAATAGGTATTTCAATAGTCACTTTTACACCGATATTGATATCTTTGAACATTTGCTATTCCCAAATTTATATTCATCGTCATCACCATTCGCTTCACTTCACAAATGAATGAATGAATGCTCAGCTGTTCATTACAACAACACAAAATTATTAAGCGTTAATGAGCTTAAAAGGATGTACCTAGTTAATATTGATAAGTACATTCTAGTCACAAAAATTATAAATAAAAATAAACTTTGTAAATTGTAAATTGTGTCGGCGCCAAACAAGCAAATTGAATAATAACTTACCGTAACGTACTTTACGTGTATGTAGTAAATAGTAAAGTACGTTTGGCGCCGACTCGAAGTTACTTGCGGATACTTACATTAGTTTAAGAAGATATTTAAGTTTACTTACTATGGTTAAATTGAAAAGGTTGGTTATTTTAGCTTTTAAGTTTTTTTGGCGGTTTAATTTTTTGTTATTAAATACGTGTTTCAGTGTTTATTAGGATTCACACTCTGAGGGTGTAAAATAAGGGTTGAAAGTGTGTATAATTAAAATCTGATTTCCACTAAATTTATTATCTGAGCTAATAAATAAAATATATTGAGTACATATTTTATAGTTTTTTTTTTAATTCGTCCCCTAAAAGGGGTCAAATGGGGTCCAAAGTTTATATATGAAATATGAACAGGTGGACGAATTGCGTTGATTTTTGCCACGCAGATAGTTATGACGTAGAAATCCGTTAAGAAGGATTTTACGAAATATATATCTATCACGGGGGTGCAATAGGCATGTTGCCTAAAAATTTTTTTTGTCTATTCGATGTTAGACAACATGTTAATAAACAATCTAGAACCCAGTTTCGTATATCTTATAAAATAACGAAGATACAAACAATTTAAATTTACAATATGAAAGAGAGCGATATATCGGCCTGTGACGTCACGAGTGACGAGTTGCACCCGCCATACATTTGTGATTACAAAATGTATGGCGGTAGCAACTAGTGACGTAACAAACCGTTTGCGAGAAAGAGATGGGCAATATAGCTTATTCTATACCTGTGCATAATTTCACCAATATCGATTAAGTAGTTTCGGAGCCAACAAACAAACATACAAACAAACAAACATACAAACAAACAAATCTTTTCATTTTATATATATTAGTTCCTATGGTTTATATTTAAATAACGGTCAGTTCACGCCGCGACAATACGCGTCGCTACGCGGCGCTGCAATTTAAGCTAAATAGCTACTAAAAATTGAACTTTTGTTTAATAATGAATTTACGAAAGTATAGCTACTAGACTTTTTATTTAAAACTATCTGTTAGAACTTGGAGGTAGTTAAAAACTCCAATTTTTAATAAAAATCATAGCACGTATATTCAACGCAAACTTTGCAAAATGTTCGATTCCACTATAAAGCGGGGAGACTTTAATTAACCAAGCGTTTCAAATAAAAAATTAATAACTTTGAAAAAAAATATGCTCAAAGAATACGGTAAAGTTTGAAGCAAAATTACTCACTACTTAAATTATTTGTTTCAATCTGTGATTTTCACTAAAATATCGAGCTTTGATACTCATTATATAGAAATACAACATACTTGAAATTTCTCTGTTGCGTTTTACTTTCAACCTTTGAAAATACACACAAGTAGCTTACTTATTTCATTTTCTACTTTGATAATTTCCATTTTGATCAATTTTTAGGATTCTGTAGTGTATCGGACTATGACCTCTTTATTGTAAGTCCTTCTTGCGCTCGTGTGGTGATGATAATAATACAGCAGCAATTCTTATACTCTCCTTTATTGGTGCTTACCACAAATACGTATTACAATATGTAATGAGATATGCTTAACACAATATATACGTCTACACTATGTATAGCCTTTTGGCCAACTAAAATAATCTCGATAGGCTTTACTTCATGACATCTGCCAATGTCAATAATGACATTGACAGTTACATCTTACTGTTGATATATGTACTTACTCTTGTAAACGATAAATAACAATTATTGTGAGCAGTATGTTCGGGTTCACGATCTTCAGATAGTTTACAATCTCGCTAATTATATTATTATCTAACGGTATTTACAATATTACGGCGACGTATGTATTCTTTGCTGTACCACTGGGTACAAATACTGGGTATGTATGGTACTAGGTAAAAATATATACTGATATATTTTTACTCTGTGCTGTAGTCACACGACACATCACAATTTTTGTTGCTTTATTAATATTAGCCTGGACTTACATAGACTGAATCTGAAATCGTTTGTTAATGAGAAAATATAATATAATATAATACTTTAGAATTCACTTACAATACAATTTAGTGAAATAATGGTTGAAAGTTTGTATGAAAAATATTTAAAATCTGCCCCGAATTCCATGAAATTGAATATCTGAGCTAATAAATACAAATCATTGCGTATTTTATAGTTTTTTTTTAATTCGTCCTCCCGAGGATGAAATGGGGGTCCAAAGTTTGTGTAGTGAAATTTCAACAACTAGTCGTACCTATTGATTTTGGCACGCAGACTGTTATAATGACGTAGATCGTCGTAATAAAAGTCTGCATATCCGTTATTTAAAGGAGTTTTACTGAATTTATCCCCCACTGGGGTGCAACGGAAACCGTACGGACGAAGTCGCGCGCAAAAGCTAGTACCTCATATTTCTAAATACATAAATGAAACTAAATATTTTCTAATTAAGTTCTTCATAGCATTTTTCAACGCTTTTCCAATTATAAACTCGTGTGTACACTTTTGATAAAAACTTGTCATATTAACGTAGCGGGGATCGGAAATCCACTGAAGTAACCTTTCCTTAATTTACATGACATTCGGTAAAGTTCGGACTCCTCTTCGAGGTAATGGTGAAAAGCTTAAGGTTATAGTAGAAGCTTCAGAATCGACTTCCATGTTTTGTATCTCTTTGAAGCTTTCGGCTCGTTGTCTTGTCTGCATATTGGATATTTTATGCTAATTTAATTGTATGTGCAAACATGTTTTTTTTATCTTAGGGTCAGTTTCTACCGCGATTATAAGCAACGCTACGCGGTGCTGCATATTTAAGATATCTATTAAATAAATTACTTTATACACTACACAAGATGATACATGCATTGCAAGTGTGCGCTTTTGAGCTGGACCGCAGACCGCATTCGGCGGCGCGGCGCCGCTCTTGCAACGAAACGTGTATGTTCATTCGTCGTGTGTGCTGAATAAAGGTCTATTTGAATTGCTATCTTAAAAATGCAGCGCTGAGTCGCGTTTCGGTGTGAGCTGACCTAAGCTTAAACAGGCAATTTGCTATTCTGTTGCTTGGAAAATTCAAGTAGTTGATATCCTCTGTATTGCATCTTTGTATCTGCTAGAAATAAGAAAGAAGAAATAGTCATTCGCATGAATGAATATAAGCCTGTTATTTGCAAATAGGTTGCAAGTATATTTTAACTTGGTCAACTGCTTCTTGTTAAGCAGAGCCTACTCAGCTTAGAATTCCTTTTGAATTCCATATGAAAGTTAAGGAAATAAAAACTAGAAACTGTTCAGAATAAACTTTACGTACTATTTAGCATTCATTATTATTTCAGCACTAACTGGGGCCTGCAACTTCGTTTGCGTAGAAGTAGCTGAAACGGAACCCTATATTTTAAACGGAACCCTAAGAAAAAGGAGCCTAAGTTACTCCTTATAACACCAGCCTGTGAAAGTCCCGTGAAAATCGGTCTAGCCTTTCAGAGATTAGCCGGAACAAACAGACAGACAAAAATTTTAAAAATTGTTTTTTTTGTAAGTACCGTTTAAACTTTCAAATGCATTTAGTGAAAAGCTGTTTATATAAAATTACAAACAGACACTTCAATTTTATTTATTTGTATGGATTAAAATGACCTCAGAAGGTCTAGAAAAGCCACTTCGAGTGATTGATATCATCATCATTATAATATTAATACGTAGGTAAAGCAAACACTTTCAGTACAGTTTTACGAGAATTGTGCGAACGGAAGAGTATGATATTTGGCACAGTTAAAGTTTATGTGGAGGAAGGTGTGCAGAAAGTTTTTTTTTTTTAGTAATGCTTAGAAATACATACAATTATTAAAAATAATAACACACTACCTCACATCATTAACACACACTACCGTGCGTTCGATACATACAATTTTGTTACACATTGACGTCTGTCAATATGTCACAACATTTACATTTTTTTCTATTTAGAGGCAAAAGAACCCTTATAAAGCAAAAACTAATTTCAACCACAGGGCTCGGTATTCGCTTAATTAACATTCATTTCAGAAATCATTATATATACATATAGGCTACATGTCAGATGATTCACCATAAAATAATCATGTTAGCAATTCATCAATTTTGTTTCCAATGGAAGTGAGTAAAATGGCACACATAATAATAAAAAAAAAAGAGGATTGTAAGAAATTACTGTAAGAGCAACGTCATCCATGTCAGAATTGTGTTGTATTTTAGTCTGGACGATCCACGTAATGTGGTCATTGTGACGGCCGAATACTGACATACTACTGACTGTCTCTGTCTCGACAAAAATAAAAAGACAGCATGTGAGTTGAGCGCAATTTGAAGCACCGCTTCAGTATTCGGCCGCGAGTCTAATACTTATGAAAGCTTAGTGCAAAGAACACTGAAGTTCACCTCACTTCGATCGCGTTTGACCTTACATTATTTATATGTGCTCGTATGCGTTTGCTAGTAATTATTACCAAACAATATATGTATAAATTTATTACAAACGTAAAGAAACTTTATCGAATAGACTTACACGAATGACGTCTTGTGGCTATGTGTGGGTGGCTAAAGGCGTGCGGGGACCTCGCGGCGCGCGCAGGACAGGGGTATAAAATCGAAAATTGGTTTTATGGGGCTGGTCGTTTCGTTCTTTGAAATAATTGACAATATAATTTCATATTAAGAAAGATTTGACGGACGCGACGTTTGAAATTATTTCGGTGTCAAGTGTCAACCTCAGGCATCATTCGCATCAGTATGGCCTACATTCCCCGGTGCCGAGCTGTCATTTGTTTTGACACTCTCTAGTGTCGCTCCTGTGTCGTTAATTTGACAAGCAAGACTGAATTCTTTGAAAAGAAGGGGTATAAGTTTATAGACCGTCGAAGTCGAAATAGAAACCCGTAACGAGAAACATACCAGATTTTTTAAATATGGATATTAGATATAAACAATCAAAAGTTAAGAACTACAAACAAAAAAAAATAACGGCCTCTGTGGGGCTCAGTGGTCACCAAAATTGGTCCAGTACTTTTTTTTTCGAATTTATTTATTTATTTCCAGGAAATTTGTTACAATGGTCTTACAATTGCAGTAAACTTTTTGTTTCAGTACACAGTTTACTTACGAAGCCTATTCAATACAAACAAACAAACAAAACTTTCCATTTTATTAGGTATACTAGATATTATTTTGTCGGTTTTTTCGGTGTCGGTAAAGTTTTTTAACATTAATTTTCTTCGAGTGAAAATACTTTGTTCTATTCTACATAATAGAAGTAATTGAATTTTATCCACGTTGAATAATAAAATGAGCGAAAGAAAATTTTCGTAGAGTCGGCAAGTTCAATTGCGAATTTAAAAGGTGACTCAGTATTTTGTTGCTGGTACCTTTAGTAACAAGGATTTCTCTCATCATCGCCCCTAGCCAAAATGCATAAATATTGTTTGTATATAAAGTCGCCGACAAACTTAATATGCCGTTTCGATTGCCATAGTAATAAGACCGATGAGTAATATACCGGGGTTTTCAGCTACCTTACATGGCTATAATGTCAATAGCGGCTAGTATTTTCTAAAAAACAATGCGTGAACTTGCGATAGAAGTGAAAACTTCAATATCTTCTACGTCGTTATATCACATACATATTCTATTATTACACGGTATGTGGTTATCATTTTCACCGTAGCTTAATTTTTTTGTATGATTAGCAAATTACTAATTAGACAGACGGCTACAAATCTTAAAATTATTATTATAACATATGAGCAGATACGATATACCTAATTACCTAATATTAAACTTTAATAAATAAATAAAATGGTTAGATAAGACGGCCGGCGCGGCAATATGGGGGCAACTAATATACTTACGTATCAGAGCATAGTATCTCGGCAGACTTTTATTGTTTCATAAACATATTTAGTATTAAAATAATCCCTAGTTATCGGACTGACGATATGGAATATTATAAATAAGAACATAAGTTAAATGAATAAGTTGAATATCTCTCAAACGGATATCTAAATCAGAAAATCTTATTAATGCAAAGTTTCACCTTTCTAACACTAACTGTTTGGACGGTAAGCCGAAGACGGACGGACGAACGGATGAACGGGCGGACCGACGGACGCACGGACATGAGGAAACCATAAGGGTTCCGGACTTAACTACGGTCTACGGAACCCTAAAACGTGCAGAGATATTTATCATTTTATTCTTAATCTACAAATATTTTTCATGAAATCGCATTTTATATTAGGTCCTTAAATATGAAATTGGCGTTTTGTCGTACTGGCTACTTTGATCTCAAATATATCTTCTTTGGTTAGGAATTCCAATTTCAAATTTATACCGCTATTTACTCATGCATTTGTGTTTCGAAAACCGTAATTCATTTGTTTTTTCCTCTTTTGGTTTCTTCTATGCGTCACTCTGTTTACAAAATGTAAAACTTGAAATATCGTATTATTTTCGAGTACGAGTTCCACCGTGGCACCAGTGCTGCAGAAACGGCTCGAAGGATGAAAGATGTGTATGGCGGCGGTGTCGCAAAAGAAAACACAGTGCGTTTTTGGTTCGTTATCGTTCTGGAAATTTCGACCTGCAGAACGAGCCCCGTGGACGGCCGGAGACCAAAGTTGATAATGAAGAATTGAAGGCTATTGAATCGGATCCATCGCAAACCACGTCCGAGTTAGCTGCAGGCTGCGATGTTAGTGATAAAACTGTTTTAATCCACTTGAAGCAAATTGGGAAGGTGAAAAAGCTTGAAAGGTGGGTACCTCATGAATTAAGTGCAGCAAACTGACAAACGCGCGTCGACTGCTGCGTTACATTACTCAACCGGCACAATAATGAAGGAATTTTAAAACGAATCATTACCTATGATGAAAAGTGGATCCTGTACGATAATCGGAAACGCTCATCGCAATGGCTGAACCCTGGCGAACCAGCCAAAGCCTGCCCCAAGCGAAAATTCACTCAAAAAAAGTTACTTGTGAGCGTTTGGTGGACTAGTGCCGGTGTCGTTCACTACAGCTTTCTTAAATCTGGCCAGACGATTACAGCAGATATCTATTGCCAGCACCTGCAAATCATGACGGAAAAGCTAGCTGCTAAACAACCGAGGTTGGTCATTCGCTCTAGGCCACTGCTGCTTCATGACAACGCTAGACCACACACTGCACAACAGAGGGCTACTAAATTAGAGGAGCTTCAATTGGAATGTCTAAGACATCCACCGTACTCCCCGGACCTTGCTCCAACAGATTACCAATTTTTTTGAAATTTGTATAACTTCTTCTTGCAAGGGAAAAAATTCAACTCTGATGGGGTAGTCCACAGCGCCTTCAAAGATTTTATTGATTTCTGTCCGAATGGTTTTTTTAGTAAAGGAATCAATGAACTGTCTATGAGATGGCAAAAGTGCATAGATAGCAATGGATTTATATTATATAAAAATATAATATTTTACATCAAATAATTATCAAATACTTTGATTAAATAAATATATTATGTTTAAAAAAAATCGACTTTATGTTCCTCCTTTACAAAACGCCAATTTCATATGTAATGACCTAATACTTCATCGGTTTCGCATATAGCGTCCAATGAAATACATTAATACGAATTTCTCAATAATTTTTCATATCATTTGAAATATTTCGTACATAATACATATTATGAGATAGATACTCACACTAATACTTTTTCATATTTTCCTTGAAATGCGAATAAAGGTGGGACCGCACTAGGCGTAACCACGCGGCAGCGGAGCGACGAGGCGCGACACGGCCAAATATTCCTTGTATGAAATTGTATGAGATATAACGCACTACGTGGCAGGGGAACTATGCGACGCGGCACTCTATTGCGGTATTACTGTAGGGACGCTCGCGTCGTGCCGCTGCCATCTAGTCCGGTCTTACCTTTAGCAATAACACTTTGCAAGACGTATGAAATAATACACCCGTTGTGATGCCTTCGCATCATAACTAAAAAATATATTCTGTTAAATAATAATTAAATAGGTACCTATATTTAATTTGAAATATTGTTATCGATTGATATCGAATCGCCAATTTATTCCAAATGACGCCAAATCAAATATTTATTCACATTTTATTGCAATGGACATGGACGGTAAATGAAATGAATCATGTCAATAACCTACGTACAATTACATGTTTACATATCGTGTGAAATGAAAAATCCAATAACGCAGTGAGGGGGTACTGCTAATGGCTAATAATACCTTTCAGGAGTGAATATAATCTTGAATATAAGCAACTTTTACTATGGGAACTAATAGATAGTTAACCTAACTCATCACTCCTGAAAGTTTGGACACTGAGTGAAAAAACACCTTGTATACAATATACATATAATTGTAGTGAATACGCCTCCGTGGTCCAGTGCCTTAGAGCTTGGCTCTCGTCGTGGGTTCGGTCTCCGCGTTGGAACAACAAAAAACGTTGTTTCCAAGTTTGGTTAGGACAATGCAGGCTGATCACCTGATTGCCAAGAAAGATGATCCGTGCGTCGGACGGGCATGTAAAAAGTCGGTTCTGCGCCTGATCTCTCTCCAATCGTGTCGGTTATCCATTCCACTGACTTATGAGCGTAAAGGAAGAGAGACTGCTCTTATGTATTGCGCACACCCTTAGGCACTATAAAAATAACTCCGGCGTGGCTGGTTTGGTTTCAATGAAACCGGCCATATCACTGAAATCGGTGTGGGAGCTATTATTATTATTGTAGTGATGAACAACATTGAAAGTTTTAAGTAACACCAAATTGTCAAGCAGTGAGTGAGTTGATTATAATGGATTATAGCAAAAACACTCTCGATCATGTCAGCTTTCAACCAAAAATAACCTAACCTAACCAAGAGCATGTCACGACATGTCTAAAGAGGGCTCCGTAACCATTAACGCGTAATAGGTTTTCTTCAAATTACTTCAAAAGTTACTGTCAATGGAGGAAATGTAATTTACGGGAAAAAGAAATTATATAATGTACACAAATAAAGGTTCTAATAAATAAGAAACGTAAACAGAAATTTAATGTAAGGATGGAGTGTGAAGGAATGTAAAAATAGCTCGAATAAAAGTAGAAATGGAAATGCAAAGATGTTAAAAGATATAAATATATAGACAGATATAGAAAGAAAATATTCAATAGATAAGTAAATATATAGAAAAAATGTAAATAAGTATAAAGAATAATGTAGAATATGATAGGAACAGGAAGCGAATGTAACAGCTAGACATAATAAAAATTAAAAAAGAGAAATGTAAAGGTAAAAGAAAAATGAAATGTGAATTTAAAAAAGAGAAATGTAAAGGCAAAAGAGAAAAATAGTGTGAAGTAAATGTTAAAGTAGTGACTAACATAAAGGAAATGTATAATGTAAGCAAGAAAATAGAGTTGTAGGTGTAAGCAAGAAAATGTAACAAAGAGAAAGAATTTAGAAGGAAATGTGACATAAAGTAGCAAAAATTGAAAATGAATAACTAATGTAAAGTTAAATATAGATTAAAATAGCAAAAAAGGAAATGTAAAAGAAACACATATAAGGGAATGTATTAATAATAAATAATTGTAAATGTTAAAATTTAAAAAAGCAAAAAACTGTCCTGACTCACGGTTGGGGGAACAAACAGGCCCAGAAATGGGCCCTAATAAAAAAAAAAAGTTACTGTCCGATTTCTATCAAAATAATTTTCCATGGTTTTTAGCATGGTCCATCTGCATGTAATTTGGAAACTAACAATTTTCTGTCTCCAATAGTTTAGAAATGCTAGTAACCAGTTTACAAACCACTTTGGAGGCCGATTACTCGAAAATGGTTGACTTTGTAAAAGTGTCATATATGAAACCTGGCCTTTATTTTAAAATACCTATTCAACGATACCCCACACGATGGAGTAGAATGAAAAAAAATGTTTCATCCCCACTTCACAAGTATGGAGAGCCACCCCTAAAATATAAAGATATTGTTATTTGATGACGCCAAAACCGAGATCACAGTCTTTAACTATACCAAATTTATAGCTAGAGGCGCGGGCAGACAGACAGAGCGAAACTATAAGGGATCCTTCCTTGAGTATTACGGAACCCTAAAAACTAGATCAAAATGGTTTCATCAGTTTGGGATCTACGATGCCACGGACAGACACACAGATAAACACGACAACATAATATAACAACCCCTCTGTTTTCGTCGGAGGTTAAAAAGGAATACGATGACTACTCGTGTTCTAATTTCTTAAGGTCCTCCGGCCCTCCTCTGACATCGCAATGATCGTAGACAGCTGACAACAGAAGAGCCTAGCCCACATGCCATTAGCTTTCTCGCGCGCATTCGGTCGGCGTGCGACATGCAGGCTATGGCTTGCCGAGAAGTGTCGTGAACTTGAAAGAAGAATATACATGGAAGGAGCACTATAATCGAAGCTGAAATCAGCCACCTGTCTCAAAAACTTTAATTGCAAAAACTCAAAAGAGTGAAAGAGAAGGCAAATCCATGTCTTTTCGCTTTTTTCGAAGGTTTCTCTTCTCCTTGATTTTTCTCTTGCTAATGGGTGACTATTATATCTATATATTGCTAAATCCTACTACCTATATGTAAAAGTTTGTGAGGATGGATGGATGAATAAATGGATGTTTGTTACTCTTTCACCCAAATACTACTAAATGGTAGTAGTTTAATGGGTCTTGTAGTAAAATCTCGAAAAATTACGGTGTTCTCGTGGGATACTCTATTTACGGGGGCTTCTTCGGACTTCTCGCCATGTTATGTAAACCGAATTAGTTTAGGTTTTATCTTTTAGTCGATCGAATATTGACTATTTAGGAGTTATAGATGCCTAACTTGTAAAAAGCGGTCTGAGCTGCCACCACCACACACGCGACACAGCATCAGTAAGTGTAACATCAGTAAATCATTTCATTCGCACATACGATATCGCGTTTTAACGCTTTTTTTAGTTTCCGTTTCTGTGTAGATATTATTTATTTAGCGCTAGCTGTTTGCGCCGTTAAATCTAATGTGCAGCAATAAATTGTCAATGTTTATCGTTTACTCACTAATTAGTATTTTATTTAGTGAATCAGTGGTTAAAATACAATTTAACTTAATTGTTTTGTGTCATGTTAAAAAGCTTTTGCTCGCGAGTCCGTTCGCGCCGAATGGAAATACCGCTGTTGAGCTGTTCCACGGTAAGTCTATAGTTTACCGAGACAAAAAAAAGCTTACTTGAATGCCAAACTTTAATCAGTAAGTAATGCTAATAAAGACCCATTATTGTTATTAATGCCAAAGCAAGTACTTCTATTGTAAGTTATATTATAAAAGGGCTTTGAGAATTTAATATAAAACCGTAGGGCGTTATAGACACTGTACCAGAGTTCACTCAAAGGCTCCACGCTAGTTTGGAAATAAGTGATCTATTCAACCGGAAGGAAATGCAGACGACATTAATATTCGCATACATGAATACAATACGATAAAATTAAAAACCGGCCAAGTGCGAGTCGGACTCGCGTACGTAGGTTTCCGTACTACCTATTATCTATAATGCATATAAGGACATGTCTAAGGAGGGTTCCGTAACTGTCAACGCGCAAAAGGTTTTCTTTGAATTACTTTAAAAGTTATCTTCCGATTTCGCTCAAAATCATTTTCCTAAAGAGTTTTTAGCATGATCTAACAGCATGGAAACTTACAAGTTTCTATCTCCTATAGTTTAGAAATGCCAGGGGGGGGGGGGGACCAACTTATAAACCACTTTGGAGGCCGATTACTCGAAAATTGTTGACTTTATAAAATGTCACGTAGGAAACCTTGCCGTTATAATTCCTATTCAACGATACCCCACACGACGGGGTAGAATGAAAAATGTTTTTCATCCCCAATTGCACATGTAGACCCACCCACCCGTAAAATATTCAATTATTTTTATTTTATGATGCCAAAACCGAGATCTATTCACATTATATAACTGTACCAAATTTTATCCATTTATATTCACAACTACAGGAGATAGAACAGCGGAAAGACAGACAGAGCAAACCTATAAGGGTTCCTTGAGTATTGCGGGACCCTAAAACCGGCAAAAAAATCACGTTTGTTGTATGGGAGTCCTCTTAAATTTTTATTTTATACTGTTTTTTGGTAGTTGTTGTTATAGCAGCAACAGAAATACATCATCTGTGAAACTTTCATCCTTCTAGCTATCACGGTTCATGATACAGCCCGGTGACAGATGGACGGCAGCGAAGTCTTAGTAATAGGGTCCCGTTTTATCCTTTGGGTACGGAACCCCAAAAAAACGCGACAATGCGACGTTAATAACATACACACACCTAATATGCTCATACCTATATTCCAATAGGGTAGGCGTGGAAAACGAGCCCAATAGGGATAGAGAACATCTGTGTTCTCAAAAGTTCTCAAGTTCACGGCCTACATCTCTCGCGCGTGTTAATTAAGTGACAGTAAAATGTAATGAGTGTGTTTTTTTAATCGTGAACCCTCGATGCAAAAAGATGGCTGATAAGTTTGACACGTCTGTGGTTTTATTATTATTTATTACACATAAAAACTTAGTTGCCTAGTGAACGAACGACTTCGATTTTGATTCGACTATGATTTATTTAATTTTAAAGTTTGAACTTTATTAGGGCTACGTACAACAAATGTTTTTACGGAACCCTTCGTGCGTGGTTTTCTTTTTTAATCAGTTCGCTCGCCTTGACTCGGTAATGATAGAAAATTATGTCTTCCATTGTATGAGTTGTCAGTGTTTTTATGTCTTAATCTGAGAAACGGATGCTTATAAACATATACAAACTACACAGCCCACAGATTACTTAAGCGGTAGGTATAGGAAAGATATGTAATTTACATTTTATTAGAACACTTAGGTACGTCTGTTTGTAGGGTTACGTAAAAACTACAAGGAACCCTAATAGTATCGCTCTGTCCATCTGTCCGTCCTGCCTTGCTAATTTCGGTAAGCTAAAACTGGAGAACGGCTGCACCGATTTGGATAATTTTGGTCTTGAAATAGTTGTGAAAGTTCATGGAAGGTTTAAACAGTGAGAAATGTTGGAAAAACTGCGGGCAGGTGTGGAGGTTGGTCCAGGTGCAGTTATTTATTTATTCCAGATCAAAGTTAATACAGAACCACGTGTGTCGGGACAGCTAGTTATGAATATAAGTCGAGAAAATTTTGTTTAGTTACAGATTGCATATAGAATTTTACTTTCGGCATCATAAAATCTGAGACTTCGCTGTTAGTCTGTCTCTCTGTCTGTTTTCCGTCCGTCTATCTGTCTATCCGTCCGTCTATTTGTCACCAATCTGTATCTCTTTAACCGTGATAGATAGGCATTTTTTTAAAATAGCTGTTTAAAATTGAACTTTATTCACGACACAACAAGATACACGTTTCATATGCCATCAGTCATACACTGCACATGCGCTGTGCAGCGCGGTGCAACCTGACATTCGAGCTCTTACAATTAAACGTGTATCTTCTTTAACTTCAACTTTAAATAGCTATCTTAAAAACGCAGTGCCATGTCGCGGTATCGGTTCGTTTCAGTGTGAATTGCCCCTAATTGAATATTATGTTGTAATCATTAATCGTCAATCAATAATTTATGCATGAGACAGTAATTATGTAGGAAGCCCCACTACCTCCGAGGTTAAGCCGAAAACATTACAACGTAAAAGGAAAATCGACATTAAGATACTGTTTGTTGTCGACAAATTGGGACTAACCGAATAATCATAGGGAAAAATTATTGTAGTCACGTTTTATAGAGTTGTCGATTTCTATACAAAGGGAGACATTTTCAGAAATATTGTTACCCGTCTTGGGGGAGCATTGCCGTGTACCTTGAGATCTCCTGAACTCTGGAAGCAAGAGAGAACTTAAGCAGAAATCATGCTAGTCTTTATTACAATAAAACACAGTTTCGCTTGAGACAACCGCAGCCGCTCACGGCCGCCGACGGCCGCGGGACGTTTCCATTTTCTAAAGTTAAGTTAAAGTAAAAGATAATATGTTTTATAGTAATGAAGTTAAAGTTTAAAATTATATGACAGCTATGCTGCTGGCCTCTCCGCTGACATTTCCGTGTGATTTGAGCCATACACGGTCTGTCGGTAGTCGGCACTCGTCTTGGCTGATCACTACCGTACAACAAGTTGCAAGAATTCTTAGTATTCCTGGTATTCCAATTAAGCCAATTTCACCAATTAATGTTCAAAGTCTCGCTATGGCTTCATGAAATTAGTGTCCTTTCACATTAGCGATTTTCCAACAAAAACGCAACGGACACCGCAACTTTAAGGGCTTTCACAATCGCCTAATAAGTGACGAATAGCTTGTCCGGAAGTTTTGTCTCTGTCGCTCAGTATAGAGTAAGCAGCGACAAAACGTCCGGATAAGCTATTCGTCACTTATTAGGCGATTGTGAAACAGGCCCTTACTGTGATGTTACAACAAATGTTCTTGAGTAAGCGCTTACTATCATTTGTTTCGTCTGTCGAGCATGTCAGGACATCTTAAATGAAGGTTACGTAACTATCAATGCTCAATTATGTTTTTCCAAATTACTTCATAACTTATGGTCCGATTTCGTTCAAAATAATTTTCTTATAGACAGTATATACTTCTATAGAGTATTTAACATGATCTATACGCATGGGAAGTTACATGTTTCTACATCTTATAGTTTAGAAATTTGATACAGGTCATCATGTAAACCTCTTTGGAGACCCTTTCCTTGAAAATAGTTCACTTTTTAAACAAGTCGTCTATGAAACATCTCCTTTTTCCTCGCCTAGGTAGAATGAGAAAAAAATCTTCTCCATGTATAGGGTGCCGCTCCTAAAATATAATTTTTTGTTATTATTTTATGCTACCAAAAGTAAAGTCTATAAGCAATCTTTGAGTGTACTAAAGAGGAAGGGGCGAGACGTCCCCACCCTTGTAACACTACTACACTTGTTAGAAGAAAGAGGTTGAAAAGTGTATCATTTTATTGTATGACGAAAAAATTTCAAGCCGTGGGATAAGAAAAAGTTTAAATAAAATAACCTGTATTATTACACCATTTGATAAAGTTGCTGGTATGAAAGTATTACTAGGAAGTAATTGTATAATATGGCAAGCTTATGGAAGATACATCCTGTATTATTGCACCACTCGATAGAGTTGCTAGTATGAAAGTATTACTAGGAAGTAATGGTATAATATGGCAAGCTTATGGAAGATACATCCTGTATTATTGCACCACTCGATAGAGTTGCTAGTATGAAAGTATTACTAGGAAGTAATGGTATAATATCGCAAGCTTATGGAAGATACATCCTGTATTATTTCACCACTCGATAGAGTTGCTAGTATGAAAGTATTACTAGGAAGTAATGGAATATATGGCAAGCTTATGGAAGATACACCTGTATTATTGCACCACTCGATAGTTACAAGTATGAAACTATTACTAGGAAGTAATGGTATAATATGGCAAGCTTATGGAAGATACACCTGTATTATTGCACCACTCGATAGAGTTGCTAGTATGAAAGTATTACTAGGAAGTAATGGTATAATATGGCAAGCTTATGGAAGATACACCTGTATTATTGCACCACTTGATAGTTACAAGTATGAAACTATTACTAGGAAGTAATGGTATAATATGGCAAGCTTATGGAAGATACACCTGTATTATTGCACCACTCGATAGAGTTGCTAGTATGAAAGTATTACTAGGAAGTAATGGTATAATATGGCAAGCTTATGGAAGATACACCTGTATTATTGCACCACTCGATAGTTACAAGTATGAAACTATTACTAGGAAGTAATGGTATAATATGGCAAGCTTATGGAAGATACACCTGTATTATTGCACCACTCGATAGAGTTACTAGTATGAAAATATTACTAGGAAGTAATGGTATAATATGGCAAACTTATGGAAGATACACCTGTATTATTGCACCACTCGATAGAGTTGCTAGTATGAAAGTATTACTAGAAAGTAATGGTATAATATGGCAAGCTTATGGAAGATACATCTGTATTATTGCACCGCTCGATAGAGTTGCTAGTATGAAAGTATTACTAGGAAGTAATGGTATAATATGGCAAGCTTATGGAAGATACATCCTGTATTATTGCACCACTCGATAGAGTTGCTAGTATGAAAGTATTACTAGGAAGTAATGGTATAATATGGCAAGCTTATGGAAGATACACCTGTATTATTGCACCACTTGATAGTTACAAGTATGAAACTATTACTAGGAAGTAATGGTATAATATGGCAAGCTTATGGAAGATACACCTGTATTATTGCACCACTCGATAGAGTTGCTAGTATGAAAGTATTACTAGGAAGTAATGGTATAATATGGCAAGCTTATGGAAGATACACCTGTATTATTGCACCACTCGATAGATTTACTAGTATGAAAGTATTACTAGGAAGTAATGGTATAATATGGCAAGCTTATGGAAGATACACCTGTATTATTGCACCACTCGATAGTTACAAGTATGAAACTATTACTAGGAAGTAATGGTATAATATGGCAAGCTTATGGAAGATACATCTGTATTATTGTACCACTCGATAGAGTTGCTAGTATGAAAGTATTACTAGGAAGTAATGGTATAATATGGCAAACTTATGGAAGATACACCTGTACTATTGAACCACTCGATAGAGTTACTAGTATGAAAGTATTACTAGGAAGTAATGGTATAATATGGCAAGCTTATGGAAGATACATCTGTATTATTTTACCATTCGATAGTGTAGCGAAAAAATTGAAAAATAGCTTAATTATATCATTTTATTATTTTCCCATACATTTATTTAAAATTTTAACCAATTTATCAAAATACAACACTTCTTCTTTAAGTTTGCCATACATAACTACTTTGTATTATATTTTGTTCTTTATTAGCAACTCTATCAAATGGTGCAGTATTGCAGGATGATTTTGTTCAACTTTTTTTTATTACTTTTAACCCCCATTAACTTTTTCCCCACAATATTTTTCACCATATAATATAATGATAAACACATCATTATATTATATGATGGTATGATATGTGTGGTAGAGCTGCAACAGGGAGGACGGGCTCCGTACATAAATGCCCCTTGTTATTTTATCAATTTATATTAATAATTATAGGGGTTAGGTTAGGGCGGACAGACAGACGGACGGAGCGAAACTATAAGGTTCCGTTTAGTACTACGGAACCACTTAAAGGAGTTATTGGATGGTGAAACTAATAACTCTCGAAAGTTAATCATCAACATCAATAACGGCTATTTCATGAGAGGATTAAAATAATACGCAATGTTGATATCATTTTCGAATATTTATAAATGGGAAATATTTCATTAAACGTTTCAATCATTTCAAGATAAGCTTAATCAAGCGAATATAGCTTGTTAATTTACAATTGAATATGTATTATAATAATGATGCAAATGTACTCTAGTTTTACAATGGCCCGTCCGCGGTTTTGTATGGATATCGTCTGTATAGTGTATAGACATTGTTGGATTCGTTGCGTTATTCATGAGTATTTGTTAACCGGGCGAATATTATAATTTTTTAAAATTATGACGATGAAGACGATTGTAATATATAAAGCAGAAGCATCTAAAATATACTCCAGTTCGGCGTTTTGCATCTACAGTACAAAAGGTCCTATATCAAAACATTTTGGTGGCTCTGTCAAAGGGATGTGTACATTGTATGGAAATTGTATCAGACTGCAGAGCAAATGTTTTTCGCACGTACACGAACAGAGTAAAACAATGAAATAGTTCTAGGCGACGACGAAAACACGTAAAAAATGTACGTGACCTAGGTTGAGGTGAATGAGTTTCTATTGATGAACTACAGTTTTTAGATTTACCATTTTTACACTATTTTTTGGGTGTATGTAATGGAATAATACAACCCTCTCTTATCCGATAGTCCGATAGAAAGAAATAAAAACCGTGTAGGTACGTATTAAGTTGTCTGCCATGACTTCCGTGGCCATATTTACGCTCAGACCAAGACTGCCTTGCTGTGTGCGATTCCATCATATCTATGTCCAAATGCAACCTTAGCTTTGTACCCCTTTGAGGGCTAGAGTAAAGTAGTAGTCCATGGTTCTTGATTCCCGAGAAACAAAAATTCTAACTCAAATCATGCAATGAATAGTCAAAACCGGCCAAGTGCGAGTTCGACTCGCGCACGTGAGGTTCCGTACCATTATACCAATATTTTACATGTTTACACGTTATTATTTCGTTATTTTTATACGAAGATAATTACTACCTACTGAAATAATAAAGTTACCTATCTAAGGTTCATCACATGGAGTATTATCATGAATTTTCCTTAATAAAAAAAAACCATCTTAGCAACCTCTCAATGTTTTTTAAACACGTATAACATGTAATTTTACACCACATTATGGGATAAACGCGAGAAAAAACAATCCCCACTTTACGTGTAGACGTAACTAACCCAAAAGAAAAATATTTCGTGTTTTTATTTTAGCACTTTGTCGACGTGGTAAATACATACATATATCTATGCAAAGTTTCATCTTTCTAGCACTAACCGTTTAGACGGTAAGAACCGAACACGGCCATGACGAAACCATAAGAGTTCCGACACGTGAACTATGGAACCCTAAAAATCCAGGTATTTGTCGCTTAGAAGCGATCCGAATCAAAATTGTGTCTAATAAAAATGACTACACTATTGTAGTCATAGCATAGTATAGAGAGAAAACATTAAATGGGAGGAACATAATAATATTACGTACAAACATTAATATTTAAAATCTGATTAACCGCGGCTTCGATTGTGTCAGTTTTAATTATTATTTTTACCCAGCTGCAGACAGAGGGTTATGTTTATACGTATCTGTGTAGGGGACTATAGGGTGTGATATGGGATTTTGTGAATAAATAAAATAAATAAATTACTCGTTTATTTTCAGTATAGTAGATTACAAACATTAACTATTCGCTCTTTATTTGTTAATGGTAAGAAGCAAATAAGTGACGGGTCGCCTCGTAGCAAAACAGCCGGGTGTTATTGTGGCATCGCAGCTCCCAAACGGATGACAGGTTCATCATTCATTTTGATATTGTTACTTTATCTCCCTAAGGTTCGGTGATATTTAAGATTTTTATTTCATTTCTATATTTTTACTTTTCATTTTCCTACTTCAACGAGCTTTATGTTCACAATATAAGGTTTAAACGTTTTTTGTACATCTTGGCTTACGTCGCGGCGCGCCGCCATAAGCCAGACGTCAGTCAAATAAGATCGGGGGTCAGTGTACTGTACCCCTGTACATGTGTTAATATGTCGACATTATCTGGATCGATAGCCACTGATAAATTTGTTTTAAACGCCGTTATAAAATGTTAGCTGAATATAATAAATGTTAACTGAATAGTTCACAGGGACAAATTATACATTATAATATACTTAAATGTGACATTACTAAATTTTAGGGTTCCGTTGTACTACAAGGAGGCTATAAGGCTAAGAACTCACGGAGCGATTTTCAGTCGCGCCTGCCGCGATCGTGGAACTGCGACTTTATTTTAAAACTCACCGTCACCGGCGATCAGACTAAGTAAACTTAGTAAATCTTTTAAAGGTCAATGTATACGCCTATACAATAGAATTACAGAAAACGTTCAAAATCTGTCTATTAATAAATTTAAAAAGTAGTTGAAAGAACGTTTGTGTGCTAAAGCTATATAATAGGGTCAATGATTTTATTGACGATCGCACACCATGGGAATAGGATGGCCACCTGCACGGCTACTTCTATTTACTATTGAACTCTTGTTATGTAGTTTTAGTCATAACATTGTTATATACCTATAATGATTTATATAATTTGACGAAATTTAGTACAGTTATAGATTGCTTATTAGATTTTACTTTTGGCATCATAAAACAATAATAATAATTAATTTGTGTTCCTTTTTCGATTCATTGATCTCGAAAGTGGTTTACAAGTGACTTTTTTAACCGTAGGGTTAGAAACTTTCAATTTTCCATGCTGATAGCTCATACTAAATACATTTTAGGAAAATTATTTTGATCGAAATTAATTTGAAAAAAAAACCTAACCAAGATTTACGACATGTCTAATAAGGGTAACCATTTTCGAGTAATCGGCCTCCAAAGTGGTTTATAAGTATATAAACCCGAGTATCCAAGTATATCCAAGTATAAGTCCCCCTATAAGAGATAGAAATTTGTAAGTTTCCATACTGATAGATCAATACTAAAAACTCGAGGAAAATTATTTTGAGCGAAATCGGACAATAACTTTTAAAGTAATTCATAGAAAACCTATTGCGCGTTGATAGCTACGTTGATACCCTCGTTAGACATGTCCTGACAATCCTGACATGCTTATTGATTGATAGATGTTAGCTTTAGTGCGCCTCCCTTACGCCTCCAGTACGATCGAATTAAATTGATTTTAGTGTGTACAATCGATGTAACTGTATAAATAGCTAGATAAACGTTTTGCCGTACAACAAGGGGCCTTGAACGTCCGCAGTTAGGTACTTTTAATCCAGATTGTTCAATTTTAGTGGATATTTCACAATTCTCAAATTTCAATGCTTAAAACAGAACTCTACGGAACGGATTTTTCCGTTTAAATAAATGTGGGTTCATAAATAAAATCTCTGATCCTTTTATCGCATAATGTCTCCCGATGAATCATAATTTCTGTAATAATTATTATAAAAAATACGGCGTTACGAAGTTCGTCGAGTCAGCTAGACCCTAGAACTTCTAGAACTTCGTACCGCCATATTTTATGCCATTAATACTAATATTTTTTTTGATTTTTATGTTGTTTGTGAGTTATGTTTTCATACAAACCTTCTCCTGACAATAACAAACAAATAAAAGAAAGATTTATCCAATTTAGTGCAGTCGTTTGGAAGTTATGCGCGTACAAACATTTCGGTAATTAATTTTTATTTATATAGATATCTAAATAATATGCATTTACGTTTCATAGGCGTAAAACAAAACATTTCATAGTAGCTTTTATGTGTATTACATATTTTTTTGTTAGAAGCTGCTCCGGCTCGTGAGTGTCATGACATAGTTCTTACGGACAGAGTCATACTCTGAGCTCATACGTGCAAAATTATAAACACAAGCTAAATATTTCTAAGCTAGGCTGAGCCTAGCGACTTGTGTCTTTATACTCCAAAGGCAGCCTTCTGATATATGCAATCACAATATACAAATTTCGATCTAGGCACCATGAGAGTATTATTGCATTTTGACGAATGAAGTTCCACTTCTGCCTCGTATACTCTGTACACGTCATGTTTTTTTTAAATATGTATTTGCATAAATGTATGAAAACCTGCAGTGTTGCAGTGCTTGCAGACATAGGACTGATAAACTAAAGAAAATTTAATATTTACTTAAGATTAAGATTAGCTGTTGGTTGCAAAATTCATGAATTTATTGATACCTGTTAAAAATGAGTCCATTCAGCCAATTTAGCTGAGTTGCTGTATCGAGCTGATTATGAGATAGTAGGGCACTATACTTGACCCTTGTTTGTACCTGCCCTTAGCTCTCGACGATAAAAGTTTGGATCACTTCACCTTTAGGTCCATTTCGGCAGTAAAAATGTAAGTACCGTTGTATTTTATCTCCCTTTTATAGTTACTTGGATATTAGCCTTACAATTCTTAGTAGCTAGCTAGAAAGCGTAAATTAGACTAGACATATTAAGCATATTATTTACTCCGATACTAATAACTATATAATTTTCATAAAAACTAAAACCCGACTATAAATTTTATAGCTTACAGTGGCGAATGGTCTAAAGAACTTCATTCTTATAGGCTTTCTTTTCAGATTACCTCATGAAGACCTCCAACCAAAACTAATTTAAGGAAAACAACAATATCTTATACAAGTCAGGTCGGACAAGCGATAGCGCGATGTAGACCGACTCACGCGTGTGACTCACTCATAATATCACGTGCATCATGAGGCGAATGAATTTTTAAAGTAGCTCGGCGGTACCTCAGCCGGCGCGTCCTTGGTTATAAAATCATGTTACGTTCATAATAATCATAGTTCAACAATTATTTTTGAAATTATATGAGCCGTAAGAAGTGATAGATATAATTCGTCTTAAAATTTAAACTAATACGAGTTTATATACTTATATGTGAATATTGAATGTGAGACTAATTAGTACTTGTGTTGTGTTTATTGTTGGTGATAAATCGTTTGAATAAATTGACTTTTACGGTAAGTGGAAAGTCGGATACGTACCTATAACTATCAATTGTAATATGTAATTATCGATCGAAAAATAAAAAACGATCATATTATTATATATCATTACTTAATAGGCGGTAGTACTGTGGAAGTATTTTAATATTATGATTATCTTGCAATAGTTAATTAATACACAGGAGAAGGTTTGTTATTAAGTACCTATTTTGTATTTTGAAATTTGTACAAGAATACCGTATTAATATATATGTATATGAATAGTTACCTAAGTATTTACAATTTCTCTCGGACACAACACAACTCTACACACTTGTAACGAGCTTGACCATCATACATAATATGGTGCTGAATTTCCTTTAAAAAGACTTGCACAACTCACGTCTAGCGACTAGGGCTTCCCTCTGAAGTAAAACCACCCTTCGCCACTGATAGCTTATATTGCCCGAGCTATTGTTATCAATCTATTGACACCTAATTTATAAAAATCGGATCAGTAGTGCGCTACTGTGGAACAAACAAACATACATACATACATACATACATAGACTGCCGAAATCATTGTTCACCACCCTTCCTTTTGGATTCGCCGTAGTCGGGTTAAAACTTTGCTGATAAATAACTGCCTCGTAAAAATACTAAATCATACGAATGACATGGTATAAAAAGACTCAAAATTATTTTTATAAGAAAGATATATTTTTAATTGTTAATCCAGAATGTAGTAAATACAAACAGGATTAGCCCCATTTGATACAATATCATAAAAACACGTCGATAATTGCTCGGCAACTCGACACCTATTTTCCAGTACACGGCTGTTCGACGCGTCGATTTATCATTATTGCCTGGTACGATCGTGCATTCGTCTGTTTTGATTTTTGTAGTCTGGAAAATCGATGCATAAATACCTGTGCTCTGTGTACTGTTTTTATGGTATTTTATGTCCGTCTTCTGAGGAGGCATATTTGTAAAACAAAGTCGCTTTTACAATCTGTCCCTATGTATGCTTAGATCTTTAAAACTACGCAACGGATTTTGACGCGGGTTTTTAAATAGATAGTGTGATTCAAGAGGAAGGTTTATATGTATATAACATGCATAATATAGTAGGGAAACACTGATGATTGTAGAGGTTTCTAATGTCGTAAATAAACACATTATTTTGCGCCTACATTGCAAACGCTGGCTGAACCCAACGAGATAGATCGAAATAATGTACTACAGTATTGTATACCTTAAAACAAAAAAATCCGCGATGGTATATATATACATGGTATATGTCTATCTCTTAGGGATAATAGTATAGGGATAATAATAGGCAAAAGCTAGTATTATATATTATATTATTACTAACGTAAAGAATCGTCATTCCGCCGATTTACACGAATGACAGCTCGCGGCTGAAGGTGTGCGTGGCTGGGCGAATGCGGAGGCGGGCGGGGAGGAACTTTTACCCAGCCTGGACTATGGCACACGGGGCTGGCCGCTGGTCGTTTCGTGCTTTGACATAATTGACAATTTTATTTCATAATATTTATGATAGATTTGTCTGACGCGTCGTTTAAAACTATTTCGGTGTTAACCTTAGGCTTACGTCAACGTGGCTGACATTCGCCGGTGCTCGAGCTGTTATTTGTAGAGAGTGTCGCCCCTGTGCTATTGGTTCAAGAACTTGTTTCTGAACAAAAAAGTGACAATATAATATAAACTTAGTTAAGTTAACTGACCAATGTAGCCCGTTTATCGATTCTATAACTCGTAATAATATAGCTACAGATAGATAGCACTGACACAGAAAGGAATTAAAAAGCTTTACGGAAAAACATTGTTTGATAGTTCCACCTAGTGAGTGTGTAAGGATAAATGGGGCATACACCGAATGGCTTAATATCGAAAAAGGCTAGATAGGGATGTGTAGCGTCACCGTGGCTGTTTAATCTGTTCATGAACAATTGCTTGACAGATGTAAAAAAGAATGAAAGTGGGTTGAGATTGAATGAACTACTCGTCAAATGTTTTCTCTATGCTGATGACCAAGTATTACTTGCGTCTTCGGCCGAGGAGTTGCAGGAGATGGTAACTGCTATGAGTGGAGCATTTGTTAGAAAGGGAATGAAGATGAATGTAAAGAAGACGAAAGTGATGGTGTTTGAAAGAGATGAGGCAGTGACAGACTGCAATATCGTGATTGGAGATGAACAAATTGAACAGGTGATTGAGTTTGTGTATCTAGGATCAAAGTTTACAAGAGATGGAAAGTGTGAGAGTGATATTGAAAGAAGAGTGAATGCAGGAAACAGAGTAAATGGAGCTTTGCACTCCTTTATGAATAATCGGAAGGTGTCTAACAAGGCTCGTTTGGCTGTGCAAGAGGGGTTGGTTCCGACACTCATGTACGGAAGTGAAAGTTGGGTATGGCAGAAGAAACATGAAAGCAGAATAAATGCAGTTGAGATGAGAGCGTTAAGAAGTATGATAGGAGTTAAACTGAGTGACAGGATAAGAAATAGTGAGATAAGGAAACTTTGTGGTCTGAAAGAAGGTGTAGTGACAAAAATTATATAATAATATAAGGTATGCAGAAATGGTTTGGCCATGTCGAGAGAATGAATGAAGAACGATTGACGAAAAAAGTGTATAAGGCGAGTGTGAATGGAAGTGTTGGAAGGGGTAGACCTAGGCGGACGTTTCGAGACCAAATCGGGGATGTCTTGAAAAAAGGCTAGGTCAAGAGTACCCCAAACCGAAGAGCATGTATGAAGAGAATAATGAAAGTGGACGAAGCGAAACAAGTATGTAAGGATCGTAGCAAGTAGAAAGAAGTGGTCTCTGCCTACCCCTACGGGAAAGAGGCGTGATTATATGTATGTATGTATCTAGTGACCACCAATTTGATATTTTGGGACTCTGCACCAGATAAACTTAGTTTGTGTAGAGTTTATGTAAAATCTTCAGAAACCGGGCATCAGATGCGTATTTCTATTAGTGAATAATTTGATTGCTTTTGGCGTATCTACTTACCTTCTCAAAATTGTGGAAAGGTCTAATTTCCTAAGAACTGGTAAAGCTTTTTGCGTATCTTAGTATTTCAAAGACCGTAGATATCAAACCCGTTAAAAAGGTATGTATAACTTAGGTGTTCTCATTATCCTTAAACGGCGGTAGTAGTTTTTACCCATCCCCTAAAAAGGCCAGATAAGATGTCCATTACTCTATGTCTAGGATCCCTTATCCGGATAAACTTCGTACTTTCTAGTACGAAGTTTATCCGGATAAGATCCGGAGAAGAGAAGATTTATCAGAGCCTAAACGTGAATTTCGTAAATCGTAATAATTAAAGATAGTTCAATGTAAATGATCCAAGCGTCACATCTAGCTGATTGGACCGCGTGACGTCATTGAAAACGGGCGGCCCGGGTGGGCCAACGTTAATTTGACGTCACTTACAGGCTAACGTCCAATAATCGTTACGTATTGAATTAAATCGATTATCATCAGATAGCCCACAAATTCGATGATTAGATTTTACGTGTATCATTTTATGTAATTTCGACAAACATCAAATTATCTGCCACCCTCCGAATGAATAGCGCAATGACTGAAATCCAGAAGATATTAAAGGGCGACACAGTCCTGGGAGTGGTATCAAGTGTGACAATTTTTCACACCCTCGTGACTCTCCTATGGCATGGCGACATGACATTTGTTTGGCATTCCAAGTTCAGAGACAGTAGAACATAATATATAAACATTACACAGAAACAGCTTTCATTGAACGATCCAAAATGATTCAATTTTGAAAATTTTTATGTCCTATTCAACAGCCCACAATTACCACACAATTGTTGACGTACCGTATGCTTGTAAGTAGTAGTGCAATCAAATCGAAATCTAACTATGTAGGTGTTTATCTGTTCCTCTTTATTTTTTATTATGAGAGCCTCCTTTCCTCTTTATTTTGTCAGTGGAACACAACTTCCACGTCTAAAACGCCTGTTTGTACAGACCGCTGTAGATGTTAACGTGAGCGACGTGTTTCGTCACAGAATTTCATCGCCCAAAAACATTGTAACGCGAATCTCAACAAATTGCCAATTATTGTTCGACGTGATCTTGATTAAAGTTGAATTTATACTAGCTTTTATACGTTGTATAATATAGAAAATGCTACAACGGTTAATAAACGGTAAAATATGTTTATACTAAAATCTATTTGTATATTTACCAAGATTTAAAACTTTGTTATGTATCTAAAAATAAGGTTGTTTTTGTTACATTTATCTAAAGTCTAAACTCTAATAACCATTGATCGTATTGCACTTTTTACAAACGCAAGCAGAAATACGCATTCGATATGGAAAGATTTTCTAAATCAGATGCCCAAGGGTTAAAGGACACCTCGCTTGCTTTGGGGAAACAAATTATTGTTTCCTCAAACAAACTTTGTGTCTTCCACATAAATAAACACTTAAATATTAATTTAACGCGCGTGGAAAACCTATTTCACTGCATATTCCAAATCATAAGATTTAATATTTTATCATGCAAAATAATTTTCACGTGGACAAAGTTGAAGGATGCTTTACCTCGAACACATCAAGGCTGTCTGTAATTTGACGAAATCCTTTATCTACTCGCTTGTATACACAAAATTTTATCTCTATTTTCTTTGAAACAATTTGCAAATCTTTATGTCAACACTCTTATATTGGGAAAACTATTATCATCAACAGTGCTGAGACGATTTAGGGTTAATCTCTAAGATTAATTGGTATAGTGGCCCCGGTTGTAATTTCGCATGGGTCGATTCGACCCTATTGTGTTGGTTACGGGTTATACACAATGTGGGCCTAACAGAAACCGTACTATGTAAAGTTGTAATTACAGATCCATACATGACTGTCAACCAATCCCTGTGAATATTGTCTAATGATATACATATTTCAAAAGTGGACTACTTATTATTTACAAGCACTAATATTAAAAATTGCCAATTTGTCTATTACCCCAATAGACATTTCAAAAGAAATAAATTACAAATGATAAAATAAGACAACATGTCCCCATAGGTAACATACATGTCTAGACTGAAAATTAAATAAATATCTTCTATAATTCACTTAATCATTCTCCCGCCATTTCCATAGGTGGTTATCTATTGAAATTATTATTTATTAATATAAAAATAATTTTGTTTATCGAGCTGTAACAAAGCCACATTCTCCTAAAATTTTAGTTAGTTACATTTTCAATTTCTCACAATATCGTCCATACCAACGCATCCATATTGTGAGTACTCCGCCATTACAGACCTGAAGGCATCCGAGTTATGCCAACGCGCAACGGTTTATTCAGCATTAAGGCTCGGTGCAAACGGGCGACCACTGTCGCTGTCGTGCATTCCCGCGCCATAATAATCATACTATTTGTTGATGTAGCCGTGTTTAACTCTAAATTAAATGAAGTAATTTTTATCTTATATAAATATTGAATACCAATAATGAAGATCTTCATTATTATGTAACCAATCTTATGTTTTTAATTTCTCTCAATATCATCCATTCCAATGCATCCATATGTATTATATTGTGAGTACACCGGCATTACAAACTTGATGGCATCCGAGTTATGCCAACGGTTTATTTGGGTACAGGCCTCAGCGTATACCTGTATATAACCTCAGTTCCGCGCCGATTAATGCACCGATTCCACTCAGATTAATGCGTTGCGGATTAACGCACAAGTATGCCACACCTGCGTTGCGTCGAACGCTGCGACAACGCAACGCAACACATCGGTGCAAACGAACGTCCGATCGGTAGCTGGCACGCGTATTTGCTTTTATACTTTTATGGAATCACAAATGTTTATTTTAATTGTTAGATGTTAATTGTTGTAAGGTTTTTGAATTTTTATTTTCGTATTACAATGTAACAAAAGAAATTATCAATATTGTGTGCCAATCAAAAATTCATATCAGACATTCGTTTTATGTTGTTTCGTTTTTATGATTGCATCGTAAACTTTTTCATTAATGTGGTCTGAAAGCCCAGATTCAATACTGGAATGTCTGGGAAACTCGATTATTTATGTTTTACACTCAACAGGCGCAATCAGCGCGGCATATGGGGTTGTGACTTGTGATTGGTTATGCCGTGTATCATCATCATCATCAACACTACCGTCCCTCTACTGGAGAATGAGTTCTCAATCACTGGTTGGCAATAACTATAAAATAAGTATGTATAGTATATATAGTACCTACTATACGTAACCTAAAGGACAGGTTGACAACTCTACACCCTGTTAATGGAAGTAACAACGTTGATCCTTAGGTATGATGATACCGCTGGCCCACATTAAAGAAAGATGAACAGATAAACAGCTACATAGTTAGCTTTCGTTTTTATTGCACTACTACAACCATACGGTGTGTCTACGACTGTGTGGATAAATTGTGGGCCGTTGAAGGGGGCGTCAAAATTGAATCGTTCTATGAAAGCTGTTTCTCTGTACGTAAGTATAATGTATAATATTTTCTACTCTGTGCTGCAGGTAGGAGCCGCGATGAAATCCGTAATATCTAGATTCTAACTTCTACGTGGATACTAGGTGCCTACAAGCTAGAAGTAAACTGCTCAAGTTTGAAAATGCACGATTAATCTAGAACCAGAGGTGTGTTAAATTTTACTTATGTAACCTTTTATGTATATAATTGTAAGGTACATAGAACGTTATATACCTACGTTTCTTTTATAATATATTTAGAGGTTAGCGTTAAAAGAGCAGAAATAAAAAAGTGCTACGCGAAAAATAAAGGATTTCCAGTAGATTTCATTCCCTTGGCTCGGTGTACGTAATTCGTTGGAATTTCTTTGAGCAACCAATTACATGTAGGTAGCGATTTAAAATTCACCTAATGGGAACAGGTTTTTGATGAAAATCGCCTGAATCCGATTTTATTTGTACGTTTAAATATTATAGGTTTAAATTCTAAAGAAAAATAAGCCGGTCAAGTTCGAGTTTTCAGTTTTCAGTACAGTTTCAGAGTTCGAGTAGACAGTTCAAATTTTCAGAGATCAAAGAGATCAAATATTATTTATTGATTATTGTTGTCAGTTAATATTTAACAAAAGCTAAAGATAAACTAAATCTTGTCATTTCACAATTAAATTACAAGGAATAAAGATATTTTGTAATTTAGGAGTTCTTATTGTGAATTACTTGAATAGGCATATTACATCTCGGCTGTGATTTTTGCGTAAAATGGCCAATTATGGCGTTCTTGATCTCAGAAACAAAGATACATTAGCAATTTTGACATATTGAATAGTGCAGAATAGCTATTGGCCTAGTTCGCAGCGGCCTCGCTTTTTGTAAATTTTGCTAACTTTTTAATTAAACGCAAAATTGCAGAGGATGATTGTCAAAATGTGTGAAAACACTTTTTTTAGCTCCTGGATTGAACTACTGTTCTAAGCGAATGAAATAATAAAATGAGAATATTATCTCCTATATAGTCGTATAGTTCAGTAGCGGCCTTAGAATTTTAAAATATCTTTGATTTAATATAGAAAAAAATATTATTCTAAGCCAAAAAACTTCTAAAATCGCTTTAAGTTAACTGTGAATTGTCCCTATCTACGATAATATTACTAAGCTAAATTTATACCAGAACACTTGTTACTTGTTGTGAGGAATAAAGATTTTATAATTTTAAAGCATGAATTTATCAACCTATTTCCATAAAAACGATAAATGCAAAATTACTACAAAATACGAAATGTCGGGAACGCTTCAAATACCTAATCTCGTAAAGTGCAGATTTGTAATAGGGCTCTTAATAAATCTGGTAAAAGAATTGCAGAATTCAGAAAATATTTCATGGAAATACAAAATGCATACGAAAATACATATAAATATTAGATGGCAAAAGTGCATAGATAGCAATGGTTATGTTCCTCCTTTACAAAACGCCAATTTCATATGTAATTTCAATTTCAATTACTTACGTTTCATATTTGAGTTTCGTGGTAAACATGTTTTGCGTATGGTTACGCAAAATATATGATATTTAACATGGTTTAGGTTCTATTTATACAAAATGTTCACAGGTAATGTACCGTTAATTATCGGTAGCAGGGATCAAAATTGTATAGAGATCTCTCTTAATAAAAATATTGATATCGCAATCATATCTCTAGATTCTGCCCATATAGTAAATGTCGTTAGATGTATTTGTGTATTTCAACAGACTTTTTTCATGGAGCGTAGAAACTTTGGCGCGGCTCCAACTTTTAACTGTCACTCAAAAGACGCTTTCATTAAGACTATATTATTGCAAATCGAAGTTAATGCATATCGTATCTTCGATTGATGGTTAGCCATATTTAAATTACTTCCTTACATTGTACTTCTATTTGTCAGGCTTTGCTTTCCATTTTCTGCCATGCCTTGCGGCAACAGATACCTCAAGATAAATAAGTTTTATTTTAAATAAAATAACCTAACCAAGAACATTTCAGGACATGTCTGAGGTGGGATCCGTAGCTATAAACTCGTCATAGGTATTTTTTTAAATAACTTTAAAAGTCGATTTGAACTGTCCGATTTCGTTCCAAATAATTTTCCTATAGAGTGTTTAGAATGATCTATCAGCATTTATAAACCACTTTGGTGGCCGATCACTCAAAAATAGTAGACTTTGTAAAAAAGCCATGTAGGAAAGCTTGAATTTATTTTAAAAGACCTATTCAACGATACCCCAGTCCCCCACGATGAAGTAGAATGATATTTTTTTTTTCATCCCCACTTTACGTGTATGGAGCCTCCCTTAAAATATTTATCATAGTATTATTTTATGACGCAAAACCGAGATATATACACATTTAATAACTATACCAAATTTCATCTATTTGTATGCATAATTAAAGAAGTGAGGAGGGTGGACAGACAGACAGACGGGGGGACAGCGCGATACTATAAGAGTTCCTTGTGTTAGTGTAGTACTACGCAACCCTAAAAAGGAGACATTCTTTGTCTCCTTTTTAGGGTTGATTTAGAAATGTTCATTCCGTACCCTATTGCTAAACCAATTTCGACTTTGTTTACATAGATTATAGTTTACATTTGCAGTTTCCACGTGATTTCCACATCAGGCGAGTTGCGAATTTAAGGCTCTCAAATGTGCCTTTCCGCTCAGTGACTTGTGATACGTGACCTGAGGCTTTAGATCTTGAGGCTTGCTCTGCTACAGTTTCATAGGGTTTATTTTCTTGTATTGATTGAAAAATTTAATTTGCCACATTTCTTTTGACAAACACCCATCCATGAACCCAATGTTAAATGTGGAAAATACAAAAAAGGATAACCATTAACGCTCGAATTCTCAAACGCTGTTTAAATTACGAGGGTCTTAGGCTGCAAGCTTCCCTTTTAATTTTGCCAAGCAGACACAACTTGAGATTTTAAAGCCTCCCACAGACTCCTTAACTTCAGCGAGCGTTTGAATAGCGACGCAGCAGTAAGTTAATAATGTTTTTGGGTTGTCTGATTAGCAAAAAAACTTAAAAAAAAATCCTTTTAAAAATCGATTCAGCGGGATATAAATCGAAGCAGCATCTGCTTTGTAACTTTCGGGGTATTCCACAGACATTTTAAGATAAACAATGCCTGTTGATATACGATATAGTAAAAAGTTTTATGTGAACGCCGAACGGAATGAGATTTTTTATTTTAAGCCCAGCTCACACCGAAACGAGACGATACTATTACGATAAATATTGAAACGCTATACGATACGATATACGACAAAATTGAACTTTATTCAGTTCACAAGAAGATACACAGAGTGGCGCCGGGCTATGCAGAGCGGTGCAGTTTGACATTCGAACTCTTTAAATTAAACGTGTATCTTTTTATGTAGTAAATAAAGTTCAATTAATAATAATATCTATTCCATAATTTGCCAGATTGAAGTGGTGTGGAGCGTCCATACGCTCCACACCACTTCAATCTGGCCCCGTGCTAAGTATCCGAAGATGTATGAAGAATCACTTGTGTTACAGGTACCAGATAACGGGAAGTATATTTAATACTTTTATTCTATACATATATTTAAGATTTTTACTATATTATACACATATTTAATACACATCCATGACCCAGGAACACAGAAAAACCTTTTCTTCCATCGGCGGGACTCGAACGCGCGGCTTGAGCACCAACTGAGCCACAGATGTCGTCAAATTTTGAATAGTTAATCTTAAAAATGCAGCGCCGCGTCGTATCGTCTCGTTTCGGCGCGAACTGGCGCATAGTTTTTTCATAATGAATTAAGCTGTACCGCGGCTCTATTGGAGGCGTGAACGAGGACACATTTACGTTCACTTCTTCACGCGGAGCTAGGTAGTGTCGACACTTACTTAAACTTTTGGGGTTTTTTGGGGCAGTCGAAGATTGACATTTGTCATCTAGACATTTGCTTTCCGCAGTATAATCAGTCCGCATTTAATTTACAAAATCTTCTGAAATAAATATTGCGTAATTTTTCTTGCAAGAAGATTTTTTATGTCAAATGTAACAACGTCAAAGCCCATCCTCAGTTTTGAAATAATTGTTTCAAAGCCTTTCCAACACTGATTTGATCAAGTCTTGTAAAAGTAAACAAACATAAATTAGATCTAGTTTTAAGTATAGTTATATCTGCGACATCTTTCTTGCTTGTTTCTGCTTCAAGCCACTTCAGCTGAAAGCAACGTTCGATATTTCATTACTTATACGTTCAATTGAATGTTCACTTTTAATTTTGTAAAATAGAATTGTTATTGCCATTTAAAGAATGAAAAATATACGGTAAGCTTCTTAAAGTTTTTGTACCAATTCTCCTACTCTGGAAGCAGATATAACGTTTGCCTGTTTATTATTATTACGTTTGTCTATATTTTTCTCAAATTAGCTTAGTCAATAAAGCAGTCTGTTTACTTAAACTCCAGTTAGTTTGTTTTCGAATTCCATGAATTATTCAAGCGAAGAATGTCTATCTGACAAATTACTTAGTACGCAGTACCCATAGATAGAAAGGCTGGGACTATATTATGATCGGAATCCGGCGGGCCCGGGAAAATTCAGAGCACTGAAAATAGAATTCTGCACTAATACTATTAGGGCTCAAAACCGAACACACGAGTGTCGAGTCAAATGTCAATGTTATACATGACAGCTCGACACTCGACACTTCGATTTTCAACGCTATTGTAATAAGGAGTTCTATTTTCAGTGCTCCTAAATTTCCCGGACCCGCCGGATTCCGATCGTAGTCTCAGCCTTATAACTCCGAATCTCTGTCTCCCCACAGTCTAAATTGGGGACTAAACGCAACGTATATGGCAGTATTGCCATGTGTCTCCGTTGAATTTGGGATCAGAATCTAATAAATTAGTCGATAACTAATTTGAATATTTATGCATTTGAATAAAAATTTAATATTACGTTTTTACTTATTATCCACAATTAATGAGTTCTACTTGTTTCTGTTAAGATTTTCTAAATTTGCAGTAGGTTCAATAGAATGGCTCTTGATTTTAAGAATATCCAAGGTTTAAACAAAATAAAAAACCAAAAGTGACATGGCTTATAATTTCTTTAAAAGTTATTGTCTGATTTCGGTCATAATTATTTTTCAAAAGAGCGTTTGCCATGACCTATCAGCATGGAAAGCTACAAGTTTCTACTTCTCATAGTTTAGAAATGCCAGGGAGGACCAACTTGTAAACCACTTTGGTGGCCGAGCATTTGATAAATGTTTACATTATTAAAAGTATTATATGAAAGCTCTTCTTTATTTTAAAAATACCTTTTGCACGATACCTAGTACCGGTAGACTTCGGAATCCTGAAATACAATCCATCTAAAAATTTGCCTTATTACCAGCAAATTTTCCATATGGCAATACCGACAGCATTTACCATTCTCGTCTAAACGCTCTAATTAAATAGCGTCGTGAATTTATTGGTGTAATAGAGTTCGATATTATCCGATATTGCGTGAATGTAGCACGTGCTCTTGAGCTTTTAACATTGCTTTCCAATGCTATAGTATATTCGCGCGTCGAGGACAGAAAATGTCAATAAATCACGCATACATATGTCAAAGTGGCTTACTGTAATTGGTTAATGTGAGCACGGCTTATGCGTCATTGGTAAGTTTTCAATATTTTTTAAATGTTCTGTCTTATTAACTCGAATACACTATAGATATAGAAATAGAATCTTCTTGTAAAAGTTACCAGTTTTATTATTTTATTGCTTTAACGGCGAAGGAAAACATCGTGAGGAAACGCACATGGTTGGCCCCAGCCGTATTGACCAGTCATTCCTCTGGACTAGGCTGACTGTGTTGTGAGAATGCCGTATGTGCTATGTGCTTGACTATGCTTGGGCAACCATACGACATTTAAAAACCAAACCAACAAGGCACTACAGTATTTCAAGTGTGGTTTATTCGCTCGGAGAATACTGTATAAATCATCCAATAACGGATGAAAAGGCCTAAGTTTGCTTTAACCGCAGCGTCTTCTAGGTAACAGTTGCAAGAATAAAAACGTTTCTAACCCAATTTGTAAACTATATCAGAATAGAATTTGTCTAAATAAATGTAGTTTGGATCAGATTTTAGATATAAGGCACTGAATCCACGTGGTTACAGTAAACATGAGTGTAATAGGCTAGACCAGTGTTTCACAAACATTGTTGTGCCATGGTCCGGTAATTTTCACACTGTCCCTTCGTGGCCCACTTAATACTTTTAAACCCAAGCTGGTGGTTCCATTAGCTACAGTATTAAAAGTAAAAATGCTCTATTAATACTACGTATTTTGGTATCGGCTTTCCTCTTACGAATATTTAAGATAAGCCGATTGATAGTAAGTATTGTTTTTTAAAACAAGACGGACTTTTGCGACCCGGTATTTTATTTTGATGGGCCGGTACCGGGTACCGCGACCCGGCAGTTGGGAAATACTGACGACATTTTTTTATTGCTTATATGAATAGTAAGTATTCCTAAATATGAGTATGTACTCAGAGGAAAGAGTTTATAAAAAAATTAATATTTTCTATGTACAGCTGCGATTTGTTTGCAAAATTTCGAAAGTCTCGTGAAACCGCTCCATACAAAAATCGTACCTAACTGTGAATAGGCTAGATGGCAATTTTTTTATTGCATAAATGAATAGTACTCTTAAATATGAGTAACTTCTCAGAAGAAACAGTATATCAAAAGTCAATATTTTCAAAGATACAGCGATTTGTATACAATATTTCGCAAGTCTAGTGAAAACGCTCCATACAAAGTCGTACCTAGCTGTGACGTCACGCCTAAGTTAAAGTGTATGAAGTATAAGGACGCAGGAACATATTTCTAAATATCGTCGATATTTGTGCGATTAAGTTCATAGTGAATGTTTTTGTATATGATGTAAGTAAATTAATGATGTAAACCTATATCATTAATTTGCTTGCTAATTTAGCAAAAAATATTTTTAAACCTCTATTAAGACCTAAACCCTATACAAAGACGACAGTGAACTAAAAACATAAGACTTGGGGCTATGTGATCCGGAATCCGGCGAGCTCGGAGAAATTCAGAGTACTGAAAATAGACCTTTGCATTATTACAATAGAGCTTAAAATCAAATACATGAGTGTCGAGTAGTTTCAATGTCATATTGACAGCTTAACACTGGACACTTCCATTTTCAACTCTATTGTATTAGCTCAGTATCATATTTTCAATGCTCTGAATTTTCCTCGGCAATATAGCCCCAGCCTTATTCAGGGTCTTTAGTCAAGATGCATTCGATAATTTCGACGGCTAAGTTCGAAATCAGTAATCGCTAAGTGACATGTCACTTGCGATACCTTATGTCAAATCCTATACGTTTTGTTTTCGAACTTCGCCGTCGAAATTATCGAATGCATCTCGACTAAAGGCCCAGTTTCTGTTCAGAAGTTGTCAGTCCGACAATTATGGCAAGACCTGTTGCTTTAGGTCAGAATGCGGGAGAGGTAATTCGTGGGTATTTCCCGTGGCAAAGCCAAAAACTCCACGGCCTTAATCTAAACGTAAACAAACATACAATAGCGCGCTATAATTCGCCAATTTAAATATCACTATTTACCGTGTAACGAAGAAGATGAAGAAGTTCAATTTTTCTTTGAAAGAAGAATGGTTCCATTGCTGGCATGGGTTTAAAAGACCAGTATTTGTATTTTATTTTTCATTTCCCAAACCTATTCATTCAGAGAGTAAACAGATATTCGCAGCTTTTATCTACGGACGATTTTGTAAGGATTACCTCATCCTTGGATATAATACATCAATAGCGCCCTTCATATGTAAAGTTCGGATAGCGGTAAACAGCACGAGCCGTTCCAACCCTCGCTCCGGAACGACCATGCAGCGGGTAGCGCATGCGCGGGCTTAATCTGGGCCCCAATTCTCGTACCTCGAATCTCGGTTCGGTTGTCAGTCTGTCCCGCACGCTCGCGTATTATTTGACGCCTATGCGAATAAGTCAGCGGGTTAATCGAACTAAGATTCGAGGTACGACAGTTGGAGCCCTGGCATTTCGATGCGAGCGTATTTTCCACAGTTTCATCTCGTCTACTCTTTAGTACTCTCGTCTGTTATAAATATGTTTGACGCCGGCAGTACACACCGTGGATGCATCTTTAATCGTAATTTCCACGACAGTTCGATTCGGAGGCAAAACCGCACAGATCCCTCGCACAGAAAATTTTGGAACGCAGTCTGATGCGCGGTCCGAACTTTACGTGTGCAGGGCGCTAAAAGTGATATCTGTTAATTTAACTCATATATTTCAGTCGAAATTCTCACGAATATTGTGACGTATGATAAGGGAAAACAATGGGTTTGTATTATGTTTTAATGCAAGTTCGGTTAGCAGCTGATAGTATTATTCGAAGTTCGATTGCAAATTGCATTTGCACATTATAAATCAAATGTGCACATTTATTTAGTAACTAAGGTATTATTGTACACACATGTTACTACAACATACATTAAATACGAACTAAACAATATGCCCTCGTAGGTTACGCATTGGGGCAGCAGAGATCATAGACACGAGACATCCATTTAATGCGATCCTCAAATAAATTTAAAAAAAAAGTTAGAGGGACACACACAGACACGTCAAACTTATGTCACCTCTCTGTTTTAGTTGGGAGTTAAAGAGATCTTATTTCGTCTCATCTATATACTTATACAGTACTTTAAGGGTCAATTTACACCGCGAAGATACGCGACGCGATTCGGCGCTTCATTTTTAAGACAGCTGTTCAAAATTGAACTTTATTCTCTACACAACAAAGGAACACGTTACATTGCAAGAGTGGCGCCCATAGATGAATGTTTAGTCTCGCTGGCGCTCGACTAGATGACGCACTACCTAACAAAAACAGCTTCGTTAATGCGGCACAATTGACTTACACGGTGACAATTGACTTACATGTGACAAAATCTTGTGTACGTGAAAAATTGTTATGCCAGCTACTCAACTTTTGCCCGATTTAATGGGCAAAATATCCTATGCTGTGGTAGGTATATTAGTTAAGTAATTGGTTATAAATGTAGCTAAAAAAAATCTTAAAAATTAGTTTTGCCCGCGGCTCCACCCGCGTGATTTTCACATTTATAACACATTTACACAAGCTTTTATCATAACCAAAGTACTACTTCACCCCCTCAAAAACAGAGAGGCGTTATTGGTCTGACGTGTGTGTCTGTGTGCACACACTGACACGTCAGACTCTCGTAGTTCCCAAACGTATGAACCGATTTGAATCAAATTTTTTTTTTTTGAAAGCTGGCATGATCTATATTCTATAGTGTTCTTACCTATAGGTATATATCATCATCATTGGCATGCTCACTGCTTAAAAATTCGGGTCGTGTAAATTAACAAAATTAAATAAAAAATACAACGCTTCTAGATTCTACACACTTATATCTTATATTACTTAAGTTACGAAACTGAATTTATAGGCTTTTAACAGTAGACACAGTGATTCAAAAGGAATTTCGATTTAACATTTCATATTCTTAATATTAATAAATTATTGTAGCAATAATCTTATATAGATAAAATTCTCGTGTCACAGAGTTTGTCACGGAACTGCCCCATAGCGGCTTGATCGATTTTTATAATCTTTGACGTGATAACTTTTTATATGTGACATCGTTTATAAGACCATAAATCGACGAACGCCGGCAGTCATACATACCCCTGAGGGAAACTAAGGGTATCCCAAGCCAAAACATTTTTTTTTACTTTAAAATTTTAAGTAGGTACTTTTTATTTCTACTAAGGCGGGTCAATAAGTCCGTGACTTTTTGAATTTCTAACCTCCTTACTGAAAAAGCAACACTACTCCTGTCAACAGGCATCTGTCAGTTGACTCCTATCAAAATTTGAACTTGCTGCGTCAGTTAGTTTCTGTTTTACAGCTATCTTTATCAGACTATCCAGTAACTTAAGGAAACAATGGAAAAAAGTGAATTTCGTGTGCTTATTAAGCATTATTTTTTGCGAAAAAAAACCATTACCGAGACCAAGGCTAAGCTTGATAAATACTATGGGGACTCTGCACCATCGATTTCAATGGTAAAAAAGTGGTTTACTGAATTTCGTTGTGGCCTTACAAGCACTGAAGATGCCGAACGTCCTGGACGCCCAGTTGAGGTCTCTACACCCGAAACAATCGAAAAAATTCACGATATGGTGTTGGCCGACCGAAGATTGAAAGTGCAAGAGATTGTGGAAGCCATAGGCATCTCGCATGGCTCAGTGGTTTCAATTTTGAATGATCACTTGGGCATGAGAAAGCTTTCCGCAAGATGGGTGCCGCGTTTGCTCACAGTCGACCACAAACGCAATCGTGTAACAACTTCACAGGAAGGTTTGGCGTTGTTTAATCACAAAATGGAGGAGTTTTTTAACCGTGGACGAAATATGGATCTATCACAATACACCAGAGACGAAACAACAGTCAAAACAGTGTGTTTCTAAGGGTGAATCGGCGCCAAAGAAGGCCAAGGTGGGTTTGTCAGCCAATAAAGTTATGGCGACTGTTTTTTCGGATGCACGTGGGATAATCCACATTGACTATCTTCAAAAGGGAAGAACAATTAATGGGGAATATTATGCCAACTTATTGGACCGCTTCAATGAGGATTTGAAAAAAAACCGACCTCATTTGGCCAAGAAAAAAGTTCTTTTTCACTAAGACAATGCAAGGGTGCACACATGTGCAGTTGCCATGGCAAAAATCCTCGAATTGGGCTATGAATTGCTCCCACATCCACCCTATTCTCAAGATTTGGCTCCGAGTGACTACTTCTTGTTCCCAAACCTGAAAAAATGGCTCGGTGGAAAAAGATTTGACTCCAATGATGAAGTCATCTCGCAAACAAAGGCCTATTTTGAGGACCTCGACAAATCATATTTTTTGGAAGGGATAAAAAAATTGGAGAAGCGTTGGACAAAGTGTATAGAGCTCAAGGGGGACTACGTTGAAAAATAAAATGATTTATTTATCAAAAAATCTGTGTTTTATTCCAAAAGTCACGGACTTATTGACCCGCCCTCGTATTATTTTATGATTTGGCATTTTAAGTACATGATACCACCCTCATTTTTCACTTATACAACACTAACCCCCATTAGTAAAGACAGAACGACGTCTGTCGGGGTCAGCTAGTATAATATTACAAACAGAATTAATTGTGAGTACAAACTGAAACAAATTACAGGTTACAGAAACCAAGTTTCGTGAAGTTAATGGAAGTTTCTGTGGGCACAGTTGCGAGATGCAACAGTCTGAAGTGAGAACTCTCTCATGCACCTACGCATTCTCTTGGACGCCGCCAATGCGTATACGTATCTGGAGGATGTGTAATGTAAAGTTAATCTGTAATGTTTATCTTTTACCGGCTTTTGCCCGCGGCTTCGTCCGCATCAAATTGGATTCTACACCCTTCGTTTCCGTGACTGCTAAAATTTAATTTGTCGCGCCTACTTTTTAATTTAACGATACTTTTAATTTTTATAATTAGCATCTCAGGAGTTGCTATTATATTAATTTAAAGCGCTATTATAATGTGTATGAATTGTTTCATTTAAACGAGATGTTATTTGTTTTGTTGCGATAAACAACAATAGCCTATCGAATGACATAGAACACAAGAACAACTATTGAAATGAAAGCTGAGCTATTATAAATAGTTCTTAAAGTCTAGACGTCCCATGAATGGACTACTCAGACCTAAGCGTCAGTATACACCATGACGCGACGGCACTGTTGAAGAGTGCGATTCAAAACTATACAAAAATATACGTTTCTTTGCAAGAGATCGATTTGCGAGCTATATAAGGTCTAGAAAAATCAATAACGGATATTTCGGGAACATGATTTGCTGCTTATGTAAAGTCCTTTGTCCTACTCGCGAAAAATATTATTTCGTTATATGGGCGAGTTTGCGTTTAAACGTCTTTACATAAGCAGTATATGCCCATTAGCATATTACGCCCAAAATATCCGTAATTGATTTTACCAAACCTCATATTATATCGCGCTACGCTACGCCGCGCCGCTCGTGCAATTAACAGTTTTTGTGTAGTGAGTAAATTTAAAGATAAATCTTAAAAATGGCGCGTCGCGTCTCGATGTGAGGTGACCCTAATGCGAATTGTACAACAGCCTTTCAGCAACTACAAATGGATTGTTTACGTCTAACTTAAACATCGATGACATTTGTCCTGTGCGCAGGATAATTTCTGAGATAGTTAAAATTTATTTACAGCCAGTTCTACATGTTTGATGGTATTTGAAATTGACCTGCGGGCTTAGCATGGCGATCCGAAGACATAATTTTAAAGAATATTTTATTAGAGAATTTTAGATTCGTTTAGATTTTAGAAATCAGATTCATTTTATTTTAGAGAAGGATTCTATCCAAAACAGTTCGTTGCAAAATAGTTCTTAATCCATGGTAACAAGGTCGTCAATAGAAGTCAATATTTCTAAATAGCCATATTTTTAAAATGGCTGCTGGGACCTCTTCTGTCAAAAATGATCAAATTTTCAAGTAAACAACTTTGTCTTGGATCGCCATGATGTGGAGTAGTTGACATTATTGTAAGACTATTTCACATTGAAATAAGAAAACGTTTCTACTTTAGCTGTCAAAAGAGGGCATTTTGTAAGCTCATTCTCGGAAAGAAAACAAATGTTGTTTCTCATAACGACGATGCTTCGACCTTGCTGCCTTACAATAAGAACTATTTTGCTCCGAATGGTATTAATGTTTCTGCAATCTGTCATTTTGTCGATTCTTCGGTGTTTCTCGGGTGCGCATGTTAAGCCTGCTGGACAAACCTTCGAATTATCTACCTATTCGAGTACGTGCTATAATAAAACCGGCCAAGTGCGTGTCGGACATGCGTATTTTGTATGGGGCTCCACACAAAAACGTCAAAAAATCTTATTTGTTCTATGGGAACAAATAAGATTTTTTTAAAATATATTTATATTACCCTTGAATATATATTATTTTATTCTATTTTAGGTCTCCGTACCTAATAGGTAAAAACGGGACCCTATTACTGAGACTTCGCTGTCTGTCTGTCCGTCTGTCCGACCGTCTGTCGGACTTTATCTCCTCGGCCGGTTTTTATTTACTTCATTTTGACTAAAAAGTTGCAAATATTGGCATAGGTTTCACAGCTACTGATAAAACAAATAAACACCAAAAAACAAACAAATAAAAAAATACTGTTTTCGCGAAAATTATTATTTTAACAACAAAATGAAATACTATTTTCTTGCTGATGAAACATACCTGTTTCTTTTAAAAGGAAGCCTTATTAGCTAACGTCGACTTGTGTTTATATATTGCCGCTATGATATACTTCATACTTCAGATGTATATAATACTAGATTTTGCCCGCGGCTCCGGCCGCGTTATTGCAGTATCCCACGGGAATACTTTTTCGGGATAAATGTAGCCTATATGTTAATCCAGAGCCATAACTAACACCATACCAAATGTTATCAAAATCCGTTCAGTACTTTCTGCGTGAAAGAGTCACAAACATCAATATATCCATAATATTAGTAGGATAGTACCTAGCCGTCAATAGCGAAGGCTGGTTCTCTATTAAAGGAAAATCTGTAGATGTTATACCAGTTCCAGAACTTATTATTAATACTTACCATTCTTAAATAATTTAGTACCTACCTCGGTTAGAAAAATTGTCGTGTCCGTAAATAAGTGCAAGGTATTCATGATCTGTAAGTCAGTGTTGCGGGTTACGATGTTGCAAACTGTACTGTAATAGTTACTGTATCTTATACTTTAAACAAGACGATCTTGTATATGTATAACTACAAGTATTACCATGCATTTTAGTATGCATCGTGCATGGGGAGAAAAATCGATCTAGCTAGGTCTTACTCCTTAGAAACTACGCATTTTAAGCAATATAAATATGTTGTTTCCTTTCGTCGTGCAACGTATATATATATATATAAAATTTCGACTCTCCTACGTCAGTCTGATTGGAGCTTGGTATGCATACCCACGTATAAGTTTTGAATTGTTTGGAAAAGCGGAATGCAGTGGGTTCGAATACCGGATCCGGTCCGGTGAGATGAATATTTTTGTGATTGTTATCATTTATTTTTCTTTTATATATTTTTAATTATTTTATCGTTCTAGTAAAACATCGAGCAAAGCTCGGTCTCCCGGGTACTTTAAATGAAACGTGAACCCGGTGTGAATCGTGTTATATGCACACGTCGCTACTGCTAGTCGTAAAGATAGATATCAACAAATTTTTGTCGTATTAAAGTTAATTGGGGCAGTAGTAGTAAATGAATGCAATTACATATTTTTGTTAGTGGAAAAGTTAATTATTTTCGGAATACGCCATATTAGGTGCTGTGGCAACTACTGTGGTATCCATTCATGTTACTGTCGAATTTGTGCAGTTTTGACTAGCTTTTGCCCGCGGCTCCGCCCGCGTTATTGCAGTATCCCACGGGAATACTTTTTCGCTATAAAAAGTAGCCTATATGTTACCTATTCCAGATTTATTTTGACAAAAAAAATCGGTTGTCTGTAAAGTCGGTTTACTGACGATAGTTGAACGTGACAACGTCAACAACAACAATAATAATAATAAAATGCGAGGTAACGCTGGTACTTGGTAACGGTAACAGGTAACGATACTTGGTAACAGTACTTGGTAACGCATGAGTCATGTTTTTTCGTGTTTTTTCGTGCGTGCGGCCGGCTCCGTCGAATTATAAGACGTTATCACGTCAAAAAAAAACTAAACGGCTGGCTTAAAAAAATCTGAAAAAATTCATGATGGTAGTGATGTGATGAACTTTTAAGGAAAACTATAACGGCTTAGAAAACTTTGTTAGTTCAGGAGTTATCGAGGTCATCTTGTAAAATGCGCTTACATGAAAAACTTCGTACTGTAATAATAAGTCAACATATTGTATAAAATATGTATTAAATATGTCATGACTCATGAGGTTTATGAGACGAGGTACGAGTACCATTTATATATATGACAGATAATAATGACAGATAAGTTTAAAGAACGCTGATATTGATTACTAAGTTATTAGGTCAATAGATCTTTGGATCTTAGCCGCTGCCCAGCGCCTTAAGCAGGGTCACGTTTAGAATTACATAGACCACAGACCTTCTGCTAATCTAGACTTGTGGCTATAATGTTGGCTAAAAAGAATTGTTCCGTTATAAACTACAAAGGGAAATCTTATACTTTACGCGAGATAAAATATATCGTCGGAATCTCGGAAACGGCTGCTAGTATTTACAGTAAATTTAGTATGCAGGGAGTTTCGGGGGATAAATTTTGCTTTTTACGTTACTCTTTTGTATTTTTTTTATATTATTTTATTTTAATTATTTTTTCGTTCTAGTAAAACTACGAGCAAAGCTCGGTCTCCCAGGTAGGTACTGTAGTTATAAATTAATGTCATTCCTGTAATTATTTTAATAAAATCATAAAAATGTGAATAATAACTTAAAAAATGCTTACATAAGTAAATGAAACAGGTATAATATAAAATTTAATTAGATATAAGTAACTTATTTACATTAATATAAAATGTGATGCCGTAAGGCGGAATTTAAAAGACTCCAAAGAGATTGTAACATCTCAATAGATGTTATTACAATTAATAACCTACATTCTATGCAAATAAAACAATATAGGTATATATCTATCTACTTCTTGCGATATCGATTACTAGTTAAGGCGTGATCAGACTTAATTGATTAGGTTTTATACATAAATATGAATTTTATATAATTCAGGTAGAACGAAAACATGTCTATTCCACAGGGACCTTTTCTGGGATAAAGGTAACCTCATATTAATACTTACTCAATCCAGCCTTTAAACCCATTGGAATCAGTACAGTAGTTCATGTGCGAAAAACTAACAAACATACATCGACTCTCAAAAACTCTCGCATTTATAATATCAGTTGGACATTCTAACAATATGTTGCAGCAGCTAAATTCAAATAAAAATATATATCGTGTACTTATTTCTACTTTATGTATTGTATTGTAGAGACACGCAATCGTTAAGTACAATGGCGAAATTGTCGCCACTCACACTATTGTCTTGTTTCAATTCCTATACTATGTACACGGCAGTCGGCAAATGCCATAAGTTATGTTTATTCCTTTAGAAAGTTAATGGTTACTGGTTAGTACTATACAATAAGCAAGAAAGTGACTTTTAATTCGAATGTACAATACATTAGTCATTTAATGTTTGTTTACACATTAATTATCTTCTGGTTAATAGAAGAAACCAAGATTATTTTCTGACTCTCGAATCGATTAGACTATTTACCTATTATAATAGTATACATCGCCCGCGACGTCGTACGCAAAAGAAAATCCCACTGAAGCCATACATATTCCCGCGGTAAAAATGTCCTTCCGCGTGGTCTACTCTATATCTGTGCCGTATTTCATGAAAATCGGTCCGTCCAGCCGTTTTGGGCGTATTCAATCCAAACAAACCGTTCCTGTTTTAATCCCCCGACCAAAATACCCCTCTATTTTCGTCGGGGGTTACAACTTACCTATAAGTTAGACGTGTTTGTCTGCTTGACTGTGTGCTTGACCGTGGTGCCGTAGCTACCAAAGCGATGAACTGATTTTGATCTAGTTTTTTGTTAGAAAGCTGACATGATCATGAGTGTTATTAGCTATAATTCATCATCATCAGCTCGCTCCCTTCCTGACATTTGGGGGTTTCTTAATTTAAACACATATAATAATATACTTATTGAATTTTCTGGTGCTTTGGGAATTTTCAGCAGTCGTACAATTGTTAGGTAAAAGCGTAAAAACTATTCACTAATGAGTATAAAAACCAGGCAAGTGCGATTCGGAATCTTCATACAATGTAACAAACTACCTTATAAGTATTTCTGTTCAGAGGAATTTAATGTTCAGAATGCCTTTTGTTGCGTTTTTCGTCCTCTTGCATCACAATACAGTTCGTTGTTGCTGGCGATTAAGCAGCAACCATTTTCACATTTACTAAGCCGTAGACGAGACAAAAGTGATTAAAAACCGCAGACAATAGGGTTCCGTAGCTATCCATGATTTTATTGACGTGACAACGTCTTATAATTCGATGGAGCCGGCTGCACGCACGAAAAAGTATGACTCATGCGGCGTTACCTCGCTCTGAGGCGTTCCATTTAAAGGCTTAATAAAATTAAAAGTTTCTTTTGAAAAATGCAACCATTCCATCAGTATTTTCTTATGACGTTGTCACGTTCAACTATCGTCAGTAAACCGACTTTACAGACAACCGATTATTTTTTTAATATTTTACATGTTTACGTATTATTTTGTTATTTTTGTGCAAAGTTTTTCAAGTAAGCTCATTTCGATGGCCTCTATAACCGGCGAGTCGTGAAGTTTTATATTTCCTTCAAAGTTCATCACATCAGACTACTCGAGCGATGATTTTACAGATTTTCCGAGCTAGCCGTTTAGTTTTTAAACGGACGAACGGACACGAAACTATTATTTTTACCCTACGCACGCTGTACGGAACGGTTCGGAACCCTAAAAAGTGCTCGTGCGAACAAGGGCTAAGTGTAAATACTGTACATAGGCATATTCCCCGTTGGATTTTTATTAAGCCCTTTCTACGATGCAGTTGACCTATACTCAAATTTTTTATTCAAAGTAGGCTTTATGAAAGCACTTGTATACGTCAGAACACTTAAATACATTATGTATTAATGTGATTTGAGATTGCACTTTTGAAGTGAAGTGCGTTAGTTTTTTTTTGTCTCTCTTATGGGCGCGTTTACAAATTCGACATAAATTGGCTGTTTTCAGCCGATTTTAGAAAAAAAACATTTGAAGAAAAATAAATTAGAGTCATCGAATAGTTAACATTCTAAAAATTTACATACTACAAATAGGCAACTAAGTATGTTATAAAAATTACAAAAATATGTAAATGTTGATTTATCTCTATTATAATAATTATTATTATTAACAATTGACATTAATTATATTACATTGACATTGATTTCATTTTAACTTCATAATAATGACTAATTGAAATATCAATAATAATTAATTATTTTAAATAAGAATAATAATAATAATAATCATTAAAAAATATAGTAACTAATGTATGACTGATATTATATCCTTATCATTTAAGTTTTAGACAGTTTTTTTAAAGATTCAGTGGTTGTAAAAATTAATAGTCTTTAAGCAAAAATTTGCACGCCACTTCAAAGACAAAATAGAAGGATCCCATGTACCTAAACTGTAACACCAAATTGTACCTTATTTATTGCAAATAAATGATTTCTATTTCTAAAAATTTTTAGTATAGCAAAAACAATTTTCCAGAAACTTTCCACCAAAAATTTACAAAAAGAGGTCGTGTTTAGGGCCATTTTTCTGCTCATATGAATCGAACCTCGTTTGTTTAAACCGAAGATGGCCACCATAGAATCAAAAATTGGTTTTATACCAAATTTAAGGTGATTACTGAAATTGTTTAAGAAAAATGACAATATTAAAAATTGATATGAAAAAAAAGTCACCTGCTTTGCTTTATGCGTGACGAGGTATATTTTGTTTGGTCAGATACAAAAGTATATGTTTAGAAATGTTTGTGCAATAAATCCAGACATTTATTGCACAAAACATAATGTCATTCCATACTCGGGAACATGTAAAACATTTTTTTTGTAAATGCATCCCTAACACAATTATAGTGTCTGGTTTTTGAATGTTTCAAATTTAAATTATCACTGATAATTGGTAGGTCTTATGGTCAATTCACACCGATACGCGACATCGCACTGCATTTTCAAGATAGCCATTCAAAATTGAATTTTATCCAATACACAATAAGATACGCGTTTCACAGTAATAACACACAGGACTTCATAAGTATTTTACATTAATTTTAATATATTACACGACCGGTTTCGACAAAGTCATCATCAGGTGTTACGTTTACACGTTTCATTGTAAAAGTTCGAATGTCATGTTCATATGACATACGCTGCACATGTCTGATGTCATATGAAACGTGTTTCATTTTGTGTAGTGAACAAAGCCAAATTTTCAATAGTCTATAAATATATATAATTTTCAATATCTATAATAGTATATAAGTATCAATATTTTTAAAAAATTCTGTGCCGCGTGACGCTACGCGGCACAGAATTTTTTCGTATCGTATCGTCGCTGTGTGAACTGACCCTTGGGAGCAACATTTTACAAATATATTTTCATAATTTCCTATGTGTCTAACATCTGTTCCTATTATGCTTGTCCCCACAACTCTATAATTTTAAATGAAACCCAAAGTAGTCTTCGTTAAGGCGCGTCTCCTTCTCATACTTTTTGGACACATTACACAGAAAACATGAAACAAATACATTTGTTTTCATACACAAGCTGTCACCAGCTATAGAAAATGTTTTTGATTGAAACAAAACATTTTGTGTAGACAAGATCATGAGTTCCGATGAGGGAGACGTAAGCACTCGAAGTTTTAGCGATTGCAGATGCAGAATCTTGGAGAAAACACAGGGGATCTAAAAAGGCCACTTTAGGTGTTTCATATTGGTTTCATATATTTTTTTCAACTCATATTATGTGCGCCATGTTAAGCATTTCTATTGAAATGTCAAAGTTGATGTTTTCTAATATGATGAAATCAGATGAATCCTGTAGCCATTTTACCATTTCAGGATTATTGTATGGAAAAAAAATTTAAATATATGAAACATCTATAGTGGCCTTTTTGGGCCCCGAGATTTCCAGTCAGACCATATTTACTTAGAAGACCGATTTGGGATTGATATATATAATTTCTTCCGTATTTCTGTTTAATGGTCATGTAATAAATGTTTATTTATTTTTATTTATGTGAGTGATGTAACAGTAATTGATAAGAAATGAAACATTCCTTCCCCTCTCTACCCGCGCGGGGAATGTTTTCCGTTCATCTCGCAAGACAAAAACATTGTATATTTCTACACAAATGTGTATAGATAGCCACGCCGCAATGTTTCGATGTTTTGCGTAATGTTTCGAAAAAAACACACGCAGGAGACGCGCCTTTAGTTACACCTTATAACATATCCATACGGTCCATCCGATTCAGATTCATACAGACAGACGGACTGACAAAATATTAAAAATAGATTTTGTATTGTACAGTACAGTACAGTACAGTAAATAGGTACTTTCATATGTGAAAAGCTGTTAATTTAAAATTACACACTTCAATTTTATTCATTTTGTATAGATTTACTTAGGGTCAGTTCACACCGCGACGATACGCGCCGCTACTCGGCGCTGTTTTTAAGATAGTTATTCAAAATTGAACTTTATTTACTATAGAAAAAGTTATATATGTATATCATGCGCTGTGCAGCGCGCTGCGTGGTGCAACCTGGCATTCGAACGTGTGTCTTCAAAGTGTGTATCTTTTTATGTACTGAATAAAGTCAAATTTAGCTCTCCACGTCGCGTATCGTCACGTTCGGTGTGAACTGACCCATACATATAGGCGTGAAATTAAATTGTAAAAGTAAATTGGCATACATTTAATACATTTTCGCAAAGTGATTTTCTCGATTTAGATAAATCAGCTTCAGTTTGATAAATTCGCATTTGAATATCAGTGCAGTGCTGATCTGAATTCCGATACGATTACAGATGGAAATGTTTTCTGGTTTTATTATTTTTGTGATTGCTGCTGTATCTGGTAACTAGGATATATTAATTTAAACTTCTATACTAATATTATTAAGAGGAAAGATTTGTTTGTTTGCATTAAGTAGGCTCCGAAACTACTGGACCGATTTGTGTGTGATTTTGAGTGGTCTAATCTATGGTCTAATCTATATCAATGGTCTAATCTATGGTCTAATCTATATCAGTGGTCTAATCTATGGTCTAATCTATATCCCTACCGAATTTCATGAATTTGGTAGGGATATAGATTAGACCACGGGAAAGGACAGAGGGTTCTTTTTGTCGCGGCAATATTATGTACGGTAGAAATATTTCCTGTAGAAATATTTTGCGCGCACGAAGTCGCAGGCAACATTTACTATGAAATATTAAAATGAGATCCTTAATAAAATTATTTATTTAGGTCTATTCATCGTAAACTACCAACCAAAACATTTTAAAATATTCAATTGCTTACCAAACTAATAAATAACATAAAAGAGGTGAAGATTGTGACGTTGTGAGAGCTTGTCGGTAATCTCTGGATGTATGTACTGAATCGATTATGAAAATAATTTTACCAATAACACTACATTTTTTGTAAGTGTCAACAGCTATATACATGGTAATATGCGAAGTCGATGTTGATCCTGTAAGGCGATTCAGATCTCATCATTTACAAAATTTTCTACGATGAAACCTATGTTTCAAAATAAATATTTTACGAAATTTTGGACTTATTTAGTTTGTTCTAAAAATTTACGTCTTTTACCTCTCATCTCCAATCTCTTATTAATACAATTAATGCCACTAACAAGGGAAATTAAGTCATAGTAGAAGATTGAGGAACAAAAAACCAACTAGGTATCTTAATTATTTGCAGTTATGTCTTTGGGGTATAAATAAAAATGCGCTGTTTTCCAGGGATAAGACCTAGCTAGATCGATTTTTCTGTTCCAAAACTCCCTGCATACTAAATTTCATGATAATACTTCGATCCGTTTTCGAGAAACCGATCATATACCTATCTATATACAAAATTGTCTCGTTTAAAGTTTAAGATATAATAATTACCACGTTTTATTATTTTACGTCTAAGTTCCGTGAATATTGTAATAGTTTCATCCTTGATTTCTTTTTCAAAAGAAAGGCCTGCTTGCCACATTTTACATAAAAGTATCATAAGCTGTGAAGATTTGCAATGTTTCGAGCACTTTCCCTGAAATCATTACACGCCATATGTCACGTATTATTGCCGATTGTATTAACCTTAGTAGGATATTAGGTCTAGTTATTTTTTTCTATTAGAATGTGCATGTACCTATCCTCTTGTGTTTTCTGGTCAATTTCATAATAACCAAACCACGGCTTATAGAAGGGTTCCGTGCATATCTTCGCGTAATACTACGGAACCCTGAAAACACTCGCATAAAGTAACAAAACGTTTAATATTATTATTCACAATCTAATTTTTATCGTTCGTTATAAAGAGCATTATTACAGAATAATATTTCTATCAAATTTCATAATTGAGATGTTTCTAGACGATTGAGAACTATTTCTGTTAAAATGTTTGTTTAAATTTCTTTTGATTGGGACAGAACAGAACGCCAATTCTCTTAATTAACTTACACTTTTATTGAATTATAAATTAATCGTCTTAATATCATAAACTTGTTTCTGGAGTTTGGACCGAACGGGTTAGACGTTGGTTTGACATTTGTGAGAATACCATTTTCCAGTTTTAACATATCGGGACTGGATCGTAACTGTATTATTATTGCTGGATTTATTTAGCAGAGTCGACCTTCTGCAGGTCTAAAATGGCCACATTGAGTGAATCGTATTATGAAAAAATAAATAAATAAAATCTATTGAAGTTGAATAGATGGTGTTTCATAATACGATTCACTTAATGTGGCCATTTTAGACCTGCTGGTTTGATTGGCAACGGCAAGGATTTTTTGTGGATTGTAGAAGTTAATTTTTTATTGATCATTTTTCTGCTACTGAACAAAAGGATTTCAAAAGTATTAATAAACTGACAAATTTAAACTACTGACTAAATTATTTTAAAAAATGTTAACCTAGGGAAGGTTAACATTTTTTAAAATAATTTAGTAGGTAACCCTGCCAGGTAACAGTTTATTTACGATACGTGGGGTAATAACGTAAAGTTCGTACCGATTTGAACGTAAACCAATTGATCGTGTATGTTTAAACCATATATAATAATATATTTTACATAAGCCTTATAAAATTTTGTATAGGGTTTTTCAAAAGCTTCCAACAATATTATTTAATTAAATTTCAATATTTTTAAAATCATCTTCCCCGCAAAGATATCGTAATTCGTATCCATAAAAAATATACTGTTGGTCTAGCATCAGTTTTTAAGGCAGTAGTAGGTACTAAGAGGAACCTTATAGTTTCGCTCTGTCCGTCCGTCTGTCTGACTGTCTGTCTGTAATTATGAATATTATAAATTGATGAAATTTGGTATAGTAATGGATCGTGTAATGCGTAAAGATTTCGGTTTTTGGCATCGTAACATAATTATAATTTTATATTTTAAGGGTTGCTCTTCAAACATGTAGAGTGGGGGAGAAAAATATTTTTTTATGGGGTAAAATGTAGGTTATCGTAGAGTTGGTATTTCTAAATAAAGGCAATGTTTTCTGACTTTTTTACAAAGTCAACCATTTTCGAGTAATCGGCCGCCAGTGCCAGTGCCAGGAGGAACACTGGTTCCCAATTTGTTCCTCCTGGCACTTCTAAACTATAAGAGATAGAAACTTGTAACTATCAATTGTTATGTTGGCAAGGTTAAAAACCTTTTTGGATCAGAAATTCTATATAATAGTAATCAGTAAATTTAGGTTTTCTCCTTTTATATAAAGCATAATTAATTATTGCTAAGCATTTTGTGTAATCTTTTGGGTAAAATGCAATTGGACTAAAACTATTTCGGTCGTGTCTAACGCCCACGAAAAGTAAGTTATTTGAAAGAGATAGAGAGCCTTTTGCTCTCTATCTCTTTCAAATAACTTACTAGTATTAGAAGTAGTTAAAATCACTTTTCAGTATTTACACACACAGTGAATACTGAAAAGGGATTCACACAAGATAGAGTGTTGACTATGAATAAAATATACAACGTAAAGAATGTATAAACGTTAACAAGCCGCATTTGTATCTACATGTTGCTCCAATAGGGTTGTATACAGCGTGTTGATAAAATTAATAGTTAATTTTTGTCATATCATTGAGTAATATTATTGTAGAGTAGTTGAGAGTTCAATATTCAGTGTTTACATTTAGGGTTCACAGTTCACACCGCGACGATACGCTATACTACGCGGCGCTGTATTTTTAAGATAGCTATTTAAAATTCACAACACAAAAATGGTTGTTTATTAGGTCGGTTTACGGACGATAATTTTACGTGATAACGTCATCACAAGCCGAACGCTTAGGCCGATCGTGGCTCTCTATCGCTTGTTCCGCGCTCTCGCTTGCACACTCGGTTCAGGCGGAACGTGACTCAGGCGGAACGTGACAACTTTTAGTGCGTGCAGCCGGCGTTCATCGATTTATAAGACGTTTTCACGTCAAAAGATACACGTTTCATACGACATCGGTCATACTGCATACACTGCACACGCGCTGTGCAGTGCAGTGCACCCTGACACTCCAACTCTTACAATGAAACGTGTATGTATCTTCTTGTGTAATGAATAAAGTGAAATTTCGAAAGGTTATCTTAAAAATGCAGTGCCATGTCGCGTAGCATTTCATTTCGGTGTGAATTGACCCCAAACCGTCTACATGAAAAAGGCTTCAATTTAAACAAGATTATTAATAAATTACACCGTACGGTGTCACTAATTGACACACCGCAAAGTCTCGCTTCAATAGGTTATAGGAATATACGAAACAAGAACTTAGCAGGGCTTACTTGGCTTTCGAGATCTATGATTAGTTGAGGCAAAAAGTTTTTTATACCAATATTTTACAATTTTGAATTCTCAAACTCTTCTTAAATTAACAGGTCCCAACTTCTTCCAAGTAGCCTGTGGACAGCCCACAGGTAAATGTGCCTTTAACTTTAAAAAGTGTTTAAGAATTATGCTATTCATTTATTGTTACGAGCATATTGCACACCCCTAGTTGGGAAGTACAATGAAACCAAATTGTCCTGTATCTGACCTTGCTCCCGTCGCGTCGCGTCGGCACGAACTTGTACATACCATATAATATTATACTGCATATAGATATACATCAATACCTCATCACCAGTCCAGGGGGATCTGTCTTATACTTTAAACGAGACAATCTTGATATATATATATAATCGGTTTCTCGAAAACGGCTGTAAGTATTACTATGAAATTTAGTATGAAGGTAGTTTTGGGAGAGAAAAATCGACCTAGCTAGGTTTTATCCCTAGACAACTGCGCCTTTTTAAGCTATATAATATTTTTTTTTCGTTCGTGCAACAATATATCAATAATTTCTACTCTATTATTATAAGTCCGATAAGCAGTTTGGTATGCGTATGTATAATTTTTTCATTTGTTCGAAAATTCGGAATGGTGGCTTCGAATACCGGTCTGATAAATATTTTTGTTTTTTTTAACTTATACTTACTTACTCCGAGCGAGCGAGCAAAGCTCCAGGCATCCAGGCACTATATTGTATAATAAGATGTCCTGACTGACTGACTGACATCTAGACGCTCGCTCACCCGTAAACGCTAATGGTTGAAACGTGAAAGAACAGTTGCTTAAATCTATAGCATAGACTCACACTAAGAAGGGATTTTGCTCGTCAGGTTTATTGACATTTTTGACGTGATAACGTCTTACGCCCGAAATTAAGAATCAATCTTAATCTCATTTGTATATCTGAGATCAAGATTTTAATACATTTCAACGATCCTAGGATTAACTTTACGTCAACTTCGTCAATTTTTGTTTGAGAATCTAAGATGGGGAGTTAATCTAAGATTGTAGATACGTTATTAATTTCCGGCGTTAAATACGATGGACGGCGGCTGCGCGCACGTAAAATTGTCACGTTCCGCCTGAGTCACGTTCCGCCTGAGCCAAGCGTGCAAGCGAGAGCGGGGAACAAGCGATAGAGAGGCACGATTGGCCTAAGCGTTCGGCTTGTGATGACGTTATCACGTAAAATTATCGCCCGTAAACCGACTTAACAGACAACAATTTTTTTACATAGAGTGCAAACAAGCAAACAACTTGGACACTCAAAAGCACGGACACAGAGGTGTCACAAGTTCGATTCCGGAATATATGTTCACACTCTGCTATAACTTGGTTAAATTAATGATTTGTCGCGGTCGAGGCGCGAGCAGCAGAGACCTAGCATAAATCTATGCAAAATTGATTCAGACCGTACCTATATTGTATAAATTACTAGGATTTACCGCTGCCATCGAATTTTCTGTTTTGTTTATAAGTAGAAAAATAGCGGCTGGTATTTTTGTAACTGGTAACTTATTGTCAGATAGGGGTCAGCTCACACCGTACTTATAACTAATTTGTGCTTAAAAATATCAAAGTTCTCGAAAAAATATTTTTTATACCTAGGGGGTCAGTTCACACTGCAACGATACGCAACGCGGAGCTGCATATTTAAGATAACTATTCAAAATTGAACTTTAATCACTACACAAAAAGATACACGTTTCATATGACATCATATACTGCACATGCGCTGTAAAGCGCGTCGATCCTGACATTTTAACTCTTATAATGAAACGGGTATCTTCTTGTGTAATACATAAAGTTTAATTTTGAATAGCTATCTTAAAAATGCAGCGCCATGTTGGGTATCGTATCGTTTCAGTGTAAATTGTCCCTTAGTAACTTTAACGTCGTCACTGCTCGTACTCTACTCACTCGCTAATACTTGATGATTTTTTACTTCGTTTCGGAAGAGGCAGGGTATGTTTATGTATTTAAAAGAACGTAACGTGTATATAGTAGGTACACGTGGCATACGTGAAGCTAAATTCGTCATTTAAAATCCAAAAATACTCTCATCGCTTATAAAGCACTTCAAAAAAGAATAAAAAAATTAAATTTGTACACCTAGCACCATCTGTGTATTTTCATCTGGAAGAACCGTAATAGACAGACAGTTAATGTCTAATCTACAGACGGACAGCAGAGTCTTAATAGGCTGCCGTTTTTATCCTTTGGGCACGTAACACCACAAAGTTGGTAACCCAGTATCTTGGGGCAACCGGCGATTCGTCTTTTCACAATTTAACTGACTGGAACTGGAAAACGTAATTTTCAGTCTATAAAGTTGTGGAAAGGAGAATGTTTGGCATTTAATCAATAGTAGACAGACAGCATACCTGATGGAAATCAAGCTCATTGAATACTTCTCCCATACCGCAACGGCACAAAATCCAACGCATTCTGAGCAAACAACGAAAATCCTATTAGCGCATTTCGCACTTAAAGTATATTGGGAGAGGGAGTTTTTGTGTCAGCGATAAATTAATTATAAATAAATAAATAAAAAATTATTTAAAAAATCACATAAATATTCGTCTGACCGGGATACGAACCCGAGATACTAATACTTGCAGACCTTTCCGAGATTCCGAATATATATATAAATTTACAGCTTTGTACAGCTATGTGGTAGAACAGGTAGAACAAATGACTTGCCCCCTTACTAATAAAACTATTTACACAACGGATAACATAAACAATGTAGCTGTCTTTGTCTGATACGTTGGAAATGTCACGCGATAGAAAAATATAGCAAGATAGCAACGTTGTTTAAGTTATCCGATGTATAAATATTTTTATTAGTAAGAGGGATACCCTGTTACTAATCCTTACACCTTAATTAATTAATTTAATGTGGTAGAAATATAATTTGTGTGAATGAAGCGTGAAAACTGTCTGGATATCAAAATATGTATTTTCGGGATTCTATTTACATACAAACTCCCCGCGTGCATGAAACACTAGATATTGCCTGCGACTTCGTGCGCCCAAATTTAATTACTGAGGGAACCGTGCGTTTTTCACGATAAAAAGTAGACTATATCCTTTCCCGTGGTCTACTCTATATCAGTGCCAAATTTTATCAAAATCGGTCAAGTAGTTTTGGAGTCTATTCAAAAAAAACCAATTATTTGTTAAAAAATTCAAGTATATTATCATACAGTGCAAGAATTACTGCTTTTCTCAATTCTCGGGGTGAAAATTATTGGAAAACAATAAAAAAACCTAACTAACGCTACTAACGGTAGCTAACAACTTTTCACCGTAGACGGCAGAAGCGGACGTAAATTAATTAACAGATCAAATAAATATAGGTCCGTAGAATGTACTTTTTTGAAGGATTATGAATTTGCGATAATGGTTTTCGTGTTTGCCAGATGGACGGATGAACCGTATGGTACAATGTACGAACGCATTTCAAAATGTATACAATTCGGTGAGCCAAAGTGATGTTAATACTATCAAAAACGTTTTCATTATACGAACACTAGGTAGTACGTTTTGCGTAAACATGTTTGAATTACTAAAAATCGTGGTTCAAAACACGATGTGTCGAAAGCAATAGCAATTATGTGTCATATGGGACAAAACAGTATTTGGGTACCAAAAGATGATGCCATTAAATGGTTGGTATGTTCTTCATGGCGTCAGTTCACGTCGAAACGTGAAGAGGCGTGACGCGTCGCTGCATTTTTAAGAAGGCTATCCATAGTTGAACTTTATTACTACTCAAGAATGTACACTTTTCATTACAAGAGCAGCACCGCGTTTCGCAGCTCGGCGTGGCTCGAAATTAGAACTTTTGCAATTATATATTCTTGTTTAGGGAATAAAGTTAAATTTTGAATCGCTGTCTAAAAAATGCAGCGCCGCCTCGTGTCTCGGTGTGTGAACTAACGAACTAACTAACTCACAAAGAAAAATGATATCAGCCCCTCTTTAACTACCCTGAATATACATCGATATTGAGGATTATTTATTACGCACGAAAGAAAAAGTTAGTCCCTAGGCATAGGTTAAACATGCGTCGTCGTCTGGTTGAGCGAAACGTTCGTGCCGAAGCACCTCCCACGTCACTGTCTGCCAGCGTTATGAATAGTAAGTAACGAAAGATTTAAGATATAATATTTATGGACGCTTTCACACCACGTCAATCTGGTCCCATGGTAAGTTTTCGAAGAACTTGTGTTACGGGTACCATAGAACGGAAATAGTCGCTCGCGAATTGCGATGCCTTATGTCAAATCCCATACATTTTGTTTTCGAACTTCGCCGTCGAAATTATCGACCGCATCTTGGCCATGCGGCCCTGCGGCATCTTGGCCATGCGAACTGCTCTGGGCCATTAGGCCCAGAGCAGTTGCACGTTCGTTGCTGGCAGTTCATTTGTTCATTCCTCATCAGTACATCGCCAGCGAAATTTCATAGGACATATATTGAAGTGTATATATAGTATAACCCCGAAGTTGTCTTTATCGAAGGGTGGCGTCCCTTCAATGCCCGAGTAAGTAGGGTCACATTGATCCGACCCTTCCAATTCCTAGATCTATATTTTAGAAGATGCCGCAAGCGGTACAACACTTAGGCCCTAAATGTATTATGATAATAATGGAAGATGTAAATAAAAAGTACATATGGATCGATTTTATGTCGACGAATTTTTCCGCGCCCTATAAGAAATAAGAATCGTTTATTCCAAGAATTCGTACACAATGCTTTTCCAATACTTTTTGACACGCTTGGCTTTATATAAGATTTGGTAAAATCAACGACGGATATTTTGGATCTACTGCTCATATAAAGATGTTTAGGAAAAAAAAATATTGTCATACTCAAAGTAAAAACAAATCATCTCACAATGGGTGAATCTCCGCTCGACGCAAACTCAGGGCGAGTTTATATAAAGGAAGATTTTTTTTCGAGTACATCAATTATTATTCTGCCTAAACGTCTATACATAAGCAGCAGATCGTATGCTCAATATATCCGTAGATGATTTTAGCGAACCTTATAGTTTCGTACGTAGATGCGGGGCAGAAAGAGAAGAAGACCCTTCTTAAATGTCTGTGGATTCATTGAGAGCTATACGGGGTGAAGCAGTGTACCGTTGGTAGTGCGCACTATTACGTTGATTAAACATTTGCCTTCCCTCTCATTACTTTCACCTATTTGTTTCGTTATGTGTCTAAGCACGTGTAAAATGTCTCTGGAATAGAAACGTTCTCGTAATGAGGAGCATGCATAGTTTTTATTATTGGCTTTTCGAAAAGTACACAATAAACTGGGAAATATTGTGTTAGCAATGATATAATCAAATATTATCGACCGTTGACGAAATACAGTCATCGCAAAAGTGAGATTGTTAGAGAGCATTGAAAATGCTCTGTACAAAAAACCGGTCTAGTGCGAGTGGGACTCGCTCACCGAGGGTTCCGTACCGTATTTTAAGAAAAAAAGGGTAATGTCTCTAGAACTCCTGAATTAACAAAGTTATAATATAAGCCGTTAGTGTGGTGTACCATTTACGTAAGTGGACTACCATCATGAATCCCTACATCAAATATCGTCCTAGCAATCTCTCAATGTTTTTAAAGACCTATCTAATTATACCCCACACTATCCCATAGTGGGGTAGACGGGAGAAAAAAAATCATGCCCACTTTACCTCACATAGGTATGCCCTAAAAAAAATTTTGTTCGTGATTTTATTTTACCACTTTGTTGACGTGGTAAATACACATATCCACGCGAAGTTTCAACTTTGTAGCACTAACCGTTTGGACGGTAAGCCGAAAAAGGACGGACGGGCGGACATAAGGGTTCCGAGACGTGAACTACGGAACCCTAAAAAATAATGCACGAGTGATACACAAACTTCTATTAATCGCTAAAAACATATTCCAAGTCGATTCTCGTTAAAAAGGAATCAAGTCGATGTTTCCAATTAGCTCAATAAACCAATCCTTAGTCTTTAATAGTCTGAACTTATAAAAACACGTACGTAATCCTCCGTCTACGTTTAATATAAACACACCGGCATATTTAGCGGAACACAAAAAAAAGGTCCACAATTAAAAAAATATAGTTTTATTTTAAAATCTACTTACTACACTTCTTTTGTTATTTAAAGTTTCATTTGTTTTACTTAAAATGAGATCACATTAAGAACAGATTTTGCGAGTAAAGGCTATTTGTGAAAAATTTTACATTTTTGAATTTTTCATGTAACCGGGAAAAGTGAAAATTAATATTAAAATAACAATTAATTTAAAAAATTAGAAAAATGGTGATTAATATCGCGTATTTCCTCCACGTGCTCTTATTAAAGTTTCTACCCGTCTAGGCATACTGAGAATGATGTTATCGATGGTCTCCTGGGATAGTCTCCGCCATTCCTCAACTACGGCGATTCGCAGTTCACCCACGTTGGCAGGAGCTGGAATTCTGAACTTAACTTTTCTTTTCAGCAAGTCCCAAACGTGCTCTATTGGGTTCATATCCGGTGATCTCGCCGGCCACTCCATAACAGTGATATTCATATCATTAAGATATGCTTGAGTTACCCGAGCGGTATGCGGCCGAGCATTATCCTGCATAAAAACAAAATCGTCACCGATATATGGTGCAAACGGTATGACATTTTCTTCTAAAACTTCTCTGATATAGCGGTCTGCAGTCAGACTCCCTCTGTCAATCACTACCAAGTCTGTGAAAAAACAAATGCCCGCCCAAACCATTATTTATCCACCACCGTATGCAACTGTAGTTTCAAAATTTGTCTGAATGTATCGTTCTCCTTTACGCCTGTATATTCTTTGCCTGCCGTCAATTTGATTTAAGAGAATTTTGCACTCATCACTAAACAATACCTTACTCCATTGGTCCGCGTTCCAAAGTCGATGTTCCTGAGCAAAAGTTAACGTGTTTCTACGATGATTTACCTCGAGCCTTGGAGCCTTGGCGGGCACAAATGAAACCAAACCAGCTTCTTCGATCCTTCTTCGTACCATACGCCCACTTACGGTTACACCCCGCACTGCTTTTAACTCATGTCGGGCTTGGACGGCCGTCAAACGGGGGTTCCTACGTACACGAAGCCGAATGAAACGATCATCCCTACTCGAAGTGCGTCTTTTTCTGCCTTTTCCTGCTCTTCTCACATATGTACCGGTCTCCCTGAACCGTTGGATACTGCGATGGATCGTTGAAACTGGTCGACGAAGATCTCTGGATATCACTCTGTATGTTTGACCATTGCTTCGCATTTCGAGTGCCCTGGCAATCTCCGTTGGGGCTAAGTCAGGCATAATTCAGTCCTCAACTCCAAAAAGATACGCGATTAAAAAAAACTAACAAAAAACAGTATTTCAATGAAATTTTAAATCAAACTCAGAATGAAGAAATACTCGAAGTTCGCTCCAGATAAGGTGTATTTGAATAAAATTAAAACAATTGCATAAATGTGATGTTCAGTTGTTTTCTTAATTTGAAAATATTTCTTTTTAAATTAAATGACGTATAAACCAGCCAGCAACCTTATATGATACTGATATCAAACCTTTATTTTATGTTCCGCTAAATATGCCGGTGTGTGTATTTGCGTAAATTCTATAAAGAGGATTGCGTCTGGAGCCAGAAGGAAATACAGTTACAATACAGTCCCGATATTGTTTAAACTGTTAAATGGTAGTCTCATAAACTAAAGGTCTAAATGTAGTCTCATAAACTAAAGGTCTAATCCTTTTTTATTGGTCAAAACTTCAAAAATCTGTTTAGCATATCAAGACGATTCATTTAAATAGTTTATTTATTTATTTATTTAATAATTTATGTACACAGAATAATAAATAATGAAATCTTAAAACTAGGATACAATTTAGTACAAAGGTACTACTTATTCCAAAATTGGAATTTCTTCCAGTAGACCCGATACAGGAGAACATAAAAAAAATTAACAGTATCTGGTGCGTAAAATTAAAGTGTAAAATAATTACGAGAATAATTGTTCAGAGATAAAAAGTTTTCGACTAAGGTCAAATGGGGTAAAAGGAACTTATTTTTCTCTCTAGGGCAAGAGGACTAATATTTTGTAAATTGTATGGCACTATTTTACCCCGTCTGACTATATGTTTTCTCTATTATTTTTCAACAAATTAAGCGTCTAATGTCTAAACTGTAAAGTCTAATTTTGGAAATTTATTAATTTGGGTGGTTGGTAGTTTGCCACATTGTAGTTTTCGCAAAATAAACTATAATGTATATTGTATACTTTTCTCCACAACTCTTTAAGCAATATACAGCAGGTCTAAAATGGCCACATTCAGTGCCGTTGCACACGTCCCGGTTGCCGGGTAGCCGGTGCCGGGTAGTCGATCGCAAAGTGTATTGCCATGTACGATAGCTTTCACAAGTGCCGGTATAATTATTCGGCCGGCCCGGCGCAGGGTGCTCGCCGGATAGCCGCCGGGTCTGTGTCACCCGGCGATCTGACTGTGCGTCAGATCGCCGCGTGTCGGTTAGCCGGCGCCGGCCGGACTTACAGTGGTGTATGGAACACGTAAGACGCTTACAAACGCACCGGCCGGGCGGTCAGTCGCCCAGTGCGTCGACTGTGAACCCTGCTGGAAACAAAACCGGGCCGTGTAAAAGCTGAATGTCTCCTGGACCGATACCGGACAGTCGTCACTGACTACCCGGCATCCGGTACGTGTGCAACGGCACTAAGTGAATCGTATTATGAAACATCATCTATTCAATTTTATAATACGATTCACTTATGTGGCCATTGGTAGACCTACAGTTTTTTTAAGTGTTGTGCTTATGTGTAATAAATACTTTTTTTACTATTTTCACTGTTTCATTTTGCGTGGCAGCTAGCAATACACGAACAAGAAGTGAAGTGAATTAACAATGTGGCGAAATAACAACAGCCCATTAATTTATTGGCAATATTATTATTATCGGCTTTTTATGATTCGTAGAATCCTTTTCCTATATTTCTGTATAAAGTAGACGATCAGATAGTCCCAATAAACAAATGGCATTGCACGGTTGCAATGTATTATACATTTAAACCTTCCTCATAAATGATGAATTACTCTATCTGATATTGAAAACTGCATTAAAATCCGTTACACCTTGTCCAAAAAGGCGAATTTACGCGCGTAAACCTTCATGCGTAGAGTTTGAAAACAAAATGTCTAGCGGCCTACATGTGATGGACGATACGCGCGTTAGTAAAAAAATTCGCGCGTAGATTCTGGACGCAACGTATTGGGGCCTAGTACCTCGACACGCGCGTCGACCATACGTGCGTATGATTACGCCCTTTCTGGTCATAGACTTAAGTAGTAAAAGATCGAAGCGAACAAACAGCGGAGGCGACTTCATTTTATAGTACGTAAAAATATTGTCCCCTTTTCCATAATAAACACAATTTTGTAGACAACTTTGACCACTTTTCCCTGTTTTTCAACCAATAATTATAATTTCGTTAATTACAACTATGATTCATCAAGCTATTTTGGTGACCGCGATGTGTGATAAACCGCAGAGCTAATTATGATCGTGAAACACTCGATGTTAGACAGGTGTTAGAATTTCACTCGTGTATTCATTTGTATATAATACGTGGGTGGTTTTTGTTGCAAACAGGCTGTGATTATTTTGTTAGTCGATCTTTTTTATAGAGGGTGTGATCTGTAAAAAAACCTAGTTCCGTACTCAAAGGGTAGAAACCCTAGGTAGGGTTATTACTGAGACTTCGCTGTTCGTCAGTCCGTCTGTTCTTCCGTCTGTCGCTAGGCTGTATTCTTTTCAATATTTAATACAGTAAAATTTATTGTTGCTTTTGTAAACCTCCATATAACCTAAAAGAAGTTTAAAGTTTGTATAAACCTAAAAACACCTTTAAATAACTAAACGAAAATGGTCGACTTTGTAAAAAAGTCATGTATGAAACGTTACCTTCATTTTAAAAGACCTATTCAACGATACACCACACGATAGGGTAGGATGAAAAAAAAATTTTTCATCCCCACTTCACGTGTATGAAATATATAAAATTATCATTATTTTGTGATATCAAAACCGAGATTATATCAAATTTCATGCATTTATATTTATATATATGCATGATCACAGAAGCTAGAAGCACGGATAGACAGACAGACAGACGGACGGACAGTGCGAAACTATAAGGGAACCCTAAAAATAGGTAAACTTTGTAGTTTTTTATCGATACAACATAATTCAAAAGGTTCTACATTAATTCCTTTCACTGTAACTATTTTCCTAGGTCAAAAGCCCCAGGAGCTCCACTATCATACAGATGTTTTACCGGCCCTAGCTAAACTTCAGCCAAAAGTTACCGACTGTTGGGTATGACTGACATCATAAATTCATACTGAAGCATCGCTACTGGGTAAATCTATTATGTTGGGTATACATAAAATGATTTATCGCATCAACATAGCGATACTATATTCCAATAGTGTGCAGAACGATTGTACAGTTTTTACCCGACTACGGCGAGCCTAAAGGACGGGTAATGATTTTGACAGTCTATAAATTAATGTATGTATGTTTCTTCCACCGTCGCGCCTAAACTACTGCTCCGACTTTAATAAATGAGTGAAAAAATTGTAAGTAGTTATTTTTGACGTGATAACGTCTTATAATTCGATGGAGCCGGCTGCACGCACGAAAAAACATGACTCATGCGTTACCAAGTACTGTTACCAAGTACCGTTACCTGTTACCGTTACCAAGTACCAGCGTTACCTCGCATTTTATTATTATTATTGTTGTTGTTGACGTTGTCTCGTTCAACTATCGTAAGTAAACCGACTTTACAGACAACCGATCTTTTTTTAATAATGTAGGCTACTTAGTGTGTAGACCGCATGAGTCACCCGCGAGAGGGTTGCTGGTTCGCACCCGGGCAGTAGACGCGTACCAATGGTACATCACTGATTGTTCGAGAACATTACACGGGTGGAGAACAACGTGCGGAATCCCGCATGTCAGAAGACTAACAATATTCAGAGACATGGCGTGAATTCTGCCAACCCACAGGAGGCTAGCGTGGTGGATAGCAGCCGAATCCTGCACGCATTAGGTTGGGACTGTACAATAGAGTTGTTGAAAATCGAAGTGTCGAATGTCGAGCTATCGTGCATAGCATTGACATTTTACTCGTCACTTAAGTGTTAGATATTCAACTCTATTGTATTAGCGCAGAGTTTATTTTCAATGCTCTGAATTTTCCCCGGCCCGCCGGATTGCGGATCATATAGTCCCAGCCTTAGGAAGATAATCATGCCCTAGATGTTGATGGTACAATTTTCGTAGACCATTGACAAAACTGCGTAAACCAGCGTTGCGCATACGCTATAACAGTAAATCGTGAATTCTGATGCACACTGTATGTCCAGTATCCACCATTAGGGACATTCGCTAATCCATACCGCATATGTATGTCATTACACTGTACTTATTAAACCTTACAAATGCACGTCTGGTGCAGGCTAAACAAATTAGCAACCTATTTATTGATTAACAGGCCAACTGTGAAGAGCAGGTCGTAATGATAAAGATATTTATTCTAATATGCTTAATTTTTTTAAAATATTTATCTATCTCTTTATATTTAGACAGTACAAAGAGCTCACATCGATTCCAAGTTGTGGCGTCTACCAATGAGACTTCTGAATCCAATTGTCGAAATTAACTTACACTTTAATTATACTTAAATTGAATTATAAATGAATCGTCTTGATATCATAAACTCATTTTTGGAGTTGGGACCAGTCAAAACGGGTTTGACGTTTATGAGAATACCATATCGGGACTGGATCGTAACTGTATTATAGTCCTGGAGATTTAATTAATAGAATCGAACTTCTGATCTCAAGCACATTTTACGGATGCTCAGAGGGTGAAGAAAAACTGAATCGTGAGGTATCCCACATATGGTTGGCCCTAGACTTGCTGTTAGTTGCTTGTATTGTTTGGTTACCTGTACTGGTCGCTCATAAAATCTATACTATACCCGGCGTATTTCGGGATTTCCCTCTCAGTGACATCAAAAATGATTTAAAGTGAACATATAGGCACGCATTTTGTTGTCGTCGACATTGGGTCAATTTTGGACCAACTCCTTTTACTCAAACAAAACGTGGTTTAACAACGAACATATGGGGTATATGTGTATTTGTCTGATGCGTTGGAAAAGTCACTTGACAGACAAAAAAAGCAACGTTGTTTAAGTTATCCATTGTTTATGGCTTTTTATTAGTAAGGGGGTAAAGCTTTATTTATCTTTTTTTTTGCCCCAACAAAAGTGACAAGGTATTTTGTCTAGCTACTCGCCGCAAGGCGAAAATCGACACATGTAAATCCCCCATAAAAGATCCCTAAAGTATGAACTATGACGTGTCCAAAATTGACAGCATTTAAGTGCATAGTATACGACAGTTGGATTTAAGTTTGCAGAGTAGTTATCGGAATCCTGTATTTGATAGTTGGAAATTCGAGATTTAAGAGTTACATGCGATTGGAAAGTTATGTTAAATATTGCAGTTCATAACTAACACAAATTAGTATTAGATTGTGGTCACCTGTAGTACTCACGTATATCATGGTATAGAAAAAGAATAATTAAACGGATCGCAAGTACTGGCAACACTAAAGTCACCAGTGCGGTGCACTGCAGTGCGGTTCTTTAAAAGCCTCACCCGTATTTTGGCCCTCGGACTCATCATCACAACACGACGTCATCGTTACTTCACACCGGAGATACCGTCTTTACCGTCTTTCCGGTTGAGTTTTCCCTCGAAACGGTGACTCTTGCGCCATTACTCGACTCGAGTACATTACGACCACATTCTTGATATCCCTCGGCGATTTGTGTTTTTCCATGGATCCATGGATGGATCCCTATGGATGGATCCGATTCTATGGAAATATTGACTCATATATATATATATATATATATATATATATATATATATATATATATATATATATATATATATATATCGGAGATCCGGATCCGGATCCATGAATTTGTTTGCCAACTTAGGAGTTTCTCCCTAAAATTTGGGTAAATATCCTCGGTTATTTTTAGAGGTTTGTATTTTCTTGTTTTTAATTAAATTAAGCTAGTGAACTGTTATAATTTTTAACAAGGGATTTGAAAAGTCAAACTGTAGAAAATAAACTTTTTGAAGTATACTTTAATGTAAAAAGGACAGAATAATATTCAGAACATTATTTCTTATTATTTATTAATCAGTTTATTTAAGTTTGGGGAGAAATAATTTTGAGAGTTGGAACACTGCACAAATATCAGAATGCACTGTCAAATCTGTACGTGTGTAAGCAACATAAGATGTTAAAGTTAAATAAGAACCATTGATATTTGAATACTAATATATATTTAGCTGACGGTTTCTGTAAAGTTCGCAAGTTATTTTCGACACATTTTCCTTTGAGCGAATGTAGAAGTTACATTACGACTTACGAGACAAAAGTAAACAAGAAGTGAAGTAAAAAAAGTTTAAGAGGACGTTAGTTTAATATTCTTAGTTTACAGTCTTGTAGTTCACCGGTGGAGGATTGCAATTGAAGACGGTGGCAAATATGGAATATTTGCTTGTATAATGTATTAACCAATTGTAGGTAGGTACTATTATAATTACAGCTATTAAATATAAACACAAATTAAATATAAATACATACATAACATACATACAATACATAAAACAATTATTAAATATAAATATGCCGGCATATTTAGCGGAACACAAAAAAAAAGGTCCATAATTTAAAAAATATGGTTTTATTTTAAAATCTACTTACTACACTTCTTTTGTTATTTAAAGTTTCATTTGTTTTACTTAAAATGATGCGAGTAAAGGCTATTTGTGAAAAATGGTACATTTTTGAACTTTTCATGTAACCGGGAAAAGTGAAAATTAATATTAAAATAACAATTAATTAAATTAGAAAAATGGTGATTAATATCGCGTATTTCCTCCACGTGCTCTTATTAAAGTTTCTACCCGTCTAGGCATACTGAGAATGATGTTATCGATCTCCTGGGATAGTCTCCGCCATTCCTCAACTACGGCGATTCGCAGTTCATCCACGTTGGCAGGAGCTGGAATTCTGGACTTAACATTTCTTTTCAGCAAGTCCCAAACGTGCTCTATTGGGTTCATATCAGGATGATCTGGCCGGCCACTCCATAACAGTGATATTCATATCATTAAGATAAGCTTGAGTTACCCGAGCGGTATGCGGCCGAGCAATATCCTGCATAAAAACAAAATCGTCACCGATATATGGGGCAAACGGTACGACATTTTCTTCTAAAACTTCTCTGATATAGCGGTCTGCAGTCGGACTCCCTCTGTCAATCACGTCTGTGTACGTACCAAGACTGTGCGAGCTCCCAAACAAATGTCCGCCCAAACCATTATTGATCCACCACCGTATGCAACTGTAGTTTCAAAATTTGTCTGAATGTATCGTTCTCCTTTGCGTCTGTATGTTCTTTGCCTGCCGTCAATTTGATTTAAGAGAATTCTGCACTCATCACTAAACAATACCTTACTCCATTGGTCCGCGTTCCAAAGTCGATGTTCCTGAGCAAAAGTTAACCTGTTTCTACGATGTTTTACCTCGAGCCTTGGAGCCTTGGCGGGCACAAATGAACCCAAACTAGCTTCTTCGAACCTTCTTCGTACCGTACGCCCACTTACGGTTACACCCCGCACTGCTTCTAACGCATGTCGGGCTTGGACGGCCGTCAAACGGGGGTTCCTACGTACACGAAGCCGAATGAACCGATCATCCCTACTCGAAGTGCGTCTTTTTCTGCCTTGTCCTGCTCTTCTCACATAAGTACCGGTCTCCCTGAACCGTTGGATACTGCGATGGATCGTTGAAACTGGTCGAAGAAGATCTCTGGATATCACTCTGTAGGTTTGACCATTTCTTCGCATTTCGAGTGCACTGGCAATGTCCGTTGGGGCTAAGTCAGGCATAATTCAGTCCTCAACTCCAAAAAGATACGCGATTTAAAAAAAACTAACAAAAAACAGTATTTCAATGAAATTTTAAATCAAACTCAGAAGGAAGAAATAGGTCCTCGAAGTTCGCTCCAGATAAGGTGTATTTGAATAAAATTAAAACAATTGCATAAAATGTGATGTTCAGTTGTTTTCTTAATTTGAAAATATTTTTATTTTTATTTTTTTAATTAAATGACGTATAAACCAGCCAGCAACCTTATATGATACTGATATCAAACCTTTATTTTATGTTCCGCTAAATATGCCGGTGTGTGTATATTATAGATTTTATACTTACTCATATCTTCATTTTATTCATACCCAGCGTTATTCGAAATTGCCCTTTTGGTAACATCAATGATTTAAAGTGAACGGAAAGAAGCCTCTGTTTTAATCTAGAGCGTACTACCATACGAAATTTCATCGAAATCAGTTCAGTAGTTTTTGTGTGTAAGAGTAACTAACATCCATCCATCCATAGACACATATTCTATCCATTCATTCATCATAACAAACTTTCACATTTATAATAGTAGTAGGATAGTAGCATTGATTTAACTTACCTACTCCTAGAATGGACACAGTATCAAAAACATTAATTACATACGAGTAATACAGTAAACTCCTCCCTGTTAGAAAAAATCATGTTGGGGTTATTTACGGTTTTAAAGAATAAAAAATTCAAATCCTCGTGTGGTATTTGTGTTAAAACAATGAAATAAGCACGATTAAATTTACTTAATTTAAAATTTTATTCTACATTTAAACGTAGTATTTTAGGTTATGAAAATCAATTTTATATTTATCTTCGTACATTTTGAACTGCTGTGACGTCACTCGTGCATCATTTTTGTATGGAGCGTTTTAAATGGTCTCCAACGATATCACTTTTGCGATGACTGTATTTCGTCAACGGTTGATAATATTTGATTATATAATTGCAAACACAATATTTCCTGGCGTATAATGTACTTTTCGAAAAGCCAATAAAAAACTATGCATGCTCCCCGTTTTGTGTTGAGGTTCGCCGGGACGGCAATAAATCATACTTTATTTTTCTGTCCATATGCCACTCTCAATCTCTACCCATAGACCGTCAGTCGGGGCCAAATGGAGGAAAGGAAAGCCTTTTGTCCATCTCAAAGCAACTGACAAATATTAATACAATGGTAGATTTGAACCCCAATTCTCGTGATTAACTTAGGTATACTTTCAACGTTTATTCATTTTACTGTTAATAAATGACTTGATGTTGCCCGCGATTTCGTGTGAACAAAAGGTATTCTGGCAGAAACCGTACATTTTTCCGCGATACAATGTATCCTATGTCCTTCCCCGTGGTCGACTCGATATCTATGCCAAATATCATCAAAATCGGTCCAGTATTTTCGGTGCCTATTCATTTAAAACAAACAAACTTTTCCTATTTATAATATTATTGTTAATATTTAGATATAGATTAGTATAGATATCATTAACTGATTTTTGGAGTTCAGATCGCACCGGGTGCGGTCGCATCGGGTTTCACGTTGGTTTATGGGAATACCATTTTGCAGCTTTTACTCGGGACTAGATCGTAACTGTTTGACTGCAGGATATAATTAGCAGAATCGACCTTCAGGTGCTATGTATCTAGGTTATACCTATAAATATATCTACCCAAAACCTACCGAAACCAGGCTTTGGTCATTTATCTGCGGAACCAATGGTAGGCATTCAACTTCGCACGGCCAGTGACATAAAGGTGTAGAGCCGCGCCCACCGGGTGAGGTTAGGGATGAGGGTAATAACTAGGGGTGTGCGGATATCCGCTGTGTTTGACCGAATATTCGGACACTTTAAACAGGAGGTCGAAGTTCGCAATTTGTACCGTGCCGGTTTCTGTTAACACCTCTAAGGTGAGATTAAGAAGAATAATAATAATAGCTCAGCACACCGACTTCGGCGACGGTGGCCAGTATCAACCAGATGCAGGAGTTATTTTCATAGTGCCCAAGTGTGTGCGCAATACACAAGAGCGCTCACTCTTCCTTTAATCTCGTAATCCAGAGGAACGGATGACCGACACAACTGACGAGTTTAACATAAATACAATATCTGACAGGTGTTCCAGTTCGCATGTCATAGTGACATAGAGTAGGGCTACTGAAGTTATTCTGTGTAGGTAGATGTGTGACCGAATATTCTATGGACATGCGTTCAAGATGAAATGGTGAAGAGTAATTTTACAGGACGTAGAGTATGATCTAATTACATTTGTAATTGCCCGAATATTTGTGTTTTAGATCATTGTTGACCGCATAATATGAAAATTTAAATAAAAATGAAATATTCGGTCGATCTCAATTCAGGACGACACTAGTTATAGCCACGAACGGCACTCCTTTTTATGGCAATCTTGAAGTTTTTATCAGAAGCCATCGTTCATATCTATAACACTTACCCGGTTAAGTTCAACCTGGTTCCAGTTACATTTTTAAAGGTAAAACGTAAATCTTGAACTTTACAGAAGGTAAAGAAAGAAAAAGAGAAGTGTAACACTTTTTCCAACTCAATTTGTAAACATTTTAAGTCCAGTTATATTTCTGCGTTTATACCATTTCAGCTATAAAGTTGGCATTTTTAGGGTTCTTTAGGGACTTTTATAAAGTCGACCATTTTCAAGTAATTGGAATCCTTAGGCTTATTTATTACTTAGGCTATTTTTCATCGCGTTAAATCATAGTGAGCCGAACTAAAGTGTCGGTAACATTCGAGGTACCATTTACTTAGTAACTATTATATATATATATATATATATCAGCTACCGTCTGATTTATAACGGCGATGTATAGTAAATTCTAGCGACTATAATGACGACCAATGTCCATATCGCGACGTTAGCGTGAAAGTAACAATTTTTAAGGACTGTAATAACACACAGGACGACTTGCACTATTTGCCCTTTAATATTTATTTTACACTATTACTGAGACTTCGCTGTCCGTCCGTCTGTCACCAGGCTGTATCTTAACCGTGATAGCTAGACAGTTGAAATTTTCACAGATGATGTGTTTCTGTTACTAAATTATAAATACTAAAAACAGAATAAGTAAATATTTAAGGGGCTCCTATACAACGAACGTGTTTTTTTTCGCCGTTTTGTACGGAGCCCTTCGTGTGCGAGTCCGACTCGCACTTGGCCGGTTGTGTGTATTCGCGAGACGTTGAGTAACTGTTGGGAATAAGCATATGTCAGTTTATAGAACTTTTGTGTCTGCATTCGAGGTTCATGAATAATGCTCAAAACAAACGGAAGTACTGAAACCATAGAAAATGTGACTTCAGGCTTTGTAGTGTTTGTAGCGTATTTGTATGCATTGTGGTGGCAATTTATTTTTGCGTGTTACGACCACTAAAATGAAGCTAAAGTAATAAACATCAAGGCACTAGATCATATGCCCAAAATATACGTAGTTGATTTTAAACAACGTTAATAGAGTACCGTAGTCCAAAAATGATGTGATCCCAACGAATACTCTTTTAATAAAGATATGTGTTTCTGTTAAGAGTATATTATAACGTAAATTAAAACAAAATTTCAAAATGAAAACAAAATTAAGTAACCTCCAAATTTTCAAGCATCGTCACAATAAACACACACATAGACAGACTCGTCAAACTTATAACACGTAAAGTCAATAGCATGTTTTTAAACACGCAACATCAATAGCACGTGTTTTAACCCCCGACGTAACAGTCAAACTTACGAGGGCGGGTCAATAAGTCCGTGACTTTTGGAATAAAACACAGATTTTTTGATAAATAAATCATTTTATTTTTCAACGTAGTCCCCCTTGAGCTCTATACACTTTGTCCAACGCTTCTCCAATTTTTTTATCCCTTCCAAAAAATATGATTTGTCGAGGTCCTCAAAATAGGCCTTTGTTTGCGAGATGACTTCATCATTGGAGTCAAATCTTTTTCCACCGAGCCATTTTTTCAGGTTTGGGACCAAGAAGTAGTCACTCGGAGCCAAATCTTGAGAATAGGGTAGATGTGGGAGCAATTCATAGCCCAATTCATGGATTTTTGCCATGGCAACTGCACATGTGTGCACCCTTGCATTGTCTTGGTGAAAAAGAACTTTTTTCTTGGCCAAATGAGGTCGGTTTTTTTTCAAATCCTCATTGAAGCGGTCCAATAAGTTGGCATAATATTCCCCATTAATTGTTCTTCCCTTTTGAAGATAGTCAATGTGGATTATCCCACGTGCATCCCAAAAAACAGTCGCCATAACTTTATTGGCTGACAAACCCACCTTGGCCTTCTTTGGCGCCGATTCACCCTTAGAAACACACTGTTTTGACTGTTGTTTGGTCTCTGGTGTATTGTGATGGATCCATGTTTCGTCCACGGTTACAAAACGGCGCAAAAACTCCTCCATATTGTGATTAAACAACGCCAAACCTTCCTGTGAAGTTGTTACACGATTGCGTTTGTGGTCGACTGTGAGCAAACGCGGCACCCATCTTGCGGAAAGCTTTCTCATGCCCAAGTGATCATTCAAAATTGAAACCACTGAGCCATGCGAGATGCCTATGGCTTCCACAATCTCTTGCACTTTCAATCTTCGGTCGGCCAACACCATATCGTGAATTTTTTCGATTGTTTCGGGTGTAGAGACCTCAACTGGGCGTCCAGGACGTTCGGCATCTTCAGTGCTTGTACGGCCACAACGAAATTCAGTAAACCACTTTTTTACCATTGAAATCGATGGTTCAGAGTCCCCATAGTATTTATCAAGCTTAGCCTTGGTCTCGGTAATGGTTTTTTTTCGCAAAAAATAATGCTTAATAAGCACACGAAATTCACTTTTTTCCATTGTTTCCTTAAGTTACTGGATAGTCTGATAAAGATAGCTGTAAAACACAAACTAACTGACGCAGCAAGTTCAAATTTTGATAGGAGTCAACTGACAGATGCCTGTTGACAGGAGTAGTGTTGCTTTTTCAGTAAGGAGGTTAGAAATTCAAAAAGTCACGGACTTATTGACCCACCTTAGTATAACACGTAACGTCAATAGCACGTTTTTAAACACGTAACGAGGTTAAACAGTAGCCCAAGCAGGAACATTTTGCGAATATCGTAACGTCGTAAGCGAAAAAAAATGTATGAAAACCATAACAGTGCCTCTTGCGGACGTAAAAGTAACTAAATCGGAAGCAGGAACCTCTTTTGGACGGTAACGTAACATGGCGTAAACGATACTTGACAATTTTGTATGAAAACAGCGAGCAGGAACACTAATTTGACGGACGGCGTAGTTACGTTCAACGTAAAATTACGAATACTCTATCACTTAAATATTGTTGGTGGTTGGTGACAAAGGCTACGTCGAACTATCTCGTGTAATTTTATGAATGTTTATTCTAAATATTAAGTTATTTATTGATAAGAACCTATAAACATGCAAGCTGCAAATCCAATTGAACCTAGGACGCTCAATTAATGCTATGGAACAAGAACGAGAGATACAAGGTAAGTTTGCTACAAAGCAATATATTATTGAGATTCTTATAAATAATTGGTTACAGAATTTACATTATTTTGTAGTTTTTCGGGGATTCGAACCCGCAATCCAGCCAGGCAGGGGGCTTTTATTTATGTCTGTCCATAGTCCATACCTACTTACAAATTACAAACAATACAGTTGTGCTAATTTTTTGTAATCATCTTTTATTTCAGGGAAACAAGCCGTCGAGCTGAACAAAGAAAATTCACAAATTTCTAAGATTTATTCAAATATATAATTGTCATTTACATAATTGCCATTAGAAAAGCCATACATTTTAAAGCCGATGATTTCTTTGAAATCTTCTTTCAATAATTCTTTCATACAGTGTACAGAAAAGTATGCTCATGTTCTATAACAACAAATATTACATAATGTTAACAGTAATCTTGAGTTATTTACTAATTATTTTTGGTTCCAGACAGAGCACCAATATCAAAGCTTTGCAATAATAAGACAACCAGTGTTACAGAAAAGAAGCTTGAGGAAACAGCTTCCATCATATATCAATATCAATAACATTCATCTGCAAATGGAAAACTTAATTATTGCATGTATTTTTTAAAACGTTAAGGTCGATAGCACTTCTACAGTAGATGCCAACATCAAACATCAATTTTTAGTTTTCAAAGTAGGCAACTAAGTATATACTTTCATTTGCATCAAGTGAAAAGCTGTTAATTTTATTTATTTGTATAGATATAACATCTTGCTAGGAACAGGCCGGTTCTCCCCATTGAGGACCTTTGATTTAAATTATCATAAGTAGTTTTTGTATCTAAAGATATTTAGGATAAAGTTAGTAGAATAAAGTTTTTTAATTTGTGTAAAATGCAAGTATTGAACATAATATTATAGGTACATTACATATTATGTATAAAGATAATAGGTATGATGGACACATAAAGTAGATACATTGGATCCTTATTACAAATGTATTCATTTTGATAAGGATTAACAAGTTTTTACACTTAATAAAAAGAAAATAAAAAGGACACAATCGCCATTAGTTATTTATACACATACGTCAGCTGTCAGTGATGATCACATCTTAAAACAGTATTCCGTAAAAAAAATTGCCAAATTCCGTATGAAATATGTATAGATTTTTTTAACTTATCTTATCATTGTCTGATATAATATGGAGTACTTAAATAAACAACTTTGAGTGAAAATGTTATGAAAAGATTAAATATCTTGAAATATAATTATGGTTGCACTCGATATTTTTTTCCCCCCATTAGTACCGCTATAGCATGATTAATTAAAGAAAAATAATTATTATTTACTTCTCAGATATCTCCGAATTTTAGCTTTAAATGTTCTAGAAAAATAAAATTCTGCATACGCATAGGCAAATCAGTATATTTGGCAACACTGTTTTAGTCAACCCATATGATATACCTTTCATTCGTTCATCATTCATTACGTGGGATTGCGTCTTCTCTTGTGTTCACGATACGATTACAAAGCGCTTTGTGCTAGGTCCCTAAGGATTCTGAAGTATTCTTCGCGATGACACTTTACGTAACGTTACAATTTTTACGAATTGCTTGCCCTACTGTTAACACGTCAATAGCACGTTTTTCCACCGTCGGGGGTTAAAAAACGTTTGATTTGTTTATACAGTTGTAGGTCCCGTTTAATCTACACAAATAATTAGCAATTAAATTTGTACGGTATGGGAAAATTAGGACGATATTGATTCGACAGTACAGCCGTGTTTGATGCACCAATTTTGGACTTTATTTTTAAAGTAATAAGGTTAAATGTCTGGTTTATCGACGACTGTACATGATTAACGGGCAGGGTTTAAACAAGACCATTAATGCATTCAAGCGAGGTTTTTCGCTTTGAACACGGTTAATTACAGCTTTAGTGTATAATTTAACGCACGTTATTAATATATTTTTAATATTCGTGGACGGTTAACTGGGCTTGTTGTCATTTTGTCATATTTTCATCAACTCAACCGCTCGTGTGAGCTTAATTAGTCATTTTAATCGATCCATTCAGGTTTTAAAACAATATTATAAAATGTTCAACAGTGAAACAGAAATGGAGTAAAGTTTTAGGTATGTGTTTTCTGTATTGCTTTTAATATTAATGAATTCGGATTTTGTTTATTTCAATAGAAATTCAATATTTTTGTTGATTTCAGCATTTTCTCTTTCGCGATATTCTCAATATTTACAGCAGTATTCGTGTAAGGTGGTGGTTAGGATGAAACCACTGGATGCTTAATTAAGACTGCCCTTATTAAATATAAAATGAACAATACGAGGGCGGGTCAATAAGTCCGTGACTTTTGGAATAAAACACAGATTTTTTGATAAATAAATAATTTTATTTTTCAACGTAGTCCCCCTTGAGCTCTATACACTTTGTCCAACGCTTCTCCAATTTTTTTATTCCTTCCAAAAAATATGATTTGTCGAGGTCCTCAAAATAGGCCTTTGCTTGCGAGATGACTTCATCATTGGATTCAAATCTTTTTCCACTGAGCCATTTTTTCAGGTTTGGGAACAAGAAGTAGTCACTCGGAGCCAAATCTGGAGAATAGGGTGGATGTGGGAGCAATTCATAGCCCATTTCATGGATTTTTGCCATGGCAACTGCACATGTTTGCACCCTTGCATTGTCTTGGTGAAAAGAACTTTTTTCTTGGCCAAATGAGGTCGGTTTTTTTTTCAAATCCTCATTGAAGCGGTCCAATAAGTTGGCATAATATTCCCCATTAATAGTTCTTCCCTTTTGAAGATAGTCAATGTGGATTATCCCACGTGCATCCCAAAAAACAGTCGCCATAACTTTATTGGCTGACAAACCCACCTTGGCCTTCTTTGGCGCCGATTCACCCTTAGAAACCCACTGTTTTGACTGTTGTTTGGTCTCTGGTGTGTTGTGATGGATCCATGTTTCGTCCACGGTTACAAAACGGCACAAAAACTCCTCCATATTGTGATTAAACAACGCCAAACCTTCCTGTGAAGTTGTTACACGATTGCGTTTGTGGTCGACTGTGAGCAAACGCGGCACCCATCTTGCGGAAAGCTTTCTCATGCCCAAGTGATCATTCAAAATTGAAACCACTGAACCATGCGAGATGCCTATGGTTCCACAATCTCTTGCACTTTCAATCTTCGGTCGGCCAACACTATATCGTGAATTTTTTCGATTGTTTCGGGTGTAGAGACCTCAACTGGGCGTTCAGGACGTTCGGCATCTTCAGTGCTTGTACGGCCACAACGAAATTCAGTAAACCACTTTTTTACCATTGAAATCGATGGTGCAGAGTCTCCATAGTATTTTAGTCTGATAAAGATAGCTGTAAAACACAAACTAACTGACGCAGCAACTTCAAATTTTGATAGGAGTCAACTGACAGATGCCTGTTGACAGGAGTAGTGTTGCTTTTTCAGTAAGGAGGTTAGAAATTCAAAAAGTCACGGACTTATTGACCCGCCTTAGTACATAGTCCAGCATAGTGCTGTGACATTACTATTATTATTATTAGTGTTGTGACACAACTAGGATTATAATAATATAATTTCTTATACCTCTACATCACCCTTCTTAATGAAGAAAAAAAATATATAAGGAGTAAGCATAATAAAAGTGTAAAAAAAGAGTGCTTATAAATATATATCGAATCGCATAATATTAATAATATAATAATTAAACATCATTACATAAAATCGTTATAATAATCACTTCGGCCATTCTTTTCTATGCAACACAATAGTCTATCACATGGCGCGATGCAAGATTTAACCGTGTTAAATTTCTAACAATCCCATGCGTACTCATGTCCGATATACACTTGCGACGGATACAGAATCCCAGTAGAAAACTAGAAATGGAATAGATATTCAATATCGGTAGAAATATGGCATCCGGTAATCCTCGTGTTCCGCATCAATAATTCCAGATATTCTGCAAAACACCCTGAATTCTGGATCTGTGCATACGGGCTACATGCAACAGCGACCGGATGTCAGCGATGTTTTTCATATATTTTGTACGAGCCGCATATACATACTACCGCAATGTACCTTATCGAGGCTAGTCAAAATTGTGTAACACGATATGATGCCCGTTAGCGCAGTCCCAGACGTTTGATTAATTTGTACTCAACTCGTCCGCGTCGGCTCACGTGTGTTGCTAGTCACGGCACTCAACAATTGTGTAGCAGTAGCGCACTACAGTCGCCCGTCTGCGCAGTCCCCATGGCGTTTGATTAATTTGTAACCAGTGCGGAACTGTGGGACGTAATTGGCGATATTGAGAAGCTGCCGTGTTTCCGGAGTGTCAAAATGTCCAATTTGAAGCTGAACTAATTGCCTCAATTAAGTTAATCTATTGCACCTCCAAATAAATTATGGTGTATGTGTTCTGGTTATTAACCTCGACGTTACTAACACATAAGCAAACTTTGAATTCAGTTTTCTTGTTTATACAGCGTGTTTTGAAAACAAAAATAGTCATTCAATCAATGAGCGTGATCAGTATCCGATTCTCGTTCCAAAAAATTTAAATGTCGACCAGATTATCCTATAAAATAATATACCGCTCGCCTGATACTGCACGGCGGTCGTGTGACTTTCAAATCCGGCGCAGCGTACGATGTTATCAATGTCGTACGAATGTAATATCTTGTAGTGTTTGTCCTAATCTATTAACAAACGGTTTTTTTATGTTAATCATGTTATTTTTACGAAAATTTTAGTTAAAATACGAACATTTTAGTTAAGCATATTGCATAGGTACTGTCATTACTTACGTTAGATTGTATAAATATTGGATTGGATAAAAATACACCCTGTATTCTACATCAGAGGTCTTCGAAAAAGAACTGTTTTTTGTATCTTTAAACTGATGTTATATATTTTTTTATTTAGTTCTTAACATTAACTAATCCACATTTAATGTTGTAAAGACAAACAGATAGACGGACAGTGAACTCTTAGTAAGTAATAGAATTTCTTTTTTACCCCTTTGTATACGGAAAATGTGCTTTTGTCGAATATATTCTACAATTTATGCTATTACATTTTTGCTTTGAATCTGATAAAATATTTCACAAGAATCATTAAATTATAGTTGTAATGTGCTGGCACTGCAGTGTTTCGCTTGCGTATTATTATTTAGAATTGCGTTCAATATAAATTTTACCTCTAAATATAGTATGTCGGCTTCCTTGTTATAATAATATGTACAAACTAGAAACATATAGCATAAAATGAATTAAGTGTGGAGTTGAGATAGCGACTCCGTCCCTTATAATTGTGTTACACGTTCCCCTAACTTTGACCCACAATTTCTCCCGTATGAAGTTACATTCTCACAAAAAATTATAACCTTCCACAAAGTTTCACAAATCTCAATATAACTTCGTACTTCGTAACCGGCACGCTTAACATGACCATCATAGAAATGCGTTTTGTCTACACAAGAATAGACATACTGACAGTTATTTTGGACAAAATGACAGCTTTCATTTCTACGGTGGTGGTGGTTTCTAGTTTATTTGATGAGTATTGTCTCCTGAACAAATTGCTAAAAATCCCTAATATTCACGCTAAACAGTTTAATGACTATCTGAAAATATGGCAGAATTTGTTTTTTTTTTTTTTTTGAAAATCCCGTTTTAATATTGAAATACCGTTCCAGATTTCTCACCTCGATGCTAAAATCCGATCAGATATTGTACGGATGACAAAACAATGTGCTCGTAAAATGCACGAGGTGTGTTCACCCTGCGTTTACCCTATGAGATATTCCCATTTCTGAGGCAAATTGGAAACAAACAATAGTCAGTGAAAAACTCCTATTTATATGTATAGAATCCTTTTGCTCCCTTTTTGCTCCCTTTTTGCTTTTTTATTAATGCAGCTTTTATGATAAATCTAAAAAAAGTTTGCTCTCCTCGCTCACTACCTGTTAAATGGTGTGTGGTGGTGGCTCCACCAGTAAAATGTATTGAGCTATATGTGATTAAATGGTCGTTCACCTGAGCCTTTAGCCAAGTTGCCATAGCTAATTCCTACGACGAAGTTCGAAAACAAAAATGTATGAGATTTGACATAAGTATCGCCAAATGACATAGCAAATAGCGGTGCTTATGTCAAATCCCATACATTTTGTCCCAAATATCATATTCCTCCGTTCGCACAACTCGTATTTTTTTTGTTTCACATTTTAATATAATAATTCTAATGTCAACATTATATTATTATCTAACATAATTTTGTGTCTACTATTTGATACTATTGCTATTAATCTATATGAAATCATCCACGTACAAATAAAAATCATTAAACTTCTAAGCTTTGTATCTCTGTTCATACTGTTTAGAGAAAAATGAGATTGATACTTCAGAATCTAAGTAAAGTGTGTACATTTTTTGTACCTGAGAATTGGCCCACCGCACAAACTGGCAGGTGTACAAACGTTCATTGCACACAACTAATACTACAATATGACATACATTTTATCAGTAAGAGTATAAGGGGAGCCTGGGGGGGGGGAGGGGGATATCAGCCCAATACTTTATACTGCAGTCGCTTTATACCGTAGTTGTACAGAGATGAACATTATTATACTAATTGGTAATTAGTAAACCAAAAATTTTATCATGCACTTTAAAGCTTACAGGATTTTGCCCTAGCTTAAAATATTAATCTGCATTATGGGATTAAGTATAAAGTAATATTTAAACAAATCCATTTTCGAAATAGTACATAATATTGCCACTGATTACCATTTCCATCGCGGATTATGTCTTTGTGCGGATTATTGGTAGATGAGCATTGAGTATCTAATACTCTTTACCACGTGTTACCTCGTACCTACCATCTGTGGTGCTAATCCTACTACTGTTATAAATGTGAATGTTTGTGACTCTTTCACGCAAAAGTGCTGAACGGATGTTGATGAAATTTAGTATGGCAGTAATTTAGGCTATGGATTAACACATAGGCTACTTTTGTCGCAGCGAAATGTACGATTCCCTTGAGATTTCTTATTGGCTTTCCTTTATCGAACATAAATAATACTAACGACCCGTTTCAATAACCTATCTATCAATAACTATTTGTTAAAAACGTCAAATTAGTATCGCCAAAACCTGAAAAATGATTGAATGACGACGTTTTTAACGCCGTTAGTTTATTCACCTTTACCGTTAAGGGTTTTGAGTTAATCAAAGAACATTGAAAGGAAACATGTAAAGCGGGCTCTCAATAGCCAAACGTCCGAGAGCCAAACTTTGTCTTTAATAATTGAATATTGCGGGATTTCGGACGGTCAAATAATATTATTGTTCCCTCTCACCTAGTTATATCGTTAATTTCTAACTTATAATATTAGGGAACCATATCTATTTCCTATTGAAACACCGTGCTGAAATTCGACCATGATACGTTTAAGTCTGCTCGATAAGGTGGTAAACTTGTACTGCTGTAGGCGTGTAAATATTTGATTATTAGGCTTCAACACATATTTTGTGCTTAAACTTTAACCGAATGATTCATTTTTAGGGTTCCCTAATACTCAATGAACTCTTATACTTTCGCTCTGTCCGCTCGTCTGTCTATCTGTCTGTCCGCCCTTTTAATATAAATGCATGAAATTTGGTATAGCTATATAATGTGTATAGATCTCAGTTTGGGCATCATAAAATAATAATCATTTTATATTTTATAAGAGCTCCGTGGCCTAGTAGGTAGACCGTTTGATTTGCACTCGAGAGAGTGCTGGTTCGATTCCCAGGTTGTGGCGTGTACGAATGAGACTTTTTCAGATCTCAAGTACATTATACGGACGCTCTAACTGCGAAAGAAAATATCGTGAGGAAACATGATAGGCCCCCAACGTACTGTCCAGTCATTCCTCTGGACTATATTGTGAGAATGCCGTATGTGCTTGACTATGGTTGGGCAACATACGACATTTAAAAACCAACTGTCCCAGACACTACAGTATTTCAAGAGTGGTTACTTCGCTCGGAGAATACTGTATAAATCATCCAATAACGGATGAAAAGGCCTAAGTTTTTAAGTTTTTTTATTTTATTTTAGGGGTTGGTTTGTCTCCGTACATGTGAATTGGAGATGAAAAATATTTTTTCATTCTACCCCATCGTGTGAGGTATCGTTGAATAGGTCTTTTAAAATAAATGTAAGGTTTCATATATGACTTTAAAAAGTAAACTATTTTCGAGTAATCGTCCTCCAAAGTGGTTTATTACTTGGTCCCCCTCCTGGCATTTCTAAACTATGATACTTAGTAACTTGCAATTTTCCATCAGTCTAGGCGACAAACTGATTTTCGTGTCAAATAGGGATACTGGTCCTACTAATATGTGTGATACCTCGTTGGATTCGGAATCACGTCTATAAATTTTTTGTCTAACTTAAAATAATTGCAAAAGTTATAAACAATGAAATAGGCCAAAAAGAGTGTTTTTAGTTTTCTATTAATACTTTACAAGCTTAATAATAGGTCTTTGTCTCAACCTATGAAATTGTCGTTCTGCAGTAGGTACTGGCCATTTCATATCAAAATATTTTTTGTTTGGCTAAGAATTCTAATTTCAAATTAATTTTATTTTAAAAACATGGAATTCTTTTTCCAAAAGTATTCATTTGCTTATTGATTAGTGTTACATTTTCATCGCATTTCAATCTATTTCCTCATCATGGATACGTTAAAAATTCGAGTAATTATGGAATATGAGTACCGTCGTGGCAGTAACGCGGCACAAGCGGCACGCAACATCAACGACGTTTACGGAGCTAACACTACAAACCAACGCACCACCTGTTATTGGTTTGATCGCTTCCGTTCTGGAAATTTCGACCTGAAAAATGAACCTCGCGGTCGTCCGAAGACTTTGGTCGACAATGACGAATTAAAGGCGATTGTGGAAGCTGATGATACACAATCTACGGCTGAATTAGCAGCAGCTTTCGACGTTAGCGTCAAAACAATATTGGTCCCCCAATGGGTGCCCCACGAACTCAATGATCGCCAGCGCAAGGTACGCGTCGAGACGTACCGCTCAACACTGCACACTGCACTGCTCAACAGACACACAAATGAAGGAATTTTGAACCGCATTATTACCTGCGATGAAAAATGGATTCTGTTTGATAGCCTCAAGCGCTCAGCAAGTTGGTTGGATCCTGGTTCAGCACCTAAACAATGCCCTAAACGAAAACTTACCCCTAGAAAAGTGATGGTCACTGTTTGGTGGTCTAGCGCCGGTGTGATTCATCACAGCTTCTTACCAAACAGGGTGAGCATTACTGCAGATGTGTACTGTGAAGAACTGAACACAATGATGGAGAAGCTGGCACATCTCCAACCAGCATCGGTCAATCGCTCGTCTCCGCTGCTCCTGCACGACAACGCGCGACCTCATACTGCACATCAGACGGACTCCAAGTTGCAAGAACTGGGGATGGAAGCTCTCCGTCATCCGCCCTACTCACCAGACCTTGCGCCTACAGACTATTACTTTTTCCAGAATTTGGATAACTTCTTGGCGGGAAAAAATTCAATACCCGAGAGGCAGTACAAAATGCCTTTGAAGAATTTGTTGCCTCCCGTCCAGCTGATTTCTTTAAGAAGGCAAAGATGCATTGATTGCATGGGTGATTACTTCAATTATACTGCACATCTACAGCTACACACAAATAAAAAATACTTACATGAAAATTATTTTCATACAAAACAACAATTTCATGGGTAAAGACCCTAATATTAATTTTAAAAAATGAAATAAATATGGCGTATGGTATTCTAAGCACTTTAAAGAATTGAATGGAAAATAATCATAAAAAATGTTTTTGAATAAGTTAAACCATTTTAAATTAAACAAAAATTATGTAAATTGAAAAAAAAAGTGTTGAAATAATTGAAGTTAAGAATTTTCCCTTCGCGGGAGACCTTCTTATATACATACCTAATAAGATCAAACTGAAAAAAAAATTATACAATAAAATTATAATATTACTTCGATTTTTTCATCCATTGACAAGATAAAACAAATTATTACAAAACTTCTAGCATAATTTTTTAGACGTGATTTCGAATCCAATGAAGTTATCACACATTGTTCCATTACTCAAGATGCATTCGATAATTTCGACGACTAAGTTCTAAAACAAAATGTATGGGATTTGACATAAGGCATTGCAAGCGACATGTCACTTAGCGATCACTGATGTCGAAATTATCGAATGCATCTTGACTAAAGGCCCAGTATCTATATTTGAAACGCAAATCAGTTTGTCGATTAGACTACATGCTGAAAGGTCATCCTAAAAACTCTTCAGGAAAATTATTTTGAGCGAAATCGGACAAAAATTTTGAAGTAATTTAAAGAAGACCAATTTATTCCGCGTTGATAATTACGGAACCCTCCATAGACATAAACAGAAAAACTTCCCCAGGTCGTCCCCATCCGGCAGAGTACCTAGCAAACTGACAGCATTGCCTCGTTGGATAGCAATGGCTATCCGTTGTGCCAGGTAGTTCCCGGCTCAGGGGTCTCGGGTGGCTTCAGTAAGCTTTTTTGATATTTCTTTAAAAAGCTTTTATGCGCCCGGACCTCATGCGCCTAGCGCACCTGGGTTTCCACCCCAAACGGTTCAAACATGAGGTCTCCGCTAAGGTTCTCGTACTTGCGCCGTTTGAGGTTCTCTGCTCGGTTTGCAGCCGCGCCTGCACAGTTCAAGGTGCCTTGGACATGGGACATGGTACTTTATCAATTCGAATGAACTGTTTAATTTTTTGTTCAATGAGCGAGTGGCAGAAACTTTGATTGGTAGCTTCTAAATATATTATATGTATAGCTGCGTCAAAATTAATATCTTTTATGGTTTCGTACTTTTCCGATATCAGCAAATAGCTTATTAATAACTTTTTGAAACTGTAATTACTAATATTAACTTTAATAGTTAAATGGCTGCAGTTTCAAAGAATTTATTTTCAAGTTTGTTTCCTTTCGTCAATCAATTGACGGTTCATATACGGCGTCTTTCTCGCTAAAAGTCGTCTCTCGAGAGAGCGAGAAAGAGAGGGCGGGAGCGGGAGTAGAAAAATCTTGGAATTTTTTCATTAGCGATTCAAAATTTACCCGTGTAAATTTAAAAATTACCCGTGTGCCTCATCTGAAAATAAGCAAAACTCCAATCAAAGTAGTATCATCCATACCATCCAGTCTGTAATTATTGATTTCACAGAAATATACAATGGAATAAACTAAATACTAAATAGGCTGGTTGACAAAAAAATAAATATTGCATTTTTGATGAATATTGCTCTTAAATATGAAAGTATCTTCTCATAACAAAAATATTTTATGGGTACAGCGACTTCATATAAAATTTAATATTTTTTTACGTTTATCTAGTTATTAGTACATCAATAACTCGGAATATATTATAAATTAAACTAAATGTTTTGCATGTAGTCAACGATTGGTCCCGAAAACTTTTAAAACCGACTTAATTTCTTTTTTCTTTTTCAGGAGGCGCCATCGTAGACAACGAGCTGAAATCCCGTTTCTACGATGCCAAGAAAGTAAGTATTAGCATTATCAACTAATAAATTATTTTGTTTTCATGAAAACACGACATCGGCGAAGCCAATAGAAAGTGTAGTCGGGTTTTTTATTATTTATTTTCTTAAAAAACATAAAATTTCAAGTCTTTGTTCGGTAAGGTGAGATCTTGTTGGATACTCAATGCTCCAGCAGTAAAGAATTATAAAAAATTGGAATAGCCAAAGAAGGGAAAAGTAAAATCGAATAATTTTGGAATTTTTTCAAAGTTTTTTTAACTATCTCCACCAACATGCCATTTCTATGTGAAACTAACGTAGGCAAATATGTTCAGTTTAGTATAAACGTAGGAAACTGAAATTCCTTTAAATTGAGATCCGGGGAGTGAAGAAAAATAATTTGAAGCTCAATATGTATAGTCGGAATTGGACCACTTTTGAGATATCAAAAGTAAAAACTCCCACCACAACACAACCCACCTGTTGTGTTATAATAAAACGCTTAAATAGTGCTTTTTAATTCCCTCTTTAATCAACAGAAGTACAATTGACAATTCTAAGTACAACTTTAACTGTGAAATTGTTTTAACATTTTAACATTTTACTTACAAACCAACAGTAACATCTTACTGGTCATTGTACTTTGAAGTTTCAGCGACCATAGGATGAAAACTATCTACATAACTAAAAGAATTAACACTGGTTTAAACAAACCATTAGTGCTTTTTTGACACCTACATCTTATCACTGTTATATCTAAAAAATAATTAATTCTACGCAAAAACATGAGCGTTGATCTGCATTCGGTTGTTTTCTACTGACCGGTCAGGTTAGGTTAGTTAAATCGAATTATTTTTATTTATAAAAAAAGAATATTGTTATTACCTCTATTCATTCGGCAAAACTATATCTAACCAGCCAGTCAGTAATTATCGACTCCAAAACTAAAATCAAAGATATCATAGAGACTAGATTCAGGTGTTAGGACTTCGGTATACATTATTAAGACGATAATTAAATGTACTGAAACCACTACATTTCTTTTTAAGTTGTCATATTTGGCATTCTATGATCGTACATTCTTAAAAGTGTAGTAAGTACGTTACTGTGGTTTCGTAAGTAAGAATTCAATATATATTAAAAATACAGGTTTAAGTTGTATTTGAGATTTGCTTATTGTACTTACTACTTGAGCAATTGCAACCATATTCAGTGTTTTTATAAAGTGGGTCACCTCCTACTACTGAAAAAATATAAAATGGTGAATATCTTAGAAACACTCCAATATCGGCCACAGGTACACATAGCAGATCTTCATTCCTCGGATCTTCATTTAACGGATTGACTACGTTCTACCTAATAACTTGTATAACAAGGAAAATGTGATAATAAATTTAGCAGTACAGCAAATAATGTCGAATTATTCAAATATTGTACGTCTAGAGTACCTAATTATATTTATAAATATGTATTTTTTCTTAATAGTAACCAAGATTCAAAAAAATTCGAAAAATCCAGATTTTACAGAAATTTCGAATCATTCTAATTACGATGTATCAGGATTGCAATAGTTGTGGTTTCATACATGCCTTATTTATAATGTTAATTAATTAATTCGCGTACCTAATCGGCCTCCAAAGTTTTTAGAAGTTGGTCCCCCCTGGCATTTTTAATCTATAGGAGATATAAACTTGTTAGTTTCCATGCTGATAAATCATGCTAAAAACTGTTTAGGAACGATTTCCTTATAAATCGGGCAATAACTTTTTAAGAAATTCAAAGAAAACCCTTTGCGCGTTGATAGTTACGGAACCCTCCTTAGACATGTCCTGCTCTTGGTTAGGTTAGGTTATTTATTTACATCTCAAAAAATCATTAAAACTTTTGTATGAGGATGTAAACTTACACCATGTGTGAAATTTCGGAAATTCCATTAAAAAATATTTGCTTTTCAATCCGTGTCGAATTTTCAAACAAAAATAAATGACGACCCGCAAATAAATGGTATTTGATCACTACGAAAATCCGCGGAAACAGGCGTGCACTGTGCAGTAAAAGCATTTAGAAACGCGATCGCAGATTTGAATTTTTACCAAAAAAAATAATGGAATGTTTATCGTGGGATTTCGTATACCTTCTAATAGTGGATATCTAAATAGACAATGAGTGCATAACTCACCGAAATGTCAAGTAGTGACCGAACTGATGATGATGAATTATAGCTAAGAACACTCTCGATCGTGTCAGCTTAATATAATAAAATAGGTTTTTTTAATCACAATCGGTTCATCCGTTTGGGCGAATGTTGATGATGGTGACGACGGACAGACATACACATAGACAGACAGAAACGTCAAACTTATAATACCGAGGGGTATTATAAGTTCACCTCTGTTTTCTTCGGGGTTAAAAAATGTCAAACTTATTTTTATCTCTCCATAGATAGATGAATTACGACAACAGTTGGTGAAAATAAGGTCCAATATTTCTTTTACGTGAACTCTACTTGTGTCCCATCTTAAAAATATATAAAAATACCAGTTAAAAAGGCGATTATTACACGAACGCTTAATAGAATCAATAAAAATCAAATTGGCAATTCAGTTTGGTTTTGCCGCCAACCGCTGGAGTGGGCTGGGTGCAACTGAAGAATTGCCAACAAAATCGAATATAAAATATATTATATTTAAAGACTAAAGGCCTGTTTCACAATCCTAGTACTATTATTATAAATGTAAAACTTTGTGAGGATGGTTGGATCTATGTTTGTTACTCTTTCACGCAAAAACTACTAAACGGATTTTGATTAAATTTAGCATGTTACTACCATTTAGGCTCTGGATTTTAAACAAGGGCTACTTTTTTCCCGAAAAAGTACAGTATTCCCGTGCGTACAGTATTCTCGCAAAAACTACTAAACGGATTTTGATGAAACTTTACAGTAATATAGCTTATATCATATAAATTATATGAAGATGTAACTTATATGATATAAGATCCAATTTAACGCGGGGCGAAGCCGCGAGAAAAAGCTAGTGCTTTATATTTTTGTATTGACTTTGTCTTTTTCTAGTATTTCCGGACAGATTTTTTCTAAACTACCTGCATATTGTTTATATTTTCAGGTGCTGCCAGACCAATGTCCGGCAGTATGGGAGAGTGCAGCTGATATCGACACGCTTACCACATACCATTCCTTCGACTTTCAGGTACTTAATGAATCGATACGCTTTGATGATATACTACACTATTCTATACTTACTTGATTCCCGCTTCTAATGAATTTCGTTGCGGGTTCATTATGATTGTTCCTTTTTGCGGAAGGACTAAGGTTGCAGAACTCCTTTTGTCTGGAGAACTCGTGATTATCTTAACTCGAAAAATAAGTTACGAGTTTGGAGATCCTGAAAAGATCGTCGCCTTGGTTCTATGAGCCGCGGCTCTCGGAATGGAAGCTTATGCCCAAAATGTTATATAAAGGGTTTAACAAATCGAAGTGATAAAATTTTACTGGCATAATTCTTCGTTTAGGTATTATCCGAAAAGCAGTAGCAAAAATGTGTAAACCATACAATTTTGATACTTTTAATACTATCACTCATTTATTGTACACGTTGTATAGGGTGTACTGTTATCCGAGTGAAATATTTAACACAACATACGTAATTAATGCATAACTTAAAAAATCCTCACAACTCTAGCTACGCATAGACACTTACTGCCTTACAACGCGCCGGCTTTGAAGATTACACGGCCGGTACGCTGTATAAGCGCGCGGTAATTAATAGAATTTAAGTACTTTATAGGATAATCTGATCAAAATTTAAGGTTGTACAATGTACATGTTATATTTTTGTACAGAACCCGTATAATAAAATATATTTTGGTGATAACTTCCTATAGTGCATACATTCTAAAATCCTCAAAGACTGCTTTAAAAAGTATATAACATTATAACACCATATTAAGGCATTAAGCTCTAAACAGTCATAAATTGGTGGGCGATAATTAGCTATTGGATGATCCCGTGATCTGGCGGTTGCGTGTAATTGCAAGTCAATCAAGTTCATTTGCGTCGACACTCCAGCTTATAGGTACGATATACCAATATTAATAAAGTGCGGGAAGCTACCGTGTCCGAAAACATGAATGATAGACATAATATTATGTTTCCAGACAGGAATTATTGACAAGCACGTAATACTAACGTTATCGAGTTTATTTTATAGGCGCTGTCATAATTTTCATACAGTTCTCTTTCGACAATCTTACGAAAACGAAGTTGTCGATTTTTCCTGCTAACCCCACTGATAAACGATTAATCTGTAGTCTATTCGCGTTAAGAAGTCAGTGAAATGTAAAAAAACTGCCGAACATATAACCGTCTCTTTTTTTGGAAGCCGGTTAAAAAATCTAAATTGACCAATGACGCATGTTCAGAGTTCAGTTGATCACATTAACCAATAATTGTAGTAAGCTATTTTAACATATGTACGCATGATTTACTGATTTACTTCTTAACGCGAATAGGACTATAGATACGTATGTGCTAACACAATATAATATAATTTTTTTAAAGTAAGTGTTGGAGACACTAGACTGTTTTTGGCTATTTTCCAAGACATTATAGAGTAGTTAACCTATTCTATATAAACATTTTTACTCCAGTGCATCGTGAGTGATATTGTCTTTTTACTTTTGATAAACACATCACTCCTACACCTACATAGTTCTCATGATATCTCAGTATATTATTATGCACAACATGGCATATTATAATATACCGCCACATTATTGGACTCATTTGACAAGTTTGACCCACACACTTGAACTCCAAGAGGTGGGGTTCAAATCCTGTCATGGTTTCGTTCGGTGCAGTTTATTGGATTTATTCTCTTGCAAAATATAACACCGACTGCTGGCATGGTGGGTGGCGAGTAACGTGTCCCCATGTCATAGTACAATATGTTTCACATATTATGCCGGGTGTAAGTGATGGCTCATCAGAAAAAAATGACACAACCACATCAACTATATTAAAGTTTCCGTAACGGCACTGGTTTTTAACAATTATGCGCCATATTTTTCATAAGGAAATTCGTGAAAATGTAACTAAATGGAACACTCAATGTGTAAAAAAATTATATACCACCTCTCTCACCAGAACACAGAGCTGTATGAAATGCCTTGTTCGACTTTCGTTTTACTCGTAATTGTTGTGTTGTTTTTTTGAATTTACGATGCGAGAAATCCATAACTGTCGGATGGAGATTTTTCGTTGAACTTTTAACAGTCAATTAAATCGTGTGGCGGAGTGTGACGGAGTGCGACGTAGTGTGGCGTAGTGTGACAGGAACGACACAGAGCACATCAAAGGGCCAGCGGGATGCTGGCTCATAACTTTATTGCTTTGAAAGAGTTTAACTTCATGGTTTATATATGATAGGAATACTTAGTTTGTTTTCAGATTAGTTTTATATTATTGTAATATTATAAAGTTGTTTGTTTGTATGATTATTTGTTTGCATTGAATAGGCTGCGAAACAACTGGACCTATTTTGATGAAATTTGGCACAGATATAGAGTAGACTACGGGGAAGGTCATAGGCTACTTTTTATCGCGGCAAAATGTACGGTCCTCGCGGGATTTCCTTTTGCGCGTGTGAAGTCGCGGGCAACGTCTAGTATTATTATATTTATTGGAAATTGTTGAACTTTAACTATTTTTGGATAATGACAATTGCTGCATGGGGTAGTCAGGGGTGTTTTAATTACATAGTACCTTTAACTTAGTTATTACTACATTTGTCCCATCACTTAGTGCGCGCTGAAGGTAATCGAAGGAACCGTACGTTTTGCCGCAGTAAAAAGTCGCCTATGTCCGTCCCTGTGGTCTATCCTATATGTGTGCCAAATTTCATCAAAATAAGTTCAGTAGTTTCACAGCCTATTCAATGCAAACAAACAAACTACAAATATTTCCTCTTTATTATATTTGTATAAAAGTATAGTTAATCGTTGGTATACAGAGAGGTACTGAAACAAATGAAGACTACCTAGGTACAAAATCGACAAAGTTCCTACTCGGCCAGTCTCTTAAGGCTCCGTATAATGCCAGTGACCTTGAGCGTCAAGTCCCACTCTTAATCTGTATTAAAAATCGCTATGAATATATTTGAGACAAAATTTGCGAAAGCTTAAACCGCCTTCCCTGAGTATTGTTTTACTTAAAATACTGAAATAATTTTCACACTCGTGTGACTTGTAGAAGGAGAGAAAAAAGGTTTTAACTTTTAAAAAAAGCGTGGACGTATCATATTTTTAAAATCAATATTTAAATAAAAATTTCAATTTCTAAAAACACAGTCCCCGGTCAAATGTAATGCAGATTAACATATATTTTTTTGGCATTTTTCAATACGACCATGACTGAGATAAAATGTTTCAACGAACTCCAATTTTCAGTTCTATCCACCGCATAACCCCGTAACATTTTCCTTTGCACTAGGACGCCTCAAAATATTTTAACCCAAAAGAAGTGACCGCAACGACAGCAGACGTGGTTGAACTACGAATTTACACGTGAGTATGTGTGCGTGCGCACGATTCAACAGCGGTGTTGAGCGGTTTTCATCTTATGCCTGGTCGAGCGGCAACTTGTACGATAGTACTTACATATTCATTAAAAATTAAAATCACTTGACGTATACACTATACAGGATGTTCGGAAGAAAGTATTCAATCTCCGAAAACGAGAACCAGAGGGTACCGAACAATGGTTTGTATAGGTTTTTTTCATTTATTATAGTTAAGATTTAAGGTGATATGTGAGGAGCATTAAATGTAGCAGTATTAAGCAAGTTTTAGTTTTCTTTAGTTAATATTTTTAATTATAATAAGGTCGCGATAACATCAAAGTGCAATTAAGTTAATACTGTTTTTTGTAAGCGAAGCATTAAATATTTTTCTGGTTTAAATTGTGCTTAGATTAATTACCTAATTATACTTTATTTTTATATTATTTTAGGTTATTACAAGGAAATCAAAACCTTGGACACTGAAACCATTTTCAGTGTTTTATATTAACAAAAAATAGCAGCCAGGTCACCCACTTTAAAACAAAACAAAATGGCGAATATTGCAGAAATGGTCCCACATTAGCCAAACAGTATATTAAAATAACCTAACATGTCAGGACACGTCTAAGGAGAGTTCCGTGACTATTAACGCGTGATAGTTTTTTTTTCAAATTACTTCAAAAGTGACTTAATTTTCCTAAAGAGTATTTAGCATAATCTATCAGCATGGAAAATTGCAAGATTCTATTAATTTTTTGGGGTTTAAATTATTTGTCCTAACCCCCGGGGGGTTCACCACGGATCACGGATGTACTACGTCCTACCAGACACCCTGTATATTCTACAGTCGGTAATTAGGTATGTAACATTAATTTGTCTCAATCCCTGTTTTTATCAATTACGAGTTGCTGGTAAATATTGTGAGTTAACAACACAATCGCTGTTGTAGAACCGATAGCGGATTTATCAACAACAACAAGCTTTTTACACTAAATTCCAATATTTCTTTTTTTACAAGTAAATAGCAGATAAATTGATTCTCAGTAATTTTATTATTCGTAAATAACTAAAACTGCTATCTTATAATTTAAACGAGAAAGTCTAGTGTATAATCGTAATCTCGGCAACGGCTGCAAGTATTTATATGAAATTTAGTATGCAGGGATTTTTGGGGGAGAAAAATCATTCTAGCTAGGTTTAATCTCTGAGAAACTGCCAATTTTTAGTTAAATATGTTTTTTTCTTTCGTCATACAGCAATAAATATATCAATAATTTCTATAATGTCAGTCCGATTGGCAGTTTGGTTAGTTTTTGCGTTTTACACCAACAATATTCGTGACGTTATCGAATGCCAATTGTACAGGCATTAGGCGCTCTCATAATTTTCATACATTTCAATAACGTTACAAATATATATGATTGTATCAATCGTTCGTGCTAGCCCCGCTGAAATGATGATATACGTAGCGTATTCGAATCCGTCATAAAATGTACTCGTATATCGCGCTCTAGAATTATATTGTTAATGCCAACCAAAACGGGCAATTGAACTTGAAAAAACGGAAATCAAAAATATGAACCAGTGACGTAATTGCTCTATGGGTGGCTCGGTGTAGCAGGCTGCAGCGCCGACCCTCGCGGCTTTCTCTAGGTGTTCAAAGAGAAAGCCCTACAATATTTTTATTTACATTTAAAATAAAAAAAAACGAACGCTTCGCATTGGACTGAGATGTCCCAGGCCCGCCTTACATTCTTACTGATAATAATATATTATATATCATATTGCAGTGTGTTTAGGTAGAATGAACGTATGGCATACGCGCTAGTTTGTGCATTGCGTCAATTCTTAAATACAGGGCTGGGCAGCAAAGTTCTGTTTTTAAATGTGAAAAAACATAAGGTTACTTCAAGTAATGTCAGAGGGCGGCAAAGCCGACTGGCCCGCGCGCCAAATCTCTAAAATGCGTGTGTTCCTTTAACTTACACTATCAAAACTATAATTGGTCAATGGTAGTTATAAAAAAAATCCTACGAAAATACCCAATTAGTGGGCATAATTAAAAATGTCACAATTTCAGTCTGTGCTCTTAACGATGTGTTGCAATTACAGCCGAGCTGGCTCCGAACCAAGGAGTTCTGGGATCGATCATTCGAGGAGCGCTACGAGAAACTACACAACGAAAGCCGACGGCCAACGCTAAAGGTAAAATTGGATTTCTTCCTGTCCTGTTTTAAAATACTTATAGCGAACTGTACCTTATATTTAACTTGTGATAATTTAATTAAATTTGCGTTACCGGGGGAGAGCCATGCTCAGGGGCGAAAGCCCCGCTCAATGAAAGAAGAAAATCATCGTGAAATAACGGGTGCGACCTTTTGCCGCATGGGTTTTCGGGTAAAACACCTGTGTTCATTGGGCGTTAATCATGGGTAGCGGTAGTCGCTTACCATCAGGGTACTGGGCAGGTTTCCGTCTGGTCGTTGGCAATTTGTCAGTCATGAATAACTCAACAACTCCCAATCGGACTAATAACACCCCGAAAGATACCCCTGGGGGTGTCACGAGTACTAAAGTTCGTACTCGTAGCACCCCCAGACGTCAAATCCATACAAATGTGTAGTTCTCAAAATTATGATCAAATAATCAAGGAACACGATAACCGTGCTGCGCTTACTAATAAAAAGATTTACACAACGGTTAACTTAAACAACGTTACTGTCTTTGTGTTATGCGTTGGAAAAGTAAAAGTCACTTGACAGACATAGACAGCAACGTTGTTTAAGTTATCCGTTGTGTAAATCTTTTTATTAGTAACGGGTAAACGTATAAACATATAAACATAATATTCATAATTTTATAGTGCCTAAAAACCGGAAACGAGCGATGCGTTGAGAAACCGTCATCAATAATGATGCTTCATTTAATACTTTATTAAAAATACACATTGTTTTGCATTTTCTTGACAGTTAAATTATATTATTTAACGGAATTTCTCTAATGCATGACCTGATGTAATTTCATTGTTCGGAAATGGCAAAAGAATTGCACTATTAAGTAAATCATCATTATTGATGTCTTCTCGTTTCCGGTTTTTGGGCACTGCAATCAAATTGTGAATATATATACAATAAGTTTAGTAAACGCATCACGGTTACTGTATCCTTATTGATTAATTTGTTTAATTTGGAGTGGCAACCTTCTAAAACGTTATTCGTCCTACGACGCTCTCTCCAAAGACGATAAAAATTGCAGGTGAATGTACACTGAGCTAAAGTCCTTCTATGTAAATGATGATTTTTTTCATATCAATCATACATTCGGATTTGGTGTATAGTAAAGGCCTCTCGAATATTGTCAGATGAAAGAAGTGGTAAAACTGCCGTCAGGCCCACAATTATTCTTTCAGCCTTTGTTTTAGTATGTCTTATGTGACTCAATGTCTCAAAGACATGATCCAAGAGCACCGCACTAGCGAACCTGGGGGTGCCACAAGTACGAATTCAAGTACTCGTGACACCCGCGGGGGTATCTTTCGGGGGTGTCATTAGTCCGGAATCAAGAACTCTAGCCTAAGTTTCTGTTTTGATCACAATCTTTAATATTTTTGCAACAATTGTTGTCAGCAAAACCCGTTTAATGTAATAAATTCTTACCATTACAGGTCATTGTAGTACCTCACTCGCACAACGACCCGGGCTGGCTCAAGACATTTGAACAGTACTTCGACTGGAAGACGAAGAATATCATCACGAATATCGTTCAGAAACTCCATCAGTTCCCGAACATGACGTTTATATGGACGGAGATATCGTTTCTGAACGCGTGGTGGGAAAGATCGCATCCGGTTAAGCAAAAGGTTAGTAATCTCTGTGGTTTCAGAAATTATCTGTTTTTTTTTCGCCGGTGTTTTCGTTTTAAAGCTAATTGACATAATGCTTATATAACTCTCCACACCGATTTCGGTGACGGTGGCCGGTTTCATTGAAATCAGGCCAGTAACGCAGGAGTAATTTCATAGTGCCCAAGTGTGTTGCGCACACTTGGGTACACACGAGCACTCACACTCAACACTCAACACTCTTCCTTTACTCTCGTCACCCAGTGGGACGGATAACCGACACGACTGGCGAGAGATCAGGCGCAGGTCCGACTTTTTACATGCCCATCTGACGCATGGATCATCTTTCTTGCCTGCATTGTCCTAACCAAACTTGGAAACAACATTTTTTGTTGTTCCAATGCGGGAATCGAACCAACGACCTCCGGGTCGAGAGCCAAGCTCTAACCACTAGGCCACTAATAATAATATTGTCTGTTTCCAGTCACTAAAGAAGTTGATAAAGGAAGGTCGTCTAGAAATCACTACAGGCGGTTGGGTGATGCCTGATGAAGCTTGCACTCACATCTACGCTCTCATTGACCAGTTCATTGAAGGTATTGTTTCACAGCGGTTATAATATGATTGTTCTAAACTTTAGACTTCCTTAGTAACTATCAGGGAATCTAAATTTGCAGGTTGACCATTACTTACATACGTGATGACCTCTGTGGCTCAGTGGTTGAGCGCGTTGGTGCTCAAGCCGGGATCGCGGGTTCGAATCCCGCCGAAGGAACAAAAAGTTTTTTCTGTGTTTCTGGGTCATGGATGTGTATTTAATTACTGTGTATAATATAATAAAAATATTAAATATAATATGTATAGTATAAAGATATATAATATTAAATATACTTTCCACCCGTTTGTCTGAACCCGTAACACAAGTTCTTCGGGTACTTAGAACGGGGCTAGGTTGACGTGGCGTCCATAGATATTGTTAGTATTATACTTTTACACACGCCGGATTCCCGCATATGCATAGACAAAAAGTTAAGATTTTCATTTAGTGCGATGGAGTCACTTCGTTTGTCTCATCTTAGGGGTATCCCTAATACGCTCGTTGGGTCTGGCTAATATTGCTGCGTGGCTTTTCGGTACAGTTTATACATTTTAGTAAATAATTAGTAAATTAAGAATAATGCAATTTACACAATATGTTTCTGAACTTCCACATTACATAATAATAATGTTTTTATTTTAAATTTTCAGGACATCTCTGGGTAAAAAACAATCTTGGAATCGCACCGAAAACGGGTTGGTCAATTGATCCTTTCGGCCACGGACCAACTGTACCTTACTTGTTGGACAAAAGCGGTTTGGACGGAACCATCATACAACGAATCCACTACGCTTGGAAACAGTACCTAGCCCAGAGGCAAATAGAAGAATTCTACTGGATACCTGGTTGGGCTACTAAGAAACCGAATCTTGTAGTCCATAACCAACCCTTCGATATTTACTCTATCAAAAGTACGTGTGGACCTCATCCATCCGTCTGTCTTAGCTTTGACTTCCGAAAAATTCCTGGAGAATATTCCGAATATACTGCTAAACATGAGGAAATCAACGAACACAATCTCCATAGTAAATCAAAAACTTTGATTGAGGAGTACGAACGAATTGGGTCTTTGACACCCCATAACGTAGTGTTAGTACCATTAGGTGATGACTTCAGATACGAATACAGTATAGAGTTCGATGCTCAATACATAAATTACATGAAAATGTTCAACTACATCAATAGCCACAAAGACCAATTCAACGCAGAGGTATCATTCGGAACGCCTCTCGACTATTTTAACGCCATGAAAGAGAGACATACTAATATTCCTACACTTAAAGGAGATTTCTTCGTCTACTCCGACATATTTAGCGAAGGCAAACCTGCTTACTGGTCTGGATATTACACTACGAGGCCGTATTTAAAAATCCTCGCTCGGCAATTTGAACACCAACTGCGCAGCTCCGAAATTCTTTTCACCCTAGTAATGAATTACATAAAGCAAACTGCTACGAAGAATTTAGAAGCCGCAGAGAGGATGTTAGAGAAATTTTACGAGCAACTGATCAGCGCCAGGCGGAATTTAGGTCTATTCCAACATCACGATGCTATTACTGGGACTTCTAAATCTAGTGTCATGTACGATTATGGCACCAAACTCTTCACCAGTTTATACCACTGCATTCGACTCCAAGAAGCCGCTTTGACCGCTACATTGATAGCGGACCATACACTGCATTCCCAGAGAATAATCCAGAGCGAGGTAGAATGGGAGACATACGGGAACCAACCCAAAAAACTATTTATCTCCTTCATCGATAAGAAAAAAGTGATTTTATTCAATCCGCTAGTTGAAAAACGCACCGAAGTGATAACTCTTCGATCTAATACCACAAGTGTTCGCGTCTATGATACATACCGAAAGAAGTACGTTCCATACCAAATAACCCCCAACATAGAAGTGGACAAGAAGAAATACTTTATTAGCGATGTCAATTTCGACGTGATGTTCGTAGCTACATTACCTCCATTGAGCGCAGTAGCATACAACATGGAGGAATACACAAATACTTCCCATAACAGCGTTATATTCTGCAACAATTGCAGCGAGAAGCGAAGCAATGGTAACGAAAGGAATGATAATTTTAGCATTAAGAAAATGATGCCCGGTGACATACAATTGGAGAATACTGTTTTAAAGCTACTGATTGATAGAAAAACTGGATTTTTGCGACAGATTCAAAGGAAGGATATAAGGAAGAGAATTGTGGCGGAATTACAATTTGGAGCATACCAAAGCGCTCAAAGACATTCTGGGGCGTATCTATTTATGCCTGACTACGACGCACCCGAAAAAAGTGTGCTTAATCCTTACACCAAGTCCGATAACCAACAAGACGATAATCTAGTCATAGTTTCGGGGCCTATTTTCACCGAAATCACGACTATGTATCTGCCATTCTTGATTCACACGCTTAGGATATACCACGTGGACGATCCAGCGCTTTCTCATGGCATTTTTATTGAAAACATCGTAGACTTCGAAAGCCCACCGAAGAATAGAGAAACCGAACTCTTTATGAGATTCCATACGAACATACAAAATGGGGATGTACCCGAATTTTACACAGATCAAAACGGATTCCAATATCAGAAACGTATTAAAGTCGAGAAATTGGGAATTGAAGCCAACTATTATCCAATAACAACGATGGCCTGGATCCAAGATGACGAAAATCGTTTGACTTTAGTGACTAATCATGCTCAAGGCGCATCTTCGTATGAACCGGGTAGATTGGAAGTTATGTTGGACCGTCGAACATTGTATGATGACTTTAGAGGGGTAGGAGAAGGGGTAGTTGATAACAAACCGACCGTATTCCATAACTGGCTACTTCTAGAGCCCTCTACGAATATCAGAGATAAGAGAGACACACAAGACCATGTATCCGGAAGAATCGACGAAAGACACTTCAATCCGAACCAGAAAACAACTGTTTACGAGTTACCCTCACGCATGGCCGACTATTTGAGTCGAACTCTTAACTATCCTGTGAACATCTACTTGGTTGATACTAGTGAAGTAGGTGATATTGAAGTGAAATCCCATGAAATTTATGCACAAGGTTTCCCGGGTGGCGTCCATCTCTTAACCCTTAGGACGATAACTGATGATGCTTTGGACCAATTCCCGAGTTCGAAATGCTTAATGGTATTACACAGACCGGGGTACAGTTGCGCTGTAGGCGAATTAAAGGCAGTTTCTGCCAGATTTACCCCTGAAACTAAATTCAATAACTTAAAGATTAAAAACATAACCCACGTAAGTTTGACTGGTCTAAAGAAATATAAAGAATTGTCCAGCCTAGCCGAAATAAAATTAGATCCAATGGAAGTAAAGACTTATAAACTTGTATTCTAAATGCTTATAATTTTTTAAAAATTCAATAGATGTTAGGTTATTAAATTGGACTGACTGAGGGACTCCTTTGAGGGGGTTATGATAAGTACATTGACCAGAAAGTACATAACTTAGGTAAATTATTAGGAACAAATTTTATCACTTATAAATGTGTAGGTATTTATAATCACTTAGACGTCCGTGTTTTGAGCAACATTGTACCCGTCAGTGGCGTGGGGTTCCTATAACTCCATTCCAATCGGCTTCACTTACCACTTGCCTTTTGAAGACCCTCATCCAAATCTCTACCTATTATACTGACCTTCGCCACTGGTACCCGTAAATGTAATAGTGTTAAGTGACATAAATGAAATCTTAAACATTCCGCATAATAAAATTATATTTTATTCCTAGTGATGAAACGTTACCAAATGATTCAATGTTATAAAATTAATTTTAACAATATGTTTGTATATCTCTCCATATTGTTTTAAGATATTCGAATTCCGTTTATAAGTAGTTACTGTTATATTATAGTTATATCTACCTCAGGACCAAATGTTTTTAGAATCGGATAAAATCATAAGAACTTTTATTACGTTACAAGTGAATCTCTAACCTAACATTAGTTGTACAGAGTGACACGCGTTGTATTGAATACCATTTATTTATTGATAAGTTTTACAATTTCCTTTGTTTATTGTAAGATCTCATTGATATAAAAGATTGTTCTAGAGAGAAACAGACACAGATCTTACATCAATGTTACAATTTGGCTAGTCTATGGGAATATAAAGTCTATAAATATTAATATTATATCATCATTATTATTATATCATCTATTAATATTATTTATACAGATGTAACTATTCTGGCAACATTTAATCATCACAATCTGCATTTCTATTTTGAATAAGTTTTGTATATTTTGTTTGGTTGTGTTTTTATTTTACATTTGTGACTAATAATGTGATATTAACTTTGAATACTTATTTATTTACACATTGATTTATTTTAACACTTGTGTGATAATTTATTTAACATTAACTTTATTGATTTGTGAATTATGAATGTAGTATTGTGATGTCGACATTTTTTTTTAACAATAGTATGCGTTCAAAGAATACATTTTGTACTAAAATAATCTAGGTAACGAACGATTTTTATGAATGTATTTAGTATTTATTTACACATAACCTCGCAAGACAATGTTTTGTTAAGACAAATCACTCACGCAAGCATAGTTTGTACACACGCATGTTTTAAATATTAGGGATTTATTTTTAAATGATTTGAATCAAAATGAGTCAAAATAACAGTCTTTTATATTATGTTATTTATATTTATTTGTAAATACCTTAAGTGTAAATAACATTTAGTTTTTAATTATCGATAGTAGTAAATAACACAGTAATAGATTTAAACAGTCAAAAGTTTTCAAAGATAATACCCATCTAAATGTTTTAAATAATAGACATAATTCATTTGAATTTACTGTAGTGTATTATCACCATTGTATTCAGTCATAATATCAAACTAGAAAGTGTACTGTTTCATTTTCTGTCGAAATAAAGAGATTAAAGCTTGTGACATATCTCAATTAAACCCATATTCGAAAAGTGTTAAAGTTTATTAGTAAGGGTTCTTACTTTTGTGAAATAGAAGGAGCAGTTCTAGAATTAATGCTAATAATTCGGCACTGTCAAAACTAAGTACCCGTTGGAACAAAATTCACTAACCAAAAAGAAAATGTTAATAACAATCTTAAACTATAAAATCAAAAATGTTTTCACTGAGCTGTCATTTCTTTTTGATTCTGCTCGCTATCCACTCAAGTCCCATGTGTAACCTGGAAGATATTACTATTAGTAGTTTAAGCTACATTTATAGGTTAATTAATATGAGCTTTACACGTGGAAGAGACATGCTTTCGGCACGAATGGGCCGGCTCGACCGGATAATTACTACGGTCTCACAAACCGGCGTGAAATAACGCTTCGAGTGAGTGAGGTTATCCAAGGGGGGTTAGGAATGTTAAAGACCAAGCACGCAAGTGCGCAACACCAGAGGAGTTACAAGTGTGGTGCGAGTGTCCATGGGGAGCGGTAATCGCTTAGCATCAGACGCTCTGACTGCTCGTTTCCTGGCCCATTGCTTAAGATAAGTTAAAAGAAGATGCCAACTTTTATAACCGATACTAATATTATGGTATTAATTTATAGTATTTACCTTTAATGTATAGCAGATATTATTATCAGATCGACAGCAAAGGAAACGAGAACTTTTAAAATTGGCCTTTACGAACATTTACGAATGCGATCTCTTTGAGAATGTCGGATCCAAATTCCAATTCGCATAATTATTTTCGATAAAAACTCATTTGGGTTGGCACGCTGGCGTACGCACACGGGACAAATCATGCGTTTGCTAGTGAGACCGCATCCCAACCCAACCGAAATGTTATCAATAACTACAATTTTTATTTAAAAAAACTATAACCCGACTACGTAAATTATATAGCCTACGTTACCCGGACCATTATTACGAATCTATTGACACCTCTTTCTTTAAAATCGGACCAGTAGTTTAGGCGCTACGGTGGAACAAACATACATACACACATAGACTGCCAAAATCATTAATTACCCTTCCCTTTGGCTTCGCCGTAGTCGGGTCAAAATATTAACGTGAATGGGGCTTGTAACGTCTATTATAAACTTATACCCCTCGCCAGTGAGCGCGCAACAGCCTTGAATGTGCCACGGGTGTTGCTTTATGGACGTCAGATCCAGCTGCTCCGATATCTCCGCAGCGGTCATAGATCCTTTCACGTCCTGCAATTGGTAACACATAGAATTATGTGTAAATGGTCGAACGACCGAATTCTCAAACGCTTATTAAAGGTCTACCTTTTTCCCTCGGCTCTGCCCACGTATATACAGTATCCCACGGGAACACTTTACTTTTTCGTGATAAAAAGTAGTCCAGTGTGTTAATCCAGGCCACCACTATGAACTACCACCATATCAAATTTCATCGAAATCCTTTCAGTAGATTTTGCGTGAAAAATTAACAAAAATCCATCCATCCATCCTCACAAACTTTCACATTTATAGTGTATTATATATTGTATCTTGTATGCAATAATGTATTAATAGTAGTAGGAAGGGCTATATGCTATCATCTCTGCTTGGCAGAATGACAAGAACAGCGTGTCACTTGAGAGCCTGTTAGCTTAAGAACGATTTGAGAAATCAGCCTTAAGTAAATCATGCGTCTTGGTGTCTACCAATAAGAATTCTAATATCTCAAGGACATTATATGGATGCTTAAACGGTGAGTGAAAATATCGCAAAAAAATCTGCGTTTTTTTCAGAAGATAGTCTTAAGTAATAAGATGTATAAGTCTTCTAAGGCCCGTTAAGTCTGCCAACATACAGTCTGCTAGCATAGCGGACTACTCATATTTAAATTATTTTTTCCAGCAGTGAATGCGTTATTGGCCGAAGATGACAATTATTGGGTATTTGACAACATGTAAAAATTTAGTTTTTTTTTAAATAAATTAAGAAATAATTAGGATTTTATGTGTAGTTTTGTAAATATATGCATTTCGATGTCACAAAAAAGTTGAAACGTTTTTTTTTAAACAATAGTTCATAAAACCTACATAATTAGTTTACTTACATCAAATACAAAAAGATTTACTATGGTATGTATCAACATAAACGCGCAAAATTACGATATCAGAAATTTTGTGCATATGTCCATACATTTCGTAGCAACTTACTAGCGTGTGACTCACTTGCTAGTACTACTTTTATATGGGGCGTTTTCACGAGACTCACAAAAGTGCTTCAAACAAACTGAAATATCTTTGAAAATATAGATTTTTAGTAAACTATTCCTTTTGCAAACCGTCTTATTTTTCAGAGCACTATTCATTTATGTATTAAAAAATACAGGAAAATACCGTATTGACAGCAGGGGCAAAGATTAGATGTAGAATTGTTCGATATCTCTTTATCGACTGAACAAGTCTTTTTTAATGTACGGTCCGGTGAACCATTTTTCGACCTTTTTACTTGGATATAAGTAGTGTAGTAGTGGTTCAAAAGTCCTACACTGGATCTGTCGGCACCAAATCTGGACTCAAGATTAAAGAATAACACTATAGCAAGGTTTTATGGAGATTTTCCCACGTGAGCGTATGGACTATGGTATAATTGCGATTCAATTCGAGTGATTATCAAACATTTTTTGTTGCTAAACGTCACACAGTAAGCGCGTTTTATATTAAGCTAATATTTTAACTAACTGTAGCTGCTGATATTGACACAGCTGTTTCAGTCGAGAGGAATATAACATTATAATAGGTGAAGTACATGTAGCGTTTTAAGAATATTGATTTCTTGTGCAACAAGGTGAAAGTAAGGGGCCCCATTCTGTAGCTACATTTTTTAACGTGGTTAATATCGCTAATAACGACGCTTCTAGCGTCTTCTATTTGCTGTTATCGCTAATTATAATAGCTAATTTATACTAGACGATGCCATCTATTGGCATACGTTTCCAACTGGAGCTTCATCACCAATATTTCTTTATTGTGGCATATGGATTATGCATTACCGCTAGTTGTTAGCTAAAAAAAAAAACAATATGATAGTAAGGGTATTTAAGGGCTGTCGCGAGATGATAGTCCTTTCTTTTGCTGAATCCATAATTTATTCAAGTTTTACAAGTGTATCATATTTCTTAATCCCGTATTCACGGTGAGTTTTTTTATATATGTGTTGTGAAGTCTTATTTCGTAAATCACGCTTGTAATAAAACACATTATTTTTTCATGTAAATTAGCACCTTATAAAATTAGCTGTCAAAATTTGATTGGCCAAACCACGTGCTCATTCTTTCTGTTTTGCATTGATATAATATTAGGATATTTGTATCCATACTTTAATTATTCTTGTATATCATATTTTATTTTGCTTACCTTTTATTTTTGTTAAGGTCACACAGCCCGTTATTTTGATCGTTTGGGTTTAAGATCACGCCAGCTGTGGGACTCCTACTCCACTTTTTTTTTATGGATTTTCCAGGGATCTATACTCCGGGTTCTAGGCACCGTTTTTCATGGACTTACGGCTAGTTTTCACACATCCGGATTTCTGAGTGCCGCTAGTTATTCCGGACTGAACTGACTGGTTTTGGAACCAGTCTGCACCGCCCGTTGGACGATCTACGTCGCGGTGAACAGAGAGGCGCTACCGGAAGTTGGAGCCCAACTCGCTCGCGCCACGTGCTGACTACACTCCCGGACCCAGCTAAGTGCCCACGTGGTTAAAGCCCCTCCGATTCCCACAGACACCAAGAGGCTTAACCAGATCTTTCTTTTTTCAGAGCCTTCTGCCCACGTCCACTTATTTTAAAATATATTTGTCACGTTGGTAATTATTCCTCGTTTCATTTACATTACCCGTAACAATACACGGTCCGGTTTTCTTTCAGTTCAGCCTGAACGGATGCAAAATCGTATCATCTGTGTGCAATTTCGAGATCGCATCAGTCGGCCGTATGGACTGAAGCGATTCGTTCCAGTGTTGCCAACTCTGTTTTTGCGAAACTACTAAACTCGCATCGTTCTTTTACTAAAAACTACTAAATGAGTACCGATAACTATTCAAAAGCTACTAAACTTAGGAATCCCTAAAAGTTTTATTTTGGGATTTTGTGTTTACAAACAATGTATGTAACATTTTCAGTTTTTATATTTAATCGTTAAATTAAAAAAATATAGTAGGAAATATTACGTATATAGAAATTAAATCGGTAGTTTTAAGCGACTTACGGACGCGTGCTACTATGTGCTATCATGATAACGTGTCATAATAGCACATAGTAGCAGTCGAGTCGGCAAGATGAGTTCCGTACAAAACGGAAAAAATTGTTTGTGTATGTGAGCCTCAAATTTGTATTTTATTCTGTTTTTAGTATTTGTTGTTATAAACGGCAATAGAAATACCTACATCATACATTTGTGAAAATTTCAACTGTCGAGCTATTATGGTATAAGAAGGTTAAGATACAGCCTGGCGACAGGCGGACGAACAGCAGTCTCAGTAATAGGGTCCCGTTTTTACCCTTTGGGTACGGAACTCATAAAATGGCACAAGGTCTAAAGAAATTTATTAAAGTTCATTGAAGTATTTAAAACTTTAGAGCCACTATGATCTATAAAATCTAAATACTATTACTAGGAGAGCGGCAGACAGACAGACCGACGCACGGGCAGAGTGAAAGTGTTGCTTAAATATTACGGAACCTTAAAAACATGACCGAAGCTCGCGGTAATTTTCCGTGTATGTGCTCGAATCCGTTCAGGCCGAAACTTAGATTAAAACGCCTAGAAACCGGGTACGCGCATGAAAAATGAAGTAAATCATACTGAGCCATATCGGCTCAGTTTGTACGAACGACCCGTCAGTTGTCAAGGTCAAACGCAAGTGCATGTACATCTCCGACTAATAAAAACATTATGACGGTTTGCGTCGTTATTAGGTGTCACAATGCATCGGACAAGAAATAAAAAATGAATAACATTTCATATGTAATGATGAAATTTTATCTCCGAACAATTTGGCTTGTATTAAGTCAAATATTTAATACCTACATTTTAAAATAAAATCATATGAAGTCGCCATCTTGCTTTCTTAATGTGAATTGTGAAAGTGTTACTAGTAATAATAAATTTATTTCAAAATTCTTAATTCCTTAATACCAATTTAATAAAAATAAAGTTAACAAATTGTCTTTAGATGCTTTAAAATGAAATATAAGTTATATTTTTACATCTCACGATATTAAGAAAAACAAATACAATAAACCAAATTTAGTTGTGGAGTACACACTCCACAACTTTAAAGTTTTGTTTGTGTGCGTGTCGGTATGTAATACTTACGCCTACATCTATCTGTTGCTTGCTTTACTTTGTACGATACGTTTATTTGAAGACTATTTTACAGAAGTTTTAACATTTTAATAAAATAATATGCAGGTTACAGGTTAAGCCCATGTTTATCCTTTAAGGGATTGTAATTCCCATCATTTCGTCACCATTTTTTTATAACAAACTTAAAAGTCCAAAATCTCGCAAAATATTTTTTCAGTACTTACATGTGTTTCATAGACTAGTACTAGTAAATATCATAAATTATGGGAACTCCCTTTAACCTGTAATTTGTAACCCTGTTCATCATATTATTATACAGGTAGGTTGTTTATTCTTATGGAATATACCACCAAAATACAGTATTAATTTTAAAATAAATCATTTACATTAACTTTACGTATGTACACGAATCATGACCTACTTGGCCTGCATACAATTACATAACGCAACTACTGTATCGGCATTTAAAGGTAGTTAGTTATTACGTACGTAGTTATATAAATTGGATACATGTTACATTCTTACGCGAATCGACGTGCTTATTACTTATGTATTTAGGTAAACACACGGTATGCTGTTTTGGTCTCCATGCTAAGATATTGCGTCAGGGCAAACAATTAGAACAGATTCAAATATAACAATATTTTAATTTTTGAGGTGTAACATAAAACTTAGGTTATATTATGGAGCTTTTGTGAATGTATGATGATGTTACAATTGAATAACCGCTTCTCTCTTTTATTATTCACAATTTAACAATATATCTTTGGATAGATTATCGAACACACAAAGTGACAATAAAGCCTAAGTAGCTTGGATATCCTACTACTATTATAAAATATGTGAAAGTTCGTGAGGATGGATGGATGGATGTTTGTTATTCATTCTAATTTGATTTTGATGAAATTTGGCACAGATATAGAGTAGAACACGGGAAGGATATAGGTTAATTTTTATCGGGGCGAAATTGCGCATACTTATCCACTGACAACAACTAGTTTAAATATATAATTTTAGTAACTTTAAAGATTTAAAACCAATAAATTACCAACCTGTTTATTGGCAAACACCAGCAAGCATGCTTTGCTGAGCTCCTCGTGTGACAGCATTTGGTGTAGTTCTTCACGACTAATGACTAACCTCTGTCGGTCAGTTGAGTCAATAACCATTATCACAAACTGGAATCACATTAATAAAATATGTAAGTAATATATAATATCAGCCAATCAACTTAACCATTAGGTTATTATAGCTAATATCGCGCTAAAGGATGATCATTATTATTATCTTAATGTATTGCATGATTTCAAATATTAACACATTTGCAGTAAATAACATCTAAGTAGTTGTACATTATGAAGCAATCAACGATGATTTATTTGGATTAAAATCTTTGTTTTATTGTTCACATCTTTACACATACATTTTTGATCAAGAAAATATAATGTAAAAAAACAATATAGTTTTTTTACATAATATTTTCTTGATTTATCTCGCATCTCTCAAATTTAACAGCAATATAAAAATTAGTAATATATGTTTTTAAAAGAAAACACAAATAACAATATAATGGCCAAATACTGAAACAATAGTTAAATAAAGTGACGCTCAAGTCATTTATTAATCCACACACATACATTTGCCTCGCTTTCAAATTTTAAGTTTTATCCTTTGCAAATGATTAATAAAAAACTGTTCTGTGCAAGTGCAACAACAATATAAACTATTCGCGAGCGATTAAATAAAGTAATACCAGTTAAAGCAGAACCATTTGAATTCAATACATTTTTTTACAGCAAAATAACATTCAGAAGAAAATAATATAAATTCTTTCAATCAAATCACATTCCGAAGACACAAAAAGTATATCAATATGTGTTTTACCTCACTGTTTGTGTAATAAGTGTTCCAAGCTGATCTCAAGCTTTGTTGTCCTCCGAGGTCCCACATGACAAATCTCAGATTCCGCCACACAACCTCCTCGACGTTAGAACCAATAGTTGGTCTAGTATGAACTGCCTCCCCCAACAGCAACTGGTACAGTATTGTTGTTTTCCCCGCATTGTCCAAACCAACAAGGACCAATTTGTGTTCTAAAAAATAACAATGTAGCTATCATAAAAATGTAAAGGTCTTTAAGAATTTGGTGCAGAGTCCCAAAAAGTCCATCTAATAGTTGATAGATGAATCTACTTTCAATCTTACGGATAAAATATTTTGCTTTGCTATCATTCCGCAATTTAACTAGTTTTATGATGAACATTTGTTACTTGTGTGTACTTACTGAAATGGAACTTTATCTAATATAAAGTAATTATTTTCTGTAAAGTCTTTTAATTCTGTGTCAGCAACATCTATCAGTTTCGATTTCAAGTTATGAAATAGATAAACTTGGTCAGTTAAGTTAAACTTACTTTAAATTGTTCAGAAACAAATGTAGACAACTCGACATCATACCGGCTTCCCTTATGATTATTACTTAATAGACGGTGCTAAGTGCAATCAAAATAAAATATTAGGTCCTTACATATTAAATTGGCGTTTTGTCGTACTGGCCACTTTGATCTCAAATATATCTTTTTTTGGTTAGGAATTCCATTTTCAAATTTATACCGCTATTTACTCATGCATTTGTGTTTTGAAAACCGTAATTCATTTGTTTTTTCCTTGTTTGGTTTTTTCTTTGCGTCACTCTGTTTACAAAATGGAAAACTTTAAATATCATATTATTTTCGGCTCGAAGGATTAATGATGTGCTTCAAGGGGATTAAAATTAGAGGAGCTTCAATTGGAATGTCTAAGACATCCACCGTACTCCCTGGACCTTGCTCTAACAGATTACCGTTTTTTCGAAATTTGGATAACTTCTTGCAAGGGAAAATATTCAACTCCAATGGGGCAGTCCAAATCGTCTTCAAAGATTTTATTGATTCCTGTCTGAATGATTTTTTTAGTAAAGGAATCAATGAACTACCTATGAGATGCTAAAAGTGCATAGGTAGCAATGGTATATACTTTGATTAAATAAAGATATTGTTTAAAAAAAATCTACTTTATGTCCCTCAGTTACAAAACGCCAATTTCATATGTTTATTTCATATGTATATATCCTAATATCTTTATTCTGTATTACAATAGATTACGCAGCTTACCATTCCGCAGATCTCATGCTTCGCCACTGCTATCTAGCAAGTTTATATTACAATATGCAGGTAGTTTCAATATTCTAAATCTAATATATAATATGTTATAGATTTTTTATCCTTTTGTTAAGGAAACGAAATTAATAGGAAGATTATGTGTAAGAAAAAACATAAGTACATAATTTTAAATAATAGTACTAGAAATTTCAGGAAAACTATAAATAAGTACACGCTAGTATAGACTCATCACAGTTATGTATCATAATGTGAAAAATATTAATAGTTTGAATATATCAGAAACATTAAGGTTTTTATGGAAATCATTATTTCCATATTGTTACTTAAATGAGAATAAAGTTAAACAAGGCACGAAGGAATGAAGAAACTTAAATGTAACAATTAGTTTTAAAAATAAAAAATACTACATAGATATCAGTTTAATGGAAATAATAATGAGTAAGATATGTTTTTGTTCTTTGAACAATTATATTCAGTAGCAATACGTAACGACGTCAATTAAAGATAAGAAATTCGGTCATAACAGATAAAGTACAATTTGTTTAGATTTTGTCTCCTTTACCTTATCATTATAGAATACATACCTTCATTACCAAAAAGACTCCAAATCTTCGAAATGAGCAAGCCCATTATAGAACACGCCCAAAACCCAAAATTTACAAGAAAACGGATGTTTTAAACCATAGTTATAATCTTATTTTATGAGGTTGACGACCAATTAATTGAGATTTTTTTTCATATCACTGCAGAATACGCATCATAGTTATTATTTTAATAGATTTTGTACACTTATACGTTAATTTCTGTTAGTGGTCAGGAAAAATATGTTTGCACAAATGGGTACTTTCAAATAAAGTTTAAGAACCTACTGACATAAATCGTCAGGATGAGATAGCGCGTCCTACATTTACAAACTAGCAAATAATTAGGAAACCCCTTCTTTAATTTATAACAATAAGCTTAAATCGGTTAACTAAATTATTATTAACTTTTTACACAACTAACGAATGTAATCTCAGAAGGAAACCACCAAAGAAATCACTTTGTTCATCTATGTTTTTTTTTCAAACTGCTCAGCAGTCAGGCCTAGCCTCAGCCATAGACGTATGAATAATAACTGGACTAAATTAATGTGAGCAAAAAAAAGCAGAGCGATAGGTTGGACGAGAGGCTGTGTGTCTCTTTCTAGTAGGGTGACAATAATAATTTCTGCTGTGTGAGACAAACTACAAAGCCAATATTGTGAAACACTGAATGACATATTATAGCTGTGGCTTTTAAAAGTCGACGAGATTGAATAGTTTAAAAGCATGAAGGTTCGAAGTGACGGCTGCATACAACATATTTTTTTGTAATTCTCTGCCATACATAATTATACACTATTTAAGTCATTTTTGTCGCATTTCTTCATTGTTGGGAAATCTGTAAAATCAATATATTATCAATATGGGCCTTACTTAACTACACACTACGTATTTTTCTTAGTACTCACTACAATTCTAGGCGAGTCGCTAGCTTATAACAAAACGTAGTACAGATAAACTCTTTAAAACGTCACAAGATTTAATTTTAAAACTTAAATACTTGATTAATTTATTAATGTTTTAACTTACATAAGGAAGAAATATTGGAACCAGGAAACTTTCACTTCGAAAAGTATACAGAATGTCCGGTAATTAATGGATAAACCTGAAATATCTTATAGTAGAACTTATGGCCGTTCAAAAAAAATACAAAAAAAATCTATCATATCATAGTAGTACCTAAGATAAGTTTTATTTAGAGAAAATGCGCGCTAGGACAAGCGTGTGACCAGTCGCATCGTCCGTCTTGCTTTTAGTGCGAGCCTCCTGCTCGCGCTCCGCCGCGTTCTCGTTCGCGAACACTAGCGCCCTAGTTTAAGCGTAACGTTTGTGAGTATGTTCCAGCCGCCCGAGGAACAATTGTAAGTACCGTGACACGTTTAGGCACAATACACGAGGAGTTTTTCCTCCCTACACACCTCCCATCCCGGTTGCTGGGAGGGGCTGTATCCCCAACCATTTAATTGAGAGCAGAATCCCACAACCGGGATGAAACTTTCTAATTATGGCAGATGCCTTAATCAGAAAGTTCCTGGCGTTCTTAAAGAATGAAATTCCCGATGCCGCGTCAAAATGAGAACGATTCGTGCACATCCACGACGTAGATTTACCGTCGTCGCCCGATAGCGACGTCCCCCTAATACCGGCCGAAGCCGAAGACCACTCAACTCCTTCAGAAATATCTTGCTCGGAGCAAGAAGAAGAGAACAAGAAGAGCAGAACTAGGCGAGTTCACTACAGTCAAAAATAAGATGACAAAGAAAAGGAAGCGCCCAGAAGGCACCTCCTCTCCAATCTTATCCTCCCCGTTGAAGTCAGCCACAAAAGCCACTAAAAATAGGAAAACCATGCAGGCTCATATCTCCGCGGCCTCCGTAGTTCCACTGGCCCTCCCGGCTCCTCTGGTCTCCCAGCTACCTCGACCCTCCCAAGCCCGTCTGGCCTCTCAGGCCCCTCGGAGCTCTCAGACCCCCTGGCCTCCCAGGCCCCTCAGGCCGGACAGACCGTCCCGATTCCAAAAATGCCTCCTCCTGTAATCATACAGGAGAAGGAAAAATGGAATTTAATTAGCGCAGCGATTAACGAACAAAAGCTTCGTTACTCTTCTGCAAACAACGACCCCAATTGGCATTAAAGTCCAAGTTACAACTTCGGAGGATCACCGCCTCCTCACCGCGTTCCTACGCAACAAAAACATAGGTTACCATACCTATGCCCTCGAAGATGAGCGCGTGCTGCGCGTCGTCATAACCGGCGTCAAAAAGTGCCTCTCCACAAGAGAGGTACTTATGGACATTCAGTCCCAGGGCTATCCCGCCACAGAAGTACATCGAATGTACCATCTAATCAGAAAATACGAGTACAATATGGTACTCGTAACCCTCCCGCTAACACGAGAAGGTAAGGATATCTCCAATATCCGAGCCATCTGTCAGGCAGACAGGCATCCGCGTCGAGCCCCCCCGTATAAGGGGCATCCCAGGCCAGTGCCACCGATGCCAACTTTACGGGCACTCGGCACGGAATTGCCAAGCTAGGCCGCGTTGCCCGCGTTGGCCGCGTGCCGTGGTCTCCCAGACAGACCACGGCACCTCTGACTGTCCCCGAAAGAGCCCAGCTGTGTCCTCTGTAAGACCCAAGGTCACCCAGCCAATTACAGAGGGTGCAAAAAAGCACCCAAAGTTAAAAAGCGCATTGCACCACAGACAATAGATGCCCCGCCCCCCCTCCACGAAGTTGAGATTCGTCCCTGCCTCCCTTCCCTCTAAATCTGCGTGGACCAAACCCACCCAGAATCCCACTTTAATTCAAGCGGTCTTTTTCCTGCTCTTCCTACTCAGGCCACGCCCTCCGCGCCAAAAGCGTCTACGGCCACGCCCTCTCCGACTCCCAGTTTTACTGCCGACCTCTCGTTCGTCACACAGTTCTTAAGCGACATCGGGCCTTTTGATCTTATGTAGCTTTCTCTTTTAGCCACAAAGCTAAAAGGGTCGGTCACAGACCGCATCCAAGCTTTGTCAGCCCATCAAGTCTAGACCAGCAGGATTAAGGCGCTCTCCCCCGATTGTAAGTAATGGAGCCTTCGTGAAGGACAAAGCCGCACTCATTACGCGTAGTGTAGTTCAACACGAACGGCATCAGAAATAACATAAACGAAATTCGCGATTTTGTAAGCAGCCAAAATGTTGACATTCTTCTAGTACAGTTCTTAAAACCTTAAAACGTTCTTAGTATGAGGAGTCTAAAAATTGCAAACTACAAAATAGTTAGTAACGACAGAACTCGATCCCGACTCGGAGATACCCTTATCTACTATAAAAAATCCTTACACTGTATTCCCTTAGAGCCACCATCTTTTTTAACTTTAGAGACGGACCAATTGTAATAGTAAGCGCGCACTTAGCGTGCAATAAAGAATTACGCTTTAGCGATCTACAAACGATATTTAACTTAGGCAACGCCGTCATCATTGCCGGCGACCTACATTGCAAACACACTTAATGGGGCAACTTACGTAACAATAGAAACAGCAACATTCTCTGTAGTTTAATCGATAATTTTAACTTTGCACTATTAGCTCCCACCGACTCCACTCGTTATGACACAAACGAAAACATCAACAGTGTCATACGTGATCCTAGTACTATAGACATAGCTTTAGTAAAAAAAAATTCTCTCAATATCTATATTGAGACTCTCCACGAGCTTAACTCGGACCACAGACCGGTTACAATTACACTTGGTAGTCTTAACCCTAACAATTCTAGTACTAGAAAGATCGTAGATCATAAAGCAGTAGGTGAGAACATCAAAGTCCTCCAATCGAGTCACCTTAATAAAATTCCCGACACCATAGATAACAAAGAGACAGCCATAGATGCCGCCTCCCACTTGACCGATCACCTGGTAGCGACCATAGAAAATTCACCAATGGAGGTGCCAACGACTCACAAGGGCCGTTGGCCCCTCCCAGAGGACATAAAGGAGTCCATCAGACTCCGTAATGCGGCCACACGTTAATATGATCGCTACCCGTCGGAAGAGTGGAGGAAATCCCTCCGTCACTACGAAAGGGAAGTTAAGTTTAAAATCAAACAGCATAAAGCCGAGAGTTGGGATCGACTTCTCAGTGAGGACTTCTCAGTGAGTTAGAGCCGTCAGTCGTGGCAAACTGGTCACTCGCGAAGGCCCTCAAAAATAACACGGAGAGCGACATGCCTCCTTTAGACGGACCAAATCGTCCTCTTGCACTCGAAGACATAGACAAGGCCGAATGCCTTGCTGATAATTTCGAACAACAGTGCCGGCCGAGTACTCTCCCGATTGATCCCGAGCACCTTAGTTTAGTGAATAGCGAGGTCACCAGCCGACTCTGAAGGCCACTTGATGACGAAAGGGTGAGGATGGTGGACTCGGAGGAGGTCAAAAACATTATAAAGTGTTTGAATGCCAAAAAAGCCCCAGGCCAAGACGGTATTTCAAACAAAACACTTAAAATGCTACCGTCCGAGCTAATTCCACTCTTAGTGAACATCTTTAACGCCCTCTTAGTAGAATGTTCATTCCCAGACATTTGGAAAGTAGCTATTGTCAAAGGTATACACAAACCAGGGAAACCCCGTAAGGCACCTGGTAGCTGCCGACCAATTAGTCTCATTAGCTCCCTTGGAAAAGTCTATGAAAGAGTAATAAAAACAGCCTCAATGACGTCATAACCGATAAAAAACTCCTTCCAGACGAGCAGTTTGCCTTCCGCAAAATGCACAGCTGTTCCGCTCAAGTACACCGCTTAACGGAGTACATAATTGCTAGCAAAAACGACAGGAAGACGACATGCGCCGTATTCTTTGACATAACAAAAGCTTTTGATAAAATTTGGAATAACGGATTGTTATACAAACTTTATCAAATAGGCATACCCGATAATCATGTTTTATTAATCAGTAACTTCCTTCAAAATCGCAAATTTCAATTCGACAAAAAATCTTGCTTAAAGTAGCGCATATGCGCCCGTAAAATGATGAGCCCTATGAACCTGCACGGCAATATAATCCCAGAGGTCACTCGTGTAAATAGGCGTAGTACTTAACAAGTCGATGACGTTTTCGAGTCACATCACACGTTACGAAAAGCGAAATTTGTACTCTACAAATTATATCCGCTACTTAATTCGCGAAGCAAAATGTCCCTAAGACATAAGCTTACATTATATAAAGTATGTATAAAAAGATACTCACTTATGCATGCGTCTCTTTCGCACAAATAAGCGAGCCTCAAATGGACCGACTGCAAAGAGTCCAAACCGGTTTCTACGCATGGCAACAGGAGCATTATTATATTACATGCGTAACATCGACTTGCATAGAGACTGCGAACTCGTCACTATAAAAGCCTATATCAAAGAACTCAAACCCGAACCCGAGTTCGAGTTACATTTCAAAATAGTGACCGCGACCGCGATATTGATATAGAGAGCTCTACCAATACCGCGAACCTCATCGACATTAGGACTTACGCGAGTGAGTCATTCCGACCGTACGCGGAAGGGGAGAGGGACGGCCCTCTCAGTACCGAAACCACTAAAAACTCGAGCTCCTCTATCGCGATAACTCACACGCCGTTAGTTTGTGCTACCGCGCGCGAGTAACCTCACTCCTCTGAGTGAGAAAGAGGTCGGACCCTTTAGCAGGCTCTCCTGCTAAGGGGTCCGACCGACTTACACTCCATATATACAGTCCGACCGACATACAGTCCGACCCGTGTCCCTCTCGATATAATAATAGCTTACAACCCCTAGCTGTCCCCAATATGCCGTCTGAACATCACCCGGGTGATTTTAGGGAGGGTCAAACCCCCCTATCCTCTCTCACCTAATCAACTATCCAGCAGGCTAGTTATAGTCCGACGTAGCTACAGCGGTCTTAACCCGACTGTTAGCGTAGACCATTGCGAAAAAAAAAGTTAATAAAATATTAACTTTACTACCGTAGATCTAGTTTTACTCTCTACCTCGAAGACCATCAATAATATCTCCAAAAGTACGTCTCAAAAAGTAATAAACATTTGTTAAAATAACAATAATGTAAACTCGTTTTATCTAAGATTATTCAAGTTATTTTTTATGAACAGTAACATTTCTTGGTTGGCAGCATGCAAGAACGAGACACGCGGCCTCCCTTCTGGCTATCTCACTCGGCTCGGATTTGCCCCTGTGATACGTGCATTGTGAACTGCACTTTAATATCTAGAAATACAGTTCTTTTTAGCAAGCAAAAAAAATTCGGAGTTTGCTTTCAAGTTGTTACTACTATATCCACGCTCAGCAGGCTCAGCCATTCAACACGCATTCAACAGACTTAAGCTAGATATGTATCATTTGGTAGCACCAAGATTAAAGCTCAGATTAATATAATATTATATTGGCATTAAAATGCAATGTAATAAAGCCATCCAAACCTTAATATTAGGTCTTTACCTATTAAATTGCCGTTTTGTATGAAAAAATATGTTATAAGGAGTAAGTTAGGCTACTTTTACAGTAGTATTCTGTTTAAAAATACGTTTCCGTTTCCATTAGTTCTACGCAAACGAAGTTGCGGGCACCATCTAGTATTAAATAAATAATAAATAAAAATACAAAATAAAAAAACATTGTCATTTGCAGTTTTGGCAAGATTTTGAATGTGTGATGTTGTTGTTTTTGTATATCTTTTTGTTATTTTGGATTTTGAAGTAACACGTGCACAAGTGTGGGCAAGTGATACACTAGGCTACTTGACCTTGTTTTTATTTATTTCCTAAACGCTTCATTTTCATTACACAAAAAATATATATTACATTATATTGACACCTAAAAACCTACAAAAAAATATATTTTAAAATACCCATTTCAAAATCGCCGAAAACACTATTCGCCATGTTGGTTGTTAGATTATCTCTGTTGTGAGGTCATACTAGTACTATTTGTAATTTGTGCTAGAGTCCGTAGTCGTAGACATCCATAGTAGTAAAATAGCAGTGGAGTTTTGCCGGGGTTTTTTCAATGGGTGATGTTGTGGATTTTGCATTTCCTTCATAAATTTGTTATTTCGGTTCTTATTGTGTAATATTGGTAGAATATTAACCATTAAATATTCGTTAACGTGCACAAGTGTAGGCAAGTGGTACAAGGAACTTTCAGTAAAACTTCTACCACTTTACTGAATCGACTGACATGACTCATGGACTGCACAGACTATTTATTTGGACTTAGACTGGACTTTAGACTTGACGATTTAGGAATACGGTGTTGAAAATTGAAACGAAAGTTCTATTTCCCGCCTTTTTATCTTGACACTGGCAAATATACGTTAACGTGCACAAATGTGGGCAAGTGGTACAACTTCTAAAAATGTGCTATTTTGAGATTCCCTCCAAAACTCCCTAGGAACTTTCAGTAAAACTTCTACCACTTTACTGAATCGAGTGACATGACTCATGGACTGTACGGACTATATATTTGGACTTTGACTAGACTTTAGACTTAGGAATACGGTGTTGAAAATTGAAATGAAAGTTCCTATTCCCGTCTTTTTAACTTGACACTGGCAAATTGTTATAAGCCGATGCCATATATAAATAAATTTAAAAAATTTATAACTATTTTATACTACGTCTTTACTCCATTTGTGAACACTCTTATGTTCATTTATAGCTTCAAATCACATAAAACTTTGATTATGTATTACTAATATATAACTTATTTTCATTAATTTTTATTTTATTTATATATTATGTTCTGTATATTATTTTTTATTAAAAAATAAAAAAAAGAGGCTAAGAAACATTGGCTTTGCATATCATTCTGTTTTTATACTAGTAATTATAACTTGTATCTGCATGAGGTACCCATGAAGTCATTGCATGAGCCATTCCCTGCACTGTACGCCATCAGCTTTTCACTGAACATCTGCTGCATCACTCTGACGCTCAGACTAAATCATTAGAATTAGCACGAAAAATAAAGAATGAGCTCTGACGCTGGCAACTCCTATTACAAGGAAAGCTATGCCAATAGAAGAAGAATAAGTACGAACCAATCACGAAGGTATCAAACGTAAACAAAAGCTAGCATACAAACAGTATTCACATGAAAATAATGAAAATAACGTTTTGACTGTCCTACTGGAACGCAGTAATTATTGGTTCAAAAATATTTAAAATCTTAGTATCAAAGGAGAAAAATATGTTGTAAGTTAATTTTGGTATAAATGTATCATACCATGATTTACCACTTTTGTCTTTTATTTTACAACAAGGCACTCAAATATAGAATTAGATTTGGCAATTGCCTTATCTACTTTTCAATTATATACTAATTCAGTCTAGTAATTGCCTACATCATATTGTTATACTTGATACTTCTGACACAGATGGACGAGCTTGAAAATTGTAAGGTGGCATGTTTCCTAAGGAAAATGTCTATTGACATGCAAGAAAAACAATATCCAGAAGATCTTCAACACACTATAAGGTAATAATATACTTTATTTTTACATTGAGAAAATAATATAAGTACAATTGATTACATTTCAAAATGAACTTTCAATGTCATCAGTTCTAACGGTTTGAAGTTGGATAAATCAAAAGAATCTGTTTGTGATCCCTGGTCAGTGCCCACTAGATTGGTTTTGTACACTTTACAAATGTTGTGAAATATTTGTAACAAATTGAACTGACTATCTCCTTTGCATTCAATATTATTTATACTCTTCAACTGAGTATTACAATAATATCTACCTCTCTGTAATGTCAAGAGGGCAGTATTTTGAATTTGATGTTCATTTTTTTTTCTGTCTGCCAACATTCTGTAATTTATCATGTTAACCCCACAAGGGAAGGAGTTCTTCAATAAAGGAAGAAAGGCGTAGTGGCACAAATGTGTAGCATTGTGATCAATGAAGAAAACATCAAGTGGATAGTTCATTACATTTACCAAGTAGTTTGCATGTGTACTAGGAAATTGAAAAGAATTTGGTGACATTTCTGTATCAACAAAGCTCTCCAGTAGTAAAATATGTGAGTGAGTCATGGGTTTGATGTCCATTTTATTTGCACTGTCATCTTTGTTGAGAGATATCTTAGCCAACATAATCATAATCTGTCCTTCGTTAACTGAAGTCACGCCTTGTGTGTGGTCTGTTATTATTGTCAGTCTATTTTTTTTATCTTGTATAAAAGCTAAACTGGTTACTGAGTACATATTTGATTCAATATTTCTGCTTAAGTTCACAAAATGGGCAGTGTATTGAAATCCATTGTTATCCACAACAATTTCTGGATTCTTGCCATTTTTTATATCTGTTTGAATAGACAAAAACACCTCTGTTTCTTTAAGTTCTGATGATAATTCATAACCCAATTGACTCTCCATTTTCAAAACATGTCTTAAAGGACCATTAGATACATGGAAAATTTTTGTGCTGTGATGTAAAACATTTTCAAAAATGGATGTGACTTCAGTCGTTATGTGGCCTGCTATGATAATTGTAACTTTATTATTTTTACTTTTCACATTGAATGTATAAATTTGAATGTTTTTGTTAGAACTTGTTATGGCCCCATAATCAACAAACACTGCTTTTCTTTGACCTGTGGTTTTATCTGTCACTATCTTTATAAAACCAGTGTCCTGGTCAATTATTACATGATGCCTGTCATTTTCAATCTCTATATCTCCTTTTTCTATTGAATGTAATTTAAATGAAGGGAAATTTCTTGCAATAGTTTCTACTTCACATTTATCACAATATATGGTAGACATTGAGTTGGTTGTATCTTGAGAAGGTTCTATTTTAAATAGCTTAAACGTAAAAGGTGGTAATGTAACAATGAATATAATTTTATAAAACTGCCTCGATATAATAACATGTTGAGACGTATATTGAAATATTGGATTTATTTGTAGTTCAACATCTTTGTTGTTATGGTCTTTTATTTTCAAGTTTGAAAAACGAGTGATAAACTCTACAACCTCTACCCTTTCTTGGCTCAGAGAATTAAAAATATAAAGTTGATCGCCCGCGACTATTGACTTATATGGAGAGATGAAATTCCCATCTCTGTAGACATATTTCCCGATGTATATTTTATTTGTACCGGGTTTGGTGCTGAGTAAACTAGCAGCGGCCTCTTGCAAGTGCCAACAGTCTTTAATCGTTTTCAGAATTTGTTTATTAATATATTGCAAGAGATCCGCTGACAATTTTCCCCTTATAATGTTTGGGTCCTGGAAACAAGCAGTACTATCCCTGACTTCAATAAGACGCTTAAAAAGATCTCGAGTGTCAAAAGTTTCGAAAACATTGAAACTGTGTGCGAAAGAAAATAAAATTTCTGCAGAACGTAAATTGGATTCGAGGTACCTTAAGAGTAATTTAAGACCCGGTCTACTTCTGAAGAATGCTGTCCAATAAACTGGTGAACCAGAATTTATGTCAGCAAAATTGTAAAATTCACCCTTGATGGTTGGATTATTTTTGTGGATGGATGAAATTCTTGCGAAGTAGTCCTTTGGTGTTCCGAATTGTAATGTACAATTATATATGTTCTGGTTTAAATTAATAAAATCGGCAATTTTTAAATAATTGTTGTACAGCTTTGTGATCGAATTTGGTTTTTGGTATCTATATGGTCCGCCCAAAGGAACGATGATCACGTTGTGAGATGACAAAGTTCCTGTTTTTGAGTATTGTTCGAGCAAAAGTTCAGACTTCTCCTTAATATTGTATTCGTCAATATCCTTGTTTAAATTTTCAAAATCAAATTCTTCATGGCATAATTCAGTCAACGGCCCACACGCTCCGAAATCGTCTGAATTGAATTGCAAATAATGTGTAGCAACCGAATGCAATCCATATCTAGTATCTCTGACCTCATACAAATCATCGGTTGCGTTATTTCCAGATCTATTTGTCTCCCAGTTTTGAACCCAAACAAAATCTGAATATTGATTTTTGGCAAAATAACGCTCTATAGCAAAATGAATATTTGTGATAACCAAATTTGGTACACCCGAAGCAGAAAGTATGTATGGCACAGTTGGACTATGCGTAACACTTTTGGTTAGCCATGCAACTTCTGGTAAATAATTTAAATTGTTTTTCAGCCATTGATGACCTAAAAAAAGCAAATTAAGATTAGTTTTGTGGATAAAAGACGATACATGCTTGAAATAAGATAATAAGGTTTTCTTATTATGAAAATACCTTCAGTTAATTGGTGCAGCATTCCAAAAATGTAAGAAGTTGCCTCTTCTATTTCAACCCATCCCCCTGTTGTTATTTCAAAACGTTCCTCCTCAATTAAACGAAGAACCGCCTACGCATAGCAAGCACACTTATTGTTAAAAAATTATCCTAAGGGTTAAATTATACTAGCACAGAGTTGAAGATGCGAAAATCTGAAATTTAATAAAAACAAATTCATCCGTATCCCCACAATATACCTAATGCACATAATTTTCATTTTGAGACTAACTTTTCTATTTATCTCAGAAGGAATATTATGTGAATTACTTTATGTGCATAAAAGTGAATTTGCTATACCTAATACGTTTTCAGAATTTCGCTTCGCCGTGCTTCGACTATCTGCACTAGTTATGATTTAATATAATTTGACCCTTGATTACAGTCGTCAGTTTTTTGTTAGCGTAACTTACTTTACGATTTCTTCTACTCGCTCTCTTCCACCATTGACTAAATTGTGCTACTTCGTTCCACGTGAAAGTTAAATTCTTGTAAATTTGTAGCTTGTTCACGACGTTTGTTATAATATTGTGTGTATACAGATGAAATGGCACTGACGAATATGGATCCACTTGTGAAACAGGCATTAATAAAACCTTAAAATATACGGGGTTACCGTTAAAGTCTGTGTCGATTCTCTAATAATATAAATTAAGAGCACAAATAATGGTATTATTTCCACTTACTATGAAAACAAGTACTATAGTATTGTATAAGAAAACTAAAATAACTCATTAGCTACATAAAAACTACAAAAAACAAAAAAAAAAACGTAAATTTATAAAAAAATGGAGAAGACAAATAAGTCTGTAATAATTGTTTTGATTTAAATTAAATTAAAGGATCAACATCGACCTAATCAGGGAGAGTTAGATTATTATTAGTATAATATATTACCTATGCTCACAACAAAGGCATTTTTGTATTGTTCGTAGGATACTTACATTCAGCGGAGGCCACTTTGTACTTCTCATTAATGCTTCATATCGACTTTCAAATTCTTTATCCCAGTATGTTTTGTTTTTTATCCAGGTTGGCTTTGATATGTATAAAAATAATATTTAATTGCAATGTAAGTTTTACATTGTAATTTAATAAAATTATATACACACACCGGCATATATAGCGGAACATAAAATAAAGGTTTGATATCAGTATCATATAAGGTTGCTGGCTGGTTTATACGTCATTTAATTTAAAAATAAATATTTTCAAATTAAGAAAACAACCGAACATCACATTTTATGCAATTGTTTTAATTTTATTCAAATACACCTTATCTGGAGCGAACTTCGAGTATTTCTGAATTATGCCTGACTTAGCCCCAACGGAGATTGCCAGGGCACTCGAAATGCGAAGAAATGATCAAACCTACAGAGTGATATCCAGAGATCTTCGTCGACCAGTTTCAACGATCCATCGCATTATCTAACGGTTCAGGGAGACCGGTACTTATGTGAGAAGAGCAGGACAAGGCAGAAAAAGACGCACTTCGAGTAGGGATGATCGTTTCATTCGGCTTCGTGTACGTAGGAACCCCCGTTTGACGGCCGTCCAAGCCCGACATGAGTTAGAAGCAGTGCGGGGTGTAACCGTAAGTGAGCGTACGGTACGAAGAAGGTTCGAAGAAGCTGGTTTGGGTTCATTTGTGCCCGCCAAGGCTCCAAGGCTCGAGGTAAATCATCGTAGAAACAGGTAAACCTTTGCTCAGGAACATCGACTTTGGAACGCGGACCAATGGAGTAAGGTATTGTTTAGTGATAAGTGCAGAATTCTCTTAAATCAAATTGACGGCAGGCAAAGAATATACAGACGCAAAGGAGAACAATACATTCAAGACAAATTTTGAAACTACAGTTGCATACGGTGGTGGATCAATAATGGTTAGGGCGGGCATTTGTTTGGGAGCTCGCACAGACTTGGTAGTGATTGACACAGGGAGTCCGACTTCAGATTGAAAAGAAAAGTTAAGTCCAGAATTCCAGCTCCTGCCAACGTGGGTGAACTGCGAATCGTCGTAGTTGAGGAATGGCGGAGACTATCCCAGGAGACCATCGATAACATCATTCTCAGTATGCCTAAACGCCAGACGGGTAGAAACTTTAATAAGAGCACGTGGAGGAAATACGCGATATTAATCACCATTTTTCTAATTTAATTAATTGTTATTTTAATATTAATTTTAACTTTTCCCGGTTACATGAAAAGTTCAAAAATGTACCATTTTTCACAAATAGCCTTTACTCGCAAAATCTGTTCTTAATGTGATCTCATTTCAAGTAAAACAAGTGAAACTTTAAATAACAAAAGAAGTGCAGTTAGTAGATTTTAAAATAAAACCACATTTTTTTAATTATGGACGTTTTTTTTGTGTTCCGCTAAATATGCCGGTGTGTTTAGTTCCTAATATTTTTTTTAAAAACTTTAATACATATTATCTCTTACCTCAATATCTAAATTAGAAAATAGTATTTGAGCATCGATGTCTGCTTCAACTCCTTGAATACAGCCGTCAAAACCTGATATTATTGTAGAATTATAATATAGCCTTGATGTTGGATCTATATTGTGTCTTTTTTCTACTTTATAAAAATCTTCGTGTAGGATCTTGTGCAGCGTCGATTTATTTTGTGGGATTTTTTCTCTTAAATTTAAAAATTCTTTCCCTAACGAATCCTTATGTCTATCACTCCCTTTAATAAAGGCCGTACGTGGAGTTACTTCAAAATGTTCATCTACAGTAATTACTAGATCAAGATTCTTTACTTTTTCAACGTTTGAGAATAATTGCGAGGGAGGTGTATCAAAATTAGCTCCTACAGCTATATTTAAACTTTTAATGTTATCGTCATTGAACAATATGCTATTTGTTTCACCGTCGATATCATAAACACTATGCATTGTTGAGCCAGATTTAATATGTATCGATTCCCTAGAATTAGCTTTTCCATTACTTATATTAGTATTTCCACCAGATGATAATATAGGTTCATCAAGTATATATTTCTGCGTAGAGATCTTTGCTTGGTCAAATTCGGGCATATGACTTTCGATGTTGTAAGTAGAGTGGCTGACTAACCCACTAGCACTAAAAGGCTTCTGAACCATTTTATGTCTATCACGAACCATTTTTCGTAAGGCTGTAAACAAATATTCATGTTATAGGTTTTTTTTTTTTAAATTTTTATTATTTAACTTTTATTATTTTTTATTTTTATTTTGATATAATTAACTATTAATTATTAGGGTTTGTTCGCCTTGGAAGCATGTCACCCTCATAGGAACATACATGTAAAACTAATAGTTATAATCTCAACTTAATGCCTAACTTAACTACGAGGGCGGGTCAATAAGTCCGTGACTTTTGGAATAAAACACAGATTTTTTGATAAATAAATCATTTTATTTTTCAACGTAGTCCCCCTTGAGCTCTATACACTTTGTCCAACGCTTCTCCAATTTTTTTATTCCTTCCAAAAAATATGATTTGTCGAGGTCCTCAAAATAGGCCTTTGTTTGCGAGATGACTTCATCATTGGAGCCAAATCTTTTTCCACCGAGCCATTTTTTCAGGTTTGGGAACAAGAAGTAGTCACTCGGAGACAAATCTGGAGAATAGGGTGGATGTGGGAGCAATTCATAGCCCAATTCATGGATTTTTGCCATGGCAACTGCACATGTGTGCACCCTTGCATTGTCTTGGTGAAAAAGAACTTTTTTCTTGGCCAAATGAGGTCGGTTTTTTTTCAAATCCTCATTGAAGCTGTCCAATAAGTTGGCATAATATTCCCCATTAATTGTTCTTCCCTTTTGAAGATAGTCAATGTGGATTATCCCACGTGCATCCCAAAAAACAGTCGCCATAACTTTATTGGCTGACAAACCCACCTTGGCCTTCTTTGGCGCCGATTCACCCTTAGAAACCTACTGTTTTGCCTGTTGTTTGGTCTCTGGTGTGTTGTGATGGATCCATGTTTCGTCCACGGTTACAAAACTGCGCAAAAACCCCTCCATATTGTGATTAAACAACGCCAAACCTTCCTGTGAAGTTGTTACACGATTGCGTTTGTGGTCGACTTGCGGAAAGCTTTCTCATGCCCAAGTGATCATTCAAAATTGAAACCACTGAGCCATGCGAGATGCCTATGGCTTCCACAATCTCTTGCACTTTCAATCTTCGGTCGGCCAACACCATATCGTGAATTTTTTCGATTGTTTCGGGTGTAGAGACCTCAACTGGGCGTCCAGGACGTTCGGCATCTTCAGTGCTTGTACGGCCACAACGAAATTCAGTAAACCACTTTTTTACCATTGAAATCGATGGTGCAGAATCCCCATAGTATTTATCAAGCTTAGCCTTGGTCTCGGTAATGGTTTTTTTTCGCAAAAAATAATGCTTAATAAGCACACGAAATTCACTTTTTTCCATTGTTTCCTTAAGTTACTGGATAGTCTGATAAAGATAGCTGTAAAACACAAACTAACTGACGCAGCAAGTTCAAATTTTGATAGGAGTCAACTGACAGATGCCTGTTGACAGGAGTAGTGTTGCTTTTTCAGTAAGGAGGTTAGAAATTCAAAAAGTCACGGACTTATTGACCCGCCCTAGTAACTTATATATGTTGGCCTTGTTAAAGGTATTTTAGATCTGCGGATATTAGAAGATTTAATTCGCTGTTTTTTTATTTATCAGTTTATCTAGTATAACATAAATATTTACTCACTTTTTTCGTGGCCAATGACATCCCAAAAAACTGTTGAAATGAAAAGAAGCTGCAGCAGCAAACTACGCATCTTCCTCAGTAACTGAAGGGGTTCGAATCTGAGTCACAGTAATAACACACAGGACTTCTTGCACTATTTCCACTTTAATAAGTATTTTACATTAATTTTAATATATTACACGACCGGTTTCGACAAAGTCATCATCAGGTGTGGTGATAACTTTGTCGAAACCGGTCATGTAATATATTAAAATTAATATAAAATACTTATTAAAGCGGAAATAGTGCAAGAAGTCCTGTGTGTTATTACTGTGAAACATGAATTTCCACCAAGAACCTACATACATATCGAATCTGAGTGTTGAAAAAATATAACAATAGATTGTTTCTACAGGAATAGGAAGTGTCTGTTGAATATCAACAAATTGCATGATTGGTTTGTAATTTGTGTTTTAAAAGTAACAATGAACCATTGTCAACTGTGAAAGGCATATGTATAATGCCTTTCACAGTTATATCAGTACATATTTTGAAGTAAATAGAAGAAAAAATATTTATCTTACCGAGATTAGAACCCACCATATTCCGAATTTCCAAACAATGCAAAAATTATTCATAGGTGCGCATACCAAGCTGCCATTCAGACTGACATAAGAGAGTCGAAATTATTGATATATTGTAGCACGATGAAATAAAAAGAAACATATATTGCTTAAAAAAGCGCAGTTTCTAAGGGATAAACCTAGCTAGAATTTCTCCCCCAAAACTCCCTACATACTAAATTTCACATGCAAGGTCGTCTCGTTTAAAGAATATAAGATATGGTTCTCAGTCCTCTCACACCTAGCTACGGTTGCTTTATAACGTTTTGCAAAATCAAACACAGAAATTTCGGGAAAATTATTATTTACTTCTGATGTGAAGTCGTATAGGCAGAAAAATTATTAATTACAGTATAGTTATTAAGATGTTTTTAATCATATTTTTTATAAAAGTATTTGAATAAAATTAAATTAGAAAGAAAAATTGTAAAAGTGGCGCGCGAATTTTAAAATACATGACCTTATCAGGGCGCTTTAATAACCCAGGACGCTGCTTCAAAAATCCTTGACACCTCAGACCACCGCAAAAACATACAGGACATATCCTGGGAAAACAATGTTGGTTGGCAACCTTAGATAGAACTTAATCAATTTTAATCAGCTGTGTGAGCTCAATGACCTTTGAGTGAAGAATGCAATGTAAATTGTAATTTTATTTTGATTTTTTTCCACTTTTTAATATAATCTTATAAAAAAAATAAAATTATATTGTAGAAATCTATGGATTTCTACAATATAATTCGTTGACCAAACTATAAATATTTTATATTTTCCCGGGAGGGTTTGATTGGAATTGTCGAATTATTTCGTATTGTTTCTCCCCCTGTTAAGTCACGCATGCGCAGTTTTTATCCGTGAAGTTCGCCTGCCTATTGAGATGGGGTGATTTTATTGATTGTTGCTTGCATCCCTTTCCTCGTAAGAATATGTAATAGTGAGATCAAAATGGTAAGTTCCCATAAACAATTGAGAATAGAATAATTTTTACTATATAATTGCAGTTTCCGGGTTATCAGAATTTCTTTATTCAAATGTGCGAATTTATTTTGTTTTCTTTTAGTTTTCTGATTGAAGCACTCGCGATTTTTATTTTACTGTATTGAATTGATTAATTAATTATGAATATAAATTGTATATTTAAAGGCAATAGGAATTTCTCTATTTAAATAAGGTTTTATTAATGCTCTTTTAGTTAAAATATTTCTTGACCTTAAAGTTTGAATAGAAGTGCTCAAATTGCACTTTAGTATTAGTGATAGGTATATATTATGGCAAAGCCAAGGGTATATATATATATTGGTAAATCCAAATATACTAAAATATCCATAGACTTACTTTTATGTCCTCATTATCAGGAGACGAGTAGTATGACCACGTCGGGCCTGTTAGAATGGGAGCTATCGTTGCCGTCGGACCAGATAATATCCCATGGATGGTACCATGGAGCACTCAGCCGGACATCCGCTGAGAACCTCCTTCAACAGGACAGGGAGTTTCTCGTCCGGGAATCCTCGTCGCAGCCGGACAATTATGTGTTGAGCTGTCGGTCGAACGGGCAACACCTTCATTTTGTCATACAGAGGGTAAGCTGGAACTAAATGGGATTGAAGAGAGAAATGACGTCATTTACATTTACATTTTCAGTTATCATATCGTATATAAACTCTAAAAACTGTCTCATTAGGAAAGACCCCTAAAGAAGGGGTCTTTATTATCGACTAGATTTAGCACATTATCAAATAAAACGCAACTTAATCTGAAAAAGCTAAATCTAAATCTAGTCCTCAATCAAAATACACTGTTGAACTTTGAAACCAAACAGTTATATTCCTTCGTTTTCAGATTGTTGTCCATCCTGAAACAGTTTTTGAACGATATCAATACCAGTTTGAAGACGAAGCATACGACACTGTTGCTGATCTTATCACCTCCTATGTCGGCTCTGGGAAACCGATTTCAGCAGCTTCGGGCGCCAGAATACAATATCCAGCAAACAGAATGGTTCCTCTAAGTAATTTCGTGTCTGGAGACACAAGTATAACGGTATCACCAAGCGGAGAAGGAAACTATGGCAACCCATACAGTCTTTATAGCCATTTCGCTGCAAAACCTGGCATGCAGCTACGCGTACCTTTCAAGAAACAGCGTTCACACTCTCTCACGCCTATAGACATGGCGCAACATATAAACCATGGGAAAAGTGCTAGCGCAGACGGTGTTATACAAAGCCAATCGAAACAGACTAAATCCTTCTCTGGTGAATCAGGGTCCAATTCGAATACCTGGGATGCAAACTTGCCCACTAGTCCTCCCGCTAAGCCTGCTAGATACGATGGACCTAAGACAGACGACAGACGGCTGGAGTTACAGAGACTCTATCATGTTTCTGGATCGGATTCTGGCAATGGGTCAGGTGATTCCACACAAAGTTCTGCTCACAGTGATCCGAATAAATCCAGAATCGATCCAGATTACAATATGGCTAGCACGCCTACAATGAGGCAGCAATTTGACTATGAATTGACCGAAGCTAAACTACTGCAGTTGGAGAACTTGGATTATACGGTTGAATCGAGGATAAACTTAGAAAATTTCCAGTCTCAAATAATTTTGTCTTCCCTTAACAAGCCTCTGGAATCGGAAACCTTACATAATATTAAGCTGTTGTTGAGGACGTCTGGACCCCGTATCTTAGCTAACCATATGACGAAAGTGGACTTGCATTTTTTATTAGACGATTCTATACAAATCGAAGGTTTGGACAAAACTGCCTCTGGGTTGGAATTACTGTTTTTACCACAAGGACGATTGTTACGATTAGATGTTATAGAGAGGTTGGTTGATCTTTTGTGATTCATATTTCATCGCAATTTTTCTATTTACTAATATGATATGCGATACAATTTATGTGGTAGAACTTTAAAACTCTTTATTTTTTACAGAATAGAGACTTTTCGACTTCTCATAGCGGTGACCATACTCACCTGCCAAACAGACAGACAGCGCGCTGACATGATTAACGACTGGATACTGTTAGCCGTGGAAACTAAGACAGCTTTGGGAAATTTGTATGGATTCTCAGCTATCATGTTCGGTTTATGTATGCCACAGGTATAGTCTAATTTTCAGAACGTAGGAGTTAACCTTTAAAGGCCGATTATTTTTCGGATATTTTGGTTCTTCGTATATTTTCGGTACGATTTGGATTTGATAAAACTATTAAGCGACAGTTTTCAGTTCACGATGTGTAGTTGTAGCGCGAGTTAGCTAGAAAGCGACATCTATTGACTGCAGACTAGTATTAAGAATCCTTGATTCTATTATTGGGAGTTATTGGGGGATGGCAGTTATTTGTTACTCAAAACAAATAGCCCCCATACTTCTTTATAAAGCCAAAGATATTTTTTTGTTTTAGGTGGAATGTTTGGAAAACGCGTGGAACATTCTCCGGCGAGTATACACAGACAACGCATTTATGTTCGAAGCGAAGTTACGTCCTTGCTTCAAGAGCATGAACGAGGGGACTAATCCTTTGCCGCCTAATACGACTACGCCGTATGTCTTCCCGCCTGTAATGTGCTTCCATTTGTTTGGTACGTCTTCAAACATACGTTTACTAATAATAATTACCGTCAGTTTACACCGAGACGCGACGCGGTGCGCACTTTTTAATAAAGCGATTCAAAATTAAACTTTATTTACTATAAATAAAAACGCGCTCAGACATCCTTGCCCTTTTCTTTTTATTACAAATATATTTAACACATAATACCACACTTCAACCTCAATAAGCATTATTCATTGGCATCATGGGCCGTCCATAAATTACGTTACGCAAAATGTCGACATTTTTAACCTCTCCCTCCCTCCCCCCCACCCCCTATGTGACTCTTTTTAGTACCCCTGTACCTAACATGTACTGTCACGTTTAGTATGACGGGGCCAGATTGACTTGGTGTGAAGCGTCCATAGATATTATTTTATTTATCGTTTCGAAACTGAACTACCCGTTTCTTTTGTTTTAGACGGCGACGGAGGGGGCCTCCTGCCACCGGACGAGACATTCGCTACTAGTCTCATGAACAGTCTCGACTTCGACTTCCACGCAACCGCAGCACATTTGGAGTCCGCCCGCCATTTCCCGGACCAAGTAGAAATGTTCAAACGAAACGCCCGAACGGTGGTTCAGGAAATGTCCTCATTGGGACCGACTCTCGACCCTATATTACTCGAACTATTCAAAACAGAATTCCATATCTACTTCCTATGGGGCGAGAGAGGACCATTGACCACGCCGAACCAAAGATTCGCAAGATTGACAAACATTTTGACAGCAATGGCCGCCAAGCTGTCAAATCAACCGCCCGATGATGACGTAGTTTAATTGTAATTTATATTTTAATTTTCAAACGGTAATACTCAAATATTTTTAATATTGTATGCTACGGGCCCACGGGACACTAAACTGTCGTCACGACATTTTCTATCTCACGCATCTCCAAAGGTTTGATAAGGACAACAGAAGAAACCCTGTTTCTTCTGTTGTCCTTATTATGGTCCTTGGTGGATTCTATGAAGATGCATGAGAGAGAAAATAACAATTTTGTGCCCAAACGGCCGAATGCTCATACGATTCCTAAATTAAGAGGCTCTCAGGTCTCATGATGACCTTGTCATTCTACTTTTGCTGATATCTTTAAGTAGCGTTTAAGAATTCGGTCTTCAGATTTTTATTTTTAGATTTTTTCTCGATACGACAATTTTCAGAAGGGGACGCATAGTTTGTCTGAATGTGACGGTCTCTAAAATTGGTAATAAAATTATTATTTAAATGTCACTATAAAAAGACCGTTGGTTTTAAAAAGGCTCCATGTACAAGTATGTAACCAAAATGTTAGGTGTATCATTTATATTAATCTTAACTTATCTCTAATGTAACATGTATTTTAAGGATAGTGGCACCTATAATATATCGTTAAAATTTTAGGTATTGTATATATTGAAATTTACCATACTGCCATTGTATGCTAAGAATTGACATTATATATTATATTGGACATTTACATCAAGTAAAATAAATTATTATAAAAAAACTAATGTATTTTATTATTCATCTGTTATTTACTTACATAAATCATAAAGTTGCAGAAAATGTCGCTATAAGCGTGAGCCGAGGCGTCAAAAAGTGGCACACGCTTGACTCCAAGGACTGTGCCGCGCGCTCTGTGGGGCTAGCACGAACAGTTGACGAGACAAGTACCCACGTATTCGTAAAAAAAAATCGTTACGAATACGTACTTGTGCTTACTCCTCTGGTTCCTAGGATAGCGTTGCGTCATAAAGCAGCCGTTATACGTTTTCGGCGTCAGCGGAACGTAAATAGTGCTCTGAAAAATAAGACAGTTTACAAAGGGAAAATAGTATACTAAAAACAATATAATGAAAGTTATTGCGGATTGTTTGAAGCACTTTTTTATTTAAGAAATAATTAGGTATTTGAACTTGATAATAGTAAAAAAATAAGCATTTTATGCGTAATTTTGTAATTAGGTTAGGTTAGGTTAGGTTAGTAGTAGTGCCTTTCAAAGTTACAAAAAAATTGGAATATTTTCTTACATACTTTATTAGTGTAAAAAACCTGAATAATTAGTTTACTTAAATGAAATATAAAAACGTTCAATCAAGTAATGATAATGTTAACGCAATCATTTCGGAGATATTAGCAAAATGTATGTTCTTGCGACCTATATATTTCATGCAACAGCAGGAACGCGTCGTGACTTGTACGAGGGCGGCACTGAAAATTTCGGGAATCAAGGAAGTGACACAACATTACTATTTAAAAATGTATTTATTGCTTTTCGAAGTATTCTCCGCGAAATTTGACACATTTTTCCATACGATGGAACCAATCATTAAAGCAACCATTCCATTCGGAAGTTGGGGTCTCCAAAATGGCCGTTTTGTAGGCGTCCACAGCTTCTTCAGGTGATGAAAATCTCTGACCACGCAATTTATTCTTTATTTTAGGGAAAGTATAGAAATCATTAGGGCTTAGGTCGGGGCTGTACGGCGGATGGTCTAATAATTCTATGATTTCTTGCTCTAAAAACTCTTTTGTTCTGTGCGCGGTGTGAGAACTCGCATTGTCGTGATGGAGGATGATGCGGCGGTTGCAGTTCTCTTTACGGAGTTCAGAAACGACCTGTGGCAAACAAATGATAGCATACCATTCTGCATTAACCGTTCTTTGTCACGCACGAGGAATAGTCGCAACATGGCCGGTTTTGGAGACACACGTGGCCACCATTTTTTTTTGCAACACTCCGTGAACGAACAATTTTTGTTGGCTTTAACTCATTTTCGAACACCCAAACTCGTGACTGGTTTTTTGTTTCGGGTTCGTACGCGTATATCCAGGATTCGTCACCTGATACGATGTTGTATACAGTATTTGAGGATCCTGCGTGGAATCTTTCGAGAGTTCTGACGCACCAAGTAACGCGAGCCGCTTTTTGCTCTTCACAGAGCAAATGCGGTATCCATCGGGAAATAACTTTTTTACACCTAATTGTTCATGCAAGATTATTTGTATTTGACTCATGCCAATGTCTAAAGTTGCCTGAATTTCGCGGTATGTCACATGTCGATCTTCCTCAATCAGCTTACGCACAGCATCAACGTTTTCTTGGGTGTCTGCAGTTTTTGGACGACCTTGACGGGGATCATCACTAAGCTTGACACGTCCACGTTGAAATTCAGCAAACCAGCGATAAATTGTGGTTTTGGATGGGGCTTCATCACCAAATGCGGAAATCATCCGGTCAACACACTGTTTTTGTGTTAAACCACTTCGAAAGTCATAATAAATCATCGCTCTAGAATTTTCTCGAGTCAATTCCATTTTGTCAACGACTAAACAAGTTTGACAAGACCGAGAATCTTTTTTAAAATACATAAACGGTATTCGATTTTTAAAACCAAGGAGTTTTAAATTAAAAAGATTTTAATATGACAGGAACAGTGGAAATTTTCCATTCCCGATACTTTTAGTGCAGCCCTCGTATGGAGCGTTTTCACGAGACTTGCTAAATTATGTATTACAAATCGCTGTACAAAACCTTTGAAAATATTGATTTGCAGTAAGTATATTGTTTCTTCTAAGAACTCAACTTTCTCACCCTTATTGCGACGAATTGCGATCAGGGTACTGCAACTCCAAGAAGAAAGGTAAGTATTTAAAGTGGCAGGTGCGGGGCTCGCGTATATATCGTGTAACGCTCTGGGGTAGCGGTACAAATCTGACACTACTTGTGCTACGACACGGATGTGCTCGTCAGACTTTTACCGCTGATGAGGGTTCGCGCAGCGTTAGCCTGAACGTCCGTATACAAGCTTCGCTTCAATAATAAAGTCTTAGCACATTGTCAAGAAATATAAACTTACAAACATAATATTGCCTGGTTGTCGCTTGTCTTGTCAAATTGGTAAAATAAAAGTATTGGTGGCTGATAGTAATCTTTTATTTATTAATAAAATTATAAACGTGCAAGGGTTTTGTCTTACTCTTATAAAGTAATGTAATATATTACACTTATTAATACATACCGAACCAAATTATTGGTATAATTTGGTTTTTTAAACAAAATCAATTTTAGATGTAGGCTATAAAAACATCAAATGATAAATATTATACTTAAGTATAAGTACTTATAGGACATAAACTAAGTTTATTTTATTGTTGCTTAAGATAGATAACGATTTATATTTACCCTTACAAAGTAGGTACGAGGTAAATAATATCTTTTTCGTTCAAATAACATTGACATAGACTGAAAAGTAGGTAGATAGATAGTTTAGATTTTGTTTCATATCGATTTGGACTCCGCATTTTTGAGGGCTATTAAGGAGCCATGAAATCATCTACTTCGATTTCTAATTTAAAGTTGAAAGTTTCAGTCAAAATTTTAGCCCAACATTTCCGTAACTTTCATCGAAAAAGTTATGAACCTGGTTATTTTATGCACAAAAGTACAACTCATTAAGATTCGGTTGCAAAAAAATGAAATTCATAAATCGCAAACTATGACAATTCGCGGAACATGCATGGGGGTGACTCGGATACCCCACGACACGAAGGGCCTTATTTTTTTTGACGTCAGTCTCCCGGCCTCCTGTATAATAAATAGCTCTAATATTATATAATCAGGATTATTGTGAAAGAAAAACCTTAATATAAGTACATAACTTTCACTCACATCACTTTAAATTATATAGGTACTTGAAATAATTTGATCAAATGAATATACATAAAAACCATATGGCAGTTTTAAGGCTAATTTCTCATATACATTTCAACCAAAACCAGCCAAGTGCGAGCCAGAGACTCGCGCACGAAGGTTTCCGTACAAAACGAGAAAAATGTAACGTTTGTTGTTGCATGAGAGCACTTTAATATTCATTTTATTATGTTTTTAGAATTAGTTGTAATAGCGGCAACAGAAATACATCATACATGCTGTAAATTACAACTGTTCATGAGATACAGCCTGGTGAGAGACAATTGGGTGCGGAACCCTAAAAACGGTTTGAATCAAATTACTTGAGGGTAACTTGCAGCTTTATTAACATATAAAATAAATAAAGCACTTCATTTGACTTTCGATTTCAATCAAATAAGTACCTACCTAAAATGCGAAATCCAAAAGTGAGGCTTAGTTCTTTCACAAGTACAGTTATCTTAATGTGCCTGGGTGGTGGTGGTGGTGGTGCCCATAATATCTGGGTGGTAATTAGGTTCTGTACCTAATTCATGAACATTAAGTCAATATATCACATATATATATATATATATATATATATATATATATATATATATATATATATATATATATATATATATATATATATATATATATATATATATATATATATATATCATATATCATGTCTTTATAAATATTTTTAATATTGGCGCAAAATTAAGTTGTATGATAATATTACAATATACTAGGTCCTAGGATATAAAGTATAATAAAATAGGTGTGAGTGTAAGTTTCTAAATGCAAAGGCGCTATAATATACATAATGTGAAAAATAGAGCGCTTTTTTATATTTATGTTACTTACTATTTTCGTTTTTATTTTATTTGAAATTGTTAATTAAGGATATCTATCTTTATGGATAGCAGTATAAACTATAAAATAATATTATGTATAAATTTTATGAAATATTGTCTACTATAATTTATAATATAAGCCTACTGTATATTTTAAATATTATATATATTTAATGTTACTACATTGCGAATAGCCTTGTAATCAATGTTGTTATATATTTTTTTTATTAAGATGTTTTGATTCATTACTTATTTTTTCACATCCTGTGACTCACACATAAAATGATATGTAATATTTAAATTAAAAACCAGTGTCTCTAAAATACTTCACGTAACAATTTTTTTTTCACACCAAATAATATAACACATAAAATGCCAGAACAATAAATATTCGAAATATTTAGTTTATGTTTCACAATTGCCTAAGTTTTAACAAAATACTTTTTAACTTTAAGTATTGGCAAAAGTGTTGCATACTAGGTTGTGATATAATATACCTTAATATAATAGCTAAATGAATTTATCTGTTCTGATATTTTTTGGAAATAAAATACAATAAAATATTAAATAAAAAATTCTATTGCTTTCATAGAAAGTACAATCAACGAGGAAAAAGAAATGTAAGTTTTAATTCATTTTAGAATTTAAATGGCTTTAGAAACATGCACAATCATATTTAGTAAACCATTAGGAAAAATGTGTACGTTATATGTACTCACAATTGATACAAGTCGTTTATTACCAGAATATAAGGTGATGGTCCAAAATTGACCCAGAATCAACAATGAATGGTTCCCTATATGTATATGTTCATTGATACTTGCAACATGTGTTCACATTAAATTATATTTCATTTAACCAAAAGGGCAATCCCGAAAAACGCCGCGTATACAAGTTATGAGCAAGAATTAAATCCAAAATCATGGTAGGTAGAGATGTAGGTGTGGATGTATTTGTTGGTGTGGGTACTGTAGGAGTATGTAGTTAGGTTGATGTTGTAGGAGGGCGGTGTACCATTTAAAAGTTGTTTGGAACATAACCGTCTACCAAACTAGGCGCTGTCTGTGGTATGGCAGAAGTTCGATCAACAGATACATAAATTAATTCGGCTAACAAAAACAAACGAAATGAAAAATAGTAAAAATTATTTCATTAGACTCTACAACTATGTAATTTTAATTTAGCTGTTGTTCATTTTACGGGTTTCGTAATAAGGAACCCATATAGTTTGGCTCTGTCCGTCCGTCTGTCTGTCTTTCAATCTGTCCGACCTTCGAATTTAAGTATTATGAAAATAATACCACACCGATCACCGTGTGGGGCATTTTTGAATAAGCCTTTTTAAATAAATTATTTTCAGTAGTCAACCTCTAAATTCGTTTACACTTTACAAGTAGGCAATTTCAAACTATAAGAGTTAGAAACTTGACACTTTCCATCCTAATGGATCATGTTAAATACTCTTTAGGGAACTTATATTTATCTTAATCATAAAATAACTTTTGAAGCACTTTGAAAAACCTATTGCGCGTCGATATGTACGGAACCGCCGTGTCCAGACAAGCTCACGGTTTCGTTAGACTATCCGTAGTAAATTGAGTTTGAATATTTGAGAAAAGACGGTTTTCAATCTGTCATATTTCTCCGTTGATTGTACATAATATTTTCCGTCAAATAATTCATATGCACTAAATGTGTATTGTACGCACATAAGTCTCAGTTTAAGAGTTATTTTACCTCGGAGGTTCTATGAGAGTGATACTTAATCCGTACTCCGTAGGCATAAAGGTCCTGTCAGAGGTATAATAACTCCGAACGGATTGTACCACTCACAACCTAACATAGATACGAACTCGAACAAATGTAAACGCCACTTATGGGCAACCAGTGCCTTTCAAGTTAAACTTATTTCTCCGCTTCCGAAAACTATGATCGAGGTGTCGTTCGATTCGGAATAGAGTGAAGATAATTGCAAAATAAAATTATATATTTCAATTTGTTATCAACTATTTGCTCAGGTTAGAAATGATATTTTTTTCTTATTTTGAAGCTTGTTACTTAATATTAAATAAAAAGCTTATTTAATTAATCTAAGTAAATATGTATTCATTTACAAGTCTGAGATTGTTGGAGCTATTTTTGAATGGTCTCAGAGGAAAATCTATTCCATTGAAATTTCAAAAATAAATATTTATCAACTTTTTATCAAATTTAATTAGGTTGTGTAGTTAAAAATCATTATTTTTTAATTAGATCAAAAAAAAAACGGATTTGTTAATTAACAATTATGTATCTATGTTAAGCGAGGTGCACATAAATTATTTGATCACATCGCCGTATGAATTTAGGATCAGAATTTGAGAGATTTCGCGAACAGGGCGACAGTCGCATGGGTCTTGTCGCCGTTGAATCGCCTCAGCTCTGTTATAGCCTAGAACAATAAATCAGAAAAATAATATTATTAATGGTAGGAGCAAACCTGTTAATTGTAAGAGATAGTAGCCGTCCGTAAACATCCACAACTTCAGAGGATTTAAAATGAGTTGGCGGATTTAGAACCGTCTGAAATATCTTTACTCGCTAACTTGTCAATAGAGCTTGTGAGGCAAATCCTTTGCTAAGCCTAGGTTCCACAAGGATTTCCGTAAGCGCATGGCATCCATATGTGCTAAAAATTCCTCACATTTATTAAAATACAATATAGACATTCATTGCTATGCGGATGACAGCACGGTGATGCTATAAATACCAGTATCGGGGAAAACGTCATCGAGAGTCGAAACAAACTTGTGTCTGTTATTGAGCTATCATTGGAGAAAGTCTCTGAATGGGGAAGACTTTACTTAGTCCCATTCAGCCTTACAACGACACAAGTTATCGATGATCGTCTGTCCCCGTTTTGAAAGCACCCCCATAACGGTCTCAGCCAACATTGGAATACTTAGTATTTACATATCGCACGAGGTTTCCGATGTTATTAATAGGGTAAAGCTAAGTTAGCCTCCAAGAAGCTTAGTGTTCTAAACAGGTCGAAGCAGAATTTCAGTCCAGTCCAGCGTCTACAACTCTATAAGGGGAAGGTTCGGCCTCACATGGAATACTGTTCTCATCTTTGGGCTTCTTCATCTTTGGGCAGGGGCGCCAGAGTATCAGCTTCTCCCTCTGGATCGCATTCATTGAAGGGCGACTCGATTTATCGACTCCCAAAGTGTTTCAAATAGGCTCGACTCCTAGGCACAACGTAGAGCTGATGTAGCCTCACTCTGCGTCCTCTATCGGTTATCACGGGGAGTGCTCCGAGGAATTGTTCGGACTTATACCTGCTGCAACTTATCGCCACCGTTCCAGTTTCCACGCGACAAACTACCATCCTCATCACCTGAACGAGTGGCAGTCCTCCACTGCTTTACCCAGTTTTCTGCAATACTACTATAACTACAATAGATCTTTGGAATGTACTGTTGCCCGTGTAATTGTATTTTCAGACCATTACGACCTTTAAGCCTTTCAGAAAAGAGCATATTCCTCTTTGAAAGATTTGCGACTCCTCTGGTGTTGCGCGTGTCCATGGCATGTAATCGCTTTCTATCCGTTTGCTCGTTTGCCTCCTATTTTATAAAAGGAAAATAGTTAATTACCTGTTCTCTCGTGAAACCAAGTGCAACTATTTCTTCAACATCGGACTCGCTAAATCTATCAGTCGGTAAGATTGTTAAATTCGGGTTTCCGAGACCTGAAAGTCATAATTATTGTATCATTACATAGTATAAAGCTCTTTTTAATCATGGATCATTATAATATTAATATATAATCATTAGAATTTGTTAGCTAATGAGCAATTTAGGTACACTTTAATCGTAAAAATTCAGATTGTCTTTATATTAATAGCAACAAAATGTTAATACTATTGCCATTTTAAGGTCATAGTGTAGAAATTATTGAATGTTGTCTTAAATAGTGTAGTAATAAAAATATCAGATCATTTCATCGACATTAGCGGCGCTTGTAATGCATATTTATGAAAACTAGTGGTCGTCCTGTGGTCGACATTCACTCGTACGAACTATTCATATTAGTTATTATTTTTTAAGTTTGTACTTTATACTTGGGTTGGGTTTTCTATTAGTGAGAAAAAATAATATATGTAAATGTTGTGACAGATTGATAAAATTTCGTTTTGCCAGTAAGAGATATTTTAGAAAACTTTGACCGCTCATATCTTGCTAATTTTTCATCAGATTTAGGCGGTTTTTCGCCATTTAAGTCGAGTATCATATATTAGTCTATTACTTTTTATGGCGATGGTGAGTCGGGTAAAAAAAGAATTATAAAAGTTCTCCCTAGGGGATCAAACAGGAGACAAAGTACACTTACCCACTCTTTGGTTACTGCTCTGAGCGGGGCTGGCCGGCGGTTGGGACGATCTAGAAGACTGGCCAAACGCCCCTGGATCTAATAACGATTGCATTATGTTAACTACAGTGAGAGAAAAATGATTATAAAAAGTTAATCTTTTTACCCAACTACGGCGAAGCCAAAAGGAAGGGTAATGATTTTGCCAGTCTATGTAATTATATATGTATGTTTGTTCAAGCGTAGCGCCTAAACTACTGATCCGATTTCAATGAATGAGGTGTCAATAGATTCGTAATGAGAGCCCGAGTAACATATAGGCTTTAATAATTTACGTAGTCGGGTTATAACTTTCATTAAGAAATATAGTTATAAAACATTTTTAATCCAACATAAATACTTTCGCATTTACTTGCCGAGTAAAATCAAAATGCTGTAATGTAGGAGTATAATCCGTACTAAAACCACTTTAATATATCAACATTGTACCTTAGGTTCAATTCACAGCGAAACGAAACGATATGCGACATGGAGCTGTATTTTTAAGATTGAAGTCTATCAAAATTGAACTTTACTCGTTACACAAGAAGATACGACATTGTAATGTCATGCACAGCGCTGCACAGCGTATGTGTAGTGTATGACTGATGTCATATGAAACGTGTATCTTTTTGTGCAGTGAATAAAGTACAATTTTTTAATAGTTATCTTAAATATTCAGCGCCCAAACTCAAAGGGTCTTAAGGGTCACTCAAACAGCGTCGCGTATCGTCGCATTTTAAGTGACCCTAAAACATCATAAAAAATCGCACGGCAACAGCTGATACTAGAAGTTGAAAGTAATATGATTAAGCATACTGATAGTTAAGTTGTTTATTTTTAATTACTTTATCGCATTATTGCTTTTGAAATGTCCTTTAATAAAAATTCAGAAACTGAGATGTTTTAAGAACCATGACATACCATAACACCATTAAGATGCAGAAAGCTAGCATTATTATATTATGTTGCAGAGCAGCAAGCATAAGAAAATTAAGCAAGATAAAAAAGCTTATGAACACCGTTATGTAGTAGGATTAATAACATAGTAAGCAACATGGTATATAATCAGATCAAAATTACATACTTATGTAATTATACAATCGATCGGAAATAATTACACTAGTGAGAACTTTAATATTTGAAATTATTTTAAACTTAGGGCCTGTTTCACAATGTTCTAATAAGACGTGTCGAATAGCTTATTCGGAACATTTATACTGAGCGACAGAGAGAAAACATGCAACTAAGGTATCTGATGTTTATCAGTCAGAAACATACCCTAAATTGTCAATCTTATCGTAAATAAGTTACGATTATTGTAAAATAAATCACAAATCTACAGGAAAACACAAGCAGAAGGAACTTGCAATTTTTATTTCAAAATATGGATTATTTTCTTTTGCCTCGCCCACCTTGCCGTGACTTCTCAAGAGCTTCCTTCATCTGCCTTTCTTCGTGTTCCTTAACCGATTGGTTCACCAGCTCATCCTCGGAGCTGCCAGACAGTCTGGCACACTCTGGCAGCTCTGCTTCTGGCAGGAACGGAGTCTCGGTGCCAGTTGTGCCAATGACAAGAAGATTCCGCTTCAAATCTATGTTGCACTGTTATGATAAAACAAGAGCATGTCAGTCGGTAAAATTATTTCTTCGTATCGCCAAGAAATAATTTTAAAGAACAAATATTCTACCCAAAATAGTTCTTAATCCATAGTAACAAGGTCGTCAATAGAAGTCAACATTTCTAAACAGCCATTTTTTTTAAATGGCTGCAGGGAAATCTTCTATCAAAAACGAACAAATATTCAAGTAAATGGCTGAACGTAAAAAAAACGACGGGGGGAGCAACTTGTAAACCACTTTGGTCGTCGATTAGACGAAAATTATTAATAAAGACCTATTCGACGATAGGAGGAGGTACCCCTAAAATACAAAATTATAATTATTATATGTTGCCGAAAATAAAGTCTATATAATACAATATAGACCTATTTTCTGCAACATATACCTAATAATAATGCCGAAAATAAATATACCTAACCGTGTACCTGGTAGGTACCGGGTACCTGGGGTAACTCCATTCCTATCGGCTTCACTTACCTTTTAAAGACTCTAATCCAAATCCCTACCTAATACAGGCTAGGGCTTCATTATAAAGGAGAACCAGCCTTTGCCACTGATATCTAATGTTGTCTATTTATATTCAGAATTACCGAAGTTATCGAGCAAGAAACTATAAGGGTTCCTTGTTACTCGACATGTCTACGGCGAAGTCAAAGAGAAGGGTAATTATTTCGACAGTCTATGTATGTTTGTTCCACCGTAGCGCCTAAACTACTGATCCGATTTTAATGAATGAGGTGGGAATCGATTTGCAATAATTTCCCGGGTAATATAGGCTATACATAGGCTGCACTAAAAGTATCGGGAATGGAATATTTCCACTGTTCCTGTCATATTAAAATCTTTTTAATTTAAAACTCCTTGGTTTTAAAAATCGAATACCGTTTATTTATTTAAAAAAAGATTATTGGTCTTGTCACAAGGTCTTGTCAAACTTGTTTAGTCGTTGAGAAAATGGAATTGACTCGAGAAAATTCTAGAGCGCTGATTTATTATGACTTTCGAAGTGGTTTAACACAAAAACAGTGTGTTGACCGGATGATTTCTGCATTTGGTGATGAAGCCCCATCCAAAACCACAATTTATCGCTGGTTTGCTGAATTTCAACGTGGACGTGTCAAGCTCAGTGATGATCCCCGTCAAGGTCGTCCAAAAAGTGCAGTCACCCAAGAAAACGTTGATGCTGTGCGTAAGCTGATTGAGGAAGATCGACATGTGACATACCGCGAAATTCAGGCAACTTTAGACATTGGCATGAGTCAAATACAAATAATCTTGCATGAACAATTAAAAGTAAAAAAGTTGTTTTCCCGATGGATACCGCATTTGCTCTGTGAAGAGCAAAAAGCAGCTCGCGTTACTTGGTGCGTCAGAACTCTCGAAAGATTCCACGCAGGATCCTCAAATGCTGTATACAACATCGTATTAGGTGGCAAATCCTGGATATACGCGTACGAACCCGAAACAAAAACCCAGTCACGAGTTTGGGTGTTCAAAAATGAGTTAAAGCCAACAAAAATTGTTCGTTCACGAAGTGTTGCAAAAGAAATGGTGGCCACGTTTGTCTCCAAAACTGGCCATGTTGCGACTATTCCTCTTGAGGGACAAAGAACGGTTAATGCAGAATGGTATGATAACATTTGTTTGCCACAGGTCGTTTCTGAACTCCGTAAAGAGAACTGCAACCGCCGCATCATCCTCCATCACGACAATGCGAGTTCTCACACCGCGCACAGAACCAAAGAGTTTTTAGAGCAAGAAATCATAGAATTATTAGACCATCCGCCGTACAGCCCCGACCTAAGCCCTAATGATTTCTATACTTTCCCTAAAATAAAGAATAAATTGCGTGGTCAGACATTTTCATCACCTGAAGAAGCTGTGGACGCCTACAAAACGGCCATTTTGGAGACCCCAACTTCCGAATGGAATGGTTACTTCAATGATTGGTTCCATCGTATGGAAAAATGTGTCAAATTTCGCGGAGAATACTTCGAAAAGCAATAAATACATTTTTAAATAGTAATGTTGTATCACTTCCTTGATTCCCGAAATTTACAGTGCCGCCCTCGTATAACTTACGTACTCGGGTTATAATTTTTTGTTTAGTATATATTTATTATTACTGTATGGTAATACATAGTATCTTGATAGTTTATTTATATTTTCTTCATTCCTAGATCAGTAATTCCTAAAGAGGTCCAGGTGGACCCCCAGGGGTCCACGGAGACTCGACGGGGTCTAATTTGGACGTGACAAAAAAATGTGGGACTACAATCGTAAGCAGGGGTGCATGAAAATTAATTTGGTTTCGATAGTGAAGAACTAAAATGTTGGCTTGTTATTTTAAATACTATAATACCTAAATTAAACCTTCCCAATAAGACAATTTATAAATAAATTGAGAAAAAAATTTCTAGTTCCGAACTGGGAGTCGAACTCAGACCATGTCGGTATCGCGCCGAGTACCAGTTGAGCTATCCGGCCCTATGCCACTTTCCTTTTTCAATTTCATTTATAACTTATTGAGCCACACCGTCCATCATGCGGTAATACAACAACACAAACAATATGATACCTAAATTAAACCTTCTCAACAAGACAATTATCTCCTATAATATTCTAAGAAGATAGATAATATTTTAAGAAGCTCAGCGACTGTTACTTGTAAAAACTTGCATATTCCATATTCAGTAAAACGCGTCGAGACTTGTTGCCGCGCCGGCCGCTGCCGTCCCGTCCACAATGCGTGTTCAAACGTGCAAATTAATACTTTTTGTGGTGTATGTACTTGCAATCTTGTATGAACGTGTTTAATTCTTCACCAATAATATACGAATGTCAAGGATTAACGATACTCATTTGTTTCCGAAATTACATAAAGAAAAATTACATAAAGTGAATCGATATTAGTGATTACTAGTGTCGGAAAAGTAAGTACCTACCTGCCTATTTGTATACCTACCTACCTGCCTATATAATATAATATCGCGTGCCCACCTACTTTATTATCAAATAATTAACCCTATCAAGCAATCAATTCTAACTATTTTTTTTTTCGAAAACTGTTGATTTGTCGTTTAAACTCAGCCACAACGCAAGTTTCTATAGATAGATAGATCTAATCTTCACTTTTTTTTCGAGATTTAGAAATTGGTAGTAAGGTAGAATGTAGATGCAGGGGGTCCGCCGGATCCAGCAAAATTTTGAAATTGGTTATTAAACAAAAGAGTCTGGGAACCACTGCACTAGATGTTGCCCGCGACTTCGTGATCACAAAAGTTAGTCTCGGGAAACCGTACACTTTTCCGGTAAAAAAGTAAGAAGTACAAAAAGTAGCCTATGTCCTTCCCCGTGGTCTCCCCTCCCCTTTCCCCTCTATGTCTGTGCCAAACGCCGAAAACGCTTTTAGTTAATATAACGATTGCGTGTAATTATAATACAATTAATATTTTTTTGTAATATGAAAAAAATACTCGGCCGCCGGACCCGGACTCGCGCACTTAGGGTTCCGTTCCATTATACCAATATTTTACCATGTTTACTTATTATTTCGTTATTTTTGTACGAAGTTTTCCATGTAATCGCATTTTACAAGTTAGGCATCTATAATTAAAACTAAAACTAAAAAAGTACCTAAACTACAAAAGTCATATGAGCCGTTATAGTTTCCTTTCAAAGTTAATCACATGGACTACCATCATGACTCTAAAAGCTATGTGGTAGACGCGAGAAAAAAGAAACATTTCAACGAGACAATAGGCAATGTGATTTAGATTTATAAGCCTCCACGTGATACCTATTTGACTTTTTAATGTTGAATTTTCGAATCTCAAGTATGGTTATGCTTGCAAGTTTTGCTATTCAAAGAATTTGTTACCACTTAAATAATAATATTTTTAGCATATGTTATTAGACATCTAGGGTTGAATGCTATAATTTAGAAATTACCTGGTGTCTCTTAAGCATGTCCAATCCTAGAAGCATATCCATAGGCTGCTCTTCCAAAACTGAGAAGGAGGTTGTAAGGAAATCCTCCTCAATCCTCATTTGAACCATGTGAATACGACCTATGATTCTTTGCACACCAACACCCTTGGCAATACCTGCCCATCTGTTGACAAGGAATATTATAATAAACAGTGCTTCAAATACAATTTAAAAAAAAACGCAGTAAGTCAAAGTATACATTAAGCTTGAACTATCAAGTATCAACGTATCTGTACCTATATAAATGTGATGTGGGTGTAAACTATGAAAATCTCTGATGTAAGGGTTATTGTAAATATAAAACTTACCTAGTATCAACGAGACGCATGATGTTGCATCTCTCAGCGCAAGCCGCAGACATTATAGTTGTTTGTGCTCCAGAGTCAATGAATGCCTTCACAGGAAATCTAAAGGGCAACAAATAATAATTTATTTGTATTCAGAAATTACCTTTGCTCCACCACACATTGGTTAAATAAGAGGCTACTGGTAGGAATACACCAGTAGTTCCTTGAAACCAACAGACAGTTTGATATACTCTCAGTTGTGCCAAGGGGGACAAGCTATGGTTATCTTTGGACTCATAACGAAATTATTATACTTTATGAAGTAATAGTCTAGTTTTAGTTTATCTATCAAAATAAAATGATATAAATTTGTTATTTATATAGTTTCTTTCATATATATATATTTATATTAAATACGAATACAACACTATTTTGTTATATTATTATGCGATTTATTTATTATTTCGTAAATAAAACTGTAGTTTTATTATCTGTATGTCAAGTGACCGAAAAAGGCAGCCGCCATATTTTTCGTGTAAGTGACGTCATAAGAACATAATCAAATCGAATAAACAACAGCGAAAGTTATATCTAAAGTTTATGCACTACACACACACATATGAAATTTATTTATTTCTTTTCTTAAGACAAGACAAACATTCATTGTTTAAATTTCAATCATTTTTTCATTGCCTAAAGAGATATTATTTCCAGGAAATAAAAATACTAGTTGACTAACGGATCAATAGGAATTAATCAATAGAAATTTTAAAATATATTATAAAAAATGTAGAATAGCCTATATGTATGTTATCTTTTATCATGATTTATTTATATAATAGAATAACTTACCCGTTTACATGGCAGTTTATATACAGCATCACCACTGTCCCAAATGTCTCCGGGTTATACTCCATAGCAGCTTCCATGTTAGCTTCAATATTCTTCTGACGGATCTCTTCTGCTATCATCCGCTGTGCCTCCGTGTCAAATGGATCTGAGTTCATCATCCTACGACATTTGATCTTGTTATACTTTGAGCAACAACTTATTATTCAGTATAATGAGCTACTATGATAACTAGCTTACTAAACTTTTAAATATAAAAACTAGATCTATTAAGAAACAGGGGTGATTAAAATGCAATAAACTAATTAATGACCAATTACCAATTGTTGTTTTGTAGTAAAGAAGAGTAATATTTCAAGGACCAAATTAAAGTTTAAGTGTTAATACTGTTGAAAAGTGGAATAAAACAATAATTTCCTGGTAGGTACCCTACAGTAAAACAAAACGCAGGAGCCCAATAAGAATGTGGGAAGATGACATAAAAACAATTGGAGGAAAAACATTGACTACAAAAACACTTGATAGGACAAAGTGGAGGGATTTGGAGAAGGCTTTTGCCACTTTAAAAAAATGTTTATTTCAGGCTTAGCCCATAATATTGTTAGAATATATGAACAACTTAAAAACTATATTAGTATTTACAATTTGCCAATGCAGGGCAAACATTGAATTTTGAGCGAAGCAGATAATTTTATTTGCAAATATACTTAACACATAAATGCCAAAGCTCAATATAAATTAAAAAAAATAGTTGTGTGTTAAGTCAGTGTACAGACGATAATTTTCACACACAGCTTAGGCCGATCGTGCCTCTCTATTGCTTGTTACGCCCTCTCACTTGCAAGATCAGCTCAGGTGGAATGTGACATTCAGGAGGAATGTGACAATTTTTCAGGCATGCAGGCGTACCTTGATTTATAAGACATTATTATCACATCAATATGCTCCTTATTTAAATTTTCTTACCTTATTCTTTGTTGCTGGCGTTCAGTTCTTGCAGCTACTTGTTCACGAAGAACAGAGGAGAATGTATCTGAAACAAATTTCAATCAACAATCATCAAAATGGCTAGCTTAACTTTGATTTACTTATGCTCTGGTTTGACTTTTTTTCGTCAGTAGTTTATCTATTCAATAGCACTTGATTTGTTAACATGTTTGCATCATCCAATAAAAATCACTATTAAACAGAAAAACTACTGACAATAAACCTCACAATTCATGCATTTATAGTTTATGCAACAATCACATACCAAGATTACCACTAAGTAAAGCATCGGCCAGCCGAGGATTGTTTTGTTTAAGGAGTGCTAATTGATCCGGATTTGCTAAGAACATTTCTCTGATGATGCGAGGATCTTCCTCCACTGGTGGGCTTCTAACCGACATTGAGGTGCTTGCTCCTTTTGGTACTTGGATGCTACCAAAGTCTAAGTTGGCTATGCCAGTGGGCAAGGCTGTGAAAATTTAGAAAGTCATCTTGAATTTTTATAATTGAAAATATTTTTTGACATTGAAGTTAAGACAGCTTTCCAATATTTTGAATTGATCAATAGACTTAATATGCATTGACATGAGTGACATGAAAACACGAATGACAATGCAGTTTCGAGAGAAATGAAACAACAAAGTCGTACCTTGGCTAGCATCGTTTGATTGTAGATTGGAGGCCGATTGCAGCATGTGGAGAAGCACCACGACGTCTCCGTCGTGGACCCCGTGGTCTTTCAGAGATAATTTATCGTCTAAAAGTGGTTTTCCATTGAAATTAAGTATGATGTCTTTCGCCGGAAAACCTGATTCTATTTCACAAAACGCCTTGAAATTCTCCAACTCCAGATCCTCCGAAACGTCGAGAACGAATATCTCATCGTTCAAAGTAGTCACTGTAACTTTCATCATGTAAATTGTAACGAGCACTTACACTGAAATACTACGGTCTACGGTTTACGCGGTACAAATACTAAAATATATTTTGATTAATTTTAAGTTTACGGTGTAATTTGCGTGACTGTCCAAAACATTGTAGGGTGTGCACACGTTTTTAAAAGCACTATTTCAATTCTAAAAGCGGTACACAAAAATAAAACTTTTGAGGTCGTTTTAGTAATGCAAATTCTAACTAAACACAAAGGTGGCAGCTGCTAGGAATGTCCTGAAATAACCAAACTTATTGTTACAAGTTTTTTTTTTATTTAAATATATAGCGTCAGCTTAAAATCATTTGCCAGTGTCAAGTTAAAAAGGCGGGAAATAGAATTTTCGTTTCAATTTTCAACAAGTCAACTCAAGATAAGAGTCAAGTCAGTCAATTCAATAAAGTGGTAGAAACTTTACTGAAAGTTCCTAGGGAGTTTTGAAGGGAACACAATAGCACGTTTTTGAAGTTGTACGACTTGTCCATACTTGTGCAGGGGATACCGTATATATATATACGGTATACCCTGCACAAGTGTGGTGGAGTGTGTGGTATATATATATATATATATATATATATATATATATATATATATATATATATATATATATATATATATATATATATAACGAATATTTAATAGTTAATATTATATATATATATATATAACGAATATTTAATAGTTAATATTCTACCAATATTACACATTAAGAACAGAAATAATACTAATTTGTCATACAAAAACCACAACGTCAACAATTGAATTCCCCGGCAAAACTCCATGTTACAAGTTTACAACTTTCACATGATGGCAATCTTATAGAATTATAGATTAAGATTGGTGCGTGTTCGAATAATGGGCCACAACGCCCACAACTGTGATCTCAACTTGGCCAAGATCCGTGCGGTGTCGGTTTTTTGATAAAAGGTCAAAGGGTCAAAGGTCAAAAAAGCACCCATTGTAAGTAGGTACCTAACCTAACCTTATCCACGTGGTCGCCGATTTTTTATTTTGATAGTTACTAGCTTTTGCCCGTGACTCCGCCCGCGTAAATACAGTATCTCGCGTGAACCGTTCATTTTCTCGCGATAAAAATTAGCCTAGGGAATATAGATCTGTGCCAAATTTTATGATAATCGGTTGAGTAGTTTTTACGTGAAAGCGTTAAATACACTATCCCACAAGAACCGTTTACGGTTTTTCGCTATAAAAAGTAGCCTTGGTGTCTCAACATCCATTTTAATAAATACGTCCACACTTTGGTCCGAACTGAAGCTTCCTTCATGTAACAATGTACTCTGTGACTGAGCATACTGAACGACCCTCCAACGTGTGGATGCCTACACAATCTGTTGGCCAACACTCTATCTCTGGCGAATGCAACTCTAGTTGACCAAAACAAAAAAAATATAGTTGTCAATTATCAATTGACATTTGTTTTTTGTATTAGGTTGATTGTTGTCTGTGGTGAGTGTCGCAGGTTAGTGGCCGCTGCATCCCAGAGTTGGAAATCTTTGTTGTTAATTTACGTTTGTATTTAATCTGAAGGGCCATTGTTATCAATTGAAATCCTAAAAAAATCAATAAATAACTAATATGGTTGTAGGAAAAACAGTTCTATAGATTGATGGCGACAAAGTAAAAAATATCAGTGATTTTTTCTATTTTTTTACGATGTGAAATCGACAGTCTGACTACCAATGGTAAGTATTTTTTTATATTCAACTATTAATTCTAATGGGCTAATTAAGATAAACGAATTTGGCAATATTTGGAAAAGAAATTCACTGCAGTATAATTTTAATTATCTTGCAGTGAAAGTTCTCTACATGCAAAACTGGTCGATTGGCGCGACGCGCAAAACACTGCTTTCGTGTAATCCAAAATATTTTTTTTATGGTCTATAAATCAAAATTGAAACGATATATTAATAATTTTATCATTATACTGTAAAGGGTAGTTGTAAAAATTATTAGATTGGACACGTATGTTATCTAAATCATTTAATATTTTATGATCAACAGTCGAAATGAATAAATATACTTATTTCAAGTGCAGTTACAAAATATACAAGTTTCATATATTTTTATGTAAGGCAATGCACATTTACAATTAAAATACAGATTAATAAAAAAAAAAAAAAAATCTAATAATATGATTTATGTCGATCCTTTCCGTAAATTAATGTTAAGACTGAAATGTACATTAAAATGTGCAATACACATATACACCCTGAACCCAATTCTCGTAATTAACTTACACTTTAATTTTACTTAAATTGAAATAAAAATGAATTGTCTTGATATTGTAAATTGATTTTTGAAGTTTAGACCGATTAAAACGGGTTTGACCGTTGGTTTGTTGGTTGGTTTGTCCAAAGTTTATGAGAATACCATTTTGCAGTTTTAACATATAGAGACAAGGGTAGTATCTGTATTATTGTAGGATTTAATAAGCAGAATGAACCTTCTGTTATCACACATCTTCTTTTCAGGCCACCCTGTAAATCAGTGTCAGCCATGTCGTTGGCGGGGCAACTTGTGCCTCGGGTGACCAAAGGTCCGCCCAACATAACCATCCCATACAACGGCCCTCAAGTTGAGGGCTCTTTTTGTTTAGCCCTAAACTTTAACTTCGACCCCACCATCAGTGTGATATGCGCCATGTATATTGTATTTGGACTTGTTTATACAATATTTGGTAAGTTTTGTTGGTGTTTTGAGTTGAAGTCAAATATTTAAACTTCGAATTTTTGACTTTTAATAATATGATTATAATTTTTTTTCATAAATAATAATTATTCATTTTGCTGCTAGTGAGAATGTGATGTATTTTTAACCGATTTCCAAAAAAGGAGGCGGTTATATGTTTGGCTGTATATATAATTTTTTTTGTATGTTCAACGATTACTCCGCTGACTGTGGGTCGATTTTCAAAATAATTTTTTTGATGTAAAGGGTATAATCCCGAATTAGTCCTTTTCACATCAAAGTGGTGACCTAATGATGGGATCCACGAGGAATCGAGGGAAATCCTCGAAATTTACATTGACACATATGGTGATTTTGAATCATTATCATCACTGGTGATTGTTTAGTAGGTCCACAGATTGGTAATGCTTATTTGGGGAAATACCACAGTCTCTCAGAAAACTGGCATAAAATATTGCTTGAGTTTGTTTTACCGAGAGAGTGAGAATAGCTTTTTTGTTTATAACTCTTAAAAAAAATAATATAATAAATATAACTAAAGAGAGCAAAGTTATTATTTTTCAACAATAATTAAAACCAACTTCTAAAGTAAAAATACACAAAAAGTATGAAATAAAACTTATTTTCTAAATATTTTCGCTTTTAAATTCGGCAAAAATTTTAACTACTTCTTTACTCAGCCAACTTGAATGTGAGTTCTTTCTAAATCCTAAAGAAATTGTATATTTTGCAACAATTTCTTTAGGATTAATTTTGAATGATTTTTAAATGTTCAATAATCTTTGTAGGATACCGATGCTTCAAAGCTAGTATGTTTTTGACTGGATTCACATTTGGCTCTGCAATTGTCTACCTCATCTGTCTACAAGAACATTTGTTGCCACCATATGGAAATGTTGGTAGGTATTTTACTTGTTTGGTGACCATTCTGGCTATATTTCATTCTAAATTCACACTTTTTGGGCATATATTAAGGGATATGTTCAATAGCTTTGTGCCAGGGCTTAAAATACTTAAAACTAACTTAAAATACTCAAAAGACACAATTTTCTAATTTCATACTTGACAACAAATTAAGGCAAATTTTTGTTCAACAGCTGTTGCCATATGTGCTGGCTTACTCTTCGGTCTCATCACAATGCTCATCCAGTATGTTGGTCTGTTCATGACGGGATTTCACACTGGTCTGCTGCTTGCTCTTGCTGGGCTCGCAATCTATGACCACTTCCTGTACAATAGACCTACTACGGTAAGTACAGTTCTCTTATACTTGTATGGTATACCCATAGTATGTAGAGGGTGACTACAACTGCTGTTGACAGGTAAATTCTTCAGATTATTCTATAAAATAATTAAAAATTATATTGATAACCGTGCGGCTGATACAACTCGGTAAAGTACTCAAGTAAAGCAGAGTTGCAGCTTATACAAAATACGGTAAAAATATTAAAGATTCAATAATTATTATTTATAGTACATATAATCGGTATATATAATATAAGTGGTATGATACATAGTTTTATGTGGCTGTTACATCGATAACATTGACTATGATGAATAATAAGAGTAACTTTTATAATAAATTGACTCCTTTGTGATAGTTGAAAATTTCTAGACATACAATAATTTAACGATGACTTTAAAGTCTAAAAATAATTCATTAGTTAAGTTTTTGACGAAAAACATATTTTTAAATCAAAATTTTGGGTATAACATATATGTAAACGCTAAAGGTTGTTACCGTTTAAGGACTACACTAAAAGCGAAATCACTAGAGGGAAACCATTCTATTAATATTTGAACTCTCAAATTCAATAAATCTCTTAAAAGCACAGGCGAGGCAACATACATAAAGCACAGGTGAGGCAACATACATAAAGCACAGGCGAGGCAACATACATAAAATACTGCACTTTACTCGCTAGGTACTATTTGTCATCTTTAGTCCAAGAAGTTATTGAAAATGTTGTCTTAGAAAAGTTCTATGGCCCCGTATGAAGTTAAAAATTGTTGTATCTTCGTTATTTTTTAAGATATACGAAAATGGGTTCTAGATTGTTTATTAAATGTTGTCTAACATCAATTGACGAAAAAAAAAAAAATGCAACATGCCTATTGTAGGTCTAGTGAGGAGACAAGGGTACAGTCACTTACTCTTATAAAACTAAATTGTTGAATAACCTAAAACAAATACAAACAAATAGGGGTTAGTAAAACATCACAGTTTTATATTGTAAGAACGAATATACATACATAAAATTTTAAAGAAGTATTTATATAACATAGAATAGATTTGAAGTTGATTGGGCGAGAAATGTTGATAGGAAGAGAAGAAGAAGAAGAATAGTTGGTGCTGCGGTCTGGGTTCCGAGGGTTAATGTGATTTTAAACTACAAATTGCCTCCCACCTCATCTGTTTATACTGGTGAGGTACTACTACTACAGGAGCGCTCTGGAGGGTATTATGGCCAATCAGTTTTATACTAAGTCCAGATTCCCTTTGACCCTGAAGATAAGACAGCTTCTCCTTAGGTGCCATTTACAAAACATTATGTGGTTTTACCATGGATACCAAGCCCTAGCGGAATCACTGGCAATGAGAGTGTTGATGCCTATGCACAGGAAGCTATAACATCGGGTGATCTCAGTCATTACAAACTATATTGCCAGGATCTGATTCCTATGTTAAGAAACACTTAACAATCAGGTGGAACAGTGAGTGGACTAGCTCAAGTAATATAAAAGCAAACATTACTTGATTATTCTGTCTGATGTTCCGGTTAGGGCATTGTTCTTTAAATACTCACAGATTAGCGAGCGGTATGCTCAAAGACGTATATTAGTAACGTTATCTAGTCGAATTTGTATAGGCTCTCAGTACTGTCATGATTTTCATACAATTCTCATTTGATAACGATACGAATACGTTGCTGTCAATAGTTCCTGCTGACCCCCCAGTACAGGGTCATTGGTCAAGATGGATTCGATATTTCGACGGCGAAGTTCGGAATCAATAATGTATGGGATTTGACTTAAATCATCGGTAAATGACATGTCGTTTGCGATGCCCTAAGTCAAATCCATTTTGTTTTCGAACTTCGCCGACGAAAATAATCGAACGCATCTTGACAAAAGGTCCACAGCCTTTATCCCAGTTGCAATCGCTAATTACGACAACGAAGTTCTAAAACAAAAATGTATGGGATTGACGTATCGCTCGCTATGTCACTTTCGGCCCGTTTCAATAATATACCAATAACTATTTGTTAGAAACGTCAAATTTGTATCGCAAAAAAACCGGCAAATTATTGAATGACGACGTTTTAACAAATAGTTATTGGTAGATAGGTTATTGAAACCGGCCATTGGCGAACGTTAAAAGTCAATCCCTTATATTTTCAATTTCGAAGATCATCATTGTAATTAAGAGATTATTACAAATCTGCACTCTGCGAGATTAAGTATTTGAAGCATTCCCGACATTTCGCATTTTGTAGTAATTTTACAGTTGTATTTATCGTTTTTATTGAAATAGGTTAGTAAATGAATGCTTTAAAATTATAAAATCTTTATTCCTCATGAAGTAACAAGTGTTCTGGTATACATTTAGCTTAGTAATATTATCGTAGATAGGGACAATTCACAGTTAACTTAAAGCGATTTTAGAAGTTTTTTGGCTTAGAATAATATTTTTATTTATTAAATCAAAGATATTTCAAAATTCTAAGGCCGCTACTGAACTATACGACTATATAGGAGATAACATTCTCATTTTATTATTTCATTTGCTTAGAACAGTAGTTCAATCCAGGAGCTCAAAAAAGTGCTTTCGCACATTTTATGACGATCTTTCTCTGCAATTTTGGGCTTAATTAAAAAGTTAGCAAAATTTACAAAAAGCGAGGTCGCTACGAACTAGGCCAATAGCTATTCTGCACTATTCAATATGTCAAAATTGCTAATGTATCTTTGTTTCTGAGATCAAGAACGCCATAATTGCCCATTTTACGCAAAAATCACAGTTGATATTCCTCTTAACGATGGCATGTTGGCTAACGGCCAAAATTAATAACGTATCTAAAATTTATACAATTAATAACGGATCAAACAAAAATTTACATAAATTAACATGAAGTCAATCCTAGGATTGACTTCATGTTATCCTAGGATAATAATAATAATATCTATGGACGCCTCACACCACGTCAGTGGTACCGTGGTAACTATCCGAAGAACTTGTGTTACGGGTACCATACAACGGAAATATATTTAATACTTTTTATACTTACTACATGCAAATTAGCTATCTGACACTTAACAGTAGATTGTGTAACAGACCGTAAATCAAATAACTTATTTGTAGAAGAAAATAGTTTTATCCTAGGTTGCGTTTCGGAGAAGCAATATTCGAACTTTCATGAGCAAAAACAACTGTTCAAGCAACCTTGATGTCATTGTGGCTATTTATTATTAAGGCATAGGAGACTTGTTCATACTTTAGTGGTGACCTAGACAGAAGACAAGCCATGCGTTTCTCACATTTTGTATGAAGTGTGTATCACGGAAATAGTACGCCTAAGGTCGAGTGTATAGGAAATCCTAGTGGTGATGGAGTATTGTGTATTCAATGAAATTTATTACTATTACTTTCTAGACACTTGTCAAAAATTTAATAAAACTTAAATAGTCTTTTGGTAGTTAAGTAACTGGAAATTAAATAGTTTTCTTTCTTTCTTCCTAGGCTTCTGTTTTTGATTAATACATACTTGATCCTTACAAGTCTGTGATTTGTAGGAACAATTATATACAGTGAGGAAACTGTTTTTTTAATTGCTAACTAGCTTTTGCCCACCGCAGCGTAAATACAGTATCCCACAGAAACAAAAAAAAAACTCTGTACTTTGTCGGGACAAAAAGTAGCTTATGTATTAATAATGTTAATTAATCTATATAATATATAGAGCAAAAGCCCACGACGGCCAGGCCTTCGTTATTTTATAAAAGCTGAAAGTTTTTCTGTGCATGTCCCTTATATAGATAAGAACGACCAGCGACTATAGAGGTTGGGTTGTGGTTACTTGGGCAGGCAACAGGTAGTACATGTGTATCAAATAGTAACTTAAATTCGTTAAAGTATAAAGCTCCATTTTATAAGATGTAAAAACCATTAAAACTGTCCGGCTATTGAGGTAACATTTTTTTATAGGTCCGCAAGTAACATATAAAATTTAGCTTTTATACTATAACCAAAGTATAAGCCCCTAGATGGGTAAAATAGGGTATAAAATTTTTAAAATTATCGTAATCGTTTAAAACCCAAATTCACGCGAGCGAAACTGCGGGCAAATGTTAGTTACTATTAAATATACTTTATCGACATGAATCACCGAGCTATATGCTCTCTAAAAAGTTTTAATTCAAGGTCAATTCAAGTGCCCGGCGTGGTGTGGTGGGTATAACTAGCTGTAGCCCGCGGCTCCGCCCGCCTACTTATAGTATCCGACGGGAATAATGTGACTTTTTCGGGATAAAAAGTATCATAGTTTTAATCCAGAGCTTAAAACTACTACCATACCAAATTTAAACTTTACGTAAACTACTACCATACCAAATTTCATCGAAATCCGTTCAGTACTTTTTGCGTGAAAGAGTAACAAACATCCATCCATACATATAGCCTATGTCACACAAATAACGTATCCTTCTATTGGTAAAAGAATTTTCAAAATCGGTTTAGTAGATCCAGAGATTACCCCCTACAACCTCACCAACTTTACCTCTTTATAATATTTGTATAGAAGTATACGAGGGCGGCACTGAAAATTTCGGGAATCAAGGAATTGACACAACATTACTATTTAAAAATGTATTATTTGCTTTTCGGAGTATTCTCCGCGAAATTTGACACATTTTTCCATACGATGGAACCAATCATTGAAGCAACCATTCCATTCGGAAGTTGGAGTCTCCAAAATGGCCGTGTTGTAGGCGTCCACAGCTTCTTCAGGTGATGAAAATCTCTGACCACGTAATTTATTCTTTATTTTAGGGAAAGTATAGAAATCATTAGGGCTTAGGTCGGGGCTGTACGGCGGATGGTCTAATAATTCTATGATTTCTTGCTCTAAAAACTCTTTTGTTCTGTGCGCGGTGTGAGAACTCGCATTGTCGTGATGGAGGATGATGCGGCGGTTGCAGTTCTCTTTACGGAGTTCAGAAACGACCTGTGGCAAACAAATGTTAGCATACCATTCTGCATTAACCGTTCTTTGTCACTCAAGAGGAATAGTCGCAACATGGCTTGTTTTGGAGACAAACGTGGCCACCATTTTTTTTGCAACACTCTGTGAACGAACAATTTTTGTTGGCTTTAACTCATTTTCGAACACCCAAACTCGTGACTGGTTTTTTGTTTCGGGTTCGTACGCGTATATCCAGGATTCGTCACCTGATACGATGTTGTATACAGCATTTGAGGATCCTGCGTGGAATCTTTCGAGAGTTCTGACGCACTAAGTAACGCGAGCCGCTTTTTGCTCTTCACAGAGCAAATGCGGTATCCATCGAGAAAACAACTTTTTTACACCTAATTGTTCATGCAAGATTATTTGTATTTGACTCATGCCAATGTCTAAAGTTGCCTGAATTTCGCGGTATGTCACATGTCGATCTTCCTCAATCAGCTTACGCACAGAATCAACGTTTTCTTGGGTGACTGCAGTTTTTGGACGACCTTGACGGGGATCATCACTGAGTTTGACACGTCCACGTTGAAATTCAGCAAACCAGCGAAAAATTGTGGTTTTGGATGGGACTTCATCACCAAATGCAGAAATCATCCGGTCAACACACTGTTTTTGTGTTAAACCACTTCGAAAGTCATAATAAATCATCGTACTAGAATTTTCTCGAGTCAATTCCATTTTCTCAACGACTAAACAAGTTTGACAAGACCTTGTGACAAGACCGAGAATATTTTTTAAAATACATAAACGGTATTCGATTTTTAAAACCAAGGAGTTTTAAATTAAAAAGATTTTTATATGACAGGAACAGTGGAAATATTCCATTCCCGATACTTTTAGTGCAGCCCTCGTACTTTCATTAATAAAAGTCACCAAGCATCTCTATTCATTTACATTGTTACTCTGTTCCGAAGAGCCGGTTACCATGGAGACACCGTGTTATTTTTAAATATTTACATTGAATAACATTTTAATCAAGTGTTAAGACATATTTAGCTATCTATAAAGTCATTAAAATATCAAAGATTAAATAATTACTTACCGAAAATAAGATATCCCATGTTTTTTTAGGATGTTTGGTGTATTGTTTTTGAATTTTTCACCGAGCACTTTGGCATGTTGCCGGTCGGATAGTTTGCGCGTCACTGCGAGACACACGTGCTAACTCGCGATTTAAGCACTTGTCAAAAGGGGATACACTTCGAGCGTTCGTGGGGCATCTTTGTATGTATAAGATCGTTGGCTACATACGACATAAACGTTTATCAATACTTTTGATAAGGGATTTTTTTTCTTAAATCTACTAGAGCTCCGAGCAAAGCTCTCGGTTATCCAGGTATTTATTTACTAACAGAACAGTGGTACATGGAACTAATAAGAAATAGATTTTCTTTCACGGATGATGGTTAGTGGTTACATAGCGTGACACAAAAACAGTGAAATGCATTGCCGATGGAAAATCGGCCAAGGTCGAGACGAAACTAGACTACCAACTGCAGATTAATAAATACAAAAGAGCATTGTTACTGACAGCACATATTATGCCTAACGCTGACCAGTCAACATATTGTGCCAAAATTGTACGCATAGCGGTCATCTCACGCGGAGACCGACACGATGCGGCGCTGCATTTTTCGCGTCGCGTCTCGGTGTGAACTGACGCTCAGTTCGCTTAAGAGAGGATTTCCCTTATGACCTCAAAATGGCAGCGCTCGCCTCGCCACCGCAATCGATTTGTCACAGTCATTTAGTATGCAGGGAGTTTTGGGGGTAAAAAATCGATCTAGCTAGGCCGCAAATTTTTAGTTTTTATATATTTTTTTCTTTCGTTGCGTAATTAGTCATAATATGAGTTATGCGAAATAACTCTTGGTGTCAAAGCGCGTGTCTCAGCTACGAATGGGCAAAAAATATAATATATGTCACCTTAAAATTATAAATACAGTGTACAAGTACAATATTGTAATATATAACTAGCGAGATTATAAAATGTCGGGTCGTGAGTTTTTTCCAGCCAGGACTTTGGTTTAGATAGATTTGTCGTATGCGACATTTAAATTATTGCGGTGTCAACATTAGGTTTACGTCAACATGACTGACATTCGCCGGTGCTCGAGCTGTCATTTGTACAGAGTGTCGCCTCTGTGGTATGCGTATGACTTTTCGCGCTGTTAACAAATGGGTGTCTCGGGTTCATATCCCGGTCAGACGAATATTTTTGTGATAGTTTTTTTATACCTATCGCCATCTGTTAATTTTATACCTAAATAGGTACCTACTAAAACTCCTAGCAAAGCTCAGTCTCACGGGTACTCTTATTTAAACATTAATTTTCACCGACTGTGCCTCACAGTGCAATATCAGATGTACGTCCATTGTTACGTGTTAATTCATAATTGAATATGCAGGCGTCCCGAGTCCTGATGGATGCTGATGGATGGATGGATAGCGAAATCATTGTGGTGCGTATAATACCTACGAACTATTTGTATTTTTTTCACGAAAACAGAGGGGTGTTATGTCTTTGAGGTGTCTATCTATGTGTGTGTGTCTGTCCGCGGCATCGCAGCTCGTAGCTCCCAAACGGATAAACCGATTTTGATTTTTTGTTTGAAAGCTGTCGTGATCAAGACTGTGTTTAGCTATTGTTCATCATCATCAGCTCTCTTACTGATTGACAGGGAAGGGGGTGAAATGATTCATTTATCAGACTTAGGGAACGTATCTATACTACGTGACCTGCACATTTCACCCATTTTTCTAACCCTCTCATGGTGATTGGTGATCGTAGTATATGCCGAGACCCCTCCCCCTTTCCCCTTAAACTTTAGTGCAAAAACCTTAATCCCCTCGCCATCCCAGTGACTAATCGTAGTAAATTTAAGAATTCCCGTGGTGGGTTCGAACACCGGAAAAATATGTTTGTGATTCTTTACTTTTTTATCTACTAGAGCTAAGCTTGGTTACCCAGGTACTATATCTTTATTGCACGCTAAATAAGTGACATTTAGGAGGAGTTTGCCGGTTATTTTTGTTAATTTGGTTCTCAATTTACCATTAGATATTCGTTGATGTGCACAAGTGTGGGCAAGTGGTACAACTACAAAAAGCGTGCTATTTTGTGTTACATCCAAATTTATTAATTTTTTAATTTATTTGGACTTTGACTAGACTTTGGACTTGTGTGACTTGACTAGATTTTGGACTTTGGAATGCGATTTAGAAACGACGTTCAAAATTTAAACGAAAATTCTATTTCCAGCCCTTTTAACTTGACACTGGCAAATGATTACAAGCCGACGCCATTTATTTGAATAAAAAAAGTGACATTTAAATTGGAAGCATAATATGATCTATTGTTTCCTTTATGTTAAGATTATATTGGAAGAGGAGTATAGAACCAACAAGAAGAAAAAGGTACGCCGTCTTGGTTTTTACCATACCTCAAATGTCAGCATCTTGATTTCATCATACTTCAAACGTCAAAATTGTCCCAATAGCTCCGAAAGTTGGGCCATTTAAGTGGGGACAGTTTTTGACTCAACATGCCTCGTCTTATAATATACAGAATGCTCGGTTAACAAAAATAGATATTCAAGGAGCGTAATCAGTGTACGATTCTTGTTCCAAAAATATACATATCTTGTGACCTTCAATTTTGACCAGATTATCCTACAAAATACTTAAATTCTATTCATCACCGCGCGTCCGTACAGCTCGTAAGCTCGTGACTGAAACTGACGCGTTGTACGGCAGTGTGATGGTGTCCATGCGAAGTGCGAGTTGTAAGAAAATCTTAATCATGTTATTTTTCTGTAAATTACGAACATTTTTAGTTATGCGTACTGCCATTACTAATGTAATATTATGGCCCAATGTTGGGATAAATATTTAATTCGGATAACCAAGCACTCTGTTTACGTCTATTACGTCTAGAAAAAAAGGATTGTGTGGTTTTATGAAACCACGGTAAAAGTGAAACTTTTTTTCACATTATAGACATTTAACTAAAAATTTTCGGAATAATATTCCATTAAGAGTATAAAAATCGCTTCATCAATCTTATTTTTATAGCACTGGCAGAAATGAGTACTAGTCTATACACTACACGGTCAGCTGATGCGAACTATAGGCGCCGCCATATTGACCTCGGCTGCTCTGACGAGCGCCTTTCACTTTATCCCTACTCCGCGGCCGACCGTCACGCGACATGCAACGCACAGACGAAAAAGTTTGAGACGATGTATACTATATATAATATGAAATATGAATATTTATTTAATAGAATGCAGCGGTTCAGGGAGGGTAAATCAATATTTACGCTATCAATATAGCGTACCCTTTTATAAAGGTTGCTGTTCGTTGACATTTTAATTTTGTTATATTCTTGAGACGCAAATGATTTTAATTTAACTTAGAGAATGGTCCTCAAAGAAGATGATGAGATTCTATTTTGAGAGATCGATACTGTAGAAAATAATTGTAATACAAACTTTTTAACCGACTTCTAAAAGAAGGTTATACGTTCGGCTGTATGCATTTTTTTTGTATGGTCAACAATAACTCCGCTGTCTGTTGACTGATTTTCAAATTTTTTTTTTAATGTAAATTAAAACATATTTTTTTAATGTTTTATGTAAAGTTCGAAGTTGTCCCGTTTTCATACAAGTGGTGACATGATGATGGGATCCATGAGTAATCGAGGGAACTCCTCAAAATTTATATGGACACTTATAGTAATTTCAACTTTTCTGAAGTAACCCAAGCATATGCTACTAAACAGTTAGATTTTGCACCAACCTATACCCTGGATCCAAAAGTACTGAACAAAACTCCTCAGTCTTTAAATATACGCGTTTGAAAATTTCGATTTGTTTTATTCGTATGAAATTAAAGAACTGCAAGCATATATTGTCATTATGTAACTTACAGTAATCATCATCATTATCTTATATACAATATACCTAATGGAAGCTTGGCGCGTATTCAATTTTACATTCGATCGTTTATTTTAAAATAAACGTTCTTAAAATGTGGTAATAATAATTTAACTAATATCACTAAACAGGGAAATAAATAAATTAATATTTTGGCATAATAAATTAATAATCATTTTTTATTTTAGCGGTGAACTTTTAAATTTTTATTTACATGTGAAGTTGGGAAGAAAAATATTTTTTCGTTCCTCCCCATCGTGTGGGGTATCGTTGAATAGGTCTTTGAAAATAAAGGTAAGGTTTCATTCATGACTATTTTATAGTGTAAACAATTTTCGAGTAATCGACCTCCAAAGTGGTTTACAAGAACCCCCCCCCCCCCCTGGTTAGTTTCTAAAGTATGGGATTATAGAAAGTTGCAATTTTCCATGTTGATAAGATCATGCTAAAAACTGTAGGAAAATTATTTTGAGCGAATTCAGACAATAATTTTTGAAGTAATTAAAAGAAAACCTATTGCGCGTTGATATTTACGGAACCTTCCTTAAATATGTCCTGCCATTCTCTTGGTTAGTTATCCGTTATTTATCAGTTCGATTGGATCCGATAACCCTATATGACCCGCCACTTGAGAAGGATCCGAATCCCGGTTTTTTCGACCCCGCCATTTCGTCTGTTTGTCTGGGCGTTCAACCTTAAACCCCTCCCCCCCCTCCCGCTGCTGCATCGCTGATTAAATCCTTGCTGAATTTAATTAAGCAGTTTCTTTGATAAATACGTAGTGTGCAGCAATATTGATATCTAATATATATATATATATAGCATTTTCCCGCGACTCCGCCCACGTAAATACAGTATCCCACGGGAACAATGTTATTTTTCGGGATAACATGTAAGCTATGTGTTAATCCAGAGCTCAAATTACTACCTTACTAAATTTCATCAAAATCCGTTCATTGGTTTTTGACTGAAAGAGTAACAAACATCTATCCGTCCATACATCCATCCGTCCATCCTCACAAACTTTCACATTTATAATAGTAGTAGGTTTAAAAATGTACACTCCGCTAGAAACGTATTTTCGTGCAGTTAAAATAATTACTAGTTAGGTATATCGAAGGGGAATTTATTAAACCTCAGACATTTTATGAGCGTCATACATTTCTGGTTCACCGTCACTCGCCGCTCAATCACTGCGAGTCGTTAAAACTGAATGAGAGTGAGCGGATATCGATTTGATGCTCGAAGAACTGTGGTTAAAGTAGTTGGACCGGGAAAATGCACTAGTATTATGTACGAGGCGATTTGCGACTTGCATATGCATACGTTCATTGTACATTTTATCAGCAAGAGTAAGTGTAGTCAGGTGGGCCAGGTAATCGTTTAGCACTAAATGATGATAAGTAACGTGAAAGTACTTGTCTGTGTATCAAATTCGCCTCGGTTCTGCAAGCGATTAAAACTATGCAACAAAAAAATAAATGTACTAACCTTTATTTTTTTAAATTTTCTAATCTGATAAGCTATAAATTAATGAAAAAGTAATATTATTTTTGGATGAAAAGTCTTGAGCAGTTCCAATGCTGTTTTTTTAAAAAAAGCAAAAAAGTAAAGGGAATAAAACCATGAAATATCCATTTAGAGATGTCACTTTCATACTTCTAGTGTCCGTCCGTGGCATCGTAGCTCCCAAACGGATGAACCGATTTATATCTAGTTTTTTTTGTTTGAAAGCCGACATTATCGAGAGTGTTCCTACCTATAATTCATCATCAGCTCGCTCACTGCTTGACAATTAGGGGGTTACATAAAATTTTGACTTTATATGATTTAATTTTGATGTTGTCAATTGAAGTAATTATGCCGCATACTTACCACTAGACATAATATTATAATTTGTATGTAGTTTTAATTTGTTTCTTTGAAATTTTATTGTTATCTAGGAGATGTTCAAAACTTGCCTTAGCCTCCGCAAAACAAGTTTATAGGTTATGCCTTAGGTACCAAATGAAGGCCCTAGCTAGGACCTTTAGAAAAGTAGTTTCTTATCAGGAAGATACTAAGACGTCTTGGTTCACAAATAAAATAGCCTCACTATGTATCGGCCGAATATAAAATTAATTATTGTAAATCCAAATAGGACAACACTAATAGTAACCGTTTCATCGTGATTCGTGACGCATTAACTTTTCTGGGCCAAACAATGCTGGGGACTGGGACACTCGCGCTCGCTCGGCACTCCTTTTGTTCTTCCAAATTTAAAATAAGCACAACGGTCTGTAAATGTGACACCAAATTGTCTAGTTGGACACTACATGCTGATTTATTGACGTTTGCCATGCATGTGACCGTAATGGTTGCCGCCAAGGATTTAAATCGTTAGCTGAGTCTATAATGATGCAATGTTCAAAATAAATTACATATATTTTGGGCATATGATCTACTGCTTATGTAAAGACAGATTTAGGCTGAAAAAAATAAAAAAATAATAATGTTACATTACGTACTCTAAGGCGCTGATGCCATTAACCTCGCAGAAACAGGTGATTTAAAGAGGAAGCAAAGACCTAAATAACATCAAAACAATCAGATGTGTGCCTGTGTCAGGTCAATGGCCTTATCAGCGGCGTAAAGAGCGCAATGTAATTTTAATTAGTATATATTTTTTAAAAAAAATTCCGCCCTAAACGTGTTGACATATGCAGATCATATGCCAAATTTTTTCAGCCCTAAACGTGTTGACATATGCAGTAGTATCATATGCCCAAAATATCCGTAATTGATTTTTAACAACGTTGTATATGCGACATACAGCCCTTTTTAACCGACTTCCAAAAAAGTATACGTTCTATTATGTATATATTACGTAAATATATTACGTATTATACGTTCGGCTTAATATATTTTAATTTTTTTTAATGTTCAACGATTACTGCGCCGTCTGTGGACCGATCTTCAAAATTTTTTTTTTCTGTATAGGGTATTATCCCAATTTAATCCTTTTGATACCAAGGGGTGACCTGATGGTGGGATCCATGAGGAATCGAAGGAACTCGAAATTTATATGGACACATTTGGTGACTTCGACTTTTTCTGATGACACCCAAGCATATGCTTCTAAAAAGTAAGATTTTGCACCATGGTATCTTTTTGATCTTTTTGATCCAGGGTACTGAACATGTTTGGAGATTACGGCGTCGTTTAAAGAACTGCAAGCATATGCCACTATGTCAATTACAGTAATCATCATCGTCACCACCATCATTACTCCATATATCATCACACTATGATGATAATAGGTACGTTTCATAGTTTTTTACATCGATATAATATAATCCCTGAATATTACTCTGCCGTTTGTGGACCCATTTGGAAAATTCTTTTGTTGTTGTAAAGGGAATTCGAAATTGGTCCTTTAGTCACCAAAGTGCAGACTTGATGATGGTATCCATGATGAATCGAGGAAACTCAAAATTTATAGGAAGAAACATCTATAGTAAAGTAAATCAAGCATTTGCTACCAAAAAGTAAAATTTTGTGCCAAGGGTTGTACCCTGGATCCAAAACCACTGAAAAGAACTCTTAGTCTTTAAAAATAAATGGAAATTTCGGCGTTGTTTAAAGAACTGCAAGCATATGCCATTATGTAACTTACAGTAATCATCGTCATTATCTTATATACAATACCTAATGGAAGCTTGGCTCGTATTCAATTATACATACGAACGCTTCTTTTGAACTTTCTTAAAATGTGTTATTAAAAATATAATAAATATGACTAAAAAGGGAAACTATTATTATTTTTACAAAGTATGAAATAAATCTTATTTTTTAAATAAGTCCCCTTGTTATTTTTCCCCTAATTATTTCATACTTTTATGCGCATTTTTACTTTGGATGTCGGTTTAATTTTTTCTTTAAAAATAATAATACAATACCGCGTCAAATTGTATGATTGTACATGTTGAATTGATTGAAACTGATAGTACTCGTGAACTGAATGTACCTAATTACTAACATTTAGTAATTGGCACAAAACGAGGTTGGATAGTTTTAATTGAACCTACTTATTCGGTGTTACATATAGACAAGTATAAAAAAGAAGACTCGGGGCTGTATCTGGCATTAATGGCATTGTTCCTCAGTGACATAAATAACAATTCAAATCCATAGTCACCGATTTTGTTTTGTCAATCGAACAATTTGGTTTTGTCAATAAAGATTTTTTCTGGCATATCTAACGATGTAAATCTTCGATGGACGCAATTGGAACGCCGCGCTGCGGTGGCAAGCGGTGGTGCGCTAGATAATTGTTTAAATATAACGCAGCCTCGTACAATATATTTACGTTACATAACGTAATTGCCACTTCTCACACTACATCCCTATACAGTATACGTTATATGGATAGCACCCATCTTGAGCAAATATTTTTTAAACAAAATTCCCGCCATTTCATTTGATTTGTTTTTGATAAGTCAATACTATGGAAACCATACAAATCGGTAGAATACTTCTCCGGCCACTCTGGAGTACGAGGGCTGCACTAAAAGTATCGGGAATGGAATATTTCCACTGTTCCTGTCATATTAAAATCTTTTTAATTTAAAACTCCTTTTTTTAAAAAATTGAATACCGTTTATTTATTTAAAAAAAGATTCTCGGTCTTGTCACAAGGTCTTGTCAAACTTGTTTAGTCGTTGACAAAATGGAATTGACTCGATAAAATTCTAGAGCGATGATTTTTTATGTATACTTTCGAAGTGGTTTAACACAAAAACAGTGTGTTGACCGGATGATTTCTGCATTTGGTGATGAAGCCCCATCCAAAACCACAATTTATCGCTGGTTTGCTGAATTTCAACGTGGACGTGTCAAGCTCAGTGATGATCCCCGTCAAGGTCGTCCAAAAACTGCAGTCTCCCAAGAAAACGTTGATGCTGTGCGTAAGCTGATTGAGGAAGATCGACATGTGACATACCGCGAAATTCAGGCAACTTAGACATTGGCATGAGTCAAATACAAATAATCTTGCATGAACAATTAGGTGTAAAAAAGTTATTTTCCCGATGGATACCGCATTTGCTCTGTAAAGAGCAAAAAGCGGCTCGCGTTACTTGGTGCGTCAGAACTTTCGAAAGATTCCACGCAGGATCCTCAAATGCTGTATACAACATCGTATCAGGTGACGAATCCTGGATATACGCGTACGAACCCGAAACAAAAAACCAGTCACGAGTTTGGGTGTTCGAAAATGAGTTAAAGCCAACAAAAATTGTTCGTTCACGGAGTGTTGCAAAAAAAATGGTGGCCACGTTTGTCTCCAATACCGGCCATGTTGCGACTATTCCTCTTGAGTGACAAAGAACGGTTATTGCAGAATGGTATGCTAACATTTGTTTGCCACAGGTCGTTTCTCAACTCCGTAAAGAGAACTGCAACCGCCGCATCATCCTCCATCCCGACAATGCGAGTTCTCACACCGCGCACAGAACAAAAGAGTTTTTAGAGCAAGAAATCATAGAAATATTAGACCATCCGCCGTACAGCCCCGACCTAAGCCCTAATGATTTCTATACTTTCCCTAAAATAAAGAATAAATTGCGTGGTCAGAGATTTTCATCACCTGAAGAAGCTGTGGACGCCTACAAAGCGGCCATTTTGGAGACCCCTAATTCCGAATGGAATAGTTGCTTCAATGATTGGTTCCATCGTATGGAAAAATGTGTCAAATTTCGCGGAGAATACTTCGAAAAGCAATAAATACATTTTTAAATAGTAATCAAATTTAAAAAGTCACTTCCTTGATTCCCGAAATTTTCAGTGCCGCCCTCGTAGTTACAATAAATGGTATACTTTCTATGGTTAACAAAACACTAAGAAATTCGATAAAAATATATTCATTTAAGCCTTATTCTTTCGTGATTATTTAAATAAAGTTAATTAAAAAAAATATATTTTATCTGTACATATTATATCACGTGACATGTCACTTTTAGTCCTACTACTACTAAGGCGGGTCAATAAGTCCGTGACTTTTTGAATTTCTAACCTCCTTACTGAAAAAGCAACACTACTCCTGTCAACAGGCATCTGTCAGTTGACTCCTATCAAAATTTGAACTTGCTGCGTCAGTTAGTTTGTGTTTTACAGCTATCTTTATCATACTATCCAGTAACTTAAGGAAACAATGGAAAAAAGTGAATTTCGTGTGCTTATTAAGCATTATTTTTTGCGAAAAAAAACTATTACCGAGACCAAGGCTAAGCTTGATAAATACTATGGGGACTCTGCACCATCGATTTCAATGGTAAAAAAGTGGTTTACTGAATTTCGTTGTGGCCGTACAAGCACTGAAGATGCCGAACGTCCTGGACGCCCAGTTGAGGTCTCTACACCCGAAACAATCGAAAAAAATCACGATATGGTGTTGGCCGACCGAAGATTGAAAGTGCAAGAGATTGTGGAAGCCATAGGCATCTCGCATGGCTCAGTGGTTTCAATTTTGAATGATCACTTGGGCATGAGAAAGCTTTCCGCAAGTCGACCACAAACGCAATCGTGTAACAACTTCACAGGAAGGTTTGGCGTTGTTTAATCACAATATGGAGGAGTTTTTGCGCCGTTTTATAACCGTGGACGAATCATGGATCCATCACAACACACCAGAGACCAAACAACAGTCAAAACAGTGGGTTTCTAAGGGTGAATCGGCGCCAAAGAAGGCCAAGGTGGGTTTGTCAGCCAATAAAGTTATGGCGACTGTTTTTTGGGATGCACGTGGGATAATCCACATTGACTATTTTCAAAAGGGAAGAACAATTAATGGAGAATATTATGCCAACTTATTGGACCGCTTCAATGAGGATTTGAAAAAAAACCGACCTCATTTGGCCAAGAAAAAAGTTCTTTTTCACCAAGACAATGCAAGGGTGCACACATGTGCAGTTGCCATGGCAAAAATCCATGAATTGGGCTATGAATTGCTCCCACATCCACCCTATTCTTCAGATTTGGCTCCGAGTGACTACTTTTTGTTCCCAAACCTGAAAAAATGGCTCGGTGGAAAAAGATTTGACTCCAATGATGAAGTCATCTCGCAAACAAAGGCCTATTTTGAGGACCTCGACAAATCATATTTTTGGAAGGGATAAAAAAATTGGAGAAGCGTTGGACAAAGTGTATAGAGCTCAAGGGGGACTACGTTGAAAAATAAAATGATTTATTTATCAAAAAATCTGTGTTTTATTCCAAAAGTCACGGACTTATTGACCCGCCCTCGTATTATAAATGTGAAAGTTTGTGAGGATGGATGGATAGATGTTTGTTACTCTTTCACGCAATAAGTACTGAACGGATTTTGATGAAATTTGGTATGATATTAGTTTTAGCTCTGGGTTAACAAATAGGCTACTTTTATCCCGAAAAAGTATAGTGTTCTCGTGGGATACTGAATTTACGCTAGCGCAGCCGCAGGTAAAAGCTAGTATGCATATATTTGTAAGAAATCATACGAGAAACAGTGAAAATAATTGTTTTTTAATAAAGTTTATTTAATAAATGAATTTACAAAATGACTCAAATCACGGAACTGACCATCAGGCGCCAGGAATGAATCCGCCTTCGAATGAGGGGTTCTATAGGGGGTACTTTATAGCAAACGAATAAAGTTAAATATTTTACATCTAATAATTGTAATTTAAACTAAAAAAAACATACCGGTTGTCTGTAAAGTCGGTTTACTGACGATAGTTGAACGTGACAACGTCAACAACAACAACAACAACAACAACAGCAACAATAGCAACAATAATACTGAGGTAAAGGCAATGCGAGCTAACGCTGATACTTGGTAACGATAACGGGTAACAGGTAACGCATGAGTCATGTTTTTTCGTGCGTGCCGCCGGCTTCATCGATTTACAAGACGTTATCACGTCAAAAATCGTTCATTTTTGCAGTTAGTAAGAAATAAAAGGCAATTTTTATGCTACCATTATACTCGAGAAGGCCTTATAGTTTAGCTCTGTCCGTCTGTCCGCACTTCTGTAATTATGAATAGAAATGGATTTTTGTTTTAACCCATTGTATGGGGTATTGTTAATTAGGTCTTTTACAATAAATACAAGGTTTTGTACTACAAGGTGTTATGTTATAAATCACTTTTTTTACAAAGTCAACCATTTTCGAGTAATCGGTCTCCAAAGTGGTTAATTAGTTGCCGGGGCCTGGCATTCCTAAACCATACGAGATAGAAACTTGTATGTTTCCATGCTTATAGATCACGGTAAAAACTCTTTAGGAAAATTATTTTGACTTAATTGGACAATACCTTTTGAAGTGAATCAAAGAAAACCTATTGCGCGTATACAGTTACGGAACCCTTCTTAGATGCGTCTTGACATGCTCTTGGTTAGGTTTTTTTTATGTTTTCGTATTTATTTTATAATAACTGCATAGTAGGAGACAGCAGATAGCGAGCGTCTAAACAAGCATGACGACATAATAGGATGATTGATGAATATGATCGGGCCCGCGGGTCTCAACTGTCAAGTGGTTAATTTTGCACGAATACTGTATTTTCAGTATGAGTATGTGCTCCAGTTTCAGTTTGGTAACTTTTAGACAGCTTTTTATGCCTTCGTAATACAAGTCCGTGGCATCATCATCATATTTATTAATACGAGAAGCTTATTTTTTTTAAAATAATGCATATAAAATACATGATATAAAATTAATACAATAACAACAACACACACTACCTCACATTATTAACACACACTACCGTTGCGTGTGCGTGTGTGTTTGACATTTTTTTTTTGTAACACGTTGAAGTTTGTCAATTTGTCACAATATTTACATTTTTTATTTTTTCTATCTAAGAGGTTATGAAGTTTATACTTAAAATTATATGAATTATTATGCCATATATCAATCTGATCTAACTTATCATATTATTTATAATATTATGGTGGCGTCCAACTACATCTCTCCGTTAGAACTTAGAATGCAGTGAGTCATCAGTGCAAATGTCAAACTCGACCAACAAAAATGCTTAAGCCGCGTTCACATTCACCGATTGAAATTTGCCAATTGTAATTTGTAATTTATAATCCATTTTGACATTTGCACTGCTGACTCATTCCAATCTTAACGCGGTATAGCAACGTAGTTGTGCTAGCATAGCAGTCGTCTTGCTAGCATATTAGCATATTAATAGTGCTAGCGGCTTGAGTCTAGACGCTCGGGGCCTAGTGCATTGTATGAGCGTTTTAACAGTGCACGGTGCGATATCGCATTTCGCACCGATAAATTACTAAGGTAAGCTCTTATGTCTTTCGCATAAGTGCGTTTTTACAATATCCAGACCATTGTCGCACCGATAATGACAAACGGTGATATTACTCAGTGATATTCACTATATACTATATTATATCACTCAGTGATATTCAACGCTTACTTAAAGCTTAGTACCTGGGAGACCGAGTTTTGCTCGGTGTTTAACTAGAATGATAAAATAATTAAAAATATAAAATATAATAGAAAAATAAATAATAAGAATCACAAAAATATTTATCTTACTGGGATTCGAACCCAGCTCATTCCGAATTTCCAAAAATTATACGTAGGTACAAGCTGCCAATCGGACTGACGTAAGAGAGTCAAAATTATTTATATATATACAACGTGTAAAATAAAGGAGTGATAATATTTAAAGATGAATATAAGTCCTTTATATAGAGTTCACTGTGAAAGTAGCAGCCCTGATAGAGTTACTTTTTACTTCCATACTTCCAAAAATGTTGACAACCCTAGTAACAAGTGTCTTACCAGGGTTAGCGCTGGGACATTGACATGGACAACAGCTACGCGCCCCCCGCCGCCGCCGCGCCGCGCCGCTTGCCTGCGAGTTGCGAACCTTCGACTCGCTGCTATCCTAGTTCGAATTGTTCGATTATTCAGACGTCGTCACTTTTACACACGTACAATAAGTAGGCTACTTCCCGATTATTTCACTTACTTATTAGTCGGTGGTGGTTACCAAATTAATTAAATTAAAAATAAGGGGAATTATTAAGAAAATTCGTTTTATTTCTTCCTTTTTTGTGCATTTTTACTTTGGAAGTCGATTTAATGGTTTCGGTAGCCGGGTAAAAACGCTCTAAAGTGTGAACTCACCTCAAGATACAAACCATCGCTGTATAACGTGTTTCGCGCCACTGCACTTGAAAATGCGAAATCGCATTGAGCGTATCGCAGCATGGAGTGGGGAATTTTGGAATTAAATTCTCATTCATATCGGATTTTAAAACATTTTCAATGTTCGCTAAATTAATATCTAGTTGCGAGTATCCCTTTTTTGCATACAAAACATCGAAACTACAGAGTATGAAGATCCAATTAAAATTCGTTGCGATTATTTTGTTTATCATCTGTATTGGTATAGTTTTGTTTTGAAGAGTATCGACAACTTCATGTTTCAACCGACTTCGTTCGCGCAAAAAAATCTGTCTCGAAAATTGTATTGTATCTATATTTTTCCGGGATAAAAAATAGACTAAAAACTAGTTTTTGCGTGAAAGATTAGTACATCATAGTAACTTAGCTATTTTGAAGGCTGATTGAGATTGTCAAATTTTATTAAAATGGAAAAATGTTAAAAGCAAACAATTTAACCCTAGAACCGTACCCATATTAGACTTTCAGTAACAGTACCCAGGGTTGCTGCAGTACCCTGGTAAATAAAACATCTTTTTTATATGAAAATAAACATTTATTAAAGTTTAACGTACATAGTCTTTTAAGGCACTTATTTCAGTCTCACATTTTGAGCTTAATTCTAAAGAAAATAAATATATTCTAACAGTTTGGCAAATCTTTTTTTGGTGTTCTAAACATATAAATTTTTGGCACTTCTCACATCGAGTGCGTGATATACGGTCTTTTGACCTCGGACAAAATAAACATCTTCCAGATTTGAATTCTGAAGGGGCTGAAGCATCACAAGACCACTTTTTCCCTAATATATTACCAATACTTATTTGGAGATGCGTTGGCAAAGTTTTGTTTGAAAATCGTTCCTCCAAATGAGGTTTTATGAGGTCAAACGCTAAAGTCTTCAGATAAGTTCTTCTATTCTTGAAAACTTGTTTATCGGTGGCATTGGAAGATGTTAGTAATATCATTGTATTTATTCCGACAATATTCAAAGATAGTTCAAAGTCAATTCATGGTCAGAGCCATCCTCTTCCACTGTATCCTGTTCAAGGCGAAAGTCGGGAATAATTTCATCAGGTTCATCTTCTAATGCATCCCCAAGAACTACATCTTCTTCTTCATCATTGGTGTCCAGAAGAAGGTTTTGAATTTCGTTTGGTGTCAGATTTCGACGTAAAGCCATCTAAAAAAAGAAAATTTAAGATATATCCAACACAATGAAAAAAAAAACACTAACTGTCACAAAAAGGTATAAATAAAATACAAAAATATTATTGATTTTTTCAAACAAAGTTGTGTATAAGGCAATTAATTAAGTAAATAAAATATTTAAATAAAAGCCATGTATCAAACAATATAATAACATGTAGCACGCCTTGCCGCGACCACGCACTAGCAGGACTCCCGCCCGACTGACGTTTCGAAGCGACCCCCCGCCCCGCGCAAATACACGGGAGCGCAAAAAAATCCGGCGTAAAACAAAAAAGTTATCGCTCATTATCATCATTTTTTTAAATTTGTACCCCAGGGTACGGTTCTAGGGTTAAAGATGTACAAAAGATTTTAATTTAATACCATACTGGAGGAATAACAATAAACATAATTGTCGTTTCTCGTATTTACACATATATAATATACATCCATGACCAAGGAACATACAAAACTGTTTTTTTGTATCTTTGGCGGGATTCGAACCCGTAACCTCCGGCTTGAGCACTGACGCGCTCAAGAGCAACAGGTCGTCAAATTTATGTAGCAAAATAGTCGGTGTAGCAAATATTCTATTGCATGCGGTAATATTCGTCAAGCGCAACTAGGATCTTCTGATTACTATGGTTTGCTAGGTAAGGCGTAATCCATAGGTACGTCATAATATTTGATGTCAATATGCCCGGAGCTCAGTATTTGAATCGTTGTGGCCCTGATAATGATAAGTAATCGTAGATTTATTACCTGTCGCTGTTATATCGTAGAATATCAGACTTACTTAAGCCTCTAGTTTAATTCAGACTCTCCAGTGTAGAATTACTACCATACTACTACTATTATAAATGTGAAAGTTTGTGACGATGGATGGATGGATGTTTGTTTGTTACGCAAAGCTACTGAACGGATTTTGATGAAATTTGATATGGTAGCAGTTTGTGCTATGGATTAACACAGACATGTTCCCGTGGGATACTTTATTTACGCGGGCCGAGCCTCGGGCAAAAGCTGGTAACTCATAAGCCTGCCGAACCAGACGCTTGCCGAGAAGACCCGATAAACGTGAATGTGGATCTCGCCTATACTACTTCTCGTTCTGAAGCAGAGAATTGTTACGAGGGCGAGTCAATAAGTCCGTGACTTTTGGAATAAAACACAGATTTTTTGATAAATAAATCATTTTATTTTTCAACGTGGTCCCCCTTGAGCTCTATACACTTTGTCCAACGCTTCTCCAATTTTTTTATCCCTTCCAAAAAATATCATTTGTCGAGGTCCTCAAAATAGGCCTTTGTTTGCGAGATGACTTCATCATCGGAGTCAAATCTTTTTCCACCGAGCCATTTTTTCAGGTTTGGGAACAAGAAGTAGTCACTCGGAGCCAAATCTGGAGAATAGGGTGGATGTGGGAGCAATTCATAGCCCAATTCATGGATTTTTGCCATGGCAACTGCACATGTGTGCACCCTTGTATTGTCTTGGTGAAAAATAACTTTTTTCTTGCCCAAATGAGATCGGTTTTTTTTCAAATCCTCATTGAAGCGGTCCAATAAGTTGGCATAATATTCCCCATTAATTGTTCTTCCCTTTTGAAGATAGTCAATGTGGATTATCCCACGTGCATCCCAAAAAACAGTCGCCATAACTTTATTGGCTGACAAACCCACCTTGGCCATCTTTGGCGCCGATTCACCCTTAGAAACCCACTGTTTTGACTGTTGTTTGGTCTCTGGTGTGTTGTGATGGATCCATGTTTCGTCCACGGTTACAAAACGGCGCAAAAACTCCTCCATATTGTAATTAAACAACGCCAAACCTTCCTGTGAAGTTGTTACATGATTGCGTTTGTGGTCGACTGTGAGCAAACGCGGCACCCATCTTGCGGAAAGTTTTCTCATGCCCAAGTGATCATTCAAAATTAAAACCACTGAGCCATGCGAGATGCCTATGGCTTCCACAATCTCTTGCACTTTCAATCTTCGGTCGGCCAACACCATATCGTGAATTTTTTCGATTGTTTCGGGTGTAGAGACCTCAACTGGGCGTCCAGGACGTTCGGCATCTTCAGTGCTTGTACGGCCACAACGAAATTCAGTAAACCACTTTTTTACCATTGAAATCGATGGTGCAGAGTCCCCATAGTATTTATCAAGCTTAGCCTTGGTCTCGGTAATGGTTTTTTTTCGCAAAAAATAATGCTTAATAAGCACACGAAATTCACTTTTTTCCATTGTTTCCTTAAGTTACTGGATAGTCTGATAAAGATAGCTGTAAAACACAAACTAACTGACGCAGCAAGTTCAAATTTTGATACGAGTCAACTGACAGATGCCTGTTGACTGGAGTAGTGTTGCTTTTTCAGTAAGGAGGTTAGAAATTCAAAAAGTCACGGACTTATTGACCCGCCTTAGTATGTATTACTTCTTGCCGTAAGTGTAATAGTTTCCTGTATATATCGTAAAATATTGTAGTACCCATTTAGTTTTGCTGCGAAGCCCCGAGAAACGTAAATGTGGACAGTGTCCTTTTCCTTTTCGCTCCCGCGCAGAGGCTATCGATATTCATTAATAATAGTCGTGAATCTAATAGATCTCGGTAAATCTTAGAATCCAGATTTGAGAAATGAAAACATTGACATTGTCTCCTCCTCGTTCACGCGCACTTCTTCACGCAAGTGACGGGTTCTCGCGAGACTTCACGATAGTCTGGCTGTAGTATAAGATCTAGCACGATGAATGTTATTGAGTTTCTGCGCTAATGAGCCGAGTGTCCGTGACTTAATGAAACACCACAAATTAATGAAATGTTTTCAATACTTCGCATTTCCAAATTAAAAAATGCCATTAAACCCTTCCGTTAAAATGATAGTGAGACTTGTAAAATTGTGGGATTTAATAACATCTATTTTTGGGAAAACACAAATGAATGTACAAATACGATAAAATAAATTTGAAAAATATATCGAATTTTATAAACATTTTGACGCAATATTATCTGCATTTTAGAACTTTATTTTAATAACATAATCTGATTACATTATGTGTTAATTGAATATATATTATAATATGTTGTCTGAGCTCGAAAGTGTCACGACCACAAGTGTCACGGCCCGACGCAGGGGTCGTTCATTTCGACCTCCAGATCTCAGGGTACTAAATACCTCGGGCGGAGAAGCCAGAAAAACATTATTATTGACGTGATAACGTCTTATAAATCGATGGACGCTGGCTGCGCGCACGATAAATAGTCACGTTCCGCCTGATTGTCACGTTCCGCCTGAGCCGAGCGTGCAAGCGAGAGCGCGGAACAAGCGATAGAGAGGCACGATCGGCCTAAGCGTTCGGCTGGTGATGACGTTATCACGTAAAATTATCGCCCGTAAACAGACAACCGTCGCGACTTAACAGAAAACCATTTTTTAACCCCAAATTGTGGAGCTAAGGAGACTATTGTTAGGTTGTTGGCCCTAAATATGTGTGCCTACACAGCCTGCACATTTAGTATTAGAACAAGAAACAAATATTATCCTTCAGTTTTCAGTGACTACAGTCCTTTGTTCCGAATTATTTTACCTCTGACAGGACCTTTATGCTCACGACATGAAGACGCTCTCATAGATACTCCGAAAAAAAATAACTGAACGGACTGCTGATGCTGTAGCACAGACATAAAATATACTCGACACATTTGCACCATGAAAAATGTCCACATTTTAATTACGCAAATTGTCGTCTATAAAAACATGTATTATAATCAGTCAAGTACTCGTATCTTCACTCTTCATTGTGATCACGTTCTCATATAGCCTTCTATATACCTTCGTTTTATAGATTTATTTATTCTTTATGTACACAAATTTTACAATTAAACTCAGACAACACAGTGGTGAATGTACATAGGTGTGCTTATCTCTATAAGAGCTCTCTCTCTGCCAGCAGACCTACGACAGGACATTATAAGAGATATAAACGGACACAGCTAGTACATGGGACTGTATTATTCCACAGGGATTCAACCGCCGGCTCAGATTAGACTCGAAGATAGCAAGGTTACACCGATTTGGGCAAAGCCGGGGCGATAATAAAACACTGTATTGAGGAAAACATTTTTTCACTTTTTCGTTTTGCTTACCTGGCTCATGGCAATGCCGTATAGAGAGCCCCGATCGTACGCCTCTTTCGGGCCGATTTTCCCTTTCACTTTTGCCTCTCTATACGACTATTTTCCATGTTTTTCCCTATTTTTCATGAGCCAGGTGAAGCAAAACGCATTATGTGAAATTCTTTATTATTCAGACCATATTTATCAATCCTTATATATTACATAGCTTATTTCCTAAAAAAGTTTCACCACTATTTGTTTAATAATTTATTTACCATATGTTACACGAACCTAGACTTTACATTATACGTTATATACTATTCTTATTTACCTAAGAAAAAAGAAGCTACGTTAAAATTAGCCATCGTTTAATATATACGAGCGAAATAACACGCACTCGATAAAACACCATTTTAACATTAATCCATACATATAGTCACTCGATATTCACTGTTATGATTTTATTCACAATTTAAATCACTTGTTTATTGTTCGGATTTAAATTCACTTAAGTTTCACATTACGAGGCCGCTGTCCTTAACATAAGTAATAATAATAATTAATGATAATACATATAATAACTTATATTTTACAATAAAAATACACAAAAATATAAATACATACATAAACCTACATATACTAATTATATATTAATATTCATAGATATGACATAATATAGTGTCTCTTCAGCCTTGTTTTGAACGTACCCACTGTTGGGCTCTGCTGCACGTCTTCAGGCAGAGCACATTTAGTCTATTCGTTTTTAGGAAACCTTATAGTTTCTAACCTTATAACTTGGGTAATTATGAATACAAATTGAAAAAAAAATGTGTATAGTTGTAGATTGCAATATATTTTATTTTTGGCATCATATAATTATTATGATTTTGTATTTTAGGGGGCTCCCCATACATATGAAGTGGGGATATTTTTTATTATTATTTATTTCATCACATCATGTCATAAGGTATCGGGTCGAATAAGTTTTTTTAACGGCAAGGTTGTATACGTGACTTTTTAAATGTAAACTACGCGTTAATAGTTACGGATAACGGAACCCCCCTTAAACATGTCCTGATACGCTCTTGGTTAGGTTATTGTTTCGTTGGATGGAAATCCTCTATGGATTGTTTTATATTTTAATTGTGTAATTTTCCAATGTAATCATTTTCCGACTCAAATCGTATGCGTTTAATGCTCCCCTCACATCAGAAGTTCAAAAAGTGCGTAAAATGCAGTCGCGGGTAATGAAATCACTTTCAGGCAGCGCTTGGGGGTGTTATCACTGTTTTTGTTCTGTCTGCTCCATTCCCTGCGAATATCGTGATTCGTGGCTGATACCAGGTTCTTTAATGACACACACGTAGACATACTAGCCATTGACCATAGTTAATCCCATTAATGGCTAGTAAAAGGAACAACGGCTAAATGTACGGTTCCTTTAACGCGCATGAAGTCGCTAGCAACATAATTGTATCCCACTAAAAACATTTTTATGTAAAGTGATGCCAAGACTACTAACTTCACAAACTCTACACCTTAGTCAAAATATGTGGCCTGGCCATTTCGTTACATTCGCTTGGGCGTAAGGTGAAAAATGTACTGACTGTTTTTCTGTTATACTATTCTACGAAGGAACGAAACGACCAAGCAACATAACTTGACTAAGATGCAGAGTTTGTGAAGTTAGGCTTGTAGAGTTGTAGTTGTAGAGTCAGAAGTTCAGTAGAATCAGAAGCTTGGTTTTACATGAGATCTGATAACATTTTGAAAGTGCGAGTCATATGGTATCTACTTGGCATCACTTTACATAAAAACTGCCCACTTTCTATCTTTGCCTTATCTCTTCTTCGTTGGCTTCCTATTTATAATAAGTGACAAATGAGGGCGATTCTTGGCTCTTCGACTGTAGCTGATAGTAGTGCTTTAATACTACTAGAGTCAATATTTATATGGTGAACACCTTGCAAATTTGTCACTGTAGAGAGTGCTACATAATCCTGCCCACAAGAGAACGTAGATGATAGTAATATAATAATAATATTTATAGACGCTTTCACACCAAGTCTGGTCCCGTGATAAGTTCTGGAAGAACTTATATTACAGTTACGGTAAGGAAATATATTTAATACTTTACTTTTATTTAATATTTAATATAAAATACACATATTTAATACACATCCACGACTCAGAAACACAAAAAACTTTTTTGTTCCCTGGCGGGATTCGAACGCGCGACTTCCGGCTTGAGCTATATTAGACTAAACTGAAATATTATAATACATCAATATGAAAAAATCGCCATCTATCGTGTGAGTTGTGACATAGGGATGGTAGCAGTAGATAACGCTCTCTTTTATTCAGAACTAAAAATTGGGGACAATAAAATAAATAGTGAGTTTCCTTACAGTTGGGGCAGGACGGAGTTGATAATGTGAATTCAATTTATTTACAGGTTGTACGGCCACCATAGCCTCTTAACTTTGGAGTTGAAATAGAAATGTTCTGAACAGAATAGTTTTTAGTTGACGTCTCTAAAGTCTCAATAAGATCAGCTCGGCTACGTAAAAATATAATAAACGAATCAAAAGTTACGTGTTCATCTTGACCAGTACGTCCTCTAAATTCCTCCCATTCTCTGTAGGTCTTGGTATCTAATTTATTTGTAATAATATGAATTAATAATGTGTCCCACTGGTTTACAGGTTCTCCTAAAGATTCCAATGCTCGTAAGTTTTGATTTAGTACGTCATTTAATTATTTCAAATGAATTAACGACTAAGGAGTCGTTAGGTAAGGACCTAATATCTCTAAATAAAATAAATGCTCATAAGTTTTAATTTAATACGTCCATTAATTATTTCAAATGAATTGACGACTCCTTACCTAATATCTCTAAATAAAATAGATCCGAAACGTGGTTCTGAATTAAAATTATATCTTACTATTAAACCTGTCGCGTAACGACTGCTACGCTAAATTATAATTACACAGATTACAACTGGATGGACTTAATAACTCTAGCTGCAGATCCATCGAGCGATGCTTTCAAATAATGGAGTTTATTAATATTTTCTATGTCAGGATTACAATGACCGAGGCTAGTGACCGTATCTCTGAACTCTAACCAAATCTCATAGGAGCCGCTGAATTTAGGTAAATGAATAGTGGGCAATTTGACAGCGCCACTGTTACCCTTATGACGAATATCCTGAACAGACTCATCATTGGCAGCGTGAGATAATAATTTATGAGCACAAGAGACAACTTTAAAATACATTGACTGAAAATGTGATCGTTCAGTTAACTGTCCCTCGATGCTCTCGGACATACAATCCAATCGTACATGTACTTCGTCATAGTGACCGTACAATTCTTCAATCTTGCTCAACCTTGCTCAACCGCAACTGCAACTCTCCTACACGCTTACGGTCCAAGGAGATGGGCTGAAGCTGCTCTACATACGTTTTGAACATAGTCAAACGGCCCTTAAAATTCTCGCGCTTTCTAATTAAATGTTTCTCCTCAGCCATTTTGGCGCAGTTTAAAAATACATGCCTGTATGACACACTACAATTAAAACCTAATAATAAAACAAAATACAATTTACCCGAGATTACAAATGGTCGCTAATAATACGGATAGACTCGCGGTATAATATAATAATTGATAATTTACAGAATGAATACATGTTAGTTTAATAAAAAAAATATAATGGAGTGAATAAATGTAACGTGTGTGTTCCAAATTTAAATACAATAAAAAAGTAAATTTACAATATGTCAGTACTAAAATATAAAAGTATTATAATATATATTTCCGTTGTCTGGTACCCGTAACACAAGTTCTTCGAGAACTTACCACGGGATCAGATTGACGTGGTGTGGAAGCTTCCATAGATATTACATTTGTTACAATTATAGTTTATGTGGAGGAAGCTGTGCAGAAAGATAATATTTATATGATAATTCATTCTCAGAAATACATCAGACCTCAGATTATGAACACACACTACCGTCCATTTCATAGATACATATTTGTTACACGTTGACTTTTGTCAATCTGTCACAACATGTTTTTTTTTATTTACGAGGCAAAAGAACCCAGTTTATAAAGTTAAAATTTATAAATTATAAAGAGTACTATGGGTGATATTCGTTCACAGGCCGACCTTTAAGTACAGAGAAATATACCAAAGTGCTGTAAAGTGAATTTTTGGCTTACAGCTAACAGGTTCTATGTGAGTATGCAAGTGTAGCGAAATGAAAATGGTTGTGCATCCTTTTGTACCTTTGACAAAGAAATACAATGTTAAAATTTAAAAAAAAAAGTTTTCATGGTACCGTCGGCACGCTTTTCGTGTGTAATTTCATACGCAGTCGAACGAACGGGCTTCTGGCGAACCGAATGTAAAATATTTTTAGGGTTCTACACCCGAAGGGTAATAACCTAAATACAAAGCAAGAGCATGTCATTACATGTCTAAGGAGGGTTCCGTAACTATAAACGCGTAATAGGTTTTTTTCAAATTACTTCAAAAGTTACTGTCCGATTTCGTTTAAAATAATTTTCCTAAAGAGTATTTAGCTAATCTATCAGCATTAAAAATTGCAGGTTTTTAAGTCCCATAGTTTAGAAGTTTAGTTTACCAGGGGGGGAACAACTTATAAACCACTTTGGAGGCCGATTCCTCGAAAATAGTTGACTTTGTAAAAAATCGTGTGTGAAACCTTGCCTTTATTTTAAAAGACCTATTCAACGATACTCCACACGATGCGGTAGAATGAAAAAATATTTTTCTTCTCCAAACACACGTATGGAGAGCCACCCCTAAAATGCAAAATTATTATTATTTTATGATGCCAAAACCGAGATCCGAGTCTTTAATTTTATCAAATTTAATCCATTCATAATTACAGAAACTAGAGGCGCGGACAGACAGACGGACAGACAGAGCGAAGCTATAAGGGTTCCTTGAGCATTACGGAACCCTAAAAACGACACCCTATCACTAAGACTCCACTATCCATTTGTCTGTCTGTCACCATGCAGTATCTCACGGATGAGTCATGAACCGTGATAATTAGACAATTATTGAATTTTTTCCATTCTATTGCCGCTATTATATATATTATATATAAGTAGCGCTTCCAAGTCCCTGTATGCAAGACACAAGTGCAACAAACGTGATCATTTTCGCTTTTTTGTTTCTGCTTATATAAAAAGAAGTTATAGTTTCAAATGTTGTATGGATAATATAGAACCCTACGTGCGCGAGTCCGACTCGCACTTGGCCGATTTTTATTTTGTTGACCTCACGTGGAGACTGGAGGCACAGAGTAAAAATATATAAAGCTAGGACTGGACGACCCAACAGATTCGTGTACTGTCAGCAAGTATGTAAGTAAATACTTACTTACTACTTACTAACTTTGAAGTTTAAATTGCGATAAATAGTAATAAGCTACTACTTTGCAATCATTTGTGGAATTAAATTTGGATGTATTTGGATAAGTTTGGACGTACCTTTGTTTTCAGAACATGGTTTCTGTAAATTTTCTCGATAAAAAAAATCATAAAATAACCAATAAAATATATATTCTCGGAGTTGGAACTGTAATATTTGTGAACAAAAATGAGAAAATTAATTACAGTTTCGTAATACATAATAAAAGGAAGGGAATTGTCGTTTAATTTTTCGATTGGAATAAGATATTTGTTAGGATTAATTTATTTCAATGATAAATAATTGGGACGAGTCGAATGAAACATCGCGAAATGGCGACCTGTCATTCCTTCTCATTCATTTGTATAGAAAACGGTAGTACCCGCTGAGGTGTCATGCTGAATGGATCTATGTCGTTTTGTACCGCACAAAACTCATTAGAATTTATTGTTGAAAGGCCGTTCAAAGTTATTTTACCTCCGACTTGACCTTTATGCCGACGACATAAGGATCTTAGTTTGTCATGTTTTTTCTTTCGTCGTGTAATACTAATAAGATATGAGTAATTTCGCCGTCTACTGACAGATATCCTTAGCTCATCTACGTAGCTGAGCCTAGTAGGCCATTGGTATTTGCGTTGTTGACCAATAGGTCTCGGGTTCGAATCCCAGTCTGACGATTTTTATTGTTTTTCTTCCCTTATCTTTTAAAAATTTTATTTTTATCTCGCACTAACTCCGAGCAATGCTATCTCTTAGGTATAGTTTAGTATCTTGTTAAAAGCGGTGTACCCTGATATACCTAATTATTTATTTTATTGTTAGTTTCTGTAATTTGTTGTAAATATTAGTGTAGATTATAAAAAAAGGTAAAGAAAAAAATATGATGTGATTGTATTCGATGAAAGTACAAAAACCCTCTTTTTTATATAAGTACCCGGGAGACCGAGCTTTAGTCGGAGTTTTAGTACAACGTTAAAATAATTTAATAAATATAAAAAAAATATAAAAGAAAAAGAAATAATAAGAATCACAAAACTATTATTTTACCGGGATTCGAACCCACTACATTCCGAATTTCCAAACAATGCAAATATCAAACGTTGGTACGCATACCAAGCTACCAATCAGACAGACGTAAGTGAGTCGAAATTATTGATATACTGTTGCTCGACGAAAGAAAAAAACATAATATTGATATAAGATTGACTACAGAATGAATAATAATATGTATAAATATTATGTAGTTTGTTTGTAAAGTATATTTAATTATTATATTAATTATTATAAATAAGTCCTTCACCACGAGTATCAGTAACATGAATTATAAACGTAGTTTATAATTCATGCGTTGTATTAAATAATACAATATTTACAATAAATATGATGTAGCCAAAGAGACTATTCGGTTTAAACCACTAATGTCAGAAAGATAAACTAGGTATTTGAAATTGTATTTTTTTTGGTGTTAGATAAACGAAGTTTCATGTTGAAGGCTATTGGATATCAAATTTTATTGTGTATTTATGTATTTTATAAAATCAGGCGACAAAATTTAGCTTTGTGCTACGCGAGCGAAGTTGCGGCCAAAAGCAAGTTTAGATTTTGTAACTGCTGAAAACTTATGCGAAATATAAAATTTTAAAATGTCTTAGAATGAAACGTCAATGTGTGTATTTTGTAATGTGTATGTTGTAGCGCGTATACACGCGGAATATTTCCGCAGTACTTCGACCGCATATTATAATAATATTATTTAACCATCCATGAAAACGGCACATTTGGAATATAGATTCTTTATGACAATACGTGAACTTTATTTAACAAAATTATTTTAGCGTTTTTCGCTTGGTGAAACTAAAAAGCTTAAGTTTTAGAATCGCAATGCCTAAATTTGGCACAAAATTAGGAATTAGACCTATTTTAGTGGTCTTAGACAGAAAATAGTCATTTATTACACATTAGAAGTCATTTTGTACTGGACGAAAATGACGTAAATTATGTTTCATACTCTGGAGGCTGTGCCCCAGATATGACACCATTCTTATTTAAACTTTAAATAGTTTTTTTTTACTTTTATGGCCATTAAAAATCAACCACAAATTATCGAATTGCTCGAATTGCAAGAGGCAGAAATGGCACAAACTTAATAATAAGTCCCTAGGGACTACTCTCCACACGCAAAAATTCAGCGACTTTAAATTTTCTCCCTTCTAAGTTTTTATTTTCCGTTATGATTAGTTTCCCGAGGTTGTATTTATGACGTAAATATTAGTGCAGATTATAAAAAATTGGGTAACAAAAAAATACGGATAGCAATAAAGCAAAATATTTAGTGACATATTATTATTCAATGTCAAAGTCAATGTCAATTTTTTTATTCAAGATAGGTATTTTTATACACTTTCTGAACGTCGGTCTACATGATGCCTACCAACGGTTTGGGAACTAGCCCGGCGAGAAGAACTGGCGTAAGAAACTCGCGCGGGGCCTTTTAAAATATAAAAAAATCATATATAACAATGTTTTAACAATGTTGTGACTAAAACAAATTATATTATTTACATAAATATTATTTATATAAAAAACAAGAAAGATAAGAAATATTCATTTGTAATTATATTTGAACCGTACTGTAGCGAGCTGCGACCTCTTGATATGTAAGTCCTTCTTACGCTTGAGTGGTGATGATAATAATACAGCAAGTCTTGTATTCTCCTTTATTGGTGCTTAACACAGATACGTATTACAAATGAGATATGTCTAACACAAATACGTCTGCAGTCTACACATTGAGAATAGCCTTTTTACCTATCTAAAATAAACTAAATAGGCTTTACTTATGACATCTGTCAATGTCAAAAATGACATTGACACTTGATTTTGTCATTATGTAACAGACGCTACTCTTTGCCCCAGGCGGTCAAAAACACGCTAGGCTATGAAGTACATTACGAAATCGTCGAAATTACGCTTTTGTACATTATGGACACATCACTTTGACGTAATTCACGCGAAGCACCCCGCAGTCACGGGGGCGGCACATCCCCTACTTATCTCCTTCACCCCTCGAATACTTCATAGTTGGCGACTCACCATACTTCATAGTTGGCGACTCACCTCGCCTTAACTAGTATAACTGGTATTTAAATATGCACATTTGTTTCATAGTTTTGAAATTCTCGAACGGACCTACCGTTCGCTACTACTTCGTACTAGGCAAACATAAATACTGAAATTCCCTCCGGCATGGCTATCTTCACAAGAGCTCTTCAATCTTACTTCATCCATATTCAACTGCTAAAATGTTTCGACCCATGTGTATCGGGCGTTTGGATTTAAGCTCGATTGTTACATGGATCTGGATGTTTCGTACATGTTGCATTTCGTATTTGTAAAGGTTTTAGAATCCCCTTGCAGAAAAAGAGGCATGAAAATGGTATAGACCATTTTCATGCCTCTTTTTCTGCAAGGGGAATTTATGCTGTCACAATCGGAAATTTCCCGTCTACACGCGAAAAAATATTGTCACTTAACATAAATTGTTACAGTATTGCTAAAAATTACTTATTGCAGGAGTACCGTAAAACATAACTTTGCATGTCGTTTCAATAGTTAAATTAAACCAAATGGGAGGTGCATTTTATAATTGACAATACAAATAAGTTAATTAATAACCTGAAAAAATATGCCGCGCAGTTTGTGAAAATGTACAACTGCAACGCTGAACAAAGATACCACGTAGTTATGCATGCTGGAAACGTTTTTGTGATTATTAAACGATCGTATAATAATTGGCATGTCAGATTTAGGGTTGTCACTTGTCAGACATGATCAAGTTTTTGGATGGAGAACACTGGTTAACTCATATCATGGCATCCGCCTTAAACAGCTTTCAATATGAGGCCTATTCAATGCAAACAAACAAATCATTCTCTTTATTATATGGCTATAGATAAATGAAATGTCTTGATATCATAAACTGATTTTTGGAGCTTGGACCAATCACAACGGGTTTGACGTCGGTTTGACGTTTATGAGAATACCATTTTGCAGTTTTAACATATCGGGACAGGATCGTAACTGCATTATTGCAGGCTTTAATTAGCAGAATCAATCTTTACTTCACTCACTCACTCACTATTGATCTGTTTTGTTTTTGCATAGGCAAAAACGAAACAGACTGGTATAGGTAGACCTGTTAGGAAAATATGGGTGTAAGCATATAATTTATGCGCACATGTAATATTTTTCTTGTTCCTTCACCTTTACCAGTTTTTCTACCTTCATACGTTCTCTCGCGGTGTTTTTCCACCTTCACGATCACAAGTCCTGACAACCCTAGCCAGATCAATTGGTAATCAGGATTTGTTTTTGTGTGTTATATATATCTGCACTAGCTTTTGCCCACGGCTTCGAGCGTGGAATAGTTACAGGAATAGTATAGTATATAGTATATAATAGGAATAGTTCTCGGAGAAAAAACTTCTTCAGCAAATGCCTGCCTGCTGCCTGCTCCCAACTCAATGCAATATACTTCTGTATACAATATTGAACATTTTTATAGGGTTTCGTACCCAATGGGTAAAAACGGGACCCTATTTGCGCGATTGAATATAAATTTTACGATATCTTCTATATATAAGATATGTTTGGTTTAAAGGGCTACTATAATGTGTATAAAGTGAGTAACGTATTTAATTTCATAAGGATCATACTGTATCCGTCTACATAGCTTCTGAAAATACCATACATATTAATAGGTAAGTATAAACTGGGCACGGGTAGCTAGCAGTAGCAAGATATCTGTAATATCTTCGAAAATATTCATTTTAATTACACGTTGTAAAGGGCCATATTGATCTATATTAAATGCACAATGTATTTAAGGTAGGTACCTAATTGGATAGGGATTATGCTGTATATGCAAATAAGCCATTATTTCTCGTAAAAAGTAAAGGTTAAAAAATGGTTATTGTGGGTTATCCCTAAGAGATAGATATACCATCGCGGACTATTTTGTAGACATTTTAAGGTGTACAATACTGTAGTACATTATTTTGATCTCGTAGGGTTTAGCCAGCGTTTGCAATGTAAGCGCAAAAAATGTGTTTATTGACGACATTAGAACTCTCTAAAACTATCAGTGTTTCCCTACTATATTATGCATGTCATACATATAAACCTTCCTCTTAAATCACTCTATCTATTCAAAAAACCCGCATCAAAATCCGTTGCGTAGTTTTAAAGATCTAAGCATAGATAGGGACACAGAGATAAAGCGAGTTTTGTTTTATACTATTTAGTGATAACGAAAACATTTGATTTTCGCCTTTGCTGATATGTACCCTACCGAATGTTCTAGACTCATTTTAGTGTTATACGCGTGTGGTAAAGTTCCTCGATTAGCTGTGGCTTTGATTAAGGTAGAAATATCTAAAAACTTGTCGATTGCAAATAAATATACGCTTATCTTAGTATCAAGAAAGGTTTTTCATTTATTTGTTATTCAACGAATTTTTTCATGTATTTTTTATTTGTATTAATCGAACTAATCACCCATGCAGTCAATGCATCTTTGCCAACGCAGTGGCAGTTTATTGATGCCCTTCTTAAAGAAATGAGCTGACGGGAGGCAACAAATTCTTCAAATGCATTTTGTACTGCCTCTCGGGTATTGAATTTTTTTCCCGCCAAGAAGTTATCCAAATTCTGGAAAAAGTAGTAATCTGTAGGCGCAAGGTCTGGTGAGTAGGGCGGATGACGGAGAGCTTCCAACCCCAGTTCTTGCAACTTGGAGACCGTCTGCTGTGCAGTATGAGGTCGCGCGTTGTTGTGCAGGAGCAGCGGAGACGAGCGATTGACCAATGCTGGTTGGAGATGTGCCAGCTTCTCCATCATTGTGTTCAGTTCTTCACAGTACACATCTGCAGTAATGCTCACCCCGTTTGGTAAGAAGCTGTGATAAATCACACCGGTACCCATTTGTCAAGCTTTTTTATCTTGCCAATTTGACGCAAATGGACCAATATTGTTTTGACGCTAACGTCGAAAGCTGCTGCTAATTCAGCCGTAGATTGTGTATCATCACAATTCCACTTCCACAATCGCCTTTAATTCTTCATTGTCGACCAAAGTATTCGGACGACCGCGAGGTTCATTTTTCAGGTCGAAATTTCCAGAACGGAAGCGATCAAACCAATAACAGGTGGTGCGTTGGTTTGTAGTGTTAGCTCCGTCAACGTCGTTGATGTTGCGTGCCGCTTGTGCCGCGTTGCTGCCACGACGGTACTTGTATTCCATAAAAACATAATTGAATTTTTAACGTATCCATGATGACAAAAAAGATTGAAATGCGATGAAAATGTAACACTAATCAATAAACAAATGACTACTTTCGAAAAAAGAATTCCATGTTTTTAAAATAAAATTAATTTGAAATTAGAATTCTTAGCTAAACAAAAATTATTTTGATTTGAAATGGCCAGTACTGCAGAACGGCAATTTCATAGGTAAAGATCTATTATTATAAGTTTATTATTATTAGAACTTCGACCAAAAAAAATCCATTGAAACATCCATTTTCACTCCACATTTTCTGGAAATCTCCTTGTTCTTTTTGCTTCGAGGCGAGATTTAGTACTTCAGTACCTATCTCTAATTATCTTCCATAGACTATGACGTGTCTTTTTCAGTTCACCGCGTTTCGCTTCATACATTTAAATGACACAAGCCTATAATTTTATTTTATTCATGTAGATTGGTTAAAGGTCGTCTTAATTTGTCTTGTTAAAAGTTTATATTACGCAGAATTTAACAAAATTTCATAAATAACTTGTGCGAAATGTTAAAGTTTGTAAATGTTATTTATACTGATTTATATATTAATGTGTATTTTTTTCCTTATAAGTACAATGTTCGATGAAAACATTTCCATCTATATGGAGATGCAGAGTATGTGGATAGAAGAGATGATATTTTGTTTTGGGCAAAACTAGCATCATTTGCTATTGCAAATTTAATTTGTTACGACTTACGAGCCTCATCGCCTGTAACATTAGATGATTAATTTACTACTAAGGCGGGTCAATAATTCCGTGACTTTTTGAATTTCTAACCTCCTTACTGAATAGCAACACTACTCCTGTCAACAGGCATCTGTCAGTTGACTCCTCTCAAAATTTGAACTTGCTGCGTCAGTTAGTTTGTGTTTTACAGCTATCTTTATCAGACTATCCAGTAACTTAAGGAAACAATGGAAAAAAGTGAATTTCGTGTGCTTATTAAGCATTATTTTTTGCGAAAAAAAACCATTACCGAGACCAAGGCTAAGCTTGATAAATACTATGGGGACTCTGCACCATCGATTTCAATGGTAAAAAAGTGGTTTACTGAATTTCGTTGTGGCCGTACAAGCACTGAAGATGCCGAACGTCCTGGACGCCCAGTTGAGGTCTCTACACCCGAAACAATCGAAAAAAATCAAGATATGGTGTTGGCCGACCGAAGATTGAAAGTGCAAGAGATTGTGGAAGCCATAGGCCTCTCGCATGGCTCAGTGGTTTCAATTTTGAATGATCACTTGGGCATGAGAAAGCTTTCCGCAAGTCGACCACAAACGCAATCGTGTAACAACTTCACAGGAAGGTTTGGCGTTGTTTAATCACAATATAGAGGGGTTTTTGCGCAGTTTTGTAACCGTGGACGAAACATGGATCCATCACAACACACCAGAGACCAAACAACAGTCAAAACAGTGTGTTTCTAAGGGTGAATCGGCGCCAAAGAAGGCCAAGGTGGGTTTGTCAGACAATAAAGTTATGGCGATTGTTTTTTGGGATGCACGTGGGATAATCCACATTGACTATCTTCAAAAGGGAAGAACAATTAATGGGGAATATTATGCCAACTTATTGGACCGCTTCAATGAGGATTTGAAAAAAAACCGACCTCATTTGGCCAAGAAAAAAGTTCTTTTTCACTAAGACAATGCAAGGGTGCACACATGTGCAGTTGCCATGGCAAAAATCCATGAATTGCTCCCACATCCACCCTATTCTCAAGATTTGGCTCCGAGTGACTACTTCTTGTTCCCAAACCTGAAAAAATGGCTCGGTGGAAAAAGATTTGACTCCAATGATGAAGTCATCTCGCAAACAAAGGCCTATTTTGAGGACCTCGACAAATCATATTTTTTGGAAGGGATAAAAAATTGGAGAAGCGTTGGACAAAGTGTATAGAGCTCAAGGGGGACTACGTTGAAAAATAAAATGATTTATTTATCAAAAAATCTGTGTTTTATTTCAAAAGTCACGGACTTATTGACCCGCCCTCGTATCTTTACTTACACTTAGTCTTGCTTAATATTGTATAAATGTGAAAGTGAGTTTGTTTGTCTGTTTGGTTGTTTTCCTTTCACGTAAAAACTACATAACCGATCATCATAAAATTTGGCACAGACATAAAGTAGAACCACGGATCATGACATAGGCTACTTTTTCGCGGCAAAATGTACGGTTTCTGCAGAATCTCTTTTGCCGCGTACGAGGTAGTGTGTGCGGGCAACATGTAATTTTAATATACTTAGCAATATTTATGATTATAACCGTAGATCTTTTTCCACGTTTGTATCGTACAATTAAGTACCTATTAACTAACTCGACAGCGGAAGCGATCTCGCGGCATCGGCAATGAGCTCATTTTATGCATGCAATTACTTGTGTAACGTAGTCTATATGGTTGCCGACCCATCCATTATTATTTGCCCCTTGTCGACCTTATTGCTCGGCTATAAGGTTCACAAGTGTCACACCGGATCTGCCAGTGACTGTACGTACGTGCTTAACGTGTTGTATATGCGCCTTCATTAGAACCATTTTAATCTCCAGTGTAAATTGGGCCTAATGACTAATGTTCGTTATAATTTTTATCTTCAAACCGTCAAGCCGTTTTCAAATGATTGCAAGTTAACGAAGCAGTATTGTAGTTTATTGTAGACTTGGGTACTTTTATTCTGACTTGTAACCTTATCCTTATATTATAAATATAAATAAATAAGAGCTCCGTGGCCTGGTGGGTAGACAGTTTGATTCGCACTCGAAAGAGTGCAGGTTCGATTCCCAGGTTGTGGCGTGTACCAATGAGACTTTTTCAGATCTCAAGTACATTATACGGACGCTCCAACGGTGAAGGAAAACATCGTGAGGAAACCCGCACATGGTTGGCCCCAGACGTATTGACCAGTCATTCCTCTGGAGTATGTTGTGAGAATGCGTATGTGCTTGACTATGGTTGGGCAACATACGACATTTAAAAACCAACTGTCCCAGGCACTACAGTAATTCAATTGGTTTAATCGCTCGGAGATGTATAGGTACATCATCCAATACCGGATGAAAAGGCCCAAGTTATATTATAATTAATGTGAATGTGCGTTTGTTTGTTACGTTTTCGGGCGGCGGGAAAATGGAAATGCTTTGGGGAATGGAATATGTACTGTATTTACGTACGCGGGCGGGAGCCGCTATATATATATATATATATATATATATATATATATATATATATATATATATATATATATATATATATATATATATATATATATATATATATATTTTTTTTTAAAAACAAGGTTTTGTTTACTGTTCGTTTACAAAGAAAAAAAAATGGATTACAATTACCAGTACGAAACTCGCGCGGGTGCCACCTTTTAGTAGAAACGATAGCCATAATTGTTCTTTTGAAAAAAAAAAAATATATATCACACAATACATGTAAACAACAAAAATAATTAAATTGCAATATTTACAATACAATATTACAGTACAGAAGTAGGTACTATAAGAGTTGGCCAAAGAAAACAAACACTATAATATCTTCTGGTACAACTTTTATTCGATTGCCAGTACACTTTTATCCACTAGTACTTGGCTCTTCGATGCTCAGTCGGCAATTGCCACAAAATTGACAGGCATCGTCTTTTATAGCAGCCGTCATCTCTATTCTTACGTTGCACCGGAAGTGTAGAGGTGGCGGCACCGGAAATTATATAAAAATATTTAAATTACAAAATTAGAATCCAAATAAATTTATTACTATTACAAACAATTATCAAATGATATACTTTATCTGTTAAATTATTCTTATTTACACCAATAAATCATAATAACAATCACTAACCGGAAGTTCAGTAATACAAAATGTAATAATTATAAATCTTTGCGAAAATAATTATAAATTAATTCACAATCTTATCCAGTATCAATAATTACAATTATAACTACTATGAAATCAATTTATAATTTTACTAAACCTTGGCTGCCAGAGACATTTCCGCCAAATGTTATACGGATCCGGAAACGTATCTAACAGTACATTGTTTAGTTAGTACACTGAAATTGCTTCATAGGGTCATCTTATTCACAGAGTGTGCTGTTCTCAATGAAATCTCTAACTTTATAATAACCTTTGGCACACAATTGTCTTTTAACTGCTATAATATAGTATACACAAACAAGCAGTATAGTTGTCATACCATAAAACAAAACAGTAAACACGCAATTTTTCTAGATTTTATCTACATATTTAAATTATTATTCGACGTTAAGCGACGGCATGAAACACTGAAAGCTGAAAAGTTGGAACTGCATTGGCGTGATTACATTACATTATTGAAATTAGATATTACACAGACTATTTTGTAGGGTTCCGTAGTTCACGTCTCGGAACCCTGGTTTAGTCATGTCCGTCCGTCCGTCTTCGGCTTACCGTCCAAACGGTTAGTGCTAGAAAGGTGAAACTTTGCATGAATATGTGTATTTACCACGTCGACAAAGTGCTAAAATAAAATTGCCCTGTACGTAAAGTGGGGATGATATTTTTTCTCGCGTCTACCCTAAGTGTATGTAAGTAAATACCGTATGCATATAATTGGATAGGCCTTGTAAAAATATTGAGAGGGCACTAATACGATCTTTTGATTTAGATATCCGTTATATTCAATTAGAGCTTGGCTCTCGACTCGGAGGTCGTAGGTTCGATTCCCGCATTGGAACAAAAAAAAAAATAAAAAAAAATGTTGTTTCCAAGTTTGGTTAGGACAATTCAGGCTGATCACCTGATTGTCTGACAAGAAAGATGATCCATGCGTCGGATGGGCATGTAAAAAGTCGGACCTGCGCCTAATCTCTCGCCAGTCGTGTCGGTTATCCGTCCCACTGGGTTATGAGAGTAAAGGAGGAGAGAGTGCTCTTGTGTACTGCGCACACACTTGGGCACTATAACATAACTCCTGCGTAGCTGGCCTGGTTTCAATGAAACAGGCCACCGTCACCGAAATCGGTGGGGGAGCTATTATTATTATATTCAACTTTAGCGAGATATTCAACTTTAAACCGCAAAAACATTCATGATGGTAGTCCATATGATGAACTTCAAAGGAAAAGTATATCAGGCGCCATCCGCCTGATGGTAAGCCGCCGTCCATAGATATACTTACGCAACATTAGAGATGTTATAATGTATTTGTCACTTTTTATACTCCTAAAGACCCCCTGGGCCTCCTGTACGCAAACTCACTTGGTGGAACACAACCTGAGCATTATATCACGCTGGTTTTCAGAAAGGCCGTGGCATCTCTCCGAGCCGGCCCCATTAATGCCATGGTTTCACCGCGATAAATACGAAGTCTATATAAATTCAGTATGAAGAATGCATTCAGTTTCATTTAAGTCCCATTGTTTAAGTAAATCGCATTATGCTATTGAATTGAAATGTGGGTTGGTTGGTGTGGAGCGTTTAAGGGTTGAACTACATCTACTGCATAGCAATTTTATATGCTTTTGTCCTTTTCTGTCACTTACTGGACAGAAAGAGCGAATCAAAGTAATATTATAAATGCGAAAGTTTGTATGCGCCGAATGGATTTAAATGAAATTTGGCCCATTGAGTTACGTTGTGAGAAACATTAACGGCCAGTTTCAATAACCTCTCAAAAAAAATCTCTAAAATCTACCAATAACTATTTGTTAGAAACGTCACATTTGTATCGCGAAAAACCGGCAAATGATTGAATGAAGACGTTTTTAACAAATAGTAACTGGTAGATAGGTTATTGAAACGGGCCGTAAATCTACTGTTCTCAGTAACATAAAAAGAAAAAGATAGAAAAGTGAAGAAGCATAGAAAGCGGTGCGGCTGGCAGTCCAAGCCACGTAACGACGACGAACGACGAAACGACAAACTTAAAAAAATGATACGCAAAAAAAGAATATTACATTATATTCTGGCAACTTTTTGAAAAAAGAACGCCAAATTTGAATTTAATCGAACTGATGGAATTTGTTTGAGAGGACGTAGAACTTTCTCTGTCGCAAATTTTCTTAACAATGGAAAGAAACGAAATTCGTGCGGTGATAAAGTTTTACGTTTTAAAAGAGAAAAAGCAACCCAGATTAAAACCAAGCTAGACAGTGTTTTAGGTAATTCTGCTCCTGCATTGAGTACAATTCACACCTGGGTAACTGATTTTAAACGTGGAAGACGCCCACAGGTCTGGCCGTCCAAATGAAGTCACGAATCCGGACATGATCAAAAAAAATTCACAAAATTGTATTGAATGATCGGCGCTTAAAGTTGCGAGAGATAGCTGAGATGGTGAGCATTTCACCTGAACGCGTTTTTAATATTTTGCACCAACATTTGGGGATGAAAAAGCTTTGCGCGCGATGAGTGCCGCGTTTGCTCACTGTAGACCAAAAGCAACGTCGAGTGGACGATTCATCGGAGTGTTTGGCGCTGTTTAACCGAGATCCTAATGAGTTTTTGCGGCGTTATGTAACAGTCGATGAAACCTGGATACATCATTATACTCCCGAGACAAAAGAACAATCTAAGCAGTGGACTGAGAGCGGAAAACTTGCGCCGATGAAAGCAAAAACGGTTTTGTCGGCCGGCAAAGTGATGGCGACTGTTTTTTGGGATGCTCGAGGGATTATTTTAGTGGATTATCTGCAGAAAGGAAAAACAATAAATGGAGAGTACTACGCAAGCTTGCTGCAAAAATTAAGTGAAGAAATCCAGAAGAAACGACCACATTTGGCCAAGAAAAAAATGTTGTTCCATCATGACAACGCACCTGCACACACGTCAATGGTTGCAGTCGCCAAACTCCATGAATTGCGGTTCGAATTGCTACTGCATCCACCCTATTCCCCGGATTTGGCCCCGTGCGACTTCCACTTATTCCCAAAACTGAAGAAATGGTTAGGTGGCCAGAGATTTTCATCAAATGAAGAAGTCATTGTTGCCGTGGACGAGTATTTTGAGGGGTTGGAGAAAACATTTTATCAAACTGGTGTAACGGCATTGGAGAAGCGCTGGACTAAATGCATCGAGGTAGAAGGAAACTACGTTGAGAAATAAATTTATTTTAAATAGATTTTTGAAGTTTTTCTTTGTCGTTTCGGAAACTTATCAATCAGCCCTCGTATGTTTATCAAATTTACAGTAATATAAATCTAGTACATAGTTACATATACACATAAATAATAATAGCTCCCCACAGCGATTTCGGTCACGGTGGCCAGTTTCATTGAAACCAGGCCAGCTACGCAGGATTTATTTTTATAGTGGCCAAGTGTGTGCGCAGTTCACAAGAGCACACTCTGTCTTCCCTTACTCTCGTAACCCAGACCCCAGTGAGACGGATAACCGACACGCCTGGCGAGAGGTCAGACGCAGGACAGACTTCTTACATACGACACATGGATCATCTTTCTTGTCAGACAATCAGGTGATCAGCCTGTGTTCTCCTAACCAAACTTGGTAACAATAGTTTTTTGTTGTTCCAACGTGGGAATCTAACCCACGACCTTCGAGCCAAGAGCCAAGCTCTAAACCACTGAACCACGGAGGCTGTTTTTACATACATACATATATTATGCATGTATGTACGTACCAGTTGCTTGCAACTTTGTACGCGCAAAAAGAAACCTCGCATTTACCGCAATAAAAAGTAGCCTATATCCTTCCCCGTGATCAACTCTATGTCTGTGCTAAATTTCATCAAAATCAGACCAGTAGCTTCGGAGCCTATTCAATGCAAACAAACAAATTAACAAACTTGCCCTCTTTATTATATTACTGTAGATGTATGTTTGTTTCACCGTAGCATCTAAACTGCTGGTCCAATTTTAATAAATGAGGTGTCAATACATTCGTAATATAAGCCCGGGTAACGTCGACTATATAATTCACGTAGTCGGGTTATAGTTTTTTATAAGAATTGCAGTTATTAAAATATCAGTTGGGTTCCAACGACAACATGCGTAAGCACTGGAACTCAATTGAGATTTTAACAAAAATAATAACGTGAATTGGGCTTCAGATCACTTCAGATGCAAGAAGCAGCAACCCTGATATTGTATCAGTATTTTAACACGGAATCGCAATTAAATCATGTGTCATGTTTTATCATGATTCATTACAAAATATAAAATTGCCGTAATTATGGTCGTATTGAAAGAGAGTTGTTATTGAATACTGATTTCAGTACAATCACCTATTTGTGACTATATATTGGATGTTTTACAAAGATAATTAAAAAAAAATTGGCAATTTTTTATTTGCCTGCGAATTTGCAATATATAAATTTAACAATTGCCTTAATTATGGTCGTATTGAAAGAGAGTTGTAATTAATTGTATACTGATTTTAGTATAATTGCCTATTTGTGACTTTGTATTGGATGTTCTTGTTGATAATTTATACACTAGTTGGTATTTTTGACAATGTTTTGCAAGTTATACCCCGCTGTGCGATTTTAATTTAATGTATAATGTCATAGCTAATTTAATTTATTTGAAGTTATTTGTTTTTATGTAAGTGCAAGCTTTGCAAATGACACGCGTCTAGTCTCTGTGATTTCAAACTCGAAGAAATAAAATATTAGTAAGTAAAAAAAGAGAACCACATTAATCATCATCAAACTCTCTTATAAACTGTATTCCATGCCGATATGCCTACTCTATGCGAATGTCTTTCAACGCGAACAAAGTTGCGGGCACCGACTGGTTTAAAATAAACCTATCAATATCCTGTACATTTCACCTCAATTCGTGGAGATCCATGACAAATATGCGTCCGATAAGGGCCACCTTTTTATATAGATACGTGAAAGTAAGGAAAAGAAAGTGCGTTATGTTCACTCGTTATGTTGCTAAGCGATTGTAATCTATATTATAGATTATTTGATACAGTTTTCGATGAGTTTCGCTTGCGACTTGAATGCGTGTGAAACGGCGAAATTACAGATTCGTCTTTATTAATTGGCTGGCTTTTAATCATTATTGCTCGTGATGTTGTATTTTTTAATTGAAGTATTAATTAACTTACATAAATATTTTTTTAGATTGTAATAAACCTTAATATTTCTCCTAATGAACTACATACTGTCAGTAACTGTAGCTGGCGCAGGTTCTGTTCTCCAACTAATACGACGATTTAATGATGAAACAATACCTTATTTTCGCTAATGGTTACAACTTACGATAATATGTTTGTTGCGATTGATGCAAGGCGCGGGAAAACAAACTCAGCGGGAAACGTCACTATATTTGACATAGTGACGTTTCCCGCTGTGTCAAGTATCAACCCTTTTCACTTTACATGGACAAAGTGACATAGACAATAAAAAAATTCAATTTATAGTTATGCTGCGAACGTTTATTTTGTAACATTTAACAATTCTTGTTTTAGTATAAACCCAATAGATCGGAGTTTCAAATAATACAATCCAGGACTAGCTCAGTGTTTGTAATATGCACTGTCAATAAAACCTAGGTTTCGTTTGTATGTACTTTCTTTTTAATCTCGTGCGAAATGGGGGAGTCCCCTTCGTTTGTGATTGTATAATTGTATTTTCTCCCAGTTTATATACTCTATAGATATCTATTATATACTTTATACTTTTGTCGTCCAATTTTATACTTTACACTATTGAAAATGTGTTTAGTTTGTTAGCGAAGTTTGCGAGAGCTATATCTGCGCCTTTTGTTTGTTTGTGTTACGCTTTCACACCTTAACTAATCAATCGATTAACATTAAATTAGGCATGTGCTACCTACTTCTATCAATAGTTTGTGTACTTAAAAAAATTGGTATATCAAATAAAAATATTTTCCTGGAAAAGATACAGACAACAGACATCAATATTAACAAATAGCACCTTGGGATAACTATTTGGATTTCTTAATTTAGAACCTTGATCAGTCACAAAAATCTAGCAATTATTTTGTGACTGAAAATAGCAGCGGCGAATTACTGTTTTGACGAGATAACAATACTAAGAAAAATGCGTCACGTATTATTGATAACACTGTCTGAAAGAATTTTCGATAAATTACGTAATGATTAAAAATAGAAACTTCTAGAATCTAGATTAAGGCATAAACAAGCTACGGACGACTGCGACTGTTTGTTATACGATTGTTATACGATTTGTCATAACATATACCTAACCTAACATAACATATCGACAAGTTGCCGCTGCCAGTCGCGCGCGACATCGCAGTGTGGCAACTAGCAACTCAACATTTATTATAAAAGTAGCGGTGACGACTGGTCGCGGCAATCAGTAGCTTAGCACGAGGCTTAAAATATCTAGTTGTTAATAGCATAAAGTTAATTTCAATTTAAAAATTTATGATCTACCATTGTGTGTCTTCAGGGAGCGAAGTGTAAAATTTATTCTGGTTTATTGTGAAATAATTCGTCTGATATTGAATCCGACGTATCGACGAAAAATGATGTGCTTTTAAACGAGTTATCAACTAATAATAAAACTATAAGCGATGGATCAACATTGCTGGTCTAAAATTTTTGGGGTTTCGCCTATTCGACCTCTTATATTCGTCCACCGAATGAAATCATAGAATCGACTTGGGGGTCGAAATTGGAAATGTGTGAAAGGACGCTGGGAATTTTCTATGGAACAATTTGCTACGGCGACCAAAGACAAAATCAGAATAGATGTAAGCGTAATTACACCTAGTTAAAACGACACAGGTCGCACATCTGCAGGAGGTGAGGTAAATTCTCTTACATTTTAACTCATTTCAATGAATATTCATATAAAATATGAAAAACAATATTCTATCTAAATAAAAATAATTATAGGAAAAATTGTATAATCTAATAAATAGTATTTTGGTTTGTGGTCGACAGTTTTTTAAACAGCGGGTCATAAACACCCAACGTCTTTTCGTTACAATGACACTATTACAATGGTTTGAATTTATCTGATTCTTCAAAACGAAAAGATGTGATCGCCGCTTTACTATTACCTATTTCACTACTTATACATTGCCTTAAATTACTGTAAGCTCCTGTTATAAACTTAAATATTTTCGAACTACGAAATATAATATCAAGTCTGGAGGAATTATCGGAGATTATGTAGTTATAAGCCCGGAAACGTGAAGTTTCAAATAATTCATTCATTAAAGCTCTTGCTTTGCTTTGACTTATTTTTCGAGTGAAAGTTTTTAATTAATTCGCATTGGAACCAGTGGTTGCATAAGGATTTTTAATCTTAAAGAGTTGTAATTTTAGTATACTTACAAGTCTTACAACCACTACCTAGCTATAAGATGTATGTTCCTGGTATCGAATGGTTGTTTAAGCTTTGGTTGCATAATAACTTTTTTAATCTTAAAGAGTTAGAATTTAGGACTCTAGCGAAGGCTGGTTCTCCTTCATAGGGAAGCCCTTGTCTGTATAATTGGTAGGGGCTTGGAAGAGGGTCTTCAAAAGGTAAGTGGTAAGTGAAGCCGATAGGAATGGTGTTATAAGAACCTCACGCCACTGACTGTATCACTACTGGCTATAACAATAATATGTATATTCCTGGTGTTGAATGGTTGTTGTAGGAGATGTTCACTTCAAAGTATTCCGGCCATTGCCATGTTATTGACAGTTTTAGTATTTTACAGTATTGCTTATTTTATATTTTGTAACATTTGCCACTCTACTTCAAATTATGATGATTATGAAATATATATATTGAAATTATTTGTTACCAAGTGTTTAACTCTTCATAAAATAATGTACGTTATTAAAACTTAGTTTAGTAAACGCTTGCTGTTTCAATTTCAAAATAATATTTGAATAACTGTAGATAGCTACTATGTACTCTACTAGTATACTCTACTTGTAATGATGTCATTGGTTTTTTTTTAAGTTTTTTTTTCTCAGTTCAGACAAGAAATATTGCACGATGCATCCATAGCGTCAATTCATTTCATCGAACCGATTTTGGTTTAGTTTTTTTTTGTTTGAAAGCTGACGTGATAGAGAGTATTAACTATAATTCATATGATCAGCTCGCTCACTGCTTCACAATTCGTAAAAGTAACCCACATTAATTTTGTTTATTAAGATAGCGATGCAAAATTGAACTTTATAGTTTATTCACTACACAAGAAGATTATACAGGTTTCATTGCAAGAGTTCGAATTTCGAGCTGCATCGCGCTGCGCAGCGCGACGTCGCTCTCGCAATGCAATTAAAAATGCCACGTCGCGTCGCGTTTCGGTGTTGCGAGCTGACCCTGACCAGATTGTTCTGATCCTTTATTTATTGACACTTACGCAATCGCAATCACGTCCGGCAATCTAGCCCAAACCCAATATAACTAATGACCTTCGTGGCTCCTCTAATAGTCTTAGTCTGGTTTTCTTCATAAGGTATACTTAGCAATTAGCATATGTTAAGGGTCAATTCATACCGAAGCGAAACGCGACATGGCGCTGCATTTTTAAGATGGCTATTTAAAATTGAACTTTATTCGTTACACGAGAAGAAACACATTTCATTGTAACAGTTCAAATGTTAGGTTGCACCGCGCTGCACTTGTGTAGTGAATAAAGTTAATTTGGAATAGCTATATTTAAAATGTAGCGCCGCGATGCGTGTCGTCGCGGTGTGAACTGACCTTTACCACTGTAATGCATTGGCAAGATCTTCTAATAAAATACTTATGCGGCTTCAGAACTTATTGGGCACCCATGTTATGTGGTGTCCTTGAAGATACACAATACACATATACATACATAGTACATAATTAATTGTTCTAACCATTATGCTGAGTCTACATAAGGAGAAATACATATTATATATCAAAAGGTTGCAGAACTGCAGATATTTCTGTCTGTATGTCATTAATAATAATATACACTACACCCCCTTTGTTCGAGTTTATCAATATCTTGATCATGCAATTAGATACTTATGACATGAAATTTTTATTACTCATATAACATAATATTCCATTTGAACCAAAAAGTCTAAACAAATTAAAAAGCCGGAGAATCGTTATGATGGCCTGGGTAACATCCTACTACTATTATAAATCTGTAAGTTTGTGAGGATGGATGGATGTATGTATAGATGGATGTTTGTTTGTTACTCTTTCACGCAATAACTATTGAACAGATTTTGATGAAATTAGGTATGGTAGCTGTTTAGGCTCTGGATTAAAACACAGGCTACTTTTTATCCCGAAAAAGTACAGTACTCTCGTGGGATACGGACCAATCCGGACGGATGGTAACCCGATTTGTGACACTTTTATGTAATTTGGTATGGTGGTAGTAGTTTAGGCTCTAGTTTAGTTAATCCATAACACGTAGGCTACTTGTTATCGCTTTAAAATGTACGACTCCCGCGGGATTTTATTTTTCGCGTACGAAGTCGCGCACAGCATCTAGTAATCAACAAAGCACGCTTTAATAGTATACATCGGGTATGGCTAACCGCCTCCGTGGTCTTGTGAAAGAAGTGAGAGTAAAGGAAGAGAGAGTGCTCTTGTGTACTGCGCACACACTTGGGCACTGTGAAATTACTCCTGCGTAACTGCCCTGGTTTCCTGGAAACCGGCCACCGTCACCGAAATCGGTGTGGGGGGGTTATCACACGGGCGTAGCCAGGGGGGTGGTTTTGGGGGTTCAAACCCCCCGAAAAGCTCTACTGCCCGAAAAAAGTACATCTGTCGTCAAGGCAGAACTTTGAAGTGTGGAAAGCAGCTATGACTCTCACCTTCCCTACTCCAAAATCAGCTTTGGAATGCTTAGATAAGTGTGACCAAAAAATATTGGCTGCCATACCTGTTTCCACTGCTACCCCAGAAAGGACCTTTTCAAGCCTAAGAGGTCTTAAAAACTACTTGAGGTTACACAACGAGTGAAAACAGACTGAAAGGCTTGGCTCTCATGAACATTCACCATGGGATAGATATTGATGCGAATGAAGTAGTGGATATATTTAAAAAGATATAAATTATAGTTTAAAAAAACTAAAAAATCACGCTTTTATAGAAACTCTAACTAAAAAATAAAAAATAAAATTTAATAAATTTGGATTAAGAATAGTGTAAATGAAAAATGTTTATTATTGTAAAAAAGCGTGGGGTGCAGTGTCGTCACCTGTACGTTTGTTTGTATGTAACCGACTCCAGTGGATTTGATTTTGATCCATTTCAAACGGTCAGATTTCGTTTAAAGTGATTTTTTAAAGATATTATCAAAGTGAAGATCCTTCTCATATCTGCCAATAAAATGTTTAATTATTGACACCCCACGCTTTTTTACAATAATAAACATTTATTTTTCATTTACACTATTCTGAATCCAAATTTATTAAATTTAATTTTTTACTTTTTAGTTATATTTTCTATAAAAGCGTGATTTCTTTTTTAAACTATAATTTATTTTTTGCTTTTTAGTACGATTTGCCAAAGAGTAAGCCTAGAACTGCACCCATGATTATTTATTATAATAATTTATAATTTTAATTTTTAAAATTAATTTTTTTTTAATTATTTAAATTAAACAAATATATTATTAAAATTAAATTAAATCGAATTATTACATTGTCATCGGTCTATGACAGGTGTGCAAAGTTTGAATTAAATCTGATCGTTCAAAGTAGGACAAAATCGTGCCCAAAGGAGTCGGTTACAAACAAACAAACAAGCAAGCAAATATACAGGTGAAACTAATAAAAGCGTTATAAAAAAGATTTTTCCTGTGTGTATTTCTCACATCTTTAATATTTTTCATATATAATAATTAATGTACCTACTTTTAGTTGTTTTATTTTCTTGAACCCCCCCGATACTAAAACCTGGCTACGCCTTGGGTTATAATATATTATAACATACGGATTATAATATATAATATACATCGGGTAATTAGAGTAGGTAGAAACTTTACTGTAAGCTGACACAATATAAGCACTATAATATAAGCATGCGGTATAGTTGAACAGTTAAAACAAAGTAAGTTAGTCCGCTAATAGACTCTTGTACCGAAGGTGATGCCTCTAGTTCGCTACATACTTTGTCAAGTAACTAGTTCCTAGTATGAACTATGACATGCGGCGTACTGAGGGTTGGCACAAACGGGCGACCTCGATTCGCTTGTCGTCGATCGTCTCACTTTTCTTTTTAACGGTCTAAACTCTAAAGGAAGAGTAATGATTTTGGCAGTATATGTATGTATGTTTGTTCCATCGTAGCGCCTAAAGTACTGGTTCGATTTTAACGAATGAGGTGTCAATAGATTCGTAATATAAGCCCGGGTAACTTAGGGTATAATATTTACGTGGTCGGGTTATGGTTTGTGTAACAAAATATAGTTATTACATTTATTGGCTAGTCGCGTTTATCAGATGTGGGCGATATTGCAGTATAGCCGGTTACGGCGACCTCTTTAAATACTTCGTATAAGGATAGCCAATAGCCATAATCCTTACTGACTGTCGTCCAATCGGTGGGTATGACGCTGCAGGCTTGATCCAATCTGCAGTTCGTCCATATACACCACCACACATATAATCATTGTGTAATGTGTCGAGCTAGCGAACGGTCGCGTCCCGCGTTATACACATGCAGAAAAATATATTAATAATTAGTTAATTAATATTTTTGTGAATCGCGCGGCTGAATGCCGCTGCACGTGACCATGGCGCTCGTGGCCAATGAGTTGCTGGCGTTTATCCAGCATGCTATCGACACCATGGACGAGGTCAGCATAATGCAGATCTGCAAGTCTTCCTTCACCAGCGAGGAGATTAGCAAAGGCAAGCATTTGCTGTACGAGACGCTTGGCCAGAGCGGGAACATGCCATCGCGACGAAGAGATGGAACGGAAAGAAGCGTGCAGGACATCATATCCCTGCTGAAGCAGACGGATCCGGATGAAATGCCAGCTTTTGTAGCGAAAAAACTGCATAAGCTGCCGCCAGTGACACTACACCACGTCGACGTCGTCAGCCTACTGAAGGATATCAAGGTTCTGAAGGAAGAACTGGCCGAAGTTCGAGGTAGATTGCAGGCATCAGAGTCGACGATAAGTGTGTAGTGAATTATCACAGTTAAAAAGTGTTAATTCAATATGTAGGTCACCTGATGCAGCAAACGTCACTCGTCGTCGAGGCGCGCAGGCGGTCACGTTTAGCCCGTTAGCATTATCCGACGGGTTAACGAACATCGTCGCTACCGCCCCTGCCGCCCGCTCCCCGCCCGCGAAGGAGCCGGTGCTGAGTTACGCAAGTGTCGCCGCTTGCGTCCCCCCGCCACCTCTCCCGCGTTCGAAAAACAAAGGAAAGAAGGAGGCCACTACAAAAGAGCGTCCTCTTCCTAGAAAGGACCGAACGTGCGTTGATGATGGGTTCATTAAAGTCGAAAGTAAGAAGAAGAAACCCGTCGTCCGCAATCATTGCGGCACCGCACCCGAGCAGCTGTTGCGGTGTGAGACTTCCGCGACACCGCTGTACTTGTCCAGGCTGCATTGGTCTACGACGGTCGAGCAGGTCGTGAACTACATCAGGAGCAGAACCAACTTCGCCTTGAGGGTCGAGCGTTTGGAATGTCGTCATAAAGTGAATTTTAGTTCCTTTGTGGTAAGAGTTCCAACCCATCATTTACCGACCTTCGAGAAGGAGGAGTTCTGGCCGATTGGAGTCGTCTGCAGAAGATTTAGAGGACGACTCCCGAACACTTCGCGCCCACGTCGCAAACAATACGTGTTTAGTGTTAGTTCTAGTGTTAGTTTATTAAATATGAAATATAGTAATATGTATGTTAGTCTATAAGGTATTTATAATAATATGGGCCTATGCAGCCCGAAATAAACGGAATTTAATTTAATTTAATATATCTGGCATGCCAATCCACGCCCATACACGGTCAGTTCTAACTGATCCAATCGGCAGCGTCCGCGTCATGTCGATTGGATGATAGGCAGTATGTTGTATGGCAGCCCTAATATGAAACGTACTCAGTTGTATTGGTTGTTTTTATTGACTTTGTTAAATCAGTTGTGATGCTGTTTCTATTGCGATTTGCGATACAACTCCTCGGAATTTTCAATGTTTTGTGTGAATATGGTGGCAAGCCCCAAAGGGAGATCTCCGACCGAGCGAGGTGCTATGCTCGGTCAGGCCGAAGCCCACTTATATGAATTTCAGATGTCGTATATAGAGTGCCGATCATAGAAAACTTCGATAGCGCAATTCAGGATTGTGGCGCTAATTGGTCCGCCACAGTTTTATTAATTTGTTTTATTTTAAAATGTATTGAGCTTTTACAGATGATGTATCGGATTTAACTAGTGGTGGCCCTGTGGTCGAAATTCGCCCATAATAACTTGAACTTTAAAAGGTGTCTTTTGCCTCTTAGATAGATTTTTTAAATGTTGTCACAGATTGACAAATGTCAACGTGTAACTAAATTGTATCTGTCACGCATGCATGATAGTGTATGTTAATAATCTGAGGAAGGTACACTACCTTTGCTGTGTTTGCTGTTATTTTTATTAATTTTATGTATTTCTAAGCATTACTAAAAGTATATGATTTCTGCACATCATAATAATAATCATTTATTTCTAGAATGTCGTACTTATAAAGGTGTTACAATTAATTACATAATATAGATTCTAACATTCTGCACAATGGCATGCAAAATATAGATTAGATTTCATAAAAATCCGTTGAGTAGTTTTGACACGCAAGAGTCACAAACATTCATTCATCCTCACAAACTTTCACGTTTATAAAAATAGTAATAATAGTAAGATAGTTATGAGATTTCATAGTAAAAAGTCTCGGGTAACAAACTAGCCTTTTAGATATAAGTAATCGCTTTGGAAATCGACTACAGTTGTACTAAACATTGTTTTTTACTATCAAACAGATTCCTGTTTGAACTTTGAAGAGTTTGCAGTCATCGTCAGTAACTACTATTAGCATAAAAATATGCGTAGGTACATCAAAGGGAAAATAGATACTATATGACTTGCATTTCTGCACTGGTTGACATTTTGTGTGAGTTTGCGAGAGTTAATGAAACATAAGTATCACTGCTTTGAATGATGTTAATTAAAAATTCTCATCCGTGAACCTAGGGTGAACTTTTATTAATGCCTTATAGCTAGGGAGCTGGTGACAGTAATTTTATATGATCCCATCGTCTGATTGTCTGACAGAGGTTGATAATAATTAATAAATACTAATTACTAAGTAAGATAATAATTTTAAACAATTTCTGCCGTTCATTAATTGCTTATAAGAGCAAATAGGAGCTTGCGAAAAATGTAATAATATATACGACGGGCGGACGGACGGGCGGGTCAATAAGTCCGTGACTTTTGGAATAAAACACAGATTTTTTGATAAATAAATCATTTTATTTTTCAACATAGTCCCCCTTGAGCTCTATACACTTTGTCTAACGCTTCTCCAATTTTTTTATCCCTTCCAAAAAATATGATTTGTCGAGGTCCTCAAAATAAGCCTTTGTTTGCGAGATGACTTCATCATTGGAGTCAAATCTTTTTCCACCGAGCCATTTTTTCAGGTTTGGGAACAAGAAGTAGTCACTCGGAGCCAAATCTGGAGAATAGGGTGGATGTGGGAGCAATTCATAGCCCAATTCATGGATTTTTGCCATGTAAACTGCACATGTGTACACCCTTGCATTGTCTTGGTGAAAAAGAACTTTTTTCTTGGCCAAATGAGGTCGGTTTTTTTTCAAATCCTCATTGAAGCGATCCAATAAGTTGGCATAATATTCCCCATTAATTGTTCTTCCCTTTTGAAGATAGTCAATGTGGATTATCCCACGTGCATCCCAAAAAACAGTCGCCATAACTTTATTGGCTGACAAACCCACCTTGGCCTTCTTTGGCGCCGATTCACCCTTAGAAACCCACTGTTTTGACTGTTGTTTGGTCTCTGGTGTGTTATGATGGATCCATGTTTCGTCCACGGTTACAAAACGGCGCAAAAACTGCTCCATATTGTGATTAAACAACGCCAAACCTTCCTGTGAAGTTGTTACACGATTGCGTTTGTGGTCGACTTGCGGAAAGCTTTATCATGCCCAAGTGATCATTCAAAATTGAAACCACTGAGCCATGCGAGATGCCTATGGCTTCCACAATCTCTTGCACTTTCAATCTTCGGTCGGCCAACACCATATCGTGAATTTTTTCGATTGTTTCGGGTGTAGAGACCTCAACTGGGCGTCCAGGACGTTCGGCATCTTCAGTGCTTGTACGGCCACAACGAAATTCAGTAAACCACTTTTTTATCATTGAAATCGATGGTGCAGAGTCCCCATAGTATTTATCAAGCTTAGCCTTGGTCTCGGTAATGGTTTTTTTTCGCAAAAAATAATGCTTAATAAGCACACGAAATTCACTTTTTTTTCCATTGTTTCCTTAAGTTACTGGATAGTCTGATAAAGATAGCTGTAAAACACAAACTAACTGACGCAGCAAGTTCAAATTTTGATAGGAGTCAACTGACAAATGCCTGTTGACAGGAGTAGTGTTGCTTTTTCAGTAAGGAGGTTAGAAATTCAAAAAGTCACGGACTTATTGACCCGCCCTAGTAACTTATATATGTTGGCCTTGTTAAAGGTATTTTAGATCTGTATATCTCTCTATATCTGTATATTATAGTATCAAATATACCGAGGCCCAATAGGGGAGTGATGACTACATCTAAAATATTTAGTTTCATTAATATACTCAGAAATATTGAGGCATTACTACTCGGTAAATGTATTTATTTGTCGCTTACTAGAGATTAAAAATCAGAGCATAGCATTTCCCGTCACCAGTTACATCTTGTATTTCACCTTGTATATCACCATTCAATACATGACACATGATTTTACATTATCTAGATTCTAGGCAATGCCCGTATAGGATACAAAGCGTTCACTGTACAGATCCTATTTGTTTTACGTTCCGGGAAATCGTGTTCACAATTACTAGTATCGGAAGAACAATGGCTATTTTGAATATATTGATGTTTACTAAAAATATTAAACGCGTCCAAGTATCCTACTTCATATCCTGCTACTATTTATAAATGTAAAAGTTTGTGAGAATGGATGGATGAACGGACTTTTGTAACATTTTTACTCAAAAACTACTGAAGGGATTTTAATGAAATTTGGTTTGGTAGTCTAACGACTAATATTTTTTATATAACATAATAAATAGAAAAAATAATTATCTACTCTTATATAGAGTAGATAATTATTTTTTCTATTTATATTTTTTCTGTATATTTTTTCTGTATATCAGCAGGAAAAACTTCTGCCACTAGCATTAATATTTGTTGATATAAAATACAATTTGTTAAGACTATCTGCAGAAGCGGTAATATCGATATATCTGAAGGTCGATTCTGCTATTTTAATCTAACAATAATACAGCTTAGATACAGTCTAATGTTCAGACCATAGATAAGATCTTTGGCCCAGAAGAAACTGATATTAATTTTCGTAACTATTTTCGATATGATCTCTATTTCGTCAACGCGCTGACTCATTCGCGTACGCGTTAAATCGTGCACGCGCGAGCGGGATAGACCAAAAATCCAAACGAGATGAAACCTTTTTGTATTCTAGAAATAATTACGATATTGTACCATTTATATTGTTATTTTCTCATAAAAGTGGCTTTGGTCTTTTTGAGAAAATAAAGTTCTTTAAACCTAAAACCTAGCTAGACAGATTTTTTTCCCCCATAACTCCCTGCATACTAAATTTCATGTAAATACTTGCAGGCGTTGAAAAAAATGACTCGTTTAAAGTATAAGATTGTAGGTGTATTCTGTAATTGGACCCTGACAAGCAATAATGTGTCAACCCTCCAGATCGCCATTTTGAGAAAATCGTGTTTAATTAAATTTATTATAAAGAAAATTTCAAGTACGTGTCAAAAGTTTTTATCAGTTTTTCAGTACTAAAATGATTTAATTCACGTAACACTATTTTGAAAATTACAGTTTATCGCCTGAGAAAGCGATTAGTATCAACATCTTGATTTTAGTAATTATAATAGATTTGCTTATCAGCGTCCAATTAGTGTAATAGCAAACAACGTACTTAACCTTACTCTTAATTTGTTACACTTGGTTGTGAGTGCTTGCATATATTTACTTCGTGTTGAGGAGTTACCTACGAATTATTTTAGTGCCTACACTTACCTAGATGATTTTTGAAACATATTATCACTGGCTTTTGCCCGCAGCTCCGCCCGCGTTAAATTAGATTTGCCTCCCGCCCGTCACCCGACGTAAAATCTGTTAATGACATGTCTGGACTAAATATATTCCATTAGGATTCCGTACCCGAAGGGTAAAACGGGACCCTATTACTTAGACTCCGCTGTCCGTCCGTTTGTCTGCTGTAGTATCTCATGAACCGTGATATATAGTTGAAATTCTCACGGATGATGTATTTTATTTGCCGCTATAACAACAAACTACTAAAAAACAGAATAAAATAAATATTTAAAGGTTAACATGACAAAAACGGCAAAAAAAATCTTTTGCCGTTTTTTATAGACAATAATCCGGACCCGTTCGTGCGCGAGTCCGATTTGTACTTGTCCGGTTTTTAAATATTATTTTGATGGTTCCGGTAAGTCTACATTACATAATCTAGTGTAAACTTCAAAAAGCACTAAATATAATTTTTGTTTCAGTACTGGCTGTGCGTTGTCTCACTTCTTCTGAGCGGCATTTTCTTCGCTGTTCTCAATCTGTATTGGAAAAAAGGTAATCATTTATGTCTAACCTATAATCTTATGATTATTAATTGAAGGAATTAGCTATCCACTTTTACATACTATATCTCCTTGGTAGCCTTAGGTACGGGAAATGTTACATTTATTTTCTACTAGTTTTTTCGCGCAGCTTCGCCCCCGTTTATTTCAAGTTTTACACGACAGCTATATTAATGATTAATTGATATCCATTAGCAATAGCCCCATGTGGCTGTGCAAATCACAGTCCATCCTATTAAGTCTGAGGACGGTCCCCGGGACACGGTCCAGGAATTATAAAATGATTATCGAGCGGTATAAGCTGATCGAAATGGTAGGCTGTGATATTGATTCCCGCACGATGTACCGTATCATGAATTCCGGGTTGCTGCCATTTCGATACCTCAAATTCGTCCACCGAAACTTGTAAACTAAAACTATATCTAGTTCATATTTCGATCGACAATCGACAATTTATTGTATGCGAACAGAAAGCACAGGAAAGCTTGCTACATGATATAAGTATATTATAGGTGTATGTTTCAGGTTACTTGTTTTGCACTTTGCCTCCTGTATTCAAAATTTTACTGATTCGATTGGCCTCCTTAATTAGTTGTTTTCATAAAATATTTTCTTTGGTGTTGGGTTATGGGTAGTATTCACATTTCACATTTATTTTTAAAATAATTAAAGACTAAAATTCTTGAATGTCCAATATAAATATAAAAATGCGATTTTGGTCACGAATCAAAACATTTGACACTTGTCACAGATTTATTGTTTATTTTTTGATTCTATTTTTTTTTGTATTATTATTTTTGTTTAAAGCAGTGTGTAAGTGTTTGGACGGCTGTGAGGTAACGGAATGGGTCAAGCGGAAAACCGGTGCTGGACATACCTAGGTGTGCCAGTAATGCCGAGCTTGATCCAATTTGCGGCTACCTACGATGTTTTAGTTTTAGACGTTTTTCATTTATGTATTTATCTTATTATATTTAAATATCAGCGTAATTATTATTTTTAGTTTTTAGTAGAGCTGCAAATAAAAGTTTCTTATTCTTATTATTCTTATATTGTGGGGGTTGCTGCTCTTTCGACACCTAAAATTCGTCCCCTGGATGAAAAGTTGCAGATTAAATTATACATAATATATGTTTCACTGTGGGGTTTGCTGTCCTTTCCACCACTTAGTCCATTTCGTCCACTGGAATAAAAGTTGTAGATCCGTTGGTATAATGTGGTTCATATGGCAATGTAGTTCTCGTTTAACTGTGGGTAAAGCAGATAACAATTATTTAAGTGTTAACGAACAGTTATAATACGGTGTGTTCAAGAATTTACATACATATTGTTGTATTAGCGTCATTTCATCTTAAGCACGAGTTAATATGTATTAGTAAAATATTCCGGGCAAATGCTTTCGCAATATCAATACAAAATGATTTATAGGTATTCTATATTTTTTTAGTTCATAATTAATTTTTTGCATACTACTTGTTTCGATGACGAGATCGTTCGTGCTCTATAGCTATGTCAATATTGAGACCTCTGTGGCTCAGTGATTAGCGCGTCAGCACTCAAGCCGGAGGGCGCGGGTTCGAATCCCGCCAAAGGAACAAAAAGTTTTCAATGTTCTTGGGCCACGAGTGTGTAATAAATACGACCATGAGTGTGTAATATATAAGTAATCAAAATCTTAAATTTTACGTTTTTAAACGTTTTTCATATATGTATTTTTCTTTAAAATTAAATTTTTAAATTTAAACGTTTTTCATTTATGTATTTTTCTTATTATAAGTAAATATAAGCTTAATTATTATTTTTTGTTTTTAAATGTTTCTTATTCTTATTCTTAAATTTATGTACTTATAATGCCAAAGTATTAAATATACCTCCCGTTGTCTGGTCCCCGCAACACAAGTTCTTTGGATGCTTTCTACGGGGCCAGATTGACGTGGTGTTATGCGTTCATAGATATTATTATTGTGTGAGAAGATCCAAGGTAGCCAAAGCTATCAGTACAACTGGTTATAATTAAAGAAACCGGAAGTATGAATCATAACTTTAATATTGTATATGTGTTATTCTTGGCCTTAAAGCTACGAAGAACCACGTAATTGATCGGTTTTATTATTAATTAATTATCAAAAACTTAGAACTTGAGCAACTATTATTTAATTAGTAGTCCAATCAATCGATCACTTTATGATAGACGTCCGCACAATGCAAATTGATGTTAAGTTGCACTCAGCTGAATTAATAAATAAATAAATTAATGAATTGCGTTTAGAAATCTATGTTTCTGAATATAATGATCTAGGTATGATGTTTCTAGGTAGTGCTAAGTGCTATGCGTGCAAACGTTTGTTAATTTGTTGCCTTGTTCATCGTCACCAAGTTGAAGTCAAATTATGGCTTGCTTTGTGGGATAAGTTAAGATTGTACTTTACTATATTTCATCATCATCACTGACCACTGATGTCCCCACTGCTGCTGTTTCTCCTTGGACGTGTACTCTCTGCTAAATGTGAGGCGAAGATTACAAAAACGTTGAAAGTTCAATAATTTAACATGACCTAAAATATGTAGTTTGTCTATTTGAGCACGTCTTATACTTTAAACGAGACAATCTTGTGTATATATATATATATATATATATATATATATATATATATATATATATATATATATATATATATATATATATATATATATATATATATATATATATATATATATATATATATATATATATATATAAATATAATCGTAATGTCGCCAACGGCTGCAAGTATTTACATGAAATTTAGTTTGCAGGGAGTATTGGGGGATAAAAATCGGTCTAGCTAGGTTTTATCTCTGGGAAACTGCGCATTTTTAAGTTGATATATAAGGTCCTTCCTTACATATGAAATTAGTGTTTTGTCGTACTGGCCACTTTGACCTCAAATATATGTTCTTTGGTTAGGAATTCCAATTTAAAATTTATACCGCTATTTACTCATGCATTTGTGTTTCGAAAACCTTAATTCATTTTGGATAACTTCTTGCAAGGGAAAAAATTCAACTCCGATGGGACAGTCTAAAGCGCCTTCAAAGACTTTATTGATTCCTGTCCGAATGGTTTTGAATGAAAGAAATCAAATATACAAAAATAGTAAAGAACTACCAATGAGATGGCAAAAGTGCATAGATAGCAACGGTATAATACTTTGATTCAATAAAAATTTTCTTCCTCCTTTACAAAACGCCAATTTCATATGTAATGACCTAATATGTTTTTTCAATAGTTAATAGAATCAGGCGTTACTTTGCGGAAATCCATAGCATACAATTTAATTAATATTATATCGAGCAATAGGTGCTAGCATAAGCATGCGTAAAGCACTTCCCTCCTCCCACACTGCTTGTGCGTACACTCAGAAACAAGATCGTGCAAACACCACCACCACATAAGCAACAATGTCGTGCAAGGCCCCACACCACCATGCAGGTTGCAAAACTCGACGCGCGTTTCGCCCCAAACCCGGAGCATCCTCAGGAAGTGGACCTGCGAACAAAGTTCGTTAGTGATGCCGCTAGCCAAACCACCCTTATATACCCTACTGGCTACTAGTACCCCCCAACAAACAGGTTAATGGTGATTTACGCATGCTTATGCGTAAACTCACACATTTGCTTGCAGGTTGTGGGTATTTTTTCGCGGTATATTGCTAGATATAATATTAATTAAGTTGTATGATATGTTTTTTCTGCCGTTGTGCAACAACATATTTTGATATACAAAATGTTGGCTCTATAATGGTAGTCCGATTTTCAATTTGGTTAATTTTTGCGTTGTTCGGAAATTCAGAATGTGTTGGGTTCAAACCCCGGAAAAATATTATTGTGATTCTTTTTTTGTTTTTAATTTACTAGAGCTCCGAGCGAAGCTCCGTTACCCAGGTACTTATTTTTATACCTTCAATAATTGAGAGCACAAATAAAAACAGATAATGCTCTAGGTATCGTGTACGTACGTATCTTGATCCATTAGCTCAGCTCAATGGCACTTAACATATAATTTAGTATGCGGGGAGTTTTAGGTGACAAAAATCGTTCTAGCTAGATGATCCCTGAAAAACTGCTAATTTATGTCAGTCCGATTGGCAGTTTAATTTTTGCTTTTTTCGAGATTCGGAATCTGCTGGATTCGCCGTTTGAATCCCGGTCAAATATATATTTTTGTGATTCTTTTTACTTTATTAAATTTATCAGAACTCTGAGCAAAGCTCGGTTCAGTTATCAGGGTAATATACTGTTAACAGATTACTACTAAGGCGGGTCAATAAGTCCGTGACTTTTTGAATTTCTAACCTCCTTACTGAAAAAGCAACACTACTCCTGTCAACAGGCATCTGTCAGTTGACTCCTATCAAAATTTGAACTTGCTGCATCAGTTTGTGTTTTACAGCTATCTTTATCAGACTATCCAGTAACTTAAGGAAACAATGGAAAAAAGTGAATTTCGTGTGCTTATTAAGCATTATTTTTTGCGAAAAAAAACCATTACCGAGACCAAGGCTAAGCTTGATAAATACTATGGGGACTCTGCACCATCGATTTCAATGGTAAAAAAGTGGTTACTGAATTTCGTTGTGGCCGTACAAGCACTGAAGATGCCGAACGTCCTGGACGCCCAGTTGAGGTCTCTACACCCGAAACAATCGAAAAAAATCACGATATGGTGTTGGCCGACCGAAGATTGAAAGTGCAAGAGATTGTGGAAGCCATAGGCATCTCGCATGGCTCAGTGGTTTCAATTTTGAATGATCACTTGGGCATGAGAAAGCTTTCCGCAAGTCGACCACAAACGCAATCGTGTAACAACTTCACAGGAAGGTTTGGCGTTGTTTAATCACAATATGGAGCAGTTTTTGCGCCGTTTTGTAACCGTGGACGAAACATGGATCCATCACAACTCACCAGAGACCAAACAACAGTCAAAACAGTGGGTTTCTAAGGGTGAATCGGCGCCAAAGAAGGCCAAGGTGGGTTTGTCAGCCAATAAAGTTATGGCGACTGTTTTTGGGATGCACGTGGGATAATCCACATTGACTATCTTCAAAAGGGAAGAACAATTAATGGGGAATATTATGCCAACTTATTGGACCGCTTCAATGAGGATTTGAAAACAAAACCGACCTCATTTGGCCAAGAAAAAAGTTATTTTTCACCAAGACAATGCAAGGGTGCACACATGTGCAGTTGCCATGGCAAAATTCCATGAATTGGGCTATGAATTGCTCCCACATCCACCCTATTCTCAAGATTTGGCTCCGAGTGACTACTTCTTGTTCCCAAAGCTGAAAAAATGGCTCGGTGGAAAAAGATTTGACTCTAATGATTAAGTCATCTCGCAAACAAAGGCCTATTTTGAGGACCTCGACAAATCATATTTTTTGGAAGGGATAAAAAAATTGGAGAAGCGTTGGATAAAGTGTATAGAGCTCAAGGGGGACTACGTTGAAAAATAAAATGATTTATTTATCAAAAAATCTGTGTTTTATTCCAAAAGTCACGGACTTATTGACCCGCCCTCGTATTTTACAAAATTTAACCAACATTATCCAATTCCAGTGATGACAATATTCGGCACGAGCGTCTACGGTGGAGCTGTGATCGCGACCTCCATCGACTACTTCCTCGAGAGGATGATGATGCTCAAATGGGTGAGTGTTGAGTGACCTGACCATATAGCTTTTTATGATGTAGATTGTAGGAGGGGGTAAGCAAACAGAACGTGGGAGAGCCGTGCTTCGACACGAATGGGTCGGCTTAACCGGATAAATACCACGGCCTCACAGAAAACCGGCGTGCAATAACGCTGGCGTTGTGTTTAGCGGAGTGAGAGAGGTTACTGGAGGCCCAAGGGGGATTGGATATTTCTATGACCAGGAGCGCAAGTGCGCAACATCAGACGGGTTACAGATGTAACACCTCTGGTACTGCGCACTTGCGTTCCTGTTTGTCAATGCGCGGGGGTAATCGCTTACCATCAGGTGATCCGTCTACTCGTTTCCTGGGTGTCCATGAGGGACACCCCGCTACACCAGAGTTACAAACGGGTACCGGATCTCCTGAAAGCGATTACCGTCGCAGAGGGTTCAGTTTATCCAGATATATCTAAGATCTTTGCAAATTGTAATATGATAATATCTATTTATGAACCCTCGACGAAAACAGAGGGGTGTTTTAAGTTTGTCCTGTCCGTCCGTAGCATCGTAGCTCCCAAATACATGAACATTTGATCTAGTTTTTGTTGGAAAGATGACACGATCGAGAGTGTTCTTAGCTATAATTCATCATCATCGTCTCTCTCACTGCTTGATAATTGATTCCTTAAATAGTAAAAAATATTATACAATCAATGAGGGTTTTTGATATTTTTTCTGCCGTTAGGGAGCAGACCCAACTAACACAAAGCGTCATCTGGTGGCGTTAGAGGTATCAAAAAACGGTCAACTGTGCAATATGGGATATCTGTTTACTGTACCTACTTCTAATGAACGATTTCACTTTTTCAGCTTTGCCTATTAGAGCCAATACCTGTACTGTCCAACATGTAAGGTAGCTAGGAAAAGCATGACGAAGAAATTGTCACCTATTACTCGTTTATAGTTACGGAACCCTCCTTAGAGATGTCCTGACATGCTCTTTGTTAGGTTAATATGTATGTAGAGCGCCTGTGGCTACGCACTACATACATAAAAACCCACACACCGTGACAGCTACTTACAGTATCAGTGTGCGTGAAACAGGGTAATTACACGGCGGGGCGTAGTTTAGACTGGCCTGAATGTGGATGTATATTACTAATTCCTACTGTTGCTTTTAAATCACAAGTCACAACAATACCAAAGTTTTCACTTTAAAAAATCCATACTTTTGATAAAATTTCCAATCTCACCAGCATTATATGTTCCACCGCAACGCGGACGCGGGCCCATACGTCTATTTGCCGGCTAATGTTATTAATCTAATTACGAACCAGACGGACACAGTCTGCGGGTCGTGTTTAATTATTTAACAGAAATGTTTATTATATGTTTTATAGTTGGATGATACATTTTATTGGCTTTATGTAATTAAAAATTAATTTTACCCCATGAAAAGCTATCAGCGACCTTCATATACCTTTAAAGAGCCAAGCCGTGGAGTGGTGTCTACTATCACGTGTTTATTTTTGACATCTTCTCGACTGAAGAAACCACTTCTGATATTTTTATAGGTACTGTATCTACCAATGGGGGCGAGCGTGTCTCGAGTTATATTTTTATTCAATTTACGTGTACCAAATACAATATTACAGAATACGAGCACGCTCTGTAGCCTTACTTTTAAAATTTACGTCTCTCAAGTGTCGTATTATAAAATGAAATTTTGACTCTTTTTAGGTATAAAGACGTAGAAAGTTCACCTACAAAGTAAACGCGCTTGCGCGCTTGAAACACTCTGTGGCCAAAACGTTAAATTTCCGGACAATAACACCACGGACTCTTGCACACCATGCTAGCGTTTGCTATCATCTTAGCTATCATCGTTATAGCAGCATTAGCGTTATAGCGTTAGCGTTATAGCAGATTAGACCATAAAACACCTACATAGTCAACTTACGTTTTGATTGCACTACTACAAGCATACGGTGTGTCCACAATTCTCCTATCCTGTACACGGAAATAGTGAAACGTGTTAAAAGTCCGGTCAGCATTTTCGAATTTTCGTGTTAAAGTTTTGATGTCATGTTGGACTGAGGGCCCAGGCCCATACATACCAAATTTCAGCTCTCCAGGACATTCGCAAGTACCGTAGGTATAGGTTCATCAGTTAGTTTTACGAAATCATGCCCCCAGATTCAAATATGCGCCATTACATTTGTCAAGACAAATCTTACCTATTTTTATTATCTTAGTTTATTGTTATTTTTTTTTTTTTTAATTTATCCATGTTATGTTGATTTTTCTGTCCAGAATTTGTGATTTTTGTAGTTAGTCTTTGTATTATTTGTGGTGTATTGTCTCATTGTGTCAAATTATAGTTTATTTATTTATTTATTTTATATACCTTGTAGTGCGACTTATCTCGAACTTTGTGTATGTGTATTTGTGTAGCTGTTTCAAAAATCTAGAAATCAAGGGAATAAACTAGGTTTACTACATGCTTCGCTATATTTAATTACAAATAGCCATTTCCTGCAGTGCCTTCAGGGATAATCCTGTACTGTGGTTTTCAGGTACTTTAACAATTGGAAAATGGATAAGTACTTTTATTCTTAGATTTTTACCTTTTACCTTTAAAATGGGAATGGATTTAGATTACTTTTTTATAGAACATTTTATAAAATGGGAGGGTATTTAGATTACTTTTTTATAGAACATTTTATAAAATGGGAGGGTAATAAGATTACTTTTTTATAGAACATTTTATAAAACGGGAGGGTATTTAGATTACTTTTTTATAGAACATTTTATAAAATGGGAGGGTAATAAGATTACTTTCTTATAGAACATTTTATAAAAAGGGAGCGTATTTAGATTACTTTTTTATAGAACATTTTATAAAATGGGAGGGTATTTAGATTACTTTTTTATAGAACATTTTATAAAATACCCGAGGTATAGAGGGATTTTGAAATAGTAGTTTTAGCCGAACGTTTTAGTAAACGTCAATACGTACCTTTGTACCTACCTACTTTTTTGTAATATGATTATTAAAGAAATCGTGGTTTTAGGATACGTGTTACAAGAATTATGTATATTATTAAACAGGTGTACGGATTTTGCTTATTTTAGGGCTGATGAAAGTAGCGACTATTTTAGAGACCAAAAGTCACTGAATGTAAATTGTTGGAAGCACTTATTGTGAAGTGTCATTACTTTCAATTAATAAATCTTTGTTTCCTGCTTTTTTAGGGTTCCGTTGTTCACGTTTCGGACCGGTTAGTGCTGGAAAGTTGAAACTTTGCATGGATATGTGTATTTACCACGACGTCGACATTAAAATAACCTCACGAAAAAAAAAAATCTGGGGTACCTACCTCCCCAGTACGTGAAGTGGGGATAATTTCTTTTCTCGCGTCTACCCCGTAATGTAAGGTATCATTAGGTCATTAGGTCAAAAAAATCATACAGCGCCCATACAAGTTTCATTCGATAACGTATACGCCGCTGTCAAATGTTCTTGCTAGGCCCCCAGGAGCCTGTGTATTTGGCGTGTGAATTTTCATAAAACTGTACTTAACGTTTTTGCTTAACGTATTAATATAAATGAATATATAATACGATGATAATGATGATGATTTTAACGTGAATAGTGTGCATTCAATGTATTCGAACCAACATCATCCGATTATGGTTCGGATTATATGAACGCTATTCCATTGAAATTATTCAATACAATTTATCGACGTGACTGAAGCAAATCCCACCATAGAGCACTAGGATATTGGTAGGTAGGTAGGATGTAGTGGACATACTACGCCTCTTAATTATATACTGTGTAAAAATTCTACTAAAGTAAGTTTACTATTAGTAAAAATATGCTTAAAAAAAGAAAAATAAGACTCGTTAGACACAGTATAAAATGAATTCGCTCAGTTTCCTGTGCGCTTAGATTTTTTGAACCAAGCAACGGATTTTAATGGGATTTTCAGCAATGGATAGCGTGATTCAAGAAGAAGCTTGATACATCACACCCGTGCGAAGCTGGAGTGGGTCGGTAATATAAAACAATAAAAAAATTAATTCCAATTATTGTCAAAACCCTACTCCTGAGGTAGATGTTGCCATAATAATCAGCGTGGCAAGAGCTATAGGTTTGAAATCTGTTGGTGGGTGAGAACGAGGTTTTGCATGCAAGGACACCATGTAAAATATTTAGTTTAAAGAAATATTCTAAATATTTTGCATGGTGTCCCTCTCCTGTTATATGTATATTTAAAAAAATATATGTATATTTTGTATAATTAATAAAATATACTCAGAAAAATTTAGGTATTAATACTTGATGAACGTAAAAAATATAGTATTTTATGTGTAGTTTGTTAATTAGTTATTACCCCGGGAAACATAGGCTATATATATATATATATATATATATATATATATATATATATATATATATATATATATATATTATTTACGTAGTTGGATTTAAGGGTGCTATTTAAGTTTTATTTAAGGGTACTTTTCATTTAAATGCTATGAAAAAATTCAGTCGTCAACCCTCTTATGGAATCTTACGGGATTATGATGCAGTAAACTCCTCCTTGCTAATAGCTATTCACAATGCACTAACAAGCCGGCTCAACTCGTATCTCACTATTGCGTTACAAGCTTAACAGTTTTCAAATGAAATTTCGAAGCCTCGCAGGCAATTTAAAAGAGCTATTTTCACTCTGATGGCTTATATTTTGATTCGTGAACGATTTTCGGATTACTAAGTAGTTAATATTTGAAGCGCCGCTCGTGCGACATTTGCGAAAAATACTTTTAAAAATACATTTTAAAGCATCAAATTGTTTGGAATTTAGATTAAGACTGCAATATGCGAATGTTGAATATATTACTGAAATCGTTGAAATTCTGATTTATACAAAGCCCTATAAAAAAAACTACTTTGTGATACTAGAGCAACATGAATATCACAAACCGGTGGTAGCTTTTTCTGTTGTCTTTCCGAAAAAAGCATTTTAAGTTTCATTTAGGAATTTAAAAAAATCGTTTCATTTTCATTTCGTATTCGGATGAAATTCGCAAGAAAACAATCATATTTGTTAGGTACTGCGCTGTGCGGTTGCAAACTTGCAGCTGATCGACACACGATTCGACGAACATTAAAAATTGATTAATTTTTACTTTCTGCATTGAATTTTCTTCAGGCTGGCTGCACACTTGTAAGTTGCGACACGTCATAAATACTTATCTTGGATTCACACGGGTGACTGAGGCTGCCGCGTCCAATTTCGCGGTGATAGCAGCGGACGCGGGTGCCATAGTGGTGACCATCTTTGTCTTAAATGAACACGTCTCTCCGCCTCTGAGCCGCCGCCGCCAGGTTACCGTGAAATTCGAGGCAGCGGTCTAAACCGTAAAGCCGCCGCACGGAAAATCGTTCGCCTAAATTGCAATTTTGACGGTCGAATTGTCATTTAAAATGTAATAAAAGTGTATATCTCCAATTATCGAATAAATAAGTCAGAGATACTCAACATTTTTCTACAGCTGTGGGAACGCGCGAAGCTGGAGCCAGCGGTTGCGCCGCCCTGCAAGCTGTCCTGGCTCGCCCTAGCAGCGTGGCCGGCAGCAGCCATAGTAGGCTTCACAGCCCAATGCGCACTCACCGCTACGGGAATATACCATGAGCAGAGTAAGTAGAGACATATCGGTTAAGATTGGGAGACTCGTAGCGTCCCTTAGCCACAATTCAGAACTTTTGATGCCCCTTCCGCACCAGACAGCGCCTCGCCTGAGTTCCAAACATCCGTTAGATGGCACGATATTTAAAACCATAATTCGTAGACCGTAATAAGACAAACTGTCGCTTTAAAGCCTCAAGTCCGACTGAATTTTTGAAAATTTTTATGGTAGTTATACACCATTCTGCCTATGGTTCTATCGCCATGACGCTGCCGAAGTGATCGGTCAGAACTGACCGTGTATGGGTATGTATTGGTATAACAGTTATACGTGTGTTGTGTATATGGACGAACTGCAGATTGGATCAAGTCTGCAGCGTCATGCCGATTGGACGATAGGGCAGTGTGGTGTATGTTGTGTGTTGTTAAAGACATAAAAATTTGCATTTTCTGAGCCAGCGATGATCGTTAATTTAGGCTGTCTATCCGATTGGCACAACGTTTCAGTTCAAATTATGTGTGAGATCTGTAAAATGTGTGCGAAGTAAGCCATACAATTCAAAGACATTCTAGAAAAGGTAAAGTAAGTAAACTGTAGTAACTAATATAGCCTGCCCCTTATTAGGGCGTTACATCGTCCCAGTTTGACGCACGCGTTCGAGTGCGATAGTCTAAGTCTTGTCATTAGTGTCAGTCTTATTAGTTATAACTATCTTAGAATAACATTCGGCTTAACTTCAGAAATGTTTCTGAAGGGCGCATATTAAGTACGCTTATACACGGCGGCGGTGAACGCCTGCAGCTCCTGGGGCTGTGAGTTTTGCAACGTACAAATATGTGACTTATAAATAATGTTTAGATTTTAGAACGCTTCCAAATTATTGTAACGAGGAATAAGTTAGGTATATAATAGTATAAATTACCTAATGGTAGACAGATCTTTTGTTAGATTAGGAAAAATAACAAAAGATCTGTCTACCATTAAAATTGTAATATATATCATTAATGAGCTTTCTTTTTTTTTATTATAATGACATATACATTTGAGTAGGTAGGCAGTAAGACTGTTAAGAGGACCCAAGAGAGTTTGGTAGCGGGGATGCCTATTTTGCTCACCAATTACCAAAGGAAAGAAAGTGAAATTTAATATAGAGATTCATGACCTAAAAGGTCAGTTCACACCGAAACGAAGCGAGACGCGGCGCTGTATTTTTCAAATAGCGATTCAAAATTATTCACTACACCAGAAGATTTACTTGCGAGTTTAATTGCGAGAGTTGGATTATTATTTATCAAACTAGGTCGCTCCGCATAGCCCGGCGCCGCTCTTGCAATGGAACATGTATCTTCTTGTGTGGGTTCTGTATGAAGTTCTTTTTTGAATCGCTATTTTAAAAAGCAGCACCGCGTCCCGTATTTGTGCGTTTTGGTGTGAGCTGACCCTTGGACCTTTATTTAGCTGTACAAAACAAAATTATCAATCAAAAATACCTCTATAAAAACAGAGCGATTCCCATTCTAGTGACATTTGGAAGCGATTTAAATTTCAAAAATTTATAAATATGTCTGTTTAGTTTTACACTGTGATATATCCGCAAATCCATAAAAATATTTATAGTTAGAAACTACAAGGAAACAACAACCGTTTTTTTTTTCATAAAATTACCTTCTATATTTTCGAGACAGCTTTCTATAAAAACAATTCGTGCGCGCGCCACCTCCCCATACCCCTCTGGCCCCATCGTCAATGCTTCATCTTAGTATGCTTACACTGAATATGTACAGATTACCCCCAGATTAAATAAACGTAATAACTTCTTAACGAGCAGCGACGGCTCAAATTCACGTTTAAATTGTACCGACTATTTTGATTTTTTTTTGATTTTGATGAAATACATAATATGGTGTTAAATTTCGTAAGACATTATGATAATCTATATTTCAAAATCACTTGCACATCTCTCGTCTCGCGACCAGGGCTTCCCTCTGTGTGCTGTGTGCGAGTTTTTGTCACTGCTCACCGTGAAGAAGTTAACTACAATTTGTATGGCATCAAAACAACGCCCCTAATGGCAGACAGTTGTAACTAATTCCATGCCCATTTTATACAAATTGTAGTTAACTTCTACCGGGGAGTAGTGACAAAACTCGCACTCCGCACACTGAAGTTAAACCAGCCTTCGCTACTGGGGGGTATCATCCGAATGGGACATTGTGTGTGGTCGAAAGCTTTCGATGTTCAAGTTAATTAAAAATCCTGTGAGTTCGTGATATCTATCTCTCCAATCAAGCCGGTCCATTAATGCCTAAGAATGTCTCACTCAGGATTAAAATTGATATAAAATTAGATTTTCTTGCATTAATACAATTGTATAGCAGGTAAGTACGTTAGTTCTTAGTGGCTAATACTAATTGTATTCCAGATACTTGTCTGAGATACAAGCTAAGCTCTTGATAGGCATTGTTCATCTCGTATCCGGTTATATGATCGCTTCATCTGATAACATCGGATTATTCAGTGTTCGTAGAGTCTAAGCTCTATTATCTCAAGTTATTGACTATAAGTTTAATGTTATACGTGGCGTCTGACAACTAAAGGAAAGTACTAGGGAGACCGAGCGTTAGAAGGACGATAAAATAATAAAAAATATATAAAAGCAATAAACACTAAAATATTCGTCTGACCGGGATGGATTTGAATTCGAGACATCAAGCTGCCATCCGGATTTGACATAAAATCGAAATCACCCATATCTAGGGTTTGGGAATTCCCGACAATTTGAAAGTCCCAGGAATTCCCGGGATGACTTTTTTGAAAAAATATTTTATGAATAATTCTGAGCATCAACAGCTTTGTCTGAAAATTATTTTGTCTCTGGTTTTTGTAATAATGCCACCAAACAAGAATAACACTCTCGTTTTCAACAGATGTAGGTTTAATTGTGTTTAACGCTTTATACAGTAGTTGCAAACTTTCTGAACCTTTTTCCGGTTGCTTCAAACAACTGAAACTCGGGTATATTTTCTTGGATATTTTTGTTGCTTGTCCTATTTGATTCATGCTCGTTGTGTACTTGAGAGCTACTGGTACTAGGTTCTGGCGCCCAATATTTCCACATCTGGTGTCCGGATACTAGGAATTTTACGAACGGCCTACATTATAGTTTCCGCAAGTCGTCTATAGTCTCGACCAGCGGGCTTAGCATGGCGATCTGAAGAAATAATTTTTAAGGAAGAAATATTCTATCTAAAACAGTTCAAGTTAAATCAGTGCAAAATATTTCTTAAACCATGTCGTCAATAGAAGTCAACATTTCTAAATAGCCATATTTTTAAAATGAATTGAATCCATAATTATCAAATTTTCAAGTAAATGACTGAACGTAAAATTTTAGTTATGCATACTGTAATTGAACTGCATACTGTATACATGTTATATTGTAGCTTAATTTTTGATTAAATAATATTTCATTCGGGTACAAATACATTCTGTATACAACATATTACCTATATGCCCCTTACTAATAAAAAAATTATACAGTGCTTCGTCCGTATCTGTCAAGCGACTTTTCCGACAGACAAGGGCAAAACATTGTATAGCATTATACACGTATAGCATAGCATGTATAATATTGTATAGCATTAAATATATTTATTAGTAAGGGTGATAATGTAAATGAAATAATGTAAAGAAACCCATGCCTCGGTAGACCCATGACTGATGATGATGAATTGACGACCTATGTTGTTAATGACGTTTTGGTCTATCATGATGATGGTGATGGTTATGGTTGTAATGATGATAACGATTCGAATTCTTTATTAAACACACATAATAACAATAGGGTAATGATGATTAAAATGCTGATGTACACTCAGGTATCGGAGCGCAGAAGCGTCGTATGAAAGCGCAGCTGAGTCGGCCGATCACTCGCGAGCAGCGCGCCGAATTGAAACAGAAGAAGTATCGCTATCTCTATCAAGTGAGGACCGCACACGGAGATGTTATATCACAGGTATGTACATAATGTGATGGTGATGTATGGATAGGTGATTGATGGTTGTATGAAGTTTTGAAGTGGGAGTATTCAAAGAAGACTGGTAGAATTTTTATCTGCAACAAAAATGTATCATTAAATTTTGCATCAGGAAATTAGCCTGCATTTGTAAGGCTTGCATTTAAGCATGTCTATAGTCATCGTATCTCATAATCATCATTTTTCTTCCACCAGTCATACGTACAAGCGCTACAGAAGAAAGCCCAATGCGGCAACTGGAGTGGCGGCGCGGGAGGGGAGTGCAGCACACTCCAGAGCGACTCAACGCACCTCACCGTCCTGGCGCCGAGCGAGCCGCACCACACCGACTCCGATGACGACCTGCACCAGATACGTGCGGCGCGCTAGCCGTGAGTACACCACTGTCGACCGTGCGCACACACACATTGCGCTCACAGTCTCCTGCGCGGGGGGAGTGCAGCACGCTCCAGACCGGACTCCGCGCCCTTCACCGTGCTGGCGCCAAGCGAGCCGCACCACACCGACTCCGACGACGGACTGCACCAGACACGAGCGGCGCGCTAGCCATGAGTACACCACTGTCGACCGTGCGCACACACACATAGCGCTCACAGTCCCTGCGCGGGGGGAGTGCAGCACGCTCCAGACCGGACTCCGCGCCCCTCACCGTGCTGGCACCAAGAGAGCCGCACCACACCGACTCCGACGACGGACAGCACCAGATACGAGCGGCGCGCTAGCCATGAGTACACCACTGTCGACCGTGCGCACACACACATAGCGCTCACAGTCCCCTGCGCGGGGGGAGTGCAGCACGCTCCAGAGCGACTCCACTCACTCCACTAGTAGCATGCAGATTTTTTACCTTCTTTGACAGTTGGCAGTTAGTAGATTTTTGGTTGTGATTTTTTCAGACTAAGATTACAAATTAGAGTAGGTATAGTTTTTTCTAAACCATACATTTTTGAGAGTTGCTAATGTGTATATTTTTCTATTTCAGGTGTGCAGTAACTCGGTTCTAAGACGAAGGTATTTTAAGTTTCACTATGGAGACACTCATCATTATATTACTAATATATACTATATAATTATCAACACGTATTCATTATTGATTGTATTATTAATAATTGTATGTGTGACATGAGTTCAAGGCCTAGTTTTATATGATTGACTGTAGTTTTGATGTTATTAATAATGTATCTGTTTGGATAATAATATTGACAAAGGTTAAATAAGCGTATTATGTAATACACTAAACAACTCATGAAGCTAATAATTCCTTCATAAAGAATTATCTAATTCTATTTTAACTTTCTATTTGAAAAATAAAACTACAATTATTATATTAGTTTCGAAACTATAAAACATACTTTTTATATTTCTAATTTTTTAATCTGAGGAATAAATATGTGACTGACAGATTTTTCATACAAAATCTGTCAAAGAATTTATTTCTCAGTTAAGAGTTATCTGACGATTGAAAAATCAGCCCTTACCCAAATAACTTATAAGATACTGTCACAAGTCATGTGGATTCTCCTATTTGCATGCCAAAGTTCATGAACATTAACATAGTTACACGCCAAATGTTCAAAGAATGTAATAAAATTAAAGAATGTTTATGCATGTGTTCAAAATAGTGAATAATGCTCAATATTAGAAAAAGCTTCTACATTTTTGTATAAAAAAATGTTATTAAAGTGAAGATACTAATACGCTTATTACATAATACCTACTTGTATAAAGTTTCAATAAAATAATGACCACACTGCCATAATTAATAGGCTTTTTAAAGTTTTTTCGGCCTTGGACTCGTTTGAGGTTGTGTTATAGTCACAGAGCATATTCTATATTATACGTAGCAAGGCAATTCATACTAGCGCAAAGTCGAAGCGCAGCACAGCGAAATATAGCAAATTCACCCTTATGTCCACTACGTAACGTTCTTATTCATACTGTGAAAATATTAAGGCGCATAAATTCGTACGTCTTTTTTTCTTTTCGCGCGTAATTTATCTTAGAAGGAATATGTGGTATGTGGTGTGTGTGTTTCGTTATGGTCATAATAGTGAATTTGCTATATTATTTTTTCAGAAATTGCGCTAGTATGAATTGAACAAAGGCCTAGTACACACGAAAATCATTCCAAAAAAAGTCACATATCCGTACGTCCATTTCAATACATCTAAGGTAGAGTTTTGTTTTTTAATCTTGCCATTTCGTATAAAAAAATCGAATAAAATCAATTTTAGAACTCAAAATTGTTACGAAATATTTGTTATATTATTATTTATATAAGCTTGTACTCATTATTATTTAATAATTATTAATTATAATTAATTAAAAGCACAATGAAAAATATATGTGATGAACGGGTAAACTCTATGAGAGACTAGTTTAAGATATACTAAATGTACGACAAAAACTATTTTTATTTTTAATGTTTTGCTTGTTCAAGTTGTTGTGTAGCTTAAATGTATATTCTGTATGTTTTATAGTTCTCTACTGGCAATATCTGATCTAATATTATATTTATGTGTTGGAATAAATTATAAAAAGAAGGGAAGGCAATTCTCAAATTTAACATAATCAAGATTTTTTTTACTTTTTAGAAGGTTTATTTTAATTTTAATAGCATTTTTAGGTTAATGGGAGGTCAACTCATTTCCACTTGCTTTAAATAAGTCATAAGGTTTATAGCTTTAATTTTTATATTGCGCGTTATTCAGTTTTTTTAAGTTTGATCAGATGTAGTCTAATTTTTCCGTGTGATAGATACTACGTTATTAATGGCCAAAGTTTATTTTAGTTATTTCAAGCTGAAAGCACAATTATTATTTGCATAATTTTTTTATGATACGTTGGCGGATCAAATATCGGATTTTAAGCATTGGTGTGACCATTTTTGTGAATTGTAAAAATTGATCATTCTAAATTAAATATATTTTTATCTGTAACATTTAAGGGTTGATAAAACCGAGCCTAGGAAAGATGGAAGTGTAAATATTGTAATTTAGTGAGTAGAATTGACGACATTGAATGATGAATAAGTAAACTCCCTGCATATTGTAAGGGAGAATTATGGAAATTGTCTGTCTTATGCAAGTTACGAGTCCCGTCTAAAGTCAACGGTATAAATAAAAAAAAAATGCTGAGAGCTCAATATTCCAGTGATAAAAGGCAGTTTTTTTTTAATTAGAGTAGATAATAATTTTATGACGCTTTATAATATCAAAAAATATTTACATCGTCTAGTTCACAAATATACTTTTATTACAATTTTTAATTTATATTTTGACACCAGAAAGTATATGGACACATTTGTACAATTTATTTTGTTGTTAATAAATTATTGTGTGTATGTGTATTTTTTTATTTTATTTATTCGATCTTTCCTTTATTATGTTGTAGATATAGGAACAATAATGTAGTAATAATTTTAATTTAATAATGGCACATTGGTAGGTTTTAGCACATATAAATATATATTTCTATTGTTGGTTTTAGTCAGTATAGAATTTAAAAAAATCCAGCTCCACTTAAAAATATTACTCTATAAAATCACAATAATTTTTAACAATTATAAAATTCAATAGTAATTTAGGCGTTTTCAAAAAAAAACATAATGTATTCAATACAATACATTGTATTGTCTTGTCGGAATAGTATATGTATGATTTTTTTAACATATTATTTTGTGATGAGCTATATAAGTTTTGAGAAGATATGTTTAATTTTAAAAGGTGTTTTTGTTTTAATATTGAATGTATTCTGTATGTGCAATATGATTGTTTCTTTTTAAATTGTATTTCTGTTTTCGTCTTCTATAGTATCAGTTCCCGCGCACTTGTTGTAGCAGCCAGACGTATTTTGTGTTCCCAACTTTTTCGCGAAATATATTTTCGATTTCCCGAATAAATTTTTCTGTACCAAATAGGAGTACCAAATTAGGTTATCAAACGATTGCACTCACATCCCTCGTGTAGTTTAAAAACCGAACTGTATATGAGCAAACATCCTTGAAATATGTATGGAATAAGCCTTTTGAATGCCGTTCTAGAAATAGGATGAATCCAATGTCTTAACCTTTGCGTTTCTAACGAGATAAGTAAACAATTATACATTTTCCACGTCCATACCGCTCGACAAAAGGATTGCAAATGGCCGTCGTTTGGCATTTAGCTGCTATAACAGGCTGCGCAAATATTTCGGCCGCCGCAGCAGCACCGCCAGGCCACCTAGTCTGCGGGAAACTATACTATATAATAGACTGCCTCCCGCAGTAGGCATAAGCCGACTTCATTTCACTAATTATAAGCTAGTTGTAGTACTACGTATTTATATAAAAAGGTAATAATATTATTATGTATTTATTCTTTTAATATTTTTCTTTTGTTGTGCCTATTTTGGATCATCACATAAATGCAAGCTCATCCTTTCATTTGTTGCATAAAAAATTGTATTTTCACATCGTATTGACGACAAAGTAGTGTGGACCTTGAAATATGATTTCAATTGTTACTTTCTTACATACTTTACTTGAAACAAACTTGAAAAGCAGGTGGTGCCACTGTAGTAAGTGTGACTATTTTTAACAAGGAAATAGAGAAAAGATGTATCTATCTACATTGTACACTTTCTTATTCGTCTTGTAAGATTGTCATATTATCTTTACTCTCCATGAAAGGAAAATTGACAAACTGTCCGTCGATTTAACTCTCCGGATTTAACACTATACTACTTCTGGCTCTTCCCAGAAATAAAAACAGTGGTAAAAAGATAAAAATTTAATAACAGTTGTGAGATTTAAAGAGCCACAACGAAGCAACTAGAAGTCCATCCGAAAATAGCCTTCCAAATGTTGATTACAACAATGGAACCAACATCGGAATATAGGTATCGCTAGCAATAAAAAAGGAGACTGTTTTGATTTTGATAGTGGTAAAATAATATTTGATGCAAACTTAATACTTTCTTCATAAAACAAATTGTAACTGTATTTTTTGATTAGCGTATGAACGTATCAGTCAAGCTAAGCGCTCTACACCTTGCGCCCTCTATCTCAAAAACAGTCCGACGTATAAAAAATGTTAATATAACATTTTTAAGACATTTTTTTACCTCCAACTTTTATAACAATGCGAAGACAATTGGAGGCAGAGATAACGAGATTTTCCCTTAAAAACTGAATATGCCACCTTTGACCTTGAATATCTAAGGTATCACTTTGGCATTTGTGACTTTGAGACAATATTTTTAATGCTAAATTATAGGTTTTTACAAAAAACAACTTTTTCCCGTTACAATCCGAGGTGGACCCTTTTTTCCGACTAAGATGACTGCACTATTTGTATGGACTTTAAAGCCGCGTTTCCACGCTTGCAAAGGCTCGGCAAGCCTTCACAAGCACAAGCGTGTAAAGAGGTCGTTTGGTTTGGCTTGCGTGGGCTTGTAGACGATTGTATCCGATCCGGTCTAGTGTCGGTTTTTGGACACAGATCAAAGGGCATTTGCGGCAAGCGCTTGCGACGCGTTCACACCTTGGCGCGATGCGCGCGATGAACGTACGTCTAGTTCTGTCTCCATAATGTGTGGCTGGTCGAACAGAGAGAATTCGTTCATTTGTTTTTGGAATACTGAAGATCGCCCTGTGGCCAAAATTCGACCATAATTTAGGTTTTAATTTTAAAGTTTCAACTTTTTAGGTTTCTTTTGCCTCTTAAATACGCAATAAAAATATATAAATGTTGCTTATGGATTGTAAAAGAAAGATTGACAATTATTGTGTCAAACCTACGATAATATATACATACATGCTAGTATGAGTGAGGTAGTGTGTGTTGTTGTTATTTTTATAAATTAAATTTATTTCTAAGCGTTATTTAAAAAATATTACCTTTGGGCAGGCCTTCCTCCACTTGAACTTTAAATGTGCCAAATTTCACACTGATCCGTATGGAAATATACGGTTTTACGAGAATTGCGTACGCACAATTCTCGTAAAGTAGGTTAAACCAAACGTAATAGCCGATACAAGTTCGGTGTCCGCCATGCTTAGATGCTCGTAGCATACTGACGCATTCACAAACGTGTAAACGACTTCCAAACACCAAACGAGATTTTGGACGCTTGGGGCTTGTGGAGGCTTGCCGAGCCTTGGCAAGCATGTAAATGCCCCATAAAAAAAATTATTACGCCACAGCGCCATCTTGTGATTATTCCTACACACTGGTTTGTCGTTCAATACCGAAACTCAATTATCGTAACTATTTGTTAATAGAATATTGTTTCGGATCCGCGCGCTCACTCGCTCACTGTACGTGTGTGTGTGTGTGTGTGAATGCGACACCGTGCGGACCGAAACAAAATTATGAACACAAATAGTTACCAGAAATGGGCTTCAGTTCGCCGCATTGGCCCTATTTTGCTTTATTGTATTACGCTTAATAATAAATACGTATGGCATTCACCAGTGCACCGTGATTTTATCACACGAATTGAGCAATACTATACTTGTATATGTCACTGTAAAATTGTAAATACCGTTACATCGTAATATAACTAACGAGATTATAAAAAGAGCGACAGATTGTGAAATAAACATTCTGATTACAACTTTACGCATTATTTTTCGTTATATTATAATATAGCGAAAGGAAACTCGTTAAATTGTCATATTTGATTGCTTTTTCATTTGTTATAAATATTAGAACACTGAAAATATAATTTAGGCTATGTTCGGTGACTAAATACTAGCAAATTTATTATTCAAACTGCACTTTTTTGGTTAATCATAAACACACCGGCATATTTAGCGGAACACAAAAAAAGGTCCATAATTAAAAAATTATAGTTTTATTTTAAAATCTACTTACTACACTTCTTTTGTTATTTAAAGTTTCATTTGTTTTACTTAAAATGAGATCACATTAAGAACAGATTTTGCGAGTAAAGGCTATTTGTGAAAAATGGTACATTTTTGAACTTTTCATGTAACCAAGAAAAGTGAAAATTAATATTAAAATAACAATTAATTAAATTAGAAAAATGGTGATTAATATCGCGTATTTCCTCCACGTGCTCTTATTAAAGTTTCTACCCGTCTAGGTATACTGAGAATGATGTTATCGATGGTCTCCTGGGATAGTCTCCGCCATTCCTCAACTACGGCGATTCGCAGTTCACCCACGTTGGCAGGAGCTGGAATTCTGGACTTAACTTTTCTTTTCAGCAAGTCCCAAACGTGCTCTATTGGGTTCATATCCGGTGATCTCGCCGGCCACTCCATAACAGTGATATTCATATCATTGAGATAAGCTTGAGTTACACGAGCGGTATGCGGCCGAGCATTATCCTGCATAAAAACAAAATCCTCACCGATATATGGGGCAAACGGTACGACATTTTCTTCTAAAACTTCTCTGATATAGCGGTCTGCAGTCAGACTCCCTCTGTCAATCACTACCAAGTCTGAGCGAGCTCCCAAACAAATGCCCGCCCAAACCATTATTTATCCACCACCGTATGCAACTGTAGTTTCAAAATTTGTCTGAATGTATCGTTCTCCTTTGCGTCTGTATATTCTTTGCCTGCCTTCAATTTGATTTAAGAGAATTCTGCACTCATCACTAAACAATACCTTACTCCATTGGTCCGCGTTCCAAAGTCGATGTTCCTGAACAAAAGTTAACCTGTTTCTACGATGATTTAGCTACGAGCCTTGGAGCCTCGGCGGGCACAAATTAACCCAAACCAGATTCTTCGAACCTTCTTCGTACCGTACGCTCACTTACGGTTACACCCCGCACTGCTTCTAACTCATGTCGGTCTTGAACGGCCGTCAAACGGGGGTTCCTACGTACACGAAGCCGAATGAAACTATCATCCCTACTCGAAGTGCGTCTTTTTCTGCCTTGTCCTGCTCTTCTCACATAAGTACCGGTCTCCCTGAACCGTTGGATACTGCGATGGATCGTTGAAACTGGTCGACGAAGATCTCTGGATATCACTCTGTAGGTTTGACCATTTCTTCGCATTTCGAGTGGCAATCTCCGTTGGGGCTAAGTCAGGCATAATTCAGTCCTCAACTCCAAAAAGATATGCGATTAAAAAAAAACTAACAAAAAAAAGTATTTCAATGAAATTTTAAATCAAACTCAGAAGGAAGTACTCGAAATTCGCTCCAGATAAGGTGTATTTGAATAAAATTAAAACAATTGCATAAAATGTGATGTTCAGTTGTTTTCTTAATTTGAAAATATTTCTTTTTAAATTAAATGACGTATAAACCAGCCAGCAACCTTATATGATACTGATATCAAACCTTTATTTTATGTTCCGCTAAATATGCCGGTGTATGTAGATTCAATTTGTTTTGAGTTTTTGGTTAATCACAAACCAATAAGCGCGCGAGTTGCGTTCCCTGTTACAGTTTGACAAGTTTCAGTTCATTATATTGTAGTATAATTAAAAATAATGCGTAAAATTGTAAGCAGAATGTTTATTTGACAATCTTCGACAGATTTTATAGTCTCGCTAGTTATATTACAATCTAACGGTATATACAATTTTACGGTGACATATATATTTTTATAACGCAAGTGCTTATAGGCTATGAATATAGTCCGAACCCAAATTCTCATATTTAACTTGCGACTTAATTTACTTTCCATTAATGAATTAAAATAATCGTCTTACGTTTCCGTTGGTGAGCGTTTGACGTTGTTTGACTTTATAAAAGTCAAACAACGTCAAACAATACCATTTTGCTGTTTTAACTCGAGAGTCGAGACTGCATCAAAACTCCTTTATGGGCGTCACAGACGGCGAAGGTACAAACATTTTTCATTTTAAGATCTCTTCATATAAAATGTACTGTATTATGAAAATATACATCTATACCTTACTAGGTATCCTAGCCGTCTGTGATAGTTCATACAAACTGTTACAGCAAGCTAAATTTTATCGTAACATAAAATATTATTATAGTAACTTCGCTGTCTATGATGCCCCTTACTGTAAGATATAATTAGCAGATCGACCTACTAATTTTCTAAGTTGGTCGGATTGTTTAATTTCCATTCGTCGCCGCAATACTTGGGATTTGGGAGTACTTTCATTTGGCATCAATTATTATGGCCTCATAAGCACTGGCACAAAAATGTGTAAAATAGTATTAAGTAGAGTTAATGTAAATTTAATTTGAAAACTGAAACAAAATATATGCTTTTTGTATGATTGGTTGTTGCCTTTACATATTTTCAGATTTACAAATACAGGTACTGGCCTGCAAATGAAGTCTGTCTGGCTTTAAAAAAAGAATAATTATATTAAGTGCAGTACTAAGTTGCTAATTTTATTCTTCAACTAGTTTTGGAAACCAAATAAAATTTTATTTTTAACGTTTTTATTGAAAATCTCTAACTTGTATAGTTTTGAAACAAAAAAAAAACAATTTCAAAATTTGTAGTACTTTTTTTGCAGGCCAGTATAGTTTTTACATTTTTCTATAATAATTTAAAAAAATAATCAAAATTGTTCTTAAATTATTTAGCTCCGATTTACTGCATGGATATACCTACACAGTAATTGTTACATTTAATGTGAATAGTTTAATTTACAATTAATAAGTAAATCGCATGACATGTTACATACAACACCTTATTTAGACAAAGAATTTTCTTACTGACATCGGTTATCTTTTATCCAAGATAAATTATGGTGAATGCTTTGTCGTTAGCATAGACGCTACTCTAGTTTTGTGATGTATTGTCAAAGTTCTTATCAAGAGTCGCATAGACAGGCGTTGTCCGTTCAAAGTCGGCCGTTGATGAAAAATAACTTGGAAATGGTTCGATACAAAGCTAATTAACCGTTCATATTATTTTTGTATCTCGTAGTTTTAGCGAGTAGGATTTTTTTTGTAGGTAATTGAAAAGCGAAATTACCGATTAATTCTAGTGACTTCCTTCGTCATATTGATTGGTCTTTGTTCTGCTCACGTAGAACTTATTAAGTATGTGGCAATATTAATAATAATCAAATGACAATCTTAAATTGTAATATAACATTCATAATCACATTCATATACAAATTCTGCCCCATATTAGTTCAATCATTGTAAACGCAGCTCGTATTATGGTCCAAGTTTCAACCCAAATCCAAGTTTACAAAATCTTGTGAAGCATTAAAGCAAAAATATACCAAATATACCAAAGGTTTATTATATTCTGCTATGTATCTTAGGTCAATGTAAATGTTTTTCTCTGATATGAAATGATGCAATGTATTTATTATGTGTATGTGAATTTCATCTTTCGATGTTTTAAAAAAGTGATAATCCGTAGATTTGTAATCCATTCGTTTTATCGATTTCTTCTTTTTAATATTTAGGAATACATTATTTTACTATGTTTAGAAATATTGGCATTGATTCATACAAGTACCTACTGATTAATAATAATAAGTTTATTTGCCTATTGTTTTTTAAGATTAAGTATTAATAATATAACGAAACAAAAAGAAAATATATCTCTATGGCTAAAACTATTTTCGCTAGATCAAAAGCAAACAAATTAACAAGTGGTTTTGCATTTATTAGGTCAGCAAGTATAAGTTACATGTTTAAAATATTATTTTCCTTACAGTAGCCATACACCTATGGCTATCTTCCAATCGGCACGACGCTGCAGGCTTGATCGCTTCCAACTGATCCAATCAGCAGCGTCGTGCCGATTGCACGATAGGCAGTATGGTGTATGGCTACTGTCAGTTACAGGTTTAAAAGATTATTTACCTTTGTGAGCTCATGTCTATAATATCGTGTCTATATGAATTAATGCCAAAATTGGAAGGTGTAATAGGCAAAATAGGCAGCTTGTAATAATTAGCGAAGAAATTAATGGTCCAGTCGAAAGGTGTATGAATTTATATATGTAATCGATTAATATTTAGGTTACTTAGGTATTGTAACGAAATTTTCAAATGGAATTGTATTGGAATATAGTTTTTTCTTTGTTCTCTAAAAGTTTAATTGGAGTATTTTAAACGATCTGAATATTTACTGTAGCTGTCAATAATGTCGCTTATTGTTTCCATAATCACTGCCATACGTTACATACGTATATCTGTAGTTTAGAAAATAGTTTTTGTGCCCTCGCCCACTAGAACACTAGTGACGGCGCCACCAGCACAGTGTAGGAAATATATATACTTACGTACAGAGAAACAGCTTGCATAGAACGTCCCAAATCGATCTAAATTTGAGAATTTCGACGTCCCATTAAAATCGAAAGCTAAATATGTAGCTGTTTATCTGTTCGTCTTTCTTTAATATGTGCCACCAATTACGCCACCATAAAAATGTAGTATCGGTTAGATGTCGCCACTCGCCACCAATGTGACACCGGCCCTATGTTCAAAAGGTGGCGTCATATTGGTGTAATAATGAAATCATTAGGACCCTAAGGGCCTGTTTCACAATTTTCAAATAAGTGTCGAATAATATTCGGGAGTTTTCTCGCTGCTTACTTTATATCGAGCGTCAAGACAAAATATGCAAATATAAGCTATCTGACACTTATTATTAATAGATTGCGACACAGGTCCTAACTAATACAACAGTTTAAAAAGTTGTATTCTACCAAATTAGAATACATTTTACCAGTAGGATAGTAATCAGCAGGTCTAAAAAGGCCACTTCCGAGTGTTTCGTATTACGTTCATAATTTGTTTTATTTCAGATATAATTTAAACAAATTCAAATTTATGCATATACTGGCAAACCGGTAATAAGAATTGCGTAGTTATCAAATAAGAGAGTAGATAAAAGTGACTGTTAAACTCCTTCAATTCATATTGCTGTTGTAAGTATATGATTCTGGACGATTCACTTTATTTGACAATTTTAGACCTGCATAATTGACGGTTAATTCATGTTTTAAATAAACTGTATTCTTGTTTTGTCTTTGATGCAAAGCAGCCGATTCCAGTTTGATAATAAAAGGGTAACATATAAGTAGCATGTATGATAAAGAATAATATGTATTTCGTATGTATGGTGTGAACCAGAAATTACAGTGTGAAGTTAGCATTTTTTTTTAACATGGCGCTGGTAAAATCTTTTTTTTTAATTGGTTGTTATTTAATTACAAATTGACCATGATCCCTTAAATACTTCATTTTAGCTATCTCTACTTACACTGTAATCGCCTTACTAATAAAAATATTTACACAATGGATTAGCTATACAATGTTTGTCCTTGTCTGATACGTCGGAAAAGCCGTTTGACAGACAAGGACAAAACATTGTATAGCTTATCCATTGTGTAATTTTTTTTATTATTAAGGGGTTTAGTGTTTTGTAATAGTAATTACACTGGTAATTTGAAAAGCATTTTTTGTCCTCGAATTTTGTGCCTGTTTCTTACAAATTGGAAGCTGCTAATACTTATTTGATAGCAAAAACCTTAGCACAAATTTGAAACCCAAAATCTGTGCTAAGTTTTTTGCTAGCATCTCTAGTTTTTGATATTTAGTTAAAAAATCAGCGACCACGAATTAGTATAAAAATAGATACAACATATTTTCAGGAAATAATAAAGATATTTTGTTGACCAGTGTAATTAATTTTGAATATTAGGTATATACAGTTGGAATAATATAAAAAAATGTCTGACTTCACACTGGTCTCGTTATAATGTATGTCTGTATTTAAAGTATTAAAAGCTCTTGTGATTGGCCACCTAGCGAAGCTAGAAGCGATTTCGATAATAATTGGAAAAGAAATACTTAGTTTTGTTATATAAATGTATGTTAAGGTATACAAAATTCGCAGAATGTAAGCTAATGTATATTACGATGTAAAATAACAAGGAATCCGCGTAGCATTAAATATCAAGATATCAGAAGTTTTAAGAAAAACACTCGAAGAATGAAGTTTTAATAAAATATAGTCCAAGGCCTAAACAAATTGATGGTCCCTTAAAATCTAGATTGTATTTCTCTGTCTGGATATTTCTGTATTTCAAAGCTTCGCTTGATGTATATTATAAGAGCTAGCGTTCGCTTGAGACACGACATTCTCAAGATCATTAATTACATTTACAAAATTAAAAATATATAAATATGCGCACATTTGAAGCAAAAGGACTCATAGACGAAACTGTCTAGGAGCGGCACAACTGTCTCAAGACTGTGGGTGCTTTAGTCATATATGACATTGACATTTGTCTCGACACTCGTGTGTTCGATTTTCAACTCAATTGTATTAGCGCAGAGTTCTATTTTCAGTGCTCTGAATTACCCCGGGCCCGCCGGCCCGGCCAAGTGAGCGCTCGCCCTAACTTGTCGACCAAATGAAAACTTCTGGTATCTTCCAATATACCTTGTAATTAGGACTTAATATTTTTCGATTGTAGTCCTTTTTCGCCAACATTTAAGTGTAAACCGCGGATTATTCAATAAACAATGTAATATCATCTTAATATGGTTATGTTATTTCCTTGGAATTTAATTTGATAGCCTCCTAACCGTCTTGCCCCATTTGAGGGCAAGACGGTTAAGGGGTACCTACAATTGGTCATTGGCGTACAAAAGCATGGCCACCTGACCCGGAAGAAAAATAAAGTATGCCTCTCTTGCCCCATTAACCTTACCTAATATTGTTTAACCGACTACGGCGAAACCAGAAAGGAGGGAAATGGTTTTGGCAGTATATGGATGTATGCTTAAACTACTCATCCGATTTTAATGATTGAGGTGTTGATTACATTCGTAATAATGGCCCGGCTATATGTATAATTTGCGTAGGCGGGTTATAGTTTTTAACTTTTAATTATATTTTATTAGTAATAAAATTAACAATAAAAGATAAAAATAATATAAAAGAAACAACAATTTTCTTAACATATATTTATTAAAGTGAATACTTTGGTTTAATTTGACCATAAAATATAATAATTTACATCACGCATGCATTCATCTCGTAAAGTTATTACATTCATGTATCAAAAATACTTAACTGTAGGTACACAAGAACATATACGATTATTATTCGTGGGTTAAGCTAATTATAGATCAAAGAATTCTATTCAGTTTCGTTCTAAATATATTTTAAATTAGAATTATACACAATTTAAAACTTGATCAATAGTCGAAACTAAAAACAATGCCTATGAATTTACTTTAATGATAATTGCAATAAGCAGAGGCTCCGCGACCATATTTCGGTCTCGGGTCGCGGTATTGCGTCGCGCGTCGCGTGTCGCGTCCATCGGATTATAATGCATCGGTTAAGATGCAGCTTAAGTGTTGCATACTGTTTATTCTATATAAAGTAAATTCACAATAAGTATTTACATTTCAAATAAGAATTATTTTCAATTAATTATTATTATCTATTATGTGCTTTATCAACATTAGTTTTGCTACAGTAGGTACCTACAACCACAAATTTTTGGGTATTTTCTGTACGTCAACTAGTCAGTTAATTTAATTAATTATAATATTATTATATCTAAACAAATATTATAATATACCCAAAGGCACTTTGAAGTATAATTTATGAAGAATTTACCTGGTGGATGGTTACAAATTGCTATAATATTTAGTATGAAATTGCAGTTGATTCCATTCTTAAAAATGGTTTACACAAAACATGTTGTTATTAACGATTATTTCAAGATAATATTTCAAACATTCATTACCAAACTATATTATTTACATAAACGGCACTAATTAGTAAAGATGGAAGAATTAAGGAAACCACCTCCATTAAAATTAATAACGTCTCGTACTCTACCTATAGTTTTCTTCAAAATAAATATGACAAGCCTCCTAGCACAATTCTCGCTACGCCCAACAAGAGCTAGTAAAAGTTACACTGCCATATATTACCTCCTATTGTTAGACGTATCCACGGCGCGCTGTAGACTTTATCGTGTCTTCAGCAATAGGGAATATGCATAGAACAGAAATTTACATAAAAAGGATACAAAACACGAGCGGTCAGAGTTTTTAATCCATTCGTTACTGGCGAAGCGAAATTTGGAATGGACTTTCCATGAAAGTCGTGTAATACGACGACACGCTACATATCGAATCTCTCTGTCCTAATTGACTACTTAAAACGTGAATATCTTAGTTATATTCAATGATATCCAACTGACTACTACACGGTCTATCAATCAAGATATATATATATATATATATATATATATATATATATATATATATATATATATACATATGAATTAAAACTATATGAATAAAAAAAAACATATATGAATATTCCCTATTGTGCTAAGGACCATTCGCTATACTATCGGTGTATTAAATGCACGAGGTGATCTCCTCTACGTATGACGAAGGGAAAATACCGAAAGCCCCGTTTAGGTCTCCGCTCCACCACACGTCGTCTTGTTTCTCGTATATGTTGATAATGTCACCTGGAAACAAAACCTTATGCTCAGCGTCGACAATATTAGCTAATATTAAAAGCTCTGAATTTCAATGTTCTCGTGTAGTTTTGATTCAATTGCAAACAGCTGTTCATCTTTATTATTTGTTTATTCTCCAAAACGTTTGGCAGATGGTGTTAGTCATATAATAATAGAAAATATCAAAGATTAATTATGAATATAAACATGGAAGTTTTATTTTTCTGATGGGTATTAATAAAATTTTAATAATAAGTAACTAGGCTAGGGGTTTAAGTACTTATGTATACATTTACTACACTGAACAAAAATTAATGTAGGCACAAGAGCCAACGTATTAAACACAAAAAGGGTAAAAATAAATACCAAATTCGCAAAGCAGCCATATAAAATAATCTTAGTTTTTATGGTATAAGTATGTACGTCAAAAAGATTTACGAATCGCCTGATAATAAGCGTCTACCGTAATAAGTCATAAAATATTTGGAAAAAAATATTGACGTCTCGAGAAAACACAACACAAGCGTAAATTCCCGTCGCTTTTCTTTAAACTTCTTCCAGATTCACGGCTAGAAGTCTAGCGGCCAGGCGTCTCTTTCGAGATAATTTATCTGCGAGAGAGCGAGAACGAGAAGGCGAGACTAATTCACGCGAGGCTTCTCGACAAGAATCTGGACGTGGACTATACAGATCTAAACCAAAGGTCTTACCAGGACGAACTAATACTATGTATTATTATCTATTATAATCGTTAGATCGTCCTTGCCTGTTTCTATCGAAGCATGAAATATTTTACACAACACTACTAGCCTTTGCCCGCGGCTCCCGCGTAAATAAAGTATAACGCTGAACTTTAACGTCATAAAAAGCAGCATTTGTGTTAATCCAAAGCTTAAAATACTAACATATCAAATTTGAGCAAAATCCGTTCAGTAGTTTTTACGTGAAAGATTAACAAACGTCTTTAAATTCTCACAATTTTTCACATTTGTAATAGTTGTAGGATTATAAAATTCTCACCTGGTGACAGTGTAAGTTCATCGTCCAGCCTCGCCTCGTACGTGTAGAGCGCGCGACATTTGCCTATATACTTCACTTGCTCCGTCTCCGTGGCTGCGTACTCAGTGGAACTGTCGCTGCCAGATGAAAACTCGTCTGCAATGGACGAGAATACATGAGATTATAATTGAAGCTCCACTGCTTACAGTTATATAATTATTATTTAGATATTCACATTTTACCAATTCACGGAGTTTTGTAACTACAGGTCGCCCTGTAGTCGAAATTCGACCATAATTCATTTTTAACTTAAGGGGTTTGTCTTCTACGATTTAGAATAAAATACAAAAAGATTTACCGAAATCACTATCCTGCTGATTGGACAATCCATCCCCTGCGCCTCTTTCGGTCCAATCTAACGGACTCTCCGGTGGCGCCTCTGGTTTCAAGGTCGGTGTCAGTTCAGAGGTGATCAAAGTCGGCGTAGATAATTCAGAACTTATGGGAGTCGGCGGTGCAGATTTAGTGTCATTTTTCCTGAAGGACAAATGCTCTATCCGAAGTTTACTGGATGCTCTACTCATGATGGAATCCCTCCTTTCTCTTTCTTCTCCCCCATTGATACTTTTGGTCAGCGCTGTGTAGTTCGGTTGAAGGTTTTTGTTGACCTCGCTGTGGTAATCCGCTTGGAGATACGGAGGTACCTGTAAATATCATATCAAGTCAAATATCACAGCAATAAGTAGTTACAAAATGTTTAACGCTAAGTAAGGACTGTGGTGCGTAGATATGCAATCAGTAGAACCCGAGTAGCGGCAAAGGTTATACCTACTAAAAACTACTCTCGTATTCTCGTATACTCTCTACTCGTATTCTAAGGCTGTGCTCATGACTTTTTTTTGCTATTTACCTTCAGTATGCTCTGCTGCAGGCCCTGCTTATCCCTAACCACTTGTATGTGCGTGGCGAGAGGATGTTGCGCTACGGGCATATTGTCCAGATCGCTGAGGCTCGACGTGATCTTATATCGGACTGCCTCTAAGTAGGTTAGCATGGAGCGCATCTGAAATTGGAGATATATTTCTTATTTTTTTGAAATGGCACGGAATATCGCAAGACTAGGATAAATGGATCAAACGTGTCGCTGGCTCAATCGACTGGTCATTGAGGCACCACATGTAGGAAGGGAAGGAGGAAGGGAAGTACACGTGCCTTACGACGGTAGCGACCTACGTTTTTGCTTTTTTTAAAAGGTTTTGGTATCACTCCTACCGACTCGCTATAATTATACTCACATGGTAGAGTTTATCGGCGACATTCTGCTGCGAGTCGTCGTTGCCGAAAGTGGGAGTTTGTTTTATCGCCATAGACAGTTTCTCGAGTCCGTGCATAGACTTCCGTTCCCTTTCCGTGTCCGATTTCACCAACTGTAGGATCTTTATTAAAGCCTGAAAAATGAGGCAATTATATTCAACTATTTATCTGTGAGCTATTATTCTAAATTGCAGGCGCTTGTGAATATGTATCAAGACTACCAGCTTTGCCTAGCATTTAACGTCTTTTGATTTATGGTCTTAAGATCTATTTTTGGATTTAGCGTCTTATCCTTGGTATGATCAAGTATCAAGACTCACCTGCTTGCGTCTCTCCTTGTTCATCGCGAGTGTGGTGTGCTCGCAGTAGAAGTCCGGTAGCAGCTGCTCGCTGGCGCCTACCGGTGCTGAGCGGACTCCTCGTACGACACGCATGTCGACATTCGCGTTGGCCGTCTTGATCGGGTTCACTAGTGTGTTGGTGGCCTGTAATAATAATAATAACTAGCTTTTGACCGCGGTCAAAACCGCGGAGCCGCGGTTCTGCCCGCGTAAATACAGTATCCCACGGGAACACTGTATTTTTTCAAAATAAAAAGTAGTATGTGTTAATGCAGAGCTTAAACTACTACCTTACCAAATTTCATCAAAATCCGGTCAGTAGTTTTTGCGTGAAAGAGTAACAAATCAATTCACTTCTTACATTCAAATCTCACAAACTTTCACATTTATAATTGTAGTAGGATAATATCCATGGACGCTTCACACTACATCAGTATGACCCCATGGTAAGTATACAAAGAACTTGTGTTACGGGGACCAGAAAACGGGAAGTATATATTTATTATATATTTAATACACATCCATGACACAATAACACAGAAGAAATGTTTTGTTCCTTCGGCGGAACTCGCGACCCCCGGCTTGAGCACCAACGCGCTCAGCCACTGAGTCACAGAGGTCGTCAAAATATCGCGTGTAATAATTATCAAAGAAAACTGTTTAATCTGCATTTATATCTTTGCAGTAGCAACTTGAAGCCCGTCACTGTCATGTATTTGACACGCACCAGATACCGCGCTGCAATTCTTTCAGTTTGAAAAGATCGAAGTGGCCCCAGTCTTCTAACTTGAAACTGAAGACGACGAAGTCTTAAGATCTTAAATCTTAAGCTTTAATGGCTTCCAAAAAAATCCACCATAAATTATCATTTGAGTTGTTTCGCCTAGTTATATTCCTCTACAAATAATATTCTTGGGCAACAGTGATCGCTTTCTGTCAATTCACACCGAAACGATACGTGACATGGCGCTGCATTTTTAAGATAGCTATTCCAAAATTAACTTTATTATTTCCGCAAGAAGATACACTTCTGAATAGCTATTATATATCATTCAATTTTGAATAGATATCTTAAATATGCAGTGCCACGTAGCGTTGCGTATCGTCGCAGTGTGAACTGACCCTTATGATCCTTCTTATTATCTCCCGTTAATGTATCTTACCTCAGCGAGCTGCGGTGGCACAGCCGCAGTTAGTCTGAGGTAGTAGTCGGCGGAGCTCTTCAGCTGGGCAAGCCTCTCCTCCTCCACTGACTCCAGCATTCCAGCACCCTTCACCACGCTCGTCTCCCATTCTAGCCTGGAATTGTTAATATATATATATATATATATATATATATATATATATATATATATATATATATATATACAAAAATCCCCTGTTTGAAAAAAATTAGACCATGAATACATGAAGATGGTAAATAAAAGCAAATAAGTTCGTTTTTACAAAAAACTGTAGATGCGACTTATGATTTGGTATTTTTGGAAATACCATCAGATCCAAATATAAGTAGGATTTTTGGTCATAAAGTAAATGGCTATAACGAACCTCGCTCTTTCGGCTTGAACACAAACATTATAATACTCCATTTCAGTCTTTTTTACAGCGTCTTCTGTCTTTTTCTTTTTCACTTGTAGTTTCGCGACGTCTCTTTCGCTCGCCGCATTTATTCTCTCCGCCCTGGCCGCACTCAAAATAGAATGGGGAATATGTCCCATACTCGAGCTGCGCGATATTCGGCTGTGAACAAACAACACGGTAGTGCAATTCGAAATTCGAATTGCTGTCACACAACTGAAAAGTGAAAAATCAGTATGGCGCGCAAAATCGACTGGCCTAGGTGGGTATATAGTTAAAAAAATCGCAAGGGCAATCGCAATATCAGAAATCGCATAATAACGCTAGCATGAAGGATCCTTCTGATATACAAAACTCGTATATACCTAATATCCAGAGAGGCATCTTGTAGTTTCTCGTTTTCTCTCGCGGCAGCATGAGACTGTCTTTTGGATTTAGCTTCAGCAGTTCTCCAATCGGAGAGTGTGCGTGTTGTTTTATCTACGTTGCCTTCGATCTGAAATGTTTTGCAAGGGATTTTAACATAAAAGTCCAACTTTTTATTTTTCAGTCCTAAAATGAAAATGCCCAAAAATGTCTAGGATATTTAAAAGAAAAAGGAATCAAACCTAAATATTCATGTAAGAAGGACTTAAGTTTTTGTTCGGCTTAAGAAAATGCATTACAAAGATGCTGCTTTTTATCGACTGTCGGTAATTATAGCAAATACTTTCTAAATCTACTTTCTTGACCATATTGACTTGTGCGGTGATCTTTATTTTTCTTGTACCAATCTAGAATACTTACAATGTTGTAAATTTTTACATTCATCGCATTGTTTATTGATGTTCTATAGAAAATATAGGACAAATCATGTGACAAACCTTTTTCCTTAATTTCATTTGATTATCTATAACATTTTTCATTGGTTTCACAAGCTCCTCCGACAAAGCGTTCGCGTAAGATCTGCAACAATATTCCATAACTATAGATATAGCGACCTTGATTGACTCTACATCATAGACGTATATATTATAGACGAGGTATGTTGAGGCAAAATCTGTCTTCACTTAAATGGCCCCACTTTCGGAGATTTTTTGGGGCCATTTTGACATTTTAAGTATGGTGAAATCAAGATGGCTGACATTTGAGGTATGATGAAAACCAAGATGGCATAATTTTTTCTTGTATGCAGATTTGTTCTGTCAAATGTACGACATAGCCTATCTTTAGTTTTGAAATCTTTGCTCTAAACACTTTTACTTTATAAGTTAATAGAGATGAAATGAAACTAGAGTTATGAATAATAAATATAAACTTTTATTTATGATATGATCTGATATGATCAATGATCCGATGTGCGCGCGATATTCTTGATTGATCTGAACGTACTAAATTATATTTAATAATTAATTAATAGGCTACTATTGAAGGACTTATTTCCTTTAGTACTTTGGCTAAGGAAAACAAATTCCAGCGATATCATATTGATTTAAAGTATGTATTTTTGTTTTTTAATTTCAGAAAACACCTCGAAGTACCTAACTTCCGGCAAGGATGTGACGACACCAACACACTAAACACATATATTATGTAGTAGTGAAACGGAACGTTCCTGTAAATAAATAGTTCATGACAACTTAAAAAGTTATTAATGACATAACGTCAAACGGAACGTAACACCGCCATTTTACTACTACGGACTACCTATAGCACAGATTACAAATAGTACTAGTATGACGTCACATCACAGATAATCTATCAACCAACATGGCGAATAGTGTTTTCTGCGGTTTTTATTATATAAAAACTATTCATCGTTTTAGCGAAGTCGTCTACTGCTGGACATAGGCAGGGAGAGCATCCAGTGCAACTAGACGCTCGCAGGCTTCATTCAACTCCCTGCGGTCTTTCGAACTATTATATTGAAGAAAATGCCCTTGGCAAATAATGCTGGTAGTAATACCATATCTCTCAATTTTGGAATTGTGTTTTTTGATGTATTATATTAGTATAATTATATTGTATTAGTATAATTAAAATCATAATTAAATAAATAAAGAGAACAAACGTTGTGTAATAGAGAAGGCTCACATCAGGATGTTGACAAGAGGAAATCGACACATATAAGATGTGTAAGATTAACTGTTATTTCACCTAGCTGTAGCCATATACGTGGGAGAACCATGTCTCGGCATCGATGGGCCGGCTCGACCGAATAAATACCACGACATCACAGAAAACCGGCGGGAAATAACGCTAGCGTTGTATTTCGTCAAATGAATGTGGTTACCGGAGGCCCAAGGAGGATTTTAAGGACCATAAACGCAAGTGCGTAACACCAGAGGTGTTGCGACTGTGGAGGTATGTGCGGCTGTAATCGCTTACCATCAGACGATCCGTCTGCTCATTTCCCGGTCAATTTTATTTAAAAAACCAACAGACTTCACACCGCCTGGCGCCTGATCGCACAATGTACACATATGCTTGCATTTAAAATAAGTTCTTTTGAAACGGATAGCTTTACTTCTTTTCCAAATCAAATTTAGAAGACTGGCCTTGGTGTTTGTTCCATGATCGGCGATTACACACAAAAAACCGAAATAATATTTTTTAATTTTTTTATATTTTTTAATAATGAAATTATATTAATATTCCGAAAAAATATTACGTACTTACATTTACATGTCAGCCAAACAGTTTGTTAAGTAAGCAAATTATTTTGCTCTCTTATCTCTGGTTCTCTTCTGAGCTCTTCTCTCTTCCTCCCAGCTCGCAATGAGCTTTATTGACTTATCCACAAAGTACAACCTAACTGCTAGAGCGACCATGCGGCGAAGCGAGAATGAAGGGAGATTGTAAAAAATCTGTACGTTGTGGCTTAGTCAATAAAGCTCAATTCGCGGTGGCTGCATTTTGATTCTTGTGGTCATATAGCAGCGCCCTTAAGCTGCTCGCTTAACGTTTGCCACCTCGATTAGTTTACACAATGTTGGTATAACCTATGGGCCCTCACAGCCACGGCCTACCTGTGTATCTCGGACCACTTCTCCATCTCGGACGCGACGTGTTTCCATGCGTCCGCGCAGCTTCCCACGCTTTCCTTGCACGCCTTGCCCAGCTTCGTGCCCAACTTGGCGAGACATTTCGAGTAGTAGTTCTCTGCTTCTATCCTGTTGAATAAAATTAAAACGATTTATTTAAGTGTTAACACTGAAACCCCTTAATTAGAGGCCTCCAAAACACAGGTTGTCACAGTTTACGCACGGACAGCTTGTCAGAATGAAAAGAATAGCACGACACTTAAGCGCCACTTAATTTATGTAGATTTCAAGTATTCGACCGTCAGGAAGCCCATTATCGTAGCTAAACCTAATTTACATTGCCCGTCATTGGAGCCAAAAGTTATCAGGTATTATTTACGAGAATTGCGCCTCTGATTGTTCTACGTATAACACGTTGTTTAAATTATAAGAGACTGAGAGAAAATAGAAATGGCGCCTACATTAGACCAGTTGACGTAACTGTATGTAGTCATTTGTCTTAAGGACTTGCCATCAGGTTCTTAAACTTTGCTTGAGGCTTCCGCGGTGGATATTCCAAAACGCTTCATAAAAAGATTTACCATATTATAATATAATGTATTATTATGTGGACGATTATTATTGTGAACCGATTTTTGTTGGCTCAAATGGAATGTTCGTTTTTGCAAAACACGTGTCTTGCAAAAAGTCAGTCACAAATATAAATAAAATCGACGATTTAATAAACTGTCGCGGTCGTTCCAACAAAAACTCCGCCGTCCGCCGGAACCATAAAAATAAACATCTAGAAACTACAAGCTACCTAATTAATCACTTAGTAGATACTATTGTAATAAACAAAACATATTTTATATTAAGTGGGTAAATAATAATATCCAATTACAAGTGAAAAGTTAATAAAGCTTTATTTCAATTAATTTGATTTAATTACAGTCTCAAGTAACTGTAGAAAAATAAGTAAGCGATACTTTGATTTTGCGGGTAGTTAATTAATTTCTGAATGAATAAGTACCTACGAATCTAATTATTTTATCTGCTATTAAATATTTTCCTTGTAATCTAAAAGTCATCGAGTTTTTTATGTAAGATCTAATTAAACTGGTTTACATTAGCACAGTCAGGAAAAATTAGTATTTAGTGGTTTGATCGCCTTTATAATAGGCACAAAGTATAAATTTAATAATATATGCTTACATACTAAAATACAGCTTTCATAAACGATCTAAATCGATCCAAATTTGAAAATTTTTACCGCGGCCCCACGATTACAACGTCCCACAATTTTTCCACACAATCGTGGACACACCGTATGCTTGTAGTAGTGAAATCAAATCGAAAGCTTACTATGTAGCTGTTTATTGTTTTGTTTATTTAATCTGTGATAAAAGGCCCCATTTGTGTTGGCATAGTTTCATCCTTTGTAGCTACCGTCATAATTACCCGTTCCTAAGGTAAGTAATAAGTAGATCAGCTTGCTAAACATTCATTTTCCCTGTACACTCAAATGCCGAGTGTAATTTCTAGATTGAAATCATTCGCAATCATCACAAAGTTGCGGAAGTCTCCCAGATGTCGTGTTGTAACTTGTAACATCATAATTGGTCTGATTGTAAGTATTTTATTTACTTACATCATTATCAAATAGAGGTCAAAGGCCGCAATTTGGAAACAGGTTTTGCAATTAAGTTAACTTTAAGTCATACTTAATAATTAGTACATTTTGTTAAATATATGCTATAATTATACTTTTGAAATACAAATACTTCGTAATTCTGTGAGAAATACCTAGTTAATTGTGAGTAGACAAGTAGGAGTTTTATTTTATTGTGCATTTTTACTTTGGAAGTCGGTTAATTTTTATGTCTAAAATAATACCTAATATTTTTTTCCTTTTTAGTGATATTTGTTAAATTATTATTAATACATTTTTAGAACGTTTAAAATAAACGATCTAATGTATAATTGAATAGGCGCCAAGCTTCCATTAGGTATTGTATTTAGATAATGATGATGATTACTGTAAGTTACATAACGGCATATGCTCGAAGTTATTTAAACAATGTCGAAATTTCCAAACGCGTATATTTAAAGACTGAGGAGTTCTGTTCAGTGCTTTTGGATCCAGGGTATACCTTGGTGCAAAATCTTACTTTTTGGAAGCATATGCTTGGGTTACATCAGAAAAAGTCGAAACCATAATATGTGTCCATATAAATTTTGACGAGCTCCCTCGATTCATCATGGATCCCATCATTAAGTCACCACTTTTGTAAAACGGGACCAGCTTCGGTGTATACCCTTTACATCAAAAAATTATTTTGAAAATCGGTCAACAGACGGCGGAGTTATCGGAGCGGAGTTAGTATACAGCCGAACGTATAACCGCCTCCTTTTTTGGCAGTCGGTCAACAAAAAAGGTTTTTGTTTATCGATTCCATAATTGACATAGCTACTGATAGATGGCGCTGACACAGAAAGGAATTAAGAAACTTTACAGGAAAATTAGGCGGGTTTTTTATTTTATCTACCAAGTACCAGCCATCCTGGTTTCTACTACTAAGGCGGGTCAATAAGTCCGTGACTTTTTGAATTTCTAACCTCCTTACTGAAAAAGCAACACTACTCCTGTCAACAGGCATCTGTCAGTTGACTCCTATCAAAATTTGAACTTGCTGCGTCAGTTAGTTTGTGTTTTACAGCTATCTTTATCAGACTATCCAGTAACTTAAGGAAACAATGGAAGAATGAATTTCGTGTGCTTATTAAGCATTATTTTTTGCGAAAAAAAACCATTACCGAGACCAAGGCTAAGCTTGATAAATACTATGGGGACTCTGCACCATCGATTTCAATGGTAAAAAAGTGGTTTACTGAATTTCGTTGTGGCCTTACAAGCACTGAAGACGCCGAACGTCCTGGACGCCCAGTTGAGGTCTCTACACCCGAAACAATCGAAAAAATTCACGATATGGTGTTGGCCGACCGAAGATTGAAAGTGCAAGAGATTGTGGAAGCCATAGGCATCTCGCATGGCTCAGTGGTTTCAATTTTGAATGATCACTTGGGCATGAGAAAGCTTTCCGCAAGATGGGTGCCGCGTTTGCTCACAGTCGACCACAAACGCAATCGTGTAACAACTTCACAGGAAGGTTTGGCGTTGTTTAATCACAATATGGAGGAGTTTTTTAACCGTGGACGAAACATGGATCCATCACAATACACCAGAGACCAAACAACAGTCAAAACAGTGTGTTTCTAAGGGTGAATCGGCGCCAAAGAAGGCCAAGGTGGGTTTGTCAGGCAATAAAGTTATGGCGACTGTTTTTTGGGATGCATGTGGGATAATCCACATTGACTATCTTCAAAAGGGAAGAACAATTAATGGGGAATATTATGCCAACTTATTGGACCGCTTCAATGAGGATTTGAAAAAAAACCGACCTCATTTGGCCAAGAAAAAAGTTCTTTTTCACTAAGACAATGCAAGGGTGCACACATGTGCAGTTGCCATGGCAAAAATCCATGAATTGGGCTATGAATTGCTCCCACATCCACCCTATTCTCAAGATTGGACTCCTAGTGACTACTTCTTGTTCCCAAACCTGAAAAAATGGCTCGGTGGAAAAAGATTTGACTCCAATGATGAAGTCATCTCGCAAACAAAGGCCTATTTTGAGGACCTCGACAAATCATATTTTTTGGAAGGGATAAAAAAATTGGAGAAGCCTTGGACAAAGTGTATAGAGCTCAAGGGGGACTACGTTGAAAAATAAAATGATTTATTTATCAAAAAATCTGTGTTTTATTCCAAAAGTCACGGACTTATTGACCCGCCCTCGTATGATAGTAAACAATACTTTAGTAGGACGATTTTTGTTGCAATTACAATAAACTTCATTTTATTTACGAAGTGTAACTTTGATGTTTCTAGTATTTCTAGTAGAAAATCCGTAAAAATCCTTATCGCAACTCAGCGTATTGGGGACGAATAGTACTGTGCAACTATTACAAAATACTATTTCTTTTAGATAAATCATAATTCGACAACCTCTGTGGCTCAGTCGTTCAGCACGTTGTTGCTCAACCCCGGTCGCGGGTACGAACCCGCCGAAGGAACAAAAAGTTTTTCCGTGTTCCTGTATCATGGATGTGTATTAAATATGTGTATAATATGATAAAAATCTTAAATATATGTATAGTATAAAAGTATTAAATATAATTCCCGTTTTTGGTACCTGTAACACAAGTTCTTCGGATACGTAGCACGGGGCCAGATTGACGTGTTGTGAAGCGTCCATAGAATATTATTATTATTATTATAATTACTATCAATATGTCATTTTCTAAACACAATTAAAAACACTGCTTATTAAATAATAGGAAGACTGAGGACACTTGATCACCCCTTTTCTTTGTAGGTCCTATTTGAAAATAATAGAAAAAAATGGCATTGAAATACGTGGAATTTATCTGCCTACAAAAATTATTACTAATGTCTAGTTTACTTGCTAAAACTAAAGACATGGATTTGTACCAAGTGTCGGGGTATGATCCTCCGAAGATCCTCCATACGATTACTATGCAACTTAAAAATTAGAAAAAAAACGTTGTATTCACCTTCATTTATTGCTTATTAGTCCAATTAAAGCATAAAATACTATTATTGTATTAGCATGCGGTGTTTTAGCATTAATTTTACCATAGAATTTTTCACCGCCATTTTTTATTATTTGGTACGCTTATTGTAGGTATGCCTTTTTTGTTTTTTATATCTTAAGACTGGAAATATTTAATAATTAATCAATATTAAAAAAAATTAAGGAGCACTTGATCCAGGGGTGGTCAGGTCGCGCCCAAATAAAGCGTACCATGTAGGTATGTATAAATACCATGTACCTGGTAGTTTCATAAACAAATTTATTATTAAAGTCGATTCTGATTAATAGGTACTTGTTTTAATTAAATAAAGCGATCATCATAGATAAGGATTCTTTTTAAATTCATACATATCTTAGATATAGTTTCTAAGTAACTGAACCAGAACAAGAACTTACAAAATAAAAGTCGATTGCATCAAAAATCAGTTTTCGTCCATCATTTAAAAAGTGTTATATCTGACGATTCTACTCATTTGGAAGAGATTGCTGGTATCGTGCACTACCCACATAACTACTTTCAAACTATTTAGGTATTGCCCATACTGACTCTGTAAATTGAGTGTACCAAGTCTCCCATAAGGATCCGGTGTGACTCTCTTTCCGTATCTAAGGTTCTTCGCATTATGAATAAAGATTCCTAAGGGCCTGCTCCACAATCTACTGATAAGTGACAGATAGCTTATTTGCAAGTTTTGTCTCTATATAAATTATAAACTAAGCAGCGACGATTAGGCGATTGTGTAACAGACCCTTAGGATAAATTAATTGTTAATAATTATCAAAAAACAAACCTCTCTTGTAGAATAGCGGCCAATTCTTTGCTGAAATCGCTCCCTTGTTTCACGTACCGTCTTAATTCTTCGAAACCATTCTGTGCCTGAAAATATCGTTATTATCTTGATACGTGAAGCAAAAACTTTATGTACAGTATAAGCGCATGGTGGAGGGTGAAATTTGGCACAGTTAAAGTTGATGTGGAGGAAGGTATACAGAAAGCTGATATTTTTTATAATAATGCTTAGAAGACACATGAAATTAATAACAGTTACACACACATAATCTCACTCACAATACCATGCGTTTATATAATTACAGTAGTACGGCCAATCAAAACGCGTTTGACGTTTATTTATGAGAATACGATTTTACTGTTTGAACATATCAAGACTGCATCGAAACTGTATCATTGTATGATTTAATTATATTCAACACTATCATCACTCTACTGAGCAATGATAATTATAAAACTTCAAGGAGGATGTTCGTCTCATGCGTCTGTGCTCATTAATCATTAGCATAATGAAACAATAATAATGATAGCATGCGGCTTGCATGCCAATAATGTATTAATAATTATCACACTTATAATTATTATAAGGACCCCTTTTCATTTTCATATTTTTTAAACGCTTGTTCTACATTCGGTACTAACTAATAAGTCCTGACGTCTTTCAATTTGAGTTTGATGTATTCACCGAGTATTAAAACACAAAATTATTATAATTATTGACATAAAATTAATAACATAAAATTTAATTAAATATTAGTCAGTTATTCTTAACTAAAAAAAAAAAAAAAACGAATAAATTGGCTTCTAGAAAACTTCTAAAATTGACGATAACGATGCCGATAGTAAAATCTCTCACAATTATGACGATAGTAAAGTGACTGTTATTCAACCGCGATAAATCGCACACTTTCAATGTGCTGTCTCTCTTATACAAGAATCTCGTAAGAGCCTAACGTTTCTCTTGGCGCGTGTGAGATTTCTTCATTTGCAATGTAAAGGAGCTATTTGATTTGAGTGTAGTTTGTGAAAAAAGTTGCATACAACTGTACTTTTACTGCCCGTATCCCCGAAAAGTTAAGTCTGCTTGGAAGAATGACATGCATGTGGAGAGCTTCTCAACCTAACTAAGAGTACGTCAGGACATGTGTAAGGAGGGTTTTGTAACTATCAACACGTAATAAGTTTTTTCGAATTACTTCAAAATCCGAAATGTCCATATCCTTAACATCACTGGTTCCTTATAGTTACTACAGAATTCTTTAAAACGTGTGAGATAACTTTTATCTTGCATTGTAAACACTATCTATTTTCGCCCTTTCGTCAACTGGACAACAAACTGGAAGCAGAGGATCAGTTCACTAACGCCCAAAATTTCTTACGCTACTTAAAATTAAGGTTCCCCTAAATCACATGCTCATGGGCCATCCATAGTTAAGTCACATGAATTTCATGATTTCTGACCCCTCCCCCGTCCTTGTCACAGCTGGTCACATTTGTGAGACCCTAGTGTGACGTCACATATTTTACAATTTTACATCTAGAAATAATTATTGAATTAAAACAGTAGTTCTTTGTTTAATTTCATTTGAATGATTTTTTCAAATATTGTAAGTTCATGTTTTCAAGATTAAAATAGATTTTGAAATCCCCCTCCCCTCCCACCCCCTTGACACACAATGTCACACTTCGTCCACCCCCTCCCTCCCCCTTAACGTGTAACGTAATTTATGGATTTGGCCCCCTATCACTGTCTCTTCTTGGCAGTACGATACGGGGAGTGTGTGACTTAAGTGCCTTTTAACTTGAGTAGCGTTTCAGTTCCGTCTTAATGCATTTACATCTCTCTATGTTTTAATACAACAAAAATCGATCGATGATTAAATCTGAGTTTTACTATAATTATATAATCTTATTACAAGCTACTTAGTCGTAGTTGGCATAGCTAATCATTTCGAGACATTTCTATCGACTGGTTCTAATAATCTGTAGTAACCAAAAAGTAGAGTTAGATATGCCATCACTCGTCAGATAAGGAACCAGAGTTCTAGGTTAGATAACTAAATACTTCGTAAGTTCTAGTATTATTAATATTGATTTTTATTCTTTACACATTATTTTTAATTACTTTTAAAGTTTTTAAGTAGGTTACAACCAAATAGGTTGATAGTTCTGGTTTTTAAACGGTGTGCATTCTACTCTATGGTTGTACCGTAGTTTTTCATTGTTATTTTTAAGGTTTGTGCCTTTAACAGTAAAGAACGTAACCCTTAGAAGATAACTTTGTTGTCCGTCCGTCCATCCGTCCGTTTACGGTTCGTCTGTCTGTCAATGTTATTATTTAGTTTTTTACATCTAGACGGTAAAACAAGAATTTGCTCATGGGAAGAACATAATATTTTTAATTTTATTTCTAAAATAAATTTGAATGTTAGTCTAGTCACTCAGATTCATACAACGTATGTAGATTAAATATCTTTCTACCAAAGTGAAATCTTTGTCTCGTGTTTATAATGGTAACCCTAATGTGGCGTATCTAATTACTCAAGTCTATGGCAGTAATCTATTTCTCGTGAATAATGCTCGTCGCAAAACTCGATCGTCAGGTCACGCGCCCAACGGTATCCATCAATGGTTTAGTACGACTTTCCTAACACCATCATCACATTGTAAACTCAACCTTAAAATCAGTCATTAAGGTGTAAATTAAGTTGTTGATTGCGAATGATTGGAACGAAGTTACGTTTTCCACGACACTGTAAATTAAACTTTAAAGTTGAATCGCTACGGTGTAGATTATGTTGGCGGTTGTAAATTATTTAAATGAAGTTACGTTTCCGTCAGGGGAAGCGATGATTTGCACATAGAATGTGCAACGTGCAGACAGGATATGCGACAACGTAATTATATGCCACGATATCGAATCTCTATAACGTCAGATTAACGGGGAACGTTCGTAAATGCGCAACAACTTTACAACGTTGCAATTTTGAATGTGATGATCGGCGTCGGAGTAATTCGTTAAACGTCAAGTGCACAGTGCCTGGCCAAAAATAAGGCACATCGGCCTTTGAACGGAGATATGGATCATCAAATATAAGATAATTTCATCTTCACATGATTACAAGAACGTATTTAACTATTTATATATATAATGATATATATATATATATATATATATATATATATATATATATATATATATATATATATATATATATATATATATTATTATTATGCTCCACAACACCGATACAGATTCTTGTAAGTCTTTTTATAGCTGTCACATATTTAGCTCCAAAAGGAAATATCATGGGTTGCGATAACTTGATTCGTAAGATAATACTGCTGTTATTAGTATTTCAGTAACGAATGGCCCTCGATAATGTTTGTTTTTCTATGGAAATGACAGATGATGTATGAAGAACGACGAGTGCCGAAAGACATCGAGGTCGTGGTCGAGCTGTTCCTACTTTTGCGAAAATATTATTAAGGCTGAGGACGCATTAGTGCGTTGCGTCGCGTCGTCGTCGCGGATTAACGCAATGTATGCTACACCTGCGTAGCGTCGACACACGACATCACATTGCCAGCGGCTGATAGCGCAGCGGATCATCCACCCTCCCTCTCGGTCTACTGACCGTCGTACCGTTGAAACGATAATGGAGAATCTCATTAAAAATCTATGAATGAACAAAACATTTTTATTAAGTAACCCCCGAATTGTCAAGTAATAAAGAGCAAGCTGATGATGACGAATTATAAATAAGAACACTCTCGATCATGTCAGCTTTCAAAGATAAAAAACTAGATCCAAATTCTAATTCAAATTCAAATCCAAAAGGAGCTGCGGTGCTACCTACGTACGCAGACAGACGAACGTCGAACTTCTAACACCCCTCTGTTTTCGAGGGGGGTAAAAAATGACGTTGCAACAACGCAACGGGACGGAACAGAACGCAGCGCAACGCACTAATATAATGAAGCCTGGCTCGACGTAGGCCCACAAGTCCACCTAAACAAACGGGCACAACTCATTATCGTCATTATAGTTACTGTATGTGTGTTAGCGGTTGTGCCACTGGCCACTGCAACACTGGCCTGACCCACTCACTCGCCATTGATACGCGCAGATCGGGTTATACAGAACTAGTGATGCGTGATGGAAGTGAAAAGTGTAAGCTTTGCCCCAAGTAACATGATATTTTTTAACGTAATGGACCAGAAAACAAGCAGCCGTATCGCCTGATGGTAAGCGGTTACCGTTGCCCAGAACCTCCGTTATACAAGAGGAGTTACAAGTGCGTTCCCGGCCCGGCGTGGGGCCGTGGTATTTATCTGGTCGAGGCCCATATGTGCCGATTACCGAAGCATGGCTCACGTAAAAATCAGACAAGACAAGAACAGACAAGACGTAAGACAAGAAACTAGAAATTTGATTATCGCGCGGAAACCGTACATTTTGCCGCGAAATATGTCACAAGCTGAATTCTGTCACAGGGTCATATACTTCTGTACCAAATTTAATCAACATCCGTTCAGTGGTTTTAGCGTGATTGCGTAAAAGACAGAGATACTTACAGTTAGGCTTTTAAGATTCGCAATAATTAAAGAGTCTACAAATAGAAACGCGTCCGATGACAAAATGGTATCACCAGTACCGTGGGAAACGCAACCCGGGAACCAGTAAGTAACCATTAACCACCGACCGGAAACCCGATTGGTTTTTTCTAGTTGCTTTTCACTTTTAGGAGCGATACAATATGTCATCTCGTACGAACACAACCGAAGTAATTGCTTTTATTATATGTATCCATTTTATAGTTTGTTATACTAATAATCGTTGATGTAATTAACAATGTTAAAGCTGTACGCCAGGGTTGTTATGGAGCTCCGTTACCGCAACCGAATCCCACTAATATTATAAAAGTGAAAGTTTTGCGGATGGATGTTTGTTACTCTTTCACGCCAAAACTACTAAACGGATTTCGATGAAATTCGGTATGGTAGTAGTTTAGGATCTGGATTTAAACATAGACTACTTTTTATCACGAAAAAATAAAACTGTGTTCCACAAACTACATTAGATCCTAGATTTTTTCGTAGTTTTCTTTTGAAGCTTTCCGTGCCATAGACTTATAATATACTGGCGTATCCTACTAATATTATAAATGTGAAAGTTTGTAAGGATAGATAGATGGAGACGCAAAAACTACTGAACAGATTTCGATGAATCGTAGTAGTAGTTCGATGAATAGGTATCGTAGTAGTAAAGGCTCTGGATTGAAACATAGGCTACTTTTTATCCCGAAAAAGTACAGTGTTGCCGTAGGATACTGTATTTAAGCGGGCTAAAGCAAGTCCGATATAAAAGCTTCGGATAGTTTCGGATAAAGGCGGAGTATAACAGGCCGATACACTAACTTTAACGCCAAAAAGGGTAAAAGTTTTTAGGGTAAAAGTTTTCGCTTTAATAGTGAAAGTGATTGATTTTACACCTTTACGGTTGGTATACATAATTCAAAGAACCACTAACTGACGCTTTGACTAAACATCATTTTAAAATAGCTATTGGGCTACGAGCGGTTTGACTATCTTACGTTGTGCCTAATTACCTTAAGAACTACTCTTCGCTGGACACCTAAATCTTATATGCGCTATGCCTGAAATTTAGTACTTTAGAATGATATAATGTTTGACCATATTTAACTGTCACACCGTACACGACAATGATACTTTTACGATATTCTATTTTCTCATAACTGTGAGAAAGTCATGCTACTTAGTAAGGCTAACTCTCCTTACCTACTTCGCGATTTGATTTAGACATAATGAGAGTTATTCGTTTTGTGAATTAGTTATGACAAACTTAAAGGATTTAAGATACGAATAATATAGTTCTTCTATGATAAACAATAGTAAATATAGTGCTTTTTCGTAAGGTACAAGTTTTATAGCCGTATTAGGATGGATTTCATTCCACCACATACTTTTGAATATCATCACCACACTCCCGCCGGGTTAAAAAAATAACCTAACCAAGAGCATGTCAGGACATGTCTCAGGAGGGTTCCGTGACTATCAACGCGCAATAGGTTTTCTTTGAATTACTTCAAAAGTTATTGTCCGATTGCGCTCAAAATAATTTTCCTAAAGAGTTTATAGCATGATCAAACCACCAACACCAATTTATATACCACTTTGGAAGCCGGTTACTCGAAAATTGTTGACTTTCAACGTCAAAAAACGTCATGTATGAAAACCTTGCCTTTATTTTACGATACCCCACACGATGGGATAATATTTATAAATGAAATAATATTTTTCAACGCCATTGGAGATCTTTATGGAGAGCCACCCCTAAAATATAAAATTATTATTGTTTTTTATGATTCCAAAACCGAGATCTATAGTTCTATACACAATATACAACTATACCAAATTTCATCCATTTATGTTCATAATTATTATAGGAGCTAGAAGGGCGGACAGACAGAAGGAGCAAAACTATAAAGGTTCCTTGAACACTAAGGACCCTAAAAGGCTGGCTGATTAAACTAACGTTTTATTTATTTTCCCCTCAAAACATAATCCTTGTAAGGAAATTTCGGTTTCGGTTTACGACCGAAGTTACGACCGGGTCGGTCGGACACTACCACTTATAATATCGTGCCCACACACAGACAAGCAAACGTTTACATAAATCTATTTGTTACCGGGTTGTGTTGAGAGGGTACTCAAGACTCGAAGACATGGCTAATGATGTTTTAACCTAATAGGCGTAACAGCCATCATCATAGTCATCGTTAGAATTACAGAATATCTTTTAATGTAAATTTTTGAACCTTCTACATTTTGCCGCCATTAAAAGTAGCTTATGTCCTTCCCCGTGATCTACTCTACATATGTGCCAAATTTCATCAAAATCGGTCGAGAACTTTCGGAGCCAACAAACAAAAAAATCTTTATGATATAAAAATAAAAAAACGTTTATTTGACTAATTAGGACTTACACTACAAGTTATTTGTACATTACAATAAAAACACAATAAAATAATAGTAAAATAAGATAAATAAATAGCATAAAATGGTAAAGGAATAATACTAAACATTTAATACTAGGTTCTGCCAGAATCAGACGGTCGGTAGTGCAGTGTAATGCCTAACCATCAAAATGGAGTACCACTCAGGCATACCATCACGGCGCGAACACCACAGTGCCTGGTATTATGAGAGAGCACCAGAGACTCGAAAAGGGTCCGACGTAATGGTTTCGCAGATGATATTTCTTATTTTGTACAGCAGTTTCAACCTATAGTAGCAACGACTGACGGTTTTTATGATATGCTTTTCAAATCTAGGACCTTCATCCATCAACACTCCCAAGTTGCGCGCATCTGTCACCCTCTCAATGTTATCGTTCCGAACACGTATAACCGGCTGCATGAGTACAATTTTTCGAACCTGATGTTTTGTTTCTAATATCATATACTTAGTTTTGCTGAGTGCTAAGGCGTTCGTATCAGACCACTCGCAAATACGTGTAAGGTCACTATTTAACTTTTTTACTGCCTCACTGACATCAGAAGGCCTAAAAGTAATATAAATCTGTAGATATAAATAATTAGTATAGATAAAATGTTGATTATCTGTAAAATAAAAAAAATAAAAAAAACAATATAGAACATAAAAAACTCATAAAAACCATAGATGTATTAAATTAAAAAGAGATATGGTATGAGCGCGCAAAAAGTCAAGACTCGAAACTGCCCGAAGAAAAGGGCAGTTTGTTGTTAGCATGCGACGAGCCGGTCGACGAGTAGCGCGTAGGTACTACGCGTCCCCTGCGCCTTGCACAAAATGCCATCGTGTGTCTATAAAATCCAAATATAAAAACCATGGGTGCATGACATAAAAGTCAAGGAATTACATTCCACATGTATCTTTACTACATTTATTATTGAGTCAAGTATTTTCTTACAAATATATTTTTTAACAATTAATAATTGCAAGAAAATACCTGACAGTATAAAGAATAAGAAAAAAGGAAAGCAATGTCAATATATTTCATTTGTTCTGTCAAATGTACGTCATAGCCTATCTTTAGTTTTGAAATCTTTGCAATATATACTTTTTTGTGAATCTAATAAGGATGCATGCATTTCTGCCATAGTACCTACAGAAGCGAATGTCGTTAGTTGTACAGAATTACAGACCGTTCACTTAATTTATTTTATATCTAGCTTTATTAGATATTATTTTGATAAGATCGACGAAAAGAATTTAATTATATCGTTCAATCAGTTAAATATAACTTCTTAAAATTGTAAAACTACTAAAAAGTGAGTTGTGAGATGTTAAATAACTTAGAACGAACTGAGGGCCTAACAGTACCAGTAAAGTAAATGCTACTTTTATTTGATGTAAATTTATCAATCTTAAATTATTATAAGGTTTCCAAAACACACACACAAACTTTCGCCACTTTACAAAGTGAAACCTCGACTATAAATAGTAATAATAAAAACTTATTTTATTATTTTTTCTACAGTAATTCTACCGTAATACAGTAATTTTTCTACAGTTATTTTTTATTTAATATTTCTTTATTTTTTGTATATATTTTGATTGTTAAAATTCCTACGCATCTAGATTTTAAAGCCTGTTATCAAGAATTAGTTGATTTTCGTGTAAATCGCCAATGTCTTTTCATAATATTTTGTTATATAAGTATTTTTAAATTTGTAAATGAAAAAACGGTGATTATAATAAAAACATAGTTTTTTTTCTATTTTTCGAATAGTGCCCATAAAAAATCGAATATTCGAATATCAAAATTTTCGAATATTTGCAATCCCTACTTCTTACCCTTTTCATAAATAAAAAGAGATCGATAGTAAGTTTTCCTAATGAGGAGCAAATTCTGGAAAATAAGCAACTTTTAATAAACTACTTTTTTGACGTTATATTTACACAAAACTTGGTTTAAAATGAGTATTTTGTTAAAAATCATTTTCTACATGCGTGCCGTCCTTTATTTTTGACGTGATAACGTCTTATAAATCGATGGAGCCGGCTGCACGCACGAAAAAACATGACTCATGCGTTACCTGTTACCTATTACCGTTACCAAGTACCAGCGTTAGCTCGCATTGCCTTTACCTCATTACTGTTGTTGTTGTTGTTGTTGTTGACGTTGTCACGTTCAACTATCGTCAGTAAACCGACTTTACAGACAACCGATATTTTTTTTTCCGGAATTTGTACCACAACATCGATACTATCGATTTCGTTTCGATTCCTGTTTGGGACATTAATTACAAAAAACCGATATATGCAGTTTTATCTAAATAATAGTAGGCATTAACGCCATTATTTTGTAGATTAATCAAAAAAAATACAATGAAAAAAAAATCACAGCATGTCGCAGCAGCAACACACAAATAACTATGAAAGAATAAAATTTATACATTATACATATTAAACAATATCGAAATTTACAAACGCGTATCTTTAAAGACTGAGGAGTTCTGTTCAGTGCTTTTGGATCCAGGGTATAATACCTTGGTCCAAACGCGTATCTTTAAAGACTGAGGAATTCTGTTCAGTGCTTTTGGATCCAGGGTATAATACCTTGGTGCAGAATATTACTTTTTGGTAGCATATGCTTGGGTTACTTCTGAAAAAGTCAAAATCATCATATCTGTCCACATAAATTTCGAGGAGTTCCCTCGATTCCTCATGGGTGACATCATCAGGTCACCAATTTGGTGACAACGATACTTATAGATTATAGCCAATATATCAAAAAAAGAATTTTGAAAATCGGTCCATAAACGGCAGAGTAGTTCAAAGATATCCGTGTCGGTGTAAAATAATATGAGAAGTTCCTATTATATCGTCATTATGTGATGATGTATGGTGTGATGATGGTGGTGATGATGATGATTACTTTAATTGACATAGTGGCTTATGCTTGCAGTTTTAAGCAACGCTGAAATCCCCAAACATGTATCTATAAGGACTCAGGAGTTATGTTCAGTACTTTTGGACCCAGGGTATACCTTGGTGCAAAATTTTACTTTTTGGTAGCATATGCTTGGGTTACTTCAGAAAAAGTCGAAATCATTATATGTGTCCATATAAATTTTGAGGAGTTCCCTCGATTCCTCATGGATCCCATCATCTGGTCACCACTTATATGAAAAAGCGACCAAGTTCGAAGTATACCCTTTACATTAAAAAAATAATTTTGGTCAACAGATGACCGCCTCCTTTTTTTGGAAGTCAGTTAAAAATTAAATGTCAATGTGTGTCGAGGCACAGAAATTTTGACAGTTTTGTAAGGATATAACGTATCCATAGTTATCAATGAAAAAATTAACATCTTTAATTCCCAAAATATTCTTTGCAAACTTTTCAAAGATAATGAATGGAAAAATGAAACAATGCTCTGTTGTTGCAAGCATGTTAAATAACTGAAAAAATTTAGACATTTGCTTGAATAACTGTACAAATATGTAATTTGTACTTTGTGGTATTGTGTCATTTATTTCTACACGTTGTTACATGGTCACTTGGAAGAAGAATATTCTAGGAAGGAACACTGAAGTTGTCAAAATTCAACAGATTCATGGAGTTTATGTTCTTGTTTTGTTAGTAACGCGATAAGGCTGGGAATATATTACCGGAGTATTGAAAATAGAACTCTGGACTAATACAATAGAGCTGAAAATCTTCTTCTTCTTTAAAAATGGCCTCCCTTGAGAAGCTGAAAATCGAACACACGATTTGTCAACTGTTACATTTGACATTGACATTTGATTCAACACTCGTAAGTTCGATTTTAAATTCTACACTGACACTGGCTATTCCTCAAGGGAAGCCATTTTTAAAGAAGAAGATTTTCAATTCTATTGTATTAGTCCAGAGTTATATTTTCAATGCTCTAATTTTTCTCCGATCGGAGAGATTCAGGTAATATAGTCTCAGCCTAATACGACGTACGAATTACGACGTTATTATAATGTAATAGTTGTTAATAATAATAATTGTTATTAATTAATTAATTATTATTAATTATTATTATTAATTATCTTTTTATTATTATAATGTTATTAATCCTATATTGATACCAAAATAAAATCTGTTATATTTTGTATACGTAACCATAGGCTTTTAATATACTGGCGTATATGACGTATATGCCAGTATATTATAAGTCTATGATGAGGAAAGCTTAAAAAATCGGTTGTCTGTAAAGTCGGTTTACTGACGATAGTTGAACGTGACAACGTCAACAACAACAGCAACAACAACAATAATGAGGTAAAGGCAATGCGAGCTAACGCTGGTACTTGGTAACGGTACTTGGTAACGATAACGGGTAACAGGTAACGCAAGAGTCATGTTTTTTCGTGCGTGCAGCCGGCTCCATCGATTTATAAGACGTTATCACGTCAAAAAATACGGAAAAATCTAGGATGTGGATGGATTGACTAATTATTATTAGATATCTCTTTGTTCCCCATTTGCATATCGCCAGGAGAATAAGGACCGACATATTATGTCATCTTCTCCTGCTAATAGCCGGGTACCTATGCAGCTATAAGCTATTAATCTGAGCACTGTTACATTGTACAGTCGCCAACGTACTCGGTGTACCACTTTTGGACCTTATTGCCACAGATTGAAGATCGAAATGTGGAACACCGGATTCGTCGGCGACAAGAACAAATTCCATCATAAACGCATACCCCTTTTTAATTGTATGACGTGATTAACCTAATTGTGGATGGCTGGATTGTTGGCCTGCCTGGCCTGGCCCGTGGACTTGTTTTCTGACATTTCGTAATTCATTAACTACTTTCAAGAACGGTTGTTTCAATTAAGCCCTAAAGGGCAATGATTTAAGATTAAAGGGTTGCCGACTAGTGCGTTTATGTCTGCAAGTAATGCGATTTCATTAGATTTAGGGCCTGCTTCACAATATTCTCATATCTTATCGAATAGCTTATCCGGAAGTTTTGTGGTTGCTTACTTTATATCGAGCGACAGAGACTCTCTCTGTCTCTTTCCGTGATATGTAAGATTACATAAGGATACACACATTACAGCACACACCGAAACGAGACGATTATCTTGCAATTAAACGCGTATCTTCTTGTGTAGTGAATAAAGTTCAATTTTAAATCGCTATCTTTAAAATGCAGCGCCGCGTCACGTTTCGTCTCGTTTCGGTGTGAATTAACCCTTAGAATCCAGTCAAAGCCTACGGTTCTGTGTTGTTGCCGCGATTGTTCTCATCACAATGAAAGTGAAATTGGGTAAAAGTTTACTCGATCGAGAAAAACCGAGAGAAAGGAGCGAGAGAGTTCGACACTTTTATGAAAAGCAAAAATTTATTATAGCTTGGGAGCTGATGGCTGGTGGCAATTTAGGTAGGTATATGATTTCATCGTCGTTGATAGTAAGACATAATGTGGTCTGCAACTGTGTGAACTACAGGAAATAGTGGCGAGCTCTGGTAGCTCTGATTTTTTAGGGTTCCGTACCCAAAGGGTAAAACGGGAGTCGGGACCCTATTACTGAGACTCCGCTGTCCGTCCGTCTGTGTGTCCGTATGTCACCAGGCTGTATGTCGTGAAAGATGAACCGAGATAGTTAGTTGAAATCTTCACAGATGATGTATTTCTGTTGGCGCTATAACAACAAATACTAAAAAAACATAATAAAATAAATAATTAAGACATACTTCATACAAAAAACGTGATTTTTTTGCCGTTTTTATAGATAATGGTACGGAACTCTTCGTACACTTCGTATTTTACATTTCAGACAATTTAATAAGCGACTTAAGCCTAGGCATAGGGCCCAGTTTCACGAACGCGTTAAACCGACGCGACGGTTAGGGCTGAGATACAATTTTCGATCTGACTGTCCCGTTATAATATTTAATAAGAGAAGGAGAAAGAATCCGGGTTTCGAGTTAAGCGCTTTTTAAGTTTGGTGACATCGGAACTAAGTCGCTTATTAAATAGACTGAAGTCCATTTGTAATTTGTATACTTCCAACACTGAGGCCCGTATTAATAAAGCGTTCTTATCTCTAAGACAATTCTCAAGAAAGTACTTAAGATTTTGTTTTAATTAATAGACCGTACTTAAGTACAGCTGTAGGTACGGCGCATCAAGTGAGTGCGAACGTATTAATAAACGAGACTCGTTACTCAAGTACGCTGTCATAGCTGTCAAACTGTTACTTGAGACGCTGTTTCATGGGTACAGTCAAACCTTGACTTGAGAACGGCTTGCTTGGGAATTGAGATACAGTACATTATTATTTGTGGTGTTTTTCGGTGTATTACAATTATGTAAATTAAAATCTAAATACTTATAATTAAACAAACTCAGAATTTACACTACATACTCAACACAAATTAAAGTTATAAAAAAGACGCTTATTGATACTTATTCTTCTTTTTTTTTGGTAATCGCAGTTGCAAAGGTTTTGCACCATTCTGCCAGTGTCAGTATTTGTAAAAATATTTTCGATTTTATTTATATATTTATATTAAACAAATTACCTATTTGATTTATATTAATTGACTTGATTTGACTTTGAACTTTTGAACTTTTTTTCGCTGCCCAAAAAGCAATCCTCATTATATGATCCCTCCCTCCTACAATTCCTCGCCCTATCAACCTTAAATCTGTTCTGTGTTTTGTAAATACTCCTTTTACTGAAACTTTATGTATGTATATCCACCACATGTTTTGTGCACACACACACTTTATGTACCACAGGTACTGGCCCTAAATTTGTCTGTTCTAGGTTTTAGATTATTCAACAGACTTCCTCCTGTACACCGTGCCTTTGTTTATTCATAAAACCCACTCATAAGGCAGAGTTTTCGTCAACACTACACATTGACGAATCACTAAGGAGCCACTTTAAAGAATAAGAAGAAGAAATTTTTTCGAATGGCAATGATCCGCATTCCGTTTTACGTAGTTGTTAAAAAAATATGGATATTATTATGCTAGACAATAATAAATATTAATATCTACGTAAAAATTAATTTTTTTTTTTGGTATTTGTATTATTAAATATTACATTTTTAAAAAGAAATATTGAAGGAATGTATAATCAATAAATCCGTTCTTTGTAGAAGTGTAAACGAAACGTTATTTTATTCGTTCTTTGTCGTGTAGATGACGCTTAAAAGTTGAGTAAGGGATCTCAATAACGTTATCAACTGAGACGGTCTTGAGATCATACTATGAATTAAAGACCATCTTGAGAAGCTAATCGTTACTTGAGACTGTCTCAGCCAAGAAAGGTCTTGAGAACGAGTTTGAGAACAGTTTATTAATACGGGCCTGAGAGATGTTAGATATGAGGGAATCATACAGAACCTTTAAAGAACCTTTTTTAGGGTTCCGTAATACATAAAAAACCCTCATAATCTCGCTCTGTCCGTCCGTCTGTCTGTCGTCTGTCTGTCGTGAATATAAATTAATGAAATTTGGAATAGTTATATTTATAAATTCCCCCCCCCCCCCCTTGTATACCTAGCATTTATAAGTAAGTTAATACTAATAATAACACTAATAACTTGTAAGTTACTGATAGGTCATGCTAAAAACTCTTTAGGAAAATTATTTTGAGCGAAATCGGACTATAACTTTTTAAATCAATTTGAAAAAAATCCATTTGCGTTGATAGTTACGGAACCCTCCTTAGACGTCATGTCGTGACATGCTCTTGGTTATGTTTTTATAATATGCTTAAGCATTACGAATATACATTATACACCACGGACATAACTTTCTAATCAATAGGGCGCTACTCACCGACGATGATTATCGTAACATTAACCCACATCTCGGTAATTTGGTAATAAACTAGTTCTGTTAACCATTCAAATATCATAAGATTTTTCAAGTCGATTTAACTTACTCAATACAGAATACGGTGTACCAATCAATGGGACAGATTTATAAATAGAATGTTATTAATGCCTTTATCAACGACACTTCTTAGGCTGGGACTATAAATATTATTATCGGGAAACCGGAAGACCGGGCGAAATTGATAGCATTGAAAATAGAACTCTGCGCTAATGCAATAGAGCTGAAAATTTAACACACCCGTGTCGAGTCAAATGTCAATGTCGACGAGCTCAAGTTCTATTTTCAGTGCTCCGAATTTTCCGGGACCGCTTGATGTTGGACCATATAGTCCAGCCTTATTGGGAGAGCAATCGTTCTAGTTCGGGACGAATGAAACTGCTCCAGCGGAGAGACATCACGGTCTTGCAGGAAACCAGCGCAAAATAACCCCTTGGTTTTTTGCTGCCGGGCAGCCTCTATGTTCCGCATCCCCATTCATCCCATTTGACCCAAGGGTTTAAAAGACCGGCAATGCACACATAGCTCCTCCTGTATTCCTGGTGTTATCATCAAGCTATATTCTCGTTTTGTCGGTCTTATTCCAAAGACATAATCTCACTCACCCAGTAGTTATCCTTGAACACCTGATTATTGGGCGACCTCAGATGCATCATCTCGAAGGTGGTCTGCCAGCGGTCCATGCCGGTCCTGTCCCGCCTCATGGCATCCTGAGACGACGACGCGCCAGGGCCGCTGCTGCTGCTGCTGAAGGTTCTGGAATAAAGGAGGAATACATTTTTAAGCCATTGCCAGTGTCAAGTTAAAAAGGAGGGAAAAAAGGATTTTCGTTTAAGTTTTCAACACCGTTTTCCTAAATCATCAAGTCCAAACTCTAGTCAATGTTCTAGTGAATCGTCAGTGCAGTCAATGAGTCAAGTCAATCGATTCAGTAATGTGGTACACGCTTTACTGAAACTTTTCTGGGAGTTTTGGAGAGAACACAGAATAGCACGCTTGACGCTTAGCAAAAAAATACTAAGAACAGAATCCGTCTGCTCTACATTAAACCAACGCTTCCATACCTACAACAAATGTGATTTTTTGTTGTCTTGTATGGAACCCTTCGTGCGCGAGTCCGACTCGCACTTGGTCGGTTTTTATATCAGACTTGATGACGTCCGTAATAAAACGCGTAAAATTATGTCAGTCACACTCACACCGTTCGTATCGAGTTATGTAATAAAACCGAATACCTATTTCAGTTACGGTGGTCGGTTTTGGTGAAATGGGAAATCAGCAAACCATCAGCCATGCAGCTAAGTATTACTATGTTGTGTTTACAGAATAGTAGCCATGCATGCGACATGTCATTGTTGTGGGCTGCGACATCTTGGTTCTTACAGATCCTTCTTACGCTCGAGTGGTGATAATAATAATACAGCAACATTTGTGATATTCTTCTTTATTGGTACATATGAGAGAGATGCTTAACACAGATACGTCTACACTATACATAGCCTTTTGTCTAACTGAAATAAACTAACTAGATAGACTGTGCTTGTGACATCTGTCAATAAGACATTGATAGTTCTACTTTTTATTACTGCTATACATATTATGCAACAGTCATATGACATCACTGAGCACGTAAATAAAGTCTAAAAATCTAAGCCAATGCCCGCTACAGATCACAACGATAAAACTGCATAGTTCGGTCACAGTAGACGTATCTAGTACTAGCTTATGCCCGCGGTTTCGCCCGCGTAAATACAGTACCCCACGGGAGCACAGTGCTTTTTCCGGATTAAAAGTAGCCTATATTTAATCCAGAGCTTAAACTACTACCATACCAAATTTCATCATAACCCGTTCAGTAGTTTCTGCGTGAAAGAGTAACAAACATCCATCCATACATACATCCGTCTATAGATCCTCACAAACTTTCACATTTATAATAGTAGGATAGTGGGATTTTACCTCTAGTTCGTAACTAGACGATTTAAGGACAGTAAGATGCTTTTCTCTAATCACGCAACTTTTAGCACTTTTTATGTATGACAACTCAAATAATGTGACAAATCAATTACGGAATCAGTAAAGTGTTACATAAAGTTACATATTTTATAACTTTTAATAGTCATTTGTTATGTTTGAAATCTGCAGAGAACTCATCATCGTTTTGTTGTAACAACACATTCAACACAACATTTATGTTGTTTTGTTAATTTATGTCGTGGGAGAGTTCATCGGAAACGGCCTTTTATCTTTATCACTGCATTTCGTAACGTGTTATGCATATACTTTTATTTTTTGTAATCTTTTACAAGGATTTTTTTTTACTTATTCACGTGCGACTCCAATATTTACACGTTTTTAAAATCAAAATTAGTCATTACTATTAATTATTATTTACATAGGTATCTAATAATATTATTTTAAAGGACTATTATTGTAGTAGGTTAAATATAAAACAATTTACAATAGAAAACTGATCACATTAGAGTCGTATTGTAAAATTATTCAGCGTTTTGCCGCCAACATTTTTAACTCTACATTTATGTATTCATAGAATTTTATATGCAGTTTAACGGTGTCCGAAATCCGCAACTACACTTTTAAAACGTGTTTTCTAAACTTTTAATGGATTTTGATTCAAAAGTATGCATCTAAACTAAGTAAGTATATACTTTAAAATTATAGTATCTACTGTAATTTATACATACACTAGCGAAGTAGCACTAGCGACCCGCTCCGTCCGCCTGTTTGTCTGTCACCAGGCTGTAGTGATAGCTAGACATATGATGTGTTTCTGTTGTCGCTATAATAGCAAATACTAATAAAAATAATAAAAAAACCCGACTGCAAAAAAGACATAGCAAAGCAACGCAACGTGCAGTCCGTTTTCTCGATCTTGTTTCGATCTTTTTAATGCGTTGCTTAGCTATCGGTATTTTTTGCAGTCGGTTCTTTTTTATTTTTTTACTTATTTATTTTATTTTTGATTTTTTAGTTTATCCAACACGCACTTGGTTGATTTAAAGCAAAAATACGACTATTTGAATGTCTTGATTACAAATTTATTCGAATGATTTAATTATAAAATTGTAGTAATTTATCCTGTTTAAATTTAAATACCTGACATATATGTATATTTTTGAAATCTCCTTTATTTTGATACCCTACTCGACAGGTTTGGTTAAAAAAAAATTTGAACTACTTACATTTTGGCGCCAAAATTCGCCATTTTGTATTTTTTATTTGAACTAGCTATCTAAGGACACTTGGGTTTTTGAGACAAATCTAACAATACCTTAACTGTCGAAATCCATCCAGCCGTTTGGAAGATACGTGGGAATAAAGGAATTTACAAACACATACATACAGGATACGCGCGAAAACCATAACCCAGTCGGGTAAAAACAGAATAAACTAAATATTTAAATGGGGCGCCTCCCATACAACAAACGTGTTTGTTGCCGTTTTGTCCGGAACACGCCGGTTTTGTCTTTGATCTTGACTTGCTATCGCGTGTCGTATAGTACTTTTATTTTTTGATGTGTAACATATTCTATCCTCTCGCTTTCTTGCAATTTGTGGGAGAGATTTCGTGAAATGGGACGGAAGTGTGCAACAGCCAACAGGAAGTCGCGGAATCGCGCGCTATTTGAATTGACGAATGAGCGCACGGTGGTAGAGTTGACCGTCAGATTAGAATAAAATATTTCAGTATTTTGCTTTTTCTTTACATTGCAATATTTGCGATTACTGATTTGTCATATTTTGTCAACTGTCAATATTCGACATCACATCACAACCGTTTTTTTAATAAGGTATATCATTAGACCAATGCCAGTGTCTAGTTTAATAAGCTATATCATTAGACCAATGCCAGTGTCTAGTTTAATAAGGTATATCATTAGACCAATGCCAGTGTCTAGTTTAATAAGGAATATCATTAGACCAATGCTAGTGTCTAGTTTAATAAGGTATATCATTAGACCAATGCCAGTGTCTAGTTTAATAAGGTATATCATTAGACCAATGCTAGTGTCTAGTTTAATAAGGTATATCATTAGACCAATGCTAGTGTCTAGTTTAATAAGGTATATCATTAGACCAATGCTAGTGTCTTGTTTAATAAGGTATATCATTAGACCAATGCTAGTGTCTAGTTTAATAAGGTATATCATTAGACCAATGCTAGTGTCTAGTTTAATAAGGTATATCATTAGACCAATGCTAGTGTCTAGTTTAATAAGGTATATCATTAGACCAATGCTAGTGTCTAGTTTAATAAGGTATATCATTAGACCAATGCTAGTGTCTAGTTTAATAAGGTATATCATTAGACCAATGCTAGTGTCTAGTTTAATAATTTAATTGTAATTAGCGTAAAACAATAATAAATGAATAATACTGTATTATTGTGAAAAAAGCGTGGGGCGCTTTATTCCATATTTATCGTAAATCGAGCCCCGATGCTTTTTTCACAATATTACTAGTATTTTTATTCATTAGGTAATGTTTAAAACTTATTAAAAAAAAAATACCAGTTTTTAGTTCGATGTGTTTAAAAGCGTGTTTTTAAGTTTTTTTTATTAGATATATTTGTTAACAGCATAGTATTTTTCTGTCGTGAGTCGTGACCACAAAAAAACGCTCGTGAGAACGTGGACTCGCTCGTTTTTTTTTAACAGATTTTAACTACACTTTTAGTTATATTATAATTATTGGTTGCTACTTGTATGAGAGAGCGACATGCAATTTACCATCTGGTATATTACTGTTATGTAATCAGTTATTAGAGTTTCACTAATAAATATTCATCGTTTCCTATTACTTCATCGAAGAAGCGATGATTATTAGACGAGAAAACCCTCATTCTACTTACATAGATAATAGAGCACGAAGGTTTTAAAGAGGCAACTATCGAACTATAATAGGATTCGGTCAATAGTGCACGCTGGCAAATATGAACGTTCATCTACTGATTCGAATAGGCTGACTCGACCAAATAATCTCATAGATTTATCAAATAATCTAATGGAAAACCGGCGTGAAACAACGCTGAGAGCCTCACCTCATGAGTGTGGCTACCGAAGGCCTATGAAATGTCGGTGATTTAAATAAAATACACTTGTCACTTGTAAGTGGAACTCGTCCGATGCTACGTATGTCTATGAGCCGTCCATATTATCGCTTACCATCATGCGTCCATCTCCATCTGCTCGTTTGCGGATCTCATTCCATAAAAACTTAGCTTCTTACTACTATTATAAATGTTAAAATTGGTGAGGATGGATGTATGGATGTATGAATAGATGGATGTGTGTTGGTCGTTACTCTTTTACGCAAAAACTACTAAAAATAATTTGATGAAATTTGGTACGATAGTAGTTTAGGCTCTGGATTAAAATATAGGCTACTTTTTATCCTGAACGACTTTCAAAGTAGTAATGCACAAATAAGTGTGAAATAAAACTTATTTTCAACATAATTCCCCTTTTAAATTCGGCTAAAATTTTAACTATTTAGAGAGCGTAGAGACGCAATCTTCATAATTTTGAAGTCGGTACCAGCTAACTTGAACTCGAGTTCTATCCTTTTTTTTATCAGTATATTGTTTGGGCTGGTACCGACTTCAAAATTATGAAGATTGAGTAGAGAAATAGTTTGAATTTTAGCGAATTTAAACGGGGAATTATTTTGAACATAAGTTTTATTTCACACTTTTTTGTACATTTTTACTTTGGAAGTCGGTTCAATTTTTTGTTTAAAATAATAATTTATCTTTTTTTAATTATATTTATTACTAGCATTATTTGCCCGCGGGTTCGCCCGCGTGAAATTAGGTTTAAAACTTTCATCTCCTATTTTAGCCACCTAGGACTGAATTTTAGAAAACGCTGAAATACATAATTCATTATTTTTTCCGTACTCAATTCATACAAAATTTCATGCAAATATGCCCAGGGATTAAAAAGTTTCATAGAAACTTAAATTCTAATTCCTTATGGATCCCATCATCAGTTGACCACTTTGATATCAAAAAGACCAATTTGGGATTATACCCTTTACTTAAAAAAATAATTCTGAAATTCACTGCACAGACGACGGAGTAATCGTTGAACATACAAATAAAATAAAAATTAAAACACAAATAAAAATATATACTTACAGCCGAACGTATAACCGTCTCCTTTTTTTGGAAGGCGGTTAAAAAGTATAGTGTTCCCGTGAGATACTTTATTTGCGCGAGCAGAACCGCGGTTAAAAGCTAGTAATTCATATTCTTACTATTTCCTATGATTTTGCTAGGATATTTGTAACCCAAAATCATTTTATCTCATCTCTTTCACCACTAATAGAAATTGTAATTATTACGATTCCGAATAATGAGTATTAAAATTAAAAAGTTACAGCACTATTGAGGCTAACAGGTGTTCTGACCTTGTTATGAGACAATAGTAGAAATTGTACAAGGCCAAGATGATATCAAACCTGATTTCATTTTATCGACAGTTTAAAAACACTTACTACTAAACACCATACTTTTTTTTATATTTTTATTAAAAAAATAAAAATATACCAGCTGTTTCCCGCGGCTCCGCCCTCATAAATATAGTATCTAGTATCCCAAGGCAATGTTTTAATCCAGAGCCTAAACTACTTCCATACCAAATTACATCAAAATCCGCTCAGTAGTTATTGCGTGAAAGAGTAACAAACATCCATCCATCCATCCTGACAAACTTTCACATTTATAATTTTAGTAGGATATATCGCTTGATCTTGAAAAAAATAAATATTTATGTAAGTTTTTAAAATATATCAATAATCCGAAGTTACATAATTCGATTTAAAGAACTAGAAAATTAGTAAGTATACATTTACACTTTTATAGCAGATGTTTTATCTCCATAGGTGGTACAAGTTTAAGTAAATAAAATAAAGATTAATGACTAAATTATTTTTGAATCGTCGAAAACAGGATTCGATAACGATTTAATAATAATGAACTCTTACAAGAAATGTGTAAATATGAATATTGACTATGATAATGAAATTGAGTGACATTAAAATTTTGATGAAACTCTAGGCTATTTTCGCTTATGTAATTTCGCTTGCATTTGCTCGGAAAACTGGTGAATTACGAGTTCCGACCGACTCTTCAAATTCGTCTGTCATTGATATCTCTGCTTGACAGAATGACAAAGACTGACTGACTGGAGTGCCTTCTCTAAATTTGAGTAGCATTTGAGTATTTAGCCGTAAATTTTCTAGAAGGTACTCGGGTCGTGCGCCGTGCGTGCGTACCAGGCGATCCATCGTCTACTTGCACGTCTTATGATAATTTAAAAAAAAAAACACTAGTTACTTAACAACTAAGAATCCTTCCCAGCACCGTAACTAACACTGGCACTGCAAGCTCCAGAAACACCTCGACAAAAAAGGGATCGGTGACACAACGACTTGCAGATTCTGTGGGGAAAAAGACGAGACACCCCTCCACCTTCTCCTCGATTGTAAAGCACTTCAACAGAACAGAAAACTGTACCTTGGCCGGCACGAATACTCCCCCATATAGGAAATTCGTAGCATCGACCCCGGACCATACCGTTCAGTTTATGAGCAGCATTGGCCTGGGGCATACTATAACGCGGAGGATTCACAACACACTCACAGTAGATCCAATTAGGTCGCAGTGACGTCAGGGCTCGATTTTGACCTGCCTTTGGTTCAACAAAAAAAAAAACTAGTTTCGCCAACCGCGATGTTTTCAATATAGATATTTCTTCTTAGTAAAAATAAAAAAATCTTTTATTTATTGCTTTACAAATCTAGAGAATAATTAATAATGTGCATACAAAATCGTTTGAAATAAAATTTGTATAGAATAATAATCTTTTCATTTCAATTAGGTAACTAATAAATTGCAATAAATTAATTTCATATTTATAATAGGTGGGAAAAGAAAATTAGGTAATTTTAGTTTACATTAAAAATAATGATAATATGTATTATAATGATACCTATATATAGGTATAAAATTAATTTACATAAAAGTCGCATTTACATGTAAATTAATTAAATATGTAGGTATATAGTCAAATTATTTTATGGGTAAAATATTATACAATATACAAGAACCCCTCTCAACGGAAGGTAAAGGCTTCCTCCAGTTAACCAATGTTTTCTATCCTGTGCTTCTCGCGTCCAACTAGTTAGTACCTGCTATTTTTATAATATCGTATATTTGTTCTTACAATTACATATAATGACATTTGGCTGTGACGACACTGCCGATAGCAGGAGATTTTCCGCGCGGCCGTTACAGCCTTAACAGACTAGTGATGGGATACTGTCGATAGTTGTATGTACTGTTGATGGATTGGTTTGTAATTTGTAGCAGACGGGATACAGAAGTCTACCTACGCACCGAATGCTATTCTCGAAATGAGTTTTTGGGACATAATTAAATATTTGACCTGAATACCTGATACGTTGGAAAAGTCACTTGACAGACAAAACATTGAGTAGCTAATCAGTTGTGTAAATATTTATATTATTAGGGCTTAAATGTATAAGTGTTTATTCCTAATTATTAAACCTAATGTAGATAGCAATATAAAAGCAATATTTTTTTATATGAAATTTATATTTAGCCGAATTCTGGCATATCGATCTCATAATGGCAAAAAAATCTGAAATAACCTATACAGAACAGAATGATCCAAAAAATCGTTGGATAATATCCGATCCGATGTCTTAAACGATCAAATGGAATCGGCACGTCCTTATATTTCCATGTTTCATTCATTTCCTAATCTATCAAATAGACGTTTTTTTTTTTAATTTAATTAATTTCATCTGCAACTGTATTTTATTTTTTCGAATGAAAACAAATCGGAAACTTGATCCGTCGACCATCAATTTACTACACTCGACACAACACTAGAACAGGATGTATTGATAATAGAATGTCGCAAGAATATAAACAAATTATTATCTTGTAACTCGCCGGTTAATGTGTCCAACCATAGACTTATGAAGCCAGAGAGGTGTCTGTGTTATGTGTCTGTCCGTGGCATCGTAGCTCCTAAACGTATGAACCAATTTTGATCTAGTTTTTTTGTAATTTTTCAACTTAGTTTATGTTTGTGAAATTGCTGTCGATGAATTGTACTTTATGACTGTTGTTTTGTTATTGTTTTGCCGAAATTATTATGATTTTAACAACACGATTTAATTTAAAAATTTAAGAAATGTGTTTTTTAATCAATATTCTCTAAATCTCTACCAGATTCTAGATTTCCTACTTAGATGCGATACGAAAGTAAGATGAGTCGAGTCTCAAAATACCTATGCGTTGGGTTTCATACTAATGTACTTGACATTTCAATGTTATAAAATTTGCTTCGAACCTGCAATATTACGTAAAGGCCTCAGGCCATTTCCAACCTATTACACATCTGAGAGCAAATGGAGTTATAACAGCACCCAAGTGTAGCTCCATACACCACACGGCCGATCGTCCAATCGGCATGACGCTATCGTTTGGATCAGTTAGAACTTAGAACCAGGCGCGGTCGCAGTCTGAATTTTTGGATGGGGTCACGAATAATAATAATAGATACAATATGTCGAGTAAATAAGACCTTATTCCACACATTAATTAACAAATGGACTTCCATTTTTATTGCCAAATCGGTTGATATTTGAGACATCTGGGGACTGGGGCCATATCTGGGTGAATATTTAGAAGGGCTAGTCAGACACCTGTCACCCTCTCTTCTAACATTTGAGGGGGGTCATGTCCCTTGTGACCTCCCCTTCGGATCGCACCTACTTAGAACTGACCGTGTATGGGCGTGGATCAGCGTGACAGTTTAAACTGTTTATATCAATATGTGTAAGGCTAAATTACTAAGGCTAAACTGTAATAAGAGCACTGTAAGATCTAATGAAAGAAATCACTTGCAACATCATGTTCTAAGGGCACGGCTATGATTGCAACCACATAAAGGTAAAATAAAAAGCTGTTGTAATTGTCCTACCACACTAACGTAATAGCTGCGGCGCTGGTTCCGCAGTGGGAATACTGAGTGGGCTCACGCATCAACTTTTACCTTTCTCTACACGCCATGGTAACGCATACGAAATTGATATTTTACACAACAACGTAATCGAGGTAAAAAAAAATAGAAAGCTAGCACTAACTAATATTAACTTTAGCAGGTGTTAAATTGTGGCTAATAACTAGAGATTAAATTTATACAGATAAACGTCCGGTTGAAGTCGGCATCCGCAAAGCATTATCTTAATGAAGCGATAATTATGATGTAACTAAGTTAAAGTTACGTAATTGGTGCGAAAACTGAGCTAAAGTACTGATTTCACTAACGGCCGGTTTCAATAACCTATCTACCAGTAACTATTTGTTATAAACGTCAAATATACCTATAGGTTACTGAAACGGGCCGTTAATCATCTGCCGAATTAACTGACTAGTGCTAGGTTTGTGAATTTGTCCGTAGTTTATCTATTCAATAGCGCTTTTGATCTGTAAAGGCGTAAGCGAATCAAAAGCGCTATTGAATAGGTAAACTACCGACAAATTCATACCATAAATCGAGCATAAGTAAATTAACGACTTGAGATGTAGAGCTTTGCAAAAAAGTACGAAACAAACATTAGGACATTTAGATAGAGTATTCAGTGCAATGACTTGATAATCAAAATTAAAAAATTTAAGTAACCCCCGATTGTCAAGCAGTGATCGTCACTGGACCAGCATCATAAAACCCTGCTGTTTATTCATCACATTAGCAGGCTGAGCTGATGATGATAAATTATAGCTAAGAACACTCTCGATCATGTCAGCTTTCAATAAAAAAACACTAGATGAAGATCGATTGATCCGTTTGGGAGCTACGATGCCACAGACAGATAGACACATAAACTTATAACACCTTTCTGTTTTCGTCGGGGGTTAATAATAAACTCTACACAGGAAGCTAGCACGTGGCTCCCTAGTTCGACTATCTCATGACGTCAAACCAGTATTGACAGTTGGTGTTGGTCAAACGCTTCACAGCAGAGACAGTGACTCGTTTGTTAAGTTAGGGATAGACGAAATAAATAATATTGTGAACGCAAAAGTTTGTAAGTATGAATGTTTCACGCCAAAATTAAAAAACATTATGATGGTTTTGGTAGTAGTTTATGCTCTGGATTCACACAAGGCTACTTTTTACTGCGGCAAAATGTACGGTTCCCACGAGATTTCTTTTTGTGCGAACGCAGTCGCGGGGCAAAATCTAGTAACGAATAGAGGAAGAGAAAAATGTGTAAATAACACTCATGCTTCTAAATGTGATGAGTCGCCGCCCGCTAATCAGACCTTGTCTTAATTATTGCTAAGTTTTGCGTACTTCCTCAAAATCAGGAAAGCCAGTCAGCATGAGCTCAGCCTGCTAATATGATGAATAAACAGCAGGGTTTTATGATGCTGGTCCAGTGACAATCGATTTGAACGAAAGTGTTGCTGATTGATCGGTACTTTCACTGCACAGAAGCGTCGGGGCGATCTAAACTTAGAAGACTGATGGCAAAACAATGGGTATATTATGCGACAAGCGTTCTAAATTCTGAGGGAAAAATCAAATCAGATAGAATGACCGAAAATAACAGTCGTTCGATTAAAAAAATTCAGCTGAAGAAGCTGCTGTCCAAACTTCCAAAGTGTGGAGAAAATACGAAAAGGTACGAGCAAAACCGAGTGTTTAATATAAACCGGCTAAGTACGAGTGCGACTCGCGCAAGAAGGGTTACGTACCATTATAATACCAATATTTTACATATTGCTCACATATTATTTCGTTATTTTTAACCGCCTTCCAAAAAAAGGAGGCGGTTACCGTTTGAAGGTTTCCTAGTAAGCGTATTTTACAAGTTAGGTATCTGTAATTCCTGAACTAACAAAGTTGTATAAGCCGTTATAGATGTTATTATATATTTTATGTTATTTTGGCGGCAACGGAAATACATTGTCTGTGAATTTTTCAACCGTCTAGCTATCACAGTTCATGAGGTATCAGGCTGTACCCTGGTGGCAGACAGACAGAGGGACGGAAGGACAGAGGAGTTTCAGTAATAGGATTCCGTTTTTACCTTCGGTTACAGAACCCAAAAAAGAAACTCGCAAGACGTAAAAGAACCATTGTGTTATTTTCTGATCAGATAAAGTTTATATTAAGTCGTGGTTAAGCCAGTAATTACGAGTTTATTCGAAGATCGAAATCAAACATTCATCAATGAACTTCTTTTTATTTTAAAGTTAATAAATAAGTACCTACTAAATAGGGAGTTAGGTACATATGCAGCGCAAAATTGTTCAGTGGCTTAAGCCGTGACGATACAGCAACGGTTTTCCTAAGACTTGGGTTAGGTTTGGACCATCATTTCTTCTTATTTGTTGAATTGAATGGGTGAATTTGAAAAAATCTTTAGCATATAACTGACCACTTTGCTTAAGTAGAAGAAGGCACTAAAAAAGTCACAACCATCGCGTGCCTTTCAGTGCAAATTTTACTTCATCTTCAAAACTTACAACTTATGTCTCCAAACTACAAGCCAAAGGTCGCAAACCGTTGAGCGGTTTGGGCTGTACTTGGTCAATAGTACTCAGGTATATTTTAATCTAGTTTTGTAAATATATTAGTAAATAGGCTGTACGTTTATTAATGGCCGACCTTGTGTCGATATTGTCGGATATGTTTTATTGCGTAATGCCGGTTAAAACACCGGTTTTTCGTATAAATTATACGGCGATGTGAGAATTGAGGTGATGAAAGCTACGGAGAACACGAAAAAAATATGTTTAATTCTGGGACTATGTGATCCGGAATCCGTAAGTAAGGCCGGGGGAAATTCAGAGCATTGAAAATAGAACTCTGCACAGGTTCGATTCCCAGGTTGTGGCGTGTACCAATGAGACTTTTTCAGATCTCAAGAACATTATACGGACGCTCTAACGGTAAAGGAAAACATCGTGAGGAAATCCGCACATGGTTGGCCCCAGACGTATTGACCAGTCATTCCTCTGGACTAGGAAGACTGTGTTGTGAGAATGCCGTATGTGCTTGGGCTACCAGACGACATTTAATAAACCAACTGTCCTAGGCACTACAGTATTTCAAGAGAGGTTACTTCGCTCGGAGAATACTGTATAAATCATCCAATAACAGACGAAAAGTCCTAAGTTTTAAGCTATTAAGTGCAATAACAGTATACTTTACAGCATTTTGGTGTTTTAAGTGATCATTATTCGACTTAATCGGAAGGCCAGACGGAATTCCGGGTGGAGAACTGTTTCCTTCGCTTTATCTTTTTAGGTGTTTAATATTCAATTATGAACATTTAATACGAAACTAAAATGAGGCAGTCATTAAGTATGTTTAGTTACTGTTTTTGTTTTTTATTAATTGATAAAATGTAGTAATTACTAATTATGTATCTAAATAACGAGTGAAAACTGAACCCCAATTCCATAATTAACTTTTATTTAATTATAAATGAATCGTCTTGATATTATAAACAGATTTTTGGAGTTTGGACCAATCGAAAGCATTTTACCATTAACATATAATACCATTTTTCAGTTTATAATAACGGGACTGGATCGCAATTCGTAACTGCAGTTGTCTATAATGCAAACTAAATGCAATTTGTTGTTAATAGTCAATGATTACAAACTGAGGTCGGGGCATGGGCTATGAATTATACGTACATTGAATGGAAAACACTTTCGAAGATTTTGTCAAGGAGGGTTTTTAAATTCGTGACATCTGACAGCTTTTTGGACGCAGGAGGATACGAAATGGTCCGTCGTGCTACCAAGCGCCGCCTGGTGACAGATAAAGAATCGAAAATTCTTATCAAGACCATATATGATACCAGTTACGCCACCAGATGACGCCTTGTGTGAGCTGGGTCTGCCACCTAACGGCAGAAAAAATATCAAAAACCCTCATTAGATACGGACTGATCGATCGGAAAGCAAATTTCAAAATGTCAAGATGACAAATGTCAAACCTCGACTGCCCTAAAAGTAGACTGCCCAGATAATAATAATAATTAATAATAATATTTTTTTTTTTTTTTATTGGTCCAAAAAACAGATTAAGTGAGGATACTTTGCCTCGACATGCCTCGTTTAAAATAATATATAGGTCTATGTTGATAGTAATATAGGCGATAAAAATTTGTCATAATATAAACGTATTATGCTTATTTATTGTACAACCGCATTACCGTTTTATAAACAAAGTATTGCGCTGATAACTGTAAGTTTATTGCTACAGATAATAAAGTGTGAGATTTGGTACAAAAATGGAGGAAATTGGAACCCAGATACGAAGGAAACGGATAGGTATAATTGCTTCGGCCGTGGTGCCTCAGTTCACATTGTTTAATCTACACAAATGTTACAAGGCTTATTATTTACGGCAAAACAATGACAGCGGACAAAACAGTTAATTATCATCAGCTAATATCCTCACTGAGGCTCGGGTGACGGGTCGCTCCTCGATGTGAGGTGGGTAAGTCCACCACGCAAGCCTATTGTGTGTTTGCAACTACAAGAACCTTTAAAGGGTGCCTCATAATGTTTTCTTTTTACCGTATTCCATTTATTAGTATATTTGAGACTAGCTTTTGCCCGCGGCTCCGCCTGCGCAAATACAGTATCCCACGAGAACACTACTTTGTCGGGATAAAAAGTAGCATATGTGTTAATCCAGAGTTTAAACTACCAAATTCCATAAAAATCCATTTGGTACTTTTTGCGTGAAAGAGTAACAAACATCCATCCACCCATCCATCCATCCTCAAAAACTTTCACATGTATAATAGTAGAAGGATTATATCAAAGTTTCTAGATTGAATGCCTTTAAAATGCAATGAATTATAAGTCTATCAGAAAACCCTGATAGTCAGAAGGATAACTATTGTCTACTCGCGTTAAGACAGTGAAATGTCAAAATAATTCAAACTTGGCCAATGACCGTGCCGTGTTCACAATAACTAATTAGAATAAGCCATTATGACATATGTATGCGTGATAGACTATATTGTCTATATTCTATAATGTTGTAGTTTAAAAAAGGTTTCTCAGAAGGAATTTCACATAAAATATGACAAGAGTTGTCATAATATGTTCGCCTATTAGCTTTTAAAACTGTTTCAAGCATATTTTACGCATTTATAATTTATAATTAATTTATTCAAGTCGTTTAATCCATATCGTTTTAAAATTTATGTGGTCGTTATACATAATTCTAATCTTCTAATGATCGAATCGATTTATTTTACAACATTCCGCTTTCTGTTACATGTTTTAAATTTTAATTCGTATCTGTCATCTTCTCTAAGTTTGTAACCGATTTTAAAAAAAAGAAGGCGGTAATATGTTAGGCTGTATATATATATATATATATATATATATATATATATATATATATATATATATATATATATATATATTGTATCAACGACGAAATCCCCAAAAATGGGGATTTCAAATTTAAAAAGTTAAAAAATTTAAAAATTCTTTTTTTAATGTATTGGGTATAATCTAAAATTGGTCTCGTTGGTGTTGGCAAAGCGGTGACTTGATGATGGTATATATGAGGAATCGAGGGAACTCCTCGAAATTTATATGGATACATATAGTGATTTTGACTTTTCAGAAGTAACCCAAGCATATGCTACCAAAAAGAAAGATTCTGCACAAAGGTATACCCTGGATCCAAATGCACACAGTTTCAGTCTTTAAAGATGCGCGTTTGGAAATTTTGACGTTTAAAGAACTGCAAGCATATGCCATTATGTAACTTACAGTTATCATCATCATCAGCTTATATACAATATCTAATGGACGCTTGGTGCGTATTCAATTATACATTCGAACGTTTATTTTAAACGTTCCTTAAATATATTAATAATATCACTAAAAATTATTATCATTTTTAAACAAAAAATTAAACCGACTTCCAAAGTAAAAATGCAAAAAAAGTATGTAATAAAACTTATTTTATAGATAATTCCCCTTTTAAATTCGGCTAAAATTTTAACTATTTCTCTACTAAATCTTCCTAATTTTGAAGTCGGTACCAGCAAGTTTGAACGTGAGTTCTATAAAATATTATAGGATAGTGTTCAGGCTGGTACCGACTTCAAAATTAGGAAGATTTAGTAGAGAAATAGTTAAAATTTTTGCCGAATTTAAAAGGGGAATTATTTAGAAAATAAGTTTTATTTCACACTTTTTTGTGCATTTTTACTTAGTATTAATAATGTTTTGTGCCAAATAAGAGCGCTATTGTCTTGGAATGTCGCTCATGTAATTTTAAATATTGACTTGACATCAAGTTTTATATTCGGTCTTTACCTATGAAATTGCTGTTTTGTATGAAAAAATTTAAAGGTTTTTTTTCATGTATTTTTTATTTGTATTTATCGAAGTAATCACTCATACAATCAATGCATATTTGCCAACACAGTGGCAGTTTATTATTTTTTTTTTTATTTATTCAGTTTATTTTTTATATTTATTCTTTTTTATTTAAGAAGGGCTTCTTAAAGAAATCAGCTGGACGGGAGGCAACAAATTCTTCAAAGGCATTTTGTACTGCCTCTCGGGTATTGAATTTTTTTCCTGCCAAGAAGTTATCCAAATTCTGGAAAAAGTTGTAGTCTGTAGGCGCAAGGTCTGGTGAGTAGGGCGGATGACGGAGAGGTTCCAACCCCAGTTCTTGCAACTTGGAGACCGTCTGCTGTGCAGTATGAGGTCGCGCGTTGTCGTGCAGAAGCAGCGGAGACGAGAAATTGACCAATGCTCGTTGGAGATGTGCCAGCTTCTCCATCATTGTGTTCAGTTCTTCATAGTACACATCTGCAGTAATGCTCACCCTGTTTGGTAAGAAGCTGTGAATAATCACACCGGCGCTAGACCACCAAACAGTGACCATCACTTTTCTAGGGGTAAGTTTTCGTTTGGGGCATTGTAAAGGTGCTGAACCAGGATCCAACCAACTTGCTGAGCACTTGCGGTTATCAAACAGAATCCATTTTTCATCGCAGGTAACAATGCGGTTCGAAATTCCTTCATTTGTGTGTCTGTTGAGCAGTGCAAGGCACGTCTCGACGCGAACTTCGCGCTCGCGATCATTGAGTTCGTGGGGCACCCATTTGTCAAGCTTTTTTACCTTGCCAATTTGACGCAAATGGACCAATATTGTTTCGACGCTAACGTAGAAAGCTGCTGCTAATTCAGCCGTAGATTGTGTATCATCAGCTTCCACAATAGCCTTTAATTTGTCATTGTCGACCAAAGCCTTCGGACGACCGCGAGGTTCATTTTTTAGGTTGAAATTTCCAGAACGGAAGCGAGCAAACCAATAACAGGTGTTGCGTTGGTTTGTAGTGTTAGCTCCGTAAACGTCGTTGATGTTGCGTGCCGCTTGTGCCGCGTTGCTGCCACGACAGTACTCATATTCCATAATTACTCGAATTTTTAACGTATCCATGATGACGAAAAAGATTGAAATGAAATGTAACACTAATCAATAAACAAATGACTTCTTTTGGAAAAAGAATACCATGTTTTTAAAATAAAATTAATTTGAAATTAGAATTCTTAGCCAAACAAAAATTATTTTGATTTGAAATGGCCAGTACTGCAGAACGGCAATTTCATAGGTAAAGACCTATTATTTTAATTTGTATTAGTTGTATTTTGTATATAAATTACGTAATAGATACGAGGGCGGGTCAATAAGTCCGTGACTTTTGGAATAAAACACAGATTTTTTGATAAATAAATCATTTTATTTTTCAACGTAGTCCCCCTTGAGCTCTATACACATTGTCCAACGCTTCTCCAATTTTTTTATCCCTTCCAAAAAATATGATTTGTCGAGGTCCTCAAAATAGGCCTTTGTTTGCGAGATGACTTCATCATTGGAGTCAAATCTTTTTCCACCGAGCCATTTTTTCAGGTTTGGGAACAAGAAGTAGTTACTCGGAGCCAAATCTTGAGAATAGGGTGGATGTGGGAGCAATTCATAGCCCAATTCATGGATTTTTGCCATGGCAACTGCACATGTGTGCTCCCTTGCATTGTCTTGGTGAAAAAGAACTTTTTTCTTGGCCAAATGAGGTCGGTTTCGTTTTCAAATCCTCATTGAAGCGGTCCAATAAGTTGGCATAATATTCCCCATTAATTGTTCTTCCCTTTTGAAGATAGTCAATGTGGATTATCCCACGTGCATCCCAAAAAACAGTCGCCATAACTTTATTGGCTGACAAACCCATCTTGGCCTTCTTTAGCGCCGATTCACCCTTAGAAACACACTGTTTTGACTGTTGTTTGGTCTCTGGTGTGTTGTGATGGATCCATGTTTCGTCCACGGTTAAAAAACTCCTCCATATTGTGATTAAACAACGCCAAACCTTCCTGTGAAGTTGTTACACGATTGCGTTTGTGGTCGACTGTGAGCAAACGCGGCACCCATCTTGCGGAAAGCTTTCTCATGCCCAAGTGATCATTTAAAATTGAAACCACTGAGCCATGCGAGATGCCTATGGCTTCCACAATCTCTTGCACTTGCACACTTTCAATCTTCGGTCGGCCAACACCATATCGTGAATTTTTTCGATTGTTTCGGGTGTAGAGACCTCAACTGGGCGTCCAGGACGTTCGGCATCTTCAGTGCTTGTACGGCCACAACGAAAATCAGTAAACCACTTTTTTACCATTGAAATCGATGGTGCAGAGTCCCCATAGTATTTATCAAGCTTAGCCTTGGTCTCGGTAATGGTTTTTTTTCGCAAAAAATAATGCTTAATAAGCACACGAAATTCACTTTTTTCCATTGTTTCCTTAAGTTACTGGATAGTCTGATAAAGATAGCTGTAAAACACAAACTAACTGACGCAGCAAGTTCAAATTTTGATAGGAGTCAACTGACAGATGCCTGTTGACAGGAGTAGTGTTGCTTTTTCAGTAAGGAGGTTAGAAATTCAAAAAGTCACGGACTTATTGACCCGCCTTAGTAATATTCACAGACACACTATTACTATACTACTTGAACATCCCACGATGTTCAAGTAGTAAGCACATTGAGCAATTGCTGTAAACCACTATTGACCATATTCAAAATATGGCCAAAGGATTATTATAATTATATTCATGCTGTTGGTGAACCTTCCTAGGTTCATAACCGTGAAAAAAATTAAGTTATTTAGAGATACTAAAGAGACCTTCTCCTTATCTCTATAAGGCGTCAGTCGCCACTATCTGATAGAAACGTGAACACAAGGAAGTGAAGGTCATTAAATATTGATCGAACTACGATGCAAGCGATTGAACTAAAGCTTGTAATGGCTTCCGTACCCTGCGACGTCTATGTCTATGGATATACTACTTCGTAGGACATCATAGCGCGGGTAGTGAGTAGGTACAGAGTGTAAAAGTAGTGTAGTAAATAAAATAAAAAGAGTGTAGTAAATTAAATGTATCCTTTATTTACTATTTAATTATAAAATTTCGTTTAGTTCATATTAATTCATCCCAATATGAATGTAGATTAATAGTTTATTTTAATAAAACGATGCATCTTTAAAATATTATTAATTAAATATAAAAATAAACTTTTAAATATAAATGGAGATAAATTTTAGAGAAACCATTCAAGGCAATTATTTCTGTGGTCCATTAGAGCCTATTATTATTTTGTATAGTTAAAATAATGGCAGTACCTTTTACGTAAACCGTTTATTTTTAACGGACAGTTAAAGTGTTTTAAATTTTAACAAAACGGTTCTCAAATATTTTAATGAATGCACAGATTTTAACAGTTAAAACAGCCAGTTATAGTTACTGTTAAACGTTTACGGTAAATAGCAAATTAAGATATTTTGTGATAGTTTTAAAAATTTATTATGTACTATGCAGGTAAGAAGATATTAATTGATTTATATAACACGAACGATTATATATTTTTGATTATCGAATATTCAAACGAAAACTATTAATTAAGAAGCACTCAAGTTAAATACATGCTATTCCGCCAAGCGGATCCAGTGAAATCCTGTGATTTAAAGAGCGCGTAATTTTAAAAGGTGTCTGAGAATTGTATGGAAAAGTTAACGCCCTCCTCCTCCCCCCCCCCCCCCACACACGTCACGTACTGTGTTCCCTGAGTAGCTTTAAATTGATTAAAATCTATATCAATGTAAATTCATTTCGATTATTTTACATACAATAGACACAGATGCGACAAGCGAAAGAGAAAATTCGAGATACTAACATTACAATGGTATATTAGATGATTGCTATCGCCATTATAACAAGACCTGATTAACTGAAGTAAGTCTTGTTTGAAGACGTTCAAGTTATAATAATTGCTCATTTCACTACGCATATCTAAAGATGCTCTGGTGATCGCGTGTTCTAAGAATATGATATTCAAATTAGAAAGTTTTGTCCTTATACTTATTATGTTAAATAGGTTTCATTGAATTAATTTTATAGCTAATAATGTGCTACCGCAAGCTAATGGCAAAAGACTAGATAGTCGTTTGTCTAAATATCATGCCTTCCCGTTTATTAATACGAAGAATAAGAGAGAAGGCATAATATTTAATCAACCATTAACTTTAACGGGCGTTGGTGAAATTAGGACTTGATGGGACTTAGTGGACATGTTAGGGCTCCTAACATTCCCACTACGTACTGCTACTAGTAAGCTTACTGATTGCTTGCATTGTATAAGAGAGTTATTATACAAGAGTTGTAAACGTTATCAGCGAGTTAAGGCCGGGACTATATAATCCAGAATCCGGTAAGCCCGGACAATATTCCCAGCCTAAGGCTCTGGTATACTGCGCAGGGAATCATCGCCTGACGACGGCTGGCCGTTATCGACAGCTCCTAATTCTGTCGATTGTCGTTGAAATTGAGGGGTTTTGTGGGTGAAACATCGATCTAGCTAGGTCTTATTTCTGGAGCGATAAACACCAGGAGCGTTTGCACTCTTTAAATCGTGGCGGCTTCGATTATGCGATGTGCAACATTCACAGAAGCGCGTTTTGCAAGCAGTTGTTAGTCCTGCCTTAATATCATCTCTTAAGCTACCACACGTAACGCCAGGCAAACCTGCACAGGTATACAGTTACACGTGTCAGGTAAGCTTGAGCCAACTAGTATGAAAACCTGCACAGTTTTACAACAAACACGCCCCGGTTAACCTGCACAGGCTACCAGTGGCGTGGGGTTCATATAACTCCATTCCTATCGGCTTCCTTTTAAAGACCCTTATTCAAATCCCTATAATACAATCCCTCTGTCCTAACAGAGGGCTTCCCTATAAAGGAGAACTAGCCTTCGCCACTGCAGGCTACGTATACCGACAATTATTGAACATGATAATTTAAGTATCCTTCTTTTTACAAGACTATCATGTGTGTAAACCGCTCGTTTAATGGTTTCGGTCATAACAGTGATTATGCTAGCGCGATGGACCGAGAGGACCGCTACTTCATGCTTCAAGAGTTAGATTTAATATATAACGGACTCATACGGACAAACATATCAATGTGTTTGTTTGTTTGGTTTTATGACTCTGGTATATTTCCAAACAAAGCTTTCCTACTGCTTTTAAAGTGGTAAGAGTTCTATCTAAACTACATTAAACTTTTGTCTTTAGGCTGTGCTGTAGGGCCTTCAAGTTACCTGAACAGAATTATAATAAAAAGAGTTAACACAATTGCATCCAGTTAAACACTAAGTATATTACTTCTTGGTTAATCTACTTCTTGGTTACTCGTAAGGAAGTGAGACCCGGTATAGATAAGTAGTGGGTTTATATTAATGAGAGAAGAACTTCATGTCTATCTCCTACTTTTGATGAGAAATCGTTCGAAAATGGAATCGTTTTAAAAAATACCGTCCATTGTCGGGTTTAAAACGAAGGTTTACATAATCTAGGTAGTAATATAGGTTTGTGGTGCAGCTTAATTTGTCTATTACAATTATCCCTACTAATATAATAAATGTGAATGTAAGTTTGTTTGTTACTCTTTCACGCAGAAACTACTGAAAGGATTTTAATTAAATTTCGTATGGTAGTAGTTTAGCCTCTGGATTAAAACATAGGCTACTTTTTATCCCGGAATAGTACAGTGTTCCCGAGTGATACTCGATAGTATATTTACGCGGGCGGAGCCGCGGGAAACAGCTAGTATATAAATACGTGCAGCAGAGATTTTCAGTGCACAGTGATAGTACACATGACTTTTTAAACTGTTTCCACTTTAATTGGTATTTTACATTAATTTCAATATCGGCCCATCATCCTACAGACTCCAGAGGATTCTACAAAACAAGGAGACTAAAGTGGCGTTCTACACCACAGCTCCACTGAAAATTGACTGTGCAACAATAAAGATGAGTTTAAAATCATGGACAATAGCGGTATTTACAGTCTCACTTGTGATACATGTGGAGGAGTGTATATAGGTAGACGGGGAGAAAGTTTAAAACTAGAATAAAAGAACATATAACAGCTTGAAAGAAGAAAACTAAAAGATCTACGTTTGCCGAACATCTAAATAAATCAAATCAAATCAAAAATTTTTTTATTCAAAATTGGTATTTTTAAATACTCTTTTTGAACGTCGTTACTACGTGATGCCTACCACCGGTTCGGGAACTAACCCAGCGAGAAGAGCCGGCAAGAAACTCGTCTGGGGCCATCTTTTACCAAAAAGATGGAAAATTATTCTTTTAAAATCAAAATTATTACAATGTTTGCTTATGTCTATGTAACAAATAATAACATAAGATAAGGAGCCACCTTATTCCCAAGGTGTGCCGTCTTGAATGAAGTCATTAATTTTATAATACGCTTTGGCACACAAACGTTCTTTAACTACTTTTTTAAACTTATTAATGGAAGGTTTTGAACCTTTTCTGGGATTATATTGTATAAGCGTATACATTGGCCTTTAAAGGATTTACTAACTTTGCTTAGTCTGAACACTGGCATATCTAACTTGTTCTTATTCCTAGTGTTTACACAATGATTATGACATTTCTTTTTGAAGTTGTTTAGATTATTTCTTACGTATAACACATTTTCCAAAATGTATTGAGATGCGACGGTCAGAACTTTTATTTCTTTAAACTTTTCCCTTAGAGATTCAAAAGTCGACATCTTATAAATAGAACGTATAGCACGTTTCTGCAGCACAAATATTGTATTTTTTCCCCACAAGAGGATGCCGTACGACATTATGCTATGAAAATAGCTAAAGTAAACTAATCGCGCGGTCTCTATGTCGGTAATTTCTCTAATTTTTTTAACAGCGTATGCTGCAGAACTCAGCTTATCTGCCAATTTAGCAATATGTGGTCCCCACTGAAACTTACTATCTAATGTTATACCTAGAAAAACAGTGGTGTCTACTAATTTCATTTTCTCATTATTTAATAGTATATTGGTTTGTGCCTGCGTAACATTTGGCAAGCTGAACTTTAAACATTTTGTTTTATTAGAATTCAACAGTAAATTATTAGCATTAAACCAATGTACTATTTTTGAGAGAGCACTATTTACCTCGTCATTGTTAGATTGTCGTCGCTTCACATTAAAAATTAGTAAAGTATCATCAGCAAAAAGTACTATCTCATGCTTATCATTAACTAGATAAGGTAGATCATTTAAATAGATGAGAAATAGAAAAGGGCCCAAAATAGACCCCTGTGGTACTCCTAGTTTAATTTTAGTACCATTAGACCTTTTGGAATTAACTTCTACAGTCTGTGTTCTATTTATTAGATAAGAGCTTAGAAGCTTTAGAGTCGTGCCCCTTACACCATAATGGTATAATTTCCTGAACAGCGTATCATGCTCCACACAGTCAAATGCTTTGGATAAATCACAGAATATACCAAGTGCATCCTGTGACCTCTCCCAAGCTCCAAATATACTGCACAGAAGACTAATGCCTGCATCTGTTGTGGACCGACCTTTAGTAAAACCAAACTGATTACTATGTAACAAATTATTTGAGTTGAAGTGAAAAATTAATTGATTTAGAATAATTTTCTCAAAAATTTTACTTAAAGTCGGTAATATGGATATTGGTCTATAGTTAGCTGGGTCTGCTTTATTCCCAGCTTTAAAGAGAGGCATCACCTTGCTGTGCTTCATCAAGTCAGGGAACACGCCACTTTTAATACAATTATTAAAAACTAATGCTAGGTGAGGGGCAATGATGTCAATTACTGGGTTTATAACTTTTGTGGACATACCCCAGAGATCAGTTGTACTTTTAATATTAAGTAATTTAAATGCCTTGATAATGTCTCTAGAGTCTATTTCTTTGAAAATAAAATTTACATCACATTCCCTCACATTATCTCTAAGTAATTTTTCGGCAACTGTAGGTGATGAATTTAAGTTTTTTGTAGTTGAGATCGGAATGTCAGCAAATGTGGGATTTTACTAAGTGACCAGATATGCCTTGCGAGCTCCATATTATTATTGCAAGCCATTTCATTTAATTATTAACTACATATATTCTACATTTCACCATTATGCAATTTATATTATTATATTATTATTATTTATATTTATTTTATTTACATACATAATATTATTAATTTTAGATGATTTTTTGACACACTTTATTAATTTTAATTTTGACATGATTTAATATTATAATTTATTTGACATTATTTATAATATCTTAGACTCTTAAATATTATGGACATTTTAATTGAATTATTGGCGATAGTTGTATTTTATTTTTAATATTCTGATATCCTTATTAAATTGTATTCTATTCCATTACAAATCAATAAGTTATTAATTTATCAATGTAATGTGTTATAATATTGAAATAATATTCATTTGTGATATACCGCAGAAAATAGAATAATTTGTGTTAGCCACTAGCAGACTTCAGTCTCGACAGTGATGCTACATCCGGATCCGTATAATATTTTGCATTTACTCTGTTTATTATTAATATCAATTTGGTTTCATATTTAATAAATTATTAATCAACGGATTATTATAAATTATATTATTGTAAACAAGATGGTTATGACCAATTACGTCACATCAGAATTTAGTCATGCATTTTATATTAAATATAAATAATCAAATATAATTAAACACATAATAATTAACATTAGTAATTGGTAAAATAAGAATCATACTTAATTGAAATCTATTTTGTTAATTTATATTTAATTGCAATACCGGATATAAAGTGTTTATTTTGACTAGCTCTAACGACCTTCAAGTAATATAAAAGGGAAGGACTCTCTGTAGCCGCCAACCCGGGTGATGTTAGGGAGGGTCAAACCCTCCCATCGACTCTTACCAAGTAAACTAGCCACCAGGCTAGTTATAATCCGATTTAGCTACACCGGTCTTAACCCGACCCTTAGCATAGACCCGTTCGAAAAAAAAAAAATGTAGCCGCCATTATTACTTCTTCAAAATTGTTGAAAGGCGGACACTCTGTCTGACGAATAAAAGTGTAACAGTGGAATAAGTGATTTTATTTACGCCCGTCACATCTGCTATAAAAATTTAAATTACGTTGCACAAAATTAAAAAAAAAATCATGACTTGGCAACCCCTTTTTTTTGCACAATGTTTACAATTTTTTTATAATTTTAAATCTACCTACACCTAATAATAACCTAAAATTAATGTAAAATACTTATTCAAGTGGAAACAGTGCAAAAAGTCCTGTGTGTTAGGTATTACTGCGAAACATGCATTTCCACCAAGAACCTACAGTACAATCAATAACATATACTTACAGTACACTTTTACGAGAACCGTGCGAACGGAGGAGTATGATATTTGGCACTGTTAAAGTTTATGTCGTGGAAAGGAGCTTATATTGTTTTAAATAATACTTAGAACTACATAAGAAGCGTAACCATAAATCATTCATTTAACATATTATCACTACTATAAATGTGAAAGTTTGTGAGGATGGATGTATGTTACTCTTTCACGCAAAAACTACTAAACAGATTTGGATGAAATTTGGTATGGTGGTAATTTAGGCTCTGGATTCAAACATAGGCTACTTTTTATACCCAAAAAGTACAGTGTTTCCGTGAGGTAATTCATTCACGCGAGCGGAGCCGCAGACGGGAGCTAGTTGATATAATAAATCCTTTCGGCCTAGCCTTGGTGCCCTAGGGTACAGGCGATTGCAGATCGACCTTTTGATAATGTGAGTGTAAATCTGTGTTAAGAACGTTTACTAGATCACCTGACATACAGACATGCACCACTTATTAGTATTAACGAAATGCTCGCAATATCGAAACACTCAACAGTCAACTATGAAATATCAATAGTTTCGGGAACATTTTAGCGGACGTTTCTATTGGCCAGCCGCCAGGGATTCCCAAAGTGGGTGGGGTTCCTTAAAAGTATAAAAACTCCTGCCTCAGTATATAGATAGTAAACACATCTGTAGTCTGTTCGTCACTAGGTTTATTATCTCCATTATTTAAAGATAGAAATAAGTAATATGTACATATTCTTAGGTATAATTATTATAAGAAACGTATTACGTACCTAACATTACGAACATGTTTTATTACAATACTGATAAGTTCTTAAGTTTTATTACATGAGATGTAGATTATTACCATCTATAATAATCAATATGATAATATAATTAAAGAAGTTATTAATTCCTAAGATTTTAATATTTGGTTTCCCTTTAATATCCTATCGATATAAATTTTTGTTATTTATTTGTTTTACTATCTTAGCGTCAGTTCTAACCGACCGTTCAGACCCGCCGCGTCGCGTCTCAGTGTGAGCTGACCCTTAGTTAAACTGCCATAAAAAGTTATTTTAATAACAGGAATATTTTCATTAGAATCATTACAATATAACCTCAATTTTTATATATAACGGGACTACTAATAACACGATTAGCCTTCCTTTTGCCTTCGCCGTAGTCGGGTAATACCTAAGACAATCGAGATTATTTCTAAAAATTGTGTAACATTTTATTACAAGACCAAGATTATAATACTTCTTTTCTGTTCTGTTATTATCACTAGCATGCCGGATGATGATGATGATGATTGGTTGAAACCTTCGCGTTTCCCAACAGAAAGCAAGGCCGAGAGAACGACAAATTCGGCTATCTTTATTAACAGTTTGACAATATTATATTGATCCCCGATAGTGTCCGATCTGAAATTGTCTATCTACAGATCTTCCTACGACTAGAGGTTATAGATTTTAATCGATAGTCTATTTTTACCCGACTGAGTATGTATGTATGTTTGTTTGTGGGTTTGTATATTCCTTTATTCCCACGTATCCTCCAAATGGCTGGATGGATTGCGACAATTAAGGTATCGTTAGATTTGTCACAAAACCCAAGTGTCCTTAGATAGCTAGTTCAAAGACAAATACAAAATGGCGGATTTCTGCGCCAAATTGTAAGTAGTTGAAAGAAATTTTTTTTAAAACACGTATCGAGTGTAATATCAAAATAAAGTCAATTGAAAGGAGATTTCAAAAATATACTTATATATTATGTTATGTATATAAATTTAATCAGGAATATTTACAACCATTTTATTTATTAAATCATTCGAATAAATTTGTAATATTGATTACATTCAAATAATCATATTATTGCTTCAAATCGACCAAGTGTGTTGTATAACTTAAAAAATATAAAAGAAAATATAATATATAATAAAAAAAATAAAAATAACCCGACTGCAAAAAAAGACAGATACCTACCTAAGCAACGCACTAAAATACCGAAACAAGATTGAGAAAACAGACTGCACTACATTATATGAACTGAAAGTCTAAGTGAAATAATTGACATAATGTTTGGTAGCAGGCGGAACCCATTTATTTTTGTACGATTTATAATTTGCAAATGGCTCCCGCCTGCTACCAAACATAACGTCAATTATTTCACTCACGCTTTCAGCTCATAGTGTGGTCTATTTTCTCAATCTTGTTTCGGTCTTTTTAGTGCGTTGCTTAGGTATCTGGCGGTTTTTATTTAAAAAAAATATCGGTAATTATTTAAAAGCTTTTGGTAGAATCGGCACTAAAAATTAAAACAATATTAACTGTCAACGGCAAAAAATATTATTCTTTATGTTGTGTATTTTTAATGTTCCGTATGTAGCTAAATGGTAGGATCGGACCCTATCTGTCTGTCACCAGGCTGTATAACACTTATATTATATCTTGCCTACATTTCTATAAAAGTTTCATGACATACAATATAAATGTGGTGCGTGATTGTGTGCGTTAAAAGACCTGGAACTGCAGCTCAAGACATTATGTATCAGAATAAGTTATTACGAAATGTCACGGTACATACGGAGAATATATTTAATAATGTCGCATAATGGAAAGGCTGTTTTCCCACTTACCGACCCGGCTCCGGACACGCGTCAGGTGGGACTTGGGAGTCATTGAGCTGTCTAAAGTCTAGGTAAATGTTCTGTGAAGTCTAAATACTAAATTGAAGTTGTTATACTGGTCCACTCAACTTTACAATTATCACGGAGTCATCAGATAAACATATAACGATCATTAAATTTAATTAATGATTATACAATCGCGATAATTTCTAATATATGCACATAGTCGTGCGAAACCAAGCTGGGACGATGACTCACTTATTGTGTTTTAGGCTTTTTATTAGTTAACTAGACTTTCTATAAAATTAATAAAATATAATATACTATGTGAATTAATTTTGGTAATTAAAATATTCATTCTTAATTCAGACATTCATTCAGGTATTCAATCTGTTACTAAATATATATGCCTTTTTAAAAACCGTTTTAAAACATAAAGAAAATATTCTAAATAAATTAAAGTATTTTAAAAATTAAATTATAATAAGGAATACTGGTAAGTGGTAACGCACTTTTATCTTGGCGGAGTGTCCAGTGTCCACTGTCCATGCGGTAACCGCTTACCATGCGATCCATCCGCTCGTTTGTCAATCTTATCTATATTTATACAGCATGCTCGGTTAACATGTTATTTTTCTGTAAAACACGAACATTTTTAGATATACGTACTGCCATTACTAATGTAATATTGTGGCCCAATGTTGGGTTAAATATTTTATTCGGACCAAGCACTCTGTATAATAAAAGGCAAAGCTGATTGACAGGTGTATCAACGCGCAGGCCAAACTCTTAAGGCTAGAAATTTGAAATTTTGCACACATATTTCTCACTACGGAAGGATTTTTCAAAATTCATCCTCCAATGGGGTAAAATACGTGATAAAGTTCGTATGAAACTTTTTATACCTAATATGTCCATATTTGCATGATATTTGGTATTAATCAGTGACGTGAGGTTCATGTAATTCCATTCCTATCGGTTTCAGTTACCACTTACCTTTAGAAGACCCTCATCCAAATCCCTACCTATTATATAGGCTAGGGCTTCCCTACGAGGGAGAACCAGCCATCGCCACTAGTATGAGTTGAGAGTGCGTAAAATAGGGGATAAATCATGAAAGTTTAGAATATAATTTCAAGCGGAAAAACCGCGGGCAATGAATGCTAGTTCCCAATAAAAAAACATAAGAAACATAAAAAGTAAAGTCTTGTCTTTTTAATTCCTACATAAGCAGGCGCTGTCAAGGTCTTGGGTATATAGAAAATGAAATTATGTTACGTTTTATAAGCGTTTAGCCTTCATTTTAAACGAGTTTTTAATATAAGTATGTCTGTTTTTCCTTAGCTCCATAACAATAGCATTTTTCAATAGACCACAAAAAATGTGATTAGACAACACTGCAAAACAATTTAAACTTTATTACTAATGTATCGGAGCCTTGAAATTGTATGTTATTATAGGTAAGTCGCAGGAAATAGTAACAATATATACATATCGATTTTTTACAAAGATAAATGAAACCTTGTTTAGTTTGTGATTTTGCTATAAGATGCAGGTGAACAATATTATCAATTTTAAATAGCTGTCCAAATTACCTATTAATTGGAACCAAATCAACATTCAAAACGAGCAAACGTATCACATACGACACAACGACATAGGCTACTTTTTATCGCGGGAAAATGTACGGTACTTACATTATAAATAAGTAAATATTGCCCGCGACTTCGTACGCGCAAATCCCGAGGGAAACGTACATTTTGCCGCGTTAAGTAACCTATGTCCTTCCCCATGGTCTATTCTATATCTGTGCTAAACTTCATCTAAATCGGCCCTGTACTTTCAGATCCTATTCATGCAAACAAACAAATCTTTCCTCTTTATAATATTAGTATAGATGAATGAACGGGAAGTATGATCACTTGTTGTTGATGATGATGATCGCGTGGTAACGGTTGGTTAAGCCACGTAAATAATGAATACAGAAATCGGTTACGTTGTTACCCGTAGATGGTATATCACCTTGATGGAGACGAAGGCAAACATTTTCTAATGATACAAGAAAAATGCCAGGCATAGTTTGGTAGCAACTGCGAATTGACTAAAAAAATTGTAATAATGGTTTCATCATTAAGTAGATTCGATCTTTTGGATGTAAATTTAAATCTATCATAATTGTGTGGCGCATACGAGGGAAAAAGAAGAGACATTGGCTCTCGTGAGAGGTTTCTGTGTGAGATAGTGGAAAAGAACACATTTAATGTGAAGGTCGATTCTGCTATTTCATTCTTACATCAATACAATTTCGATATAGTCTCGATCTCATCTAACATCTAAATAGTATTCCCCATAACGTCAAACGCTGTACAAATGCCAAACTTGTAGTAAAGACGACTTTGGGACAATCGAAGATAACAAAACAGTTCATTTGACATTTATGTGTAATTTGAATAAGAAAAGGCTCCTAAATAAAATAACATGAATCGACTTAGATAAAATACTAATTAAAACTAACGTTTGCTTGCTTTTAAATATATTTTTTTTAACCCTAAGGTTTAAGACATCACACACCTCTTTATTTTTGCTGTGCGCCTGGTAAGTGCTTGGCGCAGATTTGCTCCACAAGCCAATGTGGAGAAGTAACGAAAGTTAAGTAGCAGTAGCGTGGGGATTCTATAACTCCATTCCTTTCGGGTTTTTTAAGACCCTCATTCAAATCCCTACCTATTATACAGGCTAGGGCTTCCCTATGAAGGAGAACTAGCCTTCGCCACTGTTAAGTAGATATATTTGACAATCCATCTTCATTAACTGCCAGTCGTCATAATTCTTTACCCACTAAATCTTCAAAGTAATCCGTGTAGATATATCTGTGTACTAGATATTGGATAATAGTAGTTACAGTATATAGTAGATGAAGATTGACAGTATTATTGAAGCTCCTTGGAAGTTCCTAATCCTACTAAGTACTGCTATTACCTTTGTTATATGTGAAGTTTGTGAGGATGGGTGGATGGATGGATGTTTGTTACTATTTCACGCAATATCTACTGAACGGATTTTGATAAAATTTGGTATGGTAGTAGTTTTAGCTCTGGATTCTTATCGGACTATAACTATAACCTACATAGGGTTCTTATCGGCGGAGCGGTGGACAATAGCTAGTAAGTATGAAGTAACAACTATATTAGATATCCCCTGTGACTTCGTCAATGTTAAAAAGGTGTAAAAGTAACCCTGTTACATTATGAGTTATGAACTTATGATCAATTGACCATGCTGAAATTGAATTATGTTCAAAGTCACATGATGACTCTATTCTACAGTCCAGTCGTGTTAAAAATAGAGTACCTAGAATCTAGATCATTATTACACACATTTAACAAAGTTTCTCTCAGTTAGGTTTACAGCCGTACGTCTACCTAGGTGGAAGAGCTGAATAATATTGACAAAAACTTATTTCATTGAAGCGAATGACCTATACTTAATATGAATATTGTATTCCAGGGGCCGTATACTACGTTATTGATTCAGAGTCGGTAACGGCTAGTTTATTTGAGTAGCTGCTGACATTAAGTTGGAAGCTGGACCAGTTGGCACATTTATTCTAGAACATGCAAGAGCTTGTAACGAAATTGAAAGGAATGTCGAAGATTATAAGGCTACCCAACTATTATCTATATTATTACACTTAAATTCTCAAACGCTCGTCAATTGCCAAGCGAAGACAATCACAGATTTAAGGAGCCCTTAAGTGTATGTAAACTCACGGTCCAGCCTGCAAATCCAAAGCCGCGGCCTTGAAGCAGTCTTGTAGGCAAAATAATAAATGATTATTGACACTGTTGACATAAATGACGGCTATTAGTACCGGCGCTGGATTTGCAGGCTGGACGGTCAGGACGACCCTTCACAAGGAGTAAATTATTACTAAAAATATTAAAATATTTACTCCTTGTAAAATTGTATAGACAGATACTAGATATATTGATGTTTCATATTGTTTCTGTACTCTCCTTTTCTCTTTCACAAAAGTACATTTCACGTTGGATAGATAGGTACTCGTTCTATGTCGCTGGCAACATCTGATTAATATATTGGAGCATTATCATTAAATTTTTGCGTTAATTGTAACGTCCGCAAAATTGAGGCCATGGGTCTTTTTACTATACACATTATCAATATGAAATATGACCGTATCCTTTCTCTATCGTAGCTAAACTGATAGTTTATAAGGCCTTTTGGTCTGTTACATAGAACTTTTTTCCATATTATGTTCTAGGTTATTTCGTATTTTAACCCGACTACGGCGAAGCCGAAGGGTGATGATTTTGGCAGTCTATGTATGTGTGTATGTTTGTGCCATCGTATAGCCTAAACTACTGATCCGAATTCAATGAATGAGGCGTCTATAGATTCGTAATAATAGCCCGGGTGACATAGGATATTTAATTTGCATAGTCGATTATTATTATCATCATTTTGCGCGTATGCTGTGGATGGTATACATGGACTACTTCTTCTTTAAATAAAAAAGAAACATTTTGACTCGACCGGCTATATTACTATATTAGGTGTTGTTAATATCATAAAATGATTGTAAGCAACACCTCGAATCGTTTTATTTAGACACATTGATTTCGTTAACGTCACTTTTATATGAAGACTTAAACCCAGTTCAATAATACCTCTTATTACAGTGAAAGTTACTTTTTTTTTACTCAGAAACATAACCATTGGGATTAAAAGTAGTAAATCAGAAATACACGAAATTACAGATGTTATGTACCTAATGAGGGTATTTGATATTTTTTCTGCCGTTTGGGGGCAGACCCTACTCACACAAAGCGTCATCTGGTGGCGTAAGTAGTATCAAAAACGGTCAATAAGAATTTTCGATTATTTTTCTGTCACCAGGCGGCGCTTGGTAGCACGATGGTCCTTGTCGTGTCAAAAAGTTGTCAGATGTCACGAATTTAAAAACCCTCATTCATTAATCCGTCATTCTCAAGTAGTGAGCAAGCTGATGATGACAAATTATGTCTAAGAACACTTGTGATTACGTCAAAAAAACTAGATCAAAATCGGTTTATCCGTTTGAGAGCTAAGATACCACAGACAGAACACACATTCAGACAGACACGTCAGACGTTATATTATAAAAATCTCTGTTTTCATCGGTAGTTAAAAACAGTTACTCCTGTCTTGTTGCGACTTGCGACGGAGGGATAATGTTATGAAATCATACCAGCTGTTGGATAGTTTAAGAAGTTATTTCTCACCAAGATAATGATGTTGTTAACTTCTACAAAAAACAGAATCCACAACGCATTCTATAAAAGCAATTTAATGAAGAAAAAAAAAAACAAAAGAAATTGGCGCGAATATAAAAATGATTTAATTTGCTTGACCTTTCCATCGACCTTGTCTTGACTTGCAAGTTGCACCTGTCACACCACTTGTATGACGTGTCCTATCTGTCTGCTGCTGTACACTTCGTCAGGTGGTTGTGTGTGTGTCTACGGCCAACTTTGCCATATGATTCAAGGACCGTACCAAGCCCATAAATATTTATTTTATTCTATTTTCAGTATTTGTTGTTATAGCGGCACCGGAAATACATCGCCTATGAAAATTTCAACTGTCTATTATCTCGGTTCACGGGATACAACCCGGTCACAGATAGACAGAGAGACGGACGGTCAGCGAAATTTCAGTAACAGGGATGTAGGTGTTTATTATTGAAATCGTTTTAAACCTTTGGGTACGGAATCCTATAAATAAAGGATGCAAAATTACAAATTGTCTCATAAGATTGAAGTACGTTGGAATTTAGTCATAGTCACTCAACAACCACGACTAATTTTATGCTAAAAGCACCTGATCAAATGTAGGACATTGATGATGTTCTCATTAGTAGGTATAACAAATCACATACATCAATAATCAGGTACACAAACCTAGTTACTAACGACAGTTGATGAGGCAATGATATCAAATAGGCTGTGCACACGCTTCATTTTTTTGTAAGATCCTGATAAATTAGCAACCGAACCGAATATACCTAAACGTACAATGAATACTAGATATATTACTTTCTTAAAACCCCTCAGCAATCAGAAAAGTACTAGTCCGATTTTGATGCGGTTTGTACCTTTATTTGGTTTGTAGATGTATTTGTACGGTGTACGGTTTAATAAAGTACTTTATGTTCACAACTGTACACACAAATTTGTGTTCACGTTAGAGGTGGGTGGGTCTCTGTCTCTATTAAGAGATTTGTACTATAGAGAGGTCGTAAAGGACTTCTTTTTACAAGCTTTTATTTAGTTGCAGATGTCCTTTTGTGTGTAACCAAATCTTGTAAGTTAAAGACCCACTCGGTTTCTGTTTGAGCTGAAATATTGCTTGCATATGTAGGTATATCGCGTGACAATGCAACTCTATGATGGACGTGACCTAATGTTGGAGCTGGAAGGTCGTCGTAAGAACTCTGCAATGCAACCTCATCGTATGATACGGCTGATGGTGGTCATAGCTCCTTTGTAAAAAATCTTGTTTTGAAACAGGTTTTTTTATCATAAAAGTTAGGGCTCAGTTTAAGGACCCTAATAGTTTCTTTCTATCTCGTCTCAAAACCTAACTTCTTCGTTATTCATTGGACGTAACGGATAGAAACGGGAAATAATTTTTGGCCGACATGTCAATTGACTCCAATAGAAAGGTCGGTATAATTGAATTAGCGCGGCGAAGCAGGCCGCTTGCGACATCTGTCACAGATAGCCAGTTTTAAATTACACTAGTTTAACCGAGAAGCTGTTAAATATGCGAGTATTGGGTAATGCGGGACATACTAAGGCGGGTCAATAAGTCCGTGACTTTTTGAATTTCTAACCTCCTTACTGAAAAAGCAACACTACTCCTGTCAACAGGCATCTGTCAGTTGACTCCTATCAAAATTTGAACTTGCTGCGTCTGTTAGTTTGTGTTTTACAGCTATCTTTATCAGACTATCCAGTAACTTAAGGAAACAATGGAAAAAAGTGAATTTCGTGTGCTTATTAAGCATTATTTTTTGCGAAAAAAAACCATTACCGAGACCAAGGCTAAGCTTGATAAATACTATGGGGACTCTGCACCATCGATTTCAATGGTAAAAAAGTGGTTTACTGAATTTCGTTGTGGCCTTACAAGCACTGAAGATGCCGAACGTCCTGGACGCCCAGTTGAGGTCTCTACACCCGAAACAATCAAAAAATTCACGATATGGTGTTGGCCGACCGAAGATTGAAAGTGCAAGAGATTGTGGAAGCCATAGGCATCTCGCATGGCTCAGTGGTTTCAATTTTGAATGATCACTTGGGCATGAGAAAGCTTTCCGCAAGATGGGTGCCGCGTTTGCTCACAGTCGACCACAAACGCAATCGTGTAACAACTTCACAGGAAGGTTTGGCGTTGTTTAATCACAATATGGAGGAGTTTTTTAACCGTGGACGAAACATGGATCCATCACAATACACCAGAGACCAAACAACAGTCAAAACAGTGTGTTTCTAAGGGTGAATCGGCGCCAAAGAAGGCCAAGGTGGGTTTGTCAGCCAATAAAGTTATGGCGACTGTTTTTTGGGATGCACGTGGGATAATCCACATTGACTATCTTCAAAAGGGAAGAATAATTAATGGGGAATATTATGCCAACTTATTGGACCGCTTCAATGAGGATTTGAAAAAAAACCGACCTCATTTGGCCAAGAAAAAAGTTCTTTTTCACTAAGACAATGCAAGGGTGCACACATGTGCAGTTGCCATGGCAAAAATCCATGAATTGGGCTATGAATTGCTCCCACATCCACCCTATTCTCAAGATTTGGCTCCGAGTGACTACTTTTTGTTCCCAAACCTGAAAAAATGGCTCGGTGGAAAAAGATTTGACTCCAATGATGAAGTCATCTCGCAAACAAAGGCCTATTTTGAGGACCTCGACAAATGATATTTTTTGGAAGGGATAAAAAAATTGGAGAAGCGTTGGACAAAGTGTATAGAGCTCAAGGGGGACTACGTTGAAAAATAAAATGATTTATTAATAAAAAAATCTGTGTTTTATTCCAAAAGTCACGGACTTATTGACCCGCCCTCGTACATTTTAAGGTTTACTTACAAAGTTGCAAATAAGTTTTATTTGACAGATTTTTTTCTCCCTTTTGGGCTGCTGCGCTGCGCGCATAGCGCTGACAATTATTGTCCCAAAAACAATCGGTAAGTTGGTCACCTCACCTTATTAATCATTTTAAAGTAACAAATCTTAAACGAAAATTAATTACTACAGAACAACTTTAGTCTAGAATAATATTTTTATCGCAATGAGTTGTACGGCCATTTGTCGCCTAAAATTCGCCAGTGGGAACAAAAGGAAATATAGACGACCTCTGTGGCTCAGCGGCTGACCGCGTCAGTGCTTAAGCCGGGGGTCGCGGGGTCATGTGTGTGTATTTAATATTAGGTCTTTACCTATGAAATTGCCGTTTTGTATGAAAAAATTTAAACTAATTTTTTTCATGTATTTTTTATTTGTATTAATCGAAGTAATCACCCATGCAATCAATGCATCTTTGCCAACGCAGTGGCAGTTTATTGATGCCCTTCTTAAAGAAATCAGCTGGACGGGAGGCAACAAATTCTTCAAAGGAATTTTGTACTGCCTCTCGGGTATTGAATTTTATCCCGCCAAGAAGTTATCCAAATTCTGGAAAAAGTAGTAGTCTGTAGGCGCAAGGTCTGGTGAGTAGGGCGGATGACGGAGAGCTTCCAACCCCAGTTCTTGCAACTTGGATACCATCTGCTGTGCAGTATGAGGTCGCGCGTTGTCGTGCAGGAGCAGCGGAGACGAGCGATTGACCAATGCTGGTTGGAGATGTGCCAGTTTCATCCAGTACACATCTGCAGTAATGCTCACCCCGTTTGGTAAGAAGCTGTGATGAATCACACCGGCGCTAGACCACCAACTGGTACTCGTAAGAACTTGTTTCTTAGAGAACTTACCACGGGACCAGATTGGCGTGGTGTGGAAGCGTCCATATATATTATTATTATAAATAAGAAAAGTAATTTGGCTCCTTTGCAGAAATAGTTCCATAAGATAACTTTCTCCAGGGTCGGGGCCCTCGTAAAATACAATGAGCGATATTGAAAGTAATAATTTATCGGTCCATTTAGTATCGGTGGAAAGTGGAGTGACAGTATCCCATCACAGTGGAAGTGGGTCGCCAGTAACCACCCACGACCACCGCGGATCGGATTATGGCACCTTTAAAGTTGTAAAAAATAAGAATTGTGCACGACATAGATTAAAGTCCGCCGATATATTTTACTTTGCAGCCATAAGAACCCTTTAGTAATTTTATATAGTTTTTTGAACGTTTTCAAAATTATCAGACAGCTCACTTAGCTCATGGTTGCCAAAATCTTGAGGGAGTCCTGAGAAATGCGTGTTACAAAAAATTTGGTAAGTAGATAATAAATACCTTCCAACATTAGGATTCAGGCTTTTAGCACACGATATTTATATATTTTAAGCAGTAACTGGAAACAAATACCTAGATAGAAAGTAGCTAAATTAAGAATGAATGTTCAAAAGTAATATTAAAAAAATCTCAAATAAGTTGATCTATGTCTAGACTAGACTTATCAGTACAACAGTTTTTTATTTCAAGTATTTTTAATTTATTACGTCTTGCATTTTATTATAATTTTGTGTAATTTATTTCATATTTGTCATGACGCAACAACTTACATCACACAGTTCAAATGTAGTTTTGGACATGTAAACCTTAGCCAATGATTTATTTGAGATGCTATGGTTGGCCTCGTTTCGCAAACGATGGTACACTGTATTAATTTACTGCTAGTATAGACATTTGAAGGTATAATCCTTACTAATATTATAAACTAGCTGTCCCGACACACGTTGTTCTGTCTTAAATATGAACTGGAATGAATAAATAACTACACCTACAATGCAACCCACGACTATATTTACACTATACTATCTTTACACTGTACTATCCAATATTTCTCATCGTTTAAACCTTCGATGAACTTCCACAATTATTTCAAGACCAAAATTAGACAAATCGGTTCAGCCGTTCTCGAGTTTTAGCGAGACATTGCAATCCATTTTTACGTCCCTCGGGAACGGGATAAGGTATCCTATGTCTTTCTCCTGGTTCTAAGCTACCTCCCCACCAATTTTTAGCCAAATCGGTTCAGCCATTCTTGAGTTATAAAAGTGTAACTAACATGACTTTCTTTTATATATATATATATATATATATATATATATATATATATATATATATATATATATATATATATATATATATATATATAGTGTGTAGATGTAAATGTGAGTTTGTTTGGATGTTACGATTTTACGTAAAAAGTACTAAACCGATCGTCATGAGATTTGGCACAGATGTAGAGTAGACCACGGGGAAGGACATAGGCTACTTTTATCGCGGAAAAATTTACGGTTCCCGTGGGATACTGTATTATAATTAAACAAGTATCATAAAATAAACTTTAAGGGAAGGAAATATGACACGAATTAGTCATAGAAGGCAGATACCTGGACATATTGCGTGTCCACTAAATAGTTTGTAGTATCTGCCACCCTTTATAGGAAATCTGCGTAAGCAATAAGCATGAGTTGGGAAAACAAAATATTTTATTTAGCATCACATGATTCATATTAAACTAACTAGTCAATCAATTTAAGTGTAGAAAGGCTAGCTTCTTGGTACATTATTTAGTGGAAAGACTAAGATTACTAAAGTCCTAACCCCTCAGGCCATGGTTGGTTGGCCATGGCTCAAGGTTAGGGGTATCCGGAGTGCGGTAACATTATCGGCATCGGCCATGCTTCTTGTAAACCTACGGGGACCAACTGTTGCAGGTTCTTGGTACAGATTTTAGTCCCTATATACGTTTATAGAAAACCACAGGACGCCATTATTATTTGTAGTCAAAGATAGATCATAGTGTCTTCAGTTTTGCGTTTATTAAACACGGGTCAATTATTTCATTTCCTGTGACTAACAATGGACGAGTACGATACAATAGACTGACTGGCTGGTACATCCAGCCTTGTACAGCTCATCGTCGTTGTTTACAATATTTGGTTATAGCTTGGACGGTATGGGTCAAATGTCAGACACGTTAAAAAATTAAACCGACTTCCAAAGTAAAAATGCACAAAAAAGTTTGAAATAAAACTCATTTTCTAAATATTTCCCCTTATAATTTGGCTAAAATTTTAACTATTTCTCTACTAAATCTTCATAATTTGAAGTCGGTACCAGCCCGAACAACATCCTGATAAAACAATATTTTATAGAACTTACGTTCAACTTTGCTGGTTAATTTGCTGGCTTTGCTGGCTCGGTTTAATTTTTTGTTTAAAAATAATATTTTTAGTTATATTTGTTAAATTATTATTATACCCTTTTAAGAACGTTTAAAATAAAAGATTAAATGTATAATTGAATACGCGCCAAGCTTCCATTAGGTATTGTATATAAGATGATGATGATTACTGCAAGTTACATAGTGGCATATGCTTGCAGTTCTTTAATTGCCGAAATTTCCAATCGCGTATATTTAAAGAATGAGGAGTTCTGTTCAGTGCTTTTGAATTTGGTATACCTTGGTGCAAAATCTTATTTTTTTGGTAGCATATGCTTGTTTTACATCAGAAAACACACAAAATGGCCAATTAAGATTCACCTTTACAACAACAAAATCATTTTTCAAATAAGTCCATAAACGGCAGGGTAATGTGCAAAGATTTCCGTGTCGGTGTAAAATACTATGAGAAGTACCTATTATATCATCATAATGTGATGATGGTGGTGATGATGATGATTACTCTAATTGACATAGTGGCATATGCTTGCAGTTCTTTAAGCAACGCCGCAATCCCCAAACAAGTATCATAAGAAGTGAACTGAACAGAACTCCTGGTTCTGTTCAGTACTTTTGGATCCAGGGTATACCTTGGTGCAAAATCTTACCATTTTTGTATCATATGCTTGGGTTACTTCAGAAAATGTCAAAATCACTATATGTGTCCATATAAATATCGAGGAGTTCCCTCGATTCCTCATGAATCCCATCATCAGGTTTTGATATCAAGAGGACCAATTTGGGATTATACTATAGACATCAAAAAAATAATTTTGAAAATCGGTCCACAGACTGCGGAGTAATAGTTGAACATACAAAAAAAACATCCGAACATATAACCGCCTCCTTTTTTGGCAGTCGGTTAAAAATGTTAATGAATGTGTGACGTGTGTGTGATGTGTGAGTGACCGACAAACAAGCAATCGAATTGTTTGATAGTATACGACTATCACCGCCCATGGTATGCCCAACACGAGATGAGTTAAAAGTGCGTGCGCAGGGCATTATTTTAAGCCCCACCCTTTGGCGAAACGTTAATTCATGCCGGTTTTCTGTGAACCCATGGTCAGCCCTTTCCGACGGAAAGCTATGCCAAAGCATGGCTCTCCGTCGTAACATTTTGAAAGGTATGATGGGTCAAATGCCAGCGATGTTAGGATTGTAAACGTCAAAACTTTATGTTACCGATGATGCAAGCATATAAAATGATGTTACCCTAATGGACGCAGGTACCACTTACCAAATGAATTAACGACAACGAATTTTGGAATAACATCCATTTATTATGTTTTTGGTACAAAACCTCAGACCAAATAAAAAGTGAAGACCAACCGAGACCGAGGTAGACAAGACCAACTTCAAAATTATGAAGATCGAGTAGTTAAAATTTCAGCCAAATTTAAAAGGGGAATTATTTAGAAAATAAGTTTTATTTCATACTTTTTTTTGCATTTTTACTTTGGAAGTCGGTTTAATTATGTATTATGTATGTGCGCGTGTGGCTACTGGCTACGCACTTCATACATAAAAGACGTGTGGCACTCGGGGACTGCCGCGGTAAAGCTATTGCATAGCATTTTGTATCAACTTATGCAGTTATAATTATTTATTTATTTTATTTTATTTATGCAGTATTTCTTTTTCTTTGATATTAATTCAAGTTACACTTTTTGAGCGTGGCGACCGATAAGAAAACAAATTTTTTTTTTATTAAATAAATAAAAAGTTAATATTGTTTAAAATATTTTTATTATTTTACAATACATGTGGGTTTTATTATCTTACAGTAGCTGTTAGTTATTCAGGAATATTTATCATTGAAACTATAGGTTTATGATAACTGAAATAAGAAACATAAGTTTGCGACTTAATATCCTCTAAATACCTAGAAAATACCGCGTCAATGGTGGTCCCATATTTTGTTCATTCATTATTCATTTTCAAATTCAATGTTTTTGATAGAAAAGTTGTCAACCGCTCTGATTTTTTATCAGCGAAGTTAATGTTGAAATCGCCAGCCAAGATAATTGGAAATTTATTACCATTTGTACCAAGTATTTTCGACCCTTCTTCAGTGTACTCCAGTAAAGTGCGATGAATAAAATGCTCTACCTCGTCCAATTTTGGATTCGGAGAAATGTAAATTGCTACCATAACTATTTGTAAGCCATTTCTAAGTTTACATAAGCACGCACAAATATCTCCAACAACTGAGCGCCTAACATTAACATCGCTAACGTGTGCAATATTTATTTCAATATTCGGAGTCATAATATTAGTAATATCATTTTTATTTTGGTAAATAGCTATCCCACCTTTTGAAACAGTATCTCGTTTGAACTGAACAATACAATTAAAATTAGGTATTTCAATCGGATTATCATGCGTCATGCAAGTTTCGGTAAGAAGTAACACATTTGTTTGTCTCGTAACTGAATCTTGTAAATCGTATTTATGACTATTTAGACTTTGGCAGTTGAAAGTCATTATTGAAATGCCATTTAAATACAACTTTTTAAGTGCCGCGTCATAGAGTCGGTAGCCGTGTACATTACATGTCATGGCTGTGTAAGCAAAGTAACCCAAGTTCGATTCCCACATTTCTTAGGACACCTTTTGTGCTTCCAAAATCTAGTGAAAATCATACTACGTACATGAATTACAAGCTGGGAACGCCATTTATTAGTAAATTATTGAAGCAAAAGAATACATAGATAGATGGCGCTTTAGCGCCATCGATCGGCGCACGCCCTTACTAAAACGGCGTTAGCCTTGCTTTAATATTTGGTTCAGAGATAGATTCTACTTCCGTCTTAAATCTTAAAAATAAAACGCCGTGTCGAAGACTGCCGAACTGAAACGACGTTAGACGATGCGGGAGCGTGAGGTTTTTTCGTTACGGAATTTCTGGATTCGGTCCCCACGCTCAAGGCCCGCGATAGAAGCTATGCAATAGCTTAAAAACCACACCCCGCGACAGCTCGCCTTACAAGGTAAGACGTAGTTTCGTTACATGTGTGCGCGTGAAACTGTATAATTACTACTCGGCGAGGCGTAGTTTAGGCCGGCTTCACTGTGTGGTCTTCACTATTATATTGGATCTGAGTACAAAACCGGATTTTTGTTATAGTTTGGAGTTGGACGTAAGCAATGACAAAAAGTTGGTTAAAAAACTTCTACTCAAATTATTGTTTTGGTGGTTTACCTTATCCAAGACAGCCTGCTGGCAAAGTTCTTACTTCTTTTGTCAATATTTCACTGTCGAATATAGAATTTAAATAGAGCAGCGTCTATGAATTTAAGATAAGAATCTGAGTTGTTATTATAAAGTAACTAACAAAAATTTAATATTCTTAACTGCTTCCGTTGTCAGATCAAGGTCAATACAATTAGACCAAAAGACTCAATAAAAGAGGAGCTGCTTTTGATTAATTTTATTGCAATAGCACTTAATCCCAAAGTTGCCCTCACAACCTTCAAAACCGTTTGTGGTTTAAATAACATCCTGATAAGACAGTATTTTTACTTTACGAATACTGAAACGCCAATTAAAATTAAGAACCCTCCTATTCAGGCTGTCGTCTTTGCTAGCCGAAATGACAAGGAAAGCATGGTACTTAGCGTCACCTAATATTACTATCGTTTCAGTATTCATTCGTTAGTCATGCAAGTTTGAACTTGGAGTAACTAGTCCATTAATAATTACCAAGCAAAGTCACGTTAAACTACGTACATAGAAAGTGAAGTGAAAACATTTATTTGTAAGTTACGACCTGATGGCCGCGGGGGTTGAGCGGCTGTTGTCATTTCCTTGTAATTTGATGTAATTGTGCCGGGTATGTAAGTGGGCGAGAGGCTGAATAGTGAATACGCCCCTGGCAATGATGGGCCAGACTTTAATGTTTATATGAAGCTCAAGAAAATTCAATAATGAGGATAATAATGTGAATATTCGAATTAAATTAAAAGGCTCAAGTCACACGTATCTGTCCTCAACATTCTGCCAAGCAGCGACACTGAAATCCGGTAATTTAGGGGTAGGGATAAGCGTCCGTTCACACTGAGATGCTTGATACTTAATTCTTAGGGTCAGCTCACAAATACGTGAAGCTGAGCGCTCTTTTTTTAGATTGCGACTCAAAATTAAACATTATTTACTACACAAAAAGACACACGTTTCTTTGCAAGAGTTCAAATTGCGAGTTGTAATAAAACGTGTATCTTTTATGTAGTCAATAGAGTTCAATTTTGAATAGCTATCTTATAAAGTGCGCACCGCCTGACATCTTGGTGTAAGCTGACCCTAAGGTGTAAGTAGTGTTTGAGAATTTAGCCCAACGGATAAATTGGGTTGATTTTTATTTATGTTACTTTTGAGGAATTTTGGTTCTAAGATTGAAATGGATGAGATAGCATATTCCGAGACAATTTTACCACAAATACCCAGCCAAGGGGCACGGCAGCATTCCCGCCAAGACTGATTGGTTTCCGCAAAATTTTCAAGGTCACCGGAGTTCTCTCAAGCGATTTGACTTTGTACATCCATCACGAGATGTACGACAGACAGATGGACATCTTTATAATATAGTGAATGAAGAAGGTACATTCAGGAAGGAGAAGAACTGTTCATTCTCTGAACCAAGAATTGTAAAGAATACTGTAATTGTATAGACAATTGAAAAATCGTCTTTGCAAATTATTACCATTTTTCAGATCGGTGTTTCATTCTTATTATGGTATAATATTTACAATGAGTCACTTAATACCAAGAACAATGAGTCAAAACATATGACGATAGTTATACACCCAAGGAAATTGGTAAGATATTCCTTAAAAACAAATTTACTATATTGTGCTTAAGGTCGAATAAGGCGACGATCATACCTTTCCAATATGCAAGGTAAAAATGTATTAAACCTGTTTGACAGTCGCTAAAGATAATGTTTTAAATGAAATCAATATAATAATATTAAATTATTTTAGTAGTCATGGCCATTGTATAGTAGTAATTAGGGTTTCGTATTACTCAAGGAACCCTTATAGTTTCGCTCTGTCCGTCTGTTTGTTTGTCTCGGTTTTGGCATCATAAAATAATAAATGTTTTATATTTTAGGGGTGGCTTTCCATACATGTGAAGTAGGGATGAAATTTTTTTTTCATTGCAGCGCATCATGTGGGGTATCGCCGAATACGTATTTATAAATATGCAATTTTCCATGGTGATTAATCATGCTTAATACTCTCTAGGAAAATTATTTTTACCTAAATCTAATAAAAACTTTTGAAATAATTTGAAAAAAAAAATACCTACTACACAATAAACTATTACGCGTTGATAGTTACGGTACCCTACTTACGGCCCGTTTCAATAACCTATCTACCAATAACTATTTGTAAGAAACGTCACATTTGTATCGCAAAAAAACCGGCGAATGAACCGATGACGTCCTTAACAAATAGTTATTGGTAGATAGGTTATTGAAACGGGCAGTCAGACATGTCCTTACAATTTACATGCTCTTAGGCTATCAAATAGCTACATCGAGGTAGAGTTTTCAACATACATTGATATGTGTAATTAGCTGTCACAAGTTACAACGTGTCATCGTATAAAAACTTTAGTGGAACATGAAATTATAACAAGAAACATCTGAGTGAAATTAAACTTTAACGCTTGAGTAGTAGAGTTGTATATTGTTTGTAAGGAAACAAACATCTGTTTCATGGGTTTAATGAAATTTGTTCAAGTGCCCTTCTGTTGGAACACAAAAATGGTACGAAGTCTTATTATAAACAATATTTTTTACCTTAAAACAGGTATAGTTTCTTAGATAAGGAATTTAGTATGTATTTGATAGCTAACTAGGTACGTACAAAGTACAAACCATAAAGAACTAAAAATAAATCTATACTTAACTTAAAAAAAACTCAAAAAGCTACAAAATAAAAGAAATATCCCATGTCGTCCCCACCAGGCAGAGAACCGAATATTTTTTTCAGATTTATCGTTAGAAGGCATCCCCCCCTCTTCTAACGATTAATCTGAAAAAATTATTGACAATAGTGGATATCATGAGCTTTAAAGGAAAACAATAACAGTTTAAATAACTTTTTTAGTTTAGGAGTTATAGATGCCTAACTTGTAAAATGAGCTTACTTTGAAAACTTCGTACAAATATAACGAAAAAATAAGTAAACATGTAAAATATTTAAATATTGGTATAATGTTACGGAACCCTTCGTGCGCGAGTTCAACTCGCACTTGGCAGGTTTTTATTTATAAAGGAGACATAATATCTGAAATTAGTTTATTACTCGTGAAACTAGACTTACTTATATTCTATATTTTAGTCTAGACATTTATTTATAGCTTGATGTACGAACGCTCAAGGGCCTCGTTCTATCTGCTAGATTCTACATTAATAGTATAAAGAGGAAAAATTTGTTTGTTTGTTTGCACTGAATAGGCTCCGAAACTACTGAACCGATTTTGATAAAATTTGGCACATATATAGATTGATATAGACCATGGGGGAGGACATAGGTTACTTTATCGCGGCAAATTGTACGGCAGAGTCGCACCCGATGCGTCGTAGACGACATGGTCGGCGGCGTTTAGCGCACCTAAATGCGCTGAGTAGATTACCGCCGTAATATTGATCCGTAGACGGCATCTGGGGGGTTGCCGCCTACTGAAGGATCAGGAGGTGTAGGGTATGTCCGGGGAACCCTTGGCGAAGGAAGATGGCAGCATCGCCGTCATCTATAATAAGATGATGCCCGATGAGGCAAAACGTCACCGGGGTTGTGGTAGTCACAATAGTTCCCATAGCCTAAAGCGTGAAGAAGCTCATTGGGGGGTTTTAGTTGGTAAACCGGTGCACAGCACTGCGGAATCCAACATAACCCTGCGACCCTTCCCCGAGGTCGTGCGGTATGCATAACGCATTTCCCCTCGTAAAAAAAAAAGATTTAGATTAGACTAATATGGGGAAGGATATCATAGGCTACTTTTTATAAAGTTCCTGCGGTATATTCTTTTGCGCGTACGAAGTAGCGGGAAACATCTAATTTATAAACAGAATCTCGTGCAAATCGACTAATAAATAAGGACAATGTCGGTTATAGATTGGAGATGTATTAGGTACTGTCACATCCCACCCTCGAAAACACTTCTCGCGTGAAGTCACCTTTCGCAAGATTGATAGAGATTAGCTGTAGTCGAAAGCAAACGAAAGTTGAATCTGAGAAATGGCGGCAAATTTAAATAATCGAATGGTGGTAATATTCTAATTCCTATGGAAAAATACAAATAACCTGATGAGTAACTTGATAATAGAATTAAGTAAAACGATAAATACTACGTGAA